>OY728142.1:1423570995-1425025799 GCA_963277665.1 Viscum album | reverse complement strand
ACGGCGCGCAAGTCACCTGCGCGACCCAGTCTCGGCACGCAAGTCTTCTCTCCTTTTAGACACTTGCGCGACCAACTCCCAAACTTGCGCGAACCTATTTCCTTAGCCATATTTTTATCTTCTTATCTTGAAAAACATATGGTGCGAAAGTTTCCTGTACTCCAAGTCTGTGGCACACAATTCCCTTTGCCAAAAACACTTTTCTTCGTTTGCCGATTTTCAGGCCCAAAAATTTGGCAAACACTGGAAAATGGTGCCACCTTGTATCTGTTCTTTTGTACCGCCTCCAGATCATCCATTCCTTTTATCGATGTTCTGGAATCAAACATGGATCGTTGAACTCAGCTCTTGAACTCGAAATTCCACCATGAAATCCTCTTTGTCAACAGATTTGTATGTCATTGTTTTTCTTTGTCAACAATCACTACTCATATGTCCACATTGTCAACAAACACAATCACCTCAAAAAAGCTTCAATGATACCTTGAGGGATTTTTGCCCAACACATAACAATTCCACATTTCAATCACAAGATATCAATTATACATTGATATAATAAAAAAATATCAAAACCATTTTCAATACCAAAATAAAAGAAAAGTAAAATAGGGTATTTATTTTTCATTAAAAAAGAAGTTATGGCTTGTAGAGGATTCCAAAACTCAAATAATGGTCATGACGGCTGAGAAGTTGTTGTAGCCGCATATGTATGACAAAAAAAATTTCCCTTTTTTCATTTAGTAAATTCTTCGTATAAAAAATACACCTTTTGAATAAACGCAAAAGTCAAAGGGTTTTATACACCATATAAAAGAATGATGTGAATAAAACAAAATATGCCTCAATGAAAGCTGATTGAGACGAAGTCCCTTACCTCGGGTCCGAATTGACTAGATCGTTCTATAACCTCCTGAATAATAAACTTGAGTTAATTTATACTTTCTTAAAAACCTTTTTCATGTTCATTATTCCTTTTTATATTTATTATTACCATGTTATGAACACTATGTAATTATTTACATTAATAATGGTCGTTTTGTCGATCATTGGTACTTGAGTCAAAAATAAATTCTTTATAATTACAGGTTGTTAACGTATCCATTATATATAGAGTTATATTCATGATTTAGATATCATATATATCATATATATCCTTTATATACATGAATTTACAATATTACATAACATTTAGAGGTACGGAATGAAATGCACCGTTCATGGAGACGGTAAGCCGTACGTACGCATGAACGCTACTTTCAATTCTATTTTGTATTTTATGGGATGGAATCATAATGATATAAAGGTATATTATAATTCTAGTATAATATCATATATAATATCATGAACTCTATCCTTTATAAGTCTCACATATGTCATTAACGAATCAAATCACTTTGAGGGGGCAGTAGTCCGCACTTCCTAAAATGAAGCTATCGCATTTACCCATAATGGAAAACATAAAGGTATGACATAAATGAAAAATACATAATCTTAAGGAAAACATAATCATATTATATATCATATATAAATATAGTGACATCTTAATATCCACCTTTGAAGGTGTTAGAAAAATATTGAGCAATCATCGTTTTGTAAGACAGAAATTCTCCATCCACGATAACAGTATGCTCTTTAACAATTAGATGTAGGTGTGTGTAAGTGTATCTAGAACTCTTCTTATAAAAAAATACTAGTATATTGAAGATACTGGTGTGGTTACAAAAGAAATGAATAAAAATAGTTTAGGGGTTTGGAGAAGAAAAATATAACAAAAGAACATTAGAGAAGACTTTACCTTTAAATCGGGTAACTCCTCTTGGTTTGAACCAAAAGGGATTCTGGAAGAGCTTTATGCCTAAGGTAAGGGTTCTAGGATGAAAATAGTGATTTTGAGAGATAAAATGATGAGAGCTTGGCCGTGAAAAAGGCTTGAGAAGTGTTGGTATGGAGGTAGAGGTGGGGTCCTTTTATAAGAGGAGAGAAGGGGCACTCTTGGAATGTTAAAAAATGTTACTTTATATTAAGATGAGTTTCGGATTTTAAAGGTCCCACATTGATATATTTCAAGGATAAGGTGATAAGGGTTCGAAAAATACTCATCCAATAGGTCTTTGACAAGTGTAATTCTTAGATTTTACAATATATTTTCATTTTATTTAAATCGTTCATTAATGAGGTAATCGCTGCATCATCATGATGTCATAAATAATTTAATTTATTTAATGTCTAAAAATTATAAAAATATTAATATGATGTATTAAGAATTTATATCTTTCCAATGAATATTTATAGTCCAAGAGATCATTTATTCAAACAAAATTAAAAATGTTTTACTCAGGTGATACATTCTTTAGAGATATTCTCCATTCTTTAAAAATAAAAAGATAAAATGTCACTTTCACCCAAAATTGATTCCATGAGGTCCATAAGATTGGAACAAGGCATCCCATGGTCGTCAATGACACATCAAATAGCATTAGGAAAAATTTTGGGGTAATTATTTATTATTATGTTATTATTTTATTATCCTTAACTACCCGATTACTAATTAATCAAGATAATTAAAGATAATTACCGTCGTTACTATTCATAATGTCCAAAAACAAAAGAGTATTAATTACATAATTTTAACCTTCTGATTCAAAATATGGAATCCATTTTACCAAATTCCAAGCATTTAAATTGCAATAATTAATTTAAAAATAATTCCCATTGTCAAAACAAATAGAGGGTTTTTTGAAACAATATCTATGAAAAGATTGGCACTTGTTTATGGCCAATTCCAAAGTGAAATTAATTATAATGACCACCATTAGATTAAATGGTAAATATATATTCTAGTTACAATTTAAAACCAATTAAATAGATTATATAACCATATAATTTAATTAGATGATGAAGCAGTTTTGATGTTAAATGCAGTATTTTTGACTATTCGTTAAAAAATAATCATTGTCAGAAAAATACCAAAAAAACTTCCAAATTAAATTTCAATGTCCCAATCATAAAGAATTATCTTATTTTGACAAATTAATCTTATAAAATTTTCAAAAGTGTGATTTAAAAATGGTTTTCCATCAAAAGGTAGTAAAACAATATTTTAAAAATATTAGTGTATTCCATGCTTAAGATTGGATTTATTCTCATTTTAATCCTCTAAAACAGTATATAATTCATATATAGTCATAGATAAGAATATCTATTATTCATTACTTACTTGGGATGTTACACCTGAATTCCAAAAATGACCAACACCATTCCCACAAAACTACAATTTTGAAACTAAAACCAACCGCTCACTTTATTTGGAATGAACTCACTCTTCCATATTAAAAACCAAAGAGGCACTTTTTTATTTGAACACCATAAAACAGTTAGCATATTATAAAAATTCCAAAATTATAAACCAAATGAAGTTTAAAAATAACCAATGTCAACACAGAACATAATCCAGGCTAAAAATTTCTTAAAACCCACAATTCCACTTTGAAAGCTATAGTATTTTATCAATGCTCCAATTGCACATAAACATTATCATAATCCAATATTAAACATAAAAGTATTATTTTATTTTATCAAACTATATTAACATATATAGAAACACACCTATAAAATATCCATAAAAAATATCAAAGCAGGATTTGGCACATAATCAAATAACTGCAGACTCAAACCTGCAATTGAATCAAAACACGTTTTTGACAAATTCGAGAAATTAAAAAGCACTAACAAGGATGAGAATCACATATAATAAAATTATTAAAACAACCAAGAATCAATTAGACTTCAGAAATGAAAACCCATGGAATTATTTACCTCAAACCAAGAGTAGGCGCGACAAAACCTCAACGGAATGTGGAACGACGCCCCGCGAACCAAACACACAACCTAAACCTCATGAAAAATGTGTGAAAATGACCCTAACGGGTTAGTGTTTCTTCAAAAGTGATAAAAACACCAATTATGAATGAAAATATACGCCGGGTGAGTTTGGAGTAGGCTGGTCAGACTGGGGGAGTCGACGGCTGGGGCTTCAGGTCCGAGCAGGAGGGTGTGGGGTCCCGATGGGAAGAACGGAGGCCGGGAGGCGGCTGGAGGGTAGTGGTCCGGAGGGAGCCCAACTATCCACGGGTGGCTAGAGGATGGATCAGGAGGCTACATGGTGTGCTGAGGGGGTGCTGGACCACGACATGTGGGGTGCAGAGGAGGCCGTGGCAGGGTGTGAGGCGAGGGCGGAGGCGACGCAAGGCGGCTGAGTTGCTGGTCAAGCCAGAGGCGATAGAGGGGTGGCGCTGCCAGGATAGGGGCTGGATGGGTGAGCCGGAGGGGGCAAGGCCGAGTGAAGGGGGTTCAGAACCTGGCGAGGCAGGAGGCCGGTGAGCCAGGTTGGCAGGGCGAAGCGGCATTGGCCGGTAGGTAGGTGGAAGGAGGTACCGCAGGGGGCGACTCGTGCATGTGGAGGCCGAAAATGGGGGGGGGGTGTCGCACGGGTGGCAATTAGAGTTTGGTTATTATTATTATTTTTTCTTTCATTATATTATATTAAAAATATTATTATTACTAATATTAATAATAATAATCTCCTTAATAATAATACTTAAAATTAAATTATAATAAAAACAAAAAATAATAATGAAAATATCATTAATAATGCTAAGAAAAGTTATAATAAAAAAATGATAATGATGATAATACTAATAATAACGCCTCACTAGTAATAATACTATCGTTATTACACTTTAAACACTTAACTCACATTATTTATATAAATATTTATTCATTTTAATCATAAAATGTTTGGGTGACAGTCGGGCTGACTGTGAGTCTACCGCCAACAGTGCGGTTACCGAACATGGGACTGAAACACAGTAAAAGCATTAAACGAAAAAAAATTTAAACAGAGATATAGACCGAACTACGTCTCCAATACCCAGAGCCAAGAATTAATAAAAGAAAACTTAATAAAAATGTCGGGGTGTGACAATTCTCTCCACCACAAACACATTCTTCCCCTAAGAAGTCACTCAGCTGAACAATATATATTACAAGGATACATGCCCAATTAAGACTGAAGGAAAACACAACACAAGGTAATGGGAGAACACAATAGGGTTCTACCCACCACATGAACTTTACTAGAGCTGAAATTTAACACCCAAACAAACGACCCTGGGAAGAGGGCCCAATGCGGGAACTCCCAACCATTCCAAACTATCTTCTATAGAAATAGAGAACACCCCCACCGAACCTTGAAACTCTCGAAAAATACCAATAACCCCGAACACTATAAAAATACCTCCGAGAAGACCATGATCCCTATAGTGAACTCGAGTATAACCACAAGCCTTGAATCCTCCGTGGGAACTTAAATCTCCAAACGAACATCGCCAAACCAAGACCAATATATACAAGGGGAAAACACACATTTAAGAAAATGCACAATTCAGGAACCCATAATTTGATAATCAGAACTATTGGATTAAAAATGAACATGTCTATTATAACTCCATGATGAATCAATGAACTTACAATGACATCAAAACATTAACAGCAGAAAAAGAAAGGATGAAAAGACTTTAAATGTTCCACTACCAACACAGAACACAAAACCCGAACCAAGGTTTCACACCCCTAGAAAACCTTACTACATGCGAACTTCACCCCAAGACCTATGGCTAGGGATCTAATGATGAAGCATATCCTTCCTCATAGTCAGGCACTGGAATCTATCAGTCACAACATCTTCTTCAGGAGACTCTTTCTGCAAAACATCTCTAGATGACCCAGACATCCGCAATGATGGCATGTCTTCAGAGTGATGCGACATGACAACTTCACATGCCTGAACCAGCCACACTGGTGGCACACCACTAAAAGATCTGAAAAACTAGAACTTAGAACTACTAGAGAGGACTCTTTAGGAATAGGTCCCTCTAGCACACCCTGGTCTCTAGATGGGGAACCTTGACGAGCAACTTGATACACTAGATTTCCAATAATCTCTACTCTGAAGACCAACTCAGCTTAGAATGCCTCATCCACCAACTTCTCAAAATGATGGGGCATAAAAAGGAGGACCCACTCCTTGATCTCTATACAATGACCCCGGATGAAGAGATAAGTCTTCATCAAATCCTATGATGTTTCCTCTAGACAAAAGGACATAAGCTCCATTAAATGGTCAACATATTCCTTCACCGTGTGTTGGCCTTGTTGAATACGCATGAGATCTTCCATTTTTTACATCTTAACCTCTTCAGGTATAAACCCTTAGACAAAGACGGATTTAAAGAAATCCTATGTCATCCCAACATGTATTGATGGTGGGGAAACCAACTCCAATTCATCTAGAGATGGACCTTCGAACAAACCCGAAATAGCACGTACTAGGAATGCTTCGAGAGTTCCCAAAACCCTGAAAACACGCTCGACCCCTTCAAGACATTATGATACTTCTAACAGACCACGATCACTGTAAAGGATAGGAAATGTCCGAGAAGGACCAAAAACTGGGCATGAATTATCAGAATCCTTGGGGACTTTTCTAGGAGGCATTTTCTGAACAACATATAAAACACAGAACCAAAACCAATATCAATCCAAAGATACATCATTGAAAGTTCTTTTATCCCAAAACAACCAGCTCAAAACCCAAAAAAACAAAGGCAAACACAACCGAAAATTCCATTTTCAGAAACCCATTTTCATTTTAGAATTAAAGACTTCCTTCTTTTAAGGACAATTTCTAAATAACCAACCGACTTTTCAAACCAATTTCAATTTCCAATGATCATTTCCCCTTTTTAAAATCGCTTTATAAAAAACAAGGTAAATCCTTTAATTCCAAGTGCACACCCCAGTAATTCCATGAACTGTTACACATGTGTTCATCCGATTTAACCCATACACACCAACATGTACGTCCCATGAATTTCCTCAGATGTGAAAACGTTCATAAATAGTACCTGAGGTTTTACCCAAACCATATCTCTACAAGTTCTAAGAAACCACCATATTTCTAGACCAAGCAATTTATGTTTTAAAAAAAATACATTTTACAAATTTAAATTCATTTAAATGAAATCACACTCATTTCAAAAACAATTTTTCATTTTCAAAAGTGCACTTACACCAATCGAAACCAAGATGACACTCAACTTGTATCAAATTACTAAAGGGAGGTATTAGTAATCATGCTTAACCTTGCTACATGATAGTAGACCATGCCCCAAGTAAATGTCAATGACTATGAGGAACTTAAACTGTGTACGCGGTATCCGCATGGGACACTACTCCATGTGAAATCATGATGCAACATGGGCTTGCCTCTTTTGTCACCTATCAATCCAAAATAAATCTTTACAAGACTAGAACTCAATTATTAGACTACCCCTAGTGACTCGAGGTTCTGAACGGGTGATCATTCGTGAAGTCCTTCCCATACCCACCTCTCGAGTACCGACAGTCATAATCTCCATCTACCAGACACTGAAAATAACAAGGGCCTCCTCTGATAAAATTTTGTCATGAACCATCTTGGGTCGACCCTGAGCTGGTCACCCAAACCAGTCCGATACATGGCCCGAGGGGCCTTCCCAATCCCCACGGGCTGGAAACCAGTGTCAGGAATAAAAACTAAATCATTGGGAATGATTCGGCCCCTAAAATATAATTAGATAAACAAGAATAAACAGAATAATGAAATGGAACATGATCAGTGCAACAAGAAAAAAAACAGAACACCTCAACATACCTCCACATGACCATGTAGGTCACCTCCCATCCAAATGATACCTTTGCTCCAACAATGAGAAACTCAGCTGAGAGAAACCTGATCAGAGGAAACCTGCAACTGAAATGATAAAGTGGGCGTGAGAATTTAAAACTATCAATAGGTATTCCAAGAGTAATCCACTGAATCAAATTCCTTCATTTCCTGAAACAATCCATTAATGCATGTTTGAAATACAATTATAAAAGTAGGGTTTTCACATTTTAAAATATGCAACACATTTATCCCATTTAAAAACCCAACACACACTACATGCTATTTTCCAAAATCATTTGTCATTTTATAAAAAAAATACAAAATTGAATATACCAATGTTATGCTAGAGTAAATTGAGTTTGAGTGAAAGATGAAAATAAACTAGCTCACAGAAAGTAAACAAGACTAGTGCATAGAATGTAAGCAAGCCCATTGTACGAAAAGTTAACAAGACCAGTGAACAGAAAGTAAACAGGAAATGAAAATAATCTAGTAACCATGGGGGATCATAAAAATCCCTATAAGACCCTTGGATGTACTCGTTTTGGAAACCAACAGTCAGTGTATGGTGATTCTCCTAAGTCTATAACCCACTGGCCTCCCTAAATGACCAATCTAGTGGCTAATCACATCATCCCTAACAATAAATCCCGGGGGTACCGACCCGTCTAATCGGGGTTGGTCAGAAATCGTCACTCAATCTCTATAATTCACCCATGACCCCATGGTGGTTACAATAATGATGTGTAAGTAGGAGGTCCTTGCATTCCTGACTCATCCCACCGCACTTGCCTACCCCAAACACGGACACTCTATACGACAACCCATAATGGATATCCCCCCTATAGAGGTGCCTTATTATATATATATAACATATCATCAAAGGTTCCAAACATGCCATCATACCATGAAATCATTAAAACCATTTGATACCTTTTTCAAAATACTAAATTTGTCACATGGGCACACAATAATCAAAACATAGTCATTTCAAAGAGTCAACGCAGTCATTACGTTAAAGCTGAATGTGTGAAATTGGCCGTCATGAAACACCCACGTTGATATCATTATTTTAAAAAAATTTAATGTTCCAAAAAGGCACACACATTTTTCAAAGATAGACCATTCATAATGTTAACACAACTCCACCCATGAATTAGAAGAGCCAAACATGCCTTTTAGTTGTCATGTATAAGAACAATACCCAAAACATTACACAAGAAAAACTTTTATATTTTCAAATCCAAACCGGCATACTCTTTAGATCACACTTCAAACCTTTCACAAAATCCACACAAACAACTGAATCATACTTAGGAAACAAACACTAATAAGAAAACTAAGGTTTTAAAGAAAAACTAGTTTAAAGGTGTCATTTTCACTTGAAGGCACGTCCATGGGTGCACCGAGTGCACCCATAGATGCGCCAACATACAATGGCACAACTTCTTTCCATGAATATGACCATCACATTCCCACAAAACTACCATTTTGAAACTAAAACCAACCACTCACTTTATTTAAAATGAACTCACACCGCCACATTAAAAACCAAAGAGCCCCCTTTTTATTTGAATTGGCTAACACAATTAGCTTGTTATATCAATAACAAAATTATAATCCAAACCAAATATATATAAAAACCAATATCGACACCGAAATTAATAAAGGCTATACATTTCATAAAAACCTCAATTTCACCTTGAAAACTATTGTATTTTATCAATGTCCCAAGTGAAAATAAACATTATCACAATCAAATATTCCCCTAAAATGTATTATTTTATTTTATCAAACTTTGTTTACATATAAAGAAACACCCCAACAAAATATCCATAAACAACATAAAAGTGGGATTTGGAACATAATCAAATAACTGCAGACTCGAACCAACAATTGACTCAAAACATGCTTTTGAAAAATAATAGAAATTAAAAATCACTATATCTGGAAAATTTATGAAAATATAAAGGATACAAATCACATAAAATAAAATTATTGAAACACCCAAGCATCAATTAGACTACAGAATGGAAAACCATTGAATTACCTACCTCAAACCAAGAGCGGACGTGATAAAACTTCAATAGAAGGTGGAACAGCACCCCACAAACAAAACACACAACCTAAACCACAAGGAAAACATGAAAACACGACCGTAAAGAGTTAGGGTTTTTACAAAATAGATAAAAACACCAAGGATGAATGAAAAGATACCTATGGTGAGGTCAGAGTAGGCTGGATGAACTAGGGGAGTTGGCGGTTGGGGCTTCGAGTTCATGTAGAAGGGTGTGGGGGTCCCGACGGGCATATGGGAGGCCGAGAGGCGGCCAGATGGATGGGGTCCGGAGGGGGGGACGAATGTCCGCAGGTGGCAGCAGGATGGAGAAGGAGGCCTACCGGGGTTCTGAGGGGGAGCAGACCATGGAAGGTGGGGAGCATGGGAGGCCAGGGCAGGAAGAGAGATGAGGGTGGAGGTGGCACATGGAGACTGGGTTGCTGGTCGAGCCTGATGCGGAAGAGGGGAGGCGCTTCTAGGATAGGTGGTTGTCTGGGTGAGCCATAGGAGGAAAGGCTGAGTGGAGGGAGTGCGAAATATAGTGAGGTAGAAGGCTGGTGCGCCGGGTCGGTAGGGTGAAGCGGCGATGGCCTCTAGGCCAGCGCAAGGTGGAGCCGCAGGGGGCGGCTCGTGCAGGTGGAGGTCGAAAATGATGGGGGGAATGGGGCGCCATGTGGGTAACAATTAGAGTTTGGTTTGTATTATTGTTTTCTTTCATTGTATTATATTAATAATAATAAGATTAGTAAAATTAATAATAATAATCCCATTAATAATAATACTTATAAATAAATTATAACAAAAACCAATAATAATAATAATAAAATCATTAATAAAGGTAAGAAAAAGTTATAATAAAAAATGATAATAATAATAACAATAATAATAATAATAGCGATAATAACACCTCACTAGTAATAATATTATTAATTACATAATAATATTATCATTATTAAACTTTAAACATTTAACTAACTTTCTTTAAATAAATCATTA
Source organism: Viscum album (assembly GCA_963277665.1). NCBI lineage: Eukaryota > Viridiplantae > Streptophyta > Magnoliopsida > Santalales > Viscaceae > Viscum > Viscum album. The sequence continues at coordinate 1,425,014,976 of OY728142.1, read as the reverse complement.
TTCATTTTAGTCGTTAGACGTTTGGGTGACACTCGGGCTGACTATGCATCTACCACCCACCGTCCGGTGACCGCGCATGGGTCTGAAACCAAGTAAAAGCATTATATGAAAAAAAAATTAAACCGAGACATAACCCAAACCTTATCTCTAGGACCCTGAGCGAAGAATTAATAAAATAAAAATTAACAAAACAATAGAGGTGTGAAACTTGTTCTAATGGAGATTGATAGTGATCATCTTCGTGAAAATATTTTTGACGAAAAATCCATAATACAAAGGCAGGAAATAGGACAATGATGTACTAAAACAAGATGATAAAAAGAAAACTTTTTTTCAGTACCCTTTTCCTAGAGATAATGAATTCATTAACTTTATATGAATGCATTGAAATATAATTACTTAATATGATTTTATTCCATATGAAAAATCATATCCTTTTTTATTGTAATGATCTATTTCGACTTTATATATTAGAACATGTTTCATCATTTGGTGACGAAATGGATTAATATCTAAATCCATTTCCATTGATAAACACAAACCATGTTATAAATGGTTACATTTCTCAAAATATTAAGACCCAACGCAATAAAGGGGAGGTTTCTAAATTAACAAAATAAACTTATGATTACACATAAATCAACATGAAGTATATCTTTAATCATCACATAGTGAACATGTGAACAAATTCATTTTGTAGTCTCTTGTAACATGGTAATTACATGAATTACCATTAAAGCATATTGAAAATATGAATGATTCATCATTATTTAAATATAACATAGATTCCAAAATATATTCTATGAATACCAAAAAATTGTAAACTCCATCAAAGATAGTATAATCCATGTTGTCATTATGATGTTCCACAATTGTATGAATTATTTACATTATACATTTAAATCAACTATTTAACTGACCACCACTACCCTGACACCATGAGCTTGTTATTGGTTGTCTATCCCTCAATCATGTGTTTTCCATGAAGTTCATCCCATCATTGAATCAATTTTCATAATTAAATTCAACATATGATCTCAAATATATAATGAATTGGCACTGTAGTATAATCCATATATACATCATAATTCTTATAACCAAGATATCATTGTTAAAATGATATAAAAAATTATTCATTTATTTACATATAAAAGAAAATTAATCTTTGCACTTCATCTATATCAATAGAGAAATATTGACCTTGATACCTTTGTTTCTTCTATGGTAGACTCCCTTGACGCTTGTGGTATATTTTTCAAAGTGTCAATATCATTACTATAGTAACATTGAATACTAGTGTTTTTTTATTCCATTATATTTTCTGATGACATCATTCTTGTAACATATAAAAACTACCATTACAATCATGCAAGTATTATGATGTTTCATTCCATAGTCATCAAATGTTGGAAAATCCTTCTTTTTCCATTTCAAATTTATCTTCTATGTCCTATTTATTTTCATCGAATCCATAAGACATATAGAAATATATTTTTTTCTATATAGTACATAAAACAATTTAACTGAATGAAGTAAATTCATGAGACATCAGTGCCCTTCAATGAATTGTTGTAATCATTTCAATGAAGTGGTAAATCCTGCATTCTATATTTCATATGAAATAAAAATCATACAAGGATAAACATTGAATAGTTGATTCATACTCCACAACACTTTATTTATATATATTTTATAATTAGGGAACATTCATTTAATATCCTCTTGTTGGTCATGTGGGAACTATTTTTCAAACAATGTTTCATTAAATGCCTTCCATTCCTTGATTTGTATTTCCTCTTCCTCCCAAAAATTTTAATCCATGACCACCATTGACCAACATATCCACTGTTACAATACCATGAATGTGTAAAATATTACTTATCAACACAACCCAATTCAATAAATATCTTTTCCAAATATGTAATCCATTATTCCACTGCCCCAGGATCAGCAGTCCCATTAAATGATTGGGACCTCTATCTCATAATAAGATCCAACATTAGAGATTCTCAAGGTCGAAGAGGTTTATCCACACATGAATGTTTATGAATAGAAAACTTATTTTGATACCGTAATACATCAAAAAAATTAGTTCAATTACTAGATATTTCATCATTCATAGTAATTAAACCTATAAAATTTCTCTGTGTATTTATACATTATTTCCATATAGGTTCTTTTTATAAAATATAGAATGTAATGGATTTGTTAATAATGTTTTCAACAATGTATAACTCCAAATAAAATATGACACTTAACATTAAATAATAAATTGTTAATTTTTAATATACAAATATTAAACAATATTTTCATTGGGGATATCTTTACATTGAAATATTTCATAATGAATTTGAAATAAAATATTGAATTATCCAAATTGTATCCATAGAGAGTTTCAATCAACGTGCATATTATGGACCCTTTTCCTGTACTAGGATATGCTGAGTTAGGAATGACACACCATTTTGGTGTTGTTACCCCTATGATCATCTATTCCAGAACCATATCCCCTTATCATATCCAAATATGTCTTTATTGATAAGATGACCCACATAATCTTTACCATACCAAAATACTAGGATTTTATTTTAATCATATAAAAATATTCTATAATAGGGTTACAAGCCATATTATATGTTTTCACAAATGTAGATTCAAATAATTCTACTAAACAAACATTAATAACTACTATAACACACAGACCCCCGAATCCTAGTGTTGGTGATTTACTTTATTAAATTTATGGGATTATACAGAATCAATTCATGAAGGAACGATCTGTTTAGAAGGATAATGAACTATATTACACACCTGGTACCCATAATAAAATATTAAATATAAAATAAAATATGATACATAATAAAATGAAATGAACTACGTCCTTTAATGTTCATATAATGATTTTTCATTATATTATAGGGAAATGAAACAAAATAAATGTGATCCTAAATGATCGGTATAGTAATGTAAAATAGAATAAATGATGAATTAATGACAATAATCATTATGGAAGTGTAAATAACTAATAACTCACACCATTTAAATAAATTTTTAAGGAATAATCAATATGGAATGTATGATAACCGAAACACATGGAATTTAATCATTAATGTACAAATAAAATGAAAACATATATAATTTCAATAAAAAAGTTATCAATGAATATAATAATAAATTATATCTAAATAAATGAAATTATTAATTATTATAAATCATGTTTTCTAGAGACATGATACCTTTACAATCAAGATATATCCTTAACATAGTTTACAACATTGTCGGAAAAAACCCATCATATTTGGCCAACTCATTTTATCAAATGAGACTACTAAAGAATCAAGGTAATTTCATTAACCAGTCTGAAACTTGTATATTTCATGTCTAAATCATTCCTAATATATCTAAAAATTGATTTAATTTATGAACAACATTCATTATTGTCTTATATATATATTTTTTATAACATACATATATATATATGGCTCCCCATTTAATCAATGAACTATAAAGGTTAACATCATATGTAAAATGGTTTATGATTTATAAAATTATAATATTAATTCCATGAAAATATAGATATATAAGATAAACATAATATAAAATAAACATGGCTAGAATGAAGTTATAGTTTCAATTTAATGTTATTAATCACAAAAGAATGTTACATTGCAGAGATAACTTGCACCACTTGGTAATTTTCATGTAAAAACCCTTTGGATGAGATGATTCTAACAGATACCTAATATTTAATGAAGTTTGAGATATTCATGATATTAAATGAAATATTATTAGTATAAAGCATATTTTTGTGAATTGGTGAATAATAAAAAATAAGTCTCAAAGGAATGCAAATTGAGATAAAATCCTTTACTACTTGGTTAAATTTTAATTAACATACATGTAAAAGACTGAAATCAATTGAAAATTTATATGTACTAAAATTAAGTAAACTAAATATCTAACATGTTATTGAGTATTATATACACCACAAAAATAGAATGAGTGATGAATATGTAATAATTATCACATAAATAAAAGTTTCACTCTAAATATCCTAAAAAATGTGGTAAAATTTGATTCAAAATAACTGAAAAATAGCAATAATAATTAATTGAAACAATTAAATAAAATTATTATAAAATAAATAATGATTTATATATAATAAGGGAAATTTAGTATAAAATATAAAATATTTAATTGGGTAATATGACATTTTTCTCAAAGATGTAATATGTGAGATAAAAATCACATACCATATTCTTCTTTTTAGTTGTCTAATATTTAACCTCATGTATAGTGCATTATAAAATGTTAATACCTTTTAAAAAACAATAATAATAATTTTAATATCTTTTTTTATCTTATTATAATATATTATAACATTTTTTTCTCACAATCATTGATTATTTTCTTCCTTATTGGTGTTAATTTTTATATTTTTCTTGTATGTTAAGACATATTATCTTATTAATTATTATATAGATAATGATTTAAGAATATAAAATATTTATAACCTTTCATAAATATCTCATAAATTTAGTAAATATGTTTATATAGTAATCCAAAAAATTTGAAGATATGAGATGAAATACACCATTCATTGATATGGTAGGTTGTACAAACACATTATCGCTATTTCTATTTTACTTTAATATTAAAATAATATAATAGAAGTTATATATATCTTTAATATAAATAAATAATCATAGTTATATCATATATGCCACATAAATTTATTTAAACCATACTTAATTCATTACATGTATAGTTTGAACGAATCACATCTCATAGAGGAGGCCTGAGTCGACATATCCACATAAGATGTTATTATATACCCAAAGAATAGAAATCTTGAAGGTATGGGTTATATAAAAATTAAGGAAGCAGAAATAAATTATAATTATAATATATGTATATATTATATAATATATAAAACCATCATTATTCTCAACCATTAATGGTGGTGATGGAATAACAAATGACATCAATATGTGAGGTGATAGTCGGGCGTACACACCAAGGATGATTGCATGTCCAATTTGAATGAATTGTGTGAATTCTTAGGTAATAATCTCAAGTTAAAAAATTCTATGTATATTTAGGATACTTATGTTGTTATATATCAAGATATAATAATAATTTATGTGGAATAGAATTAACTAAAACCAATCTTGTTTTTGAAAAATGTTAAATCTATTTCGGGTATCTCATTTTGGTTTATGATGAATGTCTTCGTTGTTTTGATTTATTACAAAAATATGGATTCTAAAATTGCAGTACTGAATTTTTGAGATTATTTTTTATGTGTTTGGATTATACAAAGGGATTGATAATTTCAAATTAGAGTGACGGTTAGTTCTGTTTTATAGTGTATGATGATGGAATTCCTATAAATATAAAAAGTTTAACACTTTTGGGAAGTCTTCCACTAATAAAATTACAAAATATTAATGAAAAATGTAAATAAATGAATATATATTTTTGATACATAGAGATGAATTTTGGCTTATACATGTTTCTAGGTCATTCTGGACATTTTTTTTTATATTTTAGTCCCTAGTTAAGCTAGTTTTTTCATTAATTGGTGTAATTAATTTTTATTTATTTCAATAATATTTTTGGTCAAAATTAATTTTAAAATTATAACATATTATATATTATTAGGATTCCTAATCTTATTTCATTATTATATATTGTGTTTATAGAAGTGGTAGAAATTAATTTAAATGTAATCCCAAAGATGGGATGAGAAAGTACGTTGTTAGAGTAACAATTTTCAATTCATTGAAATATTTATACATCCAATTTCTATGTCAAATTTCTTCAGATTATCTTAATTGGGTTAATTTAATTGTTATAGAACTAAAAATTATTTTATATTGAATTGAAAATATAATTTATATTTATAAATTATTGTAATTAAAACATGTATTCAATTACAATTCTTCATTTTTTATAGTACATAAAAAACGATACATCAAAGAAAAATACTAAAAAATTACCATAAGATAATTTTAAAAACAATATTTGTAATATGAAGATTATTTATTCATATAAAATTTATAAAATTTAAAAAATTATAATTTATAATTTCTTTTCCATTAAAAGGCATCAAAACATCCTTTAGAAAAATATATCTTCTTATGTATAAAATTGGATTTGTACTTATCTTATGTTGAAGGAATATATTTGCTGAATTTCAATATTATTTTATTGAATATAAAATATGTATATTTCATTAATAACATTAAATAATATTAAGTAGTTTAATTTATTAATACAATGTGCCTTAGGGTGCATAAAAGAAGTTTTTTATAAAATTATTTCCTTTATATCAAATTTGTTTTAATATGATTTCTAATTAATGTGTGACCATTAATGAAATACATATATTTTTTAAATTTATTTAATTATAGTCTTAAATAAATATAATGTTTTTAATGTTATATTAAATTATAATAATTTATTAATATATTTTGGTTTGGTAAAACTCATTCTTGCCTGTAACACATTCTACATAAGGTACTAAGTATAGTGTGTAACACAAGAAAAAAACACGGATGTGTTTCCCATGATCTAATAATAGCTTTTTTATATAGCCTAATATTAACATGGTTATTCATATTAATTAACCTAGAAAAAAAAATATATTCTAAAATGAAAAATATTGTAAATTCCTGGGGATCTACAACTATGGACATAGATGAGAAAGTTTCATAACCAAAAAGAATTGGGATTTGAACAGAAACCCTTAACCATTTTTTAACATTTCCATCAAAATACCATGAAATATAAAACATTAAATGTAAATTTAAATGTTTTTAATGATTATAATTATTTTAAAATATGTTAATGGGTATGTATAAAAAATTTATATCTGATAATAGATGCATCACACGAAACATTTATTGAAAATTGATATTTGAGACAAAGAACCCTTACCTTTTACTCTAAGAATTCACATAATGAAACTGACCTCTTGAATAAAAAATGTATAAATATTTAAAATTTACATTTTAAACTTATTTATATCAGTTAACATTAAATTGTTCAATTATATTTATATACTACACATATTTTAGTTATTAATTGTTTTTTCATTACCACATGTTATTAATATCAATTATTTCATACAAGATTTACAATTTTAATACCATAATACATTATTTTGAAAAAACCCAAATCATCAATAAAATATTATAAAATATTATTAATTTTTTTTTATTAATTTATGAAGAAATACATTTATTTTTTTGAAATTACGAGTATGGTTTGTCATAGAGGAATCGATGATGTTCATGTTCAATGTGATTTAAAATTATAAATACTGTAATTTATAATCATCATAGACTCTATTGTTATGATTTAAGAATAATAATAATGAATCTTATTATTACATTAATTTATACAGATTATTTATAAAAATTATTATTTCTAACCATGTAAAATTTTATGGAAAATGAAATTCATTGTTCATAGAGGTGGTAGTCCATACAAAACAGTTGCAATATATTTATTTTATTAATAGTTTAGAGAAAGGATTAAAATAATTATTTCATAAAAAAATTAAAATTGTACTATAATAACGACCCTAAATTTATTATTTTATTATGGGTATAATAGATTCAGTGAATGTAGAAGAATAATGAAATAAGTATAAATGAAAAGGGATTGATTAGGTTTTTTAACGTATCCATTTTGAAAGCACACTCAGGATTCATTGAGATATATTTTAGTGATACAATATCATATTGAATATTTCTAAGAGTGATTTGTATTTATTTTATATTTTTATGGTCAAACTAATTGGCTTTACGTGTGAGGATATGTTTGTTGTTGGAGAGATTTTTTATTAAGTAATAGGGTGTCATTTTTTGTATATATTAATTAATTTATATTAAAGGAATATAAATTTCCATGTAAATTTGCATACAAATATGAAAATAATCTATAGGGGTTGATTATTGGTTGATACGAATCATATACACAACAATTATGAACATGGATTGATATATTTTTGTCATTACCCAATTAATTTACTTTTTTATCGCAATTTAATTTTACTATGGTTACTCATTTTGTTAAATTTCAACACTTTTTTATAGATAAATATTAAATAGATCATATTACATAAATATATTTTTTCATGACCCCCTCACTATAATGTTTAAACCTCATTTTCTGGAAATGGGAGAAGAGAAACAGTGACACATATGTCCCACCTCTAGTAGGCCCCAGGTTAGAGATTGTCATTGAGTGTAATGTAAACAATCAAATCAGAAGAATTACCCTTTGTGGGAACACAAGTGATATCAATAGATAATACATAAATAAATCATATTCACAATAAAATATAAAAGAAATGAAAAAGTGTACATATTTGATGACAAGAAATAACTTATATAACTACAAGGAAAAAGTACATGTACCAAAAGAAAAGTAAGGGTGAAAGTGGCCATGAAGCCCAAATAGCTCATATTAAAACCCAAATTCGTAGTTACCCACATGATCTCAATAATACTCCCACCGAAACGAACAAAAATTATTTATATGTAGGGTTATTATAATAGTTTACTTAGTAGGATCCCCCCTCATAGTCTATCATGAATAAGGTAAAGAATGCATGTTAAAGACTAGTAAAAAATATGTGAAACTAATTCATCACCTAAATAAATATACAATGTTCCTCACCTCACTATGGTTACTATAACCAAATATCACATACAAGTGATTATAATATAATAATGAAAAGATTTTAGGCCCCATCACTGCTTCCCCAATGGTATTCAACACTTCCCCATCATCGTATATCTGAAGCATATATATCTTAAAAGGTCAGGCCATTAACAGCTAGGCGAAGCACCTAAACGAGAACCTCAAAAAAACACCACTATATCCACAAAATCAAAAGTAACCAGGTAGTTTCTTGGTTCTACCACATCCCATATAACATGTATCTTATATCCTTTATTATACCTTAAGACGTGAGATCCCATAATCCATGAAAATATCCACAATCCATCACAACCTATACCAATTATACAAATAGTTTCCCTTAGGAAACTATATCCATAATAAATGTGTCTCATATAAAAACAATACATTACAACCCACAACCCAAATATATGAGGAGAACAATCCTCCATTATTTCTATCCTAATGAACAAAAAAGGTATGATAGTAGGTCCATACTGTTTTTTCATCCATCCATACACTTATCGAGATGTTGGGGAATGACCTGTAGGAATCAAAATCCTTAGGGTGTTAGTTTCCCTAATCGATAGGGTGGAGTAGTGTATGATAACCATAAAAGTACATGATATTATATAGATAACAAACAAAATGGCCCTAAATTATTCCAAAAATCCAATGAAACTATTGTATCTCGGACTCTTGGTTTCCATGGCTAAGACCACAGTATCCTATAAACAGACAACTATTTGAAGAGATAAATTAAATTATCTTTTTATTATTCCTAAATTGAAAATTAATAAATAATTATTTAATAAGTAATTATCTATTAACGTTTTCCATATCCCATTACTTTAACATTGAAAAAAATTCCATGCCCTCCAGTCCTATGAAAACTAATTCCATGACTTATCAGAATTATAATCTCAGCATTAAAACCCAAAAAGATCCAACCCCGTGAGTTTAACTATTAATCAATTATTATCATTATGACATTAAATATTACTAGATATTCTGGGAAAACAAACTCTGATTCCAAACATCCTATAAAAACAAGTACATCCATCTACCTAATGTAATGTGGAATGGAATGATGAAAAAAATACAACTAGAACATAAGACAATAAAACAATTCCAACAATATTAAATTGTTCATATCAATGAGTTAGCCCTACTTCTACTAGTTCTTTCAACTATGGTGTCATTACTAACACTAACATGCACATCCATATTCTTTCCACTACTAGAGGCTCTTATTATTTACACAAATATAGGCCTCTAGGTTCCATATACCAAAACATATCACTAGGATCTACCATCATAGGCTCACATCACATCTATGCCTTTGTTCCCCATATACAAAGGCTCATATCTAGATCACATCAGAAAATGTAAAAATTAAACATATAATGTAGTATACTAAACCTAAATTAGATTATTTATCATTCACACCCAATGATCCCTCATGACCCCAAAAAATAATGAAGTCAAAAATTACAAGAAAGTGGGAATCTCATTCCCTACAAGGCGATATATTTTATAAAAAACTAATTTATTTTCTATCAGGAAATAAATGATTCATTATTTATAAGTTCTAGTTATGGAAATACTAACAAAAAAGATAGTGTAAGCTATCATAAATTTATTAAACCAATAATTTAACCAAAATTTTCAAATTTTATCGACAATAATACACATTCTTCACATTATTAATAATTTCCACTATCTCAGGGAAGGTCAATTAATATAAACAAGTCAAAAATATTAGGTTTACAACCCACATTATTCATTAAACATTTCTATTTAATATTTTATAGAAATAATTAATAATTATTTCATATTTTACAATCTTTGTGAATTCCACGACCTAACACAATCATTACTATCAAAACACAAATATCTTAGTATATAGAAACTCAAGAGGAAACGTGTTATCATGGTACTAATGAAAACATCACAATGTGATTGATAACAACTATTTAATCTAGTTCATGTAAATTTCATGTTAATAAGTTGACATCTAAAGGATTAAGTCACACTCATGTTTTGATAACACATAAATAAAATAGAATAAATGAATTCTCTACCTAAAAAGTGTTCATCCTTATTCTCCTGAGAACATTCTAATGATGTAGATCCAGATCGCCTCTCCTACATGAACTGTATCCACCTGAGGAAGCCACACCATAACTATTCCAATAAACAACCAAAAAAACACCATTAAAAACCTAGAGATCATTTTCAATCACATAGATACGAGTAACATTAGGAAACAGATTGAATAAATCATAATAATGGTGGTAGATCATACCTTAGATTAAATAGGGATTACTACATATTTATGGATGAATTATAGAGATTAATACCCAACAATATAATCCAAATAACATCAAATATGGTAATGGTGGGTCTTCAAGAATCTTGTGAGAGGTGCTAAAACCATAGGTTTTGAAAAACATATACAGCTGAAAACATTTAAAACATTCAACATTAGGGATTTATTAGAAGTGTATTCTCCTTTCACGTTGTATAATCCTTAGGGTTCAGTTTCCACCATAATAATAGGAGTCTCTTTTAAAACCCCTATTCATTACAAGTCATGAAACATAATTTCATATTGTAAAAAATTACATTGCGTGAAATCTCCCGAAATCAAATGATTAACATCTGAACTCCTCTAAACGTCCTCTGAGACACATTCGAGAATATTTACCATCAGAAATGATAAATGGGTAAATCCACATTGATCCATTCTATTGTATTATATATCACTGAAATAATTCTCATCATAGAGAAAACAAAACAAAAATAGAGATAAAAACCGAAAAAGTGTCATTTGAATAGCCACCATGCAAGACAGGTCTTAAGGGTCCTTCCACCATAGTATCTCAACCACCTAACCAATGGAATTGCGTGAAACCATGCAACGATAAAAAATCTCATAACCACTCTCCCAGGGAAGATACCTCACGAATAGGGTAATGCACAAAAAAATAATAAAACAATAGAAAACCATTTCATAATCCATAAATGATATACCCACACAAAATGGATAACATTACAAGAGAATACCTAAAAATAAAACACCTCAGGTTACTATGAAAATATCTATGACTCACGAACCCATGTACTCTCCTCAAAAACAAAATGATGCAAAAAAAAATGAACCAAGGGAATAACATGCCATGAAAACACCATCTCCGTATGTCCTTAGATATCTATTGGTTGAATCTTGGTCAACATCGATCCCACACGAGTCGAAAAAGTGAGAGTCCTCATGAAGATAATAACAGTGCATCAACACCTAGAAAAAATGATTATCTAGATAATCAATGGGGGATTCTCTAACTGATATTTCCTATCTCCAACATAATATAACACCTCAGTAGGCCCAAAAACTAGGTATATAACTTACCCAAATGAAATAAAAATCACTTCCAACAATGTGGATTCACCTTCAAAAATGTATGATCACCAACACAGAACCCTAGATGTATACTCTTATAATCAATATAATATTTTGGATGATCCTATACTACTTTCAATCTCTCATGAATCACCTGAACCATGTACATTGTATTCTGTATAGTTATATCCTGAAATGTTTTAACTCTATGACCATAGTTCAACATAATGGAGAAGGTAATTGTTAGATATAAATTTCTTGAAATGGAACCATACCTATTGTGGAGTAAAAACTATAGTTGTTATTGAACTCTACCATGGGTAGTTATCTCGTCCACAAACCTCAAAACTCATATACAAAAGATTAAAACATGAATTCTATAGTCTGGATGGTCCGCTCTGTTTGACCATCAATATGTGGAAGAAAAGTATTGATAACTCATAACAAAGAACCAAAATCATAATGGAATCCTCTCCACCCATGGAGGTAAAATGAGGATCTCGATGGGAAATGATCATCCTCAAAACTCTTTGGAGTCTCACCAACTTATCTAGATACCACCTCAACCAAACCAGCACTCAACTAAAATCCTAGATCTCTATAAAGTGGTTTAATTTTATCAGACAACCCAATACATCCAATATTGAATAATAGACACATTTCAATCAAGATAAATCATAATAATTTACATCATTTGGTCCTCTCAATTCCATATATGAACATCTAACATCTATGAAAACTATATGGAACGCGGTGCTCAACCATTAGCTTCTGTTAGACCAGGTATCGTGATATAAATCATTCAACTTCATGCTTCAACCCATGCCAATGAAAATTACCACTCAATGATTTGTGTATCATTAACATTCAATGATGTACCACAAATGAAAATTAATAGATCTATTTGAGAAAAAATTCACACAACTTTGAAGGAACGAGAATCCTTTCATGAAACGAAACAATGTGTTATTCTTCTTCAAACCAACCATCAGGGGAATAACCAAAAAAACATAGTCTCTAAAAACCTCAACCTCAAAACCCCTTGACAAGACACACTTATGCCTATTTCTTCAGATATGACTACATCATCATATGAAAAATAAAACCTCTTACCCCAACATATCTCTTATCTAGATGAAATGTTGAATGCTATTCCATCACTCTCCAAGAATAAATAGATTCACGCACTGGACAACTATATAACATCATTCTTAGAGAATTATCCAATTAAACTCAAATTTCTATGTGTATATGAAATAATAATTTCATAGTCAAGTAAGAAATCCATCCAAAAATGTTGGCATAAGTTCATGTCATGTTGATAGAAAACATACCTTAGGCTCTTATGATTAGTGAAGACCATAATTCATTCAACGATGAGGTAATTAAAACACAAAATCAGTGAAACCACATCCTCCTATAACTAGAGATTATGGTTGGAATAGTTATGCTCATGGGAACACAACTACCCATACCCAAATGAAGCGACTGAACACTACTACATTAAAACACATTCCAACACATAACACGAATAATCACAGGACAAACGAAAACTAAACACGTTCTATTGGTAGGAAATGAACTAGATCCATGAATGAAATCTCATTCAGATACTCAAATGTTTTTCAGACACTAATCAGTCTGCAAGAATAACTGATCTTTATTTTTCAACACAATCATAGTAGTCACAAATCAAAAGAAATATACCATGAAACTCTTATAAATACCTTCATGACCAGTGAAAATTTGCACCACTTCTAATTTATTAGGTGTCTCCCAAGAAAACATTTTGTATATATTCTAATTATTTGAAACTAATATCTTCTAGGATAAAAAATTCCCATTTAAATGGATATCTAGATCCCAAAACTCACACTTCAGCAACTTCCCAAATTGTTGCTCATGATGAATAACCCCCAAAACAAAATGCAGATAATCTGCATGCTCCAACTCATACATAGATTACATTTGGATGTTTTCAAATAAAACCACCATAAACATATCGAAAAACTAATAGAAGACATCATTCATTAACCTCAAGAACACAACTAGGTAATCTGTTACTCTGAACAACATTACATAGACACATAACACCCTTGATGACAAGAAAAATAATTGTTTATGCTTTCACCATCCTCAGACACATCTTTTGATATTCTGACCCCAAATCGATAATTGAGAAAAAAAAATTCACCATTCATTTGATTGAATAAATCATCAATCCCTGGAAAATGATATTTCTTTTTCACTTTCTCTTGGTTAATGAAATGATAATTGATACATTGAAACAATCTTCCATTATCCTTATTCAAGATGAAAAACTGGTGAACCGCACGGGGACACACTCAGCCAATTAAAACCATCCTATACTAGATCATTGAGTTGTATATGCATCATTTCAAATCAAAAGGCTCTATCCTATATGGATAAAACAATATATGAGGAATTCATGGATATAGTTTGATCTTGATCACTATCTATCATTTATTGTGTGATGATACAACCTCTTAAGGAAAGACATCAGAGCAGTTTTCTATGACCCCAAGAAATTTTTACTACTATACATCTGATGAACTCAACACTAGCTTGGACATTAAGGATGAGAAGGATATATCACACCACTAACCCATAAGTGTGTCTCACTTCCAACAATCAATTTTATATCTCCATCAACATTGATGGACACAACATACCATTATATGAAATCCACAATAACGTATAATTAATACAATGATTCCTTCATATGTATGATTTCATTGGGTTGTATCCATAAATATATGAAATCTGTACATGAGTGGTGTTTTCCAAAAACTACCCCAATGTCTCTAAATACATCATACTTTTCATATTGAATTCCAATTAGTGTAGTCAACTTCTGGGGTACATGTTTCCTTGCTACCTCAAGTACTAATGCAAGGTCAATGGTAGTTGATATGAGTGAGTTGGAATATCTTCGTTCAAAAAATAATTAAATCAAGTAGAAATAAATAAAAAGGTAACTCAAATGATGTCTAGCTTGCCTGTATCTAGTAACGCTAAATTATGAAACTGACTGTGACTACCTAAGTGACCTCTTGACCAATAAAAATGAAAACCATCAAGGTTGTTCTCTAGATTATAAGAAAGAGGACTATCCTAGGGATATCATATTTTTAACCAATATACTATCTACTAATCCCAAACTTGAGAAATCTAATACTACTTCCTCACCTGGAATCTCCTTAGTGGAGGATCGTGATGTGAAATAACAAGTGAAGGATAAGTCCCCAAAAATTCATATAACTCTCATTATTAAAGAAATTTTCATCCACCATAATACATGAATTTGATTCCTTGGAATTTTTTTATGTGCTGATTTTCTAGAGGAAATGAGATATTGAGTGCTAGGACCTAGTCAAAGTTGATCGAAATATATTATGTACTGTTAAATGAGAACCATGGAACATAGATCTACTTTTTGAGGAATCATAAAGAGTCCCCTCACATGAATATCCAGTTATGGAAAATGTCATATCGATGAACTCTTGTCTATTTGGAACCTCGAGATACGTATTTATCATAAATGGGGTGACCTGTCACTAGATCTCTTGATGTTGAGCTTCCTAGAAATTTCTAGCCCCATTCTCCTCATCTATAAATTGGTATGTACCACATTGCGTATGGTCTTAGAAATTATTCTTAAACACATGAAAACCAGAGCTCCCCTACAAAAGGGTATGAAGCTCCTATTGATTGTCAACATTCATAGTTGATTAATGAAACTTATTTTTGAACTATTCTTGGAATGCCTCCCATGAGACTGCAAACTCCTCACATTCTCTGCGGAATATTAATTTCTCTGCCTCCCTTCCACACACAACATCATCACTAATAATGATACATGTTTCCTGATACATGCATGGGTAAAAAATAAGGATATATCAACTTTTTTCAACTATTCTTCGATGAATTCATATGAAATGATTCCCTTAAACCTCTATAGACTCTATCACTACAACTCTCATAGTTTCCTCTCCTAAGTAATTCAATGTCAAAATATTTTTTACGGTGATCTTTTGGTGCATCATTCTAAACAAATTCTTTGAAATCATAATGAGAACATTATCCTGGATCCATAATTACAAAATAACAAATACTTATAACTCCTAAACATAAGTATATTACACTATAAAATTAATTAATTATTTTATGTTATTAATTTTTGGTCAACCTAACCGATGTTCTACCAATTAAAACCTAAGATGAATGAATAATTTTTCCTGATCCATTTAATTGGTATCTACCATGAAACATGTATCACCTCATTTAGTATCCATTATGAACATAAGTATCTCTGTATCAGATCACATGTGCCCTAAATATCAATTTCTAAGACAATATCTCGTGAGTAATATTTATTATAAAAATAGTTTAAATTTTATCCATACCATTTCACACCATGTCACATGTGCCTAACTCGTAACTCAGTCATATCCTATAATGAGAGATCTAATAGAACTCTATCGTGTCCCCTTCCCCACTATGTGAACCCCTCCAAGGTCAGCAATTGGAGAAGAGAGACAGCAAAACCTAGGTCCAACCCCTATTACACCTCAGGATGTCGACTGGCACGGAGGGTATAATAAATAAATATATTAGTAGAATTACCCTCTAAGAGAACTCATGTGAAAGAGGGAGATAAGACAGAAACCAACTTACTCCTGCTTAGACTCCCACATAAAACAATATCCAATATGCACTTATGTAATGAAATCCAATAACTACTATAATTATATGGAAGAACAACATGGACTAAGAGAAATTAAATAAAAACAGCAACCACAACACCCAAACTACTGTTAAACACCAAGATATCAGTAACAAACATGATCTCTAATCTTGTCTAACTAATATTTTTAAGTATACATATGTTGAGTATAATAATATAACCCATAAGATCCAATATGAATCATCTCAAGAAAAAGATAATGAAAATTTATAAAGCATAGTGAACAACAAGTGAAACTAAGTCATCACATAAACATGTATACTATGTTCCCATACTCACAATGGAAACTCCAAATAAGTATCATATACAATATGATATAATATAATAAAAAATAAAAATTGTACCATTCGAAGACATTCCTACTAGTTTTCCTCCATTCCTCAATATCGCTGGTCTTATGCATATGTCTCCAAAAGGCTAACCCAAAAACACCTCAGATAAGAACTACATCAAGTACCATATCCAAAAAACCCCACATCCACATAAAAAAAGGAAACCAAGTAGTTTTTGGGAGCCCCCAAATCCCATATAATGTTTATCATACATCGAGTATTACACCTCAATCCATCATAGATCATACACCGAGTAAGGTTCATCAAGACATCATAAATTATGCATGTTTTTACTATAGCACTAAAATGAATCTATATCCAAAATACATATGTTTGAAATAACCACAACCATTAGAACTCCCTACACACAGATATGGGGAAAAATATATATCGTTCACACAATTATAAGTAACTACTAATAGAAGAGTGTGTGGTCGATGTGGGTAGTCATCCATCCACTACCACTACTAAGTCCAAATATCCTATAAGAACACAACCATCTAATGAGATACATTATATTATTATATCACCTTTTCATCAGTTTCACTTTATTGAAATTAAATAACTAACCCTTATTTAACCATTAACATTTTCCACATCACATTTCATTAGTATCACAAAATTTTCCATGCTCTCTAGGAAGAAGAAAATTGAGTATGTGGCATCTTAAAAATATAACCTGTGAATTACATCTTTATAATATTTAACCCCATAGTTAAATATTTTTTCATTTATTTTTATAATCACTATCAATATTTCCAGGTATTATTGGAAAACATCCTAACCTACCAGTCAAGGTATAGAACCAAGAACATCCATTGGCATCATGTAGTGGTGAATGGAAATAAAAAAACCAAACAACTTGTCTGTCATCCAAAAAATAGTCTCAATCAAGAATACATCATTCACTCTAATGGGTAAGACCAATATAAACCCATTCCATTATTTTTGGTTTCTTCCGTAATTCCCTCATGAAATTCCTGATGCATCCCACGAGTACAAGGATCAATATCTTCCACACATCATTTACTCCCTCTGCCACATAATACAATCACCATCCAGGATCATCAATCCCATGATCGCATCACATATGATCATCCCTACACCATGTACGAATAATCATATCTACAACACATCATAATTTGATTAAAAAATACCTAACAAGCTCTTATTCATAATGAAGGGCTTTTATCCTTTATAGAAAATGATACCTCACTCCCCAAAAACAAATGTTAAATGAAATTTACATGAATGTGGTAAACTTAGGCCCTAGAAGGAGTTATCATTAATCACATAACTGATTATAATTAATTCCTTAATTAACTGATTCATTTTAAAGGTTACAACAATGGGCAACCAATGCAGCAAGCAGGAGAAATCTTTCAAAAATTAAATAAACAATAAAATGGTCATACCATCAATAAGTTTATTAACAATAATCCAAATTCATTAAGTATTTATTCAACTGTCATACCACATGGAAGGAAGATTCATTTAGAAATTCCAACAACATTATGTTTAAATCACAAAAAATTTGATAAACATCCCTATTTAATATTTTAGATAATTAATTTTAACGTAATTATGGTGTCACGTACTTCAACAATTACACATTCTAATACATGCATCACCACAATATCATAAATATACACTATTTATAAAATTAGGAGGGGAGATATAATCATTGTACAAACAAAAACAACACCGTGTGATTGATATTAATTATTTAATCTTGTTCAAGTCATTATTAAGTTAATTTCATTAGAATTCAAGGGGATAAATATATATCAATTTATGATTAGAAAAAAATAAAATAGATACAATGAATCCCCTGCACCAAAAGGGTGTCTATATTATTCACATGAGAATAAATTAACACTGTAGACCCTGATCATCACAAAGGCAAGAACACCATCCACATGAGGAATCCATTCCAAAACTATGCAACCAAAAAACCAACAGATCTCCATTAGAAAAAATGGAGATCAATTACTATCACATTGAAATGATTAATGGTAAGAAAAATATTGATGGAACCATCAGAACAGAGGTAGATCATAACATGAATCAAAGACAGATCACTGTAGATTGAACAAGGGAAGGTAGCGATCAATAAAAAATAATAAAATACCCAAATCATCATAGATGAGGCTATATAGGCACATAGAATCAGGAGAGAGTTACTACAATCATATAGTTTGACAACTTCGAGTGTCCCCAAACATTTAAAACATACAACATTGGGGATTTAAATGATTTGTGACCCCCTCTCACATCGTGTAATGTTCAGGGATTGGGTTCTGCTAAAACATGTGTCTCTTTTTATTATTCATACATTAATTCATTACATGTTAAAAACCACTCTATAATATCATAAAACATTACATGACATAAAATCTCCTTAAATCCATCTTTTTTTAACTGAACACCTCCCGACACCATCTGAGCCTCCTCCCAGAACCTCGGTTTTTGAGAACACATAAAAGGTCAATCCATGTGGATTGAACCCATTACATTAATATTCATAATAAAAATATGAAAAAAATTAAAATTCTAAATTAATATAGGTGTAGAAGTTAATGTTTATAGATCATATATTGAAATAGTAATAAATGTTTTTAGGAAAAAAATCATTTTAAGCCTAAAAATGAATTCATAAAACAATTATGTATAATATTGATTACACGGATAAATATTTGTTTATTTATTAATAAAAGAGTTTTGTTTTAATTTTAAATAATCCAAGAAAAATATGGTTCATTATGAATATGTAATTTATGAAATGTACCAAAATTATTTTTTTAGGATTTAAAAAATAGATCTAAAAAGTTACCTATGGGGTTACAAATTCAATTAAGTATTTTTACTGGTATAATTTATCTTAATGAAAACATTTTTATGAAGAAAATAGTTTTAAAAATATTTATGCCTCTTTAGAGATTGACCATTATAATGGGTTGCATCTGTTGTGAAATTGATATGTATAACTATTTATCATATAGGTTATAATCTTTAATAAGGTAAGATATGGTCAATATTTAAAACTTCTTCTACCTAACATTTAAATTCCAAATGTAAATCTCATAAGAATATGAGTATATAAAAATTATATACATTATATATAGGGGCATCATCAGTGATTCAAAGTTAAAAAATTTATATTATAACCTATAGTAATTACCATTTTATCT
This sequence comes from Viscum album, assembly GCA_963277665.1. Classification (NCBI taxonomy): domain Eukaryota; kingdom Viridiplantae; phylum Streptophyta; class Magnoliopsida; order Santalales; family Viscaceae; genus Viscum; species Viscum album. Next base: position 1,424,994,588 of record OY728142.1, on the reverse strand, counting down.
CTAAAGACTATTGATTTCAAAAATGATCTTGGAAATATACATGAAAATAATGAATCAACCATACAAGGGTACAATTATACACAGAACACGGATTAAAAATTCTCTATGATGTTTAAAAAATCATCCAACATTGAAACATTAGGTGATTGGAAAATAGTCAATACTATCTAAGTATATTAAAAACCATATCTACATGTGGATCATGATCCTCCTGCATCCAAGAGTACAATATAATATATTCAATAAATAGGATAATAAATGAAATCATATAAGGATAAAAAATGCTTTATATAGGATAAAAACACTATATTTCAATTTTAAAAACTAAAAAACTCACAAAATAATTATACTTATCATACATTAATCGGAATATACTACAAGCTATGTCATAAGTCCCCTTCCACATCTAATGACAACATAATCTCATGTCAATATTTGATTACATATTCCATTCTCACATTAGAGAAAAATGCTCAATACAAGAATGTTGATAATCTTTCTTGAACATCACCTTGTTCAACTTATGACAATATACAGCCAAAATAATGGAAGAATCCTCCTTCTTGGAGAATATTTTTGGAGCACCTCTTGTGGTGGAACTCTTCAATATACACCCCTTCTCCTCTATGTCCTACAGCTGAGAAACTATATCTTGATGCTACATAGGATCTATCCTATAGTGGGGAATATGTATTTTAAATATGAGCTATATATATCAATAATGAAGTAAATATGACACTCTATTGGATATTAAGATATATACATTATTAGAACATATTCAAATGATCAACCAAGGGAGGAATAACCTCATGAAACACCACTACATCATCTAAAATGTTTCTAGAATGCAAGGCAATAATCCCAAAATTTTATGGATGGTCAGGTATCACATGACCAACTTATATATCCATTTTCATGACATTAACATAACTATATTCTTTGATGAATGTAACAGATAGTCATTGATGACATTAGGTGATAGGTACTAAACATGACATGAAGAAATCCATCTTGACAATCACATATAAAGTAGTTATTTATATTGAGATGATTCCCCAAAATAATCTATAAATGCCAACTATTATTTCACATTTTTTATTCCTCTAAATAATTTCAGATCATTTTATTAAAGGGATATTGATTGACTTCATCTGATATAGGTACTCTTTTATTTTCTCTAGGACATCAAAAAACGATGTCAACTTAAAAAATTTGGAATCTCATATATCAAATAGAGTATATAACAATGAAAGAGATAATAAACCCATAACTAATATTTTATATCTGTTGATATGATAAATACTTTTAGTAGTCTCAATGACATTAAACTAACTTATACATCATCTTTGAAAACATTATTAAATCCCTTGAATTGTAATCCCCTTATGTCAATATATCCTCTATCACCAATCATTGCATTCACCACTCTATTGAAAATTGATTTTGGAGCTTCACATATTATAACACTATAGATTAACTTATCTATCATGCAAATCCTTTTTCTACCCACATCTAGTATCACTGGTTGATTGTTGATTATTGCTACAATATATCTTTTGTGTAACACCCAATGTTTTAATAGACTTTTTTCTTCAATAAAATATATTTTAATTTTTGTATTTCAATGAACAAAGTCAAACATTCCTTTAAAATGTAACAGAAACATCATACGTTACATGTAAAGTCATCATGGTGTACTTTACACACAACACCAACTTGGCATACGTTACATGTGACACTAATGTTTCTACGAAACATCACTCTGTTGTTATAATTATTTGAACATGAAAATTATCAACTACTGGTTAATAAAATTAATATAAATATTAATTAATATTTTTCAAATATTTTATAAAATTTATTTAAATAATTAATATATATTGATAATGAATGATATAATTTCATGTAAAGTCCCTATATGTTTAAAAATAATATTTTCTCAAATAATTTTATTTAAATATCCTTCTTTGAAAAATAATAAAATAAATTTTAGACAAATATATAATTTTAATTTTATTAAATAAACATCATCTTTTAACATATTAGTTGAAATTAACTGGGGCTGGGGGTTGGTATTTTTATGGGAAACTTGCTTTTTTGGTTGAATAGTGACAAAATACTTAATTTTAATTGGAAACATAATTTTCACATAATTTATTTATACAGTAAAATTATATTTTCTATTAATTTAAAAGTATTATTAGATTTTATTTAAATCAATTAATAAAATTTAGGTCATTTGAACCAATTTCAAATTAAAATTGAATATAAAAACATAGCAAACTTTTGATCTTTTGATCTTTAAAAAACGATATCCTCATCGCATCAGAGAGATTAATTTTTTTTAATTTATAAAATTTATGTGGTTGGAATTTATAAAAATAGATTCCATATTTGGAATCTGAATTATTTATAATGCATAATATGGAAAAATTATTATTTTTTAAAAAATGATTAGTGGATGTAATTAAAATTAAATACATCGATGAAGGTAAAATTTATAATAACTAATGACTAAACCATAAATTTATGACCCTAAAAACATAGAAACAATCCCAAAAGGCAATGAAATTCTATATTTATACCCTTTCATCCATTGTATTTAATTTGGTAATTTATTTTACCCTGTTGGAACATGAAAAACAAGGGTGTAATTCTATCCGTAAATATTTACATGAGTGTTAGTCCTCCTAAACTATAAAAAGGCATCATATTCTTCAACTTGATGACATCATTAATTTGACTTATTTTTGTACAAGATATTACCAATACACTTAAAACATCCCTAACTTAATCATAAAATTATCCCCTTTTACAGATGGAAAAATAAATATTTGTTTTTGGCACAAACCAAACATAGTTTCCTGATTAAGAGGTAATGACTTCTCCCTAACTAAATTTTTTAATTTTCTTTTTCACACCCACCACTATAATGATAAACTGATTTTATAACTAAAAAATTATATAAAATATATTACTCTATTTTTATTCTTATGTTTCAAATAACACATTCACACACCTATATCTAAGAGGTAACAAACATACCATTTATGATACAATAAACTACCACCTTACAAAACGATTATTGTTTATTTGTTCTTACCGACTCTCATAGTGATCATCATAATAAAGAATACATATATAATAGATATATATTATATATATTATTTCATTAATATTCATTGGTATTTTTATAGCATGTAGGTTTTAACTTTTATATTGTGTAAATATGATAATTTCGTTTGAGGAAATGTGGTCTATCACACCCTCAAACTAATGAGATTCATTCACAAACTACCAGGAATGTTTTAAGGATGGGATTAGTGAAATTATATGGAATATATGATATAAAATTTTATTTTTAATATTTATGTACATACACACACACCCACACATATTTCCTTTTCCCTTTTTCATTCAATATATCAATTAAAACTAAAACAACATTCATGCGTACAAACAGTTTACCATCTCCATCAACTATGTATTCAATTTAATACATGTATATTCAATATATTATTATAAAAAAAATAAATTATACACATGATATTTATATATACATTCTTTATGTCATAATTTATTTATAAGGACAATATATATAAATAATTATGAGACATTCAATGAAAAAAGTTAATATTATCTCAAGTAAAACCATAACATAGGATTTATATCAATGGTGTAATATAACATCATAATAAAATATATAAGGTATTATATATAATAATATGGTTACCTGATATATTTATATTAAACATATATTTATTAGAGAGTGCGTTTTAACGTGTACAATGAGGGTCTAGACACAAGGTACGATGATTTCATCCCACATTTTTATTTCTTTGAGATACATGATTTATTCACCACCCTTTACATTTGTGTGGTGTGTATTATACCCATGAATGAATTAAATTATTATTAAAATTAAATATATGGAAAATTAAATATAAAATTTATGATGTGTGTTTCATGGGGTTTTTTTTCAATGATACCAAATCAGCAAAATTGTTTTATCTCAATTTTTCTTTTTTGAGACTCATGTCTTGTTATGGACCTAAAATATCATTCAAGGTGTATATTATTAAATTATACTTGAAATATATTAAATATACACCATTTTATGATATTTTATGATTTATATAATTTCTTTTTCTTACCTTTAGAGTATTATGAAAATTTACCATGTTTGAAGATTTTATTGAAAAAATCATACCACTTTTAAATATTGGTTATGGTTATTCTATATTTGATGAAATGTTATGATCCATATCTCAAAAACACTTATGATTTTTTATTCCATATATTTTCAAGGAATATCAACATATTAGTACAATTTATACATACTTTAGTTATTATGATAATTAATAAAATGTTATTAAGAAAAATGACAATGAATTTGTCTCTTGAGTTGATAATTTATTTTCTTTAAAAAAACAATTCCTAAAAATGTTTAAAAATGATTTAAAATTAAACCTGATGTTTAAATTCAAGGTAAAAGGATTTCTACATTTTTTATTAATTTCAATCTTCCTTTATAAGATTTAATGGATTTTTCATCAAAAAGGGTTTTCAAAAAAATTCATATTTAAAAATAATATTCAATATAGAAATGTAATATTACTCAAAAAATATTTATAAAATACCAATAAAAATTATTTCCCATATATGATAACATCCATTTGTGTTAATCATGACATTATCGAAAAAATTTCAATTCAAACATTCATATTATTTCTCTGAATAGATTATGTTATGATGAAATTATGTTTATGAAACCTGTATCACATTCATGGGTTATATACATTTGATACTGGCATCTTCTCATGGGTTTAGTTTTTGAGGAAATTATCATAATACCTATCTTGTCCCATATGTTATGGTATTATTGAATTTTTACAATACCCATTTAATTTCATGGGTTATGATATGATTATTTATGATCTTGTAGAACAAGTATGTATGATTTCAATATGATATGAGTGAGACCTATATCTCCCTTTAATGTATTGTGTAGTGATTTTATGTCATGATATAGACTAAGATGGCATTGGTAATGATCTTTGACTACTATGTAATCCAAGGGAGTGAACCAAGACAAATAATATGGTATAAGTAGTGAACTAATACTGGTATGATATCCAGGGGAGTTAACCATTAATACTATGATGGAATGTGGAGTGAACCCATACTACTATGATGGTCCTTTAGTGATTACATGGTTACTAGGGAAATATTATTATATTGTTCTGTTTCTTCCACAATTATTAATTTTGTTAAAATGTTATGATTTAATAGTTTATATTCTTTATTTCATTATTATTAATATCTTATTAAATTTCATTCTTTTTGTCATGATTCATGTTTTTGATATTTTATTTTTTGGTTATGATCTTCTATTTTCATGGTTATATTCTCATACCCTTATTCACATTATTATTATTAAGTATCTTCCTTGTTTAACGAAACGAAGCTTTTGAGATCACCCCCATTTATGTATCCTTTCCATAGGTTATGAAGATATGAATTATGTATTATGTGTATAAGATGTTTTATAGTAAAATTAACCCAGTGGGTGATTATATAACTCATTTACGTATTAATTTTTATGTTTACATGTCTCTAAATACAATATACTAATATGGACTTCGGGAAACTATTTGTAAAATGTTATATGTATTCTATAAAATATATGTAATGTTAATGTATGAAAATATATGGTCTCTATTGTTCTTATCAGATCATAGGTTTAGATAACCATTGGAATCCTGGATGAAAAACAGTAGTGGGAACCCTAGGGTCAATTATACTAATAAGTATAATGATATAGAAAGAAATATGAAATGTCCTGGAATTTCGGTAAAGGATATAGTGTGTGATTTTGTAGCAATTCATCTCTGTCTGGATACTCCCTGTTAATGTGGCTCTACCACATTTCTAAATGATAAAATCAACTCTAACAACAATATCCATTCATGACATGGGTAAATCTGTAAATGACAATATCCTTGCAACACACCTGGTTTAGGATAGCCAAGTGATATGATATTGAAATTGAAAAACTATTTAGGAACCATTATGAATCATTTTAATATAATTTGGATATGAATAACCTAGTATGAACCTATAGTGTAATATATTAATGATAAATTATTAATTTATACATCATTTTAGTGACTATTCATGATTATGTGGTTCCTCATTATAACCAATATTTATTACACTATGATTTTTCATTTTTTATGGGTAGGAACCTTAATGAACATAGTTAATAATGATTTATATGGAAAATATAATTATTTTTCTCCTAAGAAACATAATTATATGGGCGTTGTAATTATTAACCTCACTAATATTATCATAGAGATACCAAAATATATGAATAATGGTTGACATCCAAAAGAAGAAAGAGGGATTGAAATTCTGTTGAGTCATTCATGAGGGAACATCCCCTTATTTCTAAGCATCATCTAATCCACTCGTTACTAAAAATGGATCTGCACTACTAATAAGATATTAAAAATTATCTATTTTTAGGAGATGTATAATGTGATTTTAGATGATTATATTTTTTGAATGTGAAGCGGAATAGTGGTGAACTGTAATCTAGTTTACGAGGTTTGAAATATGATATTGAATCTATGGATTCAAATGAGTTATAATACTTATTTTTTAATAATTTCATTCCTTGGATACTTCATACCTATGCGGAGAAAGAGTTACATGAGTTTTATGAAATGGATGATGAATCTATTGCTACCTATGAGGATAATCTTATTATACATGAGAGGTATGCTTCATGAATTATCGTACATCCTAAAAGTATAGTTTATGGCTTCTTCTGTGTCTTAAATCCATGTCTCAGAAAGGTTCCATCCATAGTAGACTATGGTATCTATGAAGAGATTGTGTGTTGTGAAATCAAGGTTGAAAATGAGGTTAGAACCATGTATCAATTCCATGGTTTTCACAAGAAGAGTAATAATATGTTTAATAGAAAATATAAAAACCATGAAGAGAAGAATATGATACATCCTTTGTGCGCTATTTTTTGAAAGAATGATGGAGGAAGCTTCCATAAGGGGTCTAATAAATGATTTAACTGTAGAAGGGATGTCCATAAGGAATTTAATTTTTGATGTGAGGTGAAGGAGTTATAAATAATGTAAATGGAGAAAAAAATCATAGAATTAACCACCCACGATTTAATAGTACATGTGTTTGCAGAATGGAAATTATTATAACCACTCCTCAGACCTAACAGATATTCATGATGATCCACATCAGAAACATCTTAAGCAGAGGGATAAGTTAAAATATCATCCAATCACTATTTTTTATGAGCGGTGTGGTAAAACCTGATGAAAGGTACACTTTCCATCCACTATATAACTGATAATATCATATTTCATATTGGATCTACCAAGTAATTAATATCTGCAAAATTTTGTTAGGGAGTAAATATTCCACCAAAATAATTAGATGATGAATTATTAGTGAAAAAATCTAATGGTATGATGATTGCATCCCATGTATATGATTCCTCTCCGATTGAGGATTTTGGGAATGTAATTCCTAAATATATTTTCATTGTTTCATTGGATGAATTTGATGTTATCTTAATCAAAAATTAGATTTCTCATTATAAATACCACATTAATTGTTAAGGGAGTAATGTGATGATTGATATTTAAAACAATCGTTCGATCATCGATCAATATGATTACAAGTATGAACTTATTATGGAAATTTCATCTAGTGTATGGGTCTTAATATGTATTTATAAGAGTTTTTTATTTGAAATGGGTTGGCAGAAAATCAACATCAAGTATCAACATAATTTTTAGTATTTTTTGATGTATTTTCAAAAGGTTTTCCCAGTCTTCCACCAAAATTTGATGTTGAGTTCTCAATAAAACTCATACCTAGTTCCACACAAATTTCAAATAATTTTTTCAGAATGTCCCCTACTGAGTTGTAGTAACTGACGAAGAATCACCATAAAAACCTTAATAAGAGATTCATTCATCAAAATGTATCACATTATGGTGCACCAGATAATTTTTGTAAAAATAAAGAGGGGACATATAAAAACATCACTGATTTTGGTGAGTTGAACAAGATCACAACCAAGAAAAACTGTCATTTTCCTTGTATTCATGACTCATTTGAAAACATTTTTTGAAGCTAAATACATCTCCATGATTGACCATTCTACATGATACAATAAATTGAGGATATAAAAATAGGATATACCTATTAAGGAATTCAATACATTGTAGGAACACTATGAATATTTGGTGTTGCATTTTGGTCATACTAGTTCCGCTACTATCTTCTACGATTTAATGAATAGTTTTTTTATATATTACCTTAATCAGTTTGTGGTAGCCATTGTGGATGATAATCATAACTATTGAAAGGTCTCGAAAGAGAATGAATATCATATGATAATTTCCCAAATTTCTCTATCAAAGGATAAATTAAATGAAATATTTACGAAGAGTGATTTTTATGAAATAGAAATATTTTTTATATCATGATAATTTTTATTAGTTTTAAATAAAAATTAATATCATTAAATGCTTAAGAAAGAGTATCAGAATAATTATTTTGTGAATAGTAAATTGAAATAAATGATACTATAAAAATTAAAAGTTAATTAAATTTTATGAATTTTCATGTTAAATTATTTTTTAATAAATATATTATGTATTATAGGTTGGATGATAAAAAATTCTAATTCAATTATTGTCATAAATTTATTATATTCACTTTTAATATGTATTTTATTAATTATAATTAATGATATTTTATAATGAATTATATTTTTTTAATTAATATAAAAATTATAAAATAATTTATTCTTTCAATTTAGGTGTATAAAAAATATTTCAACTATGATCCACTAATGGACCAATTGTTTTATTATAATTAAAAAACTAGAAATTTAATTTTTAAAAACTCACTTAGCATGGTTACAGTTAAAGAAGTTTGTTCCTATTAGTTGGAGTTGTATTAAATAAAATTTCAAAAAATATATGTTCATTATATTATAAAGGATAAATGATATTTCTAATAATTGGGTAAAATTATCAAATAATTACCATTTAAAATAAGTCTTAAATCGATTATAACCATAGATATAAAACATAGTATGGTAGCGAAAATCCAAAATGATAAAAGTGGGGAAACCATGAAGATACGGAAATGAATGTTTAAAACATGTATTCTAGTGTGTGTTGGTAGTGTGTATGTACCTTATCATCCCTATAAAACATTAATTGTCTTATTTGGATCTAATTTAGGTAATATCAACCTCCTAATGGTGAATAATTTTGAATATTTAAAAAAATTCCACTCCACCTCAACTATAATAGGGAACACACTCTCCCAGAGTATACACAAATTTCTAGTAATTAATAACATTAAAAATAATAAAAAATACCATTAAAATGTTTTTTAACTCATCATATAAGCATTAATTTAGAGAGAAATATTACCATAAAATAATTCAGTGAATACCAAAGGAGGATACCCAAATCAAAGGTAAGGTTAATCAATGAGAGTTTTCAGTATGTTTCTTAATAAATCCTATTAAATTATTATTATAACATACTAATAGAATAAAAAACATTAAATTCCATAAACACCGAATTTTTTTTTCCATGGTCTCCACCAAAAACTATACAAAACATAATCAACTATGTTATGAAATTATCGTTCATGTGTATGAAATAATACTTCATCACAAAATGATGTCATTCATTTTTCCATTACCACCTCTAAAGGTTGGGAGTAATGATAAAAATACAATTTATATTAATATATATTATGTTAATGATATTTATACTTATGTATTATTTATAGTAGACAAAACATCATGCTTTCATTTTTTTCATAATATGGTAATGTCATTCATGATAATGACTGATAACCACCAAGTGAATCAATGCAACTCATTCATGCTTTAGATTGAATGTATTAAGAGGGTCATTAATAAGTATATGTTATATAGATTAAAAAACTTTTTATAGAATGATAATATGTTTCATTTACTTTTATCCTTTAATATCAACATGAAAATTAGAAAACATGTTTTCAGGACTACGTATGATCTAATATCTCTATGAATGTTGCATTTCATTTCTAATCACTGAATTTTATAGATTACTATAAATATATATACACAGAATATTTATTATATTTATAAAAAGTATATTATTCTAAAGAATAATTTACCTTGAAAAATTTAGTAGGACTACCATAATGAAAAATTGAATTATATACGAAAGATAAAGAGGTTAACACCCAAAAGATATCATTATTTTGTAATTGTTAACAAATAAGTAATAAATGGCCATAAGAAACTCTAATACGGTATGATATATATTAATATGGTTTTTAATTATATTTATTATAATCTTATAAATATTTTATGATATGACTAATGACATAAGGATTGGTATTTTCGCCTGACTTTTACTTTTATTGAGACAAATGTCATATTCACCCCATGTTTCTTTTATATGGTGTATATAATAGGAAACAATGTATTGTATTATTATTATATATAGTATTTTTTATTTACATATCCATTTTAGTATCTCTCTTTCATGTAGTTTATGTTTCAAAATTTACCAAATTGATAATGGATTTTTGAATTAAGTTTCTATATTTGAGAAATGTTTTAAGATATGCACCTACATGCTTTCATATGGTGAATATAATACCCCTTTTGATTATAATAGAATGAATTTATTTACCATGAATATATTTCATTTTCCATTTTAAATTTTCCCAATATGGGGATTATGATTCAATGATATTAAATAGGTTATGATTTTGTTACACTGTTATCATTTATCAGGATTGTTTATGCATAATCATCCAATGATTAAATATATTATTCTTACTCTAAATATTTTTCATGATTATTATTATACTCTTATAATTTATCATATAATAATATAATGGGACCATTTATAAACTCTTATCTACAAATTATAACTAGAAAATTGATTATTAGAAAATTTGACTTTATTTTTCTCTTCAAACAAAAAAAAATTCTCCATTAAAAACGTGCATTATAATAATGATTTATTAATAAACTATTATTTTAAATTGATGTATTTTCAAAAATATTTTTTAAAAACTAAATGAATCATCAATTATTTGTCTAAAACAATTATTATTTTGATTTTACTACAATAGTGAATGGTACATTCCTTTTCATTTGTACAATAAGAAAGAAATTTTCGTAAATGGTGGACAATAATTTTTTGGAGTAATTCTTAATAGGTTTTCACAGTTATTATAAAATTGAAAAACATACCGAATTAATTAGGATTTAAAAGTAGTTTTTCTATGAAGAAATGTTATTTTCATCATGAAATGTTTTTAATGATATTACAAATATTTTTCCATCTATGATGTCATTCGTTTGTGATATCTATTATTTACTGTGGATATTATACAAGGAAACCATTAATAGTCAATCCGTAAATGGTTTATTATTTTATGACATGATTTTTATAAAAATCGTTTCAAACCCATGGGTTCTACAATGTTAAAATGAATATGAAACCCAATTTTTTTCATAGGATATCCACTAAAGAAATGATTATCCAATCAATCTATTTTATATAGGTTATGATATGATAAAAATGGTATAATAACCCATTAATTTCATCATTTGTGATATGATGAATTTTTATAATCATCTCACCTACATAAATATGGTTTTCACTATGTGATGGGTATAACATATATCTCCCTCTACTGTAATATGTATATATATATTATGAGTTAATCATGGATAAAACAATGAATGAACCTGATTAGTTTGATATATATGTAATAGAGAGGGAACAAAGTATTGTATGGAGAGGAAGAAATGAAGATTTAACTCAATTCAGTAAATTAAATAGGCTGATGTGATGCCGTTTGTAGTGAGCCAAGACCAATTTTGAAATTATTTTATGTTCTTATATATATTTTGAACATCAATATATTATACCAATGTTTTTATCTTATAGAAAATTAATTTTGATTGTCTTATCATTAATTCTTTATCAACATCCAATAATTATTCCATGATTCATAATTATGATCTTTTATATGAATGTTTTAGTTTTCAAATGTTATTCCCCTAACAATATGATCCTACTATACATTTTTATCTCCATTTTTACCATCAATAAGCATCTGAGATGACTCTTTACTATATTTTATTTTCCTAGGTTATGAAGAACTGTTTTAATTAGGAGTAATAAATGGGATGATATTTTTGTAAAATAATAATGATCATTTATCAATTTAGAATATTATTATCCATGATTCCAAATTAACAATACTATTATAGTCTTTATTAATGATTTTTTTGTAATGGAATGAATAATCTTCCAAAAATATACAATATACAAGTTTGATAAGCCTTGGACTCTATTTTTGGCTTAAAAGGATGGGTTTATTTGAAAATTAGAAGTAAGGATGTAAAAAAATTATTTATATTCATTGGGACATTTCAAAAATATATTCAGATAGGTATGTATCTATGGGATCATACAAGGATGAGTGAATGTTTCAGAAAATATCATATAATTTTGGTAAATTATAGTGTGAGTATTTTCTATGAAATTACATCACATTATTAATAATATATGGTGATATTTATTTAGAATAGATGTGCCTAATGGGAATAATCCCAAAAAAACAATATTAAGCTAGACTCAATCAAAATGTGGTGCACAATAATAGGCCTTCTTTACAACTGGGTCGAAACTCCATGGGGATATGGTTCAGAAATAAAAAAAATCGTATATACGAACCATCATGAACTATTTAAATGGAATATGACTTTTAATGACCTATGATAAACCTAAGGAGTCATATATTTAAAATAATTTGTCTTTATTTAGATTTATATAAGTGATTTTTCATGTTTATATATGTTTCCACTGTGATTATATTTATTCACAGTCTGATTTTTGGTTTTTATTAAAGGGATGGAACTAGAAGAAATCATTTAAACATGCATTCTGGTGGATATTTGGTGATTATGAACAAAAAAAGTACATGTTGACCAGATTGAATTTTTCTTTATTATTAATAATTTGTTTTAAATGAACATGATTAATAGTGTGTATAATAACCAAATGTATGGACCACCAAATTGGAAAATAAAAGAGTTTACTGAGATGTATGAAAACAAAAAAATAGAGGAAATAAAATTAAGTTTCATATGAGTTGAGAATGTTGTAAGAAACAAACAAGAGAATATCTTATAGTATCATAACGATGTTTTGACTGTGAGAAGTAATAACAGAAGGCAGGTAACTACAAATGAAAAAAATAAGAAGTGTTGTTAACATTTAAGATTGTAATATTGAACACTCTAAGGTATTATCAATGGATAGATTAATTAAATGTGAATTTTATTAGAATTATGAAGATAAATATCATGGGGGAGATATATTAAAAATATTTAGAAGGGTTATATGAGTAATGGTTATGTTGATTATGATGAAGAGAATACAGATGACATGTGAATGGAAAGACGTTCTAATGAATTAGCTGATGGATACTAGTGAAATGTTTGACAAGTGTGTGGGATGACTAAAGTATTTATTTATTGTAATTAAATTATTGGGGATCATGGAATTTATAATGATTCATCATTATTAGTGTATCCTTATGGATTTGAAAAATTATGTTGGAATATGGTAAAGACATAGAAAAATTTCTTAATTGAAATGTGATATTCTTGGAAAACACATGATTAATGGAATGATAACAGTTAATATATTGGGAATTTTGATATAATTATGTTAGTAAAAATAGATGATTTACTTGGATAATTTATATTTGAAATAAATTTTGAACTACTAACTAATAATGGATTTTTTTGACAAAGTATCTAATGCTATCGTTGGTAGAGATTATATAATTTTCTATTTAATGAAATATATCATGTAAAAAAATTATTTAAGAATAAGGACAAATATATGATGTCAATAAGATTTTATTGTTTTTAATTTTTCCCATGTTTCAAGAGAATACATGATAATGGTATTCACATGATTAGATTGTGACAATAAAGAGTTAATTTAGGATACTTGGTGGATCAATGACATGCCAATTTTTAGAAATTTAGTTAAATTATTTATATATTATTGGATTTTCATCATTGAAAATGTTGAAAAGGGGTGAACATTTATGAAATTATTTATATTTAGCAATGAATTATATTTATTATATTAATGTATTATTTCACCATATGATTATTTATGAATATTCGATAACATGTACTATCCATTTTGTTTTAATGAAAACTAATGATTAAAAAAAGGAATTATCCTAATATTATGGATATAACGATCCTCTAGTGCCTTAGGAAAAAAATCACCTTTGTTTCATGGGATAAGTGATTAGGAGTATGTTTATTGAGTCCCCACCACAAGGGTATATTGTTCAAATGAAATAGAATGAAATCACGTAAGAATATCGTCTTATAAAAAAAGTTGAACTTTAGAAAAAGTGTATTGAAATTAAATGTTATCTGATTATAAATATTTTTAATGATATATTGATCTTTTTCAATCCCATTTTTAATGTATTTTTTACAAATAAAATTCTTCTGACCAATAAATTAAAAATTTGAATAGATATAATAATTCTAAAAATGATACATTCAAGAACTAAAAATGATACATTCAAGAACTAAAAATTTGAATAGATATAATAATTTAATGTGAAAAATTAAATTCAATGGGGGTAAAACATAACCGTTGAGTAATCATGAATTATTTCCTTCAATAAATTAATTTTATTTTTTTTTCTACTTGGAACACCATGTTATATTTTTGATAAACATATCACTCTCATAGATTATGCTACATACCACACTGATTTTTAATAAATAAATGATATATTACCAACACCATTGTCATAACCAAGCCATTAAACATTGTTATATGATTACTAATAAATGACTATTAAATAATAATCATAAATAATTTACATAAAGTAAACATAGGGATAATAAATAATTAATTTTAGATAATGTATTTATATTTTTTGAAAATACATGTTTCTCTAAAAAAATGATTTTATACACATTTATAATGAATAATAAAAATAATTTTTTAAAATTTTAGAAAAAAAATTCAAAAAATTTATATAATGTATATTTAATTGTCGAAAATTTTTATTGGGGTAAATTTTATAGTGTTTTATCAAAATATTTATTTTTGATAAATAGATAAAAATATTGAATTTTATTTGAAAACTCCTTTTTTGTATAGTTTATTTCTATTTTTAAAATTTAATGTCAATTTTTATGAGCATAACATGATATTGTATACAAATATTGAACAAATTTATGTAACTAGAATAAATTTCATTCATAAATTAATTATTAAATATTTCTAAACATCTGATCATTTTCACTTTAATACCCCTCTTTCTCATCATGTCTACATGATAAAAGATAAAATATATTTTCCCACTTATTTGATTGTAATCACATAAAACAGAATATATATTTGGAATCATGAAACATTTTAATGTATAATATGATCAATATAAATTTTGACCATAATGAATTGTGAATATTGAAAAAAAATTATTTAATGTGGATAAAGGTCAAAAAAATTATTTAGTATTGGAAAAAAATAAATGATAAGTGTAAAACGACCAATAATATCATAGTATTTTTATTATATGTTTTTATTTCTATCTTTTCCATCCAATTATATAAAAATGGAATTTCCATGCCAGATTCCATTGATCGTGACCCATATAACATGTTAATTGATAAACAAGATATAAAAATTCTTTTCATACATTTAATATCTATAAATCTATGTGATCGACAAGAAAAAATATAGGTTTCTTAGTAAATGTTATTTTAAAATATAATTTATATTTTCATTTATTATAAATTATTATAATTTATAGAGAAAAACTAATTACATTAAATGTTTAGAAACTCCATCACGATAATCATTTAAAAAATAATTAATTAAAATAAATAATACTTAAAATAGTATGAGTGAAGTAAATTGAATGAAATATTACATTATATTAACATCTTATACGAATATAAATTTTTTTAAATAGAATTGAACATAATAGATTCTATTTCCATTTTTGAATTAATTTTTTTAATTCAATTATAAAAAATAATGTCTAGATTAACATTAATTTTATTTTATTTAAAAGATAATATATTATTAATTTATATAAAATTACAAAACATACCCCATTTTTTTAAGTAATGTTTAATTATTAAAAAATATAGAATAAATTCTATTAATAGACCAAAATTAAATTATAATGACTATATTAACCGTTAGTAAAATCATTGTTAGTATCTTCATTTTTAAAGAATTGTTTTCCACATTATTGTGCTTCTGTTCTATCATAATTCATCAAACATAGTTTGGTTATTTCATAAAATATATATAATTTATAATCAATGGGGAAAAATTTTATAACATATAACATTTTAATTATTTCTTAAATGATAAATTTAATAGGATAGATAACTAGTTATCGTAGTGAAAATAAAAAATGGTCAAAGTGGTGGAACTTATACCCTGAATAAAAAATGGTTAAAAAGCATTTAAATGTGTTTTGGAGGTATTTTTTGACTATATAATACCAAAAAACCATTAATTTTCTAATTTCGAAGGACATGGTTTATTATTGATGTCACAATAATGTAGACTGTTTGGGATATACAATAATGCCAATCCTCTTCTATAAAAGGGAACTCACTTTGCCTATTTAATTAAACCTCTAGATCCATTTTTACTAATCATGTTCTAGCATAATGACTTAAAAAATCTCTTCCAAAATCCAAGAAGTTTTATTATTCATATAAATACATAAATTAATGGCATTAGTTCAACCCTAAGGAGGATACCTAAAGAATAGGTAACACTCACCAATATGTGTTTCCATTTTTTCAAATTCTAAAAAATTAAATTATTATAGTACCATTATAATCAAATAACCTAGTTATATTCCATATATTTATATGATTTTATATAATGGATATGATAAAAAATTTCTCATACTTCCATCAAATGGGTTATGAAATCATCATTCTTTTGTACGGAGTATTACAACATTTTTGAACTAATGTCATTGGATTGTACATTCCCTCTTATCAATTATTTTATTAATGATGTACATGATATTTATATATGATGTTATTGATATTAATTATATTATTATAATTCTATAATTATTATAGAAAATATTCCTTCAATGTTTTCAATTATTCGGAATAAAAAAACATCGTTAATGTGTATGATGTACCACCACCTCACGAAGCGATGTTACTCATTCACATATTACAAGGAATGTATTAAAGGTAATATTATTAACAATATGTTATATATCGACATATAAATGATTAAATAATTATAATATATTTTATTTATTTTTATTAATTTTCACCCAATATGAAATTCAAAATATATCATTCATACATAGGTATTACCCACTGTCTCAATGAGTTGTGTATTTAATTTGTAATTAAAAAATTTTAGAATAACAATGAACAAATATATAATTAACATATAAATTATCTGACCATTATTATTTTTAATAAAAATAATCATTCATTATCAAATTAATATGAGAGAAATATAATAAATCCAAACATATTTGAAAAAGAGATTATTACTTGAAATATAATGTTAACACAGAATTCAAAATAATAGGGTAATAAATGGTCGTAATTAATACTACTTATGGTATAATATGTATTATTATTGTTCAATAATAGATTTATAATTAAATTTTAATTTTTTATAAAGGGGTAATGAATGCGTATGATGAATTCCATGGCTTATGGTAAGGGATTTCAGAATCACTATTACATTCTGTGAGATTAATTCCATATTCACCACATGATTTTTTTATGTGGGGTATATAATAACCATGTATGTGTTTTAATATTATTCTAAATAAAATAAAACTTTTTTAATTTCCATTTCAGTATATTTCATTTACTGGTGTTCTGATTCAAAAATTACCATATAGCTAAATGATTTTAATCTCAATTTCCTTCGTTTAGATGTTTGTTTTGATATCCACTAATGTCACAACAGGAGGTGTATATACATACCCATTGAAATGAAACATCATGGATAATGTTTTAAAATGATATATTTAGTTCAATTTTTCATTAATACATTATAGGGATTATGATTCAAATTAACTAATGAGGTAATTAATTTATGTTACCATATTATTAATTACTAGGATTGATTATGTTTAAGTTTCCAATGATGAAATTTTGTTTCATACCTCTCAATAAATATCATAAAGTGTATTCTAATGAATGATTTCATGATATATTATGTTAATATAACTATATCAAACCTCTATTTTTATACTTATATATCAAATCTAAATAGATGAATTTTCATTACACAACATAATGATAAAACACTATAATCATATGTGTTTACTGTATTTGAAAACATGGGAACAAAAAAATTATTCATAATATTTATACATCATATCTCTATTATTCAATAATAATAAGACATATTATTGACAAGTAAAACGTGATACCTTTTTTACTATCATTGGTAACAGATATATATGAAAAGAGCCAGCTCAAATGCTATGTAAGGAAAAAAAGTGGGATATCAATCATAACATAAACAGATTGGCTAATAATATTATCATAACATTTGAAAATTATACCCTAGTCATCAAAGATCATAATATTGTATCATATAATAAATCCTATGAATTTATTTAAAATTATTCATAAAATAATTGATATTTCATAATTCATCTCACTATTAAAATCTCATAATCATATAATAATGTAAACACATGTAAGTAAGGACTGGTTGATCTATTATATTAATTAAATGAAATCAGTCAAATAAATAAACTTATGGACATCAAACCATGTAAATTAAGAAAATTTTAAGCATGTAATTATTTCCATTCATTATATTATGGAAATTTAATGATTTTCACACATAACATTTTTAAGATAAAATCTGGTTCTAATATAACATTGAGAATATGTAATCAACTTCACACATAAAATTGTGAAAACATAATCAGGTTTACATATAACATTATGTATCCATAATTACCAATTATATTGTAGGGAGATATATATCCCACACATCCCATAATGAAAATCATACATATGTTTTCCACAAAAACATAAATCATTCATTACATAGAATGAATTGTAATGAAATGTGATTCATAAAAATTGAAACATAACTCACAGAAAAGAATCATATTTCAAAAATATCATGAAGTCATAAACATAAAACTACTATAAGATAATATGTATATTATACTTGAATAATATCTATATTAATGAATGAGTAACTCCAAATAATATAATCATATATGAAAAATAATATTCAGATATCTCATAAAATAATTTTTGATGAAAATAACATTTTTATTTTGAAAATAGTTTTTTAATGTTGTCAAATTATAAATGAAAATAATTTCATTACCAATAAACCTATAGTATTATAGAAGATTACTCATGGAATTAGGGTTTCATGAGTGCTAAAATATTCCTATTCCATATATGTCAAAAACATTCTATTCATATTTTAGTCATGATAAGTTATAAATAATATCATATAGAAATTTAAAAAATTATACCTTTAAATTGATTTTTAAAAAAACAAAAGCATCACTAAAAAATAATTTAATAAATTATTGGATAATATTTATAATAATTAGTAATCATTTTCTAAAAATAGAGACATGGATGAAAAATAGATTTTTAGGAAATCATTATTAATCTAACTTGTAAATAAAAATCCACTCAAAATATAATATCACTGAAGTGTAAATTTATATAATTATTTATTTATGTTAATTTTCAGTAAATCCACATAAAATAATTTGAAATTGATCATAAGAAAAAAATATCAGACACATAATCATATTGCGATATAATATATGGTCCCGAACTTGAACAATACATAATCATGAATTTAATGAATAATTCACATTTATGGTCTTTATAGGTTTGGTGTTTTAGAAAATTAGACCATAACTATTACATTAAATTTCATAAATTACAATATAGACACTTTTGCTCAGTTTCCATTTTCTCATAAAATAAGAACTCTTGAAAAAAATAGCCATGCCATGTTCTATGTATAACAACCAAATGTATGGACCACCAAATTGGAAAATAAAAGATTTTACTGAGATGTATGAAAACAAAAAAATAGAGGAAATAAAATTAAGTTTCATATGAGTTGAGAATGTTGTAAGAAAAAAACAAGAAAATATCTTATAGTATCATAACGATGTTTTGACTGTGAGAAGTAATAACAGAAGGCAAGTAACTACAAATGAAAAAAAATAAGAAGTGTTGTTAACATTTAAGATTGTAATATTGAACTCTCTAAGGTATTATCAATGGATAGATTAATTAAATGTGAATTTTATTAGAATTATGAAGATAAATATCATGGGGGAGATATATTAAAAATATTTAGAAGGGTTATATGAGTAATGGTTATGTTGATTATGATGAAGAGAATACAGATGACATGTGAATGGAAAGACATTCTAATGAATAAGCTGATGGATACTAGTGAAATGTTGGACATGTGTGTGGGATGACTGAAGTATTTATTTATTGTAATTAAATTATTGGGGATCATGGAATTTATAATGATTCATCATTATTAGTGTATCATTATGGATTTGAAAAATTAAGTTGGAATATGGTAAAGTCATAGAAAAATTTCTTAATTAAAATGTGATATTCTTGGAAAACACATGATTAATGGAATGATAACAGTTAATATATTGGGAATTCTGATATAATTATGTTAGCAAAAATAGATGATTTACTTGGATAATTTATATTTGAAATAAATTTTGAACTACTAACTAATAACGGATTTTTTTGACAAAGTATCTAATGCTATCGTTGGTAGAGATTATATAATTTTCTGTTTAATGAAATATATCATGTAAAAAATTATTTAAGAATAAGGACAAATATATGATGTCAATAAGATTTTATTGTTTTTAATTTTTCCCATGTTTCAAGAGAATACATGATAATGGTATTCACATTATTGGATTGTGACAATAAAGAGTTAATTTAGGATACATGGTGGATCAATGACATGCCAATTTTTAGAAATTTAGTTAAATTATTTATATATTATTGGATTTTCATCTTTGAAAATGTTGAAAAGGGGTGAACATTTATGAAATTATTTATATTTAGCAATGAATTATATTTATTATATTAATGTATTATTTCACCATATGATTATTTATGAATATTCGATAACATGTACTAAACATTTTGTTTTAATGAAAACTAATGATTAAAAAAAGTAATTATCCTAATATTATGGATATAATGATCCTCTAGTGCCTTAGGAAAAAAATCACCTTTGTTTCGTGGTATAAGTGATTAGGAGTATGTTTATTGAGTCCCCACCACAAGGGCATATTGTTCAAATGAAATAGAATGAAATCACGTAAGAATATCGTCTTATAAAAAAAGTTGAACTTTAGAAAAAGTGTATTGAAATTAAATGTTATCTGATTATAAATATTTTTAATGATATATTGATCTTTTTCAATCCCATTTTTAATTTATTTTTTACAAATAACTTTCTTCTGACCAAGTTCTCTATCACTCTTTATTTGGGTTTGGTTTCTCCTTTTATCTTCTATATCCATGTTTCCATATCCCAACTTTGTTATTCTACTTGGAAATCCAGTTTGTGGTTCCATATATTTCCTTCACATATCCCTTTCCATTTCATATGGATGTTTTAATTTCCATTTATGTAATGTGGGATTCTAAAAATGATGCATTCAAGCACTAAAAATTTGAATAGATATAATAATTTAATGTGAAAAATTAAATTCAATGGGGGTAAAACATAACCGTTGAGTAATCATGAATTATTTCCTTCAATAAATTAATTTTATTTTTTTTCTACATGGAACACCATGTTATATTTTTGATAAACATATCACTCTCATATATTATGCTACATACAACACTGATTTTTAATAAATAAATGATATATTACCAACACCATTGTCATAACCAAGCCATTAAACATTGTTATATGATTACTAATAAATGACTATTAAATAATAATCATAAATAATTTATATAAAGTAAACATAGGGATAATAAATAATAAATTTTAGATAATGTATTTATATTTTTTGAAAATACATGTTTCTCTAAAAAAATGATTTTATACACATTTATAATGAATAATAAAAATAATTTTTTAAAATTTTAGAAAAAAAATTTAAAAAATTTATATAATGTATATTTAATTGTAGAAAATTTATATTGGGGTAAATTTTATAGTGTTTTATCAAAATATTTATTTTTGATAAATAGATAAAAATATTGAATTTTATTTGAAAACTCCTTTTTTGTATAGTTTATTTATATTTTTAAAATTTAATGTCAATTTTTATGAGCATAACATGATATTGTATACAAATATTGAACAAATTTATGTAACCAGAATAAATTTCACTCATAAATTAATTATTAAATATTGCTAAACATCTGATCATTTTCACTTTAATACCCCTCTTTCTCATCATGTCTACATGATAAAAGATAAAATATATTTTCCCGCTTATTTGATTGTAATCACATAAAACAGAATATATATTTGGAATCATGAAACATTTTAATGTATAATATGATCAATATAAATTTTGACCATAATGAATTGTGAATATTGAAAAAAAATTATTTAATGTGGATAAAGGTAAAAAAAATTATTTAGTATTGGCAAAAAATAAATGATAAGTGTAAAACGACCAATAATATCATAGTATTTTTATTATATGTTTTTATTTCTATCTTTTCCATCCAATTATATAAAAATGGAATTTCCATGCCAGATTCCATTGATCGTGACCCATATAACATGTTAATTGATAAACAGGATATAAAAATTCTTTTCATACTTTTAATATCTATAAATCTATGTGATCGACAAGAAACAATATTGGTTTCTTAGTAAATGTTATTTTAAAATATAATTTATATTTTCATTTATTATAAATTATTATAATTTATAGAGAAAAACTAATTACATTAAATGTTTAGAAACTCCATCACGTTAATCATTTAAAAAGTAATTAATTAAAATAAATAATACTTAAAATAGTATGAGTGAAGTAAATTGAATGAAATATTACATTAGATTAACATCTTATACTAATATAAATTTTTTTAAATAGAATTGAACATAATAGATTTTATTTCCATTTTTGAATTAATCTTTTTAATTCAATTATAAAAAATAATGTCTAGATTAACATTAATTTTCTTTTATTTAAAAGATAATATATTATTAATTTATATAAAATTACAAAAAATACCCCATTTTTTGAAGTAATGTTTAATTATTAAAAAATATAGAATAAATTCTATTAATAGACCAAAATTAAATTATAATGACTATATTAACCGTTAGTAAAAACATTGTTATCATCTTCATTGTTAAAGTATTGTTTTCCACATTATTGTGCTTCTGTTCTATCATAATTCATCAAACATAGTTTGGTTATTTCATAAAATATATATAATTTATAATCAATGGGGAAACATTTTATAACATATAACATTTTATTTATTTCTTAAATGATAAATTGAATGGGATTGATAACTAGTTATCGTAGTGAAAATAAAAATGGTCAAAGTGGTGGAACTTATACGCTGAATAAAAAATGGTTAAAAATGAATTTAAATGTGTTTTGGAGGTATTTTTTGACTATATAATACCAAAAAACCATTAATTTTCTAATTTCGAAGGACATGGTTTATTATTGATGTCACAATAATGTAGACTGTTTGGGATATACAATAATGCCAATCCTCTTCTATAAAAGGGAACTCACTTTGCCTATTTAATTAAACCTCTAGATCAATTTTTACTAATCATGTTCTAGCATAATGACTTAAAAAAATCTCTTCCAAAATCCAAGATGTTTTATTATTCATATAAATAAATAAATTAATGGCATTAGTTCAACCCTAAGGAGAATACCTAAAGAATAGGTAACACTCATCACTATGTGTTTCCATTTTTTCAAATTCTAAAAAATTAAATTATTATAGTACCATTATAATCTAATAACCTAGTTATATTCCATATATTTATATGATTTTATATAATGGATATGATAAAAAATTTCTCATACTTCCATCAAATGGGTTATGAAAGCATCATTCTTTTGTACGGAGTATTACAACATTTTTGAACTGATGTCATTGGATTGTACATTCCCTCTTATCAATGATTTTATTAATGATGTACATGATATTTATATATGATGTTATTGATATTAATTATATTATTATAATTCTATAATTATTATAGAAAATATTCCTTCAATGTTTTCAATTATTCAGAATAAAAAAACGTCGTTAATGTGTATGATGTACCACCACCTCACGAAGCGATGTTACTCATTGACACATTACAAGGAATGTATTAAAGGTAATATTAATAATAATATGTTATATATCGACATAAAAATGATTAAATAATTATAATATATTTTATTTATTTTTATTAATTTTCACCCAATATTAAATTAAAAATATATCATTCATACATAGGTATTACCCACTGTCTCAATGAGTTGTGTATTTAATTTGTAATTAAAAATTTTCAGAATAACATTGAACAAATATATAATTAACATATAAATTATCTGACCATTATTATTTTTAATAAAAATAATCATACATTATCAAATTAATATGAGATAAATATAATAAATCCAAACATATTTGAAAAAGAGATTATTACCTGAAATATAATGTTAACACGGAATTCAAAATAATAGGGTAATAAATGGTCATAATTAATACTACTTATGGTATAATATGTATTATTATTGTTCAATAATAGATTTATAATTAAATTTTAATTTTTTATAAAGCGGTAATGAATGCGTATGATGAATTCCATGGCTTATGGTAAGGGATTTCAGTATCACTATTACATTCTGTGAGATTAATTCCATATTCACCAAATGATTTTTTTATGTGGGGTATATAATAACCATGTATGTGTTTAATATTATTCTATATAAAATAAAACTTTTTTAATTTCCATTTCAGTATATTTCATTTACTGGTGTTCTGATTCAAAAATTACCATATAGCTAAATGATTTTAATCACAATTTCCTTCGTTTAGATGTTTGTTTTGATATCCACTAATGTCACATCAGGAGGTGTATATACATACCCATTGAAATGTAACATCATGGATAATTTTTTAAAATGATATATTTAGTTCAATTTTTCATTAATACATTATAGGGATTATGATTCAAATTAACTAATGAGGTAATTAATTTATGTTAAAATATTATTAATTACTAGGATTGATTATGTTTAAGTTTCCAATGATGAAATTTTGTTTTATACCTCTCAATAAATATCATAAAGTTTATTATAATGAATGATTTCATGATATATTATGTTAATATAACTATATCAAACCTCTATTTTTATACTTATATATCAAATCTAAATAGATGAATTTTCATTACACAACATAATGAAGAAACACTATAATCATATGTGTTTACTGTATTTGAAAACATGGGAACAAAAAAATTATTCATAATATTTATACATCATATCTCTATTATTCAATAATAATTAGACATATTATTGACATGTAAAACGTAATACCTTTTTTACTATCATTGGTAACAGATATATATGAAAAGAGTCAGCTCAAATGCTATGTAAGGAAAAAAGTGGGATATGAATCATAACATAAACAGATTGGCTAATAATATTATCATAACAATTGAAAATTATACCCTAGTCATCAAAGATCATAATATTGTATCATATAATAAATCCTATGAATTTATTTAAAATTATTCATAAAATAATTGAGATTTCATAATTCATCTAACTATTAAAATCTCATAATCATATAATAATGTAAACACATGTAAGTAAGGACTGGTTGATCTATTATATTAATTAAATGAAATCAGTCAAATAAATAAACTTATGGACATCAAACCATGTAAATTAATAAAATTTTAAGCATGTAATTATTTCCATTCATTATATTATGGAAATTTAATGATTTTCACACATAACATTTTTAAGATAAAATCTGGTTCTAATATAACATTGAGAATATGTAATCAACTTCACACATAAAATTGTGAAAACATAATCAGGTTTACATATAACATTATGTATCCAGAATTACCAATTATATCGTAGGGAGATATATGTCCCACACATCCCATAATAAAAATCATACATATGTTTTCCACAAAATCATAAATCATTCATTACATAGAATGAAATGTAATGAAATGTGATTCATAAAAATTGAAACATAATACACAGAAAAGAATCATATTTCATAAATATCATGAAGTCATAAACATAAAACTACTATTAGATAATATGTATATTATACTTGAATAATATCTATATTAATGAATGAGTAACTCCAAATAATATAATCATATATGAAAAATAATATTCAGATATCTCCTAAAATAATTTTTGATGAAAATAACATTTTTATTTTTAAAATAGTTTTTTAATGTTGTTAAATTATAAATGAAAATAATTTCATTACCAATAAAACTATAATATTATAGAAGATTACTCATGGAATTAGGGTTTCATGAGAGCTAAAATATTCCTATTCCATATATGTCAAAAACATTCTATTCATATTTTAGTAATGATAAGTTATAAATAATATCATATAGAAATTTAAAAAATTATACCTTTAAAATGATTTTTAAAAAAACTAAAGCATGGCTAAAAAATAATTTAATAAATTATTGGATAATATTTATAATAATTAGTAATCGTTTTCTAAAAATAGAGACATGGATGAAAAAGAGAGTTTTAGGAAAACATTATTAATCTAACTTGTAAATAAAAATCCACTCAAAATATAATATCACTGAAGTGTTAATTTATATAATTATTTATTTATGTTAATTTTCAGTAAATCCACATAAAATAATTTGAAATTGAACATAAGAAAAAAATATCAGACACATAATCATATTGCGATATAATATATGGTCCCAAACTTGAACAATACATAATCATGAATTTAATGAATAATTCACATTTATGGTCTTTATAGGTTTGGTGTTTTAGAAAATTAGACCATAACTATTACATTAAATTTCATAAATTACAATGTAGACACTTTTGCTCAGTTTCCATTTTCTCATAAAATAAGAACTCTTGAAAAAAATAGCCATGCCATGTTCTATGTTTTAAATATCATGTCTTTTCCTTGATCCCATCTTTGACCCAATTATTCAATACATCCGTTGAAAAATATTTCAAAAAAATGTAATGTGAATAAAAAGATCAGTAAGGATTATAAAATAATGAAATAAAACATTAGTCCATCAGTACATACCAGGAATAATATCTTTGACTTACCTCATGAGATCATAATATTTTTAAATAACACAAATAATAAATCATAAAGGTAACTTGTGGTATCCATTTCATACTAACATTGTAGCTATAAAAGCTATATAGGAAGTTACATTTGAAATATGAATTACATTATATTACCTAAATATCCTAGGACAAACATAAACGTTTAACTTTTCACATTTCCCGATTCAAAGGTGATATATCTCAGGCTCACCTACCCAAGTATTATCAGGGAACCACCCCCAATATTTAAACAATGCACAATAACTATAACATGATCTTAACACATGAACATGCATAAAGGGAAGATAACACTTCCACATTGCAATCATAATATAATATTTCAATATATTGACATAGTCAATCAATTCTCAAAACCATTTTCAATAACAAAATACATAAAAAAATTTATGGTATTTATTTTCTTTTTAAAAACACTATTGCTTGTTAGGGATGCCAAATATAAAATAATGCTCATGGTGAAGGAAAGGTCATTATCACCATGTATGTTAAAAACATTTATTTTTCATTTAGAAAAACGATTCATAGAGAAAATATTAAATTTTATGATATTATATTTCAAAGAACCATACACCATATAGAATAATGTCATTTAGAAATCAAAGGATGCCTTAATAAAAGGAGATTGAGACGAAGTTCCTTACCTCATGTGTGACATGACCCGTTAGTTCTTTAATTTATTGAATAATAATATAAAGTTAATTTCTACTTGATTCATAACCTTCTTCAGGTTTACTATTCCTTTAATATCACTAATTTCCATTCTTTCAAATATTATATAATCATTTATGTTAATAATGATTGTTTTGTCCATATTTGTAACTTTAGTCAAAAATGAACTTCTTATAATTACAATTTGTCAATTTGGTCAAAATTTCATTATATCCAGAATTATATTAAAATTTTCGATATCAAATATATCATATATCTATATATTATATATATGTATTTATAACAATACATATCATTTTGAGATAAGAAATGAAATGCACCGTTCATGGAGAGGGGAAGTCATAGGTACAGATGAACACAACATTCATTTATATTTTTTATTTTACTAGAATAAAAACATAATGATAAATAAGTATATTATAATTTTAGTATAATATCATATATATTTTTAATAACTCCATCATTTATACATCCCACATATGGCATGAACGAGTCATATTACATTGAGGGGGTGGTAGTCCCCATTTCCTCAAATGAAATTATTGTATTTAAACATTATTGAAACCATAATGGTATGATATATATGAAAAATAAAGAATGATATAGACAATATAAATATAATATATATCAAATATAAATACAGTTTAATGTTAATGTACCAAATAAGAGGTTGTAGGAGAAGATTGAACGATAATCGTTTCGTGAGGTAGTACTTCCTCGTCCATAGAATATATATGTTCATTTCCCATTATATGGAGGTGTGCATAAGTGTAGTTAGAATACTTATCATAATATAATTTATTATTTTTAGTATACTATTTATTTAAAATAAATGAGTAAAAATATTTTGGGTGGTTGGATAAGTAAAATAAAATAAAATTACTTAAGAGAAGACATTACCTATAAATTTGGTAAGTCCCTTTAGTTTGAACCAAAATAATTTCTTGAAGTGGATTATTCCAATGGTAAGACTTCTAGGAGGATTAGAGGAATGTTGGGAGATTATTTGGGTAGAGTATGGATGATACAAAGAGCTTGAGAAGTGATTTCTTTTTTATAAAGGGGGGGATGGGCTCTTTAGGAATGTTTGGAAGTATTATTTTATTATACAATTAGTTTTGGTTTCAAAAAGTCCAAAACTTATTTAATTGGAAGATAAAGTGATTATAAGTTGAAATAAAATCATCAAATAATAAATAAATTTTTTTTATATTTTTTAATCCTTATAATATCATTTATTTAAATAATTCATTAATGAGGTAATCATTACATCATCTTTGTGTCCTAAATAATTTTATATACGTAATGTATTAAAATTATAAATAAAATAAAATGATATAGAAAATATTTTTAGATGTCAAAAAAATATTTATATTTGAATATATCACTTATATAACCCTATATTAAAATTAATATACTAAAAGATATATGTTTATGTCGTTTTTGTCTATACGTTAAATTAATTAACATAAAGTGTACATTTCACACCCATGTGGCTCCATGGGGTCCCAAAATAGACCCAATAATGACCATAGACGTAAATGTTTCAACCAATAAGAATAGAATACATTTTATGGTTTTTTAATATTATTATAATAATTTTTGTTTTCACTTATTTACAAAATTTACCATTTAACCATGGTAAATAAAATATTTAATGATGTAAAAACTCATAATGTATAAAAATAAAATATACATATATACAAAAAAATTTAAATCCTCATTAAAAATAAGGATTCCATTTTTTAAAATTAAAAACAAAGGATCCACATAAATTAATTTAAAATCAATTCCCGTTTTCAAAAAAAAATCATGTTTTTAATAAATAATAACTATCAAAAGATTGACACTTGTTTATTTAAAATTTAATGTTAAATTACTTCGAATGACCAACATTGAATTCAATGGTCAAAAAATAATCTAATTAAAATTTAAAACCAATTATAAATATAATCTATCCATATAAATAAATTATATGAAAATTAATTTTTCAAATAAAATATATTATTTTTCACTATTCATTAAAAAATGAACATTACCAGAAAATAACAAAATTTCATCCAAATAAATTTTAATGTCCCACTTCCATAGAAGAATATTATTTTGACTTATAGTACATATAAATGTAACAAAAACTCGATTTATAAATAGTTCTCCTGCAAAAGGCTTTAAATCGACCCTTTAAAGAATGTAAGAGTATTTATTCTTAAAGTTGGATTCATTCTTATTTTAAGCCTCTAAATTTTATTGAAAAATGTAAAAACTTTTAAAAAATATGTATTTTAATATTTAAATATGTTTTTTTCAGTACAAGCATTATAATGGCTAGGAATTAACTACCATTTAAAATAATATTATTATATTATTATTTTTCAGAACAACTCAATGTTTTGTGCAACGTAAGTTTTCAAAGAAACCTGTTGTTTCATATCGGGTACTCCATAGAAAATTGAATATCTTATAATGTGAAATTAAATTTTAATTCAAAAATATAGATAAATATGAAAATTTCATATTCTTTAATCACCTGGGATGTTACTTCTAATCAACGGAGTAGAAGGTTTACCCAAGAAACTGAAATTATGTTAAGAATTCCCATACCACTTTTTAATTAGTCAAATATTATTCCCCATAAAAATAATAATTATTATATAAATAATTTAATAATATTAATACAATGATATTAATGTTATTATATATCATGTAGATGTATATACACAACAAATATGAAATAAGTTGGGAATAAGGCATATATCTCATAGAAGAAAATGTGAGATGAGAAATGCTTAACAAATACTTGTCATTACTGGTGTATACTCTAACGTCTAGTATACATACTATATAACGTTATTACATCATTATATAATGAAATAAATTTTTATTATTCCTTATTTTTTGATTTTATAACATCATTTTACCCTTTCATTAAAAATATTTCATTCCTTTCATGGTTATGGGTGTGTTGGTTTCATGTATTCATGATCGGTTTAGTTGTGTGAAATTATATATCTTAATATAAAATTCAATTATAAATATTAATGTTTAATAAAATAGTATTTATGAAAATCCACAAGAATAAATTTCCTCATATATTATTTTTATCACTTTTATGATAATTAATGAATTGATAAAAAGGTAATGATAATTCTTTAGATTATAATTTCTATTTTTTATGAACATAACAAAAAAGTTTCAATTTATTTACTATAATGTTTATATATTAGACCTATCACAAGAATAATATATAATAGTCCTATTAAATTCTCATTAAATAAGAATAATTATTTTTGATTGCACTATGAAGGTGGTATTGGAAAATTAACAATACCACTATTAACGGGTACAATTAATTACCATAACCGAGATAATAGATTCATTTATTCTAATAATAGGACATAATAAATTTGATGGATATAATATAATGAATTATCAAAATAAAATTGGTGTATTTACTTGACTATGGAATTATTATCGTATGATGGATGAAGGAGGTGGGGAAAAATTTGATGAAGAGAATACATTTTGACAGATACTTTTAAAAAATATCCTTTAAATATACAAACCCTGAAACAGCAATTAGGACTTTGGATTTGGACATTTGCTAATACTAGATGCACTTTTATAGTTATTATTAGAATTTTGCGAAAATATTTTAGGGGATTTAGGTCTTGTGAGTTGAAATTGTATGGTGAGGGGTAATATTTTTAATTCAGGAGAGAAGGGATTATGTAATTAAAATAATGATTATTTTATATATAAATCCAAAAACATTTAGGTGTCATTAATTTCAATGAATTTGGATAGAAATTAATATTTTATAAGAATTTAATAATTGATAAATACAACTTTCAACCATTAAATACTCTAATATATAGGACTTTTGTTATTTTATATTTTAACATTAACACTTTTCATTATTTTACATATGTTGTGGTAAAATAATATTTTTTACCACAATAAAATTGAATACCAAAAAATAAAATTGACCATCCAACATGATTTGGATGTTAATATTCCAAATATTTAATCCATTTTACCAATTTATTTTCAAATAATTAAAATATTTATATTTAAAATTAATCCCATAAAGGAAATGAAAAAAATTTCTTTTAAATAAAAAGATCAACAAATTGAAATATTTATTTATAAAACTTAAATTTAATATTGGTTCCAATTTAATAATTTGAATTTAATAATTAATAATTTAAAAAATTATAAATTAAAAAATAGAACATCTTATTTTTGTGTATGAATAAATAAGCTGAAAAAAAGATTTCAATTGAAATTCAGTATTTTTCATTGTTCCAAAATGGAAAATTATTATAAAAATAACAATAATTCACCCTATTATAATCATGAAACACCTATTTATTTTTTTTTCAAAATAAAATTTTAAACATATTACAATTTAGATTTATAACATGTATGGAATCAAAAAGAGACAAAATTGTTTTCTAAAAAAATACAAATTTTTATCCTTACAATGGGAATTTATTATTGTATTATGATTATATAACATATTGTATAAATTAATTGATTTTATAATGAATATAAAAAAATAAATATTTGATTAATAATTTTTACAAAGGGTGATTTATTTAATTTATTTTGGAAAAATACCATTTTATGCATAAAAGTAGTGTTTTAAAAAAAGGTTTCTTTATGTTGGATTTCTGTTTATATTTATTTATAATTAATTGGTAAAAATGTAATAATTTTATAAACAAGTTTATACTATATTTATTTCATTTATTTTATACCATTTATTCACACCATTATAATGGAAAAGTAATAACAGCCGTGTTAGAATAATTATATTTATTAGTTTATTTAAGGTTTGTGTTTTGGGCAAAGTAATCTTCAAAATAGATTAAATTTATTATAAAAAATAGATAGCATATTATATTAGGTAGTTACATTAAACCACCCAAAAAATTAATTTCACCCTCTAAATACATTACTCTAGAATACATAGAGGGGGATACTATCTCCACATCACATCCTCATGTTCTAAAATAACAACCTCAAATTGTTGGTTTTTCAAAAAACATTAACAATGT
Organism: Viscum album; assembly: GCA_963277665.1. Taxonomy (NCBI): domain Eukaryota; kingdom Viridiplantae; phylum Streptophyta; class Magnoliopsida; order Santalales; family Viscaceae; genus Viscum; species Viscum album. Next base: position 1,424,961,337 of record OY728142.1, on the reverse strand, counting down.
GAATGGTATTGTTCCATATAACGTTTTCTATAAGATCTAGATATTCATTATAAAAAATATCTTTCTTCAATAGTAAGAACATTGTGTTTAGGACATGTGAAGGATCAGGTATATAATTAATTAAAATTGAAAGCTAGAACATGTCAATTGATGGAGAGAGATCTGGTGGAGGATACAATACATATACATCCATCACTATAAGATAAATAATTTTAAAAATAAAATTATCATCAAAATTTTAAATTTCAATAAAATATCTTAAATGGATATGTAAAATCTTCCATTCTGGGAAACCCGCATCGTATATGGGGTCAATAAAACTACGTATTAAATTATAGGAAAATTATGTGATGAAGATCCCCAAATAACTGTTATTGAAATTTTGGGAATTTTAGTGGAAATTTAAAACATAGTGATGAAAGAGAATTCTAAATATCAGGTTCTGATAGATAATGGTAAATAATATACAAATTTTATTATTAATTCCCACAAGACCATAGTCAAAATAGGTCGTAATCCCATCATTAATATCATCAAAAATGATGGTAATATAATAACCATTTATTTCAAAATCACTTGAGGATATATACTTTTTGGATTTTTTCCAATAGGAACAATCTCACCAATTTACTATATCTTCATCAATTTCAACATAATTTATTACTATAATAAATTAAGTTGAAATTTAAATTTGTTTAGAACAAGTAGATCCTGATATTTATAATACGATGGAATGTCACTTTGTATGTCTCTAGTTTTCACAACTAAAAAAGGGTCATCATAGATTATCAAATAAATATTATTATGGTTATATAAATCATTATTCTATAAAACCGTATCTAAATTTCATCATTATCAACATCATAAATGTTTACACATATTATTCTTCCAATATATTAAAATCTAAATCTTTCGAAAGTATGTTACTAAATTTACAAAATAAAATCACTATTTATTCCCAAAACAATATTATGTAGCTTATAATTTACACATAGAAACATGCGAAGATCATTATAATTTGTTCCCTTGAAACATAGTAATGACATGATTTACCACATTAACTTAATGAAAACATACAGGATTTCAAAAATTAAATCTTTTGACACCCCATAAAAAATTATATAAACTGAGTCCACAAGCCACCATCTCATAATAAAATCATTTTAATGGTCATTAATACTATATGAAATATCATATAACAATATGTTATCTCTTTGTCTCATATTCATAAAAACATCTTATACATAATAAAGTTTATCTTTCCATTTATCATGTGTTCTAAAAAAATGTCACCTCAATAACATTTCATGGTTACCAGTACCATGCAATAAATATTTCCAAAAACATATGGAATAAAACTATGAAACATTATTTATAAGTTTCATAATTAAATAATTCATATATATTGATATAATCACATTAAATATCACTTATTGATGAATAATAATATTTTCATAGGATTCGATTATAAAATATGAATCAAAGTAATATTGACATGATTTTCTTCGTTGATTGTGAATTCATAACATTTACCATTATTAATTTCCGATAAGATGTTCTTGTGTATTATCATCCATAGTATCTGTTTTATTAGGGAATTAATTCACAAAAGACCCAAAAACCATTAATCTGAAACACTGGAGTGCGAGTGGAGCATTTTTTGGAGCTATCTATCCATTTATTTCATTAAATTCCCTCAAATAATTACTCTTATGATAATGTTCTTGATGGGAATGATTCCAACACATGAAAAACATTTCTGTTCCTCTTAGAAATTCACTTGATTTATCCTTTCAATATTTTTTATTATAAGATGATGAAATGTTTTCTTCCCACTATGTGAGAAACCACTTGAGTTTCCATGAAGCATAATATTCTTATTCATTTTAACATAACAATGTTGGTTTCTTTCATCCATTTCCACTTTTATTGAACATCAAATAATTTATCCATATATTTTGGGTTCCCCTATTAATAAATCATTTTATAGACTTTGTTTCCAGACACTAAATAATAAATAAATTTAACTTTCATATATGGTAATTATAACAAAATAATTCTTTGTAATGTTTTTAAAAATATCTTAATATGTACAGATTAATTTATCATCAATTTGATTCATCTTAGAAAATTGACTATTAGTATTTTTATATAGAATACCGGGGAAATAAATTATAAATAATATCCCTTTAATCCCATCTAATTACATATATTAAATTTATTTTTCCAACATCATATTATTTATAAAAATTCACCATTTATATGGTTCACCTTCTTATTTATATATAGCTAGGAAATTTTTTCCATGTTCAGATCAATAATGATGAGAAAATATTGTTTCAATGATGTTGATACATTTCCTAATAACTAGTGGATCTGAAGATAAAATGAAATAAGGTGGATGCTGCCTCATAGATGACTCAATATAATGTGATACAATATTTTCTTATTTTGAATACTAGTATGATTCATACATTCTATGTGTATATAAATAATATAGTTCATTATAGATCTTATATCTTTAAATTACTCTATAGTACAATTTTTTATATCCCATCACATTCTGCATTCACATGGTTCCATTGGGTTGCAACCATTTAAAAAAGAAGAAAATTATACTGTGATTAGAATTAATAATACTATGAAAACCACATAATCAAGGATGCTGTAACACCCCATGCTTCCACGGTACACTTCTTTTTGAATAATACAGTAGTGTGTGTTGTACGCAGCTTTGAGTTCTAACACACGCCACAACCAATAAAAGTAGCTGTTATGAATAGTAATACTTAATTTTTGAAATTTTATAAATTTTATCTTGCCAAATGGAATTTGTTTTTGGATTTGTAATATCGAAATTAGCCTATGTTGAATTTTTTGTATTTTTCTGAGAACTTCCAATTTTCCTTGAATAGTGAAAATTAATTAAAAACAACTTTTTTAATCAAAATAATTAGTAGTGACAAATTATACCATTGAGTGGTTTTAAAGTATAATTATAATATATTTTTACCATTTTATCCAATGTTGTTCATAAAAATTAATTTCACATTGAAATTGGACATAAACAATTGTCAATCTTTTGATATATATTGTTTCTTAAAAACACGCTATTTGTTGTGACAGCGGGAATTAATTATGAAATTAATTAATGAAAATTATATGTTTGGAATTTCATAAAATAGACATCATTTTTGAATTTGGAATATCAATTATAGCTTAGGGTGAAATTTTTGCTTTGTTCTGAAAAACTTCGATTTTTGATGAATAGTGAAACCACTAAGTGGTAGTTAAAAACTGATTTTTTTCGTTTAAATGAAACATTACCACTTCTGTGATTTGATTTTCAAAAATCCTACATACATGGTTGTCATTAGGAAGTAAAATGTGGTTCAATGGGATTAAAATAATTTTTTGTTGAATAGTAACTTTTATGTTTAATTAATCACGATTAAAGGTAATTAATGAAATTTAAGGTAAAAATGATATTATAAAAATATGAAAATACCTTTACACTTGTCCTACCACTATTGGATGAGTCATGGCTGACCAATAAAATCCATGTGTCAACATGGGGACCCCATGGAGCCACATTGGTAGGAAAATGACATTAAAAACATTTTATTTAATATTAAAATAAAAATGTCACAAAAAAGAGTTGTTTTACTAAAACAATTTTTAAATGGGTTTATAAAAGTCATATTTTGGACTATAAATATTCATTATAAATATAAAAAAGATTTAATACATCATGATATTTTGTTTTTAATTTTTAGACATTAAATAAATTAAATTATTTATGACACCATGATGATGCAGAGATTACCTCATTAATTAACGATTTAAATAAAATGAAAAGATAATGTAAAATCTAAGCATCACACTTTTCCAAAGTCTATTGGATGAGAATATTTATAACCCTTATCACCTTATCCTCGAATTATATAAGTGTGGTACCTTTAGAATTCTAAAATCATTGTATAATAAAGTAACATTTTATTACTTTCCAAGAGTGCCCCTCCTCTCCACTTATAAAAGGCCCCCACCACTACCACCTTACTCACACATTCGAAGCCTTTTGGCTCGGCCAAACTCTTCCCAAATTCTCTCCCAACATCTCTCCATTAATCCTAGAATCCTCACTTTGGGCAGAATTCGTCCCAAGGAAGCCTTTGGCTCAAATCAAAAACAGTTACCCAATTTTAAGGTAATGTCTTCTCTAATGTTGTTTTGTTTTATTTTGCTTCTCCAACCCCTTAAACTATTATTATTCCTTTATTTTGTAACAACACAAGTATATAAAATATACTAGTATTTTGTTATGATAAATATTTGGTTTACACTTACACACACCTTCGTCTAATGGTTAAAGAACATACTGTTTCTGTGGGTGGCGAAATACTGCCTCACGAAACGATGATTGTTCAATATTCTTTTAACACCTCTAATGGTGGCCATTTTGATGAAAATATTTTCATATATGATATATATATTATGTTTATGTTTTCCTTATGCTTCTGTATTTCTCATTTATGGCATACTTTATGATTTCCATTATGGCTAAACGCGATAATTTCATTTTAGGAAGTGCGGACTACCGCCCCCTCAAAGTGATTTGAATCGTTAATGCCATATTTGGGATGTATAAAGGATAGAGTAAATGATATTGTATATGATATTATACTGGAATTATAATACACATTTATACTATTATGATTTCATTCCATTAAATACGAAATAGAAATGAAAGTAGCGTTCATGCGTACGTACAACTTACCATCTCCATGAACGGTGCATTACATTTCTTACCTCTAAATGTTATGTAATATTATAAATGAATGTATATACTGGATATATATGAAATATATGATATCTAAATTGTAACACCCGAGACTATTATGTTATATAAATCATCAAAGGAATCTTTTTCTACACAACACTTTCTTGGATTGCTTTACACGAAATCACGACCTTCCTCGATAGCTTGCGTCGTACGCAATACCGAGTTTCACTAAACAACGATATGCTATTAAAATATTATTAAAACTAGACGTTATGAATAGTAATGACCACTTTTTGTAATTTTAAAAATTTTATTTTTCAAAATGGACTTCATTTTTGGTTTTGGAATATCAAAATTAGCCTAGGGTAAAATTTTAGTATTTTTCTGAAAACTTACAATTTTTGATGAATAGTGAAACCACTAAGTGGTAGTTAAAAAACTGAATTTTTCATAAAACATAATTTTACCGCTTCTGTGAGTGGAATTTCGAAAAACTGAGAGACACGGTTAATATCAAGGACTAAAATGTGGTTCAATGAGATGAAAATAATTTTTGGTGAATAGTAACTTTTACTCTTTGTTACAACGGTTAAAAGTAAATAGGGCAATTAAGGGTAAAGATGATATTATTATTACCCTAACACATGTCATAATTCTATTGGATAAGTGTAATTCGACCAAAAACAATCTTAGGAATAAAATATGACCATTTAGGCCCACTTGGATTGGATTAGGACATTTATTATTAATTTATTTAAAGAAGGGTTAAAATAGTTAAAATCAAAGTTGAATAAGTAAATAATTTTTAATATGGGGTTATACATAAGATAAATTAGACTATAAATATTCATTAGAAATCTAAAGATATTTCCTACGTAATGGTATTTTATTTTTAATTTTTAGACATTAAATAATTTAATTTATTTATGACAGAAAGATGATGCAGAAATTATCTTATTAATGAAATATTGACCTAATTAATGTTATAAACACCAAAATAAATGTAATTTGAGACTTTTTATGAATTACAATAATTTTATAGGTTAATATGACATGTTAGTATTGATTTAAGTAACTTCGTTCGAACTAATAATTCTGTTATGCTTTTCACAAAAATCAATTACTAAATAGTGTCAAAATTGACAATTATTATATTAGTAATTGTTATTTTATTCCTAAAAATCTAAGGTTCGGCCAAATAACATAGATAAGGTTATATATATTAATAATAAACAACTTGGGGTTCGTTTGGATGCTTATAGTAAGTTTATTAACCTTATAGTATAAGAACACAAGAAGACACCGTAAAAGTAAACTTATTTAACTTAATGTTAAATCTAAATGATAAGGTTACAATATGAACCTAAACTTGTCTAAATTATATTGGATGGGAGGATTTAAACCCATCCCCACCTTAGCTTCTAAATATATCAATTTGGAGCTATTTAAAACCGAACTTGACTTTATAATAAAATAATATTTTTAGTTTTCCCAAAGGTGCCCCTCTCCTCCCTTATAAAAGGGCACCTCCTCCCCATCTTCCTCACACCACATTGAGCCTTCATTATCGTCCAAACCATGCCAATTCCTCCTCTCCACTTCCCTATAGACATCCTAGAGGTCTTGGTATTCTTAAAAGACCAATTTTAGTGCCCTAAAAGAAGGTCTCAAAGAAGCACTTCAAAGAAGAGGTAATGTCTGTTACCGATTCTTTCATCTTTATTTCTTCTTCCACTTCTTATTCATTAGTTGTTTTATTATGAAGTAATAACATATGTATCACTCATATACTGATATGTTATTATAAGTATGAAACAACCCTATTTCACCATCTATCCATCCTATGGAAAAAGAAATCACCGCGTGTGCGTACGTACGGAATACCGTCTCCACGCCGTGGTGTAATCTATTTTCCACCACCACCTTACTTGGATGGTTATAATGGTGTAAATAATGACTATATATGACTATTATAAATTGATACTGATTCATAAATAGTATACATACACTCCAATACAATTCCACGATCATAGGAACGATATCATTACTCGTGCGTACGTACGGAATACCGTCTCCACGATGTGATGCGACTCGTTATACATGATAATCATTACATAATGATTATATAAATGAATTGAATGAATTAATATGATATATATTACACTAATACCATTCTGGAAATGAGGTATCTATAATCTAAATATATGAATAAGAATTTATTCGACAAAACAGGCATAAGAACAAAAATTTATAAACACCCGAATAACCAGTAGCAATGAAATATTACTACTAAGAAGCTAGGAAAAAGACCATATATGATATCCTAAAAATAATTATGATTCTGGAATAAGTCAATAACATTATTTAAATCATTATACAGGAGGTTCGGACACTTACGAAGCAAAACGGACCTAAGGTAAGGGAAAATATCACAATCTCATTTTTATCCGAGATTGTTTATACTTTAGTATTTACTGAGGTGTATTTTATCATCCACATCCATTTTTCATAAATATTTAATAGTATTTCCATCCACCAACAATTTTTTAAATCCAATTTTACCCTTCGGTGAGTTTTTAGTAAAATATATGAAAGGAATCTTTTGTCGTTTTTCGTACGAGGTACTTTTTTGACTTTTCTGACAAAAGTACGAGAAGAATGTTTTTTTAACTTATACGGCATGAATGGATTTTAAAAACATTATTTCCAAGAAGCTTACTTTACAAGTTTTCAAGTTTATTTTTAATCAACTTCTTTTATTTTAAAATTGTATGACATGTTAAGAAAGGAAAAATGTTTTTGAAGTAGAAAGGATATTTTCCTCAAGAATGGAGTTCAAGAGTTTTATCAAAATTATTTTCCATGTAAGACAATATAGGGTTCTATTTCTATCCCAATTATTACATAGATTTGATTATGATGTGATGGGAATATTCTTATGAATTCCTTTATCTTATATGAATTGTTTTATGATGTCACGATATTTAAGATTCCCATTTTATTACATGGGTTATGTAATGATGTATGATTTATGATTTTGTGGCACACATAAGAATGGTATCGTTATGATATGGGTGGGACCTATATCTCCATCCAATTAATTGGGTAAAGATTTTATATCTCATGAGATAGACATGGCTGGAACGATAGGTTATACAGGTTCAGTGAAACAAGACTGAAACGAGGGTGACTCGGTTTGGAAAGGGACTTTGTCCACTAAGATAGTCTTGGCAATGAGTCTTGACTAACAAGAAATGATTCTCTATGATTATGTGTGTATTTCACAAAGTTTCCTGTTTTAAGTTATGATTATTGTGATTACATTTAACTGCCATGATTTATCCCATGTTATAAAATTATGATCTCTTTTGCAGGATAAGATTTCCAAAAGTTATGTTCTTATGTATATGATGTGATTGATATTTCTTTTGGTTACCCTTACTGAGCATTTGAGCTCACCCTTTTGTATGTTTTCTTTCCCCAGATCAAGAATAAGGTTATTAAGTAAGATATGCCAAAAGAGACTATAGATATGATGAAATAAATGGGAGACAATGTAGAGGCTTTATGAACCAGTTGTTTATGTTTCCTAGTTTCTAAAGACACTATACCTATACGGTCCTTTTGTGGTTTTGTTATATGTTGTAATAAGTATGATTCAATTTTGAAGTATTAACAAAGTATGTAAAGTATGGGTCGTTATAGTTGGTATCAGAGGAAGGTTATATTCAACCTTTGGAAACTAGGATGTGAAAGCCTTAGTAAGAACCCTAAGGATAAGTCTAAGCATAGAACACAATATTAGTGTTTTAGAAATGGACATGAATAACCTAGGGTAAGACCTTAAGTGTTAAATTTTATTCTTGATTATGTGGTTTTCCTATTATAATTAGTATTTCTAACACTATTCTTCTTGGTTTTAGTCAATGGCTGGAACCCGAAGGAACCGTGTTAATGCAGAATGCGACGGGAAATGCAATGATTGTACCCCTGAGCAACCAAACGTTATGGGAGCTGGAATGAAAAATCTTGTAGCCATGCTCACACAACTTTTTGAAGATATGAATCATGAAGGACTTCCAAACGAGCAAAGGAAGGAGCAAAATTCTGTTGAATCCTTCATGAGGCAGCGTCCACCTTCATTCAGCGGGTCTACTGATCCATTAGTTTCTGAACAATGGATTAGTACTACTGAAAATATATTTTCAGTTATTCAATTTTCTGAGCATGATAAAGTCATCCTAGCAGTGTATCATTTGGAAGGAGATTCTGATCAATGGTGGAATCTTATTAAGAATACAAGGCAAAGGGATGAAATTGAGTCCATGGAATGGGACGAGTTCAAGAACTTATTTTTCAATAAGTACTTCCCTCGTATTCTCCGAACAAAGATGGAGAAAGAGTTTCTTGAACTGAAGCAAAAGGATGATGAATCTGTTGGTACCTATGAAGAAAATATTACAAGACTTGCAAGGTACGGTTTTGGTATTATTATCCAACCTGAGAGTAAGATCGATCGATTCTTTAGTGGCATAAAACCAAGTATTCTAAGGGCCTTATCCATAAGGGACTTCAATAGCTACGAGGAAATCGTTCGATGTGCTCTCAAAGTCGAGATGGAGATTGGAGTAACCCATCAGTCATATGGGTTTGATAAGAAGAGGAAAATGGAATTCAAAGGAAAATCTAAAGAACACACTGAAAAGAAGATGAGCTTTCCCTTATGCTAAAAGTGTGGAAAGAAACATGGAGGGAGTTGTCTTATAGGGGCAAGTAAATGTTTCAAATGTGGAAAGGAAGGTCATCGGGCATTTGAATGCCGCGATGATGGGAAGAAGATGTCTAATTATGCAAACAAAGGAAGGGATACACAGAATGAACCTACTACACTTCAATGTTTCAAGTGAAAGGAGATGGGACAGTATGCCAATAAATTCCCTAATCCAAGGGTTGATGATGATGGTCGACGTCAACAAACACTTAAGGCTAAAGACAAAGGAATGTAACATGCAATTTCTATCAGCGATGTGGAGTACGATAACGATGTGGTGATAGGTACACTTACCATCCACTCTAAAGTAGAAAATGTTTTATTTGATTCTGGATCCACCAACTCTTTTATTTCTGAATAAATTTCTAATGGTATCACCGTATTACCTCAACAATTAGATGTTGAGTTAGTTGTGACAACACCTAATGGCACAACATTCGCATCAAAAGTTTATAATTCTTCTCGGATCAATGTTTGTGGGAAAATGCTTCCTGAAAATCTTGTGATCCTTCCTATAGTGGAATTTGATGTGATTCTTGGCATGGATTGGCTTTCTCTACATAGATATCATATCAATTGCCAAAGATGGGAAGTCACATTTCATATTCCAGATCAATCTATGATCATCTATCAATGCAAGGATGAACATAACGTTCCAGTAGAGATTTCTTCCATTTTATGGGTATTGATTCCACTAAATGAAGGTTATTTATCTAAAATGGTCAGTGAGAAACTCATAATTATGAATATGCCCATTGTACAGGAGTTTGATGATGTCTTTCCAGAGGAATTACCGGGTCTTCCACTGAATGGTGAAGTTGAGTTTTCAATAGAACTTGTACCGGGTGCTTTGCCTATTTCAAAGAAACCTTATAGAATGGCCCCAATTGAGTTGCAGGAATTAAAGAAGCAAATCCAAGAGAATCTTGATAAGGGATTCATACGCCATAGTGCGTCACCTTGGGGAGAACCTGATCTGTTTGTTAAGAAGAAAGATGGATCAATGAGACTCTGTATTGATTATCGAGAACTTAACAAGATCACTATCAAGAACAAATATCCTCTCCCACGAATTGATGAATTATTTGACCAACTACGAGGAGCTCAATACTTTTCCAAGATTGATCTTCGTTCTGGGTATCATCAATTAAGGGTAAAAAGGGAGGATATACCAAAGATGGCTTTCTGTAAAAGGTATGGACACTATGAATTTATATTGATGCCATTTGGTCTTATTAATTCCCCTGATATCTTCATGGATCTGATGAATAGAGTCTTTAGAGACTATCTTGATCAATTTGTGGTAGTCTTTATAGATGATATTCTTTTCTATTCAAAAAGAAATGAAGAGCATGAAGATCACTTGGGAATTATATTGAAGACCCTGAGAAAGGAGAAGCTTTATGAAAAATTTACCAAGTGTGAATTTTGGCTTCAAAAAGATGCATTTTGGGTCACATAATCTCAAAAGAGGGGATATCTATGGATCCAGCAAAAAACAGAGGTTATCCAAAGATGGTCGAGAGGGGATATCTGTGGATCCAGCAAAAACAGAGGTTATCGAAATATGGTTGAGACCAACAACAGTAACTGAGATCCGAAGTTTTCGTGGTTTGGCTGGATATTATCGACATTTTGTGAAAGATTTTTCACAATTATCTAATCCACTCACCAAGTTGACTCGGAAAGGAGTTAAGTTTGTCTAGACGGAATAATGTGAAGAGAATTTCAAGGAGTTGAAAAGAAGGTTATCCAGTGCACCTGTGCTCACACTGCCTTGTAGTGGAGAAAGGTTTGTGATATACAGTGATGCATCCATGAAGGGATTGGGGTGTGTTCTTATGGAAAATTATATGGTGATAGATTATGCCTCACGACAGTTGAAAATCCATGAGAAAAATTACCCAACAGATGATTTGGAGTTAGCTGCAGTAATCTTTGCATTAAAGATTTGGAGGCATTATCTTTATGGTGAAAGGTGTGATATTTATACTGATAAATAAATTTTAAAGTATATTTTCACACAAAATGAGCTGAATATGCACCAAAGAAGATGGTTGGAGTTGATTAAGGATTACAACTGATCAATCCATTACCACCCTGGGAAAGAAAACAAGGTGGAAGACGCATTAAGTCGACAGGACCATGCTAGTTTATCCATGATGAGGAACACAAAAGATCCAATATTTATGGATTTACAAAGGATGGATCATGGAATTATAATGAAAGGGGAAAAATCGTATCTTTCTCAAATGAATGTTCAACTATCTATACATTTTATGATTAAAGAGGCACAGAAAGAAGATGTCGAGTTACAAAAGAAGGTGAGAAATGTTCCTGAATTCAACCTTCATTTTGATGGGATAATAAAGTTCAAGAATCGGGTTTGTGTTCCTCCCATCCCCGAATTAAAGAAGGAGCTGCTAGATGAGGTTCATAGTTCTTCATTCTCTATTCATCCTAGAAGAACGAAGATGTATAGGGACCTGAAAGTGTACTTCTGGTGGGATGGAATGAAAAGAGATGTTACTGAATATGTCTCTCGATGGTTGGTTTGTCAACAAGTTAAAGCTGAGAGAAAGAAGTCTAAGGGGATGTTACAACCATTACCCATACCTGAATGGAAATGGGAAAACATCACTATGGACTTTGTCACAGGACTTCCTAAAACATCCAAAGGCAATAATGCTATCTGGGTCATAGTTGATCGTCTTACAAAGTCTGCACACTTCATTGCTATTAGAGAGGATTTCTCTCTAGATCAGCTTGCCATGATATATGTAAAGGAAGTGGTAAGATTTCATGGAGTACCACCTTCTATTATATCTGATCGGGATCCGAGGTTTACCTCAAAGTTCTGGCAAAGTCTTCAGCATACTCTGGATATAGAGTTATGTTTCAGCACTGCTTATCATCCTCAGACAGACGGTCAGTCTGAGAGAACAATTCAAACCCTAGAAGATATGTTGAGAGCGTGCTCTATGGATTTCAAAGGTGGTTGGGATCAACACCTACCTTTGGTGGAATTTTCTTATAATAATAGCTTTCACTCCAGTATTCAGATGGCTCCTTATGAAGCTCTCTATGGAAATAAATGCAGGACTCCAACTTGCAGGGATGATGTTGGGGAAAGAAAGCTATTAGGACCTAATCTCGTTGATGAAATGGCAGAAAAGTTCAGATCTATTCAACAACACATAAGAGCAGCTCAGAGTCAACAGAAAAGTTATGCCGACAACCGAAGAAAGGACCTAGAGTTTGAAGTGGGTGATAAAGTGTTCTTACAAATATCTCCCTGGAAGAGGGTTATCAGATTTTGAAAGAATGGGATGTTGAGCCCTAGATATATCGGTCCTTTCAAAATATTGGATCGTGATGGGAAGGTAGATTACCGATTGGCACTTCCACAAAATCTCTCTCAAGTTCACGATGTGTTCCATGTATCTCTCCTGAGAAAGTACATACCCGATCCTTCACATGTACTCATCTCAGAAGTTGTACCGCTGGAGCAATATCTTTCTTATGAAGAACAACCGATATAGATTCTGGATCGTAGAGAAAAAGTCCTACGAAACAAGACCACTCGATTGGTGAAAGTTTTATGGAGGAACCACCAATTAGAAGAAGCTACATGGGAGCTTGAGGATATGATGAGGGAGAGGTATCCTCATTTGTTTGTTACAAAGTGACGAATTTCTTGAGAGAAATTCATTTTAAGGGGGTTAGAATGTAACACCCGAGACTTTTATGTTATATAAATCATCAAAGGAATATTTTTCTACACAACACAAGCTTGGCTTGCTATACACGAAATCACGACCTTCCTTGATAGCTTGCGTCTTACACAATACTAAGTTTCACTAAACAACGATATGCTATTAAAATATTATTAAAACTAGACGTTATGAATAGTAATAACCAATTTTTGAAATTTTTGAAATTTTATTTTTCATAATTTACTTCATTTCTGGTTTCGGAATATCAAAATTAGCGTAGGGTGAAATTTTGGTATTTTTCTGAAAACTTTCATTTTTTGATGAATAGTGAAACCACTAAGTGGTAGTTAAAAAACTGAATTTTTCATAAAACATAATTGTACCGCTTCTATGAGTGGAATTTGGAAAATCCGAGAGACACGGTTAATATCAAGGACTAAAATGTGGTTCAATGAGATGAAAATAATTTTTGGTGAATAGAATCTTTTTACTCTTTTTTTCCACGGTTAAAAGTAAATAGGGTAATTAAGGGTAAAGATGATATTATTATTACCCTAACACATGTCCTATTTCTATTGGATAAGTGTAATTAGACCAAAAGCAAACTTAGGAATAAAATATGACCATTCAGGCCCACTGGGATTAGATTAGGACATTTATTATTAATTTATTTAAAGAAGGCTTAAAATAGTTAAAATCAATGTTGAATAAGTAAATAATTTTTAATATGGGGTTATAAATAAGATTAATTCGACTATAAATATTCATTAGAAAGCTAAAAATATTTCCTACATAATGGTTTTTTATTTGTAATTTTTAGTCATTAAATAATTCAATTTATTTATGACACAAAGATAATGCAGTAATTATCTTATTAATGAAATATTGACATAATTAATGTTATAAACCCCAAAATAAATTTAATTTGAGACTTTTTATGAACTACACTAATTTTCTAGGTTAATATGACATGCTAGTATTGATTTAATTAACTTGGTTCGAACTAATAATTCTGTTATGATTTTCACAAAAATCAATTACTAAATAGTGTCAAAATTGACAAATATTATATTAGTAATTGTTATTTTATTCCTAAAAATATAATGTTCGGCCAAATGGATTAGATAAGGTTATTTATATTAATAATAAAAAACTTGGGGTTCGTTTGTCTACTTATTGTATGTTTATTAACCTTATAGTATAAGAACACAAGAAGACACGGTAAAAGTAATCTTATTTAACTTAATGTTCAATCTAAATGATAAGGTTAAAATAGGAACCTAAACTTGTCTAAATTCTATTGGATGAGAGGATTTAGACCCATCCCCACCTTAGCTTCTAAATATATCAATGTTGAGCTATTTAAAACCGAACATGACTTTATAATAAAATAATATTTTTAGTTTTCCCAAAGGTGCCCCTCTCCTACCTTATAAAAGGGCACCTCCTCCCCCTCTTCCTCACACCACTTTGAGCCTTCAAGATTGGCAAACCCCTGCCAATTACTCCTCTCCACTTCCATAGAGACAACCTAGAGGTCCTGTTCTTCTTCAAAGACCAATTTTAGTGCCCTAAAAGAAGGTCTCAAAGAAGCACTTCAAAGAAGAGGTAATGTCCGTTACCGATTCTTTAATCTTTATTTCTTCTTCCACTTATTCTTATTTATTTGTTTCATTATGATGTAATAACATCAGAATAACTCATATAATGATATGTTATTATAAGTATGAAACAACCCTATTTCACCATCTATCCATCCTATGGAAAAATAAATCATCGCGCGTGCGTACGTACGGAATACCGTCTCCACGCCATGGTGTAATTTATTTTCCACCACCACCTTAATTGGATGGATATAATGGTGTACATAATGACTATATATGACTATTATAAAGTGGTACTGATTCTGAAATAGTATAAATACACTCCAATACAATTCCACGATCATAGGAACGATATCATCACTAGTGCGTACGTACGGAATACCATCTCCACGATGTGATGCGACTCGTTCTACATGATCTTCATTTCATAATGATTATATAAATGAATTGAATGAATTAATATGATATATATTACACTAATAAAATTCTGGAAATTAGGTATCTATAACCTAAATATAAGAATAAAAATTTATTCGACAAAACACGCATAAGAACAAAAAGTTATAAACACCCGAATAACAAGTAGCAATGAAATATTACAACTAAGAAGCTAAGAAAATGACCATATATGATATCATAAAAATAAGAATGATTCTGGAATAAGTCAAAAACATTATTTAAATCATTATACAGGAGGTTCGGACACTTACAAAGAAAAACGGACCTAAGGTAAGGGAAAATATCACAATCTCATTTTTATCCGAGATTGTTTATACTTTAGTATTTACTGGGGTGTATTTTATCATCCACATCAATGTTTCTTCAATATGTAATATTATTTCCATCCACCAAAAATTGTTTAAATCAAATTGTACCCTTCGGTGAGATTTTATTAAATGATATGAAAGGAATCTTTTGTCGTTTTTCGTACGAGGTACTTTTTTGACTTTTTCGAAAAAAGTACGAGAAGCATGTTTTTTTAACTTATACGGCATTAATGAATTTTTAAAACATTATTTCCAAGAAGCTTCCTTTACAAGTTTTCATGTTTATTTTTAATCAACTTCTTTTATTTTAAAATTTTATGACATGTTAAGAAAGGAAAAATGTTTTTGAAGTAGAAAAGATATTTTCCTCAAGAATGGAGTTCAAGAGTTTTATCAAAATTATTTTCCATCTAAGACAATATAGTGTTCTGTTTCGATTCCTATTATTACATAGATTTGATTATGTTGTGATGGAAATATTATTATGAATTGCTTTATCTTATATGAATTGTTTTATGATTTCACGATGTTTAAGATTCCCATTTTTATTACATGGGTTATGTAATGATGTATGATTTATGATTTTGTGGAACACATAAGAATGGTATCATTATGAGATGGGTGGGAACTATATCTCCCTCCAATGAATTGGGTAAAGATTTTATATCTCATGAGATAGACATGGCTGTAATGGTAGGTTATACCGGTTCAGTGAAACAGGACTCAAACGAGCGTGACTCGGTTCAAAAAGGGACTTTTTCCACTAAGATAGTCTTGCCAATGAGTCTTGAATAACAAGAAATGATTCTCTATGATTATGTGTGTATGACACAAAGATTCATGTTTTAAGTTATTATTATTGTGATTACATTTCACTGGCATGATTTATCCCATGTTATGAAATTATGATCTCTTTTGCAGGATAAGATTTCCAAAAGTTATGTGCTTATGTATATGATGTGATTGATATTTATTTTCTTTACCCTTACTGAGCATTTGAGCTCATCCTTTTGTGTGTTTTATTTCCCCAGGTCAGGAAGAAGGTTATTAAGTAAGATATGACAAAAGGGACTATAGATATGATGAAATAAATGAGAGACAATGTAGACGCTTTATGAACCAGTTGTTTATGTTTCCGAGTTTCTAAAGACACTAAAACTATACGGTCCTTTCGTGGTTTTGTTATATGTTGTAATAAGTATGCTTAAATTTTGAAGTATTAACAATTTATGTAAAGTATGGGTCGTTATATACATCATGAATATAATTATGGATATAATGGATATTTCACCACATGAACAACTTGTAATTATAACAAGTTTATTTTTGACTCAAGTACCTAAGATCGACAAAACGACCATTATTAACTTAAATAATTACATAATTTTCATAACATGGTAATAAGTGATATAAAAGGAATAAAAAACATGAAAATGGTTCTTAAGAAATTATAAATTAACTCTAGTTTATTATTCACGAGGTTAAAGAATGGTCGAGTCAAGACAGGACGCAAGGTAAGGGAATTTCTTAACCCAATTTCCATTCTTTGGGTTAATCTCCTACATTCAAATTGTGTCATGATATTATTATGTACTATCTTGTATTTGTCATTTCTTTATGTGTAATTATAGTGAATACAAATAATAGGTCTATGTTATTTTAAAAATGAACTTAATAAGGACTTCGTCTCAAATTGAGTCATATTTGGTTTTATACACAACTTTCTTTTATACGGTGTATAAACCCCTTTGACTTTTACGTTTATTCAAAAGGAATATTTTTTATATGAAGAGTTTTACTAAATGACAAAAAGGGAATATTTTTCCGTACATATGCGGCGACAACGACTTCTCCGCCACCGTGACCATTATTTGAGTTTCGGCTTCCTCTACAAGACATTACTTTTTTTAATGAAAAATAAATACAAAGTTTTAACTTTATTTTATATTGGTATTGAAAATGGTTTTGAAAGTGTTTTTATTATATCAATGTGTTGTATTGATATCTTGTGATTGAAATGTGGAAATTTTATGTTTCCTTTATGCATGTTTTATGTGATACGATTATGTTATGGTTTATGATATGTTTAAACCTATTCATATGAGGAATGCATTGGACTTAATAAGTGATGGGTGGAGCCCGCTACAGCTCCTCGATGCATCGGTAGGTCTCAGGAGACAATCTAGTGTCTTGGCAAGAGGCCTTGACAAAATCTTATTTGTGGTCCTTGCACGAGGCCTTGACTACGTGGTTATGATAGTCTGACATTATGAATTCCATCATTATGAAAGTTGTTATTGATATTTCATGTGATTATTACACTAGTATAATATCCATGCGAGTAAGTAAATGGAATTATTTAATTTATTTTTTCCATATTATGCTGATGTTAAAGTTTAAAAAGGATTTTTTTAGATATACATTGCCTTAAATGTAAATTTTTATTTATGAAAGCTTCCGAGATATTATTATCCTTACTAAGCATCTGAGCTCACCCCTTTCAATGTATTAATATTTTCCAGGATGTGAAGAATTATTTTATGAATGACCTGCAGGGATAGTCATAAGAGGATATGAGTGTGGACTATGGAGACTGTTTTATTGTAGATTTTCACTTTATGGTGTAATGTAACATTTATGAATGTATCTAGTGTTTCCAAGGCTACTAAACTATTCGGTTTTTCGAGACTTGATCTTTTGTGATCATGCCAATGCTATGCAATAATGCACCGACTCAGGGCAACTGAGGTCGGGGCATTACAGTTGGTATCAGAGGCAGTTTAGTACTAACCTTCAAAGCTAGATTTAGATAAACTCTGATTAGAGAACATAGCCCAAATATAGACTTTGAGGATTAGTATAGAAGAACTTCCTAGAATTTTTCTTTTATAGAAATTTTGTGAGTTTTCCGAGAAATACATCCCTGTCAGGATACGAGCAGGTAGAGGTGGCTCTGGCACAGATGTACCTAGGGGTAAAACCTGAAAACACCGCTTTGAGCTAGACTCGAACGGGAATTCGTGAACGACAACGGGCCTTGCTGCACTCTTGGTTACAACACACCCGGGGGATATGCTTAGGATAATTCTCATTTTCTTTACAAACCACTATGAAGAGTTATGAGAATATACTTCCTCAAAGAAAACATTTTTTATGATTATAGATGATATCCATAAATAGTTCAGTTAGTGTTAAGTGTTTTACAAGTATGGAATTATGTATTTTGATTCATAAACTAATCTAGTTTATGCCATTGTTTAGAAATGGCGCCTAGTGGAAGGAATGGAAACCGTATCAATGCACGCACTCCGTTTAGGGATTTCCCTCCTGCTCAAGATAATTACTGTGGAGCTGGAGATACAACTATTGCTGATCAACTTATTACCATACTGGGACAGCTCACTCAGGTTATGAATAATAACCTTACTCATATGGAGCACCCTGATCCGCAACATGGAGGATCAATGTTAGACCGCTTAATGAGGCAAAAACCACCAACATTTAATGGGGGTACAAATCCAATAGTAGCTGAGCAATGGATAAACTCCTTAGAGAAAATATTCCACACCTTGGGGAGTAGCGAAAGGGAGAAGGTTATCATGGCAGTTTACCGCCTCACTGGAGATGCCGATCAATGGTGGTTATTGATTCAAAATACAAAGGATGATGAAGAAGTATCAAGTATGGAATGGAGAGAGTTCAAAAATCTCTTCCTAGAAAAATACTTTCCACATGACCATCGAGCAGATATGGAAAGGCAATTTCTGAGTCTGAGACAAAAGGAGGATGAGAATGTCGCAAAGTATGAGGATAACGTTACAAGGTTAGCGAGGCATGCAGTAGATTATATACGTAACCCAAGAAGTAAGATTGATCGTTTCATTGATGGGTTAAAACCATTCCTCCGTTGAGAATTAGTCTCACAAACCTTCTCGTCATACGAAGATATGGTCTCTTGTGCTATCAAGACGGAAAAGGAATTCTCTAAGTCTTATTACATTAAAGCCAAGAAAGAAAAGAAGAGATCTTCTGATCAATATGGAAATGGAAATAAGGGGAAGAAGGGAAGATTTGAATATCTGTCCTACAGTAAATGTGGAAAGAAACACCCTGGTACTTGCTTGAAATGAATGGGAGTCTGTTACAAGTGTGGTGAAAAAAGCCACCAAGGTCATGATTGAAAGGGAAAGAAAGTTGATGTCAATGTGGAATGCTATAATTGTAGAGAGATGTGGCATTATGCAAATGAATGTCCTAAGCGTCCAGGGAACTTAACTCAGAAGAGGCCAAGGGATCAAGGCCAAGCTTATGCTATCACTACTGCTGAGGTTGAAGCTCTGAAAGACGTGGTGGCAGGTAATTTAATGGTTTCCTCAAGTTTAGTAAATGCATTATTTAATTCTGGATCATCAAACTATTTTATATCTTCTCAGTTTTCTATGAAAATTAGATATTTCCCGGTTGATTTAACAAAAGAATTTCCAGTCAAAACTCCTAAGGGAATTATTATTGTAATAATGTTTTGTGAATCAGTCCCCATTAGAGAACATAACTGTTCTTTATCCGCTGATCTCATTGTCATACCTATGATTGAGTTTGATATAATCCTTGGTATGGATTGTCTTTCGGGCTATGATGCAATGATTTATTGTAAGAGGAAGGAGGTTACAATTTTTGATGATGATGATAAGGAACACCTTATTTTTAGAGTAGAATCGTCACCACCTAATTCTTATTTAGACCCACCCCCGGTATCTCTACTAAATTCAATTTTTGGGGAGGAAGAGAGTGAAATTACTAAGGGCGAGGAAAGTAATGTTCAAATAGGGTATGTACCTATTGTGAAAGAATATGAAGATGTGTTTCCGGAAGATTTACCTGGACATCCTCCAGAACGAGAAGTTGAGTTTTCCATTGATTTAATTCCTGGGTCAAGGACTATATCGAAGACCCCTTATAGGATGGCCACCGTGGAATTAGTTGAACTAAAGAAACAACTAGAGGAATTGAGTAATAAGGGATTTGTTCACCCTAGTGTTTATCCATGGGGAGCCCCTGTCCTTTTTGTTAAGAAGAAAGATGGATCTATGAGGTTGTGAGTTGACTATATGGAGATCAATGCTATAACAATAAAGTAAAAGTATCCCCTACCTCGCATTGATGATTTATTTGACCAATTGCATGGAGCTCAATATGTTTCAAAGATTGACCTTCGATCTGGATACCATCAGTTGTGTGTGAAGAAGGAATACATTCCGAAGACAGAATTTCGAACAAGGTACGAGCATTACGAGTTTGCAGTAATGCCTTTTGGATTGACTAACGCACCTTCTGTATTCATGGATCTAATGAATATAGTTTTCAAGGAATATCTAGATTATTTTGTGGTGGTATTTAATGATGACATATTGGTGTAATCCAAATGCTACGATGATCATGAACATCACTTGTGCATTATCTTGAAGACTCTTAGAAGGCATGAATTATATAAGAAGTTTAGCAAGTGTGAATTATGGCTTCATGAGATTTCCTTTCTTGGCCACATTGTCTCTAAGGATGGAATTTCCATTGATCCCTCTAAGACCAAGGCAATCCAAGAATGGCCAGCACCGACAAGTATAACTGAGTTACACAGCTTTATTGGTTTGGTAGGTTATTATCGATGTTTTTCCCGGAATTTTGCCCGATTGGCTAACCTATTAACGAAGCTCACACGTAAATGGGTTAAATTTGTCTGGAAAAAAGAGTGTGAAGAATATTTTGAAGAACTGAAGAGAAGATTACTCAATGCTCCTATATTGACTCTACCATCAGGGAATGATGGGTTCGTTATTTATAGTGATGAATCAATGAAAGGACTTGGTTGTGTCCTTATGCAGAATGATAAGGTTATTGCCTATGCATCACGACAGCTAAAAATTCATTAGAAAAACAATCCTACTCATGATCTCAAGTTATCTTCTATAATCATTTCCTTGAAGATATGGAGACATTATCTCTATGGTAAAAAATGTGAGATATATACCGATCACAAGAGTTTGAAATATATTTTCTCACAAAAAGAACTCAACATGAGGAAAAGGAGATGGATTGAACTACTCAAGGATTATGATTGCATGATACACTACCACCTAGGGAAGGCAAATAAGGTTGCAAATGCTTTGAGTAGAAAAGATCATGGAGTTTTGAACATGATGAGAGTGGAAAGGGATCCTATTTTCATGGATCTAGTAAAGATGGATATGGGAATGACCATGGAGGGTGAAACATCAAAACATTTTCAAATGGTTTCCAAACCATCTTTACTAGAAAGGATAAAGAGTTCTCAGTCCGATGATGAAGTTTTGAAAAAGAAGATTAAAGCTGTGAATGATGGGTGGTTGAGGGACTTTGTGTATGAAGATGGAATTTTGAAATTTGGGAGGAGACTCTGTGTTTCCGATATACCTGATTTAAAGAGGGAATTGTTGGACGATTCTCGTAGTTCCAATTTCTCTATACACCCTGAGAGCACCAAAATGTATAGATATTTAAAGGGACATTTTTGGTGGGACAACATGAAGAGTGAGATTGCTTATTTTGTGTCAATATGCATGGTTTGTCAACAAGTGAAAGCTGGAAGGCAACTGCTTGGTGGAGTATTGCAACCTCATCCCATACCTGAGTGGAAATGGGATAATATTACAATGGATTTTGTCATTGGACTACCAAAGACTCCTAAAAGAAATGAGTCAATATGGGTCATTGTTGATCGTCTCATGAAGTCAGCACATTTTCTTACTATAAGGGAAGATATACCACTTGAACGTCTTGCAAGACTGTATATTAATGAAGTTGTGAGACTTCATGGAGTACCCCTGTCGATTGTCTCGGATCGTGATCCTCGTTTTACATCAAGATTCTGGAAAAGTCTTCAGAAGGCCATGGATACTGAACTTCGTTTGAGCACTGCTTACCACCCTCAAATAGATGGACAATCAGAAAGAACTATTTAAACCTTAGAAGACATGTTGAGATCATGCTCACTTGACTTTCAAGGAATGTGGGATCAATATTTACCTCTAGTAGAATTTTCCTATAACAATAGCTTCCATTCAAGTATTCGGATGGAACCATATGAAGCGTTATACGGAAAGAGATGTCTCACACCAACCTGTTGGGATGACGTTGGTGAAAGAAAACTTGTAGGCCCAGAACTGGTGGAGGAAACAATGGAAAAGGTGAAGGTAATCCAAAACCACATCAAAGCAGATCAAAGTAGGCAGAAGAGCTATGATGACAATCGAAGGAAGGATTTGGAGTTTCAGGCAGGAGATCATTTTTTCATGAAGGTATCACCATGGAAGGGAGTTATACTTTTTAGTAAGAAGGGTAAATTGAGTCCTAGGTACATCGGACCCTTTGAAATTCTAGAACGAATTGGGGCTGTTGCTTACCGTTTGGCAATGTCGCCAAGTCTCTCCAAAGATCATGATGTGTTCCACGTATCACTGTTGAGAAAATACATGCCTGAACCAATGCATGTACTCACCTATGTGGAATTAGAACTGGAACCCGATCTGTCTTATTGTGAAGAGCCCGTCAGGATTCTAAATACAAGAGAACCAGTGCTGAGAAATCGGACGACTCGTCTGGTAAAAGTTCTATGGAGAAACCATAAGATGGAGGAGGAAACGTGGGAGCCCGAGGAACTTATGATGAAGAATCACCCGAGCCTTTTTAAATAGTGATATTATATGAAATTTTTAGGATGAAATTATTTGAAGGAGGAGAGAATGTAACACCCCAAGCTTCCACGGTACACATCTCTTTGAATAATACAGTAGCATGTGTTGTACGCAGCTTCGAGTTCTAACACACGCCACAACCAATCAAAGTAGCTGTTATGAATAGTAATACAAATTTTTTAAAATTTTATAAATTTTATCTTTCCAAATGGACTTCATTTTTGGATTCAGAATATCGAAATTAGCCTATGTTGAATTTTTGGTATTTTTCTAAGAACTTCCAATTTGCCTTGAATAGTGAAAATTACTTAAAAACAACTTTTTTAATCAAAATAATTAATAGTGACAAATTATACTATTTAGTGGTTTTAAAGTATAATTAGAATATATTTTTACCATTTTATCCAATGGTGTTCATTATAATTAATTTCACATTGAAATTGGATATAAACAATTGTCAATCTTTTAATATATATTGTTTCTTAAAAACACGCTATTTGTTGTGACAACGGGAATTAATTATGAAATTAATTAATGCAACTTATATGTTTGGAATTTCAGAAAATAGACATCATTTTTTAATTCATAATATCAATTATAGCTTAGGGTGAAATTTTGGCATTGTTCTGAAAAACATCAATTTTTGATGAATAGTGAAACCACTAAGTGGTAGTTAAAAACAGATTTTTTTTCATTTAAATGAAACATTACCAATTCTGTGATTTGATTTTCAAAAATCCTACATACATGGTTGTCATTAGGAAGTAAAATGTGGTTCAATGGGATTAAAATAATTTTGGGGGAATAGTAACTTTTAAGTTTAATTAATCACGATTAAAGGTAATTAGTGAAATTTAAGGTAAAAATGATATTATAAAAATATGAAAATAGCTTTACACTTGTCCTACCCCTATTGGATGAGTCATGGACGACCAAGAAAATCCATGGGTCAACTTGGGGAACCATGGATCCACTTTTCTAGGAAAATGACATTAAAAACATTTTATTTAATATTAAAATAAAAATGTCACAAACAAGAGTTGTTTTACTAAAAAAAATTATAAATGGGTTTATACAAGTCATATTTTTGACTATAAATATTAATTAGAAAAATAAAAATATTTCCTACATCATGATATTTTGTTTATAATTTTTATACATTAAATAAATTAAATTATTTAGGACACCATGATGATGGAGTGATTTCCTCATTAATTAACGATTTAAATAAAATGAAAAGATAATGTAAAATCTAAGAATCACACTTGTCCAAATCCTATTGTATGAGAATATTTAGAACCCTTATCACCTTATCCTCTAATTATATAAGTGTGGTACCTTTAGAATCTGAAAAGAATTGTATAATAAAGTAACATTTTATTACATTCCAAGAGTGCCCCTCCTCTCCACTTATAAAAGGCCCCCACCACTACCACCTTACTCACACTTTCAAAGCCTTTTGACTAGGCCAACCTCTGACCAAATACTCTCCCAACTTCCCTACATTACTCCTAGAAGCCTCACTTTTTGGAATAATTCTTCCCAAGGATGCCTTTGGCTCAAATCAAGAAGAGTTACCTGATTTTAAGGCAATGTCTTCTCTAATGTTGTTTTGTTTTATTTTGCTTCTCCAACCCCTTAAACTCTTTTTATTCCTTTCTTTTGTAACAACACCAGTATCTAAATTATACTAGGATGTTTTTATGTTATGGATTTGGTTTACACTTACACACACATTTTTCTAATGGTTAAAGAACATATTGTTTCTGTGGGTGGCGAAATACTGCCTCACGAAACAATGATTGTTCAATATTGTTTTAACACCTCTAATGGTGGCCATTTTGATGACACTATTTTCATATATGATATATATAATATGTTTATTATTTCCTTATTCTTATTTATTTCTCATTTATGGCATACTTTATGATTTCCATTATGGGTAAACGCGATTATTTCATTTTAGGAAGTGCGGACTACCACCCCCTCAAAGTGATTTGAATCGTTAATGCCATATGTGGGATGTATAAAGGATGGAGTAAATGATATTGTATATGATGTTATACTGGAATTATAATACACGTTTATACTATTATGATTTCATTCCATTAAATACGAAATATAAATGAAAGTAGCGTTCATGCATACGTACGGCTTATCGTCTCCATGAACGGTGCATTTCATTTCTTACCTCTAAATGTTATGTAATATTATAAATGAATGTATATACTGGATATATATGATATATATTATATCTACATCATGAATATAATTATTTATATAATTTATATTTCACCACATGAACAACTTGTAATTATAAGAAGTTTATTTTTGACTCAAGTACCTAAGATCGACAAAACGACCGTTATTAACGTAATAATTACATAATGTTCATAACATCGTAAAAAGTGATATAAAAGGAATAAAAAACTTGAAAAAGTTTATTATGAAATTATAAATTAACTCTAGATTATTATTCAGGAGGTTAAAGAACGGTCGAGTCAAGACAGGACGCAAGGTAAGGGAATTTCTCAACCCGATTTCCATTCTTTGGGTTAATCTCCTAATTTCAAATTATGTCATGATATTATTATGTCCTATCTAGTATTTGTACTTTATTTATGTTTACTTATAGTGAATAAACATAATAGATCTATTATATTTTAAAAAATGATCTTTTTAAGGACTTCGTCTCAAATTGAGGCATATTTGGTTTTATACACAACTTTCTTTTATACGGTGTATAAACCCCTTTGACTTTTACGTTTATTCAAAAGGAATCTTTTTTATATGAAGCGTTTTACTAAATGACAAAAAGGGAATGTTTTTCAATACATATTCGGCGACAACGACTTCTCCGCCACCGTGACCATTATTTGAGTTTCAGCTTCCTCTACAAGCCATCACTTTTTTTTGAAAAATAAATACAAAGGTTTATCATTCTTTTATATTGGTATTGAAAATGGTTTTGAAAGTGTTTTTATTATATCAATGTGTTGTATTGATATCTTGTGATTGAAATGTGGAAATGTTATGTTTCATTTATGCATGTTTTATGTGATATGATTATGTTATGGTTTTTGATATGTCTAAACCTATTCATATGAGGAATGCATTGGACTTAATAAGTGACGGGTGGAGCCCGCTACAGCTTCTCGATGCATCGGTAGGTCTCATGAGACAAACTAGTGTCTTGGTACGAGGCATTGACAAAATCTTATTTGTGGTCATGGCACGAGGCCTTGACTACATGGTTATGATATTCTGGCATTATGAATTCCATCATTATGAAAGTGGTTATTGATATTTCATGTGATTATTCCACTAGTAGATATCAATTCGAGTAAGTAAATGGCATTATTTAATTTATTTTTTCCATATTATGCTGAAGTTAAAGTTTAAAAAGGATTTTGTTTTAGTTATACATTTCCTTAAATGTTAATGTTTATTTACGAAAGCTTCCGCGATATTGTTATCCTTACTGATCATCTGAGCTCACCCCTTTCAATGTTTTAATATTTTCTAGGATGTGAAGAAGTATTTTATGAATGACCTGCAGGGATAGTCAGAAGAGGATATGAGTGTGGACTATGGAGACTTTGTTATTGTAGATTTTAACTTTATGATATAATGTAACATTTATGAATGTATCTAGTGTTTCCAAGGCTAATAAACTATTCGGTCTTTCGAGACTTGATCTTTTGTGATCATGCCAATGTTACGCAATAATGCACCGACTCTGGGCAACTGGCGTTGAGGCGTTATAGACAATTTCTTATAATATTATATTATATAAATATTTATTATTTTATTATTTTGTTTTTATCATTACCAAAACTCTAGTATTATAGATAAGAAATACATTAGCGATTTCTAATGAGGTTTTATCATCATAGTATCCACTGTTTGATTAAATATTTTCTTCGATACATGTTGGAGTTGGTGACCTAAGACAAACTTCTTATGTACATTATGATAACTTATATTCATTGTTTTTAATGTTAATAAACTATTTATCACATAATTATTATTTTTCTACATGACTTAGTATGTGATAATGTCATAATATTTGAAATCATACCAAAAGTTCATAGAAGTTCCCTACTACGATGATAACCTAGAAGTGATATGCAAACATTTCATGAATATGTGTTCTACTACTTGTTGATATCATTTGAGGGATATAAATGATACATCCATTCGATGGTGGAGAAAAATCAGATTTTAGAGCACCTTCTCATGGTGTATTCCCTTGGTAATATCTATTATTATATTAGGATCATGAGACCTACTTGTTGGAAATCTATATTTATACGTGTCACTGGATGTTCAAATTTATGGATTTTATTATTGGTCTTTAGACATTATGGCTATTATATATATATATATATATATTATGATTCTTGTACATTTATTTTAGGAAGAAAACTATGATGATAGATGTTTTCGGTGAGTTAGGATATGTTGTGTGACTCATCAGTAATATTGAATTAATGAATAATGCAACAAATTATTTATACCATCTCTTCATTAACAAAATTTATTATCAGAGCAAAATTTATGTAAATGATATATCCTAAATAAATATATGACCACTGTTTCATATAGTATGGTTCTATTTTTGGATAGTCGAAGAAAGTGATATCAAGCCCACATGGTGGTTTCACTAGTATTCAACCTGATAGATTATGAATATTATGATAAATGGATTATATTACATAATAAGAATTCATACAAGGTAAAATGTCATTTCATCATTAACTTATATATCTATGGCTTCTGTGGTGTGCTTCTAGACTCTACCCTCATACTTTGAGATTCATTTCTTAATGTCACCCATAAAGAGTACTAGAGGGTCACACACTAATGGTTTCTAGAATATGCGTTAAAAAATATACTATTTTTTATTATTTAATAGGTGGAATTAATATAATTTCCATATGTGTTTTAATAATTATTTATGAATGTTGTATCGCATATAGATATTTGTATTATTTTTTGTAAATATAATATTTGGTTATCAATTGGCAAAAAAATGAAAAGATATTTATTTAATAAATAAGTAGACATTATTCCATGTCTGATAAATATTGTGTAGGGATGAAGGACTCAGTATAATGGTCTGATAAAAAATTATAATATTGAATTTTATTTGATAAAATAATATTTAAATATAATTTTCAAGTTAGTCCCATGTCCAAAAATAATAATATTATAATTATTATATGACATGTGGATTTACTAGGATTAAATAAATAATGGATCTTGTTAGATTATTTTATTTTAACCCTAATAATATAAATTCCCAATTATGTTATTGTATAATGATCTAATTCAATTGTGAACAATGAATCATGGAGGATCCTATCCTACCTAAAGAGCCCCCATATCCAATAACTCTCTCATGAATGGGGAGAAATTCTCTTCTACGAGATTAAGGGGAATTATTTGGAAGAAATTATCAAGGTTATCATGGAAGACGACACAAGTGAAATAATATTCCATGATAGCACTAGGAGAATCCTTTAAGGACATATAAAGATTCTTGGAACATGTTTCGATCACTGAGAGAGAAAATCTAAATTTTTTTTCTATAATGGAATGATGGTGAACCACAAATATTTCTCCATATTCATCAACATAGAATGCTTTCATTAAAGGTAATTAATTATATAATCAAATTATTTATAAACAACATTTTTTATCTCTTCTCAATTGATTCATGAGTTATTAATATTTTATATCATTTATTTTATGCAATTGATCATAGAGATGAAACATCATATAGATCTTGGATTTAGCGTTGGACATGAAAAAAAATATGTTGGGAATCAAAAATTAAAAACTTATGTTACGCCTTGAACCTGAAATACTATTAGTAATGAATATAGCACTTCAAACATACATATTAAATCAAAATATATGATTATTCATTACATCACATTATTAAACCACACCAAAATCATATATTTTCTGAGTCAATTGAAAATTAGAATTATAAAAAAAAATTTGTAACCCATAAAAACCATCTATAACTTATTTAATCATATATAAAACCCTTTTTGACTTTTCAAAACTAATACCTTTTCTCGTATCCTAGTGAAATGAAACCAAAAATAAAGGTGATATGAGATTCTTAGTAAGGGTAATAAAGGGTGATATGAATCCCCACATAATCATAATCATATATGAATACAAAATAAAATTTTGAAAATTATACCACGTATATCAATGATCATAATATTGAGCCACATAAGAAATCATTCAAAAATATAATACATAATTCACATAAGAATTAGTTTTTCATAAACCATGGAATTGTGTAAAATAAATAAACATATATAATTATGAGCATGTGTAAATATAGACAAGTTAAATATTTAAGTTGGGGACATAAAATCAGGCCATAACATAAACATATTGACATGTAAAAAATAATAAGAATAAATGTTTTAACATTTAATCAAGTACATGCTATACATTATGACTATTTAATCTATTTCAGGAAAGAAAGTTTGAACATGTAATTAACTTCACACATGACATTATGAACATGTAATATGTTCTTCACATAAAATTATGAACATGTAATCATGTTCATACAAAACATGAGATATCCATCATTACCCGATTTAGTTGAGGGATTTATAGGTTCCTGACATCACACAATGGACAATATATATATTTATTACACAATAATAGTAATCATTCATCACATCAAAACCCATGTAAAAATTTAGTTTATAAACATTTCAATATACATAATGTAAAAAAAACTGGTTTCATTAATAAAACATCATCGAAAAATATCAAAACATAAAATTATAAATATAATCTCCTCGAACAATATCCTAATTATGTAATTTTTAACATAAAATAATCTTATTATAGATGGAAAATAATTTCTGAGAGATCACATGAAATAATTCTTGAGGAAAATATTCTTTCGGTTGTGAAAAAATATTAAATGCCCTAAATTTATAGGAGAAATTATTTTTTTGAAATTAATTTTTTAATATTATAGTAGATGTTTCTAGGAATTATGGAATCATGATGGTTGGAGAATCCACTCATTCTATGTATGTTAAAAAAAGTAATTGGTAGTTTTTTTGGAAATGTCATAAAAACATTGCTTTGAAATAGTTAAAAAATAACCCCTTTAAAAAAATTTAAAATGGTTAAAGATGCTGAAAATGAATTTAAAAAATAATTGGAGAATATAAAATCATTCTTTGGGTTACTTTACAAAAAAAATGGCCTTGAAAAAATAATTGTGTTCAGAAAAACATTAAAAATATAAGATTTAAAAATAAATTCATTTTAGATATCATATCATTGGACAAAGAGTTAATAAAATTAATTTACATGGAATGTTATCAATAAATGCACCTAAATAATTTTAAAATTATGAAAATATAATAAAAATTCCTACCAAAAATAATCATAGAATTGTTTAATCAATTGATTAATAGGTTAACCCAAATAAAAGAAATTGGTCAAAGAATTACCTTCCCACTTTTTAATCAATCGAATCGAATAACCCATAAATGAAATGATTATCAAATAAATCATTTAATAACATTCTAAAATTATATTAATAATATTATATATCATATTTATGTCTATACACCACAAAAAAAATAGGTGGTGAATAATTAATATATCTCACAGAAGAAAAAGTGAGATGATAAATCCTTATCTCACACTTTCGTTTAGTGATGTAAAAATTAACATCTTATATAATAGTTAAAGAATGATTTTAAGTAATTAAATAATCATATTAATATTTATAATTCCTTATGTGATAATTTTATATTATCAAATGACCCATTACTTACTAATATTCCATTATTTTCATGGTTTTAGGTTCATTTGTTTCATGGCATCACAATCAGCTCATTTGGGTAAAATTGAGGATGTTCATATAAGATTTTATTAAAACACAAGTTTTGAAATGGAATATTACTTATGAACATCCAGAATTATGAATCATCATATATATCATTTTCATATATTATATAAGAATGATTCAATTTATAAACAGTTAATTGTTATTATTTATGTTATTTTCGTGGGTTTTCCATGCATTATGAAATATTTTCAATTTACATATTATTTTGAGTATATATTAGTAATATAAATATATATATGTTATAATATACATATTATAAATTTATTTTACAAGAAGAATTATTTTATAACCATCCATGACGATCATAATAGAAAATGAACAAAACAATTATTCATAGAGATAGTTAATCTCAAAAACCAGAACAACAGATTTGTTTCATTGAATAAGATTAAGAAATTAATGGGATTAATATAATATATTATTTTGGAAACATAATATTACAATATTTATATATTTATAAAATTAGTACTTCATTATATGTCTTGGAGGTTTGATGAAAATAGAGGAATAAATTAAATTAAGTGAAATACTTTTTGAAAATTTACAATTGAATATAACCTCCTCAAGAGACCATTGAAGACCTTGGATTTGGTTATTTGTTGAGATAAGAAGAACTAGGTAGTTGGGAGAGTTGTTACGAGAGGTTAGTGAAAGTATTTTAGGGTATTCGTGGATTTTGAGTTTGAATGGGTTGGTGCGGGGTGGTATTTATACATGAGGAGAGGGGGGTTTAGGTGATTAAAATAATAATTATTTTATATTCCAATGAAACCACAGTGATATGGAATTAATTAAAATTAATTTTTATGGTAATTACTATTTAGGTTCAATAAATAACTCAACTAAAAATTCTATATGAAATTTTTAGGTATGTAAATCTATTACATTTTAACTATTTCCCCTATTATTATAATACCTATACTATAATAAATATATTATATTATCATCATAACATTTTATACCAAAAATTAAATTGAAACTGAAAAATAATTTTTAATTTCTAATTCAATATATTGATTCAATTTTACTAAATTCAATTCTCATGATTCAAGAAATTATATTTAAAAATGATACCACATTGTTTTGGTTTCTATTATGTGACGTTTTGTACCTATTTCTACCTCTAATTCATTAGGTAAATATTAATTTATCACATGATGTATTAATTGTGTAAACATGGAGTGAAATCCATATATTAATATAGAGCAAGAATGTAGAGTGAACCCGGTACAGTAAGATAGGGATTCAATAAGATGAAACCATTGTTCTGTAAAGGAATTTTTCTGCGATTATGGCCTTTATAGTGAGGCTTGATCAATATAGAAATTATTTTTTATGCATATGAGTATAGTAATTATCTAGGTGTCATGAAATGTTTTTTTTAAAATGGAACAATTTATTTAATTATCTTATGATTCAGTTATTATGATCAACAGATATTTATTCTATAATTGAATATTATGATTTTTTATATATAGGTGATTATTTTACAATGTTATTCTTATAATTTTATTCCCATTCTATACATATGTGGGCACTTTGTTTATGTTTACTGAGCATCTCAGCTCACAATTTCTTTTGTTTCCATTCCCTAGGTTATGATGAATGTTTTTAATTAATAGTACTAAATCTGAATATCTTTGGGGGAAATAGTAATGATGTTTTATAATATTAGAATATTGTATAAAAATCTTTCAAAATAAAAAATCTATTATTTTGTTTAAACATGAAATTTTCTAATTTAAATAATATTCAACTCGGAAGATGTAATATCCATGTATGATATGCACGTGTTACTATACAATACATATGTAGTCATGGAGAATTCCATTGAAATAAAATAACATATAAAAATATATGATGAAAAATAATTTGGGTTGTATAATTAAGAAAATAAAAATTTTCATGTATAAAATATGTTGAATGATGTTTTTTAAAATGAAAATAATTTTGAAGAGTATAATGAAAAATAAATTTTAAAATAAGAATCATTCAAATTATTATTGAAAAAATATAATAATATAATTTTTTAAAAAATTAATAATAATTAAAATTTTAAAATACTAAAAAATATATTTCATGTTTAATAGAATATAAAAAACGATCTAATGTTGAGTTTATATAGAAGACAATAATATTATATTATTTTCAAACATTGATGAAAAGTAATGTACGAATTTTTTTAAAAACAAAAATCATTAGAACTTTTCAATTAATATAAATTTATTACATGTTACCTTAAATAATTATTATACAATATATAATTTCATTCCTAGACCCTTTTAATCTATACAGATATAAAAAAAGAAGAATCTTGGCAAAAAAAAGTATTGGGGTTACTTTCAAATAAAATAATCTCTTCAGGTAAATACAATTCAATGGGAAATCCAAATTTTATGGTACATATTATATCCCATGAATAACAAAATAATATTAATTTGGGATTTAAAATTATTAAAAATACCCTTAATGTATTATCCTTAATGAACAATCATTATTTATAGATAATATAGGAAATGTAACTAATAGAGTTTTAATTTTTTCAATCAAAACTAATTTTAATAGGGACATCGAAACCAATGTAAAATAAAAATGAATAAAATATTATTCAAGATATAAAATATAAAATTATATATGTATACATCGTATAGAAATATGTGTTTTAAAATATCATGCATGTATCTTGAATTTAAAAAAGAAATAATGGAACCCTTACAATAATTTCTTACATTCACAAAATTAAATTAATCTCTTTTATAAAAGAAAACATATATCATAAACACAAATTTTTCAGACTTATTCATATCAATAACAATTATAAAATTCATTTATAATTATTCTCAAAGTTTATATTTTGTATTTTTCTCTATTTTGAATATTAGATGTGTATAATTTTGGTTATTTTGATATAATTTCCCAATAGAAGTATTTTTTTCATTCATATCCAAATTTTCATCATTAATATATCATTAAATGTAATTCAATAGAAGAATAATAATTTTTTATAGTGTTTTAATTTCATTATGTGTGATTTTTTTTTAATCCATACTGAATAAATCTATGGCATCCATGTTTTAATGATTTTTAATAAATAGATTATAGTATCACCGTTAATGATTTTAATTTTATGTTAACATTATAGAACAAAAATATGATTATTATTTAATTATATATATTAGATACTATCATAATTTTTTATTATATTCTATTCCGATATTATTTTATATAATTTTTCATGTATGTGGTTCGATTGACCCAATCATGAGTATACCATAATTAATGGATGTTTATTTCCTTTTATGTGGTTAATTTTGGAGAAATATTATTATTATCATAGTTTAATGATATTATTTAAGAAATGTAATCTAAATAATAATATTTTTGTATTATTTAATATATATGAATTATACTAGATGAAATATTCCATATATTACATTGTCGATGCAGTAGTCCACAAAAATTCAATAATGAAGTTTTCATTTTCTTAATGAAAAAGCTGAAAGGTGGTAAATGATTATTACCATAACATTGTTTAATTTAGTGTATGAAAATATATATTAAATCATTAGTGAATGATAAAATTTTTTTTAGAGTTTTAATACTAAAAACAAAATAGATGAGTGAAAAATTGGTACTAATGTTGATAAGATGAAATTTCCCTAGGAGTGCACCATGGAAATGTAGGACATATGATATGATATGATCAACATATGTTTTTCGATGTGAAAATTTGATATAGGGGAATAAAAAAATTTATAGTTTCA
Organism: Viscum album; assembly: GCA_963277665.1. Taxonomy (NCBI): domain Eukaryota; kingdom Viridiplantae; phylum Streptophyta; class Magnoliopsida; order Santalales; family Viscaceae; genus Viscum; species Viscum album. Next base: position 1,424,926,293 of record OY728142.1, on the reverse strand, counting down.
GGAGGATATAATATTTTATAGTGGTCATGACTAGGGTCATGGAAATCCCCTTCTATAATAGGTGAGGATGTCATTCATATAAATATTTCATTTTAATATAATGGGAGAACTTGTTTCAACTATCCATAAGAATAGAAAATATGAAATAATGGATTTTTTATATGGTTTTTTCATCAAAACCTCCACTAATAAAGTCAAAACTAGTAATAAAGATGTTAGTATATCCCATTTGGTTAATATATTATTACCTGTTGGATTTACCATAGTTAAATGTTTTTACCCATGTATTTTTGTTACTCATCAAAATAAATGGTCCTAAATAAGTAATCTGGAAATTATAATTAAAATTGTAGAATCCATTTCAATCTACATTCATTTTAAATGGTATAATATTTAATTTCAGAATTATAAATTTCAAATGTGTTGAAAATAATTGAGAGAATACCGTAACATAATTTTTAAAATATCAAAAATTAATTTTTAAGAAAACCCTCAATATATTAAAATTGTCAATATCAATTATAAAATACATTTTTTACCTAAACTATATACTTAACTTCTTGATTTTTACTAATCATAATATATTGTTATAAATTCCGTGATCTTTTTTAAAAATGACAGTATTCACTAGTCACGTAAAAATCATTTGATTTAGAAAAATGAAATAATTAATCCTAAGAAAATATTTTAATGTTGATTCTATAAATGAAATATCCATTGTTAAATATATGTTTTAAATATTATAATCAAATAATTAATTTAAATATTAATATTTAATGACACTTTTTTATAAGAAAACAATTTTTATTTATTAATGGTTTTATTCTAAATTTATATGAAACAACAGTGAAACTTCATTTAAAAAACAAGTACTATAGTTTATTAAATTCATCATTAAAAAACATAACATATATTTAATTAATAAAAAGTAAAACATATTAAGATAAATATTTTTGTAAGAAATAATTAAAATTAAAAATTGAATTAGCCAATTTTGTATAAAATGATATTTATATTTATATATATTTATATTTTATAATTTGGTTACACATATTTAGTCAGTTTATTTTTATTGATTTGTTTTTCCAATAATATTTTTTTCTAATTAAAATATATCATGGATTAATTTTAGTTCAATCTTTCCTATCGAAATATCTATTAACATGACATGTTTTTATGCAAAATACACAGTTAAATGTTAGGATATTATATTATACCCCCTAATTAAATTAAAACCATATAATATTAATTATCAATTAGTAATGAAATAGTTTAGTGTTTCCATTAGATATATATAACAAAGTATTTAATTTATAATGTGTTTTCATCCTAACTATTTATCTTATTATTAGTTTATTCTTCTGTTCCCTCATAATAAGAATAAATAATATGTTGTGTTTGGTCTACTACACAATTTTGATAAATATCGCAATTTAATAGATGATATTTTTAATATGGTGTTTATAGTTATCCTAGAATTTATTGGGGATTATTGGTTTATTTTCTTGTTGAAATATTTATTCAATGAAAATTATCAGGGTAGTTATGTTAATGGAGGAAATTAATTCTAAATATGACATCTAAATTAACTAAATGAATGATAATAATTTTTTATAATTTTAGAATTCTTAAAATAGCTATTATAGAAGATTAATATACATAAAAAGTAACATTATAACTTGAGTTTTTTTAATAATTCACAACCTAATTGTTAGGATAATGATAGTTAGTTTTTTGAAAAAAAAAGATAGGTATCGGAGAGTTGTTTGAAAAATATACTTATAAAACTATCATAGTTCCTCAATAGGATACCATTGTTCCTCAGTCTATATCATTTTAAGGAATAATAATATAGTTGTTTTTTATAGTTTTTCCATTATATTGGATATTTGTAATTCCAATAATCCTTGTAAAACATTTGATTAAGGAATAGAAATTGATCATTTCAAATATCCCGACATTTAAGACATTAAAATATTATTGGAACCCCTAGATGAACACTATTTCCATTCACACTGTTCTCTAAGATCATCTATTTTCTTAAGGAAATAATTTCACTATTCCCAACATTACCTCAAATAAATCATCTCCTAGTTCCTATGTGACATTTTCAATAATCATTATTTTAAAATATATATATATATATATATATATATAATTGGACATTATTCACCTCAATATATCATTCACACAAAATTACAAGAGTCTCCATAAATTTCATTTTAGGTGTGTATGGAATTTCATATATTCTAACATTATTTTTCATAATTCTTGAGATATAATTTGGAATAAAAATAAAATTAAATACTCATTAATTTATCTATTTTTTTTTGTAATTGGAAAAATTTATAAATTTTCCATATAATCAATTATTAACATTTTTACATAGGATTTATCCCGTAGTATGAAAATAATTTACATAAATGATAAAACTCATAAAATAATTATTTTTTGATAATTAAATGATATGGTCAAGCACTAAATGATATATTTTTTGAAATTATTTTATTATAATTCAGTTTAACCTAAATTAATCCCTAACCAAAATAGGTCTTTTGTTTTCTTATCTCATATTTAGAAAGAAAATTCCTTAGAAAATAGTGAATCATTCATAATGGTTGGTAAATAAAATGTTATTAACCAATTAATTTAACCTAGGAATATCTATAAATTTTTTATTCTTAGTCAGACTAATTATTCTTCATAACAAATATTTATTTATTACTCAAAAAAACATTATTCGAATTAATAAACATAGGTGATCCTCTTACACACTCAAATCTTATTTCCAATATATTGACTAGGATATCATTTATAGGATAACTAAATCTATATAATACTAAAATATTAAAATGATATCTTCTGAATGAATCCATTAGACTTATACCTAGGGTATTCACTCATGTTCTATTATCCAAATTTAAAAAAATCATAATAATCTATAATAACATAATGTGTTATGTATCCAAAGGAAATTTTTCACTCCCATTACTAATCATCGCTAATTCAATTTACATACTCAATTGATAACATCATAATCACATAATTTATTTGAAACCTATACCAAAAAATTTAGATAATTCCCAATGATAATAATAAATTTATTTTATATTAATACCTTTTGTTAAACACCACATATAATTAAATAATCTCAAAATTACATGAATATAAGGTTTAAATTTTTGGTGAAGTATTAAATGAAAAACCAATTTACATTACTTATGATCATTTATCTATTACTGAGTGACACATGACTCCCTTATAGACCTCCTATAATTTTTACTAACCTTAACAACCATCAGAATGAAAATTGATGAATGTGGTAACCATATAATCTATGTAATAGAAAGAACAATCAACATTTAACCAAGCGGTTAGATCATATTCAAATGATAAATGATAGAAAAATATAAATATATTATTAAATATATGTTAGATTAACATGTTTTTTCCAAAACTATTGATAGGATGACATTTAGTCTCAAATTAATATTCATATATAATGATAAATTATTTAGAATGATAAACATTAACCATAGATATTAATCATAAAAACCTAATATATAAACATGACATTTAATTTAATTATATAATTTATTGTAAATATATTATAATAATAATAACATAAAAATAAAAAATTCAATTTGCAAGAAGTCACACCCATTATATTGTGATAATAATCCATGAATATTCCCTGTTTTTCTAGAGTGAATATTTTTTGAAATCCCAATCTTAATGTTTTTAGTGTAATCTAATAAGAATCACCAAATATGTTAAGAAAAAATTTAAGTATTTCAATGGGTTTTTTTCTTGTGACATTTAAAACCATAACCGATAAATTTTATGTAGACATATGATCCCACTCATATCCATACATAAATATGTATTCCGTAATATATAACTCAATCATGATTTATTGAAAATTTCATTGAAATAAAATTGGATTCCTATACATTTTAAATGTAATATTAAAATGGAAATAAAGAATTCCATAAATAATCATAACATGATAGTCCTGAGTGTAGAAAATGTGTTTCCAATGGTATTTAGGAATATTTTAGGAAAATTACAATCAATTATGATAGAAAATTATATATTATATACTATGTATTAATTAAGAGAGTATACATAAATTGATATTTTCCACAATCAATGAATTTTGGTTTATAGTTGATCACAATATAATCAATCGAAATAAATATAGATTTTTCATAAAAGGAACACGTTGGAATAAAAATAAAATTTATTAATATGTGATGACTATGAAAGAAAAAAGTTTATATGTACCATAATTCTAATTAAAACTGAAATATAATTCAATATGAGAAACAATTTAGATAGTATAATTTTAAATAAATTATTTTTCTTAACTATATTATGTCAGGATACATTCCCTAAGATAACACAAATTTCTTAGGAGCATTAAGAAAATAACTTTTAAATATGTAACATTAATGATATTTTTGAAATTTTGTATATCAAAATCAAAATTTTATAAAACAATGAAAGTAATAATTTATTTTAGAAATCATAAACATATATATAGTATGTTTCATTGAAAATAAAAAAATACTGAATTGATGAGTTCAAATAGTAAAATATTAATATGATATTCTTTTCAAACTTTAATGAAAAAAATAATATGTAATACATTAATTATTTTGATAAATTTTAATTAAAGTAGAATTAGTTGAGGATGAAATTTATAATCTATTGAGTCATAGATAATGAAAACATAAAATGAATCCAATGAATATGTACATGGAAAAGTGACGCTTCAGAAAAAAAAGAGATATGGCTTGATTCATGTTCAAGAAACACTTCAGGTAAAATTTGATTCCTTGGGATGTGATATTTTTAGATGAAAACTAGTAAACATGGATTTACCCAAAAATATTATTAGTTATTATAGAATGTGTTCAATTTAATTAGATAGAGTGTATTTAAAAAAATATTAATTGGAGATATGATTGGAAAAACAACTATTTAAATTTTTGTAATTTGTTTTCCAAACCCACATAAAATAGATATATATAAATTTAAAATAAAATAACATGAATAAATTATAATTCATGTTTCAAAATCTCAAATATGATGTTTATATTCCATTTTAATGTAAATGGTGTAGAAAATAAAACAAGTCTCAATGATTTAAAAATGTAATAGAGACACCCTTACCTTCACTCCTAAAATCCACCAAAGTGATTGAATCTCTTGTGTAATAAAATTTAAAATCTCAATCCCATATTTTATAACCTCACTCAAATTTTGAAATATTAGTTAGATTAAATTATAATTAATCTCTACATTTATGTTAATTGGTTTTTTCTATTTTTAATATTTTTTATGAGTAATATTCATCATTTTGAACATGTTTCATAAGATATGTGTTTTTCTTCAGAATTCACCAACTATTAATACTTAAAATTTAATAAAGGATAGTATAATTAATGATTCATATTTATTCATAAATATTTAATTTCATTATATCAATGTTTTGGATATAATCTGTAATAATGAAATCAGTGAAGAACATATTTTAGTGAATATTAATAAATTAGAAAAGGTATCATAATAAATGTGATTAATATGAATCGTACAAGTACAAAAAATGAGATATGTACTAATTTTATACTATATTATTTTTAACTAATCTCTAATAATCATCCATGTTATTATTTTATCGAATTATTCATGTATGTTTCTAGACAGAACCAAACAGGTATATACCATAATTGGATGATGATTAAGGTTAAGACAGTGGTTTATTTTCTATTAATATTCTTATGAAAGAATAAAACGATTTTATTTAGATATTTTTGATGTTTTGAATAAAATTATAATACAGTTGAAAATGTAATAATTAAATTTTATGAAAAATGTGATATGTTACTTCATGGATGTGGTAGTCCACAAAAATACATTAATTTGTTTTCCTAATTTCAGGATTGGAATGATGAAATTTGTTTTATGGATATTTAAATAGAATTATATCATTGAATATATAAAAAATAATTATTTATATATATAGGAATATGAAACAAAATTTCTTAACTGTAATCTAGAAAGGAAAAAAATACCGCAAGATTAGTCCTCGTGTTGAGAATTTGAATTTTGACTTGGTGGATGCCATGGAAATTAGTGGATTAAGAAATAATATTGTGACAAACACTAAAAATGTGGAAATATGAATACATGTAAATGAAAATGGTAGTGTTTCAAGAAATAAAAGTTAGAGTGGTCATGAAAAATTTGTGGAAGGTGCATTTTATAAGACGTGAGAGTAACATTCTTGTGAATATTTCATTTTAATACAATGAGAGAGTATGTTTCATATGTAAAAAAGATATCAAAATGGAAAATAATTTACTTGGGATATGTTTTGGAAAACCCACATCACAAGAATATGATTCGAAACATTTTTTCACATGTTACTCCCTTTACTATATTGGTTAACAAATTATTCCATTTGGCTTTTATAGGAATAACATGTTTCTACATGGGTAATTCATTTTTTTATAAAGACAAAATAGGAAATTTAAAATAATATTGACCTTCGACTTCAAAAATTGAAATTAATTTTATAATATTGAACAATTATTAGAGCTAAAAATTAATTTTTAATATAATAAAAATATACTATATTAAAATCAGTTTTTAGAATAAAGAATATGTGTTCTAATACATCAATCAATGGATTGTAAATATAAAAAATAATTTCAATTTCAATGTATGTCATATAAATGATTTATTACTATAAAATTTATTCATTAATTTTCAATCCATTATAATATATTAACAATTTCATTAAATTGATTATGTTTTAAAATTTCTATTTTCATTATTTAAAACAAAATATATATTTTCATAAAATATAAAAAAATATATATAATAAGAAAATATTATATAGATTAATCTATATATTATTTCAATTTTTAAAAATTGATTTCTTGGGACATGTGATTTTAGTCTTTTATTTAAAATCATAATGTATAATAAAAAACACTTTTTAAAGGATACTATAATTTCAAAATACTAGACATTCCTATCCATTATCTCTACAAAACTTCAATAATAGTAGTATTAATCAATAAATATTAACATTTATTGAAATCATAATTCAAAAATAATATAAATAGTTTTTCCTCATTAAAATTTATTGTATATAAAAATAAAACTCGATGTACAAATTATTTATACGTAGAAAACTGACTTTGTAAATTTTTCTAAAATTATATTTATATATATATAAATATTATATATTTCAGTGACATTGATTCATAGTCATTAATTTGATGAAAATATTTTAGCAATCACATTCTTTATCTAAATAAATGAAATAATGGTTAGATTTTAGTTTCTTGTTTAATGTGGAACAAGCTATCGACATCATATATATTTAAGGAAATTTTTGTAGTGAAATATTTGGATGTTAAAAATCTGAAGACATCAAAATAAATTTTAGAAACATATAATTTTCCAAAAATTTTACATTTAATGTAATAAAAAATACTCCCCTAATATTATATATAACATATGTTAAATCACATTTTCATGGATATTAACATTTTAAGTACTTTTTTTATTCATTATATAAAAAACCATTATTATTTTTAAATTTTTAAATTAATTTTGAACATAAATTCATAAAATAATAATAAATTTCATAATTTTATATTTCTAAAATTTATAAACTTTTTGAAATTTCAATGGCCTAAAATTTTATTAATTATTTTTTATATTCAAGAAAAATACAAGGATAATGGGATATAAAAGAGACATATTATAATTTTTTAAAAGATTATTAAAGACAATGATTATTAATTATAAACTGTTCTTTTTATGATTGATATTTGTAGTTATTTGTAAGGTTAAATAACTGTTTCAAATTATAAATTTTTTAATAAAGTGGTTATTTAATATGGTTAAAAAATTATTGGATATATCATATAATAATAATATATGGGTTTCATAGAAAAATAGATTAATCTAGTGACCCAAATATATTATTATCCACCCCGTATGTAAGAATATAGGTGAAATTAATGGGATACCAAAAAATAAAAAAGTTATATCAAAGAATTAATAATATATTCAATGAAAATGAGTTTCTAAATTTAATGAAATTATTATTTGAATAAGTGATCAATTGTACATTATTTTCAAATAAGAAATGTGTGTCCTTTTAGGGAAATCAGAAGGAATTTAGAGTTAGGATTCAATCTAAATTGAATTCAGTGGCGGAAATGAAATTATTTGGAGATCTAACTATGTGTGTTGAGATGATTTGGACATGTAATAATGCTAGAATGGAATCATATATCAATTATATGAAGTGAATTAGAGTTAGTGTTAAGTATTTTTGAATATTTATATTATTAGTAGATTAATTTTCTCAACAAAATGATGAACTATTTCGTATGTTTTATTTGACCCTTAAATATACCTAGAATAATGTAATTTTTATATATATTATGATTGGTTATTTGACTATGAGAAACTGTTGAATAAACAATTTGTTTTTTAAATGGTAAATTAATGTTATTACTAGTTTTCTAATACAATTACTCAATGAGGATTAAAAATATAGAGGATAACTGACAATATAATCCATTGTATAATGTTTTAACATTGATGGTGTCTCAGTGGTTTAATGGAGAAAGTGCTGGAGTGATGACTTTTTGGTTTTTTTACATTAATAAATTTTAAAAAAAATCACATAAAAGTGATAACTGAAATGAATAAATCAGAACCACAACATGAAGACCACATTGTTATACTATTTGAGACATATGATGATTTTCATAAGAATATAATAACAATATAAATCTAACTATAATCCAAATTAGTAGGTTTAAACTTATTATAATTAGAATAAATACTGAATTCAGGTAATATCTACAAAGGAAGAGGTCAAAATAAGATTACTACATACTCCCACCACCCATTTAAAAGATTTCACATCACTGGACCGGGGGTGTCCATTTTTTATTATCCCTAAGGGGATATCAAAAAATTGAAGCTATATATATAGAGAAGAAAACAAGAGGAAATATTATATGGTGTGCCTTCCAACATAAATTATACTCATCGATGGATTATGGATGGATATTGTGAACATTTGTGTTTTGGAAAACCCACTTACAACACCTCTAGTAGAAGGGGTATGGGTAAAACATAAAACCCTCCCAATATTTTCCCTATAATATATTTTTAGTAATTATATTTATAATTATTTTAACATTTAATATTTGTTCTATATATGATGACTTTGTACAATATATTTTTGGGTGCATGAAAAGAAAAAAAATTCAAGTTGTTATGGATTTGTCTAAAAATATGATATCGTTGATTCTTCTAAACATTGCTATTTAAATTTACCTAAATTTTTCATTATTATGGTCCTAAAATAATATTATTAATTTTCATAATGGTTAATTTCTAGAAGAATGTTGGGGTAGGATTTTTTTTAATTTCTTATTATTCATTGTGTCCTTTTATGATATTTTTCAATTTCATAATATCTATTATATTTCATCATAATTATAATTTCAAAAAAAATTACATGAATGAATAAAATATTCGGATCATTTTAACCATTTTGAAAAGATTTTATGATATTTTTATGTGCTCATTCCTTTGAAATAGTGTCTCTTACACTCTTTTAAGTTTGATAAATTTTTTTGGAATCTAATCTCATTGTAAAAAATATTAATTATTGTTCAAATTCTCTTGAGTTACCCTAAAACAATATGGTAGATCCTTTATAGAACCAAATTTAAAAAGTGATATTTCATAATATTTTTTCATCTATACCATTATTTTTCTCACATTTTTTTTTGAGAACAAAGGTTTGTAGAATGGTGATATAGTTTCATTTATTACCATGATGTTTTTTCAATTGGGGCCCTTTTTACCAAACAGTTCATCCCGATTCTAATCATGTTTTATTGAATTATAAGAGTGGTGTAATGTTAATTATAATTATAATCTTGGAGGAATTACTTTTTCAGTAAAATGTAAGCGTGATTTCACTATTTTTGAGATTCATAACACAAATGGGAATGTGTCAACTTTTCATTACATTAATTATGGAATGTTATTCTCCATAACTAAAAAAATAAAAAGAAAATATAAAAATGTAAATAAGAAATATGTATTTAAAAAATATGGATTATACATTAAAATATTAATTATTTTGATTAATTTTATGAAACATTATCAAATTATAGTGATTTTTGGAGATTGTGAAGAGATAACATTTTAAGGGGATATTGAGTGGGTACTTGTGTATTCTAAAATTATATTGAAATTTATTTATGATTTATACATTCTTCTTTTATAATTTTATTTTAATTTCCTCCCCATCATCCCTTAGAAAACATTTTATCCATATAAAATGCTAATTATTGGTACACAACCATTTTCCCTTTCATAATGTTGTGAGAATTTTATCAACAATATTGTTTGGAATACAATATACTGATATGAGTATAATCTTGTATATCAATCACACTTCAAGAAATAGTGAAATATAAAACCTTTAGAGTTTTATTATGAAGTTATTAAGGGTGTAAAACTATTGTTCAATTATTTTTAGTATGATATAAGAAACTATCAAAAGAATTGTTTCATAAATGAAAAATGACTAATTATTTTGTAAAATGAAGTGATATTTATTCATTTTTTAATTTTATTTTTGACTCTAGTTAAGTTATTATGTTTTTCATAGGACTGAAAAAATTGGTTTCGGTGAGTAATAAACTGTTTTTTTATCTTTTATGTTGAATTTAATGAAACTCATCCCCTAATCAAACATAATATACCCAGTATAAAACATATTCAATTTTTTTCATTAATTTATTGTAATTATATAAATATTTTGTTATTTATTAAATAATTATAGAAGACACATGAATGTTGTTTTTTAATATTGAAAATAATTTTTTTGAGTTTAAATTTTACAAATTGATGATAAATAATATAAATAGATTTTTTTATTTTGAAAACACATTCAATTTTGATCTTTATAAAAACACTATTTTTAATATTGTTCATTCTAGGTAAATACATAATCAAAAAGATAATAAAAAAATTGGTCATAAATTTTTTTATGGTTATTTAGGATATATACTATTAAATTTTAAGGGATTTTTTTATGTAATATCAGCAATATATTAAACTATATTCAATAAAATTTTCTAGAGAAGATATAATATTTAGTTCTCCATCTAGTAATATAAACTAAGATAGGACCTATCATGTTGGAGTAATGTAACGCCCCGACTCTAGTTACCCAAAGTAAGTGCATTATTACATAACATTGGCATGATCACAAGAAAGGTCAAATCTCGAAAGACCAATTGGTTTAGTAGCCTTGGAAACACTATATATATTCATAAGTTTTACATTACATCATAAAATGAAAAACTACTACAACAACATATTGTCTACATAATCCACACTCATATCCCCACATAATATCCCTGCAGGTCATTCATAACTTACTTCTTCACATCCTGGGAAAAATAAAACATAGAAAATGGGTGAGCTCAAATGCCCAGTAAGGATAAAAATATAGCGGAACATTCAAAATAAGCATAAACATTTAAGGAAATGCATTACTAAAACAAAAGCCTTTTAAACTTGAACTTCAACATAGTATGGCAAAAGTAAAATGAAATAATTCCATTTACTTGTTCACATGGATATTCTACTAATCGAATAATCACATGCAATATCAATAACCACTTTCAAAATGTTGGAATGCATAATGCCAGACTATCATAACCACATAGCCAAGGCCTCATGCCATGACTACAAATAAGATTTTGTCAAGGCCTTGTGCCAAGACACTAGTTTGTCTCATGAGACCTACCTATGCATCGAGGAGCTATAGCGGGCTCCACCCGTCACATATTAAGTCCAATGCATTCCCATATGAAAAGGTTTAAACATAACATAAACATTCGTATTAAAACTAGAATACGAAATGTTATAAACTATGAATGGTATAAAAATAGCACATACACAGTCAAACATATCACAAAACCTTCAATACAATATAGAAGTTTTGTATCATAATAAATCAACTTCAAATAAGCGTAAAATCCATCAAAGGATGTTGACATAGATGAAATAAAAACACTTTTTAGAGAAATGTCTCTTTCTATTTTTGAAATCATTTAAGATCAATATAAAATAAACATTTTCTTGAAAATATTCTTATAATCTTGTAAGGAAAGCTTAGAATATTTTATAACGGCGGAAAATAACCGCACCCGCCGTATAAGTTAAAAAAAACATTCTTACCTTAATTCTGTCGAAAAGGTTAAAAAGGACCTTGTTTTGAAAACGATAGAAAGATTCCTCTTATAAAAAGTAAAACAAGGGTATAAATTACTTTAACCCATATTCTTGTAAAAATGTTTTGAAATACATTTTGAAGAAACATGGATGTGGATGATAACGAGATCCCAGTAGATTATTACGTATAAACAACCTCAGATAATGAAGAGATTGTGAAATAACCCTTACCTTGTACTTTTCCTTGGTTGGGGTAGGTTAACGTCCTGTATAATGGTGAAATAATTGTTATTAAATTATACAAAATCATATACATTAATATGATATCATATATGATCTTTTAATATTGATTTGGTAATAATATCTTAGTATTATCATTGTTTCGGGTGTTAACTTACTTGTTTTCTTTTATATGTTTTGTTACGTAAGACATGTTTGTAAAGGATAGTTTGTATATTATTCATATCCATAATGATATCAAGTCCTTAAAAATCATTTTTTAAATCATCAAAAGATAATTATACTTGAATGGATACGATGGAGAATGAATCTCATCGCGTTCGTGGAGACGGTAGTCCGTACGTACGCACGAGCGACAATATCATTCTTTTGATATTAAAATAATGTATAAATGGATGGTATATCATATATACTGAATCATTAACATGTTATATTTATTATTTACATTAGTTACACATCATTATTATACCCATCCAAAATATTATATTGAATAACAATTACACCACGACGTTGAGACGGTAAGCCGTACGTACGCACGTATGGTGACATGTTATTCAAAGGGTGGATAGAATACTGAATATGGTTGTACCATATTTATAATAACATCACAGTATATATATGATACTGGAGTAATTGTTTTATAATGGTAACAACAATGGAAGAATAAGTGGAAGCAGAAATGAACATGGAAATGGGTGGTAAAATCATTACCTCTTCTTCGGGTTCTTCCTTTTGATTTGATCAAAAGGGCTCCTTAGGTTGTCTTTCTGATCCAACTAAGGCCTCTAGGTTGTATTGAGGGAAGTTGGGAGAGTATTTGGGCAGAGTTTTTCCGAACCAAAAGGATTTGAAGGTGTGAAGAAATGAGAAGGAGGAGTGCCCTTTTATAAGAGGGGTGAGGGGCACCTTTAGAAAACCTAGAGATATTAGATTATAATAAATACATATTCGGTTTCTAATGGATCCAAAGATGACTATTCAAAGGTTAAGGTGGGTATGGCTCGAAAACAACTCAACCAATAGAATTTAGACAGGTTTGGGTACTTATATTAACCTTATCTTTAAGTATTAACTCTAAGTTAATTAGTTTCACTTTTACAATGTCTCTTTGTATTTTTATATAATATGGTTAATAAACTTACTATATACATCCAAGAGACACCCAAGTGGTCCATTAATGATGAAAATATCATGATATAAGTCTCTTGTACGAACATCAGATTTTTAGGAATTTAATATCAATTAATAATATAATATTTGTTTTAAGAACTCTTTTTTGTCAATTTTGACACTATTCAATAGTTGATTTTTTTGAAACTCATAACAGATTTATTACTTCGAAAAGAGTAAAGTAAATCAATCCTAATATATCATCTTATCCTATAAAATTAGTTTCATTCATTAAAAGTTTCATATTATATTTATTTGGGTATTTATAATATCAATTAATTTAATTTTTCATTTTTTTAGTAATTACTACATCATCATTGTGTCATAAATAAAATATATTATTTAATATCTAAAAATTATAAATAAAATATCATTATGTATGAAATCTTTTTATCTTTCTAATGAATATTTATAATATAAAATCCAACATATATAACCTTATGTAATAATTGTTTTTCTAAAAGATATATGCTTGTGTCATTTTTGTATTCATTTTAACTTAATTAAAATAAAGTGTCCCTATCACCTACAAGTGGCACCATGGGGTCCCAAAATCGACCCAAAGATGACTATGGTCCAACATGTATCAACCAATAAGGCTATGATACGTTTTAGGGTAATTTAGTATTATTATAATATTATCTTGTAACCCTTATTTACCAGATTTACCCTTAACCATGGTAAATAAAATATTTACCACAGTAATTATTCAAAATGTCTAGAAATAAAAGTTACATATTTACACAATTTGAACATCCTAATTCCAAATATGGAATCCATTTTTCTAAATTCAAAACACAGAAGTGGCAGAAATTAATTTAAAATTAATTCCCGCTGTTAAAACAAAAAGCGTGTTTTTAAGAGATAATATCTATAAAAAGATTGACACTTGTTTATGTTCGGTTTAATTGTAAAATTATGTCCAAGGACCAAAATTATATTAAATGGTAAAAATGTATTCTAATTATAATTTAAAACCAGTCAAATTCATAATTTATCACTGTTAATTATTTTGATTAAAAAAGTTGTTTTTAATTAAAATTTAGTAATTTTCACTATTCATCAAAATATTAAAGTTATCCGAAAAGTACCAAAATTTCATCTTAGGATAAATTAGATATTCTGAATCCAAAAATAAAGTCCATTTTGAAATATAATATATATATATAATTTCAAAAAGTAGGTATTACTATTCATAACGGCTAGTTTGATTGGTTGTTAGAACATGGTGTTGCGTACAACACATGCTATCACATTATTCAAAGAGAAGCGTACCGTAGAAGCTTGGGGTGTTACATTCTCCCTTCCTTCAAATAATTTCGTCCTCGAAATTTCTAGAATACTACTGCATGAAAAGACTCGGGTGGTTCTTCATCATAAGTTCCTCGGGTTCCCACGTTGCCTCTTCCATCTTATGGTTTCTCCACAAAACTTTTACCAGACGCGTCGTCCGGTTTCTCAGTACTTGTTCTCTCGTATCAAGAATCCTGACGGGCTCTTCACAATAGGAAAGATAGGTTTCCAGTTCTAATTCCTCATAGGTGAGTACATGCGTTGGGTTAGGCATGTATTTTCTCAACAGAGATACGTGGAACACATCGTGAACTTTGGAGAGACTTGACGGCATTGCCAATCGGTAAGCTACAGCCCCAATTCGTTCTAGAATTTCGAAAGGTCCGATGTACCTAGGACTCAATTTACCTTTCTTACCAAAACGTATGACTCCCTTCCATGGAGATACCTTCAGGAAAACATGATCACCGACTTGAAATTCCAAATCCTTCCTTCGATTATCGGTATAGCTCTTCTGCCTACTTTGAGCTGCTTTGATGGAATTTGGATTACTTTCACCTTTTCCACCATTTCCTCCACCAGTTCTGGGCCTACAAGTTTTCTTTCACCAACGTCATCCCAACAGGTTGGTGTACGACATCTTTTTCCGTATAACGCTTCATATGGTGCCATCTGAATACTCGAATGGAAGCTATTGTTATAGGAAAATTCTACTAGTGGTAAATATTGATCCCACATACCCTGAAAATCATGTGCGCAAAATCTCAACATGTCTTCTAAGGTCTGAATAGTCCGTTCTGATTGTCCGTCTGTCTGAGGGTGGTAAGAATTGCTCAAATGAAGTTCAGTATCTAGGGATTTATGAAGACTTTTCCAAATTCTTGAAGTAAAACGGGGATCACGATCAGAAACAATCGATAGGGGTACTCCATGAAGTCTCACAACTTCATTAATATATAGTCTTGCTAGACGTTCCAGGGGTAGATCTTCTCTTATAGCAAGAAAATGTGCTGAATTGGTAAGACGATCAACAATAACCCATATTGCATCATTCTTTCTAGGAGTCTTTGGTAGCCCCATGACAAAGACCATCGTAATATTGTCCCATTTCCACTCCGGTATGGGAAGAGGTTGCATGACTCCTCCAGGTTGTTGCCTTCCAGCTTTCACTTGTTGACAAACCATACATCCTGACACAAAATCAGCAATCTCCCTCTTCGTGTTGTCCCACCAAAAATGTTCCTTCAAATCTCTATAAATTTTCGTGCTCCCAGGGTGTATAGAGAAATTTGAACTATGAGCATCATCCAACAATTTTCTTTTTAGATCAGGTAAATCGGGAACACAAAGTCTCTTCCTGAATTTCAAAATTCCATCTTCATACACAAAGTCTCTCAATCTCCCATCATTCACAGCTTTAATCTTATTTTGAAATTCTTCATCATCGGTCTGAGAACTCTTAATCCTTTATAGTAAAGATGGTTTGGCAACTATTTGAAAAAGTATTGATGTTTCACCTTCCCTGGTTATTCCCATGTCCATCTTCACAAGATCCATGAAAATTGGATCCCTTTCAATTCTCATATTGTTCAAAACTCCATGGTCTTTTCTACTCAAAGCATCTGCCACCTTGTTTGATTTCCCCTTGTGGTAGTGTATCGTGCAATAATAATCCTTGAGTAATTCAAGCCATCTCCTTTGCCTCATGTTGAGTTCTTTTTGTGAGAAAATATATTTCAAACTCTTGTGATCAGTATAAATCTCACATTTTTCACCATAGAGGTAGTGCCTCCATATCTTCAAAGAAAAGATCACAGCTTCTAACTCGATATCATGAGTAGGATAGTTTTGTTCATGAATTTTCAACTTTCGTGATGCATAGGCAATAACTCTATCATTCTGCATAAGGACACAACCAAGTCCTTTCATTGATGCATCACTATAAATAACGAACCCATCATTCCCCGATGGTAGAGTCAATATAGGAGCATTGACTAATCTTCTCTTCAGTTCTTCAAAACATTCTTCACACTCTTTTGTCAAAACAAATTTAACCCCTTTACGTGTGAGCTTCGTTAATGGGTTAGCCAATCGGGAAAAATTCTGGACGAATCGTCGATAATAACCTGCCAAACCAATAAAACTACGTACCTCAATTATACTCGTAGGTGCTGTCCATTATTGGATTTCCTTGGTCTTAGAAGGATCAACAAGGATTCCATCTTTAGAGACAATATGGCCAAGAAAAGAAATCTCCTGAAACCAGAATTCACACTTGCTAAACTTACCATATAATTCATGCCTCCTCAGAGTCTTCAAGATAATGCGCAAGTAATTTTCCTGATCTTCGTAGGTTTTGGAGTATACCAAGATATCATCAATAAATACCACCACAAATTCATCGAGATACTCCTTGAAAACTCTATTCATCAGATCCATGAATACAGAGGGTGCATTAGTCAATCCAAACGGCATTACGGTAAACTCGTAATGCCCGTACCTGGTTCGAAATGCTGTCTACAGAATGTCTTCCTTCTTCACAGACAATTGATGGTATCCAGATCGAAGTTCAATCTTTGAAAAGTATTGAGCTCCATGTAGTTGGTCAAATAAATCATCAATACGAGGTAGGGGATACTTTTTCTTTATCGTTATAGCATTGATCTCCCTGTAGTCGATACATAACCTCACAGATCCATCTTTCTTTTTAACAAAAAAAACAGGGGCTCCCCATGGAGAAACACTAGGGCGAATACATCCCTTATTACTCAATCCCTCTAGTTATTTCTTTAGTTCAACTAATTCTACAGTGGCCATTCTATAAGGGATCTTCGATATAGGCCTTGATCCAGGAATCAAATCAATGCAAAACTCAACTTCTCGTTCTGGAGGATGTCCAGGTAAATCTCCCGGAAATACATCTACAAATTCTTTCACAACAGGTACATCCTCTATTTGAACATTCCTTTCCTCACCGACAGTTATTTCATTCTCTTCCTCCCCAATAATTGAATTATGTTGAGCTACTTGGGGTGGATCTAAATAAGAATTAGGTGGTGATGATTCTTCTCTAAAGATAAGGCGTTCCTTATCATTATCATCAAGAATCATAACCTCTTTCTTCTTACAATAAATCTTCGCATCATAGTCTGAATTCCAATCCATACTGAGGATTATATCAAACTCAATCATAGGTATGACGATGAGATCAGCAGATAACGAACATTTATGTGCTCTAATGGGGACTGATTCACAAAACTTTGTTGCAATGATACTTCCCTTAGGAGTTTTAACTGACAACTCCCTTATTAAATCAAATTGGAAATATCTAATTTTCTTAGCAAACTGGGAAGATATGAAACAATGCGATGATCCAGAATCAAATAATGCATTTGCTAAACTTGAGGAAACCATTAAATTACCTACCACCACGTCTTTCGGAGCTTCTACCTCAGTAGTAGTGATAGCATAAGCCTGGCCTTGATCCCTTGGCCTTTTCTGAGGTATGTTTTCCTGATGCTTAGGACATGCATTTTCATAATGCCCCATCTCCCTGAAATTGTAGCACTGAACGTTGGTAGCTTCCTTCTTCCCCTTGCAATCACGAGCTTGGTGACCTTTTTCACCACACTTGTAATAGACTCACATTCCCTTCAAGAAAGTACAAGGATGTTTCTTCCTGCATTGACCAAAAGATGGATATTCAACCTTTCCCTTGTTCCCCTTATTTCCATTCCCAGATTTATCAGCAGGTCTCTTCTTTTCTTGCTTTTCTTTAAAGTCATAAGACTTAGAGAATTTGTTTTCGGTCTTGATAGCACATGAGACAATGTCTTCGTACGACGAAAAGGATTGTGAGACTAATGCTCGACAGAGAAATGGTTTTAACCCAACAAAGAAACGATCAATCTTACTTCTTGGGTTGCGAATATAATCTCCAGCATACCTCGCTAACCTTGTAAAGTTAGCCTCATACTTTGTGAAATTCTCATCCTTCTTTTTCTCTCAGACTCAGAAATTGCCTTTCCATATCTGCTCGATGGTCGCGAGGAATGTATTTTTCTAAAAACAGATCTTTGAACTCCCTCCATTCCATATTTGATACTTCATCATCTTCCTTCATGTTTTGAATCAATGACCACCATTAATCAGCATCTCCAGTGAGGCGGTAAACTGCCATGATAACTTTTTCCCTTTCACTGCTCCCCAAAGCCTGAAATATTTTCTTTAGGGAATTTATCCATTGCTCAACTACTAAGGGATTTGTACTCCCATTGAACGTTGGTGGTAGTTGCCTCATGAATCGATCTAACATTGATCCTCCACGCTGTGGATCAGGGTGCTCCATACGGGTAAGGTTATTATTCATAACCTGAGTGAGTTGTCCCAGTATGGTGATTAGCTGATCGGCACCAGTTGCATCACTAGCTCCACTATAATTATCTTGAGCAGGAGGGCAATCCCTACATGGAGTGCGTGCATTGATATGGTTTCCATTTCTTCCACTAGGAGCCATTTCTAAACAATGGCATAAACTAGATTAGTTTATGAATCAAAATACATAATCCCATACTTATAAAACACTTAACAGAAATTGAACTATTTATGGATATAATCCATAATCATAAAAATGTCTTCTTTGAGGAAGTATATACTCATAAACCCTTCATAATGATTTGTAAAGAAAATGAGAGTTATCCTAAGCATATCCCCCGGGAGTGTCGTAACCAAGAGTGCAGCAAGGCCCGTTGTCGTGCACCAGTTCCCGTTCGAGTCTAGGTCAAAGCGGTGTTTTCAAGTTTTACCCCTAGGTACATCTGTGCCAGAGCCGCCTCTACCTGCTCGTATCCAGACAGGGATGTATTTCTCGGAAAACTCACAAAATCTCTACAATACCAAAATTCTAGGAAGTTCTTCTATACTAATCCTCAAAGTTCATCTTAGGTCTAAGTGCTCTAATCCGAGTTTATCTAAATCTAGCTTCCAAGTATTGTACTAAACTTCCTCTGATACCAACTGTAACGCCCCGACCCTAGTTACCTAGAGTCGGTGCCTTATTACATAACATTGGCATGATCACAAGAAAGATCAAATCTCGAAAGACCGATTGGTTTAGTAGCCTTGGAAACACTAGATATATTTATATGTTTTACATTACATCATAAAATGAAAAACTACTACAACAACATATTGTCTCCATAATCCACACTCATATCCTCACATAATATCCATGCAGGTCATTCATAACTTACTTATTCACATCCTGGGAAAAATAAAACATAGAAAAGGGGTGAGCTCAAATGCCCAGTAAGGATAACAATATAGCAGAACATTCAAAATAAGCATAAACATTTAAGGCAATTCATTACTAAAACAAAAGCCTTTTAAACTTGAACTTCAACATAGTATGGCAAAAGTAAAATGAAATAATTCCATTTACTTGTTCACATGGATATTCTACTAATTGAATAATCACATGCAATATCAATAACCACTTTCATAATGTTGGAATGCATAATGCCAGACTATCATAACCACATAGCCAAGGCCTCGTGCCAAGACTAGAAATAAGATTTTGTCAAGGCCTTGTGCCAAGACACTAGTTTGTCTCATGAGACCTACCGATGCATCGAGGAGCTATAGCGGGCTCCACCCGTCACATATTAAGTCCAATGCATTTCCATATGAAAAGGTTTAAACATAACATAAACATTCGTATTAAAACTAGCATACGAAATGTTATAAACTATGAATGGTATAAAAATAGCACATCCACAGTCAAACATATCACAAAACCTTCAATACAATATATAAGTTTTGTATCATAATAAATCATCTTCAAATAAGCGTAAAATCCATCAAAGGATGTTGACATAGATGAAATCAAAACACTTTTTAGAGACATATCTCATTCTATTTTTGAAATCATTTAAGAGCCATAAAAAATAAAACATTTTCTTGAAAATATTCTTATAATCTTGTAAGGAAAGCTTTGAATATTTTATAACGGCGGAAAATAACCGCACCCGCCGTATATGTTAAAAAAACATTCTTACCTTAATTCTGTCGAAAAGGTTAAAAAGGACCTTGTTTTGAAAACGACAGAAAGATTCCTCTTATAAAAAGTAAAACAAGGGTATAAATGACTTTAACCCATATTCTTGTAAAAATGTTTTGAAATACATTTTGAAGAAACATGTATGTGGATGATAACGAGATCCCAGTAGATTATTACGTATAAACAACCTCAGATAATGAAGAGATTGTGAAATAACCCTTACCTTGTACTTTTCCTTGGTTGGGGTAGGTTAACCTCCTGTATAATGGTGAAATAATTGTTATTAAATTATACAAGAATCATATACATTAATATGATATCATATATGATCTTTTAATATTGATTTGGTAATAATATCTTAGTATTATCATTGTTTCGGGTGTTAACTTACTTGTTTTTTTTATATGTTTTGTTACATAAGACATGTTTGTAAAGGATAGGGTGTATATTATTCATATCCAGAATGATATCTAGTCCTTAAAAATCATTTTTTAAATCATCAAATGATAATTATACTTGAATGGATACGATGGAGAATGAATCTCATCGCGTTCGTGGAGACGGTAGTCCGTACATACGCACGAGCGACAATATCATTCTTTTGATATTAAAATAATGTATAAATGGATGTTATATCATATATACTGAATCATTAACATGTTATATTTATTATTTACATGAGTTACACATCATTATTATACCCATCCAAAATATTATATTGAATAACAATTACACCACGACGTGGAGACGGTAAGTCGTACGTACGCACGTATGGTGACATGTTATTCAAAGGGTGGATAGAATACTGAATATGGTTGTACCATATTTATAATAACATCATAGTATATATATTATATTGGACTCATTATTTTAGAATGGTAACAACAAAGGAAGAAGAAGTGGAAGAAGAAATGAACTTGGAAAAGGGTGGTGAAATCATTACCTCTTCTTCGGGTTCTTCCTTTTGATTTGATCAAAATGGCTCCTTAAGTTGTCATTATGACCAAACTAAGGCCTCTAGGTTGTAGTGAGGGAAGTTGGGAGAGTATTTGGGAAGAGTTTTGCCGAACCCAAAAGGCTTTGATGGTGTGATGAAATGAGAAGGAGGAGTGCCCTTTTATAAGAGGAGTGAGAGGCACCTTTGGAAAAGCTAGTGATATTAGTTTATAATAAATTCATATTCGGTTTCTAATGGCTCCAAAGTTGACTATTCAAAGGTTAAGGTGGGGATGGGTCGAAAACAAATCAACCAATAGAATTTAGACAGGTTTGGGTACTTATATTAACCTTATCTTTAAGTATTAACTCTAAGTTAATTAGTTTCACTTTTACAATGTCTCTTTGTAGTTTTATATAATATGGTTAATATACATACTATATACATCCAAGAGACCCCCATGTTGTCCATTAATGATGAAACTATCATGATATAAGTCTCTTGGCCGAACAATAGATTTTTAGGAATTTAATATCAATTAATAATATAACATTTGTTTTAAGAACTCTTTTATGTCAATTTTGACACTATTCAATAGATGATTTTTTTGAAACTCATAACAGATTTATTACTTCGAAAAAAGTAAATTAAATCAATCCTAATATATCATATTATCCTAGAAAATTATTTTAATTCATTAAAAGTTTCATATTATATTTATTTGGGTATTTATAATATCAATTAATTTAATTTTTCACTATTTTAGTAATTACTGCATCATAATTGTGTCATAAATAAAATAAATTATTTAAATTCTAAAAATTATAAATAAACTATCATTATGTAGGAAATCTTTTTATCTTTCTGATTAATATTTATAATCTAAAATCCAACATATATAACCCTATGTAATAATTGGTTTTCTAAAAGATATATGCTTGTGTCATTTTTATATTCATTTTAACTTAATTAAAATAAAGTGTCCCTATCACCTACAAGTGGCACCATGGGGTCCCAAAATCGACCCAAAGATGCCTATGTTCAAACATGTATCATCCAATAAGGCTAGGACACGTTTTAGGGTAATTTAGTATTATTATAATATTATTTTTTAACCCTTATTTACCAGATTTATCCTTAACCATGGTAAATAAAATATTTACCACAGTAATTATTCAAAATGTCTAAAAATAAAAGTTACCTATATACACAATTTGAACATCCTGATTCCAAATATAGAATCCATTTTTCTAAATTCAAAACACATAAGTGGCAGAAATTAATTTAAAATTAATTGCCGCTTTTAAAACAAAAAGCGTGTTTTTAAGAGATAATAACTATCAAAAGATTGACACTTGTTTATGTTCGGTTTAATTGTAAAATTATATCCAATGACCACAATTATATTAAATGGTAAAAAACTATTCTAAATATAATTTAAAACCACTCAAATTCATAATTTATCACTGTTAATTATTTTGATTAAAAAAGTTTTTTTTAATTAAACTTTAGTAATTTTCACTATTCATCAAAATATTAAAGTTATCCGAAAAGTACCAAAATTTCATCTTATGCTAAATTAGATATTCCGAAACCAAAAATTAAGTCCATTTTGAAATATAAGATATATATATAATATCAAAAAAGTAGTTATTACTATTCATAACAGCTAGTTTGATTGGTTGTTAGAACTCGGTGTTGCGTACAACACACGCTATCGCATTATTCAAAGAGAAGCGTACCGTAGAAGCTTGTGGTGTTACAAGTAAAATATGTATTTCACATAAGAATAGTTCATTTAGGAGCTTCATACACATGATTAATATTCCAAAAATTATTTGAAT
Source organism: Viscum album (assembly GCA_963277665.1). Classification (NCBI taxonomy): domain Eukaryota; kingdom Viridiplantae; phylum Streptophyta; class Magnoliopsida; order Santalales; family Viscaceae; genus Viscum; species Viscum album. Next base: position 1,424,902,445 of record OY728142.1, on the reverse strand, counting down.
CAGGGAAACATTCCTAAGACACCTAAAAAGAAACATAGGAAAGTGTGATCATCAGTTTTAAATCATTAATAGTTACTAAAAATGAATCTAGTTTTATGGTCCTTCGATGAAGAAAATAATTATTCCTTAATTTGAAACTAGAAATGTGAATATATATCTATGAAAACTAATGAATATTGATTATTTTATTCAAATATGATTTAAGAAAAAATTGTAATTTATGATGTTTGGATCTTGGAATATGGGTGATGAGTAATTGATGACCAATGATAATAATAGAGGATAATTAGACATTTATGTGATCAAGTATATTCATGTAAATGATTATAGTGAAGGAATATTTTAATTTAAGGATGACTATTTTGTTTGTTGGTATATTTAAGAAATAATAACTTGTGTGACCCATGTATCGTGCCTTGTATAATATATATATATATATATATATATATATTATGTTAGATTATTTTCTAATAAGAACAATCTTTGTATACTTGGGATTAAGGTTGATGGTGAAGTGATGGGCACACTAATTATTCAATACTTTTTCATAATATTATTTCACAATTTGGGTGATACATTCCTATTAAAACGATTTTAAAATATTCGAAAACCATTAATTGTTTCGGTTAAAGGATGAATAAGTGGCCAAGTGATTAATTTTTTGGAATTTTGGAATTCATTGACTAGAGGTCAGGTTGTAAAATAGGGTTTAATTTTTAATTCATTTTATGTATTCATAAGGTCTAAAATGTTTTTATGATTATAAAATTGTGTTTTTTAGAGTAACATGATCTTTTCATTTTAGATGCTATGCTATTTTGAAGATTTCGTCAATGAGGGAATTGTAGAATATTGATGTTTATACTAGATGGAATACCACATATTAACTCTAGCTGAGATTCTGTTCATGGGAATGTTCTAATGATTTTAGTAATTATATGTATTTTCTTAAGATGAAAATATATATATTGATACATTAATTCAAAAAATATAAGAATGACCTAGCCTATTTAGATAACTAGGTCTAATTAAACAATAAAACACTTATGATCCTATTATGTGATACGACCATATATATGATTATTCATCTCAACCCTTATCTTCTCTATTGCGGAAGATTACCTTAGAAGACTCATAACTCACACGGTCTCTCAAGGGAATCTTATGTCGGTTCAAGCATCATGGTCCATCGTTTCTCCCTCTCACCTTTTATATGCTAATGATATCATCATATTCGTTTAGAGAGGAAAGAAGAATGTAGGTATCATGAAACAATTTTTTCAGCCTTATGAATTTGTCTCTAGACAATGTATCAGCTGGGATAAATATTTAATTAACTTTGGGAAGAGGTTCTCTTTTTTCTGGAATCATATGACTCTTTTAGAGTTGAGAATCAAGGAAGGATCACTACCGTTTTTGTACCTGGGTGTCACGCTTTTCTAGGGGCGCCCTAGGGCCTCATATTTTTATGAAATTATGGATAGAGTTATTGGCCAACTATCAACCTGGAAAGGGAGGAGTCTTTCTATGGATGGAAGAATTAGTTTGGTGAAGTCTGTTATCATTTCTAATATTTTTACTCTTTTATGGTCTATAAATGGCCAAGGGGCCTTCCCAAGTTATTGAACACATCCATCAGAAATTTTACTTGGAGTGGTAGCATCCTGTAAAGGAAGTTAGTCACTATTCCTTGGAAGGCCTATTATAAACCTCTCCACTCTGGTGGCATTGGCATAAAAAATATTTCCCTCATTAATGACTCACTTCAAGTCTGTTTGACATGGAATATCATTTATAGTAATTCTGAATCTATGGTTTTTCTCAAATATTGATTTTCTAATAATTTGATGCTTGGTAGAAATGTATATATTATTTCCTCCATATGGCCAGTAGTTAAAACTTCTGTCAAGAAAATTATGACCTGCTCCAGATGGATTATCAACAAAAACTACAATCTTAAATTTTGGCTTGATAATTTGAGAGTTAATATTCAATCTGATTATTTTTAGGATAGTGCTCTATACTCAGTGGATCATGTCTCCAGAATCGAATTTCTGGATAATCCTCCAGAAAACATACCAGGTGACCTTCTTGATTTAATTGGTAATTACAATTTTGTCTCCTGCCCAGATTTCATAGATTGGGAGCCAGCTAGAAATGGGATTATTACTAGCAGACTGTATCACTCTCATGCAATCCGGGGTATCAATGAGGATTTTAAATGGCTGTATATTTTCAATAAACTATGGATTAGTCCTTCTCGTCTTGCACTTATATAGAGGAAGGATTACAATAGATTACACACTAATGAGGTTCTCCAGATGTTTGGTTTGTGGTGATGCTCTAGGTGTGTTATGTGTCATAAACATCGGGAGGATGCAGAGCACCTATTCCACTCTTGTGCAACTACCACAGACATTTGGAAGTAGTTTTTGGGTGCCTTTGAACTAGATGGCCTCATATTTTTGGGATTGTAGAGACTTATAGGTTATTGTTCGGTTATTTAGGTCTCACCTCAGATTCGGTCACTCCTCTCCGTAGCTATTACAAAAGTTCTGAAAACAATTTTGCGGCTTCAAAATGCTTCAATAATTAATGGGAGACTTCTGATTGAAACATTCCTTGATGTGGATTTTGGCGGCTGTAAGGGATGTGTCAGCTGTCCGTTTTGGGGATTTCTACAACAAAATTCAGGGCATTACAATTCTGAAAAATCTAGGTGTTAAAGGGGATTTGAAGCCTAATTTAGGCACCATAGAGGACGTTTGGATCCCTCCTTCCCCCCTTTGGATTAAATTCATTACAGATGGCACCTCCATAGAGAATCCTGGCCTTTCGGGTTGTGGTGAGGTCTTTAGAGCTCATGATGACTCCGTCAAATGATGTTTCTATGGTTCTTGTGGAGTGATATGCTCTATTGAGGATGAAAATATTGGAATCATACATGCTATTTATTTTGTGAAAATGATTGGCTGGTCTAATATTTGGTTTGAGAGTGACTCTTTTACCATTGTGAAGGCCATCAGAAATGGTGAAATTATTATCTCTTGGCGGCTAGCTGCAATGTGGATGCATTGCATAGAGATCCCTTCGACTCTCAACATCATCACCATGCATATCTTTCAAGAGGATAATAGGATTGCAGATGTTCTTGCAAACATTGGAGGTGGAAAACCTATTACCTGGTCTGATTTTCTCCCTGAGGCCTTACTTCATTTCTATAGAGACAATTGTAATAAACTCCCACACTTCCGTCTTCTGTAATTTTACTCTTTTTATGAATTAATGACTCGTCATTTTGGCAGGGGGACCTTTTCTAAAAAATATATGATTAATCATTCATTTTCTAACACTTTCATATTCATAAAATATTTTAAGAATCCATAAATAACATAAAAACTATCCGTAAATTGGAATTTGTGGATATGGAGGATGAAATTGGTTGCAATATCCACATTGAGGCGGGTTGGAAGTAGAAGAATATTATAGATATTTATCAAATTATATGAGTTTATTAGTTTTTAAATTGAATGGATGATCTTATTTATATGTTATGAATAGATTGATTTATAACTTACTATGTGTAGTGGAGTTTGAAAGGATGGTTTGATTTCATCAAGTACAATATTTAACCAATTTTTGATCATCTTATTTTTCATAAAACATATTTTTATTACTTTATCTATGCTAATTTGTCCATATATTTACACATAAGATGTGAGTATAATATCATTCATTCATTCTTCAAATTATGATACATATTCATCAAATTCTTCTTATAATTATTATTTTAGTATTTTAGTGATAATATATTTTCTCATTTTTCATTAAAACATATATTGTTTTAATTTTTTTAATGACATCATGTAATGTCAATCATCTATTAATGCATGATTTTATATCGTTGGGTTGTTATTTCTACTTTTATTATTGATTTTTTTCATTATGATTTCAATTTATTATATTATTGTGTCATGATAATAACTTTCCATAAATATCAAGAAACAAGAAATTTATAGTTTTAGGGAAAAATTTAAATTCATTTTCATGGTTGACATATTATTTTATATCATATCTTTATCATTGAATCTATAATTTTTTACCATAGTTTGTTTCTTGTTTTTAAAACCCAAAAGTTTTGTGTCATAATTTTTTATTGATTATATATTTAATATTTGTGGTCGTTTTTTATTAACATTCTGGAAATAATTTTTTTGGAGAGGTATTTTAGAATTACATTGGGACATCAGGTAACTCTATCACAATAATTGAAAGAGACTATGTTTTGAACTAGGATTGGATTTTATACATCCCAACACCGAACATAGCTTTTAGAGATCCCCAAAGGGAATCCCAGATCCCCATGGGTTGAAAAAATATTATGGGAATCAAAAATATTATTTTGGAAGTACTTCACCCATGAGAATCAAAAATAACCGACCGAAAAGAATAATGAATCACATTATAATCAATTAACATTACCTAATGATATAGAAATATCCTATGTTAAATGGTATACATTTTTAAAAAGAATCTAAAACACCAAAATGGTAACGACAACCAACCATAAAACCATACTCTAAGTAAAATTAGGGCCATCACCCTCATCACACCAACTCCAACATCTACCAAAAGCGGAACCACTAGTATCACCATCCACCTTCACCACCATAGAAAAACATGTCTTTGCCTCGTTAAAATATAATATGGTCTATATACACTAAAGGGTGTACTACCTTTTCTTATTGGATACAAATAAAATATATCTTATTCTATAACATCGTAAGTCAAATAAAAAGCAACTTTTAATGAAAAATAGATAAAACATTTTATGTAAAACATGGTTTGATATTCAAAAGGATGGTAAACTAGAAAATAAGATGAATGATAAGCATATAATTTCATTGAAACCATCGGTAAAAAATAATGTTATAGTTGTAGTGTAATTATATGATTCTCAGACTTTACTGATAAGTATAAACAATACCCACAATGTCCTCAAGTACAACAAACTAAAGGGGAATCACATCCCAAGATCTAGTGGTACTCAATTGTTATAATTTGGTGGGATAGTATTGTTGCAACAATACTGGTTTGGGGAATGGTTCATGGCACTACCAAAACTCTAATCATACATGGATGATTCATCCCACCTATATACCTAGGGTCAATGTTTTCTCAATTACATCCACTATGTCACATGAACCAACTCATACAGACCCACATTTCCATCATTAGAATCATGCACAGAAATCAACAAATTTCATATGGAAAAAAATATTTCATCCAATGTTAACACCCAAAATTTTAAAAATGTCATTAAAAACATCCACACGATCCATTAAACTCGTTTAGAAATCATATAATGGTTTATAAAATCATACAATAATTTTAATGAATTGAACCACCGACATTTTGAATTGAAACATCCAAAAACATGTTGAAAACCACAAATGAACCACAAGAATCCTATATAATGGTATTGAAACAAATTAAAATGAATATAAACCGCATGGAATGATGTTTAAACAAACCATTATGGAAAACTATGTTTCTATATAAATGATAATAGAAGATGCAATAATAATGTGGCCCAAGATAAGGATAAACGAGGAATAAGTGTGGATCATTTGTTGATTTCATGAATATACATGTGAAAAATCACCAAGGGATTGAGCATGAAGGGAGAAAGGAAGAAGGGGAATGCTTAGGGAAGAAGTTGAAAAATTTGGTGAGCCAAGGGGGTTGGGGTCGTAATGGATATGATAGGAAAAGGTTAAATTCAACATTCATAATTTTTCTGGTATGCCTCACATTTTGGCCACACCGTTTTTCAAATAGTTATCCAACCATGAGACACCTCTATAATTTGAAAATATAGGCTTCAGGGGTATATATGTGAGGGTTCACACACAAGTTCCTTGATGTGACCCTAATACAGACACACTATAATAGGCACATTGTTATCTTATACACCCATATACTTGGACATGTGGCATAGACACTACCACTGTCTAAGGTGTACGATTTCCATTATGATTGAACATAATATCTACTAACAAAGCACCATTGATGTTCCACTTTAAGTTTATCAATTAATTCTCCATTATCAAGAAAATACCCGATAAATCTAGTATATAAACATAAGACCAAATATAAAAGAATCAATCCACCAAAAAAAACCATAGACATGACAATTCTCCCAACCATGAAAATATTTCTCCGTCAGAATGTCATTCCATGTTGTTATCCAATAATAAAAATGGGTATTAATCCTCTATCCATGATAACTTATACCATATGTGTCTCTCTTCATTCCAATGAATCCAATGGATATGAACCAACTATATGAATTTCCTCTGACGAAATTTTAATCATTAATCCACAATGCACATGGGTTTCTCCAAAAAACCATGTTCCATATACAATACATCAGAATTTAGAACATGATATTCATATGGAATATTCTACTTCAATTGAGTGACATGGAACATTTCATTAATTGATGTCAACTAAGATAGAAAATCATAATGAATTTCCACCTTACCAAATACCTTGGTAACCTCAAAAGAATTTACATACCTTATTGTCAACATTTCTTTTTAACAAGATTGAGGTGACTCAAATAAGGGACCACGTTAATAAACACAATATCAACAACTAATTATTTCAATGCCGGACATCACAGATCAACATATGATTTTGGAGGCTTATATTTATCATGAAGTACTTCATGATCAACCATTCATCCCAAGACTTCTCTTGCATATAACTCATCCCAAATAATATGATATTACCCTATTTTGTTTATCATAGAGGTAACCAACAAACACAACCATAATCTTCTACAAAGGAATAGTTATTTTGGATTATTTTTAACTATTATTATACAAAAACTCCATCAATACAATACTGTTATCCAGCAATAATTACAAGCCCAAAACACATTCATGTATCATGTATTTCAGAAGGCGGTCCATGAAATTTTTGTAACCATGTTTTTTAGGATGATATGCCATATTAAATTTGACCCATACATCGATTTATTTATGATGGAAATCATAAAACTAAGAGGCAACATAGGATTACCTATCTTAAATGATTTCAAACAACACACCATGATGCCTCACTATCTCTTAAACATACAATTGGTCCCACTCATCCACTTTTGATAAGTCCACGATTAGGATGAAGTGGGATGACTTAGTCTGGTGTTCAATCATTACCCAAGTCTTTTTCCATCCACAAGCTAAATGAGGTAAACCAAATATTAATATCCATCTCAACCACATCCCATTTAGGGCTAGCAATGGGTGGTGGATGATAAAAACTGGAGGGCCCCTACTTCTATACTTAATCCTTTAAATAGGTATAGATTCTAGATACAATTTAATATATATCCCACCTCATACATGGAAACCATGAATGGTGTCTCATATCATAAAACATATTCTCGGTCTCAGTATGAATGGACCTCTAAGACTGGTGTCTATTTAACATTCACATATTTCTCAATGACAATAACACCATTATAAAATCTTTTAATTAAATAATTATCTAAAAATACGGTTAACTATAGCTGAGAACCTCTCTATCATTTAGAAACATTATAAAAATCATTCACAATTCATCAATAATATTTTCTTTTTTAGTCAGCTAAAAAAGGGAAGGTATTACCTGCACACTGGGGAAAATAATTCCAACACTTTTCTCCTTGGTTTCGTGGTTAATCATGTAAAAAATACTATCATTGTCCACTCAACACTGGACTCCTTGAAAGCTTGCATTAGAATCTTCTTGCTTATGGAATTTTCTACCACATTACCATTCCATGGGGTATAGAAGATATCAAAATAAAAAACCTAATGGTACATGACACAATAGTGGTACATAAAATTTTGATCCATCTGGGATAAAATATAAGGCAAACTATTATAATATGAATAATCTAAGATATCTCCACAAATTTATAGGTATCCCCATTCTTCATGGAATACATCACTATATCTAATTAATGGTGTTCATTTGAGTAATTCTTCCCCACGAGTCAGAGTTTGAGAGAACCATACACCACATCATGGTCACCATGTAACAACACACACCAATGAAACATACATGAGGCTTAATAATATACCATGTATATTTTCCATAGTTTGGAAAAATTAGGACTATGGTAGTTGTTACGATCTACATGAGGTCATCAATATACTCTTTTCATTATACATTATGTTCAAACCTTACTCATTTCATAGAAACCACCATCATAGGGGAATCATTGGGAAAAATACATATATAACCACATGTAATAACATATGTAGAACAAAAAAAGATACATATTCTGATGTAATTATGTAGATTATAACATGAAATCACCAAATTGATCTTCTTGGGGTCAAATTAAACCCCATATCCGAAAATCATGGGACCCAAAAAAATCACAACCCTAATATAAAAGATACACATGGAAAGAATTTAATAGAGGGTATATTGTTGTAGAGTACTAAAAGAAACCTTACGTAGTTATCATTCTCTCCTTGAACCCAGATTAATCTATTTGTCATCACCACATACCAAAATAATTGACTCAAGGTAATAATTGATCACTTGATTCATAAGATCCATAAATTCTGATTATGCACTGGTCTGTACGAATTGAAGGACCACGTACTCATTGTTTCTCTACATATATTGGATGTATATCTTATGACCATTTTCCCCTCCAACTATAACCTAATCATACATGAAAGACAAGAATACTATTGAGATCCACCTTTACTCCCCTGATTTTGTCAAAGAGGTCACCAATATTGGTAAATGGTGTATTTATTCTTATTATTTAACTTATTTATCTTTTTATAATTGACACATAACTAGATATTCTCATCATCCTTACTTGAAAGTAGAAATTGTGCTTTCAAAAGTGAGATTCTATGGTTAATGAGTCATTTGAACTCAAAATCATTAATATGTATATTCAATTCCATCAACATGGAGGGGGACATAATATATAATGTAAGGGATATTAGAGCTGTTAATGAAAAAATTAAATTGAGAAATTTTTTTCTCAATCTAGAGTTATCCCTTAGAAATAATCTAGAAGAACCTACAAGGACACATATAACACCATAGGTGTTATAGTATTGGAACATCAATCATAACACTATAACATGAGTGATGATATCTATAAAATGATATTTCACAAATATAATAGTTGAGATCTAGAATCAACTATAAAAGGATCAAATTCACATAGAGAAACCTGATTACACTTAACCAGGTGAAAAAAATATCACTAACATGTGATTACAGTCAATCAAAACATTAAAAACACCATTCAATTCACACTAGGGATTGCATGAAAATAATTTATTTCCATGAAATTGAAATCCCATTCCAGCACAACAATGAATATTTTGAGCATACATGATGGAATAATAAAACCCTGATTACTACTCTCACTAAGAGGAATCACTAACTCCATCACATACGATATGATCTCAAGGAGAAAATTCATCAGATTACCATGATACGGGGAAGTAATGGAAGAGAATAACCTTTTTCAAATATAATTGTAGCTATGGATGAATAAAAAATAATCTTACCATTAACCATTGTTGGTTATACATTTATTGGCAAGGGAAATTAATCTATTTTACAAATGTTGAGCATCTATACATACGCCTGAGAATTAAACATGGTATTCAACTCTTCCATTATATGACTCTTTCTAGAAGTAGATATAGCCCTACCACCACTACCCTCTGGACAGGGATCCTTCTATCTTGAATTGTTCTAACTGATGTGTCATTCCTCTAGAGACTACATAACCCAAACCAACATTAAATTGGCATTGAGGATTTAAAACCAAATTATAAATTCCTACAAATATTCATGAATGGAAAGGTCAAGGTGGGGCTAGACACACCGACCACATATTCCCTAGACTTCCACACATATTTTAAAATATTAAACCATGATCTAAATACATAGCTAATGATTTCTATGAAATATTACATGATTTAGCACATACCATCATCCCTTTATTTTCCAGTTTCCTCTTTTTTTGAAAATACCTATCGCTTCCCCAACCCATAAAAATTACATTACATAGAAAAAACAGAAAATTTGGTATGATATACCTCTATCATATTTTCCCAATACACTATATTTTCATTTGTTTTGAAATTAAATAGGATGACCTTGGTTAATTTTTTTTACCAAAACCCCATTTCAAATTGCCGAGCCTTTAGCTATGCAATTAAAACTACCTCAGTTGCGAAAAAATAGAATCAATGAGGCTATTGGATTATTCCAAAACTTTATTATACACCTAGAGGTGAACTAAAAAACATAGGTCTTAATGAAGGATGTGGTCTCATAAAAAAACTTCTCATTAAATTTTTCCTTGAAATCATTCCATCCCATATACTCATGCTTATCATCCTAAAACACTATTCCTTACCACCTCCATGTGAGACCATTCAAAAAGAAAAAAGCACATTTAACATTAACATCATCAATATAATCAAGAAACTAAAATATATTTTCAATATTTTCGGTCCAATAATATTATTCTTGGGTTTCTATGCTACCGAAGAAGGAATGAGGCTTGTTATTTGGGAATTCCAATGCCTTTTGCATTTCATGAAATTGTTTGGATCCCCTAATATGAGAAGGAAATGATTCATCTCACTAATTTTATACCCAAATAGCGTGAACCACTACATCAGCAAGGCTGTGACCAAAAAAGGAGGGGGAAATATAGCATCCCTCTTTCATGGATTAAAATGAATTCAACAGGGTTTAATGATATAAACATAAGGAAAAATGTAAAAATATATATATAAAGATGACTTAAGAACAATTGTATTAAGAAACTATCATCAATAAAAAAAGTACCACAACAAGAACTATAGAATTAAAACTATATTTATCCCCCATATGATGTCTATGCATAGTCAGCAGCCTCTACATCATAGTTGGAGGATAAGTCGCAACATAATCCAACATTCCAACGGGAATCATGTTTTTTCATAAGGCATGTTACCCAAAAACCCCACCCAAATCTAAAAACTCACTCTTAGATAGTCCTTGATATAATTCATTATGACATTTAAAATTAATATAACAAATTTAAATTGAAAAACATTCTATGATACCATTTTATTAAGAAATAGGCAGTGTTTCCATCCAACCTAATTATAGTCCCTGGCATTAGTAAGGCCTGAAGGGCATCCAAAATCCACACATGTTATAAAATAGTGTATTGGAATCTCACCCATCCATTGGAAACCATTTTACCAATTATAATCAACATAAACAACCCACAAGAATATATAATCACATCAGTCTCAAGAACCATAACAAATGAATTGACAACAGTCAAAATATATATGGATGACAATTTTAATGAAAAGAAAACATATAGAAATGTATAGCGAATGAAACTAGTAAACCACCCCTAGGTAAAAAGTGGGTTATCAAATTCATTCCAGCACCAATAACACCTTCCAAAAGTGGTACAACTAGAAACCACAACCACTAGCATCGCTAAGGAACAAAATGTCTTTGCTTAGGGAAAGTATAATATAGTCTACATACATTATAGGGGTTATATTGAGTGTAATCCAATTAGTTTTAGGATACAACTAAAATTAATCCAATGCTATAACTTCATCAAAAAAATTAATAATTTAATTATTATGAAAAATAAAGAAAACATTTAAGCGAAACATTTTTTTATATAAAAATCAATGTAATAATTACAACAAGAAGAATGATATGCATAGAATCACGTGAGAACCCTTTGTAATCTCTAAAAATTAGGGTCAGTGGGGTCATTGAATCTTCGTACCATAGTGATAATTAATACAATTACCCAAATAATCTGTGTGTAAAAGCCGGTAGAGAGATAATGACATCCCAAGGTATAGTGGTCAAACATCAACATCATATTTTTATTTTAGTGTTGTATCTCTATTATTTATAGGGGAATTGGGCCTCATCCCAACCAAAACACCTAGAATACTAGACCTATTCTTACCTCCTAAATATCTAAAATTACATTATTCAAAAAAAATTCATTTTGTGTAATGAACCACCAAATACACAAGCAAAATTACAACATTTGAAACAACCATAGAAATATGAAATTTTCATTTGGAAAATCCTCATTGAACACCTATTCACTTCAAGACAAGTTTGAGAAACGATTCACCCCACCAACATAATCCATGTATATCATTTAGAGAGTATTTAAAGAATTATAAAATCATTAAACAATGCTATAGTATGGAATTACATATATGTTTCTCATAATATTCTAAAAAATAGTTGATTACCACAAATGTTCCATTAATACACCCTATAAAGATATGAAATAATATAAAATTCAGATAAAAACCAATGAGTCATGTTTGAAACAACTTTTTTTGAAATAGAAAATCCACTAGAGAAGAGATAACACATGATAGAAGAAGAAAGATACAAATATAATGGAATAAATATGAAGAGGATAGGCTCACTTGTTAATTTTTTGAAGATATCAAGACAAATTAAGTAAGGTATTGAGTTATAAAGAATAACAGTAGATGGGGAAGATGTACCTGGAGAAGAGGATTCTAAATTGGGTAAACCAAGGGGGTTAGGGTGCTAACATTAATGACATAAAAAGGGCATATTCAACATTTTTAGTGATATGGGAAGGATTCATGGTTTCACCTCATCGTTTTTTGAATAATGTTCTAAATATTATCCACATAAACCCGTAGATAAAAAAGGTTTCATGGGTTTTTAGGGGAGGTTGCATCCCCATGTGCCTAGAAATTTCCCTTACACATACCAAAATTAATTTGGTCATAGTTAGCTCATATTTCTATGTGCAACACCATGAATCTTGGACAGGGACACTATCTAAGGTGCATGGATTCCTCTTTGTTAGAGGATGGTTTCTACCAATTATTCCCCAACTCTGAAACACCTAATGTCCAACCGAAAAACCATTTCATAAAAAAATAGGCAATCATGGTGATAAATATTGTATCAAAGATAAAAAAATTACCTAAAAATAAACCACATATGTGGTAGACTACATCCGCACAGGAGTCGCTAATATAAAGGGTAGACATAAAATATTATAATTATGTTAGCTAGGTGATGTATGAATATGATCACATGATTAATTTATATTTTTATAGGAAAATAATAAATATAGTAACAATGGTAAATTATAATTCATTAACTTATTTCCTATATTTATACCTAAAAATATGAATTGCTTATCTTCAATCAATGTTTATATCTCACTTTTTCTTAATTTTTAATTAAATATTTCAACTACTGATATTGATTTCACTCATTTATAAAAATAATTAAAAAATAATGAAAGAATAATTAATATTATAAAAATTTAAAAAAATATAGGGAACACCATGATCTATCACAATACCTCATCTGAGAATGATTATCGAGGTTAGATCACTATAATAATTCTTGAGTGTTTTATATTTTTTATGTACATTAGAGTCCCCTAGATAAGATCCCCTCTTTTTAGGGTATAATATCCTTTAATTTTAAAATAAATATTATGCCAAATTTCATATCATATATGAATTAGTGAGACTAATTAAAATGTGAAATATTATTATATAAATATGGAAATTATAAACTAATCGTTAAATTGATGGTTATAAATATATTTAACTATTTTATGAAATGTATATGTGTGTTCTTTTCAATAAATTTTTTGAATTAATTCTTAGGAGATTAGAACTCCATTTTTATAAAATAAATAATGTTTATTAAGCATTTGTATCCTTAAAAACGATTTTATTATATATTATGAGATGTTAATATGAATATTTTCAACAAATTTTTGAAAATATATTTCAAAATAATGAATTAATTTTGGATATTAGGGTACCAAAATTTCTTTGAGGTTAAAGTTAGAGAATATTTTGAATAAAGTGATGTTTTTATTTAATAGACAAGATACTAATTATTATTGAAAACTGTATTTTATATTTATTTTCTACAATGTAAATTTTTATTTTTCATTAGATTATAATTTTTTAATTTCTTTTTGTAATAAATGATAAATTATTTTCTTTGAATTGAGTTTTATACTTAAATAATGTATAAAAAATAAATATTTAAGAGGAATAATTATGATAAACAGTTTATCAACATGTTTTACCTATTTATTTTATTTTTAATTATATAATTTCCGTAGTTTGATTGAAGAATAATTTATTCCATATTTGGAATTATCAGGTTCAATTTTGGTTAATATGGCCGTTTTATTTTTTTATTATTAATATACATCCTATTAAATTTAATTTACCACGAAAAATTGTAAATCATAAAATTTATGTAATAATATAAGTCGATTATGAATCAAAAATTACCAAAACACAGGGCTTAATTTTATTTTATAATTATACCTCATTAATAATAACTGAAATTACAAATACTATACCTTTTTTGTTTGGTAATTATTTTCACCATTTATATTATATACATATATATATATATATAAGTCAAAAATATTATTATCTTTTCTTTATTTTCCCTAATTTATAGAAATTAGGATAAACAGAGAATATATTAAGTTATAAATATTAATTTAGAATCAACTTCCTCATTTTTCCTCAGGGTAATTCGTTTTTAATTTTTAGTGAATGTAGCAATTTCATCAAATTCTCATGAAACACTAACAGATTTCTTCTGTGAGTGAAAAAATATATTAAATGATATTAAAAATTCTATAAATTATATTATTTTATTCAGTTTTTGTGTAATGTGATTTTCTAGATAAAATTTTTATATTATATTAGTTTTAAGGATTTGGACTCTAATTTCCTTTGTTGTATTGTTGTTTTAAAAGTTAAATTGTAAGAATAGTTCTAAAATTAACATCATTGTAATTTTACATTAACTAATATTTTATTAATGAAATTTAAAAACAAAAAAAATTATATATATATCTATATATCCTTGTGAATTTTATATTGATTAAGAAATCATCCCTTGTCCATTAATTGGGTGTTAATCATTTTATAGTTAATATACTAACACATTTAATATTAAAAATATGTAAATATCACAATAATTCTCAAAAGTGTTAATGAATGGTAAATAATAAGACGATAAGGGGGAATTTCATTACCAAACCCACAATGCCCCCCCCCCCTTCCAACGTTACCCATTGTGTACCTTCCTAAATCACTACTCTAATATGTTATGGGATGGACGCTAACATTGATTAGAAATAACACTAACATTGGAGGAAATATCCAAATGTACCGATATAGAAACACACATATCTAATCCCATGAAATATTGATATATAAATTACTAGAAATACAAAATTTATTGACAAATATTAATCCCACAATTAGTGTATGGTGAATAATAAATGAATGTATATATTTCCAAATATAATTCCACAAAAAATTATATGATGTCGCACCTTATTTAAATATTAGTCTGTAGTAAAATATAACACTTACAAAAACAATGATGTGTCTTTCCCAAAATAATATCATTCTCTTCTTAGTCCACAGAGAACCCCAAAGAACAACTATCCATCAGCATAAGAAATTAAATTTTCTATTATATCAAATAAGGATTGATTATAATAAAATGTAGTATGAAACCCCAAAATAAATAATAATAAATCATCATGATAGTATCATCCATCTCCTCATAGGGTAATGACAATAAGAAATGAATGATACATTGAAATATGCATCAAGATATACTCTTGATAGACACAATATCTTAAGGTAAGTTCATAATCACACTGCCCGAAAAAGATTCTATTTAAGAGTTTATTGAAATAATATCCCAAGAGAACTCCCTCTAGATTTCTAATAGCAATGAGGTCATCTATATAAGAAGTTGTTCCCAGCAGGTCCCTTCAAAAGGTTGCATAGACTAGAATTCTAAAAGAGTTTGATATAATGTTTTTTATTATACCCAGTTCTATTGGGTATACCAAAATCCTAATTAGTATTATTCCCTTGTGTAGGGTATTTATTCCATGGTATAGTTTTAAACACATTTTCTGAGAACCCCACATACAGTTGAAGTTATATAGGCTCTTACCTAGGTCCATGGGTGAAAAGAATGATCTATATTTGGGGAAAATACCATATATAGGATCAAAATCCATTATAAATTGTGTAACTACATTCTATACACACATATTTGTGGATCATGGGAACACACCCTAAGAGAACTTTTCAATGTCAAAGAGAAAAAAAGACTCATAACTCACATGGAATGTTAAAAAACAGGTATTTATATTCTTGAGTTATTCTATGTTCTCAATACCACGACCTTGTGCTCCTGGTCATGCCAGTGTACCCCTGGTTATATCTGTATACCCCTGATATTCCATTGTAATCATTTGTTTCCATGTACCTGGATATGCCCATCTGATCTGGAAAAGTCCAGGTACCAATCTTTATGCATGTAATATTTTTATTCTTGTGTACTTGAGGATACACAATGAGTCTTATGGTCGAATCACATGGCATGTGATCGGTTTCACATGTTGTATTATACTTTAATAATTTATGGAATCCTTATCACAACATCCTTGCTCATACACAATGGGTATCTCATGATTCGACATCGTGTAGTGTGTTTTTTATTAAACACATGGAACTTCATGAATCTATATCCACTTAACCGTCCCTAATCATGTATGTTTTCAATCTAACTTTGGATTGTGGATCCCATCTGTTTAAGCCTCTTCATCACTTGAGAACTAATTTAGGTCGTCTGACTCCCATGGAAGACCATCCCCCATGGATCTATACCATTTATTCATGTCAAAACCCTAATTGGATATCCCAAATTCTAAATATAAAATTATTTCATTCCTACACAACATAATTTCACTATTTATGATGACCCCAAAATCATGGTTATAATATTTTGTTTCATGAATTGAAGAAGAAAACATCATCCAACAGGTATTCGAAAAAAATTCAGTCAAAGTGTCAGTTAGTGACGAAGTCATGAAGTTAAGAGAGGAAAATTGTCATTATAAAAATGAGTAAAGAATCATGAACATGTTTAGGTTGGACTTTATCATTTACATTACAATGAGGAATGAATAATCCAATAAATTAATGAAAAATATTCACCGTAATCTACTATCGATTACTGAACCGAATTTTTTATGTTATGTAGTCTTATTTTCACATGGGATAATCAAGAAGGATAAATCCAAATATATAAAACATCATACCTCAATTTTTGATATATCACCCTTGAAGAACAATCATATATCATATTCATTTGTTATATCCTCCAACTATATTGAATTGTAATATTGTTATGGTTCACTCCAACCCCCTGGTCAATTTTATTCTGAAAACATTTCTTGAATTGATCCATTGTATATATCATATTTAATTTGGATAACCATTATATTAACCAAAATGTAGTTTTTTGTAGTGGATGAAGTAGGTCACTAAACCACTATAATAAAATATATAAATAAATCTATTTATATAATATTTGTGCATGGTGAATCTTCATCACAAACAACCGGAATTGAAAATGATTATATTATTCCATGGGTTATTCAGAAATTCTAGACTTAATAGTGGTAAAAATTTTCAATAAATATATTATATAAAAATTATTTCACATATTTTTGAAAAGTACATATGAGGTTTAGTAATAATTTTAATATTTATAAAATATCAAATCCTTTTTCAATGGACCACACAACATAATTTTGTCTCACTGCATGAATCCAAAAATATTACAAGATATATTTGAAATCATTAAATGAAAAAAAATATGTGACCTTATATTATGACTATATTATGAGTTATCATAAAATAAATATCCAATATTATATAAAAATGTGTGGCTAATGTGATAACATCTAAGTCTCCCACGCCCATTTCATCTTCTTAATATTATCATGATTCCACCAAAAATACACCAATGAATCACTCACCGGAAGGACCTCGGATCACCCCTAGAGGTGATAGGTGAATCAAGGTGTCAACTTTTTCTTTTTAATTTTGTTTTCTAATTCCCATGTTGGTAGGAACTTGTTAAACTTTTCAAACAAAAGAATGTAGGTAGATGATAAAACCCTTTTACTTAGTTCACAGCAAAGGGCTATGTCCAACGGGAATACACCAATAGTGTGGGGTTGTACCTAAATACCCTAATAATTACAAGTCGAGGATTACAAGATTTGGTCACAGAAAATATAATCTAGGAACACGGCCTTCACAAGGTTCAGGGATAGCTCACTGCATCCCTCGAATCACTTTCATCGGCTCCCCCTAGCTCACTACGTTGAGAAAAGTCATACTTAGTTTATCAACATGAAAGTCTCATCAATAGATTTTCATTTAAGTATTTGAATCTATTCAGCATGAAACAAGGATTTCATCGAATTCCTAGATTGGTTCAAATGAATGTACTGATCACACACACCATATTTTAAAAATCATGTTAGATGCATAACACCACACTTGCACGCAATACCCCAACATGCATGCATGATTTGGGAATTGTTGAGAAAGATGACTTTTTTGAAACATCTACTTTCTGCACAACCATTATCTTTCGTGAAACTGCCCCGAATGATTCACATGGACTTTTATAAACTGAAGTAACAAATTGTGTGCAAGAATGACCCTGTTGTAGTCTTTCACGGGCAAATATTATACGCGGATGATTAACAAAATTTTCATTGGAAAATTCATAATTATTCATTAGGGTTGCCACATATTTAAATTTCCTTGATGACCCTACACGCACAATCCCAACACATCTTTGTCAGTGCATGAAAGATTTTTCATGACCGATCAAAACCTTTTTTGATGTCACATTGAGTTCACAAACCCTTTCATAAGACATCATCTTTCATGCACTCGATTACTTTTCCATTTTTCGATGTTCTGATACTAAAACATAACTTGCGCACAATATCCAAAAACACCTTCAATCTTGCGCACAAAAACCAATCATCCAGGCACAATTTAAATCTTTCATGCACCTTCCTTTTCCAAAAACACATTTCTCCATTTTCAAATTTTCAGCCCCAAATATTTGGCAAACACTAGAGAACGGTGCCACTTTCAATACTACTTTTAGCCCAAACTATCTAAACCGTCTCCATCTAATCTTCATAATCTTCCATGAAAGGGTTGACAATAGAAAACCCAAACAATGATAAAAAATCATATTTACCACAAACACAAACCTAACTTGTTTTCCAACAATGAACATCCTTGGTCCCAAAAGCACCAATATGGTATCCTCTCCCACCGATCCTATATATCCATTGGTTACACCTCAATGGTTTCTCTATATTCAATTTACAACTCACTCTAATTGATAACATGTGTGGGTCAGGAATTTTCAACCTCACTGGTGAATTGTGGAATAGATCGAACAATCGTTGTAACTATGTTGGTAGAGCCACGTTATCTGCCACTACACTTATTCTATGAAATATCAAAAAATAATAATGAACCATAGAGATAGTCTATAACCTTTTCCTTGTCTCTACACTCCATGTTGATGGAAGACAGTTGGGATCATATAAAACCCCTCAAATAGTGCAATACCGATTGTGGAATGGTAGTTTTTGCTGTATGAATACTCCACCATGTTTATATGATAACCCATAAAATGGACAAATTCCAACATGATACCTCAAAACAAGTTCTCTATGACATAAATAGTCCACTATATTTGGATATTATTTTATGGGTGAGACATTAGGGACTAAAAAAATGAATGACATAATTTGTATAATCCACTATATAATTATGATTTCAAGTGAGCATCATGGACTAAAAATATAATATATGGAATGATAAGAAGTTAGACAATCTCATATATGTAATGGGCCCCCCAAATACTTGTTTAACACAACATTCATATAGATAAGAAGTGGACCAATATGGTAGGTTGGTCAATGATCACCCAATTGAAATTCATTCCTCAGGTCATTCAAGGTAACCCCATCATGATGTTCATAGATACGCAATCCCAAATCCACTCTAGCACATCATGTGGTTGAGATAAATACTTACTCTATAATTTGATTGATATGTCTATTTTGTTGAGATTCCAAAAATGGATAATTGAGGATTTTTTCCAAAAACATATTGTCAATCAACTACTCCATCTATCTCCATATAAAAAATTATAATTTCAAGATATATTTCATTATGATAGAAGAAAAAAGTTATCACGAACGAACAATACAAGACATTTGACTCATAGGTTAGCTCGAAGAAATCGAGTGGTGTTGCTTAGAGATCATAAGAGCTTGTCTGGATTATCAATAGAGGTATTGTATCCTTAGATCCTCGCATTACAATGATTGTAATCCAAAATTTTCTTTTTAGATAATAAACATTCACCGACAAATAATTTTCATAATCCCATGTATTTATTTCAGTGAATATTATATAAATTAATGATAAATTTGATGTGAATTATCCTCTCTCATAGATATGAAAAAAGTTTATTAATTGAAATTTTTATATTCCACCCACCCTAGCATGCTTCCACTGAACCCAAAACTAATAGAAATGACATATATTTTACCACTAATCATCAATGGAACCTTTTCATAACAGTTCTATATGACCTTCACATACCCTCACCATATTCCACCATCTCCCTAATCTTAATAGAGACTTCATGGGGGATGAGGACAACATGTTTCCATGTATTCCACCACTAACTACTCTCTATAATCCTCTTACACATCCATTTCCCTTCCGAAATCATTGGGCATACATATACATCATTCTTGATGGAACACACACTATAAATCCATCATCCAAAAAACGGGTAAGACAATCCCATGAATATTGTTTCTAATTATCATAATAGTATAACCGCCTCTCCCTAGACTGATTAGAACCACCCCAATATCCCATAATAATAGAACCTCAACATTGAGATCATATTATAAATTAATTAATTTCTATATCCTTTCATATTCTATTGGTAATCATCTCTAAAATGCTCAAACCTTATGTGACCACTGTGGGAACGCACTTCTCTCATCACCTTATGTTGAAATCTAACTATCACCATGGAATTATGCATCAGCACAACGTTGAATGTATTTCAAAGACTTATCAATATTGTAAATATTTATCTTCATATGACACTCTCAATTTTTTATTTTTAGAAGAGTAAACCCTCAACAACATCAATGAGTATCATGATAGGTTGGTAATTCACTATGAATACTCTATTATAGTCATTATTCCATACAAGAATATATAAAATATCATTTATTCATAAAGATAATATTTTATTTGGGGTTTACTAAAATAAAATGAGATCCTAAAAAAGTCATTGAAAGAGTAACCTAATTATACACATAAAACCCCATGGCCTTATAAACTCCTATTATAACCATGATGAAGGCTTTCCACCAGGAATACCATATAGGTTGTAGGTGTGTGGTTGAGGTGAATGACACATGTAATCAACTAATGAAATTTTTCAATAGTATGTGGTAATAGATCACCCCAAAACCGAAGTTCGCAATGATTCAAAAAATCATGAATCATTATTAGCCTATGAACCTCTTCTAAGAATACTACATATTTCATATGGTTGTCGACGAGAGGATATATAGATAAAAAACCAGTCAAATTTACTACCTCCTAAATGGGTCCCTCTATCAAAGCCTCATCACAAATGGGATCTTCCTAGTGATCATGTTTCAAAATAATATATGGAAATTTCAATGGAGGAATCTAGAAATAGCCAATTTATACCATGGATAATTACTATATCGGGGAGATGACTTGAGAAGGACTTGTAAACAAAACTCATTCCTATATGATACATGTACCAATGATTTCTCTACAACCAAATTCAACATGTATATAGTCAAAGGGTTGTTATTTAGATTCATTTTGTATGTATATGAGGGTCACCACACCAACATTGGAGTCCCTTTCCTAAAATACAAACTCTAAATATATGAAACTATTACCATAAAACCAAAACCAATGTCAAATCTAGAAAAAACTCTGAAATCCAATATTAATATGCAATACTCTGATGGTATTCTTTCATAATCTGGCCCACTAAGGACCATTTGGATACTAATAAGCCATTTTCGACTTCTCTAGTCCAGCCTTCAATAGGGTAATGGTTGAATTCCAGTAATGAGTATGAATAATTTTATCAAGGGAAGACTTATCCAAGTTTACATGTATATACAATAAGATCTTGATAAAAATGAAATTCTAAAATGTAAAATATAAAAGATGATAATTTATTGAATACATATAAATCCCATATTTAGATTATGATCAATTTCACTAGAAAAAATGAAAAAAACATTGAAAGCCCATCAATAACTATAAAGAAGTCCATCACTCTAAAAAGGCGGGACTCTATTCAAATGTGAATCTCAGTACAAACCATGAACATTCTTGACCAATATAAGCTATATCTTCACTTATTCCACTAATAACCCCATTTCACTATTGTTCATCTTCATAATAAAAGACACATGCATGCATATTCCATATTTGGGTGTGTATAACAAAACCATGGAGGAAGCCTAGAAAATAAAAATCTGAAAATGTAATATAGCACCTATCAACTCTTCGCAGGGGATGTCCAAAAAAATATGACACACAAACACACACAAACTCACACAGATATATATATTAATCCATATATACTCATGTCAGACACTATGTCTCATATTATGGTCATAAATATATTATAATCCTAAGAATTGACTTGAGAATTTCTGGGAACACTCAATAGCGAGAACTCAATCAGAGAGTATAATAAAACTAATGGTATCAATCTGAGAAACCCTGATAATTGATTCCTTCAATATGTAAGTACACACTAGAAGTCTAATGAGATCAATACATAGTTGGATATCTCACACAATGACATAGGGTATAGTAACACACTAATCTGAATTTACCTACTATGTATTGGATTGAAAAAAGATTAAATATTTTACAAAGATTATGAGAACCCCTCACAGGGAAGAAGATGATACAGGATCATTCCCAAGGGAACATTGGGGTGGGAGAAAATTCTACTTGATGAAATGCCATAGAGAGTATAATATTCTTATTTCACCAATGTAAAGCCCATATGTACTGTCATATGTATGGATATAAGGAACACACCCTATGGGAAAAATATTATTGTAATAGAACATGGGAATCAGACATATCTATGAAATACATGTGGATTTTACATGTAAGACATATCATGTACAATGAGTCCTGAGTGTTCATGTGGACTTCTAATTTTTCTTGTGTCCTCTAGGTAGTTCTATTATACACCTAGTTAAGTTCATGTACCCTAGGAAAATACTGTGTTCTAGATCAGGTGTAAGTACACAGCTCCTCAAGTATTCTTCAACCGAGTCCCTGTACAAAAATTATCCCATGAACTTTGGATAAGCATGTCTATCGATGGTAATAAGCGATTCACCAATACATGTCACATGATGAGTGAAAAGTGTCACACTATGTGAGATCATTTATTACCTGTAAAAACCATATCACTACATATAAGTCACATTCTATGTTTATATAAGTATTATGTTCCATGTTGTGTGGTATTTTTCAAAACCGATGGATTTTCACAAGTCCTCCACCCATGGCACTGAAATCCATGATTTTAACCACTACTCTCACTATGTATCATGGATATAATCTTTTCAAGGATTCAAATTTCATAGATCATATTATATCTATCATAATTTCATTTAAAACAATCACTGATTTTATCATACCATCAAATCACATCGAAACCACAATAAGAAGTATTAAAATCCATCTCTGATCCACTATCATCAATATGTGTCATAGAGACATTGTTTACCATGATCCAAAACTTATGGTGATGAACCGTTATGTCAAAATCTAAATGTGTAATAATCATTCACTAGGTATTTGTGAAACCGTCAACGAAACGGGGCACTATAATAGAATACTAAATGAAAAGGTAGATAAATGCACAAATCAAAAATGAAAAATGTGCCTCAAAATTGATACAATTGGCTCGAAACACATTAATTAGAAAAAAAATGAATAATCCAAAAAATGAACAAATAATATCAACCCTAATAATTTATGTCTCCAATATATAATTATTAGGAGATTCATATTGTGTTAGAAATAAGATAATAAGTTACGATAAATTAACAGTAATGGAATGTTTGACATTGATTTTAGATCAATCAATACTGATTAAAAATCCTACAAGTTTGCCATTGGTGATATTCTAAAACACAGTTGGCCTTGATGATCCCTTATGTATCAAAATTGTCCCTTAATAAATTGTTTTCTTCTAATTTTTTCCAATAGAACCTCTCTAGATATCATTATTTATTAATATAACCATTTATTTCACCAATAACTGGGTATTTAGAGAGGTTCAATTAGGATACAACGTTAATATATTAATTTAAATAAAATATTTCATTTTTTCACCCACAATAACTTTTTTTATAATCAGTAGATTCCAATAATAATTATCTTTCACCAAGTATAATACCAACATCATGGACTCATCAGAGGTCTCACATTTACAATTTGAGAAACCATTTATGAGTTATTCGCAAATTTCAAGAAACATTTGGGAATATGACATTAATATATTTAATAGTTTTAAAATATCAATTCTGGGAGAACTTTGCCTCTTAATCTCACAGTGTATCAGCTCCTTGCTCCAATAATATTACATGAAAATTTCAAAGCAATACATGGAAACAATAGTGAAATTATAGTAAAAATGTGATCAAATAATTTCATAATATTATATTTTCAAATTATTTAAACTCATTATCATCACACATGTAAATGATAATATTTATAATCTGTTAAAATAATAATATTATTGCATACCATTTAATATATTAAATATATATCCAAATATCCCATCAATATTCATATAAAATAGAACAAATTATTATTATTTATAAAAAAAATTAAAAACATTGTGTTTCAGCTAATACCTTCCCTTTTTTGTTAACTATATCCTTCCTCACATCATGAATTATTTTTTGGATCATAAAACTATAGTATGAAGTATTTTGTAGTATATATTGTGATTATTTCTAAATAATATGTATAGTTATTAACCACAAATTTACATATTATTTTAATTTATAAAATATTATAAAATTAAAAAAACCATTATTAAAATATATATGTTTGTGTGTGTGTGTATTTAATTTCTCATCATACATCAATATCAATTTGTATCAAATGAGAATCATATATATCATTCATGTGCTCAATATACCACCACATTATGAACCGATATAATTCATTTTAAAATTCCACCTCTCAAAGTTGGTTGTAGTATGTAATATAATGTCTATATATATTATTAATGAAATATTTATTTTTATTAAGTGATTATATATCATATAAATTGTTACATTTCAATCCATTTGATAATGACAATGTCATTCGTGTGAACATGTCTGCTCCCACCTCTATAAAGAGATGTGATTCATTTTGAATCAGCACATTATATAGATGTTACTTATGTATATTAAAATTAATGATTTGGGAAGTATGATATATTTAAAATTTTATAATGATAAAATGATTATTTCATCTATTCTATAATGACTATTGAAAAATGGAAAATTACTCATGTGTATATATGACCTAACATGTCCATGATTGTAACTGAGTTCAATTTTCAGAACTCTATTCCATTATAGGATTTAAAAAAATAATTGATATATAAAAATGATCATTATTTCAAAATTATTATTCTATATTTTATGGAAAAAATTCATGTTGACTATGGTGAAAAAGATAAATCCATTTTTAAATTCTGAATAGAATGTCATTAAAAAAACGGATTTCAAATGAACTAATTATGTAATTAAAAATGTCATCATAAGAAATGACAAAATGGAATAATTAAAAAATAATAAATTTTTAAAATGTTATTAAAAAAATAAAATAATTATTATATAATTATTATATAGGAATTTAATGGAATTCATGGAATATCTGGACCCGTGGTATTGAAATTCTTTAAAATTTTATTTAATTTACTTATATTTTAATGTTATGAACCAAAATTCTTTTGTTATGTGTATATGATTCGCCTTTTACATTATAAATCATGAATACTGCATAAATTAATTTATTTTCTGTTTAAATTCATATTATATTGTACATATATATTATAAATTAATGTTACATTATGGTTAGTGTTTCATAACTCAATTTCATTTCATTAGGTTATATCACTTGATCATTTGTTATATTATGGAAAATTTATATGGAACAAAATTATTTCTATTTCATATACACATGAGATGTGTTTATTTATATTTGATACATTTAATATATCCTTTGGTTATCTTTCACTTCAATTATACGATCTATGTAAGTGTTAATCATCTCATATTCCATTTCTATGGGACATACATTTAAGATAACACCTTTATTCATTTTAGAAGAGTGTATACTTAAAACCTGAAATGTCATATCACAAGTTTACATATTTTTTTACCTTTCATGTTTATTTTTTTATTATTATTCATGAGTAATATTGTTTAAATGTTACAAAAGTGGGAAAGAATTAATGTTACAATATTTGTTATTTTCAAGATATCTTATGCCCAATGACCTTTTAGAGGAAATAATATGATCCTATTTTTTTACATAAAACATCTTCTACACAACTTATGAATTTTAATTACATATTCAACTTCAAATTATTCTAGTATTGATAGAATAATACTAATGATATTAGTTTCTATGTGCAACTTAACTTCTTCCTTTTATTAGATTGGTAGTATTACTTTTCAATATTAATGTTTTATAATTTTTTTAACAAAACATGATCTTTTATAAAAATAAATGATCTCATTTATATATTTAAAATAATCCTTGATGTTATTTTAACAGACACATTGTTTCTGACACATTATTTGGGGCACACATAAATCTATAGAAGACACAAAATAGTTTTCCCGCATTCCTGCTTTCGAAAAGCGTGCGACATCCATCCATTATTCAGGGAAATTTTCTCCTTGATTGAAATGGGATGACTGAATCTCAGTTCCTCCATCCATGGATTCCTCTTTGTAGGTCGTTACCTATTCTGGGTCTCCTTCATAAACATAAAAAGTTTTTGTGAAACTCTTTCCAGTGCCATGTCTTCATGAACACTTGTTAATTACGCTGCATATGTCAGATCATTCAAAGGGGTCCAGTCAGGGTAGCAACCTTCAGTCGGGGGAGTAGTCATGCTGGACATTACTGGCATGTCTGGATGTAGAATAACTGAGGTGTATGGGTTTTTACTTTATGATAGGGATTCTCAAGGGTGCAGAGGTCGGATGAATCCCACATTGAGTGTGGATAATTTTATGTCGTAAGCATGTATCTGAGGTGATCCTCAGCTTCCCATGTTTAACACATGGTATACCACAATTTTAATGTCTAGAAGATAGAGATTGGACTGTTCAGAATATAGACCATAGTGGATCAATCTGGTGAAAATCTATGAGGGAACACTAATGTTGGGTCTAATGTGTGGTTAGTTACCCGATTTTTGCTAGGAGGAGTGATGAAGTGGCTGAAATGATTTCACTGGGGTAAGGAAGACTAGGTAATAATGAAAATGTATATGGATTGTTGATTGGATGGTAATGAGATGGAAATGACATGAGGATGACACTGATGTTGGGCTTCAACCTCAAAGTGACTTCTTATGTATCCATGTGGCAGAGAATCAATGTCCACACAACTCGATGGGGTGATCGGGAACCGGAGGAGGTAACCCCTGAGAATGGACACATATATGGGATACATAGGAAGTATAACCTCTGGGTTGGGGTGTGACCTTCCCAAAACCCCTAGGCTCGAGGGAGAGAGGAAATAATGGGGTTTGATTGACAGAATTGAACCTCATGGAGGCTTCCTACGTATCCCTGAGGCAAGGAATAAATGTCTATATAGTTCAGGATGGGGGCATAGAATCACTTAGTGCACAAAGGACAGCGATCCAACGATATTCTAGGGGCTTTTTGTGGTTAGCATCCCGGGGTTGGTCTGCCACCAATGAAACAGACCAAATATGTGTGTCCCACAATGGTAACTCGAAATGTTTTCCATTGTTTGGGGTTGAACCACATGAGTATTCATACGTACCTTTTCTAGGACATAGGGATAAAACCCACATAGTTCATCTTATAATGAATTACTGTTGGGCGGGGATGACAACAAATTACTGATGGTCGAGGTCCCATTGGATTACCGCATGTTGGGGTACAAGAACTTACTATCTGATGGGTATCATAATGAATTATCTTCGATTGGGGATAATAATGTCTTACCATCTATTGGGAGACACTAAATCTTACCGTTGATTGGTATTTGACATCAGGGAGGCTTCCTACATAACTTGTCTTAAAGATAGGGAACAATGACGTTGTAGTTTGAATGGAATAAATTTAACATCGTGTAGGATGAAAAGGGGGAATATAGTTTAACGTAATGTAGGAAAAAGCTGGACCAATGTGGAGTGGTTGGAAGTAATGGGTGTTGGGCTTGAACCTCAAGGAGGCTTCAAACTTACCTTGCTATGGAGATAGGGATCAAAGTCCATGTAGTTTCGAAGGGGGATGAAATTTAATGTCAGGAAGCTCAATTGTGAACCAACGTGAAGGGGTCGAGACAAATAGGTGTTGGGATTGAACCTCATGGAGGCTTCTTACTTTTCCTGCCTAGGGGAGTAGGATCAAATTTCATATAGTTTAGGAGGAGGGATACAATATAACATCATTCTAGATGAAGGTGAACCAAATCAAATGGTTCAGTACAAATAGGTGTTAGTCTTGAACCTTATTGAGGAATCCTATGTACCCTACCTAGGAAACATGGATCGAAGACCATGTAGTTTGAAAAGGTTTTTGGATTACACGCTAAGGTATCCCATGATAGATTTCATTGTCACTACCTACTCTATGCCGACATGATTCATTCTAAGTTTGAGAAATAATAGTCACCAAATCCAGACAATCACATCGCGAAAGGTGCTTTCATGGGAAGTGAATGGGGCCTACACGTGGTTAGTGGCCCAAATAATTAACATGGTCTTATGAATGGTTAGTGGCCCCAGAAAATGGATATTGTGAAATACCCTATAATGTAGTCCTGATGGTGGAAATGACCATAGGGAGAGGTATGGGGTAGTGAAGGTCCCTGTGCCCATCACCCCTCTGGTCTTTATCATGGAAGAAGAGAGGATGAGCAGAGGTGATACCTCCCACAGTAATGGCTAATGGCTTTCCCTATGATGGTTTCACTAACCAATAAATATATGTCACTCTAAGAAAGATGATCTAATTATCTGTGAGGAAGATTTCACTCCCATAAATACATGTGGGCATAGAGAATTTCAGATATGGGGTGCCCCATGTGCGATGCACGAGGAAAGGATATCGTTTAACGTAATGTGTTGAGAACTATGGTGCATGGAAGTATAACATTCTGTAGCTTGGATGAGGTTGGATGACTCTGCACCCAAAGGACATACCTAACTAATACTCGCCCACCCTTGGGTGAGGGAAGGCATCAACAATGTCATGGTGAGTGTGTGTTGTGGAGTGATCCACTACGGGGTCGACATTAGTATGGATATACGAGGAATAAATACAAGTTAACATGGATATGTAAATAAGAATGAGGCTATGAAATAAAATGCGAAACACCACCCATGGGACCTTGAAATAAAATCATATAGTCTAGGAGGGCTATACGGGAAATGGGTTTTCATTACTAACAAGTTCAAATGGAAGGTTGTTGTGAAGCTCTGTAATGGCCCGAACATCTCCGGCCCATTTCTTTGTCAAAAACAAGGTCAATAAGTGTTTTGGTGGGTAAAATGGACTTTTCCCACACTTTCCAGAATTTTGTAAGTACACGCCGTGTAGTGTGAGTACACGCTGTGTACCCCCTCGCCGGGTATACCCCGTGTTTGAGGTCATGTCCTTGCCATGTGACATAAATGGGTACACACCGTGTATCAAATACTACACGCCGTGTAGTCCCTCCCCACGTACATGTTACCCTCACATCGTGTGTTGACCATTCAATGGTCGCGTGCCGTGTTAGATTCGTGTCCTTGTCGTGTGAAATAAATGGGTACACGCCATGTATCCAATACTACACACCATGTAGTCCCTCCCCGCATACGTGTTACCCTCAAACGGTGTGTTGACCAGTCAACGACCATGTGCCGTGTTGGAGCGGTTTCCTTGCAATGTGAAATAAATTATTACACACCGTTTAGCCAATACTACACGCCGTGTAGTCCCTCCCCACGTATGCATCACCTTCAAACAGTGTGTTGAATAGTCAACAGTTGTGTGCCATGTTGAAGGCCGTGTTGGAAGCCGCGTGGTGACTGTGTGAAATTGCTAAGTACATTCCATGTACCATAATGTACACTCCATGTACTTTTGTTTTTCACGCCTATAAAATGAGGGGTCCCCTCCTCCTTTTCAACTCACCCCTCTCCTCCTCATTCCTTTGGGCAGAGCTCTCCCAAGAGACTCGAAGGCTCTTTTTCTTCCATAACTTATTCGTCCGAGCTCTGATTTATGATCCGTTAGCGGACACAGGATCATAATGATGATGAGGAACTTTTGAGATTGGATCCATTGTCTTTCCTTCAGCCTTTCCTTCCCAGCTTCCACATGATGAGGTTTTCCGGGATTTGACAGAAGTGACGGATGCCAACGAACATCTTCTAATGTTGATTCGAGGGAGCGTTGTGATCAGAACCTGTTAAGGTAGTGATCTTAACTTCGTCTTTCTAAATTGTGCATCATGTGGGGTGGGTTTCCACTTTTTTAAGTGAAAAACATTTGAACCGGTTTAATGAAGATAATAACTGGCTTATATAATAGGGATGGGATGTTGTGAATGCAATTACTTTATTTTATATCCTGTGATATTATGTTGTGAATTGAATAGGCTTATGCCTACTGAAAATAACGGTCATTAGGGGGCCTTTTCTTGTGAAATTAAATGTTTCCCTATCTTTTTAGACCGTTTCTGAATGGAACATTGTTGAATGTGGAATTTGGATAATCACGTAAAGTAGGCTGATTTAAAATATGGAACCCTTTGTGATCATCCCGGTAGAACAAAATGGAATAATGAATATATGGGTGTTGGATTGGATACATGGCATATGATGGGGATGTTCTTGTGGGTTTTTGTGGATCGGGTGAGAAACTGGGATGCAGTTGGCTTGGTTGTGTGTTGGTGTGAATGCTATGCTGGTGATGGGCAGCGGGGCTGAAATGAATGGTATTAATGGGGTAATGATGTAGGGTGTGGTTGTGGTTATAGTGGTTGGCAGCGGGGCTGCAGGGTTGGGTTCGAATGTGAATGAACTATGGGTTTTGAATAATAAATAAATATTGGAATTGTTAATAAATGGTGGGGCATGGTAATGGAACGGGAATAATAACCAATGGGATGGTTGGTTATTAAGAAGGGACTTGTTGTGCTGCTTGTGTTTTCCTCACATGATTTGTGGATGGCAGGGATATGCTTTAAAAATTATCAATGTGGATAATTGTGGATAGTTTCCCAGTAGTTAAGGAACTAATAAACTGATTCTGTTGAAACATGAAAACTTAAATGGGGTTTCGGGATTGTTTGTTGTATGCATACTTCGTAGTAGTAGTGCCGAGGAACGTGCTCAGTTCTCTAATTAAAATCCATAGGTTGGGCTGAGTGTTTATTATATAAATATATATATATATATATATATCTTGGTGTTTTATCGCACCCCACCCATGTTGAGGACTTAGTGCCAAACCCTCCCATTTCATGGGAGAGGGTGTTTTCCTCTTTGTTATTAGCTCCTTCCTACTCCTTCTTCCCTAGGCTGTGATGGATTGAGGTGAACTTACACCCATGATTCTTTAGGTAGGCTTTGATTGGGGTGGTTTTAGCCCAAGACTCTTTGGGTAGGTTTTACTATCTCCCAAGAACCTTCGGGATGAGGCCCAAGTTTGTGTGGGCGTGATACGTGGTTGTGAGGCCCAGGTGTGTGTGGGCGAGATACGTGGTTGTGAGTCCCTGGTGTGTGAGGTTGGGATACATGGTTGAGAGGCCCAGGTGTGTGTGGGAGGGATGTGTGGTTCTTGTGTCCCAGGTGTGTGTTGGGCGAGAAGAGTGTGGTAGCGTTAGGGCATTCTCCATTAGGAAGAGAAACTAACTAGTGGGAAATGGTGCGGGGTACCCAATAATCTTGTTCTTATATATTGCTACCTGTTGTGATTGTTTTTTTGGTGAGTGTGGATGGTGAGGTTGGGTGGATCGAATTCCTTTCTAGGTTTCTTCATATTTTCTCATAGGACATTAGGATGTCTCCCCCACTTGTGTACGAGTGCTTTAGGTTTCCCTACTGAGTATACTTGTATGCTCACCCTACGTTTACTTTCAGGTTTCTAGGAGGACTACCAGGGCCGTGCGGGACCCTACTAGCTAGGACAGTTGGAGTTGTTGCAGTTTCTGTACTCTTGTTTATTTTGGTAATGCACTTTTGAGCTTTCTTGTATTTTTACCTTGTTTCAAAACTATTTAAACATGCATGTGGGATTGTTTTAGGTTTATTTATATAAACTTGTTATTTTCCTTTTTGGTGGTTGACTTGTCCTATTTCCTGATCTTAAATAATAAAAAGGGTAATGCCTCCCATATTTTTGAAAACTCATACCCTTGGTGCTAGTCGACACCCCGGGGCCTACTGGAGGGGGGACTCATGGGTAATTATCTCCCTTTCACCATTTCTAGCTCAGGAGGGGCATCTTTGGTGGGAGGGGGTCATGACAGAATGGTATCAGATGTGATGGTTGAGAGATACGATGGAGTCTATAGTTAGTCATAGTGCGGATTGCATTGGATGGTAGGGAAACAGTGTTGGTTAATCATGGTGTGTGACATAGGCCAGAGAAGAGCGGCTTGGACACGAGATTTTAGGGCCCCTCGTGATCCAATGCAATGACTCTAAGCCTACCGAACGACCAAGTGAGACTACAAAAAGTTCAGGGTAGAGACCTTATGGATGGTACATGCATCATTGTGGTTGTTTTTTACTTGATTTGGGTGTTCTGGGAAAGAAATTGAAATAAAATGATAAAATAAAACCCTGAGAAATTACCATACTACATGGGCTTAGGCGATCTTTGTTTACCGTACAGTTATGGAACCTGGACGTCATCCCCAATTTCTCAGACGGATGAGGCCCAGAACATTCAGGCGGTCGATCAGTTGAGGATTGACTGAGAGGAGGAAGATAGCCAGTGGCAGAAGACTCTCCATTCGTTGCAGTGGCAGACCCTCAAGAAGTATGAGGTTATTACTTCTGATACAGAGACTGAGGGGTGTCTTGAGGAGTTAGGGATTACTTTTAACTTGATCCATGCTCTGAGGGAGTAATAGGTTCCCCTAGCAGTCAGTCACCTAAGAGGTGCGGCATGACAGTGGTGGACGCTCTACCTTGGATAGAGGATAGAGGCAGAGGTTCCGTGGGATGACTTTGAGAAGGAATTCCGAGAGAAATTCCATTCTTCCATGATCAATGCGGAGAAGCAGCAAGAGTTACTCTCCCTCCAGTAGGGAAATATGTCAGTACGATAGTTGGGGATCATGTTCAAGGATATCCAGTTCTTTTCTCCAGATCTCTTTCCGGATGAGGAGTCTCTGGCGAGACGTTTGGAGGAGGCGCTTCGTCCTTCACTCCAGTATGTTGTCACCCCCTTCACCCTTCTGACGTACTTGGAAGTGCAGAAGAAGGAAGATGTTGTAGAGAGGATAGACTCGCTGGGAGTTGCACCACGAGAGGGGATCCTGACGGGATCATCGAAGGAGAAGGCAGTCAGTAGCATGTCTCATGGGACGAGACCTTCGATGTTCAGGCCGGTAGAGAGCAGGCCCCAGTAGTTCCAGTTCAGATCTTCAGGTCCTCGTCCCATTTTCATGAGCCCAAGACCGAAGTGATTTTCTTGAGGAGTTTTTGGGCACATTCAGAGTCGGTGCCCGACCCAAGCTCAGTATAGTGGAGGTGGGTAGGTTCAGCACCCACCTTAGCCACACCAGTTTCCGGAAAGGCCCTTCCAACAACAGTACGACCATGCTTCCCCGAGGGAAGAATTTGCAGGAGGAGACCGACCTCAGGGTGGTCTTCAGGGACCTCGACTAGGGCATGGTGAGGGAGGTGGACAACATTAGAGAGGCAGAGGAACTGGGTGTGGATAGTTTCACACAACAGAGTTGGAAGCTCTAGTAGGACCAGAGGTGGTGCGAGGTATGATTTGTTTGTTCAGCACTCTCATTTCTTCTTTGTTCGATTTGGGAGCTTAGCACTCCTTTGTTGCACCTACTCTAGCACATTCTTTGGGACTAGACATAGAGAGATGTTCCATACCCCTGGTGCTGAGTACACAAGTTGGAGGCCAGACCAGCGTATCTTGTGTTTGTCGGGGATGTGGGATGATGTTGGGACCACATCGATCTAGTGGGGACCTACTTATATTACTGATGCAGCAATACAATTTCATCCTAGGAATCGATTGGTTGTTTTCCATTAGTTCCATTTTCGACTGCTTCCGAAGAAGGGTTGTGTTCTCCGACGTGGATGGGAAGCGTGCATCTTTTTTTAGCGAGAGGAGCTATCAGGTGGGAAGCTAGCATGTGGAGCCTCTCCTTTCCTTGTTAGGTTGGTTATTAGTGGTTCCAGCTGATACGGAGATGATTCTTGTCTCGGAGGTTGTTGGGGAGTTCCTTGATGTTTTTTCCGAGGAGGTTGTGACTCAACCCCCCGACGTGACGTCGAGTTCGGTACAGACTTACAGCCAGGTGCCCATCCGATTTCGATGGCCCCTTATCTGATGGAACCTTCAGAGTTGCGGGATTTGTAGATTCAGATTGATGATATGATGGAGAAGGGTTTTGTTCGACCCAGAATGTCTCCATGGGGTGCTCCAGTTTTGTTCGTAAAGATGTAAGATGGTGGTCTCAGGTTATTCATAGACTATCAATGGATGAATCAGGTAACAGTCAAGAACTGTTACCCCCCTTCCAAGGATATATAATCTCTTCGACCAACTGAGGGGAGAAGGATGGTTTTCTAATATTTATCTTCGATCTGGATATCATCAGCTGAAGGAAAAGGACAGTGACATCTCGAAGACGGCTTTCTAGTGCAGGTATGGGCACTTCGAGTTTGTTGTGATGCTGTTTGGAGATACGAATGCACCATCTGTGTTCATGGGACTTATGATCTTTTTCTTCCGAGAGTTTCTGGACCGGTTCGTCGTTGTGTTTATCGATGACATCCTGATCTACTCAAGATCATAGGAGGAGCACGTTGAGCATCTCAGGGCAGTCTTGGAAGTCCTTCGACACCACCAGCATTATGGGAAATTGTCAAAGTTTAAGTTCTTGACACAAGAAGTACACTTCCTTGTGCACGTAGTGTCTCATCATAGAGTGTCAGTGGACCCGTCGAAGGTGGAGGCAGTTGTTTCTTGGGAAGCACCCAAGAGCATGGCAGAAGTTCCTAGTTTCATGGGGTTAGTAGGTTACTAGTGGAGGTTTTTTTCAGACTTCTCTCAAGTTGCTTCTCCGTTGACAGATTTGACTAGGAAGAACCAGGTCATCCTATGGAGCGAGCAGTGCCAGAAATCTTTCGACTACCTCAAAGAGAAGTTGGTCAGTGCTCCAGTACTCAGGTAGTTAGAGGAAGGGATATTGTATGAGGTGTTTTGTGATGCTTCAGGCCTTGGAATGGGTTGTGTGCTTATGCATAAGAAGGGAGTGATCTGTTATGGGTCTAGGCAGTTATGCCATCACGAGGGTAACTATGCCACCCATGACCTAGATCTTGTAGCAGTAGTGTTCGCACTGAATTTTTGGTGGCATTACCTCTTTGGGGAGCGCTTTTTGGTCTTCTCAAATCATAAGATCATGCGTTATATCTTCTCTCAACACGACCTGAACTTACGGAAGCAGAGATGGGTCATGTTTCGACAAGAATATGACTTTGAGATCTCCTACACTAAAGGTAAGGGAAACGTTGTGGCTGATGCTCTGAGAAGGATGTCGCATAAGGAAGTGGTTCGGGAATCCACTGATGCATGGAAAGCGATGGGAGAGTTGGCTGCCTTGCACTTGGATGCCAGGGTAGAAGGTGTTAGAGGCTGTTTGTTTCAGATTACAGTGTAGTCCTCCTTGTTACAGTAGGTGGAAGAGTATTAGTTGGGGGACTCCGAGATAGAAGATATGTGGGATCGTGTCGATCAGGTAAATGCTCCAGAAGGATGGTTAGAGGATAGCCAACATCGACTGCTTTTCCATGAAAGGTTGTTTCTTCTAGAGGAAATGCGTGAGGGAGTTCTCTGTGAGTTCCATAGCTCATCCATGGCGGTACATCTAGGAGTTTCAAAAATGTTTCGAGGCCTGTGGGAATAGTTTTGGTGGCTCTGGGTGAAAATGGCAGTGGTAGAGTTTGTGGCTAAGTTCCTAGTGTGTCAGCAAGTAAAGATTGAACACCATGTTCCTAGTGGTTTGTTGCATCCATTAGATGTCCCAGAGTGGAAGTGGGATGACATATCGATGGAATTCGTCACAAGACTACCCAGAGCTCAGTGAGGTTATGATGCTATCTGGGTGGTGGTGGGTCATCTGATGAAATCAGCTCACTTCATAGCAATTAAGGAGTCGAGCCCAGTGAGTACCTTAGCATAGAGGTATGTAGACGAGGTGGTGCATTTTCATGGAGTTCTGAAGACTATCGTCTCAGATCGGGATACTCAGTTTACCTCACAAGTCTAGAGGGGGTTATATTATGCTTTTGGCACCCAGCTACGCCTTAGCTCTTCTTTCCACCCCTAGACTGATGGGAAAACAGAGCATACAATCTAGACGTTGGAGGAAATTCTGCAAGCATGCATTCTGTATTTTGGAGGGTCATGGGTATGACACATTCCTTTAGTAGAGTTTTCGAATAACAATAGCTTCCACTCTACTATTGGCATGGAACCGTTTGAGGATTTGTATGGAATACCATGTCGTTCACCCATTTGTTGTGTAGAGGTTGGTGAGACAGGTGCTCTTGGGCCACAAGTAGTGCAGAGCACCACAGAGAAAGTCCATCTTGTACGTGATTGGATCAAAGCGGCTTAGGACCGAAATAAGTCTTCTGTTGATTGTCGGAGGAGGCCCTTGGTGTTTGAGATGGGAGATCATGTGTTCTTGAAGGTTTCCCCTCGACGGGGGTAGTGGAGGTTTGGGAAGGGGAGTAAGCTCTCTCCTAGGTTCATCGAACCTTTTAAGCTGCTAAGGTGGGTCGGTGAGGTGGTATATTAGCTAGCCCTACCACCTCAGTTGGAGAAGGTTCATGAAGTCTTCCACATATCCCAGCATCATCGGTACATACACGATGACTCTCAATTTATTGACTGCGAAGAGTTAGATATGGGAGATGACGCGACATTCGAGGAACGACTAGTCATAATCGAGGATCGTAAAGAGAAGGTGCTCCGTGAATGAAGAATGCTGTTGGTTCGTGTGTTGTGGAGGCATGGCGGAAATGAGGAGAGCACATGGGAGCGGGAGGCTCCAATGCACACTTAGTACCTGGAGTTGTTTTGACTCATGTTTTCCTTGTTCTTCTGAGCTTTGTTTTGATGTTGTACTCTGTACCTTTGATATATGGAATTCTTGGTTTGTCTGTTGTGAGACCTTTTTTTCTCTGGAAGTGTGTAGCATGTATGGATGTGTGGGAAAAAGGGGAAAACTCGATCCTTAATCGAGACGCATTAATAAGGATGTGATTGAACCCATGCAGGCAAGTCGATGCCACCTAAAGCGGATAATATCTCGACGTAGGAAAAATAATTTTTCCCCAAACCATGTGTTCGGGCAGTGTGTGGGTTGTGTGGTTTTGGGGGCAGTGTAAGTTGGAAAATCTTAATATATGGAAGTTGGAAGGCCCAATCCTTAATCGAGACACATTAATGCAGATGTGATTTAACCCGTGCAGGAGAATCAGTGCCGCCTAAAGCGGAAAATATCTCGACATCGGAGAATGAATTCCTAACACCTATGATTAGGGTTGTTGGTTGGGTTCCTATTATAACGAGGGCCCTAATAGTAATCTTGTTGCGATCCTCTGGTTTGGATTTTAAATTCTCAGGGATGAGAATATTTTAAGAGGTATCTGATGTAATGGACTGGACCTCCCCATCCCATTCTTTTGTCAAAAAGAAGGTCATGAAGTGTTCTAGAGGGTAAAATTTTAAAGAACCATAAATTCCATGGAAAATTTTTTTCTTAATTTTCTTTGGAATTTTAAAGGAACGCAGTTTCTGACGGTGCCTTATTCCGAGGCTCGGTGTGCCCGGAATCAATTTCTGAAGTTTGGCTCGGGTACGTTCAGTGAACGGACGAGCGGGTTTTTCTAACTTTTGAACCGGTGCTCGGAATCGAATTTTGAGGGCACTGATGGAATCGCCGCACCGGTAATTTCTTAGAAATGCCTCTTCCGGAGTTGCGTTTCCTTGTGTGTGGTTTTTAATTTTCGGTGTTAAAGTTAAGAAATAAAATAATAGTATGACAAACATTATTTTATTTCACTTAAGCCACTTGGAAGGCACCTGAAAGCCACTTAAAGCTACTTAAGTGGAGTTGTTATAGATAGGGTGCTATCCAAAAATATCCTACCCTCTTGGTAGGATATTTGTGAGGTGGGACCCGCACGAGCCCCACCGTTTCATTTATGCTAAGTAACGCACCCGCAAAAACCCATCATTATGAAAGTCAACTGACGCGTTTTCATAATTTTTTAACGCACCAATTAATTGGGCGATTTTCTTCATTGAATTAATTGGGCGGTTTATTTCATTGAATTAATTCTACGAATTAATGGGTCGTTACTTATCTCTTTATTCATTTCTTAACCGGTTTGAAATCCGTTGGCATAGTAATAAAATAAGTCCAACGCCACATCTTGAGGATTAAACGTTGGGAGACATTTGACAAAATTCTTGTGCCTTCACCCTTCTTCGCGAAGAACGCGAAGAACGCCGGCCTCCGACGAAGAACGCCGAAACCGCG
The DNA here is from genome assembly GCA_963277665.1 of Viscum album. Taxonomy (NCBI): domain Eukaryota; kingdom Viridiplantae; phylum Streptophyta; class Magnoliopsida; order Santalales; family Viscaceae; genus Viscum; species Viscum album. Next base: position 1,424,863,260 of record OY728142.1, on the reverse strand, counting down.
TAAATCGACAACGCGACGCCGTGTGCCGTGATGCCGACGTTTCATCTTCTGCGACGTTCCTTCCTCCGCAAAAAAAATCTTCAATCATCTATTGGAGGTAAGAGATTTTGGGTTCCTTTTTGAACTCCTTTGTGTTTTTTATCAATGCACATATTTAATTATTATTAATTAAATCTTTTTGTTCTTGAACCTCGGATTTTGACGACGCGACGCCCCTCCGCGACGACGCGACGCCCTTCTGCGATGACGCGACGCCCTTCCGCGATGATGCGACGCCTTCCATGACGCGACGATTGCCTCCTTCCGCGGCGATCAAATCTGCGAAGAACCCGCGTGCAACGACTTGACGAGGTGGGGATTTTTATTTTGGAAATACCTTTATATTCCCGTGAACGTTTCTTTAAAATTAAAGAACCGGATTCATATGAACAATTTTAATTTATTAAAATTGTTGTTTCATGTGTTGAATAATTCTCCCGTTGTTATTATCTATCGCGGAGGGTGCGGGCCAAACGAACACGGCCTGACAACCCTCCGCAGATTGTTTATTGATGTGTTGATCGACGAGAGACGACTAACATGGCCGCAAGGTGATTTTGAGGCCACCACAGTGAAATTCAGGTCCTGGGAGGACCATAGGTGAAGAAGGAAGGAGAAACGGACCACCGGAGCGCATCCGGTGGTCCGCGGAAGGCGGTGGCGGCGCGCCGCCGGAAGGGAGGCGGCCGGCGGTTCGCCGCCGGCCTCAATCAGCGGCAAAGGTAGGGGGAGCCGCGCACCCCGCCCGCGGTGTCCGCTCGGCCGCGCAGGCCGAGCCGCGACTGGCCAATCGGGCCGGACCGGGCCGGGCCGGGCCAGGCCCAGCCGGGTCGGACCCGGGTCGGGTCGACCCGGTTAGGGCCGACCCAGGGGGGGTCGGGCCGGGTCGGCCCGGGTCCAGACCCCCGTTTTCGGACCACTTTCGGTCAAATCCCTGTAACATGATCTACGTGCCTACAAAAGACTCGCCGTCAGTGGAAACGCTATCCTTGGATCGTGACAGTCGTTTCGATATATCGCACTCAAGGTTTCAGAATACTTTGGGTTCAGCCGGGTTGGTTCGGATACGAAACCAACCGGGCCCTCGGAGCGGAAACACTTATATCTTAAGCTCCGGACGTCCGATTGACGTGCCGTCGACTTTAATGGATTCCTCTAAGTGAGACGGATGTTTTGGCTAACTCCGCTCGAGGTTTGGATGTCGTCGAAATGCGGTCGGGTTGGTTCTCTCACGAAACCAACCGGGCCCCAGGAATGAAAAAGCCAATAACTCAAAAACCGGGCGTCCGATTGACGCGCCGTCTGTCTCGTTGCATTCCTGTTGACGATACGGACTTTTGGCATCCTCCGTCCAAGTTTTGGATGCAGTTGGGTTATAGCCGGGTTGGATTGTACCCAAAATCCAACCGGGCCCCTCGAACGGAAAAAGATGATATCTTTCAGACCGGACGTCCGTTTGACGAACCGTCAGCGGAATTGTTGATCTCGTCAAGAAACGGTCCCTATGAGTATACCCTATGGAAGTTCGGGGTACATTTGAGATACAGCCGGGTTGGTTCTCTTACGAAACCAACCGGGCCCCGGGCACGAAAAGGCTAATAACTCACAGACCGGGCATCCGATTGACGCACCGTCTGTTGCCTTGAGACCCCTATGACGAGGAGGTCCTTTGAGATACTTATTCGTGGGACTTTGAGATACTTGCAGTATCGACTTGTATCTCGTGGAGCGGACCCTCGCAGAGACGAGCATACGGAGTACGGAGACCGTGTAGCCGGCAGAGACCCGAAGACTTCTTGTCTGATTCGATTCAGAGTGACTTACGTAGCCCAGTGGGGAGCACTACTTTGTGAGGTGGTAGACCCACAGCGGAGGAGCACTACTATGTGAGGTGGCAGACCCGCTGTTCTCGACAGGAGGAGTACCTCTGTAGGCTATGGGGGGGAGCACTACTGTGTTTGGGTGGCAGACCCCGGCAGGAAGCACTACTGTGTGAGGTGGAAGGCCCGCGATACTCAATAGGAGGAGTACCTCAGCAGTCTTAGGTTAGTGAGCAGTACCTCGGAGTCATGGCAGGACAGCTGTACACTCTAGAGATGGAGCTCTTCAGTAGTTACGGTTTCGATAATGAAAATCCTGGTTGAGCTGAGACTTTTGACCTTTGTGTTTACCTCATGTTTGAGATGGGACACTTGATAACATAGGTATATGTATGAGCATATACCTAGGTAGTGGTTATCCGTTGATTTCACAATCCTTGTGTTTCCTCATGATGGAGATGGGTTACTTGATAACTTAGGTATTTGTATGGGCTTATATCTAAGTAGAGGTTATCTGTTGAGATATTCTTGTGGTTATCCTTGTTGGTTTAATGAGACCTTGAGGGTCTCGGTGTCCCTATTGAGTATCATTATACTCCCCCATGCACGGGATATGCCCGCACCTCGTTGTGTTGGTTGCAGACGACGGCCAGTGCTGACGGAGGCCGAGTGTTCGAGGACTGGTCGGTACCCGGAGGTGGACTACACGACGAGTCAGTACCCAGAGGTGGACTGCACGACGTGACGACACACAGAGGAGGTTGACGGACGAGAGCGTGGAGGAGGCTATCTGTACCTACCCTTTAGGTAGAATCTGTGGTGGACGACCAGGAGATATGCTATCTGTACCTACCCTTTAGGTAGGATCCGTGGTGGATGACCAGGTGTTGCACAATCTGTACCTACCCTTCAGGTAGGATCCGAGGAGGACGACCCAGGAGCTGCTTCCTTCTTCTAGCTGTTTGTCTTTTTGCTGTTGTACCTTGTTCAGTTGTAGTCGTACTTTATTTTGGGTTTGTATTCTCGCCCATTTACTTTTCAACATTTCTTTTGTACTTAGTGTTTTTCTTCCTCTTGTACTCTGTGGTGCTTGTTTTCTTTTATAAAGGCAATGCCTTCCCAGTTATCGGGATTTTACACCTTTGGTACTAGTCGCATGCCCCTGGCCAATGAAAGGAGGGATTGGGGTAGTCACGGCACGGGCCCCGAGGACGGGTCATGACAAAAATGGAATTATCCCAGACTTTCCAGAATTATGTAAGTACACACCGTGTAGTGTGAGTACACACCATGTACCCCCTCTCCGGGTATACCTCGTGTTTAAGGTTTTGTCCTTGCCGTGTGAAATAAATGGGTACACGTCGTGTATCCAATACTACACGCCGTGTAGTCCCTCCCCTCGTACGCGTTACCCTCAAACCGTGTGTTGACCAGTCAATGGTTGTGTGCTGTGTTGGAGTTGTGTCCTTGCCGTGTGAAATAAATGGGTACACATCGTGTATCCAATACTACATGCCATGTAGTCCCTCCCCACGTACGCATTACCCTCAAACTGTGTGTTGACCAGCCAACATCCATGTGCCGTGTTGGATCCGTGTCCTTGCCGTGTGAAATAAATGAGTACACGCCATGTAACCAGTACTACACGCCGTGTAGACCCTCCCCGCATATGCGTTACCTTCAAACCGTGTGTTGACCAGTCAATGACCACTTTCCGCGTTGAAGGCCATGTGGTGACCAATGAGAAATGGTCGAGTACACACCGTGTACCATAATGTACACACCGTGAACTTTTGTTTTTTAGGCCTATAAAATGATGGGTCCCCTCCTCCTTTTCAACTCACCCCTCTCCTCCACATTCTTCTGAGAAGAGCTCTCCCAAGAGACTCAAAGGCTCTTTTTCTTCCATAACTTCTTCTTCCGAGATACGATTTACGATCCGTAAGTGGCCACATGATCGTAATGATGAGGCGGAACTTCTTAGATTGGATCCATTTCCTTTCCTTTAGCCTTTCCTTCCTAGCTTCCACCCGAGGAGGTTTTTCCGGGATTTGACAGAAGTGACGGACGCCGATGAACGTGTTCTAAAGTTGATATCGCGGAGCATTGTGATCAGAACCTGTTAAGGTAGGGATCTTACATTCATCTCTGTAAATTGTTCATCATTTGGGGTGGGTTTCCTCTTGTTTACATGAAACACATTTTCACCGGTTTAATGAAGATAATAACTGGCTTATATAATGGGTATGGTAAGTTTTGAATGTAGTTACTTTAGTTTATTTCCTGTGATATTATGTTGTGAATTGAATAGGCTTATGCCTACTGAAAATCATGGTTGTTGGGGGCCTTTGGTTGTGCAATTAAATGTTTCCCTATCTCTCTAGATCTTTATGGGAATGGAACTTTGTTGAATGTGAAATTTAGATAATCAGGTAAAGTTGGATGATTTATAATCTTGATCCCTTGTGTGATCACCCCGGTTGAACAAAATGGAATAATGAACTTGTGGGTGTTGGAATGGATATGTGGAATGTGATGGGGATGTTCTTGTGGGTTTTTGTGGATCGGGTGGGCAGCGGGGATGTGGTTGGCCTGGTTGTCGGTTGGTGTGAATTCTATGTTGGTGATGGGCAGCGGGGCAGCAATTAATGGTATTAAATGGGCAATGATGTACGTAGTGTTTGTGGTTATGGTGGTTTGCAGAAGGGAGACAGTGTTGGGTTTGGAGGTGAACGAACTGTGGGTTGTGAATAATAATTAAAAAGTGGAAGAGTTAATAACTGGTGTGGCATGGTAATGGAATGGGAATAATAACCAATGTGTTGGTTGGTTATTAAGAAGGGACTTGTTGTGCTGCTTGTGTTTTCCTAACATGATTTGTGGATGGCAGGGATATGCTTTACAAACGATCAATGTGGTTAGTTGTGGATAGTTTCCCAGTAGTGAAGGAACTAATAAACTGATTCTGTTGAAACATGAAAACTTAAATGGGGTTTCAGGATTGTTTGTTGTATGGATGCTTCATAGTAGTAGTGCTGAGTCATGTGATCTATTCTCTGATTAGAAGCCATAGGTTGGGTTGAGTGTTTGTTATATATATATCTGTATCTTTCTGTATTATCACACCCCACCCATGTTGAGCACTTAGTGCCGAACACTCCCATTTCATGGGAAAGGGTGTTTTCCCCTAATTTACTAGCTCATTCCTGCTCCTTCCCTTGGATGTGATGGCTTGAGGCGACCTTACACCATAGATTCTTCGGGTAGGTTTTGATTGGGTTGGTTTTAGACCAATACTCTTCGGGCAAGATTTATTATTTCCCTATAACCTTCTGGATGATGCCCAGGTGTGTGCAGGCGGAATACATGGTTGTGAGGCCTAGGTGTGTGCGGGTGGGATACGTGGGTGTGAGGCCCATGTGTGTGCAGGCGGGATGTGTGGTTCTTGAGGCACAGGTGTGTGCGGGCGGGAAGAGTGTGATAGTGTCAGGATGTTCACCGTTATGAAGAGCAGCTAACTTGTGGAAAATGGTGTGGGTTACCCAATACTCATGTTCTTATATACTACTACCTATTTTGATTGTGTTTTTGGTGAGTGTGGCTGGTGAGGTTGGGTGGATATAATTCCTTGATAGGTTTCTTCTGTTGTTCTCACAGGACATTAGGATATCTCCCCCACTTGTTCAAATGAGCATTAGGTTTCCCTACTAAGTATACTTGTATTCTCACCCTACTTTTAATTTCTGGTTTCCAAGAGGACTATCAGGGCCGTGCGGGGCCCTACTAGTTGGGATAGTTGGAGTTTTTGCAGTTTTTGTACTTTTTTTCTTTTGGTAATGTACTTTTGAGATTTCTTTTACTTGTACCTTGCTTCAGAACTATTTAAACATGCATGTGGGATTTATTTGGTTTTATTTCTATACACTTGTTCTTTTCCTTTTTGGTGGTTGACTTGTCCTATTTCTCAATATTAAATAAAAACAAGGGTAATGCCTCCCATATTTGTGAAAACTCATACCCTTGGTGCTAGTCGCCACCCCAGGGCCTACTGGAGGCGGGACTCGGGGGTCATCATCTCCCTTTCACCATTGCTAGCTCAGGAGGGGCATGTTTGGTGGGAGGGGGTCATGCCAAGCTCTGATTGTTCAAATAGGGTAGGGACTTCATGTTGGGGTATGATTCATGAAGTGGAGTGGCCTAGCCTTGGATTAGGGTATTGGTGCATATGTAGGATACTTCATGAAGTGGAAAGGCTCTTGTGGAGTAGGAATTAATGCAGACATGGTACCTTGCAAATCATACCACTACAAACCAATGTGCGTTGTGAAGCACAGTGACCCTACCTTAGCATGTGGTTATCATGTGCATGAAAGCTACTTATAGAAGAATAAGTGCTTTGAGAAGACCAGATTCCTCTTAGAGATATCCTTCCATGGAGAGGGCTAGTGGTCTCAGTGATAGGAATCCAGGTTTCAAGAGGTGATGTATTTGAGCTAAGGGAAAGGAACTTCATAATGCTCATGTACCAAGAAGTACTCGTTTTTCACTGGGAAGGAAGTGCATCATGATTTTAGAGCTGAGATATCGAATGGTCAGAATATTAATCCTTTGGGATGGAGGGGAGCTCGGTATTTATTGGCCAGAGGAAGTGCGAAGTAGAGATATCACGACGTGATTCCATGTGGCCCTTTATCTTAATCGCGGAGCCTCCCTTCACATTACTCCACGAAGGATTCACAAACATCTTCTTGATTGTGAAGCCTCCTGTCACATTACTCTATGGTAGCTTCACAAACTCCTTTTGGATCATATAGTCTCCAATTACATTACACTAAAGTGGCTTCACAAACATATTTCCGATCACGGATCCTACCTTCAGTTTACTCTGTGGGGGCTTCGCAAACGTCTTTAGGATCATAGTGGATCCCATCACATTACTCCGTAGTTGCTTCATAAATTTCATTCAGATCATAGACCCTCCCATCACATTACCCCACGACAACTTTAGAGGGGGCCCAGGATTTTTTTCATCCACTGTATTGCCAGGCTCCACAAGAGCTACCATGCTCATGGGCCTCTCGAAGGGGCTTCGTGAATCATCCCTTTCGGTCTTGGCTTCCACTTTTCATTTTCTTTTCCTCTAGACACATTATGGAATAAAAAATCACCCCCTATAACATGAAGATGAAAATAAAATGGGGGCGATTTCTTAGGGTTCATCACCAAAAAAATTAAGGCCATCTGCATTGAAAGCTCGTGAAAAAGGGTAGTGATTCAGAGCAGTGATGCCTGGGTTAAGAACGTCGTGGAACTCACTAAGGCCAGACACACCACAAAGAAAAATGGGTTCATTGCTTATATATAAGGTAGGTTATCCTTTCTTTTTCCCTTTATCTTCTTCTCATATTTGGCTATTGGGCTCTTGATTCATGAATCTCTACACACATTGTAATTACTCTCAGTGAATCAGGTTTTTCAATACTATGGTGAGCAATGATTCCACTAACTCTATAAGTTTCCACTCTGTGGCATGTGTCTATGAGGCCTGCGGAAGGGCTCTGCAACATGTCTCTAGGATCGAGCTTCACGATCGAGCTCCGTGATCGAGCTCTACTAACTAGAAAAAAAACTAGAAATCTTTGAAGACTGAATGGATAACCCAGAAGTTTATAGGGGTTTCCTTGTGAATGATGCCCTGATGGAAGAAGTGGAAAATAACATAGGTATCGGGGAACCCGTACAGAGCCATTCAGAACACAAGTTTCTCATGGAGATACTATTAGAGACCCAGAAGCGCTGCCCATTGAGGAAAATGCTTCCCTATTATAGATTTGGCCAGGGGTGATGTTCCCAATACTAAAGCAAGAAGAGATAAGCCTAACTACTAGTTTTGGATAACGTCGTGCCAACGATAGTGGTTCACGGAAACTACTGACCATATATGTCATGACCTGCCTCTCGGGCCATGAACCTTATCATCCGACCCCATGGGTCTCTTGTAATACCTTGGTTGCCTTTTAGCACACCATAGGCTATTACTCACTACAGTCGCTTATCAGACTAATGATTGTCCCCATAGGCCAACACATGTCCTTTCCAGTGTGTTTTCTCCTCACTCACACACATCCTGGAAACTTCCCAGGAGGTCACCCATCCTGATCACTACTCCAGGCCAAGCATGCTTAACTGTGGAGTTCTAATCAGACATGCTTATGAAAAGGAAGGTGCACCTTGTTGACATGGGTAGTAACATTTAGCCTTTTACGTCTCACTTTTTCAGGGGTGTTAGAATATCCACCCCTTTAAAGCACAACGCCCACGTTGTGGACCCCAAGCCTCAAACCCAGGCTGTGCCTAAGCACTTCCGGCTGGGTATTGGCTCTGATACCAATTGTCATGACCCGCCTCCCGGGCCATGAACCTTATCATCTGACCCCATGGGTCTCTTGTAATACCTTGGTTGCCTTCTTAGCACACCATAGGCTATAACTCACTACAGTCGCTTATCAGACTAATGACTGTCCCCATAGGCCAACACATGTCCTTTCCAGTGTGTTTTGTCCTCACTCACACACATCCTGGAAACTTCCCAGGAGGTCACCCATCCTGGTCACTACTCCAGGCCAAGCACGCTTAACTGTGGAGTTCTAATCAGACAGGCTCCTGAAAAGGAAAGTTCACCTTGTTGACATGGGTAGTAACATTTAGCCTTTTTAGTCTCACTTTTTCAGGGGTGTTACAATATATGAGAGGATTTTACACCCATCAACACCGATTGTATGTATAATCATGTGAAAAATGTTGAAGGTATGTCATTTCAACAAGATACTTCTCCCCCACTATACCACAATATTCTGATGGAATCCGTGGGGAACCCAGAGAAGGGGTGGACATATGAGTGGGTCTTGCGCAGGGCATCAATTATACGGATGTCATTGCACGAGCCTACTGGGAATGTGCCTCTTGAGAGGAGTTTGCGGTAGATCTGATGTGAGTGGACCTATAGGAGGTGGAATGGGGCTCCCAATTACATGTTTACTAGATTAATCACATGATGTAGGATTTGCTGAGTAGGTTGTCTTTGAAGAAAAATACTTTCCACATGCACCACAGGGAGGATGACATCAGCCTTTGGGACCTACACAAAACCTCAGGGGTCCCAATACTTGGTGAAATGCATGATGAGTTCCTTACTACAGTGAATGAATGGGAGGACATGGAACATATGCTACTGCTGGTAAATGAAATGATTGACCTGGTGTCTGTGTAGGACAGATAGCCGGTGAACGAAGTCCATTCCAGGCGACGGTTCAACTAGTTTCTGAATTTCCCTAAAGATAGACAGTTCCCTACGAGGCCCTGAAATTTCCCATAGGGGGTTTACTGTGGCATGTAGAACTCATATTGGGATCACTTTGAGTAAATATAGTGGAAGTAATGGGGATTCCGCATCATTATAAATAAATAAATAGTGGTAAGGTTGGTTGTGTTCATTTTGGCACTTATCTATGGCTGGATTCTGCTAGTGAGGTACCTGAACATGGGTATGTGACTGAGAACATTCATCGTGGTGTCTGCATTGGTGACAAGGGTCGAGTCGACTTCAGGATCCTAATGTTGGCCATGCATTATAATGTTTTGTGGAACATCAATGAGGGAATGAAGCCACAAATAATTTTCAGGCAATTCCACCTCATATATGGGTGGATAGTGATAAATATTAGGGGCCTCTATGAATATTTGAACCCAATTTCCCCTCTATGATTGGATTTCCAACAAATCATTCTAAACACAGTGGGGAGATTTTCGACCAATCTGACCATATCGTTGGTGCTCAATCGAGTCTGGATGGTGGATGAGTTCAATTTTACATGTTCCCACAAACAAAAGGAAAGTTCCCCAAAGATGGACAGGGAACAGAGGAAAATGAGTCCTACATCTTGGACATTCGGGGAGGAGTCTTGGTGGATTGGTTCAACTGTGAGCCTCTTTGTGAACCGTACACCCAACACCACTTCATGAGGTTGTTTTCGTCAATGTAGAGGGTGATCCCATAGGTCTACATAGGAGTTTTCTTCGAGGATCATCAGTGGATGATGAGGTATATGTGTATCATGTTCCCATGGGTGGATGTGAATATGGGGAATGAGCTACCTCCTCCGACATCTGTTTATAGGCTGGTGAAGGAATATGCCAAGAGCATTGAGGAAACCTACAAGGAGAAAAGAAAAAGTTGCAGACGGTCTGTTCCAGTGATGGGGTGCCTCCCCAAACTTGGGGTTGGGGATGCAAGGCGGTTAGGACATCTCGTGGTTGCATGGATTCAATGACATCCTGACCCACCCTAGTAGAGAGGCATGAGGTAGTCGTAGACCCAGCGGTCCTAGAAGTACAATATCCTATGGAGGGGAGGCCACCATGGTTAATCCGTAAGATATCCACCTAGGCATTGTGGAAGTGGCTGATCCACATAGATATTCCTAAAAATGTCACCATAGCATAGCCTTCGGGACATCTGGGATGTAAATATATAATTCCTCAACATTTTCGGAATGTGGCACCACCTAAACCTTCTTGGTATGGATTTTCTAGGTATTATTCTTGTCTGGTCCAACATTGTAGTATACAAGGAGGAGAGAGAAATGTACCTTACCGAGATTGAGGATATTGTGCATTCTACGGGTGTTCATCATCCAATGACAGATCGAGTTAAGATTATTCTCGATCAAGTAGACCCTCCACAGTTATTGGATTTTGAATTGAGAGAGTTCTTCCCTATGTCATAAGAATCAAAAAAGTCCTCTTGGAGGGATGATGCCGATGGAGAGAGTCATATGGCGGAGGGGGAAGTTGGAGATTTAGACTCGGAGTTGGAAGATTTTGAAATGGCCCTTGTGTTAAAATCCTAAATCCCATCCCCAGAGTCGTTATCCAGGTCATTTAGGATTTTTCAGTGAAAATATGATCTATGTAAAAGGGCCTCACATGCAAAAACATCTACCTTCCAATAGTCGAAGTAGCTGCGGGAACATCAGGATATGCTCCTGTGGCTATGGTGATTACAACTATTGGTAGGTTTGGGACACCTAGGGTGGTATTCCTAGAGTTTTTTTGACTTTCCAACAATATACGTATGTCCACATCATAGGATTCCAACTACAAAAACTCGGGGAATAGACCGATTATTCTTCCTCTTTAAGTCCCATATTTGGAATTTTTATCCATAATCCATTGATCATGTCAACTAATTTCTGTGAATCATTTTTATGCATAGTTATTCAAATGGAATGGGACACACTAGCATGGTCAGCCAGAGATCATGGATTTGAATTTCCCAGGAGAACGCTGGTGGTCTTGGATGAAAATTCTAAAATGGACCAAGCTGTAGCACTCCCGATCACAAGTGGGACCATTAGTAGAACCGCACCAGAAATCATCGTGGTGGAATGTGATAGTGGGAAGAAATTATATGATATGGGTCCGGACCTAATTGATCATACACCTCATGTAGATTCTTCTAATGAGTTCTTGGGGGTGTTCCCTACATATGAACCTACCGACCTCGTGGACCGTGACGTGATAGCATCTGATGAAGAAGATAGAAAAATCATTTGTCACCGGTAATAGATAATGATCAAGGGATTATTCAAGGAGACCACTCAAGAAAATTAATAGAATAGATGGGGAGGCTTCGTTCTTGTTTGTATGAACTATGTGTTGGGGGAGTGGATGCCTATATTTCTTATTTTCTCATCAGAGATCTCATGGCAGATACAATTTGGCAGTATGACCGTGGCCTTGGGGTAAGTTGGAAATAAAGAAAATTGGTGAACATCAAGAGGTTCCAAGAGGTGGAAAATGAGATACAACAGCTATGATAACAGGAGGTTTATTTTTACACGTTTCTCAACATGAAATAGGGGATTATATCATGACTAAATGTCCAGTTGGAAGTAGCTGGGGGATGAATGAAACAGGCTTCCGGGGATATGTCTATCATCTGAGCTGACGAAGAGAAGGCTCAGATCGTGATGGATGAACTATGCCCCATCACTGTAGAGGAGGATAAATACCTAAATAGAAGACATAAGATCAAGGATTCCATAGGCTAGAGAGTGGTGGAGCTAGAAAGCTATATCAACGAGGCCAACCCATCAATTAGAGGGGCCAATCTTTAGGTGATGTAATGCGTTTAAACATTAAAATGTACATTCATGATTTTTCTATTTATTCTGGATGCATGAATGGGTTCAATTAATTTTTTTTTTACTAATAAATTTTCATTAAATTCGAGAAACATCCAATGATCAATCCATAAGCTCACGTGGGTCAGGCCCGATGTGACAAACAATGGATGAACACCTCATTATTCTATCCAAATATAAGAGTGTCAACCAAGATTCACACATCTAGGGGTTGTAAAAACATTTTAAATTCCTAATAATAATGAAGGAGGCCTAGATGGAGGATAAAGTTCCTTGAACTTTCAAATTTCCATTTTCCAAATGGGCTCTAGTGCACGAGAAGGGTAATTCTAGGGGTGTTAAGATCAATCCAAAGAGAGGGGATGTGTAAGGTGTGAATCAAAAGACCCAAAATTCATAGCACTGTGGCGGAGGCATTAAAATTAATGATAAATATTTACCATGACCAAAACAAAGCATCCCTATTGTGTTAGCATGATATGTGGATGACAAATGAGGGCCAACCACTGACTATGTTTGAAACACATGGCCTAACTCAAAATGCCATATTTTAGTCTTCCAAAACGTTATCCCAGGATAATAGGTGAGCCATAGGCTGAGCGTCTGCACTATTTGGGGGATACATTATATTATTAATATGATGAGTTTTGGAATAAATGACAAAATAAGCATGGATGGTGGAGTAGTGGGTTGTTCGAAAAGTGTCAAACAGTATTAAAATTATTCCAACTTGGTGAAAACACATTAGGTTGGTGCGTCAATCTGATAAGAGATCAATGTCTCTTATGAACATGGCCTCTCTGATAAAGACCTGAAGTGATTTATAATTTTACATCATAGAAATGCAGATGATAAAAACATCATTTAAACCTCGCTTGGTGAGGAAGGTGCACAAAGTGTTATGTTCATACTACCTGTACCATGATCGGGGTTGAGGGGCCAAAATTGTAAATGTCCCAGGGGATGGGTCATAGGTGAAATACCCGAGTGTCACTATGTCTATAATATTAATGAGAATCAATCCAAAATTTTATCTTAAATAATTTAATGGTTTGGACCAATGCTGGTAGGGGGGACTCTACTCTAGCGAGGAAGCTAACACATCCCATAATTAACCTGGCACATCATAAATTTGTTTAGGGTAGAACGACAGTTTACTGTCTCATGTTAAAGACATGTGGATTCATGTTGTTTAACATCATATAGTATGACAAAGAGTGGAAGGGGAGACCCCACAAAGGGAGTACGTGATGCATTAGTTACAAACCTGATGTAAATGAGGACATAAGGTGTCTTCCCCACGCCACATATCCTCAATGAAAGGTTTTTTAGGTCATAGGAATGAAAATCAATGTCAGGATGGACCCAAAGAAATTTTTCTAGGCCTCACTACATACACCATTATGATGGGAATCATGCCATACATTGTTCTGGGATAGTAGTTTAACATCATGCGGGATGAAGAGCTTCTACGGTATAGCTACACCATGACACACCCCACCCAAACTACTAACCCCACCTGAGATGTGCTCGATGTGGGAAACTAGTAGTAGAGATGGTATTTCCCTGATGTAGGGAGGCACATATTGAGAATTATTTCCCACTATATGAGTGACGTTCCTCCATTACTATCCCGCCTTCTTAACACTCCAACATGCACGGAGGAATAGAACAGAGTCTGTTGGGATTCCACATGAACATAAGCGGGTGGAAACAAGTTAATAATGATGTCTGAGATCTAGAACACAATGATAGTAGTGTGAATATGGAAGATTAATATTAAAAATTTTAGAAACATATTATGTACTTCTCATTATCCTAAAATGGAGATATACAAATATGGTTTGACAACTGACCATGTTCGAAACGCGGGACCTGTCGCAAATATTTTCTGAGGTCTTTAGGTGTAGTGACCCAAGATGGTAGGTGAGAAAATGTGGCATGGGGAAAGGCCATATTAATGGATTTCCCATTAAATATTGAAGCTTATTTAACTCCTAAAAAAAACCTCATGAATCGTAGTCATGAAACAAGGGAATGTCCATGTGAAAATTCCAAACATTGGGCTCTTTGTCACAACACATTTGAGTGTGACAACAAGGTGCATTCAATAGACGGAGTCAATTCACATTACAAGGATGAGGGTTATAAGGTCACATGATACTAATTTAATGTCATTGGGTGGACCATTATTGGGAGACCTTATTTAATGAAATGCTCATGGGGTGACGAATTAGTTAAACCTGATGCGTAGTTCCCAAAGGGTGATATTATTTTAGGATCATAGAACACAAATTGAAATGTGGGAGGGAGACACTTGGTGTGGTATTTAGAGAACCTTACATGAATAAGAACAGTTGAAGTACATATCACACCATGTGCTCCCTGAGGTGGTTTTAGGTCGAGGGACCGAAATTGAATGTTATTCTGGGCCTAAGGAAAAGTGTTTTTCCATTCCTTGTAACGCACCGACCCCAGCTACCCAGATCCGGTGCGTTACTTCGTAACATTGGCACGGTCACAAACAATCAATTCCCAAAAGACCGATTAGTTTAGTAGCCTTGGAAACACTAGATACATTCGTAAACGTTACATTACATCATAAAGTGAAAAACTACAATAACAAAGTCTCCATAGTCCACACTCATATCCACTTCTGACTATCCCTGCAGGTCATTCATAAAATACTTCTTCACATCCTGGAAAATATTAAAACATTGAAAGGGGTGAGCTCAGATGCTCAGTAAGGATAACAATATTGTGGAAGCTTACATAAATAAACATTAACAATTAAGGCAATGTATAAATAAAACAAAAGCCTTTTAAACATGAACTTCAACATAATATGGAAAAAGTAAAATGAGATAATGCCATTTACTTATTCACATGGATATTATACTTGTTGAATAATCATATGCAATATCAATAACCACTTTCATAATGAGGGAATGTATAATTCCAGACATTCTGAAACATTTTGTCAAGGCCTCGGCCAAGACATCTAAAATTATTAAGGCCTCGGCCAAAACCATAAATCAAATTGGGAAAGGGACTCAGCCAATTCCATGTCTAGTTGTCTCATGAGACCTACCGATGCATCGAGGAGCTATAGCGGGCTCCACCCATCACTTATTAAGTCCAATACATTCCTCATATGAATAGGTTTAAACATATCATAAACCATAACATAATCGTATCACATAAAACATGCATAAAGGAAACATAAAATTTCCACATTTCAATCACAAGATATCAATACAACACATTGATATAATAAAAACTCTTTCAAAACCATTTTCAATACAAAAATAAAAGAAAGTTAAAACTTTGTATTTTTTTTCATTAAAAAAATGATGGCTTGTAGAGGAAGCAGAAACTCAAATAATGGTCACGACGGAGGAGAAATCCTTGTCGCCGCATAAGTACAGAAAGAAAAACATTCCCTCTTGTCGTTTAGAAAAACGCTTCGTATAAAAAAGATTCCTTTTGAATAAACATAAAATTCAAAGGGGTTTATACACCGTATACAAGAAAGTTGTGTATAAAACCAAATATGCCTCAATGAAAGGGGATTGAGAAGAAGTCCTTAAAAAGATCATTTTTTTAAATAATGTACATCTATAATGTGTATTCACTATAAGTACACATAAATAATGTAAAAATACAAGATAAGACATAATAATATCATGACATAATTTGAAAGTAGGAGATTAACCCAAAGAATAGAAATTGGGTTAAGAAGTTCCCTTACCTCGTGTCCGACATGACTCAACCGTTCTTTAACCTCCTGAATAATAAACTAGAGTTAATATATAACTTATTAAGAACCATTTTCAATTTCATTATCCTTTTTATATCACTTATTTCAATGTTATGAACATTATGAAATTATTCAAGTTAATAACGGTCATTTTGTCAATCTTTGGTACTTGAGTCAAAAATAAACTTCTTATAATTACAAGTTGTTCATGTGGTGATGTATCCATTATATCCGTAACATTATTCATGATATAGATATCATATATCTCTTATAAATACAGTATATAAATGCATTTATAATATTACATAACATTTAGAGGTAATAAATGAAATGCACCGTTCATGGAGACGGTAAGCCGTACGTACGCATGAACGCTACTTTCGTTTATATTTTGTATTTAATGGAATGAAGTTATAATTATATAAAGGTATAATATAATTCCATTATAATATAATGTATAATACCATTTAGTCCATCCTTTATACATCCCACATATGGTATTAACGATTCAAATCACTTTGAGGGGGCGGTAGTCCGCACTTCCTAAAATGAAATTATCGCGTTTACCCATAATGGAAATCATAATGTATGACATAAATTAGAAATACATAAGTATAAGGAAAACATAAACATAATATATATATCATATATGAAGATATTGTCATCAAAATGGCCACCATTATAGGTGTTAAAATAATTTGAACAATCATTGTTTCGTGAGGCAGAAATTCGCCATCCACAGAAATAGAATGTCCTTTAACCATTAGATGTAGGTGTGTGTAAGTGTAGCTCGAATAATATTTATAACAACATCCTAGTATATTGAGGATACTTGTGTTGTTACAAAAGAAAATAATAAAAAGAGTTTAGGGGGTTGGAGAAGAAAAATAAAACAAAACAACATTAGAGAAGACATTACCTCAAAATCGGGTAACTCTTTTTTGATTTGAGCCAAAGGCTTCCTTGGGAAGAGTTCTACCCAAAGTGAGTCTTCTAGGAGTAAGAGGGGGAAGTTGGGAGAGTATTTGGTCAGAGGTTGGCGGAGCCAAATGGCTTGAAGGTGTGAATAAGGCGGGAGAGGTGGGGGCCTTTTATAAGTGGAGAGGAGGGGCACTCTTGGAAAGTAAAGAAAAGTCACTTTATTATAAAATGAGTTTCGGATTTTAGAGGTCCCACACTTATATAATTCGATGATAAGATGATAAGGGTTCGAAATATACTCATCCAATAGGTTTTTGACAAGTGTACGCTTTTGATTTTACATTATCTTTCCATTTTATTTAAATCGTTAAATAATGAGGTCATCGCTGCATCATCATGATGTCATAAATAATTTAATTTATTTAATGGCTAAAAATTATAAAAAAAATACTATGATGTAGGAAATACTTTTAGATTTCTAATTAATATTTATAATCAAAATTTGGACTTGTGTAACCCCACTTAAAAACTTTTTTAGTAAAACAACTCATGTTTGTGTCAATTTAATTTTAACATTAAATAAATATATATTAATGTCATTTTCCAACTAAAGTTGCCCCATGGGGTCCCCAAGTTGACCCATGGGTTTCCTTGGTCGGACATGACTCATCCAATAGGATTAGGAAAAGTGTCAATCTCATCTCATATTATTAAAACATTATTTTTACCTTAAACTACACTAATTACCTCTAATCGCGATTAAGAACTTAAAAGTTACTATTCACCAAAAAATTATTTTAATCTCATTAAACCACATTTTACATCTTAATGACAACCATGTATGTCGGATTTTTGAAAATCAAATCACAGAAGTGGTAATATTTCATTTTAACGAAAAATCAGTTTTTAACAACCACTTAGTGGTTTCACTATTCATCAAAAATTGAAGTTTTTCAGAATAAGGCCAAAATTTCACCCTAAACTATAATTGATATTCCGAATTCAAAAATGATGTCTATTTTACAAAATTCCAAACATATAAGTTTCATTAATTAATTTTATAATTAATTCCCGCTGTTACAACAAATAGCGTGTTTTTAAGAAACAATTTATATCAAAAGATTGGCAATTGTTTATGTCCAATTTCAATGTTAAATTAATTCTAATGACCACCATTGGATAAAATGGTAAAAATATATTCTAATTATACTTTAAAACCACTAAATAGTATAATTTATCACTATAAATTATTTAGATTAAAAAAGTTGTTTTTAAGTAATTTTCACTATTCATAAAAAATTAGAAGTTCTGAGAAAAATACCAAAAATTCAACATAGGCTAATTTCGATATTACGAATACAAATATGAAGTCCATTTTGAAATATAAAATTTCTATAATTTTAAAAAGTGGTTATTACTATTCATAACGGCTCTATTGATTGGTCACGGTGTTTTAGAGCTCGAAGTTGCGTACAATGCAAGCTATTGCATTGTTGAATGAGAAGTGTATCGTGGAAGCTCGGGGTGTTACATTCTCCCCTCTTTCAATAAATTGTGTCCTCACAATTTGAAATTTTTCTTTGAAAACAAAAGGTTGAAAAGAGAAAATACCTTTGAGGAAAACCCACATCGGGAATAAGGTTAAGAAATATATAACATTAAAAGAAAGCAAGATAAGTACAAAGGTCACCCGATATAGCCCATTCTAGGATTCTATGAAAAAATGGATATGGAGGAGAAACAAACCATCAAGGTCTGATGGAGAGTTATAGAAAACAGGATTAGGAGAAAGTTTAACCACAAGAAAATCACAAACTTGTGATTGGTTAAACGGTCATTGAATCCCCAGTTGGAAAATTAACCGACAACATTTTTGTTTTAAGTTACCTTCTATAATGTTGAGGAATTTATTTAGGAGATTTACTAAGAACGTAAGGGAATATACATACTTGTTATGTATACTTTCATTCATTAATAAATTTTTACCACAAACCCAACTTTTACTCCAAATGGTAACGGAACTAAAAAATATTCTATTTATCCTAATTGTATAAGGTTTCAAATGTTAACACATACCATTTAGATTAGTAAAATTATTTTGTAATAACCAGGGACTTCCTGTAGGCTAGTGGTAGGAAATAAAGGCTTGTCTCACTATGGTTGTGGGTTCGATTCCTGCGGCATTGTCCGACGCGACAGGTTATTCCCCACCCTGCAGGTTGTCCTTTTCCTAAAACTATAGTATCATAATATTCCAAAAATAATCTTCATAAATTTTTTAACCTTAAACATTACTTATCCAAAGATCAACTTAATCCACTCCAACCTTTATATTTATCCAAAATACCTCTGTCCAGACTTTCTCTAAAAGGTCTCTTAATTCCAAAATCAATTTATCATATTCCCCAAACAAAGTAAAGTTTCTCTTATTGTCACATACTAAAAATATGATTACCTTAATCATATTAAAACCTCACTGAAACAACAAGTACTGCAGTACAATCCTTATATATATATATCACATTATTATAATAACCAGAATATAATCCATGAGTCCAAAAGCACCAATACATTAATTATTCTGCATCAACTGTAGTAACAGCATAAGATTGTCCTTGATCCCTTGGACTTTTCTGAGGTAAGTTTCCCTGATGCTTACGTCATTCATTTGCATAATGACCCATTTCTCTACAATTGTAGCATTCAAATTAGATATCCTCTTTCTTTCCCTTGCAATCACGAGCCTGGTGACCCTTTTCTCCACATTTATAACAAAGTCCCATTCCTTTTAGGCAAGTACCAGGGTGATTCTTCCCACAATTATCACATAATGGAAAATCCTTCTTTCCCTTTTTCCCTTTATCCAGCTCTTGTACCACCGTTCTCTTCTTTTCTTGCTTTTCTTTAAAGTCATTAGACTTAGAAAATTCCTTTTCCGTCTTGATTGCACACGAGACAATATCTTCGTATGAAGAGAAGGTTTGTGATACTAAAGCTCGACGGAGAAATGGTTTTAACCCATCAAAGAAACGATCAGTCTTACTTCTTGGGTTACGTATGTAATCTGCAGCATACCTCGATAACCTTGTAATGTTATCCTCATACTTTGCGACATTCTCATCCTCCTTCTGCCTCAGACTCAGAAATTGCCTTTCCATATCCGCTCGATGGTCTCGAGGAAAGTATTTTTCTAAGAACAACTCTTTGAACTCCTGACATTCCATGTTTGTTAATTCATCATCTTCCTTTGTGTTTTGAAGTAGTGACCACCATTGATCGGCATCTCCAGTGAAGCGGTAAACTGCCATGACAACCTTCTCCCTTTCACTACTCCCCAAGGCATGGAATATTTTTTCTAAGGAATTTATCCATTGATCAGGTACTATAGGATTTGTACTCCCATTGAAGGTTGGTGGTTTTTGCCTCATGAAGCGGTCTAACATTGATCCTCCACGTTGCGGATCAGGGTGCTCCATACGAGTAAGGTTATTATTCATAACTTGAGTAAGCTGTCCCAGTATGGTGATTCGCTGATCGGCACCAGTTGCATCACTAGCCCCACTATAATTATCTTGAGCAGGAGGGCAATCCCTACATTGAGTGCGTGCATTGATACGGTTTCCATTTCTTCCACTAGGCGCTATTTCTAAACAATTGCACAAACTAGATCAGTTTATGAATCAAAATACATAATCCCATACTTATAAAACACTTAACATAAATTGAACTATTTATGGATATAATCCATAATCATAAAAATGTTTTCTTTCAGGAAGTATATACTCATAAACCCTTCATAATGATTTGTAAATAAAATGAGAGTTATCCTAAGCATATCCCACGGGAGTGTCGTAACCAAGAGTGCAGAAAGGCCCGTTGTCGTGAACCAGTTCCTGTTCGAGTCTAGCTCAAAGCGGTGTTTTCGGGTTTTACCCCTAGAAACATCTGTGCCAGAGTGGCCTCTACCTGCTCGTATCCAGACATGGATGTATTGCTCAGAAAGCTCACAAAATCTCTACAATACCAAAATTATAGGAAGTTCTTCTATACTAATCCTCAAAGTTCATCTTAGGTCTACGTGCTCTAATCAGAGTTTATCTAAATCTAGCTTCCAAGGTTTGTACTAAACTTCCTCTGATACCAACTGTAACGCCCTGACCCCAGCTACCCAGAGCTGGTGTGTTACTTCGTAACATTGGCACGATCACAAAAGATCAAGTCCCGAAAGACAGATTAGTTTAGTAGCCTTAGAAACACTAGATACATTCGTAAACGTTACATTACATCATAAAGTGAAAAACTACAATAACAATGTCTCCATAGTCCACACTCGTATCCACTTCTGACTATCCCTGCAGGTCATTCATAAAATACTTCTTCACATCCTGGAAAATATTAAAACATTGAAAGGGGTGATCTCAGATTCTCAGTAAGGATAATAATATTGCAAAAGCTTTCATAAATAAACATTAACAATTAAGGCAATGTATAAATAAAACAAAATCCTTTTAAACATGAACTTCAACATAATATGGAAAAAGTAAAATGAGATAATGCCATTTACTTATTCACATGGATATTCTACTAGTCGAATAATCACATGCATTATCAATAACCAATTTCATAATAAGGGAATGTATAATGCCAGACATTCTGAAACATTTTGTCAAGGCCTCGGCCAAGACGTCTAAAATGATTAAGGCCTCGGCCAAAACCATAAATAAAATTGGGAAAGGGCCTCAGACAATTCCACGTCTAGTTGTCTCATGAGACCTACCGATGCATCGAGGAGCTATAGTGGGCTCCACCCGTCACTTATTAATTCCAATACATTCCTCATATGAATAGGTTTAAACATATCATAAACCATAACATAATCGTATCACATAAAACATGCATAATGGAAACATAACATTTCCACATTTCAATCACAAGATATCAATACAACACATTGATATAATAAAAACGCTTTCAAAACCATTTTCAATACCAAAATAAACGAAAGTTAAAACTTTGTATTTATTTTTCAATAAAAAATTGATGGCTTGTAGAGGAATCTGAAACTCAAATAATGGTCACGGCGGCGGAGAAGTCCTTATCGCCGCAGAAGTACGGAAATAAAAACATTCCCTTTTGTGGTTTAGCAAAACGCTTCGTATAAAAAAGATTCCTTTTGAATAAACGTAAAAGTCAAAGGGGTTTATACACCGTATACAAGAAAGTTGTGTATAAAACCAAATATGTCTCAATGAAAGGGGATTGAGACGAAGTCCTTAAAAAGATCATTTTTTTAAAATAAAGTACATCTATAATGTGTATTCACATAAGTACACATAAATAATGTAAAAATACAAGATAGGACATAATAATATCATGACATAATTTGAAAGTAGGAGATTAACCCAAAGAATAGAAATTGGGTTAAGAAGTTCCCTTACCTCGTGTCCGACTTGACTCAACCGTTCTTTAACCTCCTGAATAATAAACTAGAGTTAATATATAACTTATTAAGAACCATTTTCAATTTCATTATCCTTTTTATATCACTTATTACAATGTTATGAACATTATGAAATTATTTATGTTAATAACGGTCATTTTGTCGATCTTTGGTACTTGAGTCAAAAATAAACTTCTTATAATTACAAGATGTTCATGTGGTGATGTATACATTATATCCAGAACTATATTCATGATATAGATATCATATATCTCTTATAAATCCAGTATATAAATGCATTTATAATATTACATAACATTTAGAGGTAATAAATGAAATGCACCGTTCATGGAGACGGTAAGCCGTACGTACGCATGAACGCTACTTTCGTTTATATTTTGTATTTAATGGAATGAAATTATAATTATATAAAGGTATAATATACTTCCATTATATTATAATGTATAATACCATTTAGTCCATCCTTTATACATCCCACATATGGTATTAACGATTCAAATCACTTTGAGGGGGCGGTAGTCCGCACTTCCTAAAATGAAATTATCGCGTTTACCCATAATGGAAATCATAAAGTATGACATAAATGAGAAATACAGAAGGATAACGAAAACATAAACATAATATATATATCATATATGAAAATAGTTTCATCAAAATGGCCACCATTATAGGTGTTAAAAGAATTTGAACAATCATCATTTCGTGAGGCATAAATTCGCCATCCACAGAAACAGTATGTTCTTTAATCATTAGATGTAGGTGTGTGTAAGTGTAGCTCTAATACTTTTTATAACAACATCCTAGTATATTGAGGATACTGGTGTTGTTACAAAAGAAAAGAGTAAAAAGAGTTTAGGGGGTTGGAAAGAAAAATAAAACAAAACAACATTAGAGAAGACATTACCTCAAAATCGGGTAACTCTTTTTTGATTTGAGCCAAAGGCTTCCTTGGGAAGAGTTCTGCCCAAAGTGAGGCTTCTAGGAGTAAGAGGGGGAAGTTGGGAGAGTATTTGGGCAGTGGTTGGCCGAGCAAAATGGCTTGATGGTGTGAATAAGGTGGGAGAGGTGGGGGCCTTTTATAAGTGGAGAGGAGGGGCACTCTTGGAAAGTAAAGAAAAGTCACTTTATTATAAAATGAGTTTCGGATATTAGAGGTCCCACACTTATATAATTCTAGGATAAGATGATAAGGGTTCTAAATCTACTCATCCAATAGGTTTTTGACAAGTGTACGCTTTGGATTTTACATTATCTTTCCATTTTATTTAAATTGTTAAATAATGAGGTCATAGCTGCATCATCATGATGTCATAAATAATTTAATTTATTTAATGGATAAAAATTATAAAAAAATACTATGTTGTAGGAAATATTTTTATCTTTCTAATTAATATTTATAATCAAAATTTGGACTTGTGTAACCCCACTTAAAAACTGTTTTAGTAAAACAACTCATGTTTGTGTCAATTTAATTTTAACATTAAATAAATATATATTAATGTCATTTTCCAAATAAAGTGGCTCCATGGGGTCCCCAAGTTTACCCATGGGTTGTCTTGGTCGGCCATGACTCATCCAATAGGATTAGGACAAGTGTCAAGCTCATCTCATATTATTAAAACATTATTTTTACCTTAAACTATTCTAATTACCTCTAATCGCGATTAAGAACTTAAAAGTTACTATTCACCAAAAAAAAATTTAATCTCATTAAACCACATTTTACATCTTAATGACAACCATGTATGTCGGATTTTTGAAAATGAAATCACAGAAGTGGTAATATTTCATTTTAACGAAAAAACAGTTTTTAACAACCACTTAGTGGTTTCACTATTTATCAAAAATTGATGTTTTTCAGAATAAGGCCAAAATTTCACCCTAAGCTATAATTGATATTCCGAATTCAAAAATGATGTCTATTTTACAAAATTCCAAACATATAAGTTGCATTAATTAATTTTATAATTAATTCCCGCTGTTACAACAAATAGCGTGTTTTTAAGAAACAATTTATATCAAAAGATTGGCAATTGTTTATGTCCAATTTCAATGTTAAATTAATTTTAATGACCACCATTGGATAAAATGGTAAAAATATATTCTAATTATACTTTAAAACCACTAAATATTAAAATTTATCACTATAAATTATTTTGATTAAAAAAGTTGTTTTTAAATAATTTTCACTATTCATAAAAAATTAGAAGTTCTCAGAAAAACACCAAAAATTCAACATAGGCTAATTTCGATATTACGAATACAAATATGAAGTCCATTTTGAAATATAAAATTTCTATAATTTTAAAAAGTGGTTATTACTATTCATAACGGCTACATTGATTGGTCGCGGTGTTTTAGAGCTCGAAGTTGCATACAATGCAAGCTATTGCATTATTGAATGAGAAGCGTATCATGGAAGCTCGGGGTGTTACATTCCTACATAACCCATTATGATGAGGATCAGTGCATATGAAATTATAAGAATTTTCATGGTAGCGGACCAATTACAGGGACAATAATGTTGTGTGGGTCTTTCCCATGCACCAAAAGAAATGGGCATTTGATAAATCTTTTTTTTTATTAGAATGGATGTGTTATTTTTGTGAAGTGATAAACCTAGGACAGAGAATCTAGGTCTCACTACAAAATGAATCCACATGATGGAATTGAAAATTGGTATGGTGGATAACCACTACCAAAAATGATTTCCCCTCGAGTGAGGACACCAAAATGAAATGTCGTTTTTTGTCGTGCAACCAAGATGATAATGTCATAGTTTAGGGTTGTATGTCAGGACCAACTCCAACATTTTAACATCTTGACATAAAGAAGCAATAGTTTAAAGTCATGTGAGAGTAGGAAAAATAGTTTAAAGTCATATGGATTGGACACATATTGAATAAATGAGGATTTCTAGGGGGAATGCGCATGGCATGATAAAGCATACCTGTCATGATTGAGGATAGGGTCCACACCACAACGTGCACAATTCTGGGGAAGAAACCATGTGAAAGGGGGACAGAAATGGAAAGAAAATACCGGGATGGACCTATGGATGGAGCTTCTATGTGTTCCTACATATCCCATGAAGATGGGAATCAATAGATACAAATTTTTGAGAGGGTAAATTTCACGTCATGCGAGACAGGAGGAATGAGAGACTACATACTTTAAAGGAGTATGATGTTTGACTATTGTAAACCTGAAGTGAGTGAAGAAATAAGACCACACATGAAGAACCATTAAATACCATGGATGTCAAGGCCAAATGGTTGAAAATATGAGGTAATTAGTGGATCCTGATCTTGACCCGATGAAATTATTTTTGGGCGTTCCTACGTATCCTATCATGGTGAGAATCTTACCATATGTAGTTTTAGAAGTATGTAGTATATACGCCTGGAGAAAAAGATATAGAAATATATCACTTTAAGGTAATAGATCTCAAACAATAGTATAGAGAGGCTCTTCCAATTGTGTGAAATCCTCGTCCAAATCATTATCGCCATGTGAGCTACACATTATGTATAAAACAAAGAATAAAAAGTTCTTTTCATCACATAGAACAAGCACAATGGGGAAATCAGTGTGGAGGCCCAAATGACACCGTACAATGTATTTTTTATCCTAATGTGGAAATTTCCATTGATGAATGGTACCAATAGTGTCAAAATTCTACTCAAACATGATTGAGTGAAATATTTTGTGAATCATGCAACAAACATTTAGGGATTTATGGGATTGATGTGAAAATAGATGATAACTACTGAACATGTTGGAAACCCAGCATAAGTATCATGTGACCTAAAATGGAAAAAACAATTAGTGTTGACCGCATGCCATATTCGTAACTTGGGAGACGTATCGTATTGTTTATTGAGATCCTAAAGGATGTTGGTCCAAAATTATAGGAGATCCCTTAAGTTAAGTATCTCTAATGTTAGATGGTCCATTTTGATGTGATAGATGATGAAAGCCAAAATATAGGGCAACATAAAGCATGGAAATGGGTGATAATATATATATTAAGAATCCAACACTATAGGTCGTAAACCAAAGTGCTTATGGGCACATTGGTGAATTGTCGAAGAGGTTTGGGGGACCAACATCAGAGAAACCGACTCCAAAAGAAGAATGTGGAATAAGGGGAAGGAAGAGCTCTTAGAAGAAATAAGTATATAGAGTGGTTCTAAAAAACCCTACGTGAATGAGGATATAAGGCCATACCACGCCGTATACCCCTATCCAGGTAGAACACAGTTAAGGGTTCACAAACAATAAGGAAATTTCAATGACATGTGGATAGTTGTATATACATGATGTATGGGTTTTCTTACATATCCCATAATGATGATAATAAAGCCACAAATAGTTCTAAAGGATGTTGTGTAGTATTACATCATTAGAAAAGGACACAGGTAGGTGGAAGGTTTCTTAACATGGAATGTGCAAGAAAAGGTGAGTAACCTGATGTTATTGAGGACATAATCCCACATATGCCCTACCATTGATAACTATCAGAGAGAATTCAAAAAAGGTGGTCAAGAGAAAGTAGAGATGAACTCGGGATGGACCTTAAGACAAGAATATAGGGTTTTCCTACCTATCCAATGAATATTGGAATCAATCCACATATAGTTCTTGAGGCGTCGTGTAGTTTATCGTCATGCGGTAAAGTCCTTATAGAAATTAGTTTATAGTCATAGAGATTGAACTGTAGATTCCCAGTTTGATGACATGTGCGTGGGACAGATAGGAAAAAGTGTGAATCACCATGCATGTTATGTTGTAGACAACATAATGGAAACAATGATCGAGGATAAATGTTGGCCATGTTTTCAACACTGATCAGGGATAGGGATCAAATGACTGAACATTGATCATTGACCATATTTTTAGCACGAGACATGTATCAACATGTCGCTCGAGATCCTGGGGGGGGGGGGTGGCCCAAAATTTTTGGAGTTCCAAAAAGCCTATAATACCAATCATTCGGGGGTCCTTTTAGATGTGAAGGATGAAGGAAAACCAAATTATGGGACGTGAGAAACATGGTGGGACCTGTGCAGTTTAACATCTTATAGTAAGGACACGGGATGAAGGAGTGATGTCTCAATGGGATATGTGTGGCATCGAATAAATATCCCGATGCGCATAAAGACAAGGAGTCCATACCACCCCACCAAATCCTAAATGAGAACATTGGACAAGGGGGATGAAAAGGTCTAATGACCAAAGATATGAATTTCCTACCGATATGTAGTTTAATGTCTTGTGGAATGGTCGATGGATGAGGTAGAGGTATCCTGGGAGAGGGATAAATGGAGAGATCTCGATGAACTAAATGTGAATGAGGGAAAAATCATGCACCACACCATGTTTTTTAAACCAAGGGGATATCTTGATGTTGGGAATGGGCCTACGGACAAAACGTACTAGAGTTATTTGAAACCCATGATGGTGGAAATCATGTTATACGTAGTTTTGAAAGGGACATGTAGGTTGAAGTCATTTGGTGGGGACATGGGAGGATAAAAGGATGAGGAAGGGACCACAGTGTGATCATTGTAAACCCGAATTAGGTAGGGGACAAAGAAGAAAACACTACACCATGAGGGACCC
This sequence comes from Viscum album, assembly GCA_963277665.1. Taxonomy (NCBI): domain Eukaryota; kingdom Viridiplantae; phylum Streptophyta; class Magnoliopsida; order Santalales; family Viscaceae; genus Viscum; species Viscum album. The sequence goes on along the minus strand of OY728142.1, from coordinate 1,424,835,429 downwards.
TCCAAGAGAACTAAATCTAGGGGTTAGTCAAAGAGAAGAGCTTTGGGTTAGAATCAATATGAGGCATCCAAAAATTCCAACGTATCCCATTAGGATGGGAATCAAGTCATAATTAGTTCTTGACATGTAGATTGACGTTTTGGGGGATGATGGTGGTGGTGAGATCTTAGATTAAGGTCGTAGGGCTCAGAGTATAATGGTGTATCAACCTCCCAGAGTTTAATATCATGTTGGATGAATGATGAGTAGTTTTATGTCCTTCAGTTCGGAGAAATCACACATTTTAACGTCGCGAAACATAAAGGAATGATTTATGGTCATGCAAGACCATAATTATCTTAGGTTATGGTCATAGAGATCAGAATATTAAGAAATTTATCATCCTATTTGATGGTAAATCAGTTTAATGTTATGTAAGAAATGATAGTTTAAGGTCATGTAGGACTGTATCTGGATCAGTAAATGTATTTCTTAGGGAATTTGGAATTGGTGGGAGGAATTATTCGCTCTCCAACCATGCTAACTAGGGAGTCATTTCTATTAGGTTAAACCATGTGAATGATGTGATATCTTTCCAATTTGAACACCATATTGGGTGGATGGTCTACTAGATATCATTGGTGTTCTCAGGACCAACACCAGGTCACCTTGCATGAAAGATCAAAGGCGAACATTCTTGATGAAATATCTGGGTATCTTTTACTAATTCCGTTCTAGATTGTGTAGGTCATGAAGCCTTTCCACAAAGAGCGCTACCAATTCTGCCAGATAGATTTTAGTTACATTGTCTAGTGCATGCTGATCGTAGAAAGATGTTTGTAATGAAGGAAACTGAATCTCCATGGGCATGATGTCCTCTATTCCATACACTAGGGAGAATGGGGTCACCTGTGTGGAATTTTGAGTCATCATTCAATAATCCAAGAGGGCGTTTGGGATCTTTTCTATCCAAATTTTCATGCTCTGACAAACCATATTTTATAGATTGTTAGAGAGGGTTTTCATTAATGCTTTGATATTCCCATTTTATTCTTCGTTATAATGGGAGGTATGGTTAAAACTGATGTTGTACTTGGTGTACAATTTCTTCAACTCGACCACCCTGATGTTGGTACCATTATAGGTGAGGAAGATGTGAGGAATTCAAAATAGGTAGATGATGATGGAGCTCAATAATTCAATGACAGAATGGTCCTTGTCCTCCTTGAGCAGAACTGCTTCTGGTCATGTGGAAAAGTAATCTGTAGCAGTTATGATGAACCTGAAATGGAGAGCTATCACCAGTGGATATTTTCCCATGACATCAAGTACGAAGGACACAATGGTCTCAGAGTACATGATGGTGTAGATATTCTCTGGAAGTCAATGCACAGAATTATCATGGATTTGGTATGAATGAAACCTCTTGGAAAACTCGACACAATCACATATAATAGAGGGATAAAAATACCCCAGTATTCTGATCTGGTAAGATACTTTCGGCCCAGTCTGATAAGCATCGAAGGAATCCGCATGTACCTCTTATATGACTTGAAAAATCTCAACTCATTGAATGAAATGGATGATAAATCCATCAAACATGAGACTGTAGAGGATATTTTCAAGACTAGGACCACTCTGGAGAATAAAATTCCACACTTCATGTTGGATTCAGTCATGCTTGGCACGATCTATAGGGAGATTGTCATGTTGGAGGTACTCAATAATGGTTGTCCTCCAATTGGTATTTACATCTGTCACTACATCAGGGGGACAATGGGGCCCTGACATAGAGGTTTTGGTGGTATGGTGTCTTACCTACAGGCTATTATCATCGTTTGGAGTGACATAAGAGATAACCCTCTAGTGTGCCACGTGTATAATCAACTCATCATGTTCAGGCTCTGCAAGTGATGCAGCCAGGCTGGCCAAGGAATTAGATCGGCCTTTTTGGAACTACGGGACTTTGGGGTTACTTTTGGATGAGACTAGAACTAGTCCCTCATGGAGTGTATTCTCCAACAGTTGTATGAGATCTTGATTTCTAACAACATAACCACCATTGATCTTTTTTATGAATAGTTCGAAGTAGCCTATCAATTGAATTTGGGGAACATCAATCTTGAGGTCTAGCTCAAGGAAAGTAATGAAATCCTTATACTCTACCTCATTGTTGGCACAACCTTCTTACAATAGGAATGAATATGGAAGACAACTTATGCTGGAGTGATGAAGATGATACACATGCCCACTCTGTTGATGCTGGGGTCATTGAGGCTTCTGTCGGTAGGGATTCAGTAAGAACTGTCAATGATCATTTGCCAACACGATACAGCTTGTTCTACAAAGATGATCACCTCACTGAGAAAATCAAGGTCTAGAAATTGGTCTGCGGGAGCTGAATGGGAAACAAAGAGGTCTGATAATGATTTCCCATTAAAATCCTTATTAGAGAAAACCTTGATGTCGAACTACTAGATTATCCCTACCCACCGATCTAGATGTCCTGTAAACAAGGGGAGGTTGAAGATGTACTTCAGTGGATCCACATGGGGTATCAGCTATACCTTATGGTGATGCAAGTAATGATTCAATTTCTGTAATGTGAATACCAGTGCAAGTATTCTCTTCTTTATAGGGGAGTATCTAGTCTCCGTATCATGGATCATATCACTGAGATATTAAATATTTTTCCCAATTTCCTCATTTTTGGAGAGAAGGTCATCGAGTGATCGTTCTAGGGAGGTCACATAAGAGATTAGTAACTTTCTGGAAACATTTGGCATCAAGACTAGAGGCTATAGAAGATACTTCTTTGTTTCCTTGAAATAATTCTATCATTCCCCCTCTCACTGATAGATGTTGCCTTTCATCATAAGCTGTGAAAATGGCTTACACTTGACAACCAAATTCGTAATGAATCAGTGTATATAGTTGATGTGTCCATGAAAGCCTCAAATCACCCAAATGTTGTTGGGTGGGAACATATTATTGATGGTCTAAATCTTCTCTGGATCGATCTCAATGTCCTTATATTTGACAAAAAATCGGAAGAACATTCTGTATGTGACCTCGAAGGAACACTTCAATGGATTCATCATCATATAGTTAGAACGGAGGAAAACGAACACTTTCTCAAGATCATTGATATAGTCCTAATGCTGGAGTGATTTGATAACCAACTCACCCACTTATCATTCCACCAATGTCTTGTGGATCAGATTAAATGTTCAATGCATGGCATTCTTATAGGAGGGTCCTGAAATATTTATACAGAAGTGAATTACATAGTAACAAAATTAACCTTGTGGTGACCTGAAGGCAGTAGACTATTCATCCTAGAAGGCCATTCAAAAATGGTTATACTTGGAATACCCACACATGATAGAGAGAGCATGAAACCTAACAGTGGTATCAATCATCATTTCTGTCATAGGAAGAGGAAAACCATACTTTGGGCAGTGACGGTTGAGATCCAGGAAGACGATGTAGTCACTAATATGATTATTCTTTTTACTAATAAGAATAAAGTTGGATATCCATCTGGGGGTACTGTACCTCCTTGAAAAAATTGTCTCTGATGAACTTATCGACATCTTCCTTGACCATGGTACTGTGGGATGTGTACATCTTTCTAGGAGGTTGTTTGAACTCACGGTAATTTGCTTGAAGAACAAGGTTGTGGAAGACGATGTGAAGATCAAGTTATAGTGTCTCTTCACAACTCTAGGAAAATATATCACGATGTTGCTTCATGAAGTTCACATCCAATGTTTCTCTTTGAAAGACTTAGGGGTGCTGACCAATGTGTGTTTCTTATCCATCTCACTACTGAGGTTCAACTCTATGAATTCATCGACTATGGTGGTGATAGACTCTTTGAATTTAGGAGTTGCATCCTCAATATCCACTTATTAACTTATGATGTAGGGATCCTAGATGGGAGGATATTCATCTAAGTCAATAGATCCCGATAGAATGTTGGTTCCGTCCTGAGCGGCTATAGACACTACATCAGGGAACTCTTGCATTGTCAAATCCATAGAAATGAAGATGACAATCCAATATCAACTAGTCTTCATCCCAAGGGGCCACACATGATGATATCATAGAAATAGTGTGGGTGGTCTTGATCCAGTTTATACTAGCCCAGAGGAACCAGAAGGTATGTTGTATTGTTGTTGCGATGGGGAAGACATCCCAATACCTTATGGGAGTAGGAGGCTCTAGGATCACCCAATCCTAATTCGTGTAGGAATACGAGATGACCTTCCAAAATAATTTTGAATTTGTAATATGATTCACCCTCATTCAAGAAACAATAAATCATTTCCTCATATTCTGGGTCATAGTCTCCAATTGATGGATTAGAAAAATATAGGCATCATCCAAATCAATCCTTTGGTCGGTCAAAGTCGTAGTATGTTCAACTTCATTAGTCTGGATCTGTTTGTCAATGATATTGTAATAGTATAAATCTTAATAGAGTTCATCACAATTGGAAAATTGAGGCACATCACATTTGAGTATGTCCACTCAACCATTAAGGGAGTACTTAAGGTAGTGATGATACAATAAAGGGACCTCCGCATGCAGGTGAAACCATGGCCTACCCATAAATGCATTATAGGTCGTGTCCTTGGAGAAAACCATGATCTCGGTGCAGTAATCTAGAAAATTGAACTATGTATTCAATAATATATTTCCAACTGGTTCTTGTTACATTATATCATAACAATAGATTTTTAGGTATGAAGGACTCAAATCATCCTCAGCCAACCCCAATTTTTGAAGTGCCTGGTTCGAGATTAGGATGATTTCTAACACTGTGTTGACAAGATAATGGTGAACCAACACTCAATTGAAGTGGTCTGTGATAAAAAGTTAATTGATGTGACCCAAAATTGGTAGTACATAATCTTCTCTAGAGTAATAGATAATGGCCAAAAATTCAGCATGCTCGACTCGACTTCCTCAACATGGAAGGATTCTATAGCTGCTACCTCCGTCTTGAACTGGAGGGGCTTCTTAAATCTTTGGTGAGGGATTCACACATATCTACTGATAGTAAAAGGGACACAAGTATAGAAATCCTCATAGGCATGCTGGAATGATGCTTCAGTACGTGATATATTTTCACAAATCATGAACATCTGCTTACAGGAGGTCTTTCAGCGGTGGGAGGCATGAAATGGACCTTCCATCTGAACCATTGGCTAACTAGTGTTGGGAATGTTCTATTTCTCACAAGTCGATACTCATTGATCAACTACCAGATGTGTCTCTTAATACTAAGTTTGGTATATAATAGAGCGTGGCTGCTCACAACGCAGTTAGGGTGAATCTTCCTAATCATGTAACACAAATGGTAGTGAAGGTGAACCTGATGACAACAGGGGAGGAGGTTACATGTTCCAAGATCTCTGCATGGCCAACATTATGGTTTCAGTGGCATTGAAATCATGGTTGGATGTAATGATTGAGGCACTCTAGTGACCCATACTATCACGGATCCATTAACGCTGGCAATGGCTGGGGACGTTGGGAGGATTCATTTGGCAGTCTTTATTATCAGAAATTATATAGGGGTTTACCAACTCTACATTGTTAACCATAGTATACCATTGACTTTAAATTGATGTATCCTCAACCACTATAACTATTATAGGGTGAATCTCCATATTCGGGGGCCAAGAATTTGCCGAGATTATAGGATTACGATGGAATCAGTGGGGGGCATTGTTTTCTATCGCACTACTATTTTCTTCTCTTCTCGGAAGTTGAAGGCTGATCCATTGATGAAGAGGTACTGGATAATGGTGTTGTACCATCTTTTAAAGGCTCTGATCAATTCGGACGTGCAAAAATAATACCATGGTCATGGGCGATGGTCTTAAGACCCATCCAGTCGTCAAAATTTTGGGACCCATAGTTAGGATCTTGATCCCACTCACATTCTCTGCCACTGTTACATTCATGCTTCACGAATACACACGCAACCTGTTTTAGAGCTATGATTAACATGACAACGTCTCTGTTTAGCTGGTCATAGATCCAGTCATTGTACACATATAACTGCTTGAGGGTGTACCCGATGATCCGGTGGTGGGGGAATTAGTTTGGTCGATCAGTGAGATCTGCCTCATATAGCCTTGAGCATTCGGGAATCCTTACAATTATGTGTTCAATGTCACTTCATAAATAACCAGATACTTGATACTCAATGAATATGTAGGTCTAGTTCCTTCTTCCTTGTAAGGGGGCTCGAAGATCTAGGCCCAAACGATGGCCTAGAGGAGCCATTAGATGAGGTGGAACATGGTTTTCTCACGTAGGTGGTGGAAGCACGTTATGTGGGGGAACCAGTTGGTTCTGAGGTAGTTGCTTCTGGGTCAGAGGCTACAACTGAGGCGGTGGGACTATATAAGGCTATAGAGGTGGTTCAAAAGGTAACAATTCATATTTCTTGGGGGAATCTATTTTGGCCACCATAGAAGGCTCATCCTTTAAGTCCCTTCTTGTGGAAATTGCAAGAGGCCACCGACGTGACCGCTTGGACTTGTGCAAGGATCCCCCTAGATGTTGTTCCCTATCATAGAAATCTCAAAATCCCCTAGGGTAATTATAATTAAAGAGATAGGGGATCGATGCAATATTGACATTCCCAAAACAAAATGTTTACAATTTTTTATTAGTCAGTGGCATATCCCAAGTGTATGAAAGACCATTCCACTGGGTGAAAACAGCCATGATGTGTTTGTCAGGCCTATGCTTTCACATTAATAGTTCATCCATACTCTTCTTCTGGGTGGTAAAGATGAACTGCTAAATATATTTTCTATGGGGATCTTCCCATCATGTGATGGACCTAATGGGTAGCTGGCGATACCAGATGAATGTGGGAACCTCTAATGTTTGTACAACACACTGGTGTTTGGAAACCTCTTGGTGCGCTTCAGTTCCTAGAATGGGTTCAGACATTGAGATAAAGTGGGCCAGATACTGTAGTGGGCCTTCTGTCCAATTAAAGAGGGAGAAGTTGGTATTTCTGAAACCCAGGGGTGCTAGCATATCATCAATCCATGTCTGATACTCCTTGCTATTAGGTGGTATTTCCACCTGTTGAGTTTATAAATCCATGAGGTGAGTAATGAGCACCACCATCAGGTCATCTAGGTGGGGATTCCAGTCTTGAAGAGGATCCCAGACCACCGGTTTGTTGTCTAGTTCATTATCATGATTAGTAGGTCTAGTGTCTCGTAGAGAGGCTGGTGGGATGGCCTGCGAAGTGGTTGGGGGAACCCAAGCCGGGTCTTGGGGATTATCAGGCCGCTAATGAGGAATTAGAGACAAATAACACTCCATATTTCCATTTTTTCCAGCCACTATTCTATATACCTGGGAAGTATGGTCAAGGTCACCCAATAACAATTCGCTGAAGATCTTTTGTACCATCCCCTACTGCACCATCTGAGGATCACCATAGTCCAGTTGTCACTACACGAAATGTTCATCAAATAGGTCATAAACCATCTGCACATGTTCTTCGTGCTATTGGTGCAATGCGTATTTTTTGGGATCATCATCCACCATCTACACTGAGCCTGATAGTTCAAAGGGTTTGACAGCTCCATGGTGTTCATTGCTCTTACTCGGATACCAGCCGATGGTTAATGAAATGGTAGGTACTAGAATACCTTGTAAATTTTTTTTTGGAGAGTGATCATTCCCAATAGATCCAGTATTTTTGATACTACCACAGGGGAATGTCCTCTCCAAGGAGCTCATGGTCATTTTCTACCCCTTTTAGATCAGAAATTTTATACTCAACTCTATATGGAGGCATATCTTCAATATCACCTATCAAATCAGGCTTTCATGAGATGGAACTAAAGTAGAGGGTAGCGTACTTCCCCCACCCACAGACCTAAACATGGGTGGAAGCCTCCTTGATAATTTTTCAGAGAAAATTAAAGCTCTTAATGCATCGATTCTGGAGGGTCAGGGGGTGACTTATCGACTCGTGGTGGTGGGCCACAGAGAGCATAGCTAGGTCGACCATATGACATTGCTGGTTAATTTCCTCAAAGCGTTTTCATCCCTTGGAGTAACCCACTCGTTGATAAATGATATAGAAGGGTGTATCCCAAAGGCTTGGGTGAAAGCACAAGACCTCTTCTTGAGTAAGTGATTCTCAAGCACTGATGTTTGCCGTCACAATGGGCTAGACCAATTCTAGGAATTGATCCACTGTGAGTATGTCCCAAAAGTTCCATGGATCAGACTCAGGGTCGGGACCTTGGTAGCCCCACTCATCAATTGGGGAGGCTATGGATTGCCAAAATCATTGAATAACTCTATTGAGATGGACAACTGGCCATTGGAGTATATGATATATGGTCTGACAAGTCTCCACATCGTGGGATATCCTACGATGAATGAAACATCTAGGGTACCACATCTCAGTATGGAAGGATGGAGACCATGTCTTCCAAGACATGGTATGGTCCATAGAACATATCTCCATGTTATCTGGTCAAAGAAGAGAATGAATCTATGGAAGATAGGGATGATTTTTGGGTAGAGACATTGGATGTGGAAAATATTCCTCATCCTGGATGTATCTATGGGGGAAGGGGGAATCCGGTGGACATCACATTCCAGAAGGATGATTCTGATACATCGGGTTCCTACATCATCCCTCGACATATAGGATTAGGGTGAGGGTTCCATTTCTAAGTCACATTATACCACACAATTCATGTAGAAGACAATCATAATAGTAGTTTTAATCTTCTCGGAATTTTTCTTATGGTGTTGGTGACCCACCCTCCTTCCCTAGGATGGCTCTTCGAGATAAGGTATATTTTTGGCATGAGATGGACCTTTAGACAAAATGATTCTGGGGCAGAGATGACTTCATCCTCGATGAGATGGGGTGCGAGGAGGACCTGGGTAGATGTCAAAGGGAACATGGGGAGGACCTTCATGTCTGCTAGCTGACGATCTGAGAGAATCATCATGGGAAGTGCTAGGTTAGGGAGGACCTCTGCTGGAGTTGATCGAAGCATGGATAGTGTCACCATGCTAATTTCCACTAGATGCTTCTGTACGAAGAGGGTCCTCATAATGGTTTAATTGAACATAGGTAGGACCTTCGTGTTGGGTTCCTGTGATGCGAGGCCAATCACTGCTTCTCTAATTTTTGGGATGAGGAGGACATTCATCGGCTGCTGTGAGGACGTGGGGAAGATAGCCACTTTGATGGTTGACCATACGTGTTGCATCTTCACATCGGAGACCTGTGATAAGAGGAAAAACTCCATACCAGAGTCCGTGGGTGGGGATGAGATTTATAAACTCAGTTTCAATGTAGTTGGGAGGACCCTCACTCGGATTGATGGTGACATGGGGAGTAACTCGGTACTTGGTTTCATTGCCAAGGGTCATCCCACGGCAGGTGTATCTGGTGTTGGTGACCATGAGATTTGACCCAACCTTCCCATGGGGCGGTTGGGGCCACAACCTTATTTGGGAATTTGTGCGCCCCTATTCAGCATAGATAGAGAACTGATGGAATACACATGTTGTAACATTTCCCATAGTAGTCGTCGATGTTGACACCCATTTGAGGGTGTCCTCCTTAGTTTTCACCAGACACTGGAATTGGGGTAACCAGATTGGGGATGGAACTGTACGCACATAGCATAAATGATCCTCAGTTCATGGGGTCGGGTGATGGTATAGACTTGGCCTAGTCGGGGCACTCCATGGGAGCCCCTGGAGCGAGATTCTGGTTGGGCTGGCCATGGAACCCCTCACCTCGTTCGCGTAGGGGCGGGGGTCGTCGAAGTGTTCCATAGAGAGCCTCTTGATATGATTATACATAAAAGTGGGGAGCAGTGTATCCCTGTGCAGCCCATGGGGGTGGCGGTGGAGATGAAGCACAGAGGCCTCTACGTTTTGATGGGACATATCTCCGGTTTGGATAATCAACTCCTAATAGTATCATTTAACGAGATCGTTGATTACCCTTCTCTGATGAATTTAGATGGAAAGATGGGGTGTGGGTTCCCAGCATCCATGGATGTGAAGGCTTTCATTTGGGAGATAAGGCCACATAATATTTCCACATTGATGTTCCCCTACCCCTACGTCGGCGAGTGGTTGGTGATTGGATACATTCCATGACAGATTGGGTCTTGTAAAGAAGGGATATTTAACCATTAGTTCTGAAAGAAGGAAATAAATTTCTAGTTCCCCATCTCTATTCCATCTTCCATCGTTGTAAAGAAAGATCCACGCTGAAAACATCGCAAACTCGGATGTCCAACATTCAACCACCCCTACACCTGGTGAGTTTCATGCCATGCCCACTATTTTCATTGCGGGACCCGAAACTAGATAACTAAATCTAGTGACTCGCTAATCCACTGATGACTCTAATGGTACTAATCTCCAAATTCATGATAATAAATTCAAAACATGTTCACCATTTATTTTTAGGATTCATTCATTGAAGCGTTTATCCATATATGGTGGACATAATACTATTTCCCTCCATTCCATCTTTCCAATGTCAGGCAACATCTGTTTCATTTTCATGGAAGTTTAATCTTCGATCGAAATGGGTTGATGGGATGTCGGTTCCTCCTTCTGTGGATTCATCCTCGGGGCTCGTTACGTAATCTGGGTCTCCCTCGTAGACTTAAGAGGTTGTTCGTGAAACTCATCCTAGTGCCATGTTTTCATGGATTCCAGTTTATTATGTTGCTTTTGTCTGAAAATTACAAGGGGTCCAGTCAGGGAAAAAACCTTCAATCGGGCAGGTCGTCATGCTGGATATCGTTGGCGTTTATGGAAACTGGAACATTAATGCATCCATCTTTCATCACCTTAAAATAAGACTTCTCGATAGTGCATAAGCCCAAGGAATCCCATGTTGAGTGAATGAAATTTTATTCCATAGTCTTACCACTATGGTTTTCTTCAACTTCGCATGTTTAACACATGGTATGCTGCAGATTTAATTTCTAATGGAGAATGATCACACTGATCGTAATACAGACGAGAGTGGATCAGTCGGGTGCAACCCGGGAAAGAACACTGATGCTTTGTGATAGAGAAAATATTTTAAATTAATTTATATTTAATATCATTGTTTTAAACCCACAAAAGTGTTCCTCTAAGATTAATTGTTTCATTTTTATGATAATGGTGTTATTTTGAACTGAATAGTAAAAATTGTCCATTTTGGAATTTTAATAGTTTTAAATTATATCTGTAGTTTAGACATAACATTATCTACAGTTATCCAAGTTGAAAAATTCATTCTCTTACAGATACTACACATCAAGGTCTTCATTTACTATTTTTGGACTAAAAGCTGAATCAGCCATATGGAAGCTCAAAAGAAGCTCTCATGTGGGAGAATGAAAACTGTTTTCAGTTCTGCATAGCTTTGGTGTGGGAACCATAACTAATCCATGGTGGGCCCAAAGCTTGTGATATTCGGTGGGTGGACACGAATAGAGTTTTGGAGCATCTTTTATGAAGGGATAACCGAGTTAATTGGCCGTTTTTTCAGTCATTAAATCACCCTAATCCGGTGGATTTCATTTTGGAGAGTCTGACTGGACAGAATAAATGCTCAGAGTAAAACAGCCATAACTCATGGAATAAATGTCCAACGCCGCTGATATTTTGAGGGGACACGGCCAAGGGAAATATGAACAATATTCAAGAAGGGATAAACTCATGAAGATATCATTTAATGGGGATACAATGCGTCAACATCCGGGGGACAAATTCTGTATATAAAAGGAGGAGAGCTCCACCCTCTCAAAGCATCCCATTCTCCATCCCATTCTCCATCCAATTTCTTCCAGGACACCAAGAAGAATATCTTCTTGCATTTATTATTTATTTTCTTTTTCATAGTTTTATAATGCCTTATTCTTCCGCATTCATCTCGATTAACCTTACCATGGTGGGGTAAAATTTTGGAGTGATTGGGGAAAGGTTGGTTTTCTACATTGTAATTCTTGAGTTCTTGGATTCAATTTAATAAATTTATTTCTTATTCAAATTTGTTTTCAATTTATTATAGCGGATTTAATTATCATGTGCGGTCGTTCTTGAATATTTAATCCGTTATTGATTTTTTCCTTGGTAAAATAATCATAATCTCCCTCCACTAATTTCTGTTTTATATACGATGGAATAATCAAGTAATTAGTGGTGAAGTACTCGACGATCGTCAGTACGTGTAAATGGTGTAGTGAATGTTCTTTATTTTTTGGCATAAACAAAAATCGATCGGTTATTTCCCATTTCAATTAAAGATATTCAATAAAACTATTTATATATAGAAGGATAGTTGACCAAACTGAGATCTTGGTAAGGTTTTCTCTCACAATAATAATTTCACCACGGAAGTGAGAGGAAATGATTGTGGAAACTCACATTAATCAACAAAGAAGAAGATGACTGAATTAAATTAAACAAGGATAGCATTATGATTAGGAAACCGACCCTGACATAATCACCCTTTTTAATATCATAGTTTTTTAATCATTTTATTTTCAAATTTCATTTAAAAACACAACATTTTTTACCCTCCTTTTAAAGTGACCACTCGTTTTGTGTGCACTCCACTTCGGGAGACATCATATGTCAACCAATTTACTACATTTTAACTTTGAAAATAATTGTTTTTCCATTCCCTATGACAGATGTGTGTAACACCCCGAGATTTTATGAAAAATATTCATTTAATTTCATTAATGTCTTGTGTTGTATGCTGCACCAAGATTATCTTGCGCTATACACAACACTGTATTAGCTTGCAGTATACACAACACTTTTCTTGGCTCTTGTTACACACAATTTCAAGTTCGTTTGATAGAAGTTATTCTATGCAACATTGAGTGTATATATATATATATATTCAATGTATAAATAAAAAATGGTTTGATTATGTTATACCCAACAACAAAGGAGTTGTGCACTACACGCAACCCTGACTTGGATTGCATTACATGCAATCGCGACCTTCCTCGATAGCATGTGTTGTACGCAATACCGGGTTTTACTAAACAACGTTATATTATTTTAATATTATTATCAACTAGCTGTTAAGAATAGTATTAACTATATTTTGAATTTTATAACATTATTATTCATCTTACTCATTTTCTAGAACATGTTATAAGAACAAAATAAATTTTTCGGGTAAAATAAGTATTTTTAAAAAAATGCAGTTTTGCCGCCTTTTGATGGCGCACCGACTTTAAATCTAGTTTTTGACATGTTTATATGTTCAATTTGACAAAATAAAATTCTTCTTTTGAATCAGGATATAAAAATTTACATTAGATAATGTTTTGATATTTTTCTGATAACTTTCATATTTTAATGAATAGTAAAAACTCGCTATATTTTAATTAAAAACAACTTTTTTCATCGTAATATCTTATGTGGTAAAATTATAATATTGAATGGTTTTAAAGTATAAATAGAATATATTTTTACCATTTAATATATTGTATGTCATTAGCATTGATTTTACCTTGAATTCGTAGGTTAAATCAATTCAATTTTTTGCAATATTTTAAAGAAAATCCGGTTTTCTTTCGACAACGGGATTAATTTTAATTTATTTTCTGAATCTTTTGTGTATTGAATTTGGAAAAATGGATTCCATATTTGGAATCAGTGGATCCAAATTATGTTAATAAGCAACTTTTTATTTTTGGGCATTGTGAATAGTAACTACGATAAAATTTATTTACTATAGTTAAAGGTAAATCGGGTAATTAAGGGTAAATATAAGATTATAAAATTACCCTAACACTTATAAAAATCCTATTGGATGGCTAAAAGTTGACCCCTATAACCTAAGGGTCGGATTAGATTCATTTTATGGACTTTTTTCCATGAAAATAATTTAATTATTATCAAAACCAAAGAATGTGACAACATGTCACTTTCTTAAATATTATCAGTATAATAATTTTAATTTAGTGATAAACTTCATTAAACATCGAACATGAATTGTATCCAGAAATATAATACAATTATCTACATCATAGGAATTTATTTAGAATTTTTAGGGATTAAATAAATATCATTTATTATGACACAAAGATAATGCAGTAATTGTCTTATTAATGAAATATTGACATAATTGATGTTATAAATGCCCAAATAAATGTAATTTGAGACATTTTATGACATAAATTTATTTTATAGGTAACTATGACATGTTATTGTTGATATAAGTAACTTGGTTCGAACATATCATTCTGTTATGAATTTCATAAAAATCATGTACCAAATAGTGTCAAAATTGACATAAATTAGTTTTTAAAACAAATATTATATTATTAATTGTTATTTAATTCCTAAAAATCTAAGGTTATTCCAAATTACTTAGATAGGGATATATATATTAATAATGCACAACTTTTGGTTCTTTTGGCTTGATATAGTAAGTTTATTAACCTTATAGTGTAAGAAAACAAGAAGACACGGTAAAAGTTAAATTATCTAACTTAAAGTTAAATCTAAATTATAAGGTTAACATTGATACCTAAACTTGTCTAAATTATATTGGATGAGAGGGGTTCGACCCATAACCACATTAGCATCGAAATATATCAATTTTAAGCTATTTAAAACCGATCATGACTTTATAATAAAATAATATATTTAGTTTTCCCAAAGGTGCCCCTCTCCTCTCTTATAAAAGGGAACCTCCTCCCTCTCCTCCTCACACCACTTTGAGCCTTCAAGCTCGGCCAACCCAGGAAAAAATATCTTATCAACTTCCCTAGTATCATCCTAGAGGTCCTGGTATTCTTCAAAGACCATCCTTAGTTCTTTAAGTGAAGGTTAAGAAAAGGCGCGTTAAAAAGAAGTAATATCCATTACCGGTCTTTTTCAATTTCTTTCTTCTTCAACTTCTTCTACTTTAGTTGTTTCATGATAAAATAATAACATCAGTATTTCTTATATACTGATATGTTATTATAAATATGAAACAACTCTAATTAACCTTCTATCCATCCTACGGAAAAAGGAAATCACCGCGTTTGCGTACGTACAGAATACCGTCTCCACGACATGGTGTAATCTATTTTCCGCCACCAACTTAATTGGATGGGTATAAAGGTGTAATTAGTAACTATATATGATTATTATAAAGTGATATTGATACTGAAATATTATACATACACTTCAACACATGTTCACGATCATGAAAACGATATCATCGCTCGTGCATACGTACGGACTACTGTCTCCACGACGCGATGAGATTCATTCTCCACATTAACCAATCATGAATGATTATAAAGTATAAATAATGAATAATAATGAAATATATGACATGTTAAATCTACTGGATTTATTTATATATATATATGTATGTCATCTACTTACTTCCATTCAAGACAATAAGGAAAGGAAAACAGCGTTCATGCGTACATATGGACTACCGTCTCCATGAATGGTGTGTTTCATTTCATTTATCTATCTATTATATATATATATACTGAATATATATGATATATAAATCATTTTTTATATTCTGGAAGTAAGTAAATCATGATATAAGTAATAATAATATCAAGAACAACAAGTCCAAACACCTACGATAAATGAAACGATTTTACCCAAAACGCTTCTTTAACATGATATTTACAAAAGAACGGGTAATATAATGTCATAAGTGAACCATATATGATATCATAACAATGAATATAATTCTTTAATAAGTTAATGACATTATTTAAATCATTATATAGAAGGTTTGGATACATACAAAGCATATCAGACATAAGGTAAGGGAAATATCACAATCTCATTTTTATCTGAGATTTTTTATACTTTAGTATTTATTGGGTGTATTTTATCATCCACATCCATGTTTCTTCAATATGTAATATTATTTCCATCCACCTAAAAATTTTTAAATCCAATTTTATCTTTCGCTGAGATTTTAGTAAAAGATATGAAAGGAATATTTTGTCGTTTTTCGTACGAGGTACTTTTTGACTTTCCGACAAAAGTACGAGAAGAATGTTTTTTTAACTTATAAGACATAAATGTATTTTTAAAAAATTATTTACAAGAAGATTCCTATACATGTTTTCAATTTTATTTTTAATCAAATTCTTTTAGTTTATAATTGTATGACATGTTACGAAAGGAAAAGTGTTTTTGAAGAAGAAAGATTATTTTCCTCAAGAATGGAGTTCAAGTGTTTTATCAAAATTATTTTCCATCTAAGATAATAAAGGGTTATGTTTCTATCCCTATTATAACATTTATTTGATTATATTGTGATGGAATTATTTTTATGAATTCCTTTATCCTGTATGAATTGTTTTATGACGTCACGATGATTAAGATTCCCATTTTTATTACATGGGTTATGCAATGATGTATGATTTATGATTTTGTGGCACACATAAGAATGATATCATTATGAGATGGGTGGGACCTATATCTCCCTACAATGCATTGGGTAAACATTTTATATCTCATGAGATAGACATGGCTGGAATGGTAGGATATACCGGTTCAGTGAAACAGGACTGAAACGAGGGTGACTTGGTTCAGAAATGGACTTTGTCCACTAAGATAGTCTTAGCAATGAGTATTGACTAATAAGATATGATTATCTATGATTATGTGTGTATCTCACAAAGTTTCATGTTTAAACTTATGAATATTGGGATTACATTTCACTACTATGATTTATCCCATGTTATGAAATTATAATCTCTTTTGCAGGTTAAGATTTCCAATAGATAAGTTCTTATGAATATTTTGTAATTGATATTTCTTTTGTTTACCCTTACTGAGCATTTGAGATCACCCTTTTATGTTTTCTTTTCCCCATGATATAAAAGAAAGGATTTAGGTTTTAAAAAAAGTAGATCTTTATGGGAGATTTTGAAGATTATTCACCACGATTAGAAGATTATATTCTGAGTTTCCAAAGACACTAAACTATTACGGTCCTTATGTGTCTATTTTTCTTATGTATTAAGTATTCCGCAAAAGTAATGTAATGTCCATTTACGTTAAGATTTGGGTCTCTATAGTTGGTATCAGAGGAATGGTTTAGTCAACCTTTGGAAACTAGGATGCGGGAACTTTAGTGAGATCCCTAGAGTTACTTCTAAGGTATGACTAGGGATATCCCTAAGGTTAAGTATACGTATAGTTTATAGTCCTAGAATTATGCTAACGATCATATAATTAAACCTATGATGTTAGATATTGAAGGTACTCCCCCTTTATTATGTTGTTTTCCCTAGCATGATTTTTGCCTCTCACACTATTTTTTTGGGTTTTAGACGATGGCTGGAAACCGAAGGAACCGTGTTGGTCACTGTAATGGAAAATGCAATGATTTTCCTCCTGAACAAAAAAATGTTATGGGAGATGGAGTGAAAAATCTTATTGCTATACCTACACAAGCTATGAATCATTCTGGACTTCCAAATGAGCAGAGAAGGGAACGATATTCTATTGAGTCCTTCATGAGGCAACGTCCACCTTATTTCAGTGGGTCTTCCGATCCACTTGTTGCTGAACAATGGATCAGTACCACTGAAAAGATATTTTCAGTTCTTCAATGTTCTGAACATGATAAAATCATCTTAGCAGTATATCGTTTGGAAGGTGAAGCTGATCAATGGTGGAATCTTATCAAGAATACGAGGCCAAGAGATGAAATTGAGTCCATAGAATGGGACGAGTTCAAGAAGTTGTTTTTCAGTAAGTACTTCCATCTTATTCTTCGAACAAAGATGGAAAAAGAATTTCTTGAGATGAAGCAGAAGGATGATGAATCTATTGGTATATATGAAGCTAATTTTTCAAGACTTTCATGGTATGCATCTGGCATTATCATCCAATCTGAAAGTAAAGTTGATCGATTTTTCAGTGGCTTAAAACCAAGTCTTCGAAGGGCATTAGCTATAAGAGACTTCAGTAGCTATGAAGAAATTGTGCGTTGTGCTATCAAGGTAGAAATAGAAGTTGGTTTTACATATCCATCTCATGGTTTTGACAAGAAACGAAAGATGGAGTTCAAGGAGAAATCTCAGAATAATGGTGAAAAGAAGATGAATGTTTCCTTATGAACAAAGTGTGGAAAGAAGAATGGTGGAGATTGTCTTAAAGGGACTAGAAAATGTTTTAAGTGTGGAAAAGAAGGTCATCGAGTAGCTGAGTGGCGAAGTAATGGAAAAAGGGTTTCTAATGATGTGAATAAAGAAAACACTACAGATAACGCACCACCAACACTTCAATGCTTCAAGTGCAAGGAAATGGGGCATTGTGCTAATAAATTCCCTAATCCAAGGGTTAGTGATGATCGACATGAGCAACCGCTTAAGGAAAAGGACAAAGGGAAGTCACATGCGATCACAATTGGCGATGTTGAATATTACAATGATGTGGTGGAATGATTAAGTGTGTATGTAATGGGATTTCAAAAAAGTATCATGGAATCTCATTTATGGTATTGTAGAATTTTGGAATATCTATGTATTGGTTTTCAATAATTATATGATACTGGTAACCGGGAAAAATAAGTGATTGAAATATTTTTGGAATGTAGATGATATGCGCATAATGAAGGGACAAGAAGATAATGAGATGTTTGATTGTATTCATGAGCTCATGATTGATATAAGGACTAAGTATATAGAATTTTTAGGATTTTGGTATGTGGAAAGAGTTATCTTTTGACAGCACTCATGTTTTCACTAAGATTCAATGGGTATTCATTTTTCAAGAGATTACATGATTATGGTATTCACATGACTGGAATGTGACGAACAAGATATATGAGGGATAAATTATGGCATTCACGTGATCATTTTCTCTATACTATGATCTTGGACCGAAGTATTTGAGATAAGCCTAAAGATTGGAATGGATTATGTTGGACATAAGTTAGTATTGTTTAAGGATATTTTTTTTTGATATTGTTGATGGGATGTTATAATAATGTAGTTTTAGAAAAAGGACAACCTGCAGGATGTGCGACAACCCATCGCGTCGGCCAAGGCTATGGGAATCGAACCCACAACTAAAGTGTGACGGTCCTTTATCGCATACCACTGGCCTACAAAAAGACCCTGTTTAGTATAAACTATTTTTATTTTATTAAGAGGTATGATATATGAAGTATAAGTTCATTTTTGGAATCAAATATGATTAACCTCACCAAAGAAGGACTTATGTATATTTGATAACTATTGCTAAACTTTTTTTTGAAACAGATGGAATGAACCATAATTCTTTCACATGATCTGTTAACACATCATGAATAACAAATTAAACTTCATTTCTTTAAGAGATGAAGTGGAAATTGTTCAAAGCACGAACAATAGTGAGATTGTACCAAAATCAAGTAAGTATTTCTTCTAATTCAAAATTTTAAACATTAGGGAAATGTTATTGAAAACCAAAAATGTTGTCCTAGTGATCTTATATTTGATGAATTAGATGGTACCCTAGATCATCACAAGTTTATGGCTTTGCGATTGTTGGCTTTTTTATATCCATGTTCTCTATCACTCTCCATCAGAACTTGATGGTTAGATTTTTCTTCCATATCCATGTTTTCACCTATGTTCTCGTACATGGAAACCCAGTGATGAGTTAATTTGGGTAACCGTTACATTCCATACTTTAGTTTTTAAAGCCATGTTTTGGTATTCCTTTTTAAGATATGGGTTTCTATTAAACAAACTTTCGAGTAGTAAACCATTTATAACCCCAACGAATTTCAAGGGCGAAATTCATTTTAAGGGGGGTAGAATGTAACACCCCAAGATTTTATGAAAAATATTCATTTAATTTCATTAATGTCTTGTGTTTTAAGTTGCACCAAGATTATCTTGCACTATTCGCAACACTGTGTTAGCTTGCAGTATACGCAACACTTTTCTTGGCTCTTGTTACACACAATTTCAAGTTTGTCTGATAGAAGTTATTCTACGCAACATTGAGTGTGTGTATATATATATATATATATATATATTCAATGTATAAATAAAATAAGCTTGTATTCTGTTATACGCAACAACAAAGGAGTTGTGCACTACACGCAACCCTAAATGGATTGCATTACACGCAATCACGACCTTCCTCGATAGCATGTGTTGTACGCAATACCGGGTTTTACTAAACAATGTTATATTATTATAATATTATTATGAACTAGCTGTTATTAATAGTATTAACTAAATTTTGAATTTTATAACATTATTATTCATCTTACACATTTTCTAGTATATGTTATAAGAACAAAATAAATTTTTCGGGTAAAATAAGTATTTTTAAAAAAATGCAGTTTTGCCGACTTTTTATGGCGCACCCACTTTAAATCTAGTTTTTGACATATTTATATGTTCAATTTGTCAAAATAAAATTCTTATTTTGATTCAGGATATAAAAATTTACATTAGATAAAGTTTTGATATTTTTTCAATAACTTTCATATTTTAATGAATAGTAAAAACACGGTATATTTTAATTAAAAACAACTTTTTTCATCGTAATATATTATGTGGTTAAATTATAATATTGAATGGTTTTAAAGTATAAATAGAATATATTTTTACCATTTAATATTATTTATGTCATTATCATTGATTTTACATTGAATTCGTAGGTTAAATCAATTCAATCTTTTGCAATGTTTTAAAGAAAAACCCATTTTCTATCAACAACAGGATTAATTTTAATTTAATTTATGCATCTTTTGTGTATTGAATTTGGAAAAATGAATTCCATATTTGGAATCAGTGGGTCCAAATTATGTTAATAAGCTACTTTTTATTTTTTGGCATTGTAAATAGTAACTACGGTAAATTTTATTTACTATAGTTAAAGGTAAATCGGGTAATTAAGGGTAAATATATGATTATAAAATTACCCTAAACTTTGGAAAAATAATATTGGATGGCTAGCTGTATACCCATATATCATAAGGGTCTGATTAGATTCATTTTATGGAATTTTTTCCATGAAAATAATTTAATTATTATTAAAACCAAAGAATGTGACAACATGTCACTTTCTTAAATCTTATAAGTATAATAATTTTAATTTAGTGATAAACTTCATGAAAATTCAAACATGAATAATCTAAATAAATATAATACAATTATCTACATCATATGAATTTATTTATAATTTTTAGGGATTAAATAATTATCATTTATTATGACACAAAGATGATGCAGTAATTGTCTTATTAATGAAATATTGACATAATTGATGTTATAAATGCCCAAATAAATGTAATTTGAGACTTTTTATGACTTAAATTAATTTTATAGGTTAAAATCTCATGTTATTGTTGATATAAGTAACTTGTTTTGAACTTATAATTCGGTAATAAATTTCATAAAAATCATGTACCAAATAGTGTCAGAATTGACATAAATTAGTTTTTTTTAAAAAATATTATATTATTAATTGTTATTTAATTCCTAAAAATCTAAGGTTCGGCCAAATGACTTAGATAAGGATATATATATTAATAATAAAAAACTTGGTGTTCTTTTGGCTTGATATAGTAAGTTTATTAACCTTATAGTGTAAGAAAACAAGAAGACACGGTAAAAGTTAAATTATCTAACTTAAAGTTAAATCTAAATGATAAGGTTAAAATTGATAACTAAACTTGCCTAAATTCTATTGTATGAGAGTATTTCGACTCCTCCCCACCTTAGGGTCTAAATATATCAATTTGGATCTATTTGAAACCGAACTTGACTTTATAATAAAATAATATTTTTAGTTTTCCCAAAGGTGCCCCTCTCCTCCCTTATAAAAGGGCACCTCCTCCCTCTCCTTCTCACACCAAATTGGGCCTTCAAGATCGGCCAAACCCTTCCAAAATCTCTTCTCCACTTCCCTAGTATCATCCTATAGGTCCTGGTCTTCTTCGAAGACCATCCATAGTTCTTTAAGTGGAGGTTAAGAAAAGGCACGTCAAAAAGAGGTAATATCCATTACCGATCTTTTTCAATTTATTTCTTCTTCAACTTCTTCTTCTTTAGTTTTTTCCTGATAATGTAATAACATCAGTATTTCTTATATACTTACATGTTATTATAAATATGAAACAACTCTAATTAACCTTCTATACATCCTACAGAAAAAGGAAATCACCGTGCGTGCGTACGTACGGAATACCGTCTCCACGCCGTGGTGTAATCTATTTTCTGCCACCACCTTAATTGGATGGGTATAATGGTGTAATAAGTAACTATATATGATTATTATAAAGTGATATTGATACTGAAATATTATACATACATTTCAACACAAGTTCACGATCATGAGAACGATATCATCGCTCGTGCATACGTACGGACTACCGTCTCCACGACGCGATGAGATTAATTCTCCACATTAACCATTAATGAATGATTATAAAGTATATATAATGAATAATAATGAAATATATGACATGTTAAATCTACTGGATTTATGTATATATATATATATATATGTATGTCATCTACTTACATCCATTCAAGACAATAAGGAAAGGAAAACAACGTTCATGCGTACGTACGGACTACCGTCTCCATGAACGGTGTGTTTCATTTCATTTATCTATCTATTATATATATATATATACTGAATATATATGATATATAAATCATGTTTTATATTATGTAAGTAAGTAAATCATAATATAAGTAATAATAATGTCAAGAACAACATGTCCAAACACTTACAATAAATGATACGATTTTACCCAAAAGGCTTCTTTAACATGAAATTTACAAAAGAACGGGTAATATAAAGTCATAAGTGAACCATATATGATATCATAACAATAAATATAATTTTTTAATAAGTTAATGACATTATTTAAATCATTATACAGAAGGTTCAGATACGTACAAAGCATATCGGACATAAGGTAAGGGAAATATCACAATCTCATTTTCATCCAAGATTGTTTATACTTTAGTATTTACTGTGGTGTATTTTATCATCCACATCCATGTTTCTTCAATATGTAATATTATTTCCATCCACCTACAATTTTTTAAATCCAATTTTACCCTTTGGTGAAATTTTAGTAAAAGATATGAAAGGAATCTTTTGCCGTTTTACGTATGATGTACCTTTTGACTTTCTGACAAAAGTACGAGAAGAATGTTTTTTTAACTTATACGGAATGAATGGATTTTTAAAAAATTATTTCCAAGAAGCTTACTTTAAAAGTTTTCAAGTTTATTTTTAATCAACTTCTTTTAGTTTAGAATTTTATGAAATGTTATGAAAGGAAAAGTGTTTTTGATGAAGAAAGGATATTTTCCTCAAGAATGGAGTTCAAGTGTTTTATCAAAATTATTTTCCATCTAAGATAATAAAGGGTTCCATTTATATCCCTATTATTACATTTATTTGATTATATTGTGATGTTATTATTTTTATGAATTCATTTATCTTATATGAATTGTTTTATGATGTCACGATGTTTAAGATTCCCATTTTTATTACATGCGTTATGCAATGATGTATGATTTATGATTTTGTGGCATACATAATAATGGTATCATTATGAGATGGGTGGGACCTATATCTCCCTCCA
The DNA here is from genome assembly GCA_963277665.1 of Viscum album. Lineage (NCBI taxonomy): Eukaryota > Viridiplantae > Streptophyta > Magnoliopsida > Santalales > Viscaceae > Viscum > Viscum album. The sequence continues at coordinate 1,424,811,797 of OY728142.1, read as the reverse complement.
ATGCATTGCGTAATGATTTTATATCCCATGAGATAGACATGGCTGGAACGGTAGGTTATACCGGTTCAGTGAAACAGGACTGAAACGAGGGTGACTCGGTTCAGAAATGGACTTGGTCCACTAAGATAGTCTTGGAAATGAGTCTTCACTAATAAGATATGATTCTCTATGATTATGTGTGTATTCCAAAATGTTTCATGTTTTACATTATGATTATTGGGATTACATTTCACTACTATGATTTATCCCTTGTTATGAAATTATGATCTCTTTTGCAGGTTACGATTTCTAAAAGATATGTTCTTATGAATATGACGTAATTGATATTTCTTTTGTTTACCCTTACTGAGCATTTGAGATCACCCTATTATATTTTCTTTTCCCCAGGACATAAATGAAAGGATTTAGTTTTTAAAAACAATAAGATCATTATGGGAGTTGTTGAAGATCTTTCACCACGATTAGAAGATTATATTCCGAGTTTCCAAAGACACTAAACTATTACGGTCCTTGTGTGTCTATTTTTCTTATGTATTAAGTATTCAGAAAAAGTAATGTAATGTCCATGTACGTCATGCTTCGGGTCTCTACAATGTGCATCAAAATTGGCACCGTTGCCGGGGAGGTAGTTCTACAAACTAATTGTGAATATTTGACTTTTTAAATTTAAAAAAAAAATCTTTTTCCCTGTTGTTTTCAAATGATTATTTTTTTAATTCATGGAATAATTACCCACCAGTTAAAGAACCAATTATTAAATCACATAGGTCTATAGAGTATAATGTTTCTTTCTTTTCTAAAAAAATTCTAGGAGCTTGAATCCAAATCATCACAGAGAATGAATTCAAGGATCTCATTGAAAACCTTAATGAGAACCTCGAATACCCAGTGTTGGAGGGTTTGGAAAGAGAATTAATTGAACTTCATGAGTATTTTCTGGAATTTTATGTAGAAATAATTAAAGTAAAACACCAAGAAGAAGAAGTTCATATGTATCTTGAATCCCAATTTGAAAGAATTGGTCAAACAGTTCAAAACCTAGTGACCTCAATATATTGGATAGCAGAATAAGTACATGCATCCCAGGATCAACAACTAGAGCCAGAACAAGAACCATAACCAGAAAAATTGATGGAATAAGTATCCCCACAAATCCTTTAGGTTGAAGAACCCATGGAGGCCTTGATGAAATTAAATAAAGATCTATTGAGCCTATATCAATAAATTTTGGAGGATATTGATGATGAAATTGAAATACATATGGGAGATTAGAAAGATCTGGATAACTTCTGGAATGAGTTTGAGGAACTTCTTCATACTACTAGTCGTTATAATGTAGAAGATTCAGCAACATTGATGGATGAATCCAACCAAGAAGTTGAATTTGATTCTGGCTACCTACCTCTATCTAGGGAAATTCATCTCCAAGAGGAACCTCCCATTGAAGAAGCAATTGAGGACAAACAAGCTCAGGGAGTTAATCATTTCATAAACTAATTATCTTTTGATTTAGGAGAAACTAAATTGAGTGTTTCCTCCCCTTCTTTTAATTTTTCATATTCATCCAACACATGTATTTCCATGGAGGAAGATGATGAAAAAGAAGATTCATCCATGGAAGAACATCTAGAGCTCCCCAAACTTGTTGAACATTTAATGGAGGGAGTACATGAGAAGATCAAATTGAATTTTTTGGAGGAAAATGAGACACAAGATACTAAATTTTAAAAGGAATAATTTTATATTGATTCTTCATGATTTAATTTTTTTCCAATAGAAATAAACTCTGACATTCCCTTTGATTTTTTCCCAGATGTATCATACGTTCAGCAACCACTGGAGAATAAAGAAGTTGATGTTCATGCGGAACCCAAGAAAAAGGAGGACTCATTAATTGTCCTAACCCCACCATGCATGTTGTATCTCATTACAATTGGGGTGGACTTTTTGCATTTTATTTATGGAACCCTCAAGAAAAAGGAATAATTTCATCCGGGAAAGAAAAGTTTTTGTTGGTTCATGAGGAAGAAACTTCACCCACCATCAGATTGGGGATAATAAATTAAAGCTGCCCCTCTGGAGGCAGTCAAAACCTAGGGCCCACGTGGGGGATTAAACTAAGATTTATCCTTCTATTCTCATCCTATTTCTATTTTCATTTCTTTTAATAAATATCTTATGTTTACTTTTGTTGTTTTTTTGTTTGTTTTCAAAGTGCAACACTTAGGAGGTTAACTCAATGTTGCACTGCGAATAAATAAGGTTTTACCTCTCCTTCACACTTTCTTAATGTTGTGATTCATTTTAAAATTGGCTTACAAGTTAAATAAACTGGAATTCATTGAGGAAAATGCATCATTTAAGTGTTGGGGAGGGAACCTTTTTAGTATACGAGTTTCATTTGATTTTTGTTTTCACAAAAAAAATTTGTGTTTTCAAATTTTTGTGTGTTTATTTTTCAATTTTTGGTGTGTTTCTGAAACTTTTGAGCTGAAATGATTATGAATACCATTTTTGAAACCCATTTCAATGAGTGAACCAATGCCTTCTATGAAACTGAGTTTAAATGAATGCTGAAATAACTTTGTTTCATGTTCAAATATTTTGGAATTTAATGAAAAGTACACTGATTTTTGAAACCCATGCCATATTTAACCGTCTATATCTTTAAAATCACTTTCCTGTGAGGCTTCTGAACCATTTTTGTTCTATTCTTTTCATTCACCTCATTTCTTGAGGGAACCAGACCATACTTTCTTAAACCAAAATGTGATTTATTCCTTTCAAAATTTTAGGGTTTGGGGTACGTGTGTTTCAAATGATTGATGCGTTTATTTGGTTTGAAGCCCCCTTTTCAAAATAATACTTTTCATTATGGCCCACCATTACATTTATCCTTCATTTTAGCCCCTATTAGCCATGAATTTCTTGTTAGGTTAGCCACATTACAATCCAATTTTTCTTATCCTACATGCTCTTGAAGTGAAATGGCATGACCTAGTTGAACTTAAGTATGGAGGAAGATGTCTCGTGGTGTAATACCTCATTTGTCGATACTTTGGGTGAAAAATAAATTGTGGACGAGTTGTGTGTGACGCTGAAAATTTATTCTGTTGAAAGCTGTGCCTTTTCTGGAGCATTTATGATAAGAGAAGTTGTACCTTTTTGGAACTTCCAATGTAAAAAAATAAAGTTGTTCCTATTTCGAGCTTTCAAGAAAAATCATGTTTGAAAGGATTTAAATTTTTTCTGTTGAGATGATTGAATGATAATGGAGCCTATTTTCTACAAAGGGAAAGTTAAGGAGACCATACTTTAGTAAAAATTAGAATCTTGCAATTTTGCTTCAAAAAGAGAAAAACCCTCCTTTTTCGACCTCATAATATTTAACATTCAAATCCTACCAACCGAAAGCCACAGAAGAACCCCAAAATGTCCTCATGAGAAACACATGTCCTTGACTCACATCGGGTGGAGAAGTAGGAATTTATCAATCCTATGGTGACTCTTGTGTGAGTATGGATGAGAAAATTCTTGTTCAGCATTTACATTTGTGAGATGAGAGAAAATTCAAGTGAGATAAGTGTTTTGTGTGCATGGGATAAAAAATAAAATGGAATTATATTAAAATCTAAAATGGAGAACTTAAAATAATTTTTTTGATTATGCATGCTATCTTTTTGTTTCTTGGAATTGATTTGATAGATCACAATGATATGTGTTTTGGATTTGATTTGATTTGATATTTACTTGTCCAGGAGTCCAAGTGCTAAGTGTGGGGGAATTGATAGAGAAAATACTTTCAATTAATTTAATTTGAATATCATTGTTTTAAACCCACAAAAGTGTTCCTCTAAGTTGATTTGTTTCATTTTTAAGATAATGGTGTTATTTTGAGATGAATAGTAAAAATTGGCCATTTTGGATTTTTAACTATTTTAAATTATTTCTGTAGTTTGGCCATAACATTAACTACACTGAACTAAATTGAAAATTTATCTTTTTTCCAGATAGTAAACATCTAGGGCTTCATTTACTATTTTTGGACTAAAAGCTGAATCGACCATATGGAAGCTCAAAAGTAGCTCACATGTGGGAAAAAGAAAACTGTTTTCAGTTCTGCATAGTTTTGGTGTGGGATGCATAACTCATCCATGGTGGGCCAAAAGCATGTAAACTTCGGTGGGTGGACGCGCAAGGCGTTTTGGATCATCTTTTGTGAAAGAAGAACCGAGTTAATTAGACATATATGGGGTCATTAAATCACTCTAATCCGGAAGATTTCGTTTTGGAGAGTCTGACTGGACAGAATAAATGCTCAATGTAAAACGGACATAAATATTCTAATAGATGTCCAAATCTGCTGAGATTTTTAGGGGACACGGCCAAGGGAATTATTAAAAACATTCATTAAGGGCTCAATGCGTGAAGATGTCATTTAATGGGGCTAAAATGCGTCAACATCCGGGGCACAAATTCTGCCTAAAAAAGGAGGGGAGCTCCACCCTCTCAGAGCATCCCATTCTCCATCCCATTCTCCATCCCATTTCTTCCGAGACACCAAGAAGAATATATTTTAGGCTTTATTATTTCTTTTCTTTTTCATAGTTCTATAATGCCTTCTTCCCCATTTATCTCGATTACCCTTACCATGGTGGGGTAAACTTTCGGAGTGATTGGGGAAGGTTTGGTTTTCTACATTGTAATGCTTGAGTTCTTGGACACAATTGAATAAATTTATTTCTTCTTCAATGTTTTTTTCAATTTATTATAGCAGATTTTATTATGATGTGTGATCATTCAATAATATTAATTCCGTTATTGATTTTTTCCTTGGTAATATAATCATAATCTCACTCTACTAATTTCTGGTTTATATACGATGGAATAAACCAGGAATTAGTGGTGAAGTACATGATGATTGTCAGTACGTTTAAAAGGTGTAGTAAATTTTCTTGATTGTTTGGGATAAACAATACCTGATCCGGTATTGCCCATTTCATTTAAGGATATTCAATAAAACTATTTATACATGGAAGGAGAGTTGACCAAACTGATATCTTGGTAAGGTTTTCTCTCACAATAATAATTTCACCAAAGAAGTATGAGGAAACGATTGTGAAAACTCACATTAATCAACAAAGAAGAAGTGGTTTGAATTAAATTAAACAAGGATAGCATTACGATTAGGAAACTTACCCCGACCTAATAACTTTTTTTAATATCATAGTTTTTCAATCATTTTAATTTAAAATTTCATTTCAAAAACATATCATTTTTACCCTCATTTTAAAGTGACAACTCATTTTGTGTGCACTCCTTTTCAGGATACATCCTAGGCCATCCAATTTACTACATTTTAACTTAGGAAATATTTTTTTTACCATGACCGACAACAAGCATGAATCACTTTGTCTAATGCGTGGTTAGTTACCTGATATCTGCTTGGAGAAGTGATGTAGTGGGTGAAATGATATCCATGGGATATGGAGGCCCAGTTAAGAATCAAGATGGATATAAATGGTTCAGGGGATGGAGAATGATATGGAACTAAGATGAGTACGCATGATATGTCAGTCTTGAACCACAAAGATACATCCTACATATCCTCGTGGTAAGGAATCAAAATACACATAGTTCGATGGGGTGATGGGAAACCTGAGGAGGTAACCTGTGATAATGGACTCATGGATGGGATCCAAAAGATGTAAAACCACTAGGTTCGGCCATGAACTTCCCAAAATACCTTGGATCAATGTAGAGAGGCCAAAATAGGACATTATTGATCTTCTTGAACCTCAAAGAGGCTTCCTACATATCCTCGAGGCTGGGAATCAAAGTCCGCATAGTTCAGGTTGGGTGTATAAAATAAGGGTTTGCATTAAGGACAACAACTCAATGATATTTTGGGGGCTTATGCGTGGTTAGTATCCCAAGGATGGTCTGAAGCCATTAGGATAGACCAGAGATGTTGGTCCCACAGAGGGTAAACAAAATTTTACCAGTGTTTGGGGTTGATCCTTAGGGAGGCTTCCTATGTACTATATTTATGGGAAATAGATCAAACCCAAGTAATTCATCTTACAATGGCTTTCCATCATGTGGGGTAGACAACATCTCACCACTGGTCGAGGTCCCAACAACTTTCTAATGTTTTGGGTACAACAAGATACCATCCGATGGGGATCAAAATGGTTTACCGTCGACTGTAGATCACAACGACTTACGGACGATTGGGAGACACAATGAACCGATGTGAAGGGGTCAAGAGAAATAGGATTTGGTCTTGAACCTAAGGGAGGCTTCATGCATCCCATACCTAGGAGACAAGGATCAATTCCCATGTAGTTTGGAAGGAGGTATAAAATTTAAGGTCATGCTGGATGAAGGTGAACCGATGAGAAGGGATTGGGACAAATAGGTGTTGGGAATGAATCTCATGGAGGATTCCTATATACCCTACCTAGGAGACAAGGATCAAAGTCCATGATGTTCATAATGGTTTGGGGACTACAAGCTATGGTGGCCTAGGAAAGATTTCATGGGCATTGCTTAATCTAAGCGTATCTGAGTAATGCTCGATTTGAGAAACAAGAGGTAGCAAAGTCCTGGAGATCATGTCTCGAAATGTGCATTTGTGAGAGGTGGAATGGGGATTACACGTGGTTAGTGGCCCAAAGAAGAAATAGGGCCTCACGCATGGTTATCGGCCTAGGGATATGGATATTGTGAATTACTCTATGATGGAGGCCCGGTGGAGATAAAGACCGGAGGGAGAGGGACGAGGTAACGAAGGTCCATGTGCCTATATCTCCAATGGTTTTTGGCACGGAAGAAAATATCAGGAGAAAGGGTGATAGCTCCCACAAAAAATTATAGGGGCATACACCATAATGGATTCTCTCCCCCATTAACATATGCCTCTCTAGAGAAGAGGATATCATTACATCTATGTAAGAATTCACTCCCAAGAATAGGTGTGGGCATAGATATTGTTCGATATGGGGTGTCCTTAGTGAAATGCATGGGGAGAGGCTATAGTTTAACATCATTTACTGAGGATAATGGTGCTTGGAATTTTAATATCATCTAGCTCGGGTGAGTCAGGTTCACTATACACCCCTAGGACATACATAACTTATACCATCCTACCATTGGGTAAGGGAAGGTAAATGTAATTCCATTGTGATGGGGTGTAGTGGAGTGATCCACTAATGGGTCCACATTAGTGTGGATATACGAAGGAGAAATTGCTGTTAGCGTTCCTATTAAAAGAAGCATGAGGCTAGGCAACACATTGTGAAACACGTCCCAAGAGACCTTGAAATCACATTGTACAATCCAAGATGGTTCTACGAGAAAAGGATTTCTGTAGCAAATGAGTTCACAAATATTGATTTTGTGAAGATCATATTCTCCAAACATGGGAGAAACCTCATGGAGGGGTATACTTCACGATATGGAGTCCCCTAGCCTTGTCATAGGGTACTGTTGCATATGGAGGGTGATTCACAAAGTGGAAAGGCTCTCACAGAGTAGGGAATCGTGAAGCTAGGGTACCTTGAAAAGTGTAGCACTACGAAGCAATGTGCTTTGCAAAGCATAGTGACCCTACATTAGCATGTAGTAAACAAGCACATGGAAGGTACTTCACATATCCTAAGTTCTTTGCGATGACCCAATACCCCTTAGCGATCAATTTCCATTGTGAGGGCCCGGGGCTTAGCGAAGGGAATCTCTTTTTGAAGAGGGTTGTATTTGAGAGGTGGTTAGAGAGCATAAAAATGATAAAGTACCTCGAGGAGATCATTTTTTGAAGACCAAGAAGTGATTCACGATTTGAAAGCATAGAGGGAGAATGGTTGGAATATCCATCCTTTGGGATCAAGGGAAGCCTAATATTTATATTGAGGATGCATCACAAAGAAGGGATAGATCGACGTGATGCCACGTGGAACTTTGTCGTAACATTAGAGCCTTCCATTACATTACTCTGTTGAGGCTTCACAAACAACTTTTTGATCACGTATCCCCCACCAATTTACTAAGAGACAACTTTTCTAACATCATTCGGATCATGGAACCTACTGTTAATTTACTCCATGGAAGCTTCACAAACTTCATTCAGATCATGGAGCCTCTTGTCACATTAATCTATGGAGGCTTCACAAATTCCTTTTAGATTGTGTAGTCACCCACCACTTTACTCCGCATAGGCTTTGAAAACATCTTTCATATCGTAGAGCCTCTCGTCACCTTACCTTATGGCGGTTACAAAGGGGGCCAGGATTTGCTCCGTATAACGACCCACACTTTACATACATGGTAATTACATTAAAATTGATGCATAATTATTACAACATATAAAAAAACCATGAAAGGACCGTGTAGGTATTGTGTCTTTAGAAACTGAGAAACATAAACAACTGGTTCATAAATCATTTATGTTGTCTCCCATTTATTTCATCATATATAGAGTCCCTTTTTGGCATATCCTACTTAATATCCTTCTTCCTAACCTGGGGAAAAGAAAACATACAAAAGGGTGAGCTCAAATGCTCAGTAAGGGTAAACAAAAGAAATATCAAACATATCATATTTATAAGAACATAACATTTTTAAAATCACATCCTGCAAAAGAGATCATAACATAGGATAAATCATAGAAGTGAAATGTAATCCCAATAATAATAACTTAAAACATGAAGCTTTGTGTCATACACACATAATGATAGAAAATAATTTCTTAGTAGTCAAGACTCATTGCCAAGTTTATCTTAGCGGACAAAGTCCTTTTCTGAACAGCGTTTACTCCTCGTTTCAGTCCTGTTTTACTGAACCAGTTTAACCTGTCGTTCCAGACATGTCTATATCATGAGATATAAATCTTTACCCAATGCATTGGAGAGAGGTATAGGTCCCACCCATCTCATAATGATACCATTCTAATGTGTGCCACAAAATCATAAACCATACATCATAGCATAAACCATGTAATGAAAATGGGATTATTAAACATCACGTCATCATAACATAATCCATAAAAGATAAAAGGATATCATAATAATAATTCCATCATAACATAATCTAATAATTTTAAAAATAGGGATAGAAACAGAACCCTATATTATCTTAGATGGAAAATAATTTTGATAAAACACTTGAACTCCATTCTTGAAGAAAATATCTTTTTTTACTTCAAAACAATTTTCATTTCTTAACATGTCATATAATTTTGAACTAAAAGAAGTTGATTAAAAATAAACTTGAAAACTTGTAAACGAAGCTTCATGGAAATAATGTTCTAAAAAATCCATTCATGTTGTATAAGTTAAAAAAACATTATTCCCGTACTTTGGCCGGAAAAGTCAAAAAGTACCTCGTATGAAAAAAGACAAAAGATTCCATTCATATCTTTTACTAAAAAATCAACAAAGGGTAAAATTGGATTTAAAAATTTGTATAAGGATATAAATAATATTAAATATTGAGTTAATAGGGATGTGGGTGATAAATATTCCCCAGAAAATTCTGATGTATAAGCAATCTCGGATAAAAATTGAGATTGCGAGATTTTCCCCTACCTTAGGTCCGATTTGCTTCGTAAGTGTCCGAAACTCCTGTATAATCATTTAAATAATGTTATTGACTTATTACAGAATCATACTTTTTTTTATGATATCATATATGGTCATATTTGTAGCTTATTATTAATAATATTTCATTGTTACTTGTTATTCTGGTGTTTATTACATTTTGTTCTTATGCGTGTTTTGTCGAATAAATTCTTATTCATCTCTTTAGGTTATAGATACCTCATTTACAGAATGGTATTAGTGTACTATATATCATATTTATTCATTAAATTCATTTATATAATCATTATTCAATGAAGATCATGTAGAACGAGTTGCATCACATCATGTAGACGGTATTCCATACGTACGCACAAGCGATGATATCGTTCCCATGATCGTGGAATTCTATTAGAGTGTATGTATACTATTTAAGAATCAATAAAACTTTACAATAATCATATATAGTTATTTATTTTCATCATTATACCCATCCAGGTAAGGTGGTGGTGGAAAATAGGTACACCACGACGTGGAGACGGTATTTCGTACGTACGCACGTGCGGTGGATTCGTTTTCTGTAGGATGGATAGATGGTGAAATAGGGTTGTTTCATACTTATAATAACATATCAGTATATTATTGATACTGATGTTATTACTTAATAATGAAATACCTAAGAAGAAGAAGTGCAAGAAGAAATAAAGTTGAAATAATTGGTAACATACATTATCTCTTCTTTGAAGCGCCTCTTTAAGACCTCCTTTTATGGAACTAAAATTGGACTTTTAAGAAGACCAGGACATCTAGGGTATTTCTAGGGAAGTGGAGAAGAGTATTTGTCAGGGGTTGGCCGAGCTTGAAGGCTCAAAGTGGTGTGAGGTAGAGAGGGAGGAGGTGCCCTTTTATAAGGGAGGAGAGGGGCACCTTAGAAAAAACTATAAATATTATTTTATTATATAGCCATATTCGGTTTTTAATAGCTCCAAATTAATTTATTTCATAGCTAAGGTGGGGATGGGTCGAAATAATCTCATCAAATAGAATTTAGAAAAGTTTAGGGTTCTATTTTAACCTTATCATTTAGATTTAACTTTAAGTTAAATAATTTTTCTTTTACTGTGTCTTTTTGTTTTCTTACACTATAAGTTTAATAAAATTACAATAACAAGCCAAAAGAACCCCATGTTGTTTTTTATTAATATAAATAACCTTATCTAAGTCATTTGTCCCAATCTTAGATTTTTAGGAATAAAATAACAATTAATAATATACTATTTTTTGTAATAACTATTTTATGTCGATTTTGACACTATTTGGTAATTAATTTTTGTGGAAATCAAAACAGAATTATTAATTCTAAAAAGGTTAATTAAATCAATAATAACATGTCATATTAACATATAAAATTATTGGAATTCATAAAAGAGCCTAAAATTACATTTATTTTGGTATTTACATCATCAATTATGTCAATATTTCATTAATAAGATAATTACTGTATCATCGTTGTGTCATAAATAAATTAAATTATGTAATGTCTAAAAATTACAAATAAAATAAAATTATGTAGGAAATATTTTTAGATTTTAATGAATATTTATATTCAGATTTATCTTATGTATAACCCTATATTTCAAATGATTTAGTTATTAAACATTGATTTTAACTATTTGAACCCTTCATTAAATAAATTAATAATAAATGTCCTAATCTAATCCAAGTGGGCCTAAATGGTCATATTTTATTCCTAAGGTTGTTTTTTGTCGAATTAAACTTATCCAATAGAATTATTACATGTTTTAGGATAATAATAATATCATTTATACCCTTAATTACCCTTTTTTCTATTAACCGTGGTTAAAAAAGTAAAAAGTTACTATTCATCAAAAATTATTTTCATCTCATTGAACCACATTTTACGTACTTACATCAGCCATGTCTCTTAGAATTTTGAAATTCCATTCACAAAAGCGGTAAAATTATGTTTTATGTGAATTTCCATATTCTCTAAAGAGGTGGGTAAAAGACGGTGAAAAGTTCAATAAAATTTTTATATATATAAAATTATTATAAAATGACTCCAATGAATTTCATTGAACATATATAGGTATTATGTATCAATTTTGACCTAAAATAAATTTAAATAAAATAAATAATTATTTAAATAAAAATTCGGTTTTTAAATAGTAATCCAGTGTTTTAACTATTCATCAAAAATTGGAAGTTTTCAAAAAATTGCCGAAATTTCATCCTAGGCTAATTTCGATATTCCGAATCCAAAAATGAAGTACATTATGAAAAATAAAATTTAAAAAATTTCAGATATTTGTTATTACTATTCATAACGGCTAGTTTTAATAATATTTTAATAGCATATCATTGTTTAGTGAAACTCGGCATTGCATACAACGCAAGCAATCCAGGAAGGCCGCAATTGAGTGTAAAAAAAGCCAAGCTAGTGTTGTGTGTAGTGAAAGATCCCTTTGATAATTTATATAACAAAATATTTCTAATAAATGTCTTGGGTGTTACATTCTACCCCACTTAAAATGAATTTCACCCTCGAAATTCGTCACTTTGTAACAAACAGATGAGGATACCTCTCCCTCATCATATACTCAAGCTCCCATGTAGTTTCGTCTAATTGTTGGTTCCTCCATAAAACTTTCACTAAGCGAGTGGTCTTGTTTCGTAGGACTTTTTCGCTACGATCCAGAATCTCTATCGGTTGTTCTTCAAAAGAAAGATCTTGCTCCTGTTGTACAACTTATGAGCTGAGTACATGTGAAGGATCTGGTATGTACTTTCTCAGGAGAGATACATAGAACACATCGTGAACTTGAGAGTGATTTGGTGGAAGTGTCAATCGGTAAGCTACCTTCCCAACACAATCCAGTATTTCAAAAGGACTAATATACCTAGGGCTCAGCTTTCCCTTCTTTCCAAATCTCATTACTCTCTTCTAAGGAGATATTCATAAGAACACTTTATCACCCACTTCAAACTCTAGGACTTTTCTTCGGTTGTAGGCATAACTTTTTTGTCGACTCTGAGATGCTCTTATGTGTTGTTGAATAGATCGGATCTTTTCTGCCATCTCATCTACAAGATTAAGTCCTAATAGCTTTTTTCCCCAACTTCATCCCAGCAAGGTGGAGTCCTGCATTTCTTTCCATAGAGATATTCATAAGGAGCTACTTGAATAATAGAGTGAAAGCTATTGTTATAAGAAAATTCCACCAAAGTTATGTGTTGATCCCAACCACCTTTGAAATCCATAGAGCAAGCTCTCAACATATCTTCTAGAGTTTGAATTGTCCTCTCAGACTGACAGTCTGTCTGAGTATGATAAGCAGTGCAAAAACTCAACTTTGTATCTAGAGTATGCTAAAGACTTCGCCAGAACATTGTGGTAATCCTTGGATCCCGATCAGATATAATAGAAAGTGGTACTCCATGCAATCTTACCACTTCCTTCACATATATCGTAGCATGTTGATCCAGAGAGAAATACTCTCTAATAGCAATGAAGTTTGTAGTCTTTGTAAGACGATCAACTATGACCCAAATAGCATTATTGCCTTTGGATGTTTTAGGAAGTCTAGTGACAAAGTCCATAGTGATGTTTTCCCATTTACATTCAGGTATGGGTAATGGATGTAACATCCCCTTAGACTTCTTTCTCTCATCTTTAACTTGCTGGAAAACCAAGCATCGAGAGACATATTTAGAAACATCTCTTTTCATGCCATCCCACCAGAAATACTCTTTCAGGTCCCTATACATCTTTGTGATTCCAGGATGAATAGAGAATTAAGAACTATGAGCCTCATCTAGCTGCTCCTTCTTTAATTCTAGGATGGGAGGAACACAAACTCGTTTCCTGAACTTTATTATCCCATCACAATCAAGGTTTATTTCAGGAACATTTCTCACCATCTTTTGTAACTCTACATCTTATTTCTGTGCCTCTTTAATCTTCACATGTATAAATGGTTGAACATTCATTTGAGAAAGATACGATTTTTCCCCTTCCATTATAATTCCAAGATCAATACTTTTTAAATCCATAAATATTCAATCTTTTTTGTTCCTCATCATGGATAATCTAGAATGGTCTTGTCGACTTAATGCATCCACTACCTTGTTTTCATTCCCCGAGTGGCAATGAATTGAGTATTCGTAATCCTTAATCAGCTCCAACCATCTTCTTTGGAGAATATTCACCTCCTTTTGTGTGAAAATTAAATTAAACTTTTATGATAAGTATAAATGTCACACCTTTCTCCATAAAGATAATGCCTCCAAATTGTTAATGCAAATATTACCGTAGCTAACTCCAAATCCTGACTTGGGTAATTTTGCTCATATATTTTCAACTGTAATGAGGCATAAGCTATCACCATAACATTTTGAATGAGAACACACCCCAATCCCTTCTTGTATTCATCACTATATATCACAAACCTTTATCCACTACAAGGAAGTGTGAGCATAGGGGCACTGGATTACCTTGTTTTCAACTCCATGAAATTCTCTTCACATTCCTCTGTCCACACAAATTTAACTCCTTTTCGATTCAACCTGGTGAGTGGATTAGATAATCATGAAAAATCATTCACAAAATGTCAATAATATCCAGCCAAACCAAGAAAACATCAGATCTCAGATACTATTGTTGGGCTTGACCATCTTTTGATAACCTCTGTTTTTGATGGATCCACAGATATCCCCTCTTTTGAGATTATGTGACCCAAAAATGCAACTTTTTGAAGCCAAAATTCACACTTGGTAAATTTGGCATAAAGCTTCTCCTTTCTCAGGGACTTCAATACAATTCTCAATTAATCTTCATGTTCTTCCTTGCTCTTTGAATAGACAAGAATATAGTCTATAAAGACTACAAAAAACTGATCAAGTTAGTCTCTAAAGACACTATTAATCAGATCAATGAAGATATAAGGGGCATTAGTAAGACCAAATGGCATTACTATAAATTCATAGTTTCCAGACCTTGTACGGAAAGCCGTCTTTGGTATAATCTCTCTTTTGAACCTTAATTGATGATACCATAAATGAATATCAATCTTGGAAAAGTATTGAGCTCCGCGTAGTTGGTAAAATAAGACATCAATGCGCAGGAGAAGATATTTGTTCTTGATAGTGATCTTGTTAAGTTCTCGATAATCAATGTAGAGTCTCATTGATCCATCTTTCTTATTAACAAACAGAACAGGTGCTCACCAAGGTGACACACTAGGGCATATGAATCCCTTATCAAGATTCTCTTGGAGTTTCTTCTTCAATTCCTGCAACTCAATTGGGGCCATTCTATAATGTGTCTTTAAAATATGAAAAGCACCTGGTACGAGTTCTATTGAAAACTCAACATCACGGTTTGGTGGAAGACCTGGAAATTCCTCCTGAAAGACATCATCAAACTCCAATACGATGTTAATATTCTTAATCGTGAGTTTCTCACCAACCATTTGAGATAAATAACCTTCATTTAGTGGAATCAAGACCCATATATTTGAAGAAATTTCCACTAGAAGGTTATGTTCATCCTTGCATCGATAGACGATCATAGATTGATCTAGAATATGAAATGTGACATCCCTTCTTTGGAAATTGATATGAGATCTATATAGAGAAATCCAATCCATTCCAATAATCACATCAAATTCCAATATAAGAAGGATCACAAGATTTGTAGGAAGCACTTTCCCACAAACATCAATCGGAGAAGAATTATAAACTTTTTATGAGACTCTTGCGCCATTATGGGTTGTCATAGCTAACTCAACATCTAATTGTTAAGGTAATATGGTGATACCCTTAGAAAATTCTTTAGAAATAAAATAGCGGGTGGATCCAGAATCAAATAAAACATTTTATAATTTATAGTGGATGGTAAATGTACCTTTCACCACTTCGCTATCGTACACCACATCGCTGATAGAAATTTCATGTGAGTTTCCTTTGTATTTAGCTTTAAGAGTTTGTTGACATCGATCATCATCAACAACCCTTGGATTAGGGCATTGATTGGCATAATGCCCCATTTCCTTACACTTGTAACAGTGAAGTGTAGGACATGCAATCTGTGTAGCCTTTTCATTGATTGTATCACTAGACATATTCTTCCCATCATTGCGGCATTCAAATGCCCTATGACCTTACATTACACATTTGAAACATTTACTTGTCCCTTTAAGACAACTCCCTCCATGTTTCTTTCCACACATTGAGCATAAGGGAAAACTCATCTTCTTTTCACTGTGCTCTTTAGATTTTCCTTTGAATTTCATTTTCCTCTTCTTATCAAACCCATATGACTGATGGGTTACTCCAATCTCCATCTCAACCTTGAGAGCACATCTAACAATTTCATTGTAGCTATTGAAGTCCCTTATGGATAACGCCTTTCGAAGACTTGTTTTTAATCCACTAAAGAATTGATCGATCTTACTCTCAGGTTGGATAATAATACCAGAAGCGTACCTTGCAAGTCTTGTAAAATTTTTTTCATAGGTACCAACAGATTCATCATCATTTTGCTTCAATTTATGAAACTCCTTCTCCATCTTTGTTTAAAGAATATGAGGGAAGTACTTATCGAAAAATAGGTTCTTGAACTCGTCCCATTCCATGGACTCAATTTCATCCCTTTTCCGCGTATTCTTAATAAGATTCCACCATTGATAAGAATCACCTTCCAAATGATATACAGCTATGATGACTTCATCATGTTCAGAACATTGATGAACTGAAAATATATTTTCAGTGGTACTGATCCATTTTTCATCCACTAATGGATCAGAAGACTCGCTGAATGAAGGTGGACACTACCTCATAAAGGATTCAACAGAATGTTGCCCCTTCCTTTGCTCATTTGGATGTCCCGCATGATTCATAGCTTGAGAAAGTTGTTTGAGGATGGCTGCAAGATTTTGCATTCCATATCTCATAACGTTTTGTTGCTCAGGGGGATAATCATTGCATTTCCCGTCGCATTCCGCATTAACAGGGTTCCTTAGGGTTCCAGCCATTGACTAAAACCAATAATAATAGTGTGAACAACACTAATTATAATAGGAAAAACACAAAATATAGAATAAAATTTCACACTTAAGGTCTTATCATAGGTTTTTCATGGCCATTTTTAAAACACTAAGACTGTGTTCTATGCTTATACTTATCCATAGTGTTTTTACTAAGGCTTTCAGATACTAGTTTCCAAAGGTTGACTATACCTTTCCTCTGATACCAACTATAATGACCCATACTTTACATACATGGTTATTACTTCAAAATTGAAGAATAATTATTACAACATATAACAAAACCAAGAAAGGACCGTATAGGTATAGTGTCTTTAGAAACTCAGAAACATAAAAAACTGGTTCATAAATCATCTACGTTGTCTCCCATTTATTTCATCATATATAGAGTCCCTTTTTGGCATATCCTTCTTCATATCCTTCTTCGTGACCTGGGGAAAAGAAAACATACACAAGGGTGAGCTCAAATTCTCAGTAAGGGTAAGCAAAATAAATATAAAACATATCATATTTATAAGAACATATCATTTTGAAAATCTTATCCAGCAAAAGAGATCATAACATGGGATAAATCATAGAATTGAAATATAATCCCAATAATCATAACATAAAACATGATGATTTGTAGAATACACAGATAATCATAGAAAATCATTTCTTCGTAGTCAAGACTCATTTCCAAGAATATCTTAGCGGACAAAGTCCTTTTCTGAACCGAGTTCACTCCTCATTTCAGTCCTTTTTTACTGAACAGGTTTAACCTTCTGTTCCAACCATGTCTATATCATGAGATATAAATCTTTACCCAATGCATTGGAGGGAGATATAGGTCCCACCCATCTAATTATGATACCTTTCTAATGTGTTCCACAAAATCATTAACAATACATCATCGCATAACCCATGTAATAAAAATGGGATTCTTAAACATCACGTCATCATAATATAATCCATAAAAGATAAAAGGACATCATAAAAATAATTCCATCATAACATAATCAAATCAATGTAAATATAGGGATAGAAACAGAACCCTATATTATCTTATATGGAAATTAATTTTGATAAAACACATGAAGTCCATTCATGAGGAAAATATCCTTTTTACTTCAAAAACATTTTCCTTTCTTAACATGTCATATAATTTTGAACTTAAATAAGTTGATTAAAAATAAACTTTAAAACATTTAAATTAATCTTCATGGAAATAATATTCAAAAAAATCCATTCATGCCGTATATGTTAAAAAAACATTTTTGCCATACATTGGCCGGAAAAGTAAAAAAGTACCTCATACGAAAAAAACAAAATATTCCTTTCGTATCATTTACTAAAAACCCACAAAAGGGTAAAATTGGATTTATAAAATTGTAGGAGGATATAAATAATATTAAATATTGTGGAAACATGGATGTGGACGATAAATATTCCCTAGTAAATTCTGATGTATAAGGAATCTCGGATAAAAATTGACATTGCGAGATTTTCCCTTACCTTAGGTCCGATTTTCATCATAAGTGTCTGATCCTCCTGTATAATGATTTAAATAATGTTATTGACTTATTAAAGAATCATAATTAATTTTATAATATCATATATAGTCATATTATTAGCTTCTTATTAGTAATATTTCATTGTTACTAGTTATTCGGGTGTTTATTACTATTTGTTCTTATGCGTGTTTTGTCGAATAAATTCTTATTCTTCTCATTAGGTTATAGATACCTCATTTCCAGAATGGTATTAGTGTACCATATATCATATTCATTCAGTCAATTCATTTATATAATCATTATTCAATGAAGATCATGTAGAACGAGTCGCATCACATCATGGAGACAGTATTCTGTACGTACGCACGAGCGATGATATTGTTCCCATGATCGGGGAATTGTATTGTAGTGTATGTATACTATTTAAGAATAAATTACACATTAAAATAATAATATATAGTTATTTATTTGCACCATTATACCCATCCAAGTATATTGCTTGTGGAAAATAGATTACACCACGGCATGGAGACGGTATTCCGTACGTACACACGCGCGTTGATTTCGTTTTCTGTAGGATGGATAGATGGTGAAATAGGGTTTTATCATACTTATAATAAAATATCAGTATATGATTGATACTGATGTTATTACTTCATAATGAAACAACTAAATACAAAGAAGTGGAAAAAGAAATAAAGTTGAATGATTCGGTAATGGACATTACCTCTTCTTTGAAGCGCCTCTTTGAGACATCCTTTTAGGGCACTGAAATTGGTCTTTTAAGAAAACCAGGACCTCTAGGATGTTTATAGGAAAGTGGAGAGGAGAATTTGGAAGGTTTTGGCCATGCATGAAGGCTCAATGTGGTGTGAGGAAGAGATGGAGGAGGTTTCCTTTTATAAGGGAGGAGAGGGGCACCTTAGGAAAAAACAAAAAATATTATTTTATTAAAAAGCCATATTCGGTTTTTTATAGCTCCAAATTGATTTATTTAGAAGATAAGGTGGATATGGGTCGAAAAAATCTCATCCAATAGAATTTAGACATGTTTAGGATTCTATTTTAAACTTATCATTTAGATTTAACTTTAAGTTAAATAATTTTACTTTTATCGTGTCTTTTTGTTTTCTTACACTATAAGGTTAATAAAATTACTATTAAAAGCCAAAATAACCCCAAGTTGTTTATTATTAATATATATAACCTTATCTAAGTCATTTGTCCGAACCATATATTTTTATGAATAAAATAACAATTAATAATATAATATTTGTTTTAAGAACTATTTTATGTCAATTTTGACACTATTTGGTAATTGATTTTTGTGGAAATTAAAACAGAATTATTAGTTCAAAAAAAGTTAATTAAATCAATAATAACATGTCATATTAGCATAGAAAATTATTGGAATTCATAAACAGACTCAAATTACATTTATTTGGGTATTGATAACATCAATTATGTCAAAATTTAATTAATAAGATAATTACTGCATCATCATTGTGTCATAAATAAATTAGATTATATAATGTCTAAAAATTACAAATAAAATACCATTATGTAGGAAATAATTTTATCTTTCTAATGAATATTTATTGTCGCATTTATCTTATGTATAACTTTATATTAAAAATGATTTAGTCATTAAACATTGATTTTATCTATTTTAAACCTTCTTTAAATAAATTAATAATAAATGTCCTAATCTAATCCAAGTTGGCCTAAATAGTCATATGTTATTCCTAGGGTTGTTTTTGGTCGAATAACACTTATCCAATCGAATTAGGACATGTGTTAGGGGAATAATAATATCATTTTTATCCTTAATTACCTTATATACTTTTAACCGTGGTAAAAAAAGTAAAAAGTTACTATTCATAAAAAATTATTTTCATCTCATTGAACCACAATTTACTTACTGACATCAACCATGTCTCTCAGATTTTTGAAATACCATTCCCAAAAGCGGTAGAATTATGTTTTATGTAAATTTCTAAATTTTCCTAGGAGGTGGGTAAAAGACGGTGAAAAGTTCGATAAAAATTTTATATATCTAAAATTATTATAAAATGACTCCAATGAATTGAATTGAACCTATATAGGTATTATGAATCAATTTTGGCCTAAAATAAATTTAAATAAAATAGATAATTATTTAAATAAAAAGTCGGTTTTTAAATAGTAACCCTGTGTTTTCACTATTCAAAAAAAAATAGATGTTTTCAGAAAAATACCAAAATTTCACCCCAGGCTAATTTCGATATTCCGAATCCAAAAATGAAGTCCATTTTGAAAAATAAAATTTACAAAATTTCGAAAATTGGTTATTAATATTCATAACGGTTAGTTTTAATAATATTTTAATAGCATATTGTTGTTTAGTGAAACTCGGTATTGCGTACAACGCAAGCTATCGAGGAAGGCTGCAATTGCATGTAATGAAATCCAAGCTAGTGTTGTGTGTAGTGAAAGATCCCTTTTATGATTTATATAACAAAATATTTCTCATAAAATCCTCAGGTGTTACACTACGACCACTGTGATGCAGTGCTCCGCAAGAGCTGCCATGCTGAGGGGCTCTACAAAAGGGAATCATGAGGCATCCTCATTATTCATGACTTTCTCTTTGAATTAAATTTTCATCCTTACAAGTTTTGGCACCAACACATATCAGTAGACAATTTCATATATTTTCCACATGTGTTACTTCTGATTCCTATTTACAAATAGTTTGCATAATATTTTTTAAATATTCACAAAATTAACTAATTATAAGACAATCATGGATAATATTTACTTTGAATTATAATTCATATGATTCCTTGTTTATTTACAAATATAATTTTTTATATTCTACTGTGAATAATTTTAAAAGAAAATTAATTTCCAATGTTTTAATATTATTTTTCTCATGAATGTTTCTCTTGTCCATTTAAGGATATTTCCATTCATCAATGCCATAATCCATTGATGCTACATTTTATCCACATGGGATATTTTTTTATGATACCATCATGATTGTTTCTCATTATCTATTATTACTATTTCAATGATATTTTCCTAGAACCCATTTCATTTCTGTGGTTAAACAAAATATTAAATAACATTGAATACTCTTAAGATGGAAAAGTGAAGGATTATAAATGTTTTATTTATGAATGGTAACTAAACATTGTTTAGGATATTGGGTGATTCAAATAGTGTTTCTAAGATGATTTGAGGCCCATTATAGTTCATGATATGATGGGTTGAGCCCCATTAAAGATCAATATAAAACATATGGTCTTTATTCCTTCCCAACATCATATTTGGTAATTTTATTTAAAGATGACTATATGGTTATATATATTATTAATGGTTATATTAGGGTACTAATGGTTATATGATGATAATTTACCTATGTAAAAATACATTTTCTTTATGATTTATATGGATATTTCATTATTCCATTTTTTAAGATTATAGATCGATGTATCGATGGTCCTGAATTCCAAAATATTCTTGTTATACACATTGAATGTGTTGTCTTAGAAATATTCCCATAACATTCATATTTATTACATCCAATTGTTAATGACTATGATTCCCTTTACTAATTATTTGAGCTCAACCTTATTATGTAACAATTCCCCTAGTATATAATGAATGGTGATAAATGATTTCAGTCTATAATGGTTTAATATGTGATGATTTTTTTGTGATATTGTGCAAACATAAAATGGAAAAGGAATGTAATTGTATATTATCAAAAATACTCTATTGAAAAAAAATTCTTTTCCATGTATAAGTTAGTACTGATTTTAGGAAACTCTAAACCCAAATGTTCATTGGGTATGTAAGTGATACAATATTTCCATTTGATGTTTTATGTTTTTAATGGATTAAAATTTTTCTGATTTATTAGTATAAAATAAAAAAATCTATTGTTTAGGTTTTTTGTTCTGAATCCAAAATTGTTTTTTCAATGATATTATAATTGGTAATAGAGTATGGTTCAGACAATAATGATGAATAATATGTTTTCATATAAGGATATTTAAAGAGTTATACAAACCATCATAATTCTGTGATGTTGTGTTAGATAATAAGATATATGTATTAGAAAACCAATTTGAGGTTTTATGTGATGAAATATGGAGGTTAAGAGTGATATTATGGGATACATTTTGTTAGGATGAGGTATGTATAACTTTTTGGTCTAAAAAAATATTATTTTAAAAAATTTATGTTAAACATTTTGGTATGTAAAATGAATGTGATGAAATTAATAGGAAATGTTCAGTCTAGGGAAAAACTCTGATTATTTAATAAAATAAAATAAATATACTGAAATAAAGTAAAACAAACTAGAATATACAACTATAGATCATACAAATTATACCCATCACTGCATCCATGATAGATTTCTCCCTCCATAGTATAATATTCCCCCTCTAAGATTTAATAGTGCTTCAATAATCTTGGAATAATTTTTTATAAGATTCAACTTCTACAAAAATAGATACTCTTTCTTTGATTTTACTCCCATTTTAAAAGCATAGATATCCATTCCTTCTTTTCAAATAGTGGACCTGGTAGACACCGGCTTAGAGAGATAAGAAAAGTATTTCCTCATCCTTCTTCTCACTGGGGAAGTCAAAAAATCCTCGTATTCAAACATATTATTCTTCCCACCCTGATAAATTTCACTATATCAAGGTCTGACCAGGACACTATCATTTTCATTATCACCATCAAAGATATCCCCCCCCCAATTTCCCAATAATATGCATGTCTTGATAACCATAACTCACTCCCCGGTCATAATGAAATTTTCAGTTAGTATCAATCATGGATAAACCTTGTGAGTTCTTCATAGAATCATAGTAATTATGTATTTCCTTCCCCATTTCACCTTCTTTATATACTACATTCTGAAATGGAAAATCAAGCTGCATTCTGGCACCTTCATTCATTTGGGTGCCCTCCTTCACATGAGGGATCTTCTCATGCTCTAGTTCGTGAAAGAAATTTCAAGTATAAACTGTTATCTTCAATCCCCAATCAATATCAACCCACCCTTCCATCATTACAAAAAAAACATCTGGAGCCCCCATGATTAAATTGAATGCAATGATATTACCTTTCACATAAAAAAAATGATTAATGTTTTCATTATTAAAGTTATTTGGGATATAAAGTTATTTATTTATGGATAAACTGAAACTATAGTTTATATTATGTTATTATTGATTATAAAGTTTTTAGTTGGAGTCATCTCGAGTGTTTGTCATTATTAAAGATTAATGCTAATTTATATTGTATGAGTATGTGATAAAATATCTCCAATAATTGGGTTTATATCTCAATTTTGAATATTAGGAAAAATTCTATGGATAATTATAATTAGAATTGATTTTAAATATCATTATGTAATATTGTTAGTTATTTGGATGAAAATGGTTTTACATAAACCACCAATATATAATGTTAAATCTCAACATTATGAAAAAATACATGAGATTTCACTGAAAATTGATTAATGTGTGAAATTATAAATATTAATTAAGTATATTTTCTTTAAAAGTTAATGTAATTCCTCAAACTATAGGAAATGGAACGTCAAAAAAATGTAATCCCTTTAGCTTCATTTTCAATGATGTGGTGGTATTTTCACATATTTTGGGATTATAATTTAATAGATTTTAACATTTTCATGACCATTAAAATTCTTTTGATCAATAGCCTCTATCACTCTCAATCATTACATGATCATTTTTCTTTTTTACCATTTATATATTTTCATTTCCATATATTTTTTTCTTACATGGAAGCTTCTTTATACATTAATCTAGATGACCATATTATTTCCCATTCACATCATTATGTGTATGCTTTATTACCCATTTCTAAAATATGGGTTCGAAAAATGATTTTTCCAATGTCATCCCATTAATTACATAAGTCATGTTAAAATTTCACATATGTACATATTTTAACGGGCGTAGGAAGTAATATCAAGATTGTCTAAAAATGAATACTATTTTCAATTTAATATAAGATATCCATCACTTAGATGAAATGAAATACGAAATATTTTATATAAATATGTTATTTATAATCTTGATATTAAATTGGTGCGTATGAAATAGGTTAAATTTTTTTGTTATATATATATATAGATTTCAAATAAAAATGTATTTATTAATTATTATGAATTTGGTTTTTAATTTCATGTAAATCCATTTATGTTTTAAAAAATTAGTTTCCTTCAAAAATTATTTAAATTAATTTTTATATGAATATAATATAATTCATTTAAAAAAAATACAAGGTATTTTAAAAAATTGATATATTTTTAAAATCAGTATTCCAAAACATTCTCAAGGTTAAAATTTTAAAATATTATTAAATTATTGATTTTTAATCAATAGTAAATAATATTGATTTTTAATGAAAACTATATTATTTTAATGTATAAATGTAGTAAAAATATATTTTTGGATTACTATTAAATTTTCAATAGTTTTTTCGGATTAAAAATATTCTAAATATGTTATTTTATGTGAAATTTATTGTTTAATTATCCATGTAATAGGTATTGTGTTTAAACATCATTTTAAAAAAAGTCTTCCACCAACTTTTAATCATTACATTTTAAATTAATTTATATCCTGATGATATATTTAATCATGGGAAATTAATTAGTTATTTGGAATCTGGAGTACCACCGTTAGTTAATAGTTTTATTTTACAATTGTTCGTTACAAATAATAACACTAGTATATTTATGTCATGTAGTTAATGGGTAATTTATGTAATTTTTGAAATAAAACATAGTCATAAGGACTCTAAAAATGACACGAAATCTTACATTAAAATTAATGGAAGATTATATATAATCCATAATAAAAAAATATCATATATACCATTTTATCTATTTGATAATGATTCTAACCCTTTGTGAAATTTTATTCATAGAAATAAAAAAATGTCACTTTATGTTTTATTATCATAATTTTTTTTAAATATGGATAAATATAGGATATTTTTCTATATACATATTAATTTGGGATTTAAATGTTTTTTTAATTGTACTAATATTTTAATAATTTGTAGTGATTAAATAATTGACATATATGATTATGAAACACTGACATAGTTCTCATAAAATGAGTAAAGAAGAAACAAATTGAATTTGAAAACTATAAGATTTATATTATTTGTCTTAATTATTATTTACAACATGTTTTTATAAAAAAAATGAAATATCATAATGGTTTTGATTCATTAGATTCTAATTCCATTACATTTTCTAATTTAAAAAGGCTAATTTAATGAATAGTTCCAAAAATGAGATTTTTATAAAAATATTTCATTAAATTAATTAAATAAAGAAAAATTATCAATATAAATGATAATATTATATGGTTTATTAATTCACACATGAATCATGGTTAGGAAATTTTATCATTTATAGTAACAACATAATCATCTTAATAGATTAAAAAAATTGAAAACTCTATCATTTCAAAATGGTTATCAAAGGGTTAAAAAAAGACATATGTCAAAAAAGATATCAGAATTTGTAAAAACATTTTTTGAGGATATTATTTTGAGAAATAATAATTTATATATTTAATCATTTATATTTTTTTTCATTTCAAACTCAAAAATAATTTTTATCAATTTATTATTTTAAGAAAATAAAATATTTCCCCTCCACTCTCTTATAAAATCACAACACTTATTATCACATTACAAACATTGTCAATCCTTATTTTCATTAATTACCAATAAATATAAATCAATTAAATAACTCATCAAATCATAGAGGCCTTGTTTTTTTCATAATTAAATCCTTGGATGGTTTTGTTATAAACCATAAGAAATTGTTCGTAGAATAGTTATAGTTCTTAATATAGTGGTATCATTTTGTTTCTTTTAATAACTCCTTGAAATTTTATTCTATCATAACGAAATAATAATATAAATATATTACAAATATTTATATGGTTTATTATTAATGTAAAAACTATAACCACATCCTCTTATATCAAATTGGATAAGAAACCATGGTTCATGTGTATGATGGTCTACCACCTCGAGAAATGATGTGAATCACTTTTCATCACATTATCACATAGTTTGGTGTAATAATATTTCTAATGTATAGGTATATATTATTAATAATCTATTTATTGTTAAGTAAAGGTAATATATCATATAATTTTGTACCTTCCAATATATTAATGAATGATATCATCGTTATAGTGTATATGTATTCTACTCCCCCAAGATACCATGTGATTTATTTTTCTTCACCATAGGAAAATGATGATATACAAATTTTTAATTAAATATAATAATATTACAATTATTATATAATTAAAAAAATTAGGAAAAGATAATACTTAACTTCTTACCATTTTGGTGTTTGAAAACTTGAAATGTTTCATTTGCATACGTATGACCAACTTTCTCCATGATTGTAACATAGTTAATTTATCATAATAATATATCAAGACTTGTTACAAGTATATAAATTAAGTATTAATATCATGTTTATATAATTTAAATTATTTTGAATAAGGTTGAAAAAATAACCCATATGACCATGGTAATCTTACTAAATTAATTTTAAAATTAAGGACTGAACATACTAAAACAATCTGACATAGACTCAAAAATTATGTATTTAAATAATATAGTGAAAAAAATGAAAAAATATATTTAATGATAATTTGATAATAATATAACATGATCTTAATAAAATATTTGAAATATATATGTTTATTATATAATAATTAATAGACATACAAGGAATATATATGGTCAAGGTATGAGAATTCATCTTTACTTCATTTCATTGTGGAATATTTTACTATTACTCACTAAATTTATTTTATATGGTGTATATACAAAACCATTTATGTATTATATTATTAATACATCATAAATTGTGTTATATTAAATTTTAATTAAATTTTTTCATGAAATGAGATTTTACACTATAGTAACACTATTGTATGTGTTTCCTAACTAAATTTCATTCTGTTGTGTTATATAATGACTTTTCCACTATATTATCCATGATTATATTTAAAATAACCATTTAATAATTTATTGTATATTACCTCTTGAATGTTTTAGAAATATATTTGATACACATAATAAGTCCATTGATTAAGACTTAATTTAATGATAAGATATTTATAGCTATTATCAGTCTCAAATTCCCATTAATTGGGATCCAAGGTTATGTTATGCACCTATAAAAATTTATGAAGAGTATATATTTCATATAAAAAATTTGATGAAATTAATATCCATTTTTAATAATATTTAATGTTTCTTTTAATTTTTCTTCATCGAAATAATGATTTAATAATTACAAATGTCGGAATGGGTTTATGTTACAATATCCACGCTTTTATAGATTATTAATGTTGAAGGATATTTTATATGAAATAATATGATTTTATTTTATGGAACTAAAAATCATTTATTTACATATGGGTCAGAATATAGTTTACATATTTAATTCCAATTATCTCCTTTATTGATTTTATAATCATCCATAATGATATTTATAAGGGATACTGGTGTTTTTTGTTCCATTACATAGAGAATAATTATCATCCATATCAAAAAATATTAATTTTTTTAAAAAAACTTTATTTTATAAAAAAATTATTTTATAATTTTATTTCAATTGATTTGTGAATTTATTTTTAAAACATTTTAATGGATGATTTCAATATATTTAACAAAAGGATTGCTTTTTATTTTCTTTTTACCGAATTTGGAAAAAGAATGTTTATGTTCCATGTTTAAAAAAATAACTTATTTTCCCAACATACTGATAAATATTTTCAGTGAATGATAATTTATTTTCATTTAAGGATACATTAAAATAAAATTGTATTCCAAAATTTTTGGGAAATTTTTATTTGTTAAATGTGATTTTTAATTTCAAAATTGTATTTTTTTCAAATAAGGCTATACATCATCATTTAATGGAAATTATATTCATCAACTATAATGACCATAGATGTTACATATTTTAATGTATATATATTTTTTATAGAACCCATCATCATACTTTGTCTAGATTTATTATGACTGTTTTAAAGAGATTGTCATAGAATCCATTTATTTCTCACAGGTAAATCAATATAAGAAAATAAATTGGTTATTTACTCATTGAAAAGTGATTTTTTTAAATTCTATATTAATAAATGAAACATGGTTATTTTTAAGATAAAAACTAAGCTCAATGAAGCTTATAAGACGATTTGAGCCTCAATATTAGTCATAATATAACATGTTGAGGCCCATTATAGCTCATTATATAAAATTAAATCCCCAATATTGATTTCCATTTCATTGGATAAATATATTATAATTTGAAATTTTTATTAAACTATTTTTTTGGTGTTTTATATGGATTATTTTTGATAATTTTCCATGATACCCATATATTCTCTTTTTAATATATATGGGGTATTAATTAACTATTGATCATGATTGATAGAACATGGATTATGATTTTTTATTTCAATAATTTATAATCATTTTAAATTATTATTATATGATTCATTAGTGATGATATGGGTATTTATGGTTATGATTTCCATTATCTTACTCGCATTCACATTGATTATGTCATCATAACTTTATGATCATCTTATTGTCAATGATGAAATTCATTTGTATGTTCTTATATTTACATCACTATGAATTTGAGTGAATACATTTTATGTTTCCTTCTCACTAGGTTGTGAAGAATGGTGATAAATTATTTGAATCTAGAATGGTTACATATGCGATGAATTTTTTTATATTTGTTGACAACTAACTATGGAATATGAAAAGATATTTTCTATTGAAAAAACTACTCTCTTGAAGTCGTGAGTGTGGTTATATCACAATTTTTACTAAATATATGAATCACAAAAGAAAATTTACTTGGAATATTAGGGATCTGATATTTCATTTTGATGTCTTATACATCATATGGAAACAATTAGGCCAAATTTATTGAAATAAAATCATAAATTGTAATTTTTATATTATAAGCATCATATATGGGAGTGTGGCATCATGAGTATTAGTTAAAGAGTCAAATGATATCCTCAACATGTGACAACAGACCCTCTCTAAATTCAATATAATATAAAATTATAAAATAAATAAAATTTAAATACAATAGATTGTATATTTATATTTTATATGCAGAAAAAAACTATGATGATTGAATTTCCTTTCCACCATATACCACGAAACCCTTGGAGTGGAATTTTTTTATTAAGAATGACGCGAGGCTGATCCATCATAAGATGATTAATACATTAAAAATAATAATTTTTTTTATCTCTATTAATTAATAAAATTCATAATATATATAAAATTAATATCTATTTAAACACACTTCATCATATGAATAGTTGAATCAATTTATGTATTGTTCATATGCATTAGAGTAAGAATAATAAAAATTGTAATTCCTTGGAATCTCTTTGCAGTTTTGCAAATGTAAACACATTTTTATAACATGATAATATCCTCATCACAAAGTACCTCACATTCACAACTTATACACTTCAATACTGTATAATTTTCACGATTCATTCAAAAAAATAATTAATATTAAATAAAATCAAAATTTAAAAAAATCTAAAACTAATAAATAGATTTTTATAATAATTATCATATAATAATTATGATGTTTTGTAGGATGGTACACTTCATTATTAATTATACATTTAATCATCATATCCATTAGAATCATCAACATTAATTTCATTATCATCATCCTAAATTATCCTATGATCTGTAATTTCTCTAACTCTAATTTTCTTAAATTCATTGATTGTTAAAAATTACATAGTGTCTTCACCTTTAGCACCTAATTTTGAATAATATTCTTCTATATCTATATGTTTTTGTTTGAGTGAATTTTTAGTAATTTCATAATAAGAATTACAATATTATAAAACGTCATAGATGAATTTCCATTTTAAATAAACTAATTTTTAGGATATTTAAACTTTTATTAAGACACATTAATAATTTAAAAATTTATTTGAGGAAAAATAATTTAAAAAATCATATTTAAGTGAGTGATATTCTAATATAAATGGTATATATTATATAATATGAAATTTTTAATAAATTTCATAGAGTGTAGTTTGTGGATGAATAAATAATCCTTAATAATAATCCAACAAATTACAGTAAAAAATTATTATATAATGTCTACATATATAATGTTGTACCTCTCGTTCCCCTCGTTGTTTGATTTTCATGATCACAATCACCTTATTATTTGTCTAATATTGTTTGAAGTGTTTTTGAATGATATGCACAAGGTTGCCAAGAAAATGGCCCAAGAAAGAATCAAGAAGTGGACTGAATTTCAGTCCACCGGCCAACCGGTGTGATAGCACCGGCCAGCCGGTGGACCTGGCAGAGGCATTGCCCACTGCCAGGTTCCACCGGTCAGCCGGTGGCTCTGTCACCGGCCAGCCAGTGGCAACCTGATGCAACAGTGATGGCTACTGCCTCACCACCGGCCAGCCGGTGGCTCTGTCACCAGTCAGCCGGTGCTGCCTGGGCAGAAGGCCTTCTCAACATCCAAGGCACCGGCCAGCCAGTGGCCCTGCACCGGCTGGCCGGTAGCCCAGTCAAACTAGCCGTTGGCTTTGACCAGTCAACTCCCATTTGGCCTCCAACGGCACCGAGGCCCTTTACAACGGCTCCGAAGACTCCCCAAGGGTTCCATGCCTATAAATAAAGGCCAAGGATGCCCCAGACACTAACCCGGATCATATACGAAGCCAACAGACAAATTTTGTATCAATTGGCCAACCTCCGGCGACTTCCTTCAAAGGAACCTCAAGTGCTCCAACAACTTCCACATCCAAGGATCTCCTCCAAAGAAGCTTGGAAGCGGCCTTCAACATCTCCAATCAATCAAAGGCGCCCAAGGCTTCTCAACATACGGGTTTTATTGTTTTATTTATTTTGAGCTTTAAATTTGGGTTTGTGCCTACAAACCCCAAACTCTTTCTTCATCCCTCTGTCTTTTGGGTCTCACATCACCATTAAGGTGTGAAGAGGTTTCTTCAAGCCTTTCCTTTTAAAAGGCTTGTGTCATAGGTGAGCTAGCCTTCACCTGTAAGAAGGCTAGTGGGTTCTTGCTCAACCATTAAAAGCAAGTGGGTTCGTGCTTAACCACCAAAAGCAAGCTGTAATAGGTTCTAGTGCTTCCTCAAAGCCTAGTGGGTTTTTTGCTAAAACCATTGAAAAGCAAGCGGTAGAATCTTTCAACGGTTGAGTTGGGAGCGGAGACGTAGGCCGGGTTTTTGGCCGAACTCCGTTATCAATTTCTTGTGTCTTGCCTTTATATTTCCGCTGCATTTCAACTTTGATTTTAATTTGTTAATTTTTTTTTAAAAGGCAATTCACCCCCCCTCTTGCCATCACTCCCTTCTTTCTCCGCCAAACAATTGGTATCAGAGGCAAAATTTGAGTAATACCTTCACCGGTTTCAAATTTAAGATCCATTGTGATGGCATCAACTTCTTTCGCCCCCGAAGGCTATTCTTTGGGTCGTGCTCCATTTTTAGATGGAACCGACTATTCTTTTTGGAAAACCGGCATGACCACATTTCTTAAAAGCATTGGTTATCCTATTTTTAAAATTGTCATTCATGGTTATTCACTTTCTTCTTCCGATGAATCCAAATGGACCCCCGAAGACATTGCAAATTTTGAGCTCGATGGCAAAGCCATGAATGCTCTTCATTGTGGGCTAGACCGTAATGAATTTAATCGTATTTCTACTTGCTCATCTTCGCATGATATCTGGAATCTTTTAGAAGTAACCCATGAAGGTACTAAAGGCGATGACAAGCCCGATTGCCCTCTCAAAAAGAAAAAGTCCAAGCAAAAGAAGAAGAAGGCATTCAAGGCCACTTGGAGTGATAGCTCCACATCCTCCTCCTCATCCTCCTCAAGTGACAACGGTAAAAAATGCCTAATGGAATGTAATGAGGTATCATCTTCCGACTCCTCATCCTCTTGTTCTTCAAATTTAAATTCATTCAATCATATGCCTTATGAGGATCTCCAACATGCTAGAGATCAATTGGAGGAAGGTTTTCACGAACTTTCTTCCAAATTTGTTGCTTTAAAAAAGAATTTCAAAAAACTCTCTTCCGAAAAAGAACAACTTCTCAAAGAGAGGGAAGAGTTGTCCCTCAAAATCCAAAATCTTCCCGATGTTGATTCCATGGAATCAACCATCAAAGATCTAAGGGAGACTCTAGCCAAGTTCACTCAAGGTGAACAAAATTTGAACAATTTGCTAGGTTCCCAACGTGTATCTAGGACCACCCAAGGGCTTGGCTATTCCAAGAAAGCTTCCTCTTCCCATGCACCTACTATTTTTGTAAGGGGGAGCTCTCAATTTAAATTTTGTAATTATTGCAAAAAACCCGGGCACTTAATTTATGAGTGCAATTGCAAAAATGCCCGGTATGGCCGCCCCAAAACTATTTTCATAAATGATGAATTTTTTAGGAGAAGACCCGCCACTAGACAAGTATGGATTGAAAAATCCCTCTTAGCGAGTCTCTCCGACCCAAAATTTATTTTGGTTTCAAAAACCACTCCCCGATGATTTGTTGTTTTTATTTAGGGGGAGTTAGGATCGTTTAAACCCTTTTAATTTCAATTTTAAAATTTTCGATTCAAACTTTCAATTTCAACACTTGGTTTCAATTTTTTCTTTTCAAAATATTCAATTCAAAGTGTTATTCAATTTTCTTTTCAAAACTTTCAATTCAAAGTGTTATTCAATTTTTCATTCAAAACTTTCAATTCAAAATTTTCATTTCAAAATTTTCGATTCAAAACTTTTAATTCAAAATTTACTTTCAAAACATTAAATTCAAATTTCAAAAATTTCATTTGGTTTAAAAACTCATTCCTGTTTTTCAACTGTTTCCCTCAATCAAGTTTTATGCCCCGTGCTATTTTGATAATCACAAAGGGGGAGAAATTCTTGGTTGATTGGGGGAGAAATCCTTTAAAACATGCTTTTCATTTCATTTTTTACATTGATTGTTTTGGTGATTGTGATCATCAAAATAGGGGGAGATTGTTGTACCTCTCGTTCCCCTCGTTGTTTGATTTTCATGATCACAATCACCTTATTATTTGTCTAATATTGTTTGAAGTGTTTTTGAATGATAGGCACAAGGTTGCCAAGAAAATGGCCCAATAAAGAATCAAGAAGTGGACTGAATTTCAGTCCACCGGCCAACCGGTGTGATAGCACCGGCCAGCCGGTGGACCTGGCAGAGGCATTGCCCACTGCCAGGTTCCACCGGTCAGCCGGTGGCTCTGTCACCGGCCAGCCGGTGGCAACCTGATGCAATAGTGACGGCTACTGCCTCACCACCGGCCAGCCGGTGGCTCTGTCACCGGTCAGCCGGTGCTGCCTGGGCAGAAGGCCTTCTCAACATCCAAGGCACCGGCCAGCCGGTGGCCCTGCACCGGCCAGCCGGTAGCCCAGTCAAACTAGCCGTTGGCTTTGACCAGTCAACTCCCATTTGGCCTCAAACGGCACCGAGGCCCTTTACAACGGCTCCGAAGACTCCCCAAGGGTTCCATGCCTATAAATAAAGGCCATTGAAGCCCCGGACACTAACCCGGATCATATACGAAGCCAAAATACATATTTTGTATCAATTGGCCAACCTCCGACGACTTCCTTCAAAGGAACCTCAAGTGCTCCAACAACTTCCACATCCAAGGAGCTCCTCCAAAGAAGCTTGGAAGCGGCCTTCAACATCTCCAATCAATCAAAGGCGCCCAAGGCTTCTCAACATACGGGTTTTATTGTTTTATTTATTTTGAGCTTTAAATTTGGGTTTGTGCCTAAAATCCCCAAACTCTTTCTTCATCCCTCTTTCTTTTGGGTTTCACATCACCATTAAGGTGTGAAGAGGTTTCTTCAAGCCTTTCCTTTTAAAAGGCTTGTGTCATATGTGAGCTAGCCTTCACCTGTAAGAAGGCTAGTGGGTTCTTGCTCAACCATTAAAAGCAAGTGGGTTCTTGCTTAACCACCAAAAGCAAGCTGTAATAGGTTCTAGTGCTACCTCAAAGCCTAGTGGGTTTTTTGCTAAAACCATTGAAAAGAAAGCGGTAGAATCTTTCAACGGTTGAGTTGGGAGCGGAGACGTAGGCCAGGTTTTTGGCCGAACTCCGTTATCAATTTCTTGTGTCTTGCCTTTTTATTTCCGCTGCATTTCAACTTTGATTTTAATTTGTTAATTTTTTTTTAAAAAGGCCATTCACCCCCCTCTTGCCATCACTCCCTTCTTTCTCTGCCAAACATATAATACAATTTATAATTTTATAATGTATTCTTTACAAACAAACTACTTTTTTTCCATGAATTCATATTTAACAAACAATATAGAACACATATTTTTTTGAATCAGTGTAAACATTTTTATAAAATAAAAATCTATTACAAATATAACAATTATAATATG
Organism: Viscum album; assembly: GCA_963277665.1. Lineage (NCBI taxonomy): Eukaryota > Viridiplantae > Streptophyta > Magnoliopsida > Santalales > Viscaceae > Viscum > Viscum album. Next base: position 1,424,777,109 of record OY728142.1, on the reverse strand, counting down.
TTACATGTTTAGGTGGTGACATACTAAAATAATATAATCTACTACCAGTTTTATTTTAATATCAAAATTCATAAATACTTTTTTAGTTATTATTATAATAATAAAGAAAAATTATTTAATATATATGGTAATAACCAAATTCCACCTAAAAATCTATAAATTTGGATTAAGAAAATACATTGGAGAAATTAATTGTGTCAAGATGGTGTATTTTTTGTGAATAATTTTATAGAGTCATCGTATAATTAATATAAAAATAGTAAAAATTTATATCTTCCATAACATAATGAAAAAATTCATTTTCGGTGGAACATACTATATGAATCATGACATTGGTTTAAGAAAAATTCGAACATATTTATGACCTCTTTTCTTTTCACCATTATAGATCCATCATTCATAATAAACACTAAAACACATAAAATATTGATTAGAGAATTATAAATTTTTACCAATTTCAAAGTTTTTATTTTCTAATTGATACACATCTAATTATGTTTTCACAAATGTTTTGATGGAAAATAGTATGATAAAATGTTTGATATTTACTCTTATAAGAATAATTATTTAAATTACCCTTCAACTAATACATTATTTTACATCCTATTAAATTATATCAAAATATAACTACAAGATGAGTATATCGACTATAAGTCTAATGGGAAGATACACATCTCATCGAATGGTAAATTTGACAATAAATGTTTCATTGAAATAAAAAATATGAAAATACATTTTTTAAAATAACATAAATTGACATCAATCACATCATATAAATAGTTTAATGGTTTATAGAATGATATTATAGAATAAATATTTCAAAATATATATTAAATATTTATTATTATAACAAAAAATGATGAATTTTTTAATTAGTTAAGACTAAAATCGAGTAGTGTTTCAACAATGAGATGAAAATCATAATGATTTAGCCTAATAATAGAAATATTTATGACACAATGTAAAAAAAGTGTCCTAAATATCTAGTAAACTAATATCTAAAACTGATTGAATGAATAAAAAATTTATTTCTATAAAAATTCAAGATCTTCTTTTATGTACATTAAAATATGTGATATGTAATTTTGAAATAAACGCATTTCAGATTCCATGAATTTGTGAAATATTATACTAATAGTTATAATATATTAGAGTTATATGGTGTTTATATCATAAATTAAATATGTTATCAAAATATTTATTTAACAATTTATTTCATATATATTATGATTAATAGGAAAATATTAATAATATAGAATATCCAAAAAAATAAATCATGTAATTACATTATGTTCATTCCCAAAGCTGGCTTTTATATTTTTTTATTGTTGGTTTTAAAGTAAGAGGTGAAAATTAAGTTATTATAATCTTCAACAAAATATATGATATGTCTAGTAAAGGACATATTTGTAAAATTATTTCTATTCTATAGAAAATGATGTTCAATAAGAATAAATGAAGGATGACTGTATAAAATAGTGTACTTCTTTTAAAAATGATAAATGAGTTTCCATTATCCATTCATTGTGGTCATGGTTTTGGAAAATGTTTAATCTATATCGATAATTTAGAAAATAATTCAATGATAATGATTTTACACAAAAACATTATTACCATTAGAAAATTATTCAGTGCAAATACATCATATTTAGTTTTTCTGTCGCTCTATAATTAATTTTACTCTTCAAAAAAGAGTTTCAAAAATAGATCAAAAATTTTATTTGGATATAAAAAAAATTATAATTTCAAATAGTCATATATTTAATTCATCAACATCCAATGAGTTGAAAATTATTGAAATAATTAAATATATGAGTGAAACTTTTGGATACTACAATAACTGTCATGAAAAGAGAAATCAATAGAAATGATGAAGCATGTATTAAGGCTTTGAAGAATAAAATTTATGAAATTAATCAATATACATCCATGAATTTCCAATGAAATTATAAATTATTTTTCAATTTATAATTTGTCCCCATATCAATAACATGTTATGAATGTAGATTTGTTGTTATAAAAAATAGACATTTAAATCTAGGTTATATAAAAAAAATACCTTAATTATTTCAAAAGAATAATAATATATTTTTCCAATCTAATTTATTAGTAATTTAGTCATCAAAACACAGAAAAAGTATCTACATACAAATAATCACTATAATATATGATGTTATAATTTTAATATAACTGATTATTACGAGATTTGGAATACAAATTATTGAGTAAATTTATTATTTCGTTGAAATTTAAGACCAATTTATTTCTCAAAAACAAAAACAATATAATAAAATTTAATATTCAATAAAAAAATCTATTAAACATTCCAAAATATGATTTTCTTCAAAAAAAATTATTTTTTATTTGATTCATCCTCAATAAAATGTCTCATTGAATGATTTCAGAAATTTATAAAGTTTATATGGCCCTAATAAAACATTTAAATTAAATGTATAAATATTTTTTCCTTCAAAGGATGTTCAAGAAACAACATATATAAAATATTCAAATTATGTTGGATATAGGTAAAAAAATTATATTTCCCTTGATATTATTCTCTCTATCTGATGACCAAAAAGTAATGTGTTAGAAATACATAAATTAATTGATGAACTCTAACAATATCTAATGTTTCAAATCTCATAAGATAACATTTCCAATATAGAATCATATTTTTCCCTTCTGAAAATTAATATTTTATATATAATGTAAATAAAATAAATACATCATGTTTTTCAAATTAATCAATAATTAGTCATTAGAAAACATAATAATGAATTATAAATTTATTATAATATATTTAGGAATCATAAATTATTATAATAATTTATTAAAAATTGTAAATTAAATATTGACATAACTTTTAAAAGTTTTTATGTTAAAGTATATTTTTAGATTTTTTATTTTTAATATATCTTAACAATTGTAAATAATTTATTATTAATATCAATGTTTTATATAAATATATAAATAACATTAAAAAATTTAATATTTTTCTAATATTACCATTAATTTTTCATATTTTTGGTCATTTTTTGTATATTTATAATATTGTTTTGAAATTTATACTAATTTTACTTAATTAAGAATAATGTTGTATTACTAAACTTGTTTTCGATAATAAAAATCATATTTATTATAGTTTGAATATAGTTTTTATATAATATAAATCAATTTATTATTTGGAATATAATAATTTATATTTTAATAATTAAAGAATCATTTTATTACACTTTATAAAAATCTAAATAATTTTAATTGTTTTTGGAATTTTTTTATCTTTTGTAAACTTTTTTAGTAATTAATTTACATTGAAAATGATATAATTGATAAAATTTATTATTATTTGTTATTCTTTATTATATTATTAATAATTATAAATCTCATATTATTTATTTTTTTTCGAAATAAATTTTTCATATTTTTATTCAGTTTAAATACTGTTAATGCATGTTATTTATTTTTAATAAGTAAATAAATAATTTTACTATTTTTCATTTATTTTTATCCACTGTAATAAATACTTATTTTTTTCATTTAATTCCTTGTTTATTCTATTTGTCATTATTAATTAAATTTTTTATAAGTTGGAATAATTTTTTATTTCCTAAAAACAATTTATTAAAACATTTATAAATTTGTTGTTCCATATACTTTATATAATAGTGATTCTTCCCTTTTTTCAATTACTGTTTACCAAATATTTTTATTATATTATTGTTTTATTTAAATTTTCAAATGTTATTTTTATTCTTAAAATACATGTTTAATAATTTAAAATTTCCTTTTATTTTATAGTATGATATATGATAAATTTTTATATTTTTTTACATTTAATTTATATTATCAATGTTTCTTCATTATATTTATAAAATTTATACAATTGCAAAATTTATTACCATATTTAATTATCATTATTAAAAAAATTGATTTTTAGTGAATTTTATTAATTAATATAAATTTTTATATTTCTCATATATATTTTATTTATTTTATAAAAAGATTTAGTAAATTAAATTAGATGTTGTATTTATTTATTATATTTTCTGAATTTCCAATAGTTTTTCTTAATTCCAAATATTTTTTGAATTTCTAAACTAATTCTTACTAAATTTTACTTTTATATTTTTATAACAATAATTTTTATAAATTTTATAGATAACATAGATTAATTATAATTTTTATTACATCCAAAAAAATAAAACTATTATATTTATTTTTTATATTATATTTATATTTAATTTTAGTAATTTATATTAATATTATAATTTATTAAATATAAAAAATTTAAAATAAAAACGATATTTTGTTAAGAAATACTATTTTATTAGTATATTAAAATTAAAAATAATCTATTGTATTCTATTAATAAAAATGTATATAAATTAAAAATAATGATTAATTATCTAGCAATTAGACTATTAAAAACCCAATAAATGAAAATTTCAGATAAATTACTCTAATTTGAAGAAATATTATTAGAATTATTATTTAAAATAGTACCGTTGGTTCTAAATAGTGTTTTATAGGAAAAATGAAAAAATGAGAAATAAAGAGTTGAAAAAGAGACCAATTCAAATTTTGATTTAGAAAATGATGGGTTTGTTAGATTGATAATATATTTTCTTTTTTATTATACTGATATGTGTAATGGATGATTCAATCATAAATATTCATTTATATATTGTATATTCATATGTAATAGTTTCAATTTTCTTTGTATATTTAAGGTTCTGGATAAGGGTTGTTTTACATATTAATTCAGTTCTACAACATTGATTAGCTAGTTGTGATGTCTGGGACTATGGTTTGACTGTTTTTGTTTATGTGAATTTTAGGATTGGTGTACCATGTGGATATGATGTGGAGTTTTTTCCCTTGTGTAATATGGGTTCTCAAGCATGGTGTCCAATATTATTCTATCGTATCCCCCAAGTATTATATAATCTATAGTTTTTAGTGAATTGTGTTTCTCAAGTGTTGTTCGACCAATAAACAAGCAACATCATCAATTGCTCAATGTCATGGTTTCCTTTATTGTACCCTGTTTGATGTAAGGTTCATGGGGGTTGGATATGGGTGTTCTATTTTGAAATGTTTGTATGAATACCCACGAGACCTATCAGGAATCATTCTTCCATATTTCTCTCTCTAACTATAGGGACTGAAAAGTTTTATTCAATAGACATTAAATCCACTTTATATTAGAATCAATCCAAATGATCTAGGGATAAATACAAGGGGATATAAAGAAAAATATTCATATTTTATATTATTTTCCTCTCCATTATATCTTGTTTCATCTAGTAAAATGATTCTGTGGTATGGTATTTGACCACCATCATTCTCGAGTACACTCTATTGATATTTATTGGTGATGTTGTGGTGAGTCTTTCTTAGACAGTGCATGTTTTCTTTATGGTGTGTTATTTGGGGATTCACGTTGTAGATTTATTATTATTTTAAAAATATTGATATCTTGAGTTAGGTGATTCATTTGTTCTGTATTTATTTATTCGAAATCATAAATTGACCAAGCTTTATATCCATGGGTGCTCATGGAATTAACCCTAAAAAGTGACAAACCATATTAATGATATAATGATCTATATTTAGATATGGTTTATCATTTCCATCTTTATAATTTTATGCCTCTTTATTTCATATATTTTGTGGTATATATATTTATGCTTGTTTTACAAGTTGGTTATTCTTGGGAGAGAATTATATTCTTGATAAAAATTGTTAACCAACCAAAATTTTCTTAATTGATTATTAGATGATCAATTAAAGATGTATTTCTAAAAAATACCATAAATTCAATGAGATAATTGTAATAAAATTAATTCCAAATTTGTGATTAATAATTTTTTTCTTCCATCTTCTACTGAAATTCTTTAATGAACATTATTTTGGAATTCTTGTTTTGGATACAGAAAAAAGGCATGTCAATGAGATATGATCTTTCTTATGTTCAATGAAATTAAAAGGGATTATTGGAATAAAGTTAAATAATTTTATATATTTTAATAGATTATTCAGTAGGTTACCAATTTTTATAATCCATAAAAATTAATCTTTTATTTTTAGATGGAATAAAACTAGTATTTAGTAAATATTGATTTTATGGAGAAGTGATCACATTTTCTGATGAGGGATAAATTCATTATGTATAGTGGATATGGTTGTATGTTAATGAAGAATTCATGGATATTAGGTGCAACATTTATTTATTTAATTTCTAGGTTTTTTGACATATCAATTTCAATATTGATTTGAGGAATTCTTTGCTATGCAAATTAATCATTGTATGTTCGATGGTTAATGGGATTTGGGTGGTTAGGCCAAGGGTTTGTGGTATTTGTTGACTCAAATGAGGTTTAGATGCAATGTGATATCAATGTTAGTGTCTTGTATGATAGGAGGGTTGATATAACAATTTAATGCCTAGCCTTCCCAATGATGTGTTTATGTTGGAATTATTTTTACTAATAAATCTATCTAGATAAAAGATTTCAGGGTTTCTTTTCTATCATTATTTATTCCCCCACTAGATGAGGAAGTTGGATGTGTTTGGTTATGAATATCCTTGTGGTAGCTGGGGTTGTTTCTTATATTACCAAGAATTATGGAATTGTAGTTTTTAATAATTTTTTAATGAATTATTTTGGTTATTATTTAAATAAATATGATGTAATATTGAGAAATTGTTGGCCAAATCAGATTATTCTTAGAGAGAAGTGACTTCCCTATGATGGTTAATAAAATTTAATTTGGTGTAATCATAACAAATGGAAATTTTATTATTTAATATATGTTAAATTGTAACATGTAAATAAGTATTCTATTTTAGTATAACTAAAATACTAGTGTAATGAAATGATATATAGTTCATACTAGTGGATGTTGGGGGCTTGGGATAAGAAAGATCTAATTGATCTTAAGACCATGATAATGCCCATAGTGTGGTCTTGATCTATATTCTATCATATATGTTTTATGATCTCATATTTTACTTTTCCCAATTTGGTAAGGTAACTAACACCCATTAGAATATATTAGAGTTATTTCACAACATCTAAGTTGGTATGGTACATAGGGATAAATAACCCCTCTACCCTAGTATATTCTCAATTTACTATTATTTAATGTTATGCATAATGGTTATACTTTACCCAAAATATTTTTAACGGGTTGTAATAGCCTATGGTTAGTTGAAACATGTGAATCAACATACATAGTATGATGATGACTGTTATATTTTTTTATGTGATGGGATGGGTCATGTCACATTACTATGTTTATGGGAAATGATGAACTAAGGTAAAATACCCGACATATGATACACAAAATTAGGACTATTGTGCCTTCTAAAAAATGCTTAGTATATGGAGAAGTGGACTATGATTATGATATTTGTGATGATCATGATATCTATTATAAAACATTAGGGAGTTGTTTATAGGCTTGCATCATTTGGAGAGAGATATCTCATGATGTATCATTTAATAGTTGAGGAACATACACAAGGGGAATCCATTGGAGGGTACCAGTGTCTTATTCCTACATTAGGATCTCTTTTATACATTATATAGTGAGAGATAGTCCTAGTGAGGCTCTGAACATAGTATACATATTTAGGGAATGAGTTATAATATTGTATCATTCATTCAACTATAAAATTATTTTTTTATCATTTCCATGAGAGGCTTTAGGGAATATCCAAATATTTTAAAGAGTTATGATCACCAAATATATATAAAATATTTATTATTTTAACATGAAAATGATTTATATTGCGGTTGGAATTGTGATCTCATGGTTGTTTTGGAGTTGTTTGATCATTTTGGCCCCTATAATCTTTATCATTTGTGACATGTTGTCCCCTTTACGGAATTAATAGTTCATGTTTGACTTTTCATGAATATACATGGGATATTCATTAAAATTAATGAGTCATTTTCTATTAGTGTACTTATCTTATCTATAATGTCCAATTTTATTTTATAGGAACTGCAACCAATTTTTAGATATGATATACCCTCAGTGTTTTTGACCCTCTTATGGCATATTAGATGTCTGATTTGGGTGGTCACCATCTCTCTCTTATCTCATGTATGTATAGGAGGGATACCATTGGGGAGAGGGTCGTGATAGAGTGGGATCATATTTTTAGGTTGTGGGATATGATGATATTTTGAGTTGGGAATAGATGGAACTACATGGGTTGGTGTGGAAATGGATCATTTTATGATAAAAAAGATATATCTACAAGGGATACTGGATGTAATAATGATATTTAGGCATCTATATGGTATGATTCTTGAACAATTATGTTTACCAATCATACTAAGAGAAATGATAATGGTGAGGGAAATAGAACTAGAAAATTTCATGAACCATTATTTATTATGGTTTTATTAAATGGGTAGACCTCATGATAAGGAAAAAAATAAGAAGTACTTAATTATGAAATTAATGATATTTATAATCCATATTCACATATTTGAAATCTCTAAATACTTTTTCTTTAACAGATTTCCCTATAAGAAGATATCCCGATCAGGTTTTCTCAAAATATGTTCACCAAGATGTACTTGCATATCTCCCAAGAGAAGAGGCCATTGAGGATAACACAAGGGTGATGAAATTCCAATTGTTTTTCTACCATTTCCTAGAGAGGTAATAGATCTATTTCAACCATAGTGGTAAAAGAATGGTAGGGAATGAGGTCATATCTATCAGGTCATTATATTATAATATGTATAACTGGATTTCATTAAAAATGAGGATTTCGTTTGGAGTAGCTAGTGACTGGTTAATCCTGTTCGTTTGGGATCATGAGGAGTTGGAGGTCAGATTAGATATGTTTAGGGACTATTTTTGTGAATATTATCTCTCTTTTACAAAACATGAATCATATCATTAGTATAGAATTACTATTTTATAGGGTAATTATATTTGAATGAGTTTATGATATATTTTATGAAAATATCATGATATTATTCAGATGAATTACTTGATATGGTGAGCATGGTGTGGAATTTTTAGGAGGGCTAATTTATATATAATTAATTCCAAGTTTCCTCATTTATACTACTAATGTATCTAGAAGTGTATGTGAGAGAACTGATTATTTTCAGGATAGACCCTAAAATTGGATATTCATGAGTGTGGAGTCCCCAAGAATTTTTATAATGTAGATAACTTGTTTGTAGTTTCCATTTTCAAAAACAACGAATATTTCATACAACCGAGTGTATAACGACCCATAATTTACATACATTGTTATTACTTCAAAATTGAAGCATAATTATTACAACATATAACCAAACCATGAATGGACCGTATAGGTATAGTGTCTTTAGAAACTGGGAAACATAAACAACTGGTTCATAAAGCATCTACATTGTCTCCCACTTATTTCATCATATCAATAGTCCCTTTTGGGATATCTTACTTAATAAACTTCTTCCTGACCTGGGAAAAGAAAAAATACAAAAGGGTGAGCTCAAATGCTCAGTAAGGGTAAACAAAATAAATATCAATCACATTATATTCAAAAGAACATAACATTTTGGAAATCTTAACCTACAAAAATGAGCATAATTTCATAACATGGGATAAATCATAGTAGTGAAATTAAATTCCAATAATCAAAACATAAAGCATGAAACTTTGTGGCATACACACATAATCATAGAGAATCATTTCTTATTAGTCAAGACTTATTTCCAAGACTATCTTAGTGGACAAAGTCCATTTTGGAACCGAGTTCACTCCTCGTTTCAGTCCTATTTCACTAAACCGGTTTAACCTTTCATTCCATCTATGTCTATCTCATGAGATATACAATATTTACCCAATGCATTGGAGGGAGATATAGGTCCCACCCATCTCATAATGATACCATTCTTATGTGTGATACGAAATCATAAATCATACATCATTGCATAACCCATGTAATAAAAATGGGAATCTTAAACATTGTGAAATCATAAAACAATTCATATAAAATAAAGGAATTCATAAAAATAATTCCATCACAACATAATAAAGTCAATTTAGTAATAGGGATAGAAACATAAACCTTTATTATCTTATATGGAAAATTACTTTGATAAAAAACTTGAACTCCATTGTTGAGGAAAATATCCTTTCTACATCAAAAACACTTTTCCTTTCGTAACATGTCATACAATTATAATCTAAAAGAAGTTAATTAAAAATAAATTTGAAAACTTATAAAGTAAGATTCTTGTAAATAATGTTTTAAAAATCCATTCATTCCGTATAAGTTAAAAAAACATTCTTCCCGTACTTTTGTCAGAAAAGTCAAAAAGCACCTCGTACGAAAAACGACAAAAGATTCCTTTCATATCATTTACTAAAAACTCATCTAAGGGTAAAATTGAATTTAAAAAATTTTAGGTGTATGGAAACAATATTAAATATTGAGGAAACATGGATGTGGATGATAAAATACACCCCAGTAAATTCCGAAGTATAAACAATCTCAGATAAAAATGAGATTGTGATATTTTCCCTTACCTTAGTTCTGATTTACTTCGTAAGTGTCTGAACCTCATGTATAATGATTTAAAAAATGTTATTGACTTCTTCCAGAATCATACTTATTATTATGATATCATATACGGTCATATTATTAGCTTCTTATTAGTAAAATTTCATTATTACTTGTTATTCAGGTGTTTATTACTTTTTGTTCTTATGCGTCTTTGTCGAATAAATTCTTATTCTTCTCTTTAGGTTATAGATACCTCATTTCCAGAATGTTATTATTGTTATATATATCATATTCATTCATTCAATTCATTTATATAATCATTATGAAATGAGGATCATGTAGAACGAATCGCATCACATCGTGGAGACGGTATTCCGTACGTACGCACGAGCAATGACATCGTTCCCATGATTGTGGAATTGTATTGGAGTGTATGTATACTATTTCAGAATAAATAACACTTTAGAATAATCATATATATTCATTACTTTCACCCTTATACCCATCCAAGTAAGGTGGTGGTGGAAAATAGATTACACCACAGCGTAGAGATGGTATTTCGTACGTACGCACGTGCAGTGATTTCGTTTTATGTAGGATGGATAGTTGGTGAAATAGGATTGTTTCATAATTATAATAAAATATCATTATATGAGTGATACTGATGTTATTACTTTATAATGAAACAACTAAATAAGAAGAAGTGGATGAAGAAATAAAGATGAAAGAATCGGTAGTGGGCATTACCTCTTCTTTGAAGCTCCTCTTTGAGACCTCCTATTAGGGCACTACAATTGGTTTTTGAAGAATACTAGGACCTCTAGGATGTTTCTAGGGATGTGGGGAAGTTAAATGGGTAGGGATTGGCCGATATTGAAGGCTCAAATTGGTGTGAGGAAGTGAGGGAGGAGGTGCCCTTTTATAAGGGAGGAGTGGGGCACCTTTAGAAATATAAGAAATATTAGTTTATATTAAATCCCAAACCCACATAGAAACATTACAAATGACTCATATCCGAATCTTAAATGAGATAGGGTTTTAATCTCATCAACCAATAATATTTAGACATTTTAGGAATTTATTTTAAACATTATCAACTTGATTTATCGTTATTTATCAATTTAATTTTATTTGTAGTAATAATATTCTAAATTTTAAATTATTATAATAATAACATATGTGTTGTGAATTTTCCATAATTTGACACTTTATGACATTTTCGACCATATAAATTTTAATTTATAATTTTTAAATTTTTTTTTTATTTTTAAACAATTTTATAATATGTTATTTTTATAAAATAACAATACTGTCAATTTTGACACTATTCATTTATTTGAATTTAAATAAAATATATACAGAAGATATGTTCAAACTAAAAGCTCTAATAGATCTGTAAAATGTCATATGTATCTAGAAAATTAGTGTATCACATTAAATAATTCATATACTATTTATTTTTCTATTTTTAAAACCATTTATTTGATATTTTAATTAATAAAATAATTTCAATATCACTATTGTGTCATAATTATTGATAATTTTTTAATCCCTAAAAATTATAAATAAATTCCTATGTTGTAGATAATTGTATTATATTTCTGGATACTATTCATGTTCGATGTTGCATGAATTTTATCACTAAATTTAAATTATTATACTTATATGATTTAAGAAAGTGACATGTTGTCAATTCTTTGGTTTTAATAATAATTAAATTATTTTCATGGAAACAAGTCCATTAAATGAATATAATCCGACCCTTAGGTGATATAGGTCTACTTTTAGTCATACAATAGGATTTTGGCAGGTGTTAGGGTGATTTTATAATCTTATATTTACCCTTAATTACCCGATTTACCTTTAACTATGGTAAATAAAATTTACCGTAGTTACTATTCATAATGCCCAAAAATAAAAAGTAGAATATTAACATAATTTGGACCCACTGATTCTGAATATGGAATCCATTTTTGAAAATTCAAAACATATAAGTTGCAGTAATTAATTTAAAATAAATCCCGTTGTTAATAAAACGAGTTTTAGAAGTTAAAACATTGCCAATGATTGAAATGTTTTTACCTATGAATTCAATGTTAAATTAATGCTAATGACATAAATTATAATAAATGGTAAAAATATATTCTATTTATAATTTAAAACCATTCAATATTATAATTCATCTATATAAATTATCTCAATGAATAAAGTTGTTTTTAATTAAAAATTAGTGTATTTTTACTATTCATCAAAATATGAAAGTTATCAGAAAAATATCCAAAATTTATCCAAGTAAATTTTTATACCCTGATTCAAAAGAAGAATTTTATATTGTCATATTGAACTTATAAACAAGTCTAAAACTAGATTTAATGTGGGTGCGCCATCAAAAGGCATCAAAAATGCATTTTTTTTAAAAACTGATTTAGCTTTTATACCTCATTCTAGAAAATCTATAAGTTGAATTAAAATGTTATAAAATTAAAAATTCAGTTATTACTATTCATAATGGATAGATTTAATATCATATTGTTTTTTAGTGAAACTCGGTATTGCGTACGACGCAAGCTATCGAGGAAGGTCGTGATTGCGTGTAAAGTAAGCCAAGCAAGTGTTGTGTGTAGTGAAAGATTCCTTTGATGATTTATATAACATAAAAACAAAATATTTCTCATAAAAGTCTCGGGTGTTACATTCTACCCCCCTTAAAATGAATTTCGCCCTCAAAATTCGTCACTTTGTAACAAACAGATTAGGATACCTCTCCCTTATCATATCCTCAACTTCCCATGTAGCTTCTTCTAATTGGGGGTTCCTCCATAAAACTTTCACCAAGCGAGTGGTCTTATTTCATAGGACTTTTTTGCTACGATCCAGAATCTCTATCGGTTGTTCTTCATAAGAAAGATCTTGCTCCAATGGTATAACTTCTGAGCTAAGTACATGTGAAGGATCAGGTATGTACTTTCTCAGGAGAGATATATAGAACACATCATGGACTTGAGAGAGATTCGGTGGATGCGCCAATCGGTAAGCTACCTTCCCAACACGATCCAATATTTCGAAAGGACCGATATATCTAGGGCTCAACTTTCCCTTCTTTCCAAATCTCATTACCCTCTTCCAGGGAGATATTCGTAAGAACACATTATCACCCACTTCAAACTGTAAGTCTTTCCATCGGTTTTCAGCATAACATTTTTGTTGACTCTGAGCTGCTCTTATGTGTTGTTGAATAGATCGGACCTTTTTCTCCCATCTCATCAACAAGATCATGTCCTAATAGCTTTCTTTCCCCAACATCATCCCAGCAAGTTGGAGTCCTGCATTTCCTTCCATAGAGAGCTTCATAAGGAGCCATCTGAATACTGGAGTGAAAGCTATTATTATAAGAAAATTCCACCAAAGGTAGGTGTTGATCCCAACCACCATTGAAATCCATAGAGCATGCTCTCAACATATCATCTAGAGTTTGAATTGTTCTCTCAGACTGACCGTCTGTCTGAGGATGATAAGCAGTGCTGAAACTCAACTCTATATCCAGAGTACACTAAAGACTTCTCCAAAACAGTGAGGTAAACCTCGGATCCCGATCAGATATAATGGAAAGTGGTACTCCATGAAATCTTACCACTTGCTTTACATATATCCTGGCAAGCTGATCAAGAAAAAAGTCTTCTCTAATAGCAATGAAGTGTGCCGACTTCGTAAGACAATCAACTATAACCCAGATAGCATTATTGTCTTTGGATGCTTTAGGAAGTCCTGTGACAAAGTATATAGTGATGTTTTCCCATTTCCATTCGGGTATGGATAATGGTTGTAACATTCCCTTAGACTTCTGTCTCTCAGCTTAAAATTGCTGACAAACCAAGCATCGAGAGACATATACATCAACATTTCTTTTCATGCCATCCCTCCAGAAGCACTCTTTCAGATCCCTATACATCTTCGTGCTTCCCAGATGAATTGAAAATGAAGAACTATGAGCTACATCCAGCAACTCCTTCTTTAATTATGGGATGGGAGGAACACAAACCCGATTCCTGAACATTATTATCCCATCACAATCAAGGTTGAATTCTGGAACATTTCTCACCAATTTTTGTAACTCGAAATCTTCTTTCTGCGCCTCTTTAATCGTCACATGTATAGATGGTTGAACATTCATTTGAGAAAGATACGATTTTCCCCCTTCCATTATAATTCCAAGATCCATCGTTTGTAAATCCATAAATAATGGATCTTTTGTGATCCTCATCATTGATAAACTGGCATGGTCTTGTCGACTTAATGCATCTAATACCTTGTTTTCTTTCCCAGGGTGGTAATGGATTGAGTAGTCGTAATCCTTAATCATCTCTAACCATCTTATTTGACGCATATTCAACTCCTTTTGTGTGAAAATATACTTTAATCTTTTATGATTAGTATAAATATCACACCTTTCACCATAAAGGTAATGCCGCCAAATCTTTAATGGAAAGATTAGCGCAGCTAACTCCAAATCATGAGTTGGGTAATTTTTCTCATGGATTTTCAACTATCGTGAGGCATAAGCTATCACCATATCATTTTTCATGAGAACACATTCCATTCCCTTCTTGGATGCATCACTGTAGATCACAAACCTTTCTCCACTACAAGGAAGTGTGAGTACAGGTTCACTGAATAACCTTCTTTTCAACTCCTTGAAATTCTCTTCACATTCTTCTATCCACACGAACATAACTCCTTTTCGAGTCAACCTGGTGAGTGGATTAGATAATCGTGAAAAGTCTTTCACAAAACGTCGATAATATCCAGCCAAACCAAGAAAACTTCGGATCTCAGTTACTGTTCTTGGTCTCGACCATCTTTCGATAACCTCTGCTTTTGCTGGATCCACAGATATCCCCTCTTTTGAGATTATGTGACCCAAAAATGAAACTTTTTGAAGCCAAAATTCACACATGGTAAATTTAGAATAAAGTATCTCCTTTATCAGGGTCTTCAATATAATTCTCATGTGATCGTCATGTTGTTCCTTGATCTTTAAATAAACAAGAATATCGTCTATAAAGACTACCAGTAACTGATCAAGAAAGTCTCTAAAGACTCTATTCATCAAATCCACGAAGAGTGTAGGTGCATTAGTAAGACAAAATGGCATCACTATAAATTCATAGTGTCCATACCTTGTACGAAAATATATCTTTGGTATATCCTCCCTTTGACCCTTAATTGATGATACCCCGAATGAAGATCAATCTTGGAAAATTATTGAGCTCCTCTTAGTTGATCAAATAAGTCATCCATTCACGGTAGAGGATATTTTTTCTTGATAGTGATCTTGTTAAGTTCTCGATAATCAATGCAGAGTCTCATTAGTCCATCTTTCTTCTTAACAAACAGAACAGGTGCTCCCCAAGGTGATGCACTAGGGCATATGAATTCCTTATCAAGATTCTCTTGGAGTTTCTTCTTTAATTCCAGAAACTCAATTGGGGCCATTCTATAAGGTGTCTTTGAAATAGGCAAAGCTCCTTGTACGAGTTCTATTGAAAACTCAACTTCACGATTTAGTGGAAGACCCGACAATTCCTCTGGAAAGACATCATCAAACTCCCGTACAACGGGCATATTATTAATCGTGAGTTTCTCTCTAACCATTTCAGATAAATAACCTTCATTTAGTGGAATCAGGATCCATAAGATAGAAGGAATTTCCACTGGAAGGTTATGTTCATCCTTCCATCGATAGACGATCATAGATTGATCTGAAATCTGAAATGTGACTTCCCTTATTTGGAAATTGATATGATCTCTATATAAAGAAAGCCAATCCATGCCAAGAATCACATAAAATTACACTATAGGAAGGATCACAAGATTTTCAGGAAGCACTTTCCAACAAACATAAATCGGGGAAGAATTATAAACATTTGATGCGAATGTTGTTCCATTAGGGGTTGTCACCGCTAACTCAACATCTAATTGTTGAGGTAAACGATGATACTCTTAGAAAATTCTTCAGAAATAAAAGAGTGGGTCGATCCAGAATCAAATAAAACATTTTCTACTTTAGAGTGGATGTTAAATGTACCTATCACCACATAGTTATCGTACTCCACATCGCTGATAGAAATTGCATGTGACTTTCCCTTGTCTTTAGCCTTAAGATTTTGTTGATGTCGATCATCATCAACAACCCTTGGATTAGGGCATTTATTTCCATTATTCCCCATCTCCTTGCACTTGAAACATTTAAGTGTAGTAGGTTCATTCTATGTGTCCCTTCCTTTGTTTGCATCATTAGACTTATTCTTCCCATCATTGCGGCATTAAAATGCCCGATGACCTTCCTTTACACATTTGAGACATTTACATTACCCTTTAATAAAACTCCCTCCGTGTTTCATTCCACTCTTAGAGAATAAGGGAAAGCTCATCTTCTTCTCAGTGTGCTCTTTATATTTTCCTTTGAATTCCATTTTCTTCTTCTTATCAAACCCATATGACTGATGGGTTACTCCAATCTCCATCTCAACTTTGAGAGCACATCAAATGATTTCCTCATATCTATTGAAGTCCCTTATGGTTATGGCCCTTCGAAGACTTGGTTTTATGCCACTAAAGAATCGATCGATCTTACTCTCAGGTTGGATAATAATACCAGAAGCATACCTTGCAAGTCTTGTAAAATTTTCTTCATAGGTACCAACAGATTCATCATCCTTTTTCTTCAGTTCAAAAAACTCTTTCTCCATCTTTGTTCAGAGAATACGAGGGATGTACTTATTGAAAAATAAGTTCTTGAACTCATCCCAATCCATAGACCCAATTTCATCCCTTTGCCTCGTATTCTTAATAATATTCCACCATTGTTCAGTATCTCCTTCCAAACGATATACTTCTAGGATGAATTTATCATGTTCAGAACATTGAGGAATTGAAAATATCTTTTCAATAGTACTAATCCATTGTTCAGCAACTAATTGATTAGTAGACCTACTGAATGAAGGTGGATGCTGCCTCACGAAGGAATCAACAGTATGTTTCTCCTTACTTTGCTCGTTTGGAAGTCCTGCATGATTCATATCTTGAGAAAGTTGAGTGAGCGTGGCTACAAGATTTTTCATTCCAGCTCCCATAACGTTTGGTCGCTCAGGGGGACAATCATTTCATTTCCCGTCGCATTTCGCATTAACACGGTTCCTTCGGGTTCTAGCCATTGACTAAAACCAAGAAGAATAGTGTGAGAAACACTAATTATAATAGGAAAACCACATAATCAAGAATAAAATTTCACATTTAAGGTCTTATCCTAGGTTTTTCATGGTCATTTCTAAAACACTAAGATTGTGTTATATGCTTAGACATATTCTTAGGATTCTTACTAAGGCTTTCAAATCCTAGTTTCCATAGGATGACTATACCTTTCCTCTGATACCAACTATAATGACCCATAATTTTCCTACATTGTTATTACTTCAAAATTGAATCACACTTTTTACAACATATAACAAAACCATGAAAGGACCATATAGGTAGAGTGTCTTTAGAAACTGGGAAACATAAACAACTGGTTCATAAAGCGTATACACTGTCTCCCATTTATTTCATCATATCTATAGTCCCTTTTAGAATATATTACTTAATAACCTTCTTCCTGACCTGGGGAAAGAAAACATATAAAAGGGTGAGCTCAAATGCTCAGTAAGGGTAAACAAAATAAATATCAATCACATCATATTCATAAGAACATAACATTTTGGAAATCCTAACCTGCAAAAGTGAGCATAATTTCATAACATGGGATAAATCATAGTAGTGAAATAAAATCCCAATAATCATAACATAAAACATGAAACATTGTGGCATACACACATAATCATGGAGAATCATTTCTTATTAGTCAAGACTAATTTCCAATACTATCTTATTGGACAAAGTCCATTTCCGAACCGAGTTCACTCCTCATTTCAGTCCTGTTTCACTGAACCGGTTTAACCTGCCGTTCCAGCCATATCTATCTCATCATATATAAAATCTTTAACCAATGCATTGGAGGGATATATAGGTCCCATCCATCTCATAATGATATCATTCTTTTGTGTTCCACAAAATCATAAATCATACATCATTGCATAACCCATGTAATAAAAATGGGAATCTTAAACATCGTGACATCATAAAAAAAATTCATATAAGATAAAGGAATTCATAAAAATAATTCCATCACAACATAATCAAATAAATGTAATAATATGGATAGAAATGGGACCCTTTATTATCTAATATGGAAAATAATTTTGATAAAACACTTGAACTCCATTCTTGAGGAAAATATCCTTTCTACTTCAAAAACACTTTTCCTTTCTTAACATGTCATACAATTCTAAACTAAAAGAAGTTGATTAAAAATAAACATGAATACTTGTAAAGTAATCTTCTTGGAAATAATGTTTTAAAAATCCATTCATGTCGTATAAGTTATGAAAACATTCTTCCCGTACTTTTGTCGGAAAAGTCAAAAAGCACCTCGTACGAAAAACGACAAAAGATTCCTTTCATATCTTTTACTAAAAACTCACCGAAGGGTAAAATTGGATTTAAACAATTTTAGGTGGATGGAAACAACATTACATATTGAGGAAACATGGATTTGGATGATAAAATACACCCCAGTAAATTCAGAAGTATAAAAAATCTTGGATAAAAATGAGATTGTTATATTTTCCCTTACCTTAGGTCTGATTTGCTTCGTAAGTGTCCGAACCTCCTGTATAATGATTTAAATAATGTTATTAACTTATTCCAGAATCATACATATTGTTATTATGTCATATATGGTCATATTCTTAGCTTCTTATTAGTAATATTTCAATACTACTTGTTATTCGAGTGTTTATTACTTTATGTTCTTATGCGTGTTTTTCGAATAAATTATTATTATTCCCTTTATGTTATAGATACCTCATTTCCAGAATGGTATTAGTGTAATATATATCATATTAATTCATTCAATTAATTTATATAATCATTATGCAATGAATATCATGTAGAACGAATCAGATCACATCGTGGAGACAGTATTCCGTACGTACACACGAGTGATGATATCGTTCCCATGATCGTGGAATTGTATTGGAGTGTATTTATACTATTTCAGAATCAATACCACATTAAAATAATCATATATATTAATTAATTTCACCCTTATACCCTTCCATGTAAGGTGGTGGTAGAAAATAGATTACACCATGGCGTGGAGACGGTATTCCGTACGTATGCACCCACGGTGATTTCATTTTCCGTAGGATGGATAGATGGTGAAATAGGGTGGTTTCATACCTATAATAACATATCAGTATATTATTGATACTTATGTTATTACTTTATAATGAAACAACTAAAGAAGAAGAAGTGGAAGAAGAAATAAAGATGAATGAATCGGTAACGGGCATTACCTCTTCTTTAAAGCGCCTCTTTGAGACCTCTTCTTAGGGCACTACAATTGGTATTTGAAGAATACCATGACCTCTAGGATGTTTCTAGGGAAGTGGGGAAGTTAAATGGGTAGGTATTGGATGATCTTTAAGGCACAAATTGGTGGGAGGAGGAGAGGGAGGAGGTTCCATTTTATAAGGGAGGAGAGGGGAACCTTTGGAAATATAAGGAATATTAGTTTATATTAAATCCAGACCCCACATAAAAACATCCAAAATTACTCATATCCGAATATTAGATGAGATAGGGTTGTAATCTCATCATCCAATAAAATTTAGACATGTTAGTAATTTATTTTAAACATTATCATCTTGATTTATCCTTATTTATCAATTTTATTTTATTTATGGTAATAATATTCTAAATTTTAATTTATTATGAATAATTACATATGTGTTGTTAATTTCCCATAATTTGACACTTTATGACATTTTAGACCATATAAATTTTAATTTATAATTTTTAAATATTTTTGTTATTTTTAAACAATTTTATAATATGTTATTTTTATAAAATATAAATAGTGTCAATTTTGACACTATTCATTTATTTGAATTTAAATAAAATATATACAGACGATATGTTAGAACAAAAAGCATTAATAGATCTATAGAATGTCATATGTATCTAGAAAATTAGTGGAGCACGTTAAATAGTTCATATAATATTTATTTTATTATTTTTAAAACCATTTATTAGATATATTAATTAATAAAATAATTTCAACATTAGTATTGTGTCATAATTAATGATAATTATTTAATCCTTAAATATTATAAATGAATTCCTATGATGTATATAATTGTATTAGATTTCTGGAGACTATTCATTTTCTAAGTTTCATGAAGTTTATCACTAAATTAAAATTATTATACTTATAATATATAAGAAAGTGGCATGTTGTCACATTCTTTGGTTTTAATAATAATTAAATTATTTTCATGTACAAAAGTCCCGTAAATGAATCTAATCCGACCCTTAGGTGATATGGGTCGACTTTTATTCATCCAATAGGATTTTGGCAGGTGTTAGGGTAATTTTATAATCTTATATTTACCCTTAATTACCCGATTTACCTTTAACTATGATAAATAAAATTTACCGTAGTTACTATTCATAATGCCCAAAAATAAAAAGTAGACTATTTACATAATTTGGAACCACTGATTAAAAAAATGGAATCCATTTTTCAAAATTCAATACATATAAGTTGCAGTAATTAATTTGAAATAAATCTCGTTGTTAAGAAAACGAGTTTTAGAAGTTAAAACATTGCCAAAGATTGAAATGTTTTTACCTATGAATTCAATGTGAAATTAATGCTAATGACATACATTATGTTAAATGGTAAAAATATATTCTATTTATACTTTAAAACCATTCAATATTATAATTTATCCATATAAATTATCTCAATGAAAAAAGTTGTTTTTAAATAAAAATTAGCATATTTTTACTATTCATCAAAATTTGAAAGTTATCAGAATAATATCAAAAATTTATCCAAAGTAAATTTTTATACCCTGATTCAAAAGAAGAATTTAATTTTGTCAAATTTAACTTATAAACATCTCAAAACTTGATTTAATGTGGGTGCTCCATCAAAAGGCGGCAAAACTTCATTTTAAAACATAACTGCTTTTGTTTCTATACCTCATTCTAGAAAATGTATAAGTTGAATTAAAATGTTATAAAATTAAAAATTTAGTTAATACTATTCATAATGGATAGTTTTAATAACATATTGTTTTTTAGTGAAACTCAGTATTGCGTACGACGCAAGCTATCAAGGAAGGTCATGATTGCCTATAAAGCAAGCTAAGCAAGTTTTGTGTGTAGTGAAAGATTCCTTTGATGATTTATATGACATAAAAACAAAATATTTCTCATAATAGTCTCAGGTTTAATATAGTGTAGGTCCCTTCCCTGAAAATATCATTTCTCTAAGGGTGGATACATTCAATAATATTCAAAGGGATCGTATTTTTTTTTGTGGATTATATGTTCATCAATATTTTGAGATAATGAATAGTTTCAGGAGGTAGTGTGGACTATATGTTCTTCATCAGGTTCCTCCACTATGGTTGATTCATGTGAGGAATAAGTACTATGAAGTTGCAGCTTGTAATAATTAAAGATGATATAGGTTGGGAATAGGATAGGCTCATTATGATCCTCATCCCTAGAGAGAATATTTTTTGTGATGGAGGTAGT
Organism: Viscum album; assembly: GCA_963277665.1. Taxonomy (NCBI): domain Eukaryota; kingdom Viridiplantae; phylum Streptophyta; class Magnoliopsida; order Santalales; family Viscaceae; genus Viscum; species Viscum album. The sequence goes on along the minus strand of OY728142.1, from coordinate 1,424,754,875 downwards.
TATCATCAGGCTTAGAGCATCCATGGGGTAGATCTTAGTCAGATGCATGCATTATTGTTTCCAATTCTGAGCAATCCATGTTGAAACAAGGAAAATTTTTCTTCTTTTACACTTGGTTTCATACATTGTTTGATTCAATAGTTACACACTATTTCATATGAACTAAAATAGTCTTTTCAATGGTAATTAAGGTAGAGAGGAATCTAAATTCAATGATATTTTTACTTTTCTAGTTGGAGGTCGAGAATATTTTTATGATGATTTTAGAGATTGTGAGCTAGTTCTTGGGAAACATAATTATATGGGGGACTTTCTATGTTTACGGATACCAATCTATGATATTATCCCAGTATTTAGTGTATTTATTCAATGTCGGATATTATATATTTCATCAATATAAATATAACTTTCAATGATACTAACAGAGAGTATTATGGGATCTATGGTGAGTGTGTCCCATAGATGGGTCATTAGAATATTTCATGATTATATTCCATGATATTTGAGTTGATTATAATTTCATACATTGTTCAAATGATAGTCCTCCTAGAGTTGTCAATGAATTCAATGCTGTTTTTCTTTGGATGGATTTGAAATTACCCCTCAATGAGAGATTTATTTTCGGATAATTTTACAATGGAGAGTTTCAATTATTTCTATGTCTCAATATAAGATTATTCATTTAGATTTGTAATATATATAGGTAGTGTAGAATTAAGTATTTAAGATAGGTTTTATTTATAGTAATTTGTCACCCTGTTATGTACTGATTTTATTTGTGAACAAGGCTGATGGAAGTTTCCAAGATTGTATTAATTTCGTTATTTGATCCAAGGGAATGTGAAATAATGAATTCCTCTTTCATGGATTCATGACATATTCTTATATATTATATATATTTTTTATTCTCTATAATCATTATGATGTTAGGATATCATTATATGCGGGTAAAATAGGATGGATATTTTGAATCCTCCATATGATGTCATCATCAGGATTTTGAAGGCATTATAACGTTTTTTAGTGTGAAAAAATATCCAACTATGATCATTGGATTGATAGAAAATATTTTTAGAGAGTCATTGCATTTTTTCATGGTGGTTCTCATTAACAACATCCTTGCATACTCCACTTCTTTTTATGAAAATGAAAATCATATGATGGTGATTTTGGAATATCTTCATCATCTTTAACTATTATAGATGATTTAATACTTTTAATTATAGGATCATGAAGTTATTTTCATGGGAATTTCAGGTTCCATTATTATGTAGTTATGTATCCTTCAATGGTATAAGTAGATATTTCTTGTAAATCCCACAAGATGAATGAAGACATGTAGAGTTCCTCTAAACATGACTGTAATTATAAGAGGTTCATAAAGGACTTATTTAAAGATGCGACAACTATTAAATCCTTGAATAGAACGTGTATTGAATGAATAGGGAATGAAAATTATCATGAATAATTCTAGTACCAGAAAGAGAATTTATTTAGTCTTCCAATACATTTTTTATAACGGTATAGTTAGACATTTCTGGTAATTCTTCACATCCTCTGTAGTGATGAGTTATGAAATAGCATTGATCAAAAGATTCAAATGGTCTTAATAATTAATATCCCCATGAGTGCGACTATTCACAATTTGATCTCAAGATGGAAACAATTGTGATTTCATTCATGTTGTTGTGACATTACCTCAATGGAACATTTTTTTTATTTTTTTATGATACATAAGTTCATCTATTTTGGGTTCTCCTAATAGGGTAAGAAGATGCGACTATGATGGTATATTGAATACTAATAGTATTATGGAATTAGGCATTCATATAAACAAAAAAATTGTAATCCTATGGCTATTTCACTAAGTAGAAAATCTAATATTGATGTTATATGTAATTATAATGGTTCATGGAGAGTGATAGAATAACTCTCAATGATACATAATGATTTTAATGAGGTAGGAGGTAGAGGAAATATTTTCATGATGATAGTGAAATATCTATTTTGTGTACCCAGTGGAGGAGTCATAAATGGTGTATTTTTAGTTGGAGTTATATAGAGAATGTGTTGCCTTTTCTGCACCCTTGATGGTTTGTCTATGGATAAAAATCACCAGGTGTTGTTATGGGGGTGTATTTTCATCTCTTTTAGTATGATTAAGATGATTCTATTTGAGTTTCATCAATCTTTGATGTATATATTGTCATTTAAATTTTATACCAAGCTATGACAAGTTAGCTTTTATGGCTTGTGGAAAGACATCCAGTTGCAGTGTTTTTGTCCAAATATTCTGACTACAATTATATGAAGGCCATGGACCATGTTCTAGACCACCTTTTCAATTCCTTATACATTTCTCAGTGTATATTGGATGAAATATTGATGTAATCTATTACTAGTTTAACTCAATATCATTTTGTATATTAAGTTATATAAATGATTATGGACCTTTTAATTAAATCTTCCAACATTATACTAGATTAAGAGTCAAGTTAAGTAGATTTTTTTTAAATGCAGTATCTAGTGTAGGATTTTTGACTCCACAATGTCCCAAGGATGATCATATTTTAATGTGATATTTGAATTTTTCAAATGCTTTAGTGAGTTTGGTTCAATTATTTATACCTTAGGTATACCCATATTGTTATTTTGTTCCATGAAATGAAAACTAGATGGTGAATCCTATCAATAATATTGAAGAGATGTTTTATAGTTGTCTCCTATATTGTTGAGTTTTATTTATAATGAAATTTCATATTGCTGATTTTAAAAAGAAATTTTATTTCTCATAACCTTTTTCATGGAAATTCTTGAAAAAATTTTTGCCAATTTTTTTTTATCTATTTAGTAGCGGTTGGGTGGTAGAGTAAGAAATTATTATGAATGATCAATCTTTGAACACAGAAGAGAAGGTTCATGTTAATTTTTAGAGGATGAATGTTGAACATGAATAATAGATTTTCTATATCAATCATAGGAGGAGACCTCTAGAGATCAAAATTGGATATCATTTGTTTCTGAAGGTGAATCCTCATCATGGGTGGGGAAATATAATACATGGGACTTATCATTATTTTTAGTTTATTAAGCCTTTCAAGGTGTTGAAACTTGTTGGATCCATATCATATTAGATAGAAATTCCTGGAAGATTATCCTGATTTATGATCTCATCCAAGTGTTGGATCTCTTCCATTAACATCAATGATGATTCTTGCATCACTGATCTGGGTGAGATTACTATTTTAGGTTATGAAACTTTTTAGGAATGGACTATGGAGATCCAACAGTTCCAAAGATGGTGTGGTGAGGGAATGTTATTTCCTTGGTTTATTAGTTTTAGGGACATGGTCGCATGTATCAGTGTACTTGTGTACATGAGTCAAAGATGAAATCATAGTATCCTAATATCATTTTTGTTTAGATCTTTATATATATTATTTCATGGTTATTTATGTTGAACATTGTATAGATTATGAGACGTTACAATCGTCATTTATTGTTGGATAGATTTGATTTGATTCAAGGGTATCTCCCCAAATATATTATTAGGATGTTAATTTTTATATTTAATAATATTATTACTTGTTCATTAATTTAGTTGGTTGTAATCCTGTATTAGTGATATGAATGTGTGGTATCTCACAGAGTGTATGATCAAATGACCAATTTAGTATTCTTTAACTCTAGGTTTTGTTCCAAATTAAAAAATAATAATTGATTAAGGTGTATCTATTGGGTTGCCATATATTCTAGTATCCCTTTACATTATGAGTTTGATATGGTCTAGCAGTCAGGATGATGTCTTGGGATGGAATTTTGGAGTCGAGCTACAATCCCGTATCATTTGATTAATCTATGGATGAGAGTCTTAATATGAGTTTGATGATGGATCTTATGGTGCAGAGAGAATGAATTTTGCTGATGGTCATGGGAGGAAGGATTTTAGAGATATGTAAAATTTTGATGTATCAATATCTTGGATAATGAATTATGTGAGGGATTCATGAGTGATGTCACATAAATATGATAGTTGTTGCATAAGGGACCATGTGGTGAATTTATATTGATTTTTTAATTCTGAGGTAGTTTTATTTTGAGGGATATTCTATGGTGAAGCCTCTTATTTTGGGAATGGTTTTTATGTCATGGGGGTTTGGACTGCACAAAAACTATCCCTAGGATTATAAAAAATACAACTTGTAGGGCACCATGATTTTTGAATGTAGTATTCCTAATAAGTTTGTGACCTTGTCCAATGCATTGTACCATATTTTATTGAGTTTAAACATATTCTTTGGCGTGTAGAATGTGGATTCACTATAGTGTTTAGTTTTTCTATATTCTAATAAATAAAAAAATAATATATGAACACACATTTATTCAATATTTTTCTCTCAACTATTAATATCCCAACATTTTTCAATAATGTCATTTTAATCCCCATTATATTTGAATCAAATTACTCCAATTTAAGGATCAATCTGTGGTGATTCATTGTTTTTCATTATTCTTTTCTTCTTATTTTCCCTCTTTTTGATATTGTTTCCTATTATCCTATCATACCATGATATAAAATTGGAAATCTATATTTCTAATGCAGTTTTTTGGTGTTTTTTTCATTGTTTTTTTGAAAAATCAATTGAGGGTCATAACATTATTTGTGGGATATGTGGATAGATATCTGCATTGTGGGTTTATTATAATATGATGAATAACAACATATTAATTTAGGGGGTTATTTAATTCAAATTTTTTATGGGATATTATTAATTGAAAATTAATTATCTTCATTAGAGGAAATGGAATTAACCCAAATACAGGATAAAAATTATTAATGAAATAAAGGTTTCTAGTCAGTGATCACATGCTCTTGGTGATATGATAATGGATTGACTCTTGATATTGATAGATAGTGTAAAATGACTATTTATACATATTAAAAATTTTGATTATTCGTAATACATAATGTTTTTCAAGATGTTGTTGATTAAATAATTTAATTCCCATATTTTTTTGGTTGGATAATTATTTAAGATGTATATCCAAGGAATCCTTCAAGTCATTTACTTTAGTAGTAATTAAATTTCTTCTAAATTAATGTTTAACTATTTTATTCTTCTTTGTGATAATATTTTTATTTCTAAAAACAAGAATATAAAATCCATTATGTGGATAATAATAATAATTCATGATAATATTTGGTGATATTATTTCTGTTTATTGATATTGAATGGGATTCTTGGAAAAATTTCAATTAAATTTATTTATTTTTATAAATGATTTCATATGTTACCCATATTTATACCATGTATTAAATTAATAGGTTGTTTTAATATGGAATCAATGAAGTTGTTTTACAATGATGGATGTTTCAGATTGAGTGAGCTCATATTCATATAAATGAATAATTCATTTCATATAGGTCTGAGTACCCCCAATTATATGTGAAGTTGATAGAATTATTTTAACGACCTATATTTCCTTATTAATTTTGTTTTTATTTTGTTTTACTATTTAAAATCCTAACAATAAACATTATATTCCACTAAATGTGATCATGAGATAACATTTCACTACTGAGATATGGGTGAAGAGGGTAAGGGTTTGTGGCCATTTTTTACATGACTTCCAACAAGATGAATGAGGATTCATATAGTGGTGTTTTAGAGAACATCATGTTTTTTGGAAACTATTAAATATTGTATTTCTTGTTTTTTTATTATGGCAGGATGCTTGATGAACAATAAATATGTTTAATGGATTGATGAATATGTGACCTCTTTAACTGCATTCCATTACCCACTATTGAAGTAGTTGGTTTTTTTGTCATATAAATTCTAGTAGTATATTGGGATATTTCTTATAGTATATGAAATTATTTAATGATAATTACTAATTAAGTTTTGAAACCTTGGGGTTTTTTCATTAGAATGTAAATGAATTGATATTTAGAAACTGTTATCTTTACAAATTATTTTTGGATGTTATGGACATAACTCTGCTGGTAAATGAAATATAATTGTGAAAAATGTTAACTATTCAATACACAATTGATAATAGAAAGGTCAGTTGTAAAAATTAATTATGTAATATAATTCAATACTTCTCAAATGATTTTGATTTTATTGGATATTTACTACCAAATAGTGTAGTAGGGTGTCTTATATATGACAAATGAAATAGATATTATCACTAGATTAATTCCTATATTGTGCTTGTAAGATATAATATATCCTAAACTTTTGATGATTTTGTATGTTACCCTACATAGTTTGGTATGGTAAAGGACACCCATTTTTCATTGGGTGGGTGTTTCCATAGAAATCCATTTTAGGGAGGTGTCTATGGGTGACTATCCCATGGGGTCTACTCTCTTCTCTTTGTAATATTATGTGAAATTATTCACAATGGTTATCATTCCGCTCATATGTATGTGTATGGATATAATTAATTATAGTTAGTAAAAACACAAGTATCTTATGACATTTTATTTCATGAACAACTATAGTTATGATGTGTATGGGATGTGATGTTCTGAGGTATATTATATGGTTTATGTGATATGAGGGATTGATGAAAAATAACAAATATATGGTAAAAAACATGTGGTCTATGGTGGATCAAGGAAACCATAAGACCTGTATATATATGGGGAATATAATGATGAAATGATTATATAGATGAGACATATATTTTCATACTTCATAAAATGTGTATTAGGGATGGCTTCTTCTAGTGAGAGATGTCTTAGGGCATATAACATTGAGGCTGAGAAGTAAATGATTAGGGAAGACATTGTATGATAATCATGGTTTATAACCACTTTATGATATATTATATGAATTAAAATTTCAGAGATAAACATGATCATTCGTGTGGATGTAGTCTATATGTTTAATTAATGAGTTAGATTCACATTCTATTTACGAGTCATTCGAATGCTTTCTTTTTTTTTGAATGAGAGTACAAAATGAGGAACATACAGTGTATAAATTTTATTATCGCTCTATGGATATATAAATTTTTTCTTAGTTTAAGAGAAGTAGGTTGGAGAAATGGATTTATATTACTAACTCATGGTTTTTTGGGAGCTATTTTTAGATTTTTGGCTGCTGCCATGTTTAAAATTTTTTCCTTTTATTATCCTTTTTTGATGTGTAAGTTCTTTTATATCATTACATTGATGTATGTGGGATATTTATTTTACCTATATGATAAGGAGTAAGTTATTTTAATAGAATAATTCCATGTTCCCCATTATATTTTGATAGATAAATTCCACTCTTTTTTATGTTTACTAAATCCTCGAAGCATGTTAGAAACCCTTGAACTATTGTAGGAAAATGTGGAGTAATCACCATATGACATCACAAATTTTACATCAACCACTAATTTTCCCTTTAATAGAGGATAATTGATAAAAAATTATTCATATATAAACTATATCCACCTCCAATAATAAAAATTAAAATTTTTCTGAGTGAATAAATACACAATATCATAGTATATATGAAATTAGGAAAATATCATCAATAAGTTTAAGACTCTATATATAAAGGTAAATCAACACTATAATATATTCTTTTTCATGAATGGGATAATTATTTTTTGATAATGATTTTGAGACAAAAAAGATAAAAACATACTATATTGAATAATAATAGATAATGTGAAATGTAAAGAATAATCAATAAATAACACCAACAAGATTTCCTTCTTTTTAAATAAACAAACATGTGGACCAAAAATCATCTAAATTAGGTAAAAAATTCTATTTTTCACAGACCATTCCATATGAATGTATTATCTTTCATAGAAAACACTATTAATGAGGCTAACAAAATTTATATTTAATGTAAACCTGAATTTATAACTCATAAAAAGATAAAATGGTGGTCCAAAGCAATATACATTGTTGAAATCACATAAAAATTCTTATTATTTTATGTATATAATTCCGTACACAACATAATTTTGAAATTATTAATGGAATCAACTTATCTGGTATATAAAATTCACTCAAAATACATTCATATACCTTGTGTCCATAATTACCGAAAAAAACAACCATTAAATAAAAACTTGTTCTTCATCATATTTTTAAAACAATATGATAAAATTAATGAACATGACCACAAATTGATCTAGGAACTAATGAAACAATGATTACATCAATCATATTAAATCTAGTGGAAATTATTAAAAATTAAATTGTATAACCATTAACTAATATTATATACCTGTAAATAATGGACTATATTGGGATATTTTCTATTCTTCACAATCATCATATTATACATTCAATGTTAATGAACCGTTGAGAACAAAATTGGAACCTTATATTTATTCATCAAATAAAAAATTATTGTGAGGGTAACAAGGTTCCTTTCCATTATCTAATTAATACCATTATAATTAATTCCTAAACATAATATACTACAACCTCTTTGAGAAAAAATAATAACACTCCAATAGGAGTCACACTAGTTTAGATGAAAATGTTATAGAAAATTCATACATATGCATTTTGAACTGTCATAAAAAATAATACCAGATATTTTATGTTGACCTTGAAATTAGAGATATATCAGGATGTATAACTATGCTAAACTCATATTCATTTTGATGGGATATTCACAAACTATTTTAAGGAAAACATTGTAAACACCTCTTGGAATCAAAAAAATTAACAACTTTAAACCCAAATTAAACCAACACCATATCCAACATTTAAAAACAATACACTATACGAATATATGATCAATTTAACAATCCCACTCATTATGAAAAATAATAATTTACTTTTAATTCAATGAATAAATATATCCTATATAAATTGTTTATGATGGATATTATTGATTACTACTAATAAAATCTAAGGATTACATCTTATGATTATATATATAAAGTGAAAAAATATCCCGATTATTATTTTTTCCAAATTACCATCTCACAACCACAATATGAATCAATCAATCATGTCAAAACAAAAAATAACATTATCCAACACAATGGGTATAATAATTATATCCCCCATAGGTACCAAATCACTATATAGGGATTGAGTTTTAATAGAGGATGAAAATCATGAATCAAATCAGGTATATAATAATATTGGGTAGAGATATATATGTATCATAAAATTTTATTTAGAACTACTAGAATAGTAAATCCCATGGAATGAAATTAATGATTCCTTGTACCATTACATATCAAAATATGATGATGACTACCACTACATCCATGGTCAACTTCGAGTCTTTATGGTTGATGGAAATCATGTTGTTGTCCAATTTGGTACTCTATCAACAATCAATTACCCAATTGGTTATTAAAAATTATTTATAATTTATTAAATGAAAATTAATTTGGAGACTTTATTAGAAACAACATATATTACATAAACTAACATTACAAAATTTTTAAAAATTTAAAATTTCAATGGATGTATCCTCAAAGAACATGGGAAACCACATTACCACTGCTGTAGAGGATTAACAATTATTTTATCTTGAGAAATAGGTAGAAGATGTGTAAGGCTAAACTCCTACTTGGTATATCCTTTATAAGATAAAAAATACAAACATTCATCCTAAAACATACTCCTTATGAAAATTAAATGACATACCTCTCATTATTAACATCTCTAAATTGTAATATTCCACAAAAAAAATTAATTTTATAGTATCTCAACATATATTGTTAACAAAAATTGGGTTATCTAAATTTTTATATTCATAAGAAAACCCTACATAAAACGAATATTTATCCTTTTATTTACTAGTATTACATTAAAATAATCTTTATAGACATTAATGAACTTGACTCCAGCTACCTCAAACACATACTCCAAACTAGAGGGATATAAATTCATACTAGGCAACTTCATTCAATGTTAATGAAAAAAATTCTATTGAAATATATTATAAATGTTCATCCATGAGAGTTATAACACCACATGATCATTTGGAAACAATAAGCACTAAGAAAAACAATCTCTTAAAAATATAAAATCATCCCATTCAATTTATTATTCAATCTTCACATGAATTAATGAAATGAAATCTGTAATTCCCATAGTTTCCTCTCTATAACCAGATGAATTATAAAGACATACTTTATTGACGATCTCGATAATTAAAATTAACAAAAAATATTCTTTAATGAACCATCCTTTTATAGGATCAACCCATATATAAACAATGAAAATATACTTCTATAAAATCCCACATAAATGAATCAATGCTTCCTTACCATGTTATCCCTACAAAAAATAACATCTTAATTAAAGGATGTGATTCCAATTAAGGATTATAAAATTAAATTTATTAAAATTTCTATTCGTTAAAATAAGGTATGTATAGGAATTGATATCTTGATTTATATATGAATAAAATATATGTTATCTATAATAAAAATCATCCATATTTAATATTTTATAAATTTTATTGTTCTTTCATTGCATCAAATTGTTATAATATAAGTGTTAACAGGTCTGCCTTTCTTATATTTTATGACATTATTGAATTATATTATTTTCTTATTAAAATAATATTATCATATTGATTGCATAACTATATTATCTATAATAATTCAAAAATTGTTCCCTGATAAAACTCAATAATGACTAATACCTAATAGAACCCCTTCTAGGATAGTAGTGAAGATATATACGAACCCATATTTTCACTACCAATAGGCCATGGGTAGGGGATTATCTAGGAAACTATAAAACAGATATGATGATTGGTATAAACCTCATTAATTCCAAGAGTGATAAAATAATAGACTAATAAAATACAAAATATGATATAAAAGAATACATAGTCATAATAATGCATGAAATTCCATATAGAATCCTAAATTCTATAGGATGGTTATGAAAAGACTATTATACATCATTATATTATGGCCATGTATGATCACATTGAAAAAATATAATCAAGCCCAATCATTTTACCCTTCATTTATTTTTATACAATATATATATATATATATATTCTAGATTATATGAGTGAGAATTTAACTATACCCATTTGGTTAATCATTATAATATCTCATAACAAATATTGAAGAAGCATACTACAATATCAATGAATAAATAGATAAACGAACATGACACTTAACCAAAATTCATTAAAAACCCAAACATTTCAATAGAGGACTCACAATCTCTATACACTATTATATAGCCATTATAATATAATTTTTTTTAATAATGGTACTCGTATAAACTTCTCTTTTGAAATAGTTTCCATCATGATCTAATTTCACATGTCTTTTTTCTACCATCCCTTCTATATCCACATAAACACATTCCCCAAAAATACATTGTACCCACAACTAAATAATAATGACCATATACCATATACATTATCCACAATCACATAACTACAAGAAAACCATTAAAATCAAAGTATGTCTATATGTTATACACATATCCTCATACCATTACAATATAGACATTCAATTCATTGGATTGTAGATAAGAGGGTATATTCAAATATCAATATCAGATACAACAATAATGATGGGGGTATGCCTAGAAAAAAATTCTTATAAGATATAGTAAGTTTACCCAGTCAATTGATGGTCATAATGTAATAATAGAAAATGAAATGGATATGTTGTAAAACATAATCACATTTTATGTGTCTATTTCCAAATGTAATCCTTCCATATTTATTATCTAAGGAAATATCATAAATTCTATATAATAATTTCAACTGAAAAAATCTATAATAAGTGTACAATCCTACAACGAACAACACTAGTTTTTCAAATTTAATATTCTTCAAAATAAATAATAAATATAAAATTTAATCTAAATTATTCACCCTTAATCAGCCACTATTATTTATTAACCACATTAATGATTTAATTATGCTTAAATTTATATTTCTACCTCATAACCCTTTCACCAAAAAATTAGTAAAATTTAATATATATTTTTCCATAAATTAAATTTTTAATCAATACATCCATATATTTGGACACCACATTAAACACCATAAATTAAAAATTATGGATTGTTCCTCACAACATCATCTCAATTTCTCCACATCAAAAAAACACACAAAACCAGATGAATATTTTCACCTTTTACTACAATGATAAAATACCCAAGAATCATCAACAAAAATATTTTAGAATCATATAACTAATTCGACATAGTATGTATATATCAAATTCACATTTTATCGCTTCATAAATATCATATTATTCAGTGCTCAACCATGTCAAATAATAATCATGATTTTACAAAAATGTTATCTTTTAAAATTATATTTAATTTGACCAATTCTAAGTATTATTTAACATTTCACCTAATACTAAAAAAAACAATCATCAAATAACAATAATCAATAAAAAATTTAACAATAAATTTAAAATAACATAAAAAATAGAAAACATTTCACTCGCTCACTTAATTCTAAATCATTATCAATTCAAAAAAAATCAAATTATTGACCCTAATTAAAAAATAAAAAACCAATTAAAAATAAACACTATAATTAATACTGTTAATAAAAATTTCAAAAATTAAATGAATTTTTAGAAAACATATCACATATAAGATAGAAGAAGTAATAATCAAATGATTATAATCCCTCATCAATCAACAAAAATATTTATACACATAAATCCTCAATCAATCCCATTAAAAATATTTTCATAAAATATAAAATAGAATTGCATTGAAAATATAATATATATAATTAGGATATAGTGGAAGAAATAGTAATGAAGTACATTAATTAATAAAAATTCATCCTCATAGAAGATAATAAATTAAACACCATCATGGTTATTATATTAGAAAAGCATAGAACCACAATGATTCACCAAAAAAAGAAGGATGAAAAATACACCAAGGATAATTATAAAAAATTAATCATTTTTTTTAATAGAAAGGTAATAATATAATCAACTATATGATGAACATTGTTATTGGACAATAATGAATAAATATTGATCTATCATAACACTAAAGTGATCCTCCCTTGGGTAGTATGTAAACAATCATTTAACATTAACACGATTGAGGTATATCGTTGTGTAATGATTATATTCACACCATAATACCTAATCCAAATCATAATGACATAATATTCAACCCTCATCCTTATTACCAAAAAAATATAATAAATCCATAATATAATAAAAATAATTATGAAATAATTAAAAATAACAAAAATAATAAATATGAATTCATGACGGAGAAATTATTAAATTATATTATCTGACGCATGACAATATTAAACATCATGATGAAACAAACATGCCATGACAACCAAAGATAACTCATATTTTATATATAACCTTGATAAAAAATCATAGAACAAAATATAAATTTCATGGTTCAATTTTTTCACTTGATAAAATATAATTTTAATCCCACTTCATTATACACCATTCATAAAAAATTCACTCCAAACATATCAAACACCACAAAACCAAAACGTAGTGGAGTAATTTTTTTTAGAAAATTACAGTCAGGAGTGAATGTGTGGTAAAATTATATTGAGATATAGTTTTTTTTTGAAATCATCCAATGGTGTATTGATATGTATATAATCATTGATTTTATTTCTATATTGGTTGGTTACTTAATATTTCCAAAAAATATTTCTTTTTTTAATTCATGAGGTTGAATTTGTCTGATTTAATGATTCATGTTATTGATCTATAAATTATGAACAATTTTTACACTTGGAAACAATATTATATTTATTTTCTTATATTTATTTTGATGTTAAATTTTTTTAATGAGAGTGAATTTAATATTGAAAAATTCTTATAAGACTGAATATATTATTTTAAATTCAGAGTTAGATTTTATTAGAAATTTAAAATTATTCATAATGTTTCGTTATGTTGAAGTGATGTTTTATGTGATTTATTTATTTATTTAAGTTGTTTAATAGAATAAATAATTATTTATTAATGGTAATATAATATTGATTTTAGGTATTATCTTATTATCATATATAAAATGTTTTTATATAAGATTCATGTTTCAGTTCTCAATGAAATATTATTATTCAATATAGATTGAGGGTTTTTAACTAAAAATTAGGGGAGAAATTGAGGGTTTATATATGATCATGGGAGAACATATCAAAGTCATGTTTCATGAGGTAAAGTCAGTTTTTGATATAGAATCAATAGATATGGATTAATATGATTAATCATCAAGAATATCATTATATAAAATTCATTCAAAATTTATTTATATATAATTAATCTTTCCTAAAAATTGTGAATGTATATGTATTGATTTGTAGAGAAGTTGGATGATGATTTATTATATATATAGTATCTATATATGTATAATGGCCTCGAATATTCAATTTAAATATTCCATCATACCATATATATTAATTATGTTTAGATTTATCTTATTTATAGTATAAGTTATATTATAAAGAAACCAAATTCCCCACATTACAAAAAAAGAATATTTAAATTTATTTATACAAATATAACATTAAATTTTAAGGTTAAATTCATAAAAATAATAAAATAATTAAACATTATAATGAAAATAACAAAAGAATATCAATAATTTTTAAATTTTTATGATCTTTATCGCTGGAAAAAATTATAGTTGTAAAATAAATTATAACAAGAAAGAGAATCATTAAAAAAAGTATTTATATTGATAAATATTTATGATCATGGCGTAAAATTAAATAAACAAATTTATTTCATTTAAAGGATATATATATATATATTAAAATATTTTGATAACTATACTATTATGATATTAGAATACCAACATTATAAATTCAATATTACAATAATCTATTTGAGTGATAAATATGTAATTAATTTGTTACCTCTATTAGAATAATAATAAAAAAATGAGTATTTAAATTCAAAATATTTATATTTAAACAATGTAATTGAAATAGTGAAATTATTCTAAATGATTATACTTTTTTAAATAATAATAGTATAAAAAATTTTATTTAAATATTTAATATATATAATTATATAATTTATATTAAAAGAATGGATAATAAACTTTGAATCAAAGCATAAAATATTTAAGGAGTGAGTTTTTAGAATGTTCTGTATCCATTGGGTTTCAATTGAATTAAAAAACATTATGAAATATATTGATTAATATATATTTTTAAAATTAAATCCAAATTAAATAATTAAATATGTTTTTTAACTTTGATTTTGTTCTATAAAAAATTTTAAAACAATTATTAATATGATAATACTTCTTTATCATGAAGAATAATTATTTTAAAAAAAGTTAATTTTGAATTTTAAAAAACTAGGTTATTTACAAAAATATATATTTTCTCATCGATAAAAATTTATATTTATAAAATAATTTATTAATTTAGACTAGTGATCTTGAATATTGGTTTAGGGTGAATTGATAATATTAGATATAAAATATTAAAAAAATAAATTAATACAGTGTTTTATAAGATGAATCCTTTTTGAAACATTGACATCATCATACCAAAAATCATACATAATGTCATAACTATTTATTTATAGAAATATGTGTTTGATGTAATATCATTTTTGCGATATAAGATCATTATTTCATGTCTTGGTTGTTAATTAATTTTTTATTTGTATATTTATTCCCACACACCTCTCTAATTTTTTGTAAAATAAACCTTCTAACCCAATTTAGAAACCACTTCAACCAATTATTATTAATTATTATGATATAATAGAATAATATTATTATTCACTTTTTGTTTAATTTATATTTTTTGGTCACAACCCACCCTGTTACATAAAGGTAGGAACCACATAGAGAAGGGGTAATTTTTAAAGAATATCTAACACCCATTTCCCTATGTTTTATTTCTACAAATTCAATTATTCTATTCCCATTTACATTATTAACAAATCCTCACTACTCAAACTAACTAGTTTATCAAAATTATATTAATTATATAGTTCATTTAGAAAATTTTTAAAACCAATTTATAATATATATATATATATAAATCTACATATTGTATCTCTCTTTTTCCATTAAGACATCATTATATAGAGAACTATAACACCTTCTAGGTTGTTTCATTGATTTATTTAAGAAAATTTTCACATTTAGTGAGTAAATATTATATGATATATATATATATATATATTAACTAAAATAATTCATAATATTGGGGAACTAGATGTAAATGTATGAGAACACATAAAAAGATCACCTGTATTTCATTTTTTCATCATAAAAATTACATAACAATGATAAATAAACCAAATAGAATAATTTATATAATAACGGTACAATAAAAACATGTATATAACCTAATAAAAATGTGAAATTACGATGTTTACTAACATCATATAATTATAAAAGATGTTAAAGAAATAATAGATAGGAATAAGAATGAAAAAATGAATTTAATTTTATTTATATAGAATATCCAACCCTCAGAGATGATAACAGAAGGTAAAAATAAATATTTTTAAGATTTACAATGAATAAATGAATATTATAGTAATATATGTTAATTTTAATAACATCTAATAGTTGAAATAATTACATGATTATAGAGAGTAGTAAAATAACTAATAATTAATATTTACCACTAATAAAGAATAGAACATAAATATTTTGAAGTCGTAAAAGTATATGATCAAACATGTATTGTGAAGTTTGAGAACCAACATATTTTTAATATGTAGTGGTTTAATTACATATTAATATTTTATTTTCTATATTAAAATTTCCTATTTTATAGATTAATTTTTATAAAATTATATATTATATATTAGAAATATTATGAAAATAATGTAATAACATTTATTATAAACTATATAAAAAATATATTGTAATAAATAATTGAAATTTAATCACTTATAAAAAATGAATTTATTTATTCCTCACTAAACATTTTCTATATATTATATGACTTTATTTAAATTTAATATGTATTATAATTTTAATTTTGAATTAAAATAATGGACCTATTTTTTTAATGAATAGTGTCAAAATTATTTTATGTTGAAGATTGTGAGTTTTTTTAATTTTGTTTATTCAATTGATAATTAAATATAATTTTCATACATATGTCATATGATTTATGACATATTTATGATATAAATATGAATAATTTATTTATATATCTATTTTTTCTAAAATAAATTTTTTGGCAATACAGTAAAATATTTAAAAAAAATAAATAATTTATAAATATGTTAATTAATTTTTAAAAAAAATGATATATAATATTTGAATATAAATCTATATTTGATTATTATATTTTATTAAATATTTACAAGACTCTTATCAATTTTCAGTGTTCTAAAATTACAATGAAACAGATTTTTTAATCGTATACAAGATAAGACCATAATACTCCTCACACTTCATACTCTGGCATATAAATACAGAAATAATAAATAAATAATTTAATTATATTCACATGGATATATAAAATCACCACCTCCAACCCTTTATCCACACTCCCAAAAATATATAATTTTATAATAAATAATATATTTAAATTACAATCTTCCCTATTCATAATTCTATAACAATAGACCAAATAAATCGTCCACCACTAAATAATTTATCCGCATTCAAAATAAAATGACACAAATACAAATCTATGGACTTCCAAGAATATCATTTATTTATTATTTGTGATAATTTTTCCCTTAAAAATATTTCAATCCAAATCTTATTATCCTATCAAGATTAATTTTTTTATTTAATAAAAATACATTTAATAAATTAATAATTTGAAATCGCACAACTCAAATCAATAAAGTCTTTCTATCTACTTGTTATATGTTAAAACATGGTCTTAAAAATTCATATATCCTTATTTACATTATTATCTAAATTTTTTTATGACATAATATATCCTTAAATGAAATGAATAAATAAATATAAAGAAATAAATATGTATTCCGTTCAAAATTATATGTTTATTAATATTCCCTTCATTAAACTCTTAATTTATTTTCACTCTGGTGGTATGAAAAAACCTACATTGGTGATGATTTGTTATTTCTACATATCTAATTTATATTAATTCTTAAAAAAAAATTTTGGATTTAACATAATATATTATATTAATGTAATATTATTTTCAATATTATAAAGTTATAATATATTCATGATAATAATGATTTAAAATATAAATTATTAATGACATTTTAAATATATAATATTAATGTATTTTAAGAAAAAATGATTTGGAACTATATTATAAAATATACTATTCAATTTTAATTTTTAATTGATATAATGGCATGAAATATATACCAAGTATCGTTAAAAACATAAATAAATATTGGAAAATTTCATACACTATGACTATTATATTGATGTATATTTGGAAATATAAATTTATGTTCCCCAAAATGACTGAGAAAAGAAAATTTAATACATAAAATGAATAATACATAATAGTACATTAATAAAATGGAATAATACCAGTGAAATGAACATAACAAATATATTATTTAAGTAACCAACTGATATGATTATACCATACATGAAGTTAAAGGATATATTAATCTTGGTAGGACTTACTGTTGTAGTTTCTGCTCCAATTTACAAACTTTTTAAAAAATATCCATTTTTAAAACTATAATTTTATTACTTCTATAAATATTATTCAATATATTACATTCCACTTCTATTTCATTTTGATAACAACATAATAAAGTTTTGGAAAAAATGAAAAAGTAAGAAACCCTTTACTTGGATGTGAGATTAGAATGCTTGGGAGAGGCAAGACATGGGATTAGTGGTAGATTGGGGAGCCTTGGGAGGGTAATAGATATAGGAGGGGAGAGTATGGACGTTCATAATGTGTTTTTAGTGATGATAAGTGGGATCATGTATTGATTTATATAGGAAAAGAGTTGGAATTCTTTTTTATTTAGGTTTTGGACACAATACATTAAACTAATGAAACCCACAAAGTAACCCATGGTTTTTTCCATTTCTGTTTGAAAAATGTTATTTTAAAAAATTATTCTATAAGTCCAAGGACTAAACTAATTAAAATATTAGTCTTACTTATGTTTAGATGAGTCTTAGTCTCACGGAAATCAATTTATAAATTAAAAATGTTTTATAAGTCTTGGAGGGTCCACTAAGGCACCATAAAATTAATCAAAAAATATAAAATCACATTATTTTAATGTTAAATCATATATATAATGGTGAAACTTTTTTAATATTATATTACATCATTATTGGTTCATTATGATTTTATAAAATACATCATATATTTAAATGATATTTAATTTTTACCCAAAAATTCAACATTCTCAGAAAATTATGAAAAATTAACGATTAGATAATTTTGATATCCGGAATCCAGAAATAATATTCATTTTATATAAATAAATTTCGTAATATTTGAATTTTAATATTTAAAATATAAACTAACATTTTTAAAAACACATGGGTTTTGACAAAAATATCTTTCAAACTATAGAAACATTACTATTGTATTCATAAAAATTATACAATCATTTATATAAAATAAAATGTAATTTAGTAATAATTTTTTTAAAATATTATTCTATTAACAAATTCAAAAATTCAGAAAAGTATATTTCTTAATTAAATAATAACTAAAAATACTATTTTTCCTTAATAAACCATTTATAATGTAACAATAATAAAATGAATGTATATTCATTATTTTATAAAAAATAATGCACATAATAATAGTTCTATGGTATTTTTTCATAACACCTTATAACACCCATATAATACCTAAGGGTAAGGTGTGTGATGGTGGAAGACTCTTGGGGTGGCTCAGATAACATTGCTTGGGTAATAATCCATATTAACTTCCACATATCTCGTAGGCGGTTCAATACAAGATTTACATGTTGATGATCATCTGAAGCGTGATCTAGTGAGAGGACCAGTGAAACAGCCTCCTTTATAAGCACTAACAAAGAGTAATTGTATGAAGTAATTCTACAAGATGGGTTCATTGATTCCTTTGTCTTTGTTAATTGGATTGGTAAAATCTCTATATTTATAATAATCTGGTGATCACTGTTCAATGGATTTATAATTAATGGTAACAATTTTTAATGGTATTTTAAAATATAGGAAACATAAAAACATGGAATTGAATATGTTATATAAACATTATACATAATAAATATTTAAATAGATCTATATAAATTATCATTAATAAAAAATTGGGTCATTACAATAAATTCCCCCCCCCCAGAATGTTTTCACTCAAATTTTCGTATTCCCATAAAAAAAAGTTAGGGTAACAATGATTCATCACTTCCTCTGATTCCCATGTTTCTTCTTAAACCATGTGGTTTCTCCATTACACCATGATGGGGGGTATTGACTAATTTCGTAGAACATTTTTACTACAATCTATGATCATTACTGGATTCTCTTCATAGGAGTGGTCATTCTATAATGGTACCACCTCGGGATTGAGTACATGCGACGGGCCTGGTGTGTACTTCCTCAACAATGATACATGGAATACATCATGTACATGAGATAGGTTCAGTGGGAGTGTTAGTTGATATGCCATATCTCTAAGACAATCAAGGATATAAAATTGGATGTTGTTCCTTGGACTAAGCATTCCCTTCTTACCATGTCCCATAACTCTCTTCCACGACAATGTGAGAAGGAATACAATCTCTCCAACATCAATGTCAATGTCTCGTCAAGGATTATCACCATAGATCATTAATCGCATCCAAGCATATTTAATTTGATTTTGGATATTCTTTACCTTCTTCACCATTTATTTAACCATTTCTAGACCTTCGAGTTTTCACTCCCCAAATCCATCCAAACATGTCAGTGTTCTACACCTTTTCACATACAGGGCTTCATAAGGAACCATTTTTATTATAAAGTAGAAAATATTGTTGTAAGAGAACTCAACTAGTGGAATTTGTTTATCACATCCTTTGTTGAATTACATTGATAATGCTCTCAACATTTCCTCATATGTTTGGATAGTCCTCTCAGAATGGCCATTAGTTTGAGATTGATAAGTTGTATTGAAGTTCATCTCAGTCTTTTCATTATGTTAAATATTCTTCCATAACATAAAGGTGAAGCATGGATCACAATATGATATACTAGATAGTGGTAATCTATGTCAACTTACCACTTCTCTAATATATATATATATATATATATATATATATATATATATGTTCTAGTTGATCAAATTAGAAATCCTCTTGAATTGAAATGATGTGTGCAGTCGTTGTGAGATGATACATAACAACCCAGAGTGAATTGTTTCCATTGTATGTATTCGGATGTTGGCGATAAATTCCATGGTGATGTTATCCCATTTCTATGTTGGTATGTGTAATGGTTGCATCATCCCCATAGATTTATTCCTATCATCCTTCACGTATTTAAATACAAGGTTCATTGATGTATACATAGCGATCTCCTTCTTTAATTTATCCCCCCAATATTTCTCTCTGAGATCTCAATACATCATTGTGTTGCATAGGTTAATGGATAAATTTGACCTATATGCATCATCCAAAAGATCATTCTTTAACTATATACTTGATTGAACACATATTCTTGACACGAATATCACGATTTCATAATTATTAACATTGAACTCCCATGATTTCTCTTTTCTAAAGGATTCCACTTACTTCTGATTTCTCACATCATCCTTTTGAGCATCTTTGAACCTTTTCAAAAGATATGGTTACACAATCATTTGTGAATGGATTTATGACATTCCTTTCTTTATTATTCCCATGTTTATATTCATCATATCTATGAATATTAGATTCTTTTATATTCTCATAAATGATAGAATTGATGGGTCCTTTTTACTAAGCGCATCAAACTCATCGTTCTCTTTCCCAGGGTGTTAATGGATTGGGTTGTCATTCTCTTTAATCAGCTCTAAACATGTTTATTATTTCATGTTTAACTATTTTTTATGTGAGTATATACTTTAGGATTTTGTGATATGTGTATATTCTACACTTCTCCCCAAAGAGGCAATGTTTCCAAATATTCAATTATAATATTAATTTAGCAAACTCTAGATCTTGTGTTGGACATCTTTTCTCATGAACATTCACTTACTTTGAAGCATTGTCAATGACTTTGTCATTTTTCATCAACACACATCCCATGACCATCTTTTAAGAATCACTAAATACCAAAAAATATTCTCCACTTGTGGGTAGTGTCATCACGGGCGTAGTGATATGCCTCATTTTTAACACCATGAAGAAATCTTCTCATTTATCACACTAAGAAAACATATCTCCCTTTGGATTTATCCTGGGAAGATGGTTTTATAATCAGTAGAAATATCTCCCAAATAGTCGATAATATCCAGCTAACCCCAATAAGCTAAGAATATCTGTCACCAATGTTGGCCTCAGCCATCACTGAATTGCGGTTATCCTAGAATGATCCTTAGATATCCCATTTCTTGTTATGATATTTCCCAAGAATGAGACTTCCTTCAACCATAACTCAAAATTTCTATACATTTCAATGAAAATCTTATTTCTCCTGGTGTCTAGTAATTTTCATAGATACTCCTCATGATCCACATTGGTTTTGGTGTATATTAGAATATCATCTATAAAGACTACCAAATTTTTTTTGAGGTAATCTCTAAATACTCAATTCGTCAAATCCATGAATATTGGTTGGAGAATTAGTGAGTCTCAATGGAATTAAAATGAATTCATAATTCTTGTACCTTGTACGAAAAGTAGTATTGTGGATATCCTCCGTCATCACACTGACATGGTAATATCTTAACCAAATATCCAACATGGATAAGTATTGTGATCCACGTAGCTAATTGATCAAGTAATCATTTTGGGGTAGAGGATACATGTTCTTTATCGTGATTTTGGTGAGCTCACAATAGTCAATACAAAGGCTCATTGAATCATCCTTCTTCATGACAAAGAGGACTGGTGAACCCAATGGTGATATACTTGTGTAGATAAACCCTGTATCCAGATTCTCTTATAGTTGATTATTCAGCTCATCAATATCCACAATAGACATTCAAGAAAGATTATTGGATACTAGAAAACCCCACGTATAAGATCAATCGATAATTCAACATATCTTTTAGGATGATGGCCCAAAAATTACTTAGGAAACTCTTGAACAGATTTTGTAACCATAGGCATGTCATCAAGGTTTGATGATACCTTAGACTCAATAATATAAGAATGACACACATTCTCATAGGGAATTAATATTTATGCTTGAGATGATGGTTGAAAATAAGATTCATCCTCCTCCTTTCACTTGTAGAGAATTGGGGGAAAATTCTCCATATGAAGAGTGATTTTTTTCTCATAGAAATTTATGTTGGCTCTATATAAATAAATCCAATCCACATGAAGAATAACATCAAATTCAACCAGAGGGAGGATGAAGAGGTTCATCAGGAAATTCAATCAGCAAATTATGGAATGAGATGTGTTATATTCATTTGATGTAATGATTTCCTCATTTTCCATTCTCATCATCATCTTTACATGCATGATTCATCATGGAGTAATGATTTTTCATCTTAAAATTAGGGATATATAACAATGCATAGAACCATAATAAAAAATTTTGTTCATAATTCTTAAATTAATAAATAGATAAAATATCAAAACATCATTTTTGGGGATCTATTTAGTGGTAGTGATGGAAAAATATCATCATTTATTCCTTGGAGGATGTTGGATGCCTTTGAAAGCCCTTATATTAGGTAACATGACTGAAAAGTTCTCTGGTTCATTGTAGTTGAAGAAATAAGAAATGCATTGAGGGTCTAATGGAGAATTCTTCTCCTATTTCATAATAGCTAGTTTTTCATGTTGTTAGTTATTAGTCTGGTGACATTCTCTTCCACACCTAAAGAATTTCCTCATCCCCTTCAGGGAATATCTGGGGTGATTCTTTCCGCAGAATTTCTTGGTGGGGATTGGGAATTTATTAGCACCATTGGATTTATCCAAAGAACCATCATATTTAAATTCTACCATACGCTTATCATCCCCATGATACCCCTGGGATTCACTGATCTCCATTTCACCCTTGAAGGGAAATTGGAAAATTTCCTAATTGATCTCAAAGTCACGAATCCCTAGGGAATTTTGAAAGATAGGTTTTAGCCCCTATAAGAAGAGGTCAGACTTGTATTCGAGGGTAATGATAATTCCATAGTCATATCGTGAAATACTAGTTATGTTTTTATCATATGCTCTGATGGATTAACTATATTTTTTCTTGAGGGAAATGGAGGGTGTTTCCATCACATGTCTGGGGGTGCACGTATGATATTTATCAAAAAACATTTTTTGATAATTATTCTATTCAAATGCCTAAATCCACTTCTCATTCATAGTATTTTTGATCAATGTCCACCATTGATAAGCTTCACCCTCCAAATGATAAGAATATTTATCTACCAACTATTATTCAGAACATTGATGGATGGATAAGATATTCTCAATGGTATTGATCCACTCTTTTGTGATTGAGGGATCAGATTATTCCTTAAATTTAAGAGGCCTTTGTATCCTGAATCACTTAATTACATATTATTATTTCTTGGTGAGGGGGGGGGGGTTAGATTATCTTCTTATCCCATGTTTCAATTCTAAACATGAGTTATATAAGAGTTTATTATGACAATGTTCATGATTCCTGCTCCCATCAGATTGGGAATCTCATTAGAATAGTGATCATATTTTTCTTCGCATCAGTTATTATACTGAGTCCACCTATTAATAGATATTGTATAGAATAAAAGTATTCTTAGGGGTTACACATAATGGGTAATCCAAAGACAAGAACAGATAACTAATAAATTACTTTATTCCCTTAACATATGAATTTATGGGATTCTATATATGTTATCCATGATCTATATCCCAATATATATACATATGGGAATTTATTTATTCCCATCATAATATTTAATACTAATCTTATGAATTTATCAAAAAATATCTCACGGGAGTATCCTATCCAAGAGTGCAGTAGGGCCAGTTGTCGTGCACCAGTTCCCGTTCGAGTCAAGCTAAAAGCGGTGTTTTAGGGTTTTACCCCTATAAACATATGGGCCAGAGCCGCCTCTACATGTTCATAACCAGAATTAGATGTATTTTATCAATAAACCAGTTAATTTATACTCACAAAAAATTAGGGATGTTTTTATAATACATAGTTCTATCAATACGGCATTCGTTATGATTTTATAATCCTAATCCCAATAATAACTAAACATATCATCTGATACCAAATATAAAACTCTTCTCTTTATTTAAAACATAAACACAATTTATTACAAAAAATATTCACATTATACAACATTGAATATCAATAGGTACAGTGTCATTAGGTCTTAGGAACATTACATGGAAACTTAAAACATAAAAAATGCATCTTTATTGAAAACTTTATCTATAAGAACACACACATTAATTCGTACTTAGCACTGCATAGGATAACATGAGGATGTGCATAAAAAAGTGTGATATAAAATTCCCTGTATGAGTGTAAACAAGATGTAACATTAAAATATCATACATTTCAGGAAATAAGAATATCAATTGAGAAAAAGAGGAAAATGAACATAATTGTATGATATAGCATGATTATCATAACATGGAAATGTGCCATCAACATTTAACATGATATTATAATTATCCAAGGTTGATTTCACATGTTGGATGAGTAAAACCGAATTACACATGATTTAGAATGAGTTAAACCTAATTTCACTTCACTTATCATGATACTAGTCTTTACCCAATGCATTGGAACACTATTAGGGTACACCCTCTATAAACACTTCATTTCTTGCATAAGTGTTCCACATGGATCATTCAACTTAGATTCCTTAAAAATAATAATTTATTCCATGAATAATGGATGTAAAATACATAAATGTATGTCCTCAATCAACAAGTACATGTGAATAATGGTTAATACAATTTATAGTGAAATGGATATGGTATTCACATACACTATGATTTTGGCATGGAAATTTTGGTGTATCATCATAGTTAACTTGGTTGATAAGAGGTAGAGGGGTCTCTAATAATTAATTCATCAAATGTAATGTATGGGGCTATGGAACTTAATATCCCAACATATTTAGTGGAATTTAAATGCATAATATAAAATAATTTCTTGAATGTAAATGATAAGAGAGAAATTACATATCGAATTTTGGCATGGTAACAGGGGTACTTGTAAAGAATTAATGAGTGAAAAAGAGGAATATCATCATTCAATACCAAAGATGCATGTATGAGGGAGTGATAAGTCAAACCCCAAAAGTTTTTATGGAATATAAATACATATAAAGAGAAAAAGGTATTTGGAAAAAATGAAAAAGGAAGAAATCCCATACATGGAATAGTGATTCGTAGCCACTGGAGAGGCTTCAGGGAGTATTAAAAGGAGCTTGGGGAAACTTTGGAGGATAGTAGAGGGAGGAGGGATGATTAAGGATGTTCTATAAGGATTTTTAGTGGAGAATAGTTGGATCCTGGGTGGGTTTCATTAGGAAAATAGTTTCAATTCTTTATTATTTAGGTTTTGGCACTACACAATAATATAATCACAACCACAAACAAAGCGATGTTTTTCCCATGTTATTTGATAATGGGGAGTGTAAAACATTATTTTGTTGGTCCAATGGATGAACATATAAAATAATTATTCTTTCTTATCTGGAGATGATTTTCACTCTTAAGGAAATCATTTTAAAAAGCGAAAATGACTTATAAGCCTTAGAGGGTCTACTAATCCACAATTAAATTAATAATATTAATTAAATATAAATAATTTACTAAATATGTGAATTTTTTCTTATAAAATAAAAACTTCAATTTACTGAAAATTCATAGGTTTTGAAAAAAACAGCTTTCAAACCTTAATATATATTATACTTGAATTCATAAAAATTATAAAACCGTTAATATTAAATAAATATTAATTTATTAACAATATTTTATTAAAATATTATTTAATTAAAAACTCTATTAATTCATCAAAATAGATTTCTATATTGAATATTAACTAAAAATACTATAGGTGCTTTAAAAATGATTTACACTGTATGAATAATAAAATGAATTTATATTCATTATTATATACATAAATAATTTACATAATCATAGTTATATGGTATTGTTACATAACCCATTATAATAACCGTAAAAGACCTAAGGGTAAGGTGTGCGATGGTGACAATGTATTTGGGAGGCTCTAAAAACATCACTCGAGGGTAATCTCTATTAACTTTCACTTCTCTTATAGGTGGTTCCATTCAAGATTAACATGTCCAATCTTGGAATGGGCTATGTATAGAGTTAAGCCCTGGGACGCAACATATTTTCCGAGCTATAACAAATGGGATTCATATTGACCAATTTTACTAGATGAATTCATCATTTCCATGGTGTGAGTAAATTGGATTTGTTAAAGCCCAATATTTATACTAATTATGTGATCATTGTTCAATGGATATATTTTCAATGATAACAATTCTTATTAGTATTTAAATATGAAAAATTATAAAACCAAGTAAGTGAATATGTTATATAACCATTATACATAATATTATGTTTACTAAGATCATGATTATTTTTCATTAATAAATGTTCGGGTCGTTACAATCTTCCCCCCCTTAATAAATTTCACCCCCGAATTTTTCTTTTCCCGCGCTAAAATAGATGACGGTAACTTTCCTTCATCACTTCCTCTGATTCCCACATTTCTTCTTCAATCATGTGGGTTTTCTCCGAAACCATGATGAGGGGAAATAGTTTTTTACTAGATATTTTTCTCTACGATCTATGATCTTCACCAACTTCTCTTCATAGAAGAGTTCATTCCCTAATGTTATGAACTCTAGATTGAGTACTTGTGGTGGGTCATGTATGTACATCCTCAAGAGTGATACATGGAATACATCATGAACTTGAGATAGCTTCGCAGGGAATTCTAGTCGATATAACACTTCGCCAATGAGGGAAAGGATCTCAAAAGGGATGATGTACATTGGAATAATCTTTACCACTTCTCAAATATCATAACACTATTCCATGCTAATATAAAAAAATCCATATCTCCAACATCAAACTCTAGGTCTCATCGACGACTATCAACATATCTCTTTTGTCGACTCTAATCAGCATTAATGTGATTCTGGATGGTCTTAACCTTAAATACCATTTCTTCGACCATTTATATACCTATTAGTTCTCTATCCCCATCTTCATCCCAACATTCTGGTGTTATTAATATCTTCCCACACATAGATTCATAAGGATCCATTGGGATGCCTAAGTGTAACCTGTTATTGTTAGATAACTCAACCATATGTAGATATTTATCACATCTTAATTTGACGTCCATTGAGCATGGTGTAGACATGTGATCAAGTGTTCAGACAGTCTGCTCAGATTGGCCCTCATTTTGAGGATGATAAGCTTTACTGATGTTTAGATCAGTATTCAGAGCATGATTAAGACTCTTCTAGAACAAAGATGTGAATCATGGATATCCATCTGATACAATAGATAATGGTACACCCTAAAGCCTTACCACTTCATTGATATATATATGTCCATTTCATCGTATGAAAAATCATCTCAAATTGTAATGGAGTGTGCAGTCATTGAAAGGTGATCCAAAACAACTCAGATATAATTCTTTCCATTGTATATTTTTAGAATTTTGGATAAAATGTCATTGGTGATGTTTTCCCATTTACAATTTGGTATGTGTGATGGCCACATCATCCCCTTAGACTTTTACATATCATCCTTCACCTACTGACATACCTAGAATATTGAAGTATACTATGCGATATCCTTCTTCATGTTATCCCACCAATAATGCTCTCTGAGATATCAATACATTGTTGTGTCTCATGGTTGAAATGAGAAATTTAAACTATGTGCATCATTCAAATGTCTTTTCTTTAACTCTGGACTTGATGTAACACATAGTCCTGAGCCAAATCTCACTATTCATTTTTCATTAACATTGAACTCTGAGAATTTACCTTTCTGATAGTTTCCACTTTCCTCAAAATTATCACATCATCATTTTGATCTTCCTTTTACCTTTCTTATAGAGATGATAGAGTAGTAATTTGATAAAGGATTGATTAAGATCACCTTGTTATGATTCCCATTTCCATGTTCATAAAATCTATGAATATTGGATCCTTTTCAATTCTCATCAATGAGAGAATCGTTTGGACCATTATACTTAGAAAATCTACCCCCTTGTTCGCTTTCCGAGTGTGGTAATGGATTGAGAAGTCATGTACTTTGATTAGCTCTAACCACATTATTTGTACGAATTTTAACTATATTTCTGTGTGAATATATACTTGAGGCTTTTGTTATCCTGGTACAATTAACACTTCTCCCAAATAGGTAATGTCTCCAAATTTTCATTGTGATGATTACTACATCCAAGTCCAGATCATGTGTTGGATAGTTTTTCTCATGAACATTCAATTGCATCAAAGTAAAGGAATTGAATTTTTCATTTTGCATCAACACACATCACATTACCTTCTATAAAGCATCAATAAATACCCCAAAATGTTCTCCACTTATGGGTAATGTGAGCATAGACATAGTGATAAGTCTCTTTTATAAAACCTTGATTCTATCTTTGAATTCATAACCCTAAGTAAAATTATCTCACTTTAGAGTTAGCTTGGTAATAGGGCATTACAATTTTGATAAATTTATCACAAATCTCGGATAATATCCTTATAACCCAAGGAAGATATGGATAAAGTTTACCGATGTTGGCCTCTACCATCCCTGAATTGCAGCAGTATAAGAGGGATCAATAGATATCATATTTCTTGTGATGATATTACCCTATAATGTCACTTACATCAACCATAACTCAAGATTTCTATACATTGCATTGAGATTATCCTTTCTCAAGGTGTTTAGTAAATGTTTTAGAATCTAATCATGCTTCCCTTTGGTTTTGGATTTTTTTAGAATATCCTCTTAAATACTACCAAAATTTTGTCAAGATAATATTTTAAGACTCTATTCATCAATTCCATAAATATCGATGGAACATTAGTGAGTCTGAAAGGAATTTATAAGAATTCATACTGCATGTAACTTTTATGAAAATATGTCTTGGGGATATCCTCCCTCTTCACCCTTATTTGGCAATATCCTGACATCAAATCCATATAGAGAAGTATTTTTTTCCATATAGTTGATCAAGAAATTTATCAATATGGGGCAGAGGATACTTATTCATTATCATGATTTTTTTGATCTCATGATAATCAATAAAAAGGCGTCTTGACGAATCTCTCTTCATTAGGAAGAGAACAGGTGCACCCCATGGTGACGCACATGGGTGTATAAACCCCTTATCGAGATTCTCCTATAGTTGTTTCTTCACCTCCTCATGCTCCTCAACAACCATTCTATACAGAGTCTTGGATATTGGAAAATCCCTAGGTATATGATCAATTGGGAATTCATCATCTCTTCTAGTAGGAAGACCTTAAAATTCCTCAGGATACACTTCAGAGAATTCCCTCACAATATGCATGTCTTCATGGATAGTTGATTACATAGGCTCAATCACCTGAGCAAGATACACATGCTCATAGGGAAGTAATACCCATGGTTGAGATGATGGTGATAATGAAAAATAATCATCTTCTATGAAAATGTAATGAATCAGGGATGGAATCTCCATATAGAGAGTGATTTATCTCTCATGGTAATGCATTTTGAATTTATATGATGAAAAAAATGCATCCCAAGAATTTCATAAAATTCCACCAGAGGGAGTATGATGATGTTAATTATGAAGTTCAATAGGAAAATTCTGACAAGGGAGGAGTAATATTCATGGGATGCAGTGATTTACCCATTTTCCATTCTCACCGACATCTTTAATTCCATGATTTATGGTGTTGTTGGGATTTTTCTACTACCTTTCAGGATACAGAAAAATGTGTAGACTCAGAATCAAAATGTATATTCAATATTCTATAATGAATAAGTATAATACATGTCTCTAATTCGTTGTTGGGTTTAGTTTCAGAGTTAGTGTGGGGAAAAGATCACAGATATTGCCTTGGAGGTTGTTGGTTGCCTCAAAAAACCCTTGTATTATAGTATTGGTTTTCAAAGTTCTAGGGTTCATTGTAGTTGATGCAATGGACTATTTGTTGAGAATCAAATGGAGTGTTCCTCTCCTCTATCATAGAAGCATGTTTTCCTTATTAGAAGTTAATAGTCAGTTTCCATTCTCTTCCACACCTAATGAATTTCTCCATCCCCTTATGGAAATTTCTAGGGTGCGTCAATCCACACATTTCGCTAGTGAGGTTCTGTAAATTCACAGCATTGTTGTATTTATCCACAGAACTACTAGAATTAATGTACACCATATAATTATAATCCCCATGACCCCCATATGATTCTATGATCTCCATTCCAACCTTGAGGGAAGATCAGACCATTTTCACATAGCTCTCAAAGCCACATATCCTTAGGGATTTTTCTAGGCTAGGTTTTATCCCACAAAAGAAGTGGTCAACCATGAATTTGGGGGTAACAATAATATCGAAGGCATATCTTGAAATCCTTGTGATGTGTTCCGCCTACGCTCTACTGGATTCATCAACTTTTTTCTTGAGGGAAATTAAGTTCCTTCCCATCTTAAGTCGTAGGGTGCATAGAAAATATTTATCGACAAAATTTTCTAGAAATACTTCTATTCCAATACCTAAATCGCATACTTTGGCATCGTATTTTTTATCAATTTACACCATTGATCAGCTTCACCATCCATACGATAAGTATCCAAAATTACCATCTCTTGTTCTGAACATTTAAGGTTGGATAATATCATCTCCATTGAGTTGATCCATTATACGGTTATTTTGGCATCAGATGATCCATTAGAAGTAGGATGCATTTACCTCATAAATCCCTCGATTGTGGATTTTTATTTCATAGGGTTGATTAGATGATCCTCTTGACCAATTATTCTATTAAAATCTATAGTTAACTGAGAGTGTATCATAATAATGTTCATGATTCTAGGTCCCATCATATTGGGTATCTCATTTCAATAATCATCATATTGATCTTCAAATCAGTTTTTATCTCGAGTCATACTATTACTAGTCATTGGTAGAATAAAAAATAATGTAAGGGACAACACATAAAGGGTAATCCAATAAAAAAATGGATAAATTTTTAATTACTTTTATTTCCTTAACTAATGAATTTATAGGCTTTAATTTATATTATCCATGATCTACTTCCCAACATATATTTTAGGGTCATTTTTTTTATTCTTTTCACAGTGGTTTATAATTCGCTTATGAATTTACCAAATCATAACCCCCCATGAGTTTCATAACCCAGAGTGTATCAAGGATCGTTGTCATGCACTATTTCATGTTCGAGTCTAGATCAAAGTGGTATTTTCGGGTTTTACCCCTAGATACATATGTGCCATATCTACCTCAACTTGATCATACCTATAAAGGGATGTATTTTCATGATAAACCATTAACTCTATAGTCACCAAAACATAGGAATGTTTTTATCATACTTAGTCTTATCCCAAATTCATTTACTTTTTTTTCTAATCCTAATACCAAAAATATCTAAACCTATCCTTGGATACCAACTATAACAACCCGACGCTTTATTTCACAACTAAAAAAAATTATTACATAAAATATTCACTTGATACAACATAAAATAGTGATATTTCTACTATATTTTGTGCTTAGGAACCTTACATAACAAATTAATACATGAAATGCACATATTTATTGAAAACTTATTTTACATGACCACACACATTCCTTCGTACTTTTTATTTTCTGGGATAACCTAAGGACATGAATAAGAAAATGGTGAGCTATACCACCCAGTAAGGGAGTAAAAAAGGCATAACATGAATAATAAAATATATTTTAGGCAATAGTAATATCAATGGAGGAAAAACATGAACATGAAGGCATGATATAACATGATTATCATAACATGAAATGTGGCATCATCATTTAACATGATAATAGTAGGAGACAAGGCTCATCGCACAAGGAGAATGAGTAAAACCTCTTTGTACTAGATTTATAAAGAGTAAACCCTCATAAAAATTGATTTATAATGATTATGATATTTACCTAATGCATCATAGTGCTATCAGGGCACACCCGATATAAAAGTTTCATTTAATGCATAAGTGTGCCACATAGATCTAACAACATGAATTCATTAAACATCATAATTTATTCCTAGAATAATGGATGTGGAATAAATAAATTTATTTCCTAAATAAACATGTATATGTGCATAATGGTGAATTCACTTTATAAGTAAATGGGTATGGTATTCAATTACATGATGATTTTGGCATGGAAATTTAGGTGTAACATCAGCAATATAACAATGTCAAAAAGAAATCATAAAATTGGTTGATGAGAGGGAATGGGGACTCTATTAATTTATACATGAAATTTAATGTAATGGGTTCATGAAACCTAATATCAAAACAGGTTTAATGGAATTTTGTTGCACAACATTAATGAATTTCTTGAATGTAAATGAAAAGAGGGAAATTCCTTATTAAATTCCTACATGGTAACAACTGTACATGAGAGTAATTAAAGATATACAAAGAGGTACTTGTTTATTAAACCATAAGGATGGATGTATGTGGGAGTGATAAATCCTACCCAAAAATTTTAATTGAAAACAAAAGGTTATAACAACATAATTAAATTTTGAAAAAAATGAAAAATGGAGAAATCCCTTACTTGGAATTGTGATCTAATGGCATGGGAGAGGCTTTAGAGAGGCTTAATGGATAATTGGGGTGCCTTGGAAGTATACTATAGAGAGGAGGGAATATTATGGATCTGACCTTAGGGTTTTTAGTGAATATAAGAGAGATATTGGGTGGGTTTATATAGGAAAAGAGTGAAAATTCATTCTTATTTAGGTTTTGGATACAACACATTAAACGAATGAAAACCAAAAACCCAAACCTAGTTTTTGCCCATTTTTTTTAAAAACGGTAGTGGAAAACCTTTTTTATAAGTAAAATGTATTAAATAATTAAAATATTAGTCTTTCATATGTGGA
Source organism: Viscum album (assembly GCA_963277665.1). Classification (NCBI taxonomy): domain Eukaryota; kingdom Viridiplantae; phylum Streptophyta; class Magnoliopsida; order Santalales; family Viscaceae; genus Viscum; species Viscum album. The sequence continues at coordinate 1,424,720,705 of OY728142.1, read as the reverse complement.
GGTGATTCACACTCTCAAAAAAATTAATTTTAAAAAGTTACAATGTTTTATACGTATTGGAGGGTCCACTAAAGGACCATAAAATTAATGAAAGAAATATAAAATAACATTATTTTTAAGGAAAAACATACATTAGTCAAAAATTATTTTTATCGTATTTTATTACATCACTATTTGGTCATAATGTGTCATAAAACACATTATATATTTAAATTGTATTTAATATTTATCGAAAAATTTGTTTGTCTTAGAAAATTATGAAAAAAATTACCATTATATAATTTCAACCACATAAAACCAAAAATATTATTCATTTTACCTAAATAATTTCATAAATATCTGATTTTTTCCTTTTGAAATAAAAAACCTATATTTGTAAAAAATTCAAGGGTTTTGAAAAAAACAACTTTCATAACATAATAAAAATTACATTAGTATTCCTAAAAATAATACAATCATTTATATTTAATAAAAATTAATTTAATAATAATATTTGATTAAAATATTACTAAACTAAAAAATACCTTAATTCACTAAATTATATTTTTTAATTCAATATTAACTAAAAAATTTATTTGTGCTTTAAAACCATTTACAAAGTAACAATAATAAAATGAATGTATTTTATTTATTATATACATATAAATTTAAATAATCATTGTTATAGGGTTTTGTTTCATAACCCGTAATAACACCAACATAATACCTAAGAGTAATGTGTGAAATGGTGACAAAATATTGGGTTGGATCGGATAACATCACAGGGATGGTAATCTATATTAACATTTTTGTCTCATGTAGGTGGTTCCGTTCAAGATTAATGTATACAATATTAGCATGGGCTTGGTCAACAAAAAATCACAATGACACCACCACCATTCTGAGATCCAACAAATGGGCATCATATGACACAATTCTACTAGAAGATTCAATCACTTCCTTTGGCTGAGTAAATTGGATTTGGTAAAGCCTTATATTATTACTAATCATGTGATCATTATTCAATTACTATATTTGCAATGGTAAAAAAATTTAATTGTATTTTAAAATTCCAAAAATATAAAACCATGGATGTGAAAATGTTATATAATGATTTTACATAATAATACAATTAATTATATCATGATTAATTTTCATAAATAAATGTTTGGGTCGTTAGAGATGATATTAAATGGTCTGGGATATGGTAAATCAAAGAATATTCTGATAAAAATATATCGTCTAATTGGAGATTCAGATAAATGGTAGTCAATAATTAAAAAAACATAAAGGATCAAAGGAAATATAGAATGTATTTTAATTCTTACATGTTTATATTATTTTATGACTATTTTCCATGACATAAAATACATGATATGAAATGGAACCTCATAAATATTTGATAAATATTGTAGGAAATGGTTTTAGATTATGTAGATAAATTTATAATGTTAGATTTACATAAATAAGATTATGTTTTTTTATCATAAATGAATTAATAAAAGAATAAATTCACAATATTTAAAGGTAATTATCCTCCCAAACTAGTTCAACTATTACAGAAAGAATTTCATGTTTAGCCCCGATTGAAAGGGAATTTTTTAATCTTTTTATTATTTATGTAAATCATGTGAATTATAATGTGATTGAGCATAATGTAATGAGAACATTAGAAGATAGTAATATTTAATGGTTGTAATTTCAATGATCATTAATTATAAGAAAGCACATCTAGAATCTAAATTTGATTGATTGGGGTCTATTTTAATCGTGGAGGTAAATGATATCAAGATTATGAGTGTCAAGGAAAGATTGATTCATATCATGACCAATTATAACAAAATAATGACATAGGATAATATTCTAATCACATCCAAAAAACTTTATGGGAATCATTGTTAAATTAACCTGGGGGAACATTTTCATGCGATTGAAATCAATACAATAGATTTTTTAAACGCAAATAATGATATAATAGGAAAATGAATAATTAAAACCATGTATTAATTATCTCATGAATCGTAACAATAGAGACACCATAAAAAATTTTAAAGAAAATGATAATATCCATATAATTAATTTATTTTGAAATGATGGGTTTTTTCTATCCCAAATAATTCTATTTCTCCTCATTTCATATATGGATTCATTTCTATAATAATATTACCATTAAATATATATTTTTGTGTGTGTAAAATAATATATTGAGGATAAAATTTATTTATTGGGGGAAAATGTGAGATCCCAAAACTAAATACAAATGTTTATAAAAAATAGACATTATTAATATTTATAAAATATATTTCTATATAATATTATTTTCAAGTGATTATTATGATACAAATACAAAATTTACCCTGAATTGGAGTAAATATCTAACTAAATGAGCCTTTTAAATATTACATATTCATATTAGTTTAATATAATAAGTAATGTTATTAATAAAATATATAGGAAATCATTATATTATTTCATCGTGTTAAAAAAAATATATTAATGAAAAATTCCCACCGTATATATATTTTAAAAGAACACTGGGATAATTAATCTCATGTAAATAACATTATAATAAATATATATTCTAGTTAAACATGGTCACATTGAATTGACATAAATATAAAAGAAAATTATTATTTAATTGAATAAAATTAGAAATATTATAGTAATTTTACAAATGAATAAAAAATTACATTGACTGTCGATAAATAAAGGAAATTAGTGGTATTTATTGATTCTAGAATAATTGTGTTTCTATTAGAATTGTTTCTGGATGTTGATATAACAAATCATTATTTGAAAGATAACATGATCATTGTGAGTAGGAACAATATTATTAATTAACACATATCAATATGTTACAAATATATTTAAAACATTAATTATAATAAAATATATTCAAATAACATGATACATAAAATATGAATACAAATAAAATATCAATAAGTTTTTTCTTAAAATAATTTGTAACAAAATGTTTTATATTACAATTACCTAATGTAAATTTTTTTTATTAAAATATAATTATATATAAGTTTTTTTTATTGTTATAATGATGAAATATATATCCTAAAATAAATATTTAATAATAAAAAATTGAAATTTGACCACTAATGGAAAATGAAATAACAATTATTATTCATTAAATTGTTTTAATATTTATTATATGATTTTATTGAGAGTTTAAACATAATATATATGGTATTGTAAATTTATAAATTTAATTTATTTCTACAATGACTATATTAAAATATTACTATGTTGAAATTTTTCTTTAAAGATTATTTTTTATTCAATAGTGAAAAAAAAATTGTTTTGCATTCTAAATGTTTTATAGAACTTTCATTATATAAATATCAATAAAAACATTATAAAACATTTTTAATCACTTGGATAATATTTATCAAGTAAAATAATTCATTTAAAAGTGTCATAAATAATATTCAAATAATATAATTTTTTTTTCAAAATCTATGTAATATATTATATAATATAAAAGTTTATTTTATTATTTACATTATAGAAAATATTTCCTAGAGGAATTTCAATTTTAGGTGCATTTAAATTTTAATGAAATCAATACATTGAAATATTACACTAATAAAATTCACAATAATTAAAAAAACTAATTTCCTTGAGAATAAAAAATAAATTACAATATATATTATTGAATGATACACATCCTCAATGGTTTTATAATCACACATACATAACAACTTTTGTACCCCCACCCCCCAAAAAAATTACACTGAATAATATTTACCCAAAAAAAAATTTAATCACCCTTATCCAAATTATATTTTCACTATTCTAATTTCCCTCTATTGGTGGCCTTATATCAAATCCAAATGACTAGATATAAAAATAAATGTAACTGTTTTCAAGTGTCTATTTCCATTTTTATTTTGGAGTAATTTTACTTAAAAATAATTATAACTATATATTCCTTTTATAATGTAATACCATTATTATGTTATTAAAAAAATACCCATTAGTTCTGAAAAGTCAGCCATTTCCACATACTGAATCCTTGATATAATCTATTACTCTTTTGATATATGCGTTTCGAAACCACTAACTTCTAATTTCACATAGCCTCTTACCACATCTTTATTTAAAGTGATCATTAGAAGCAATAATATTTTTTCCTATTATAATATAATTAATTTATAAAAATGAAATATTTATTAGTTTGGTATTTTTTTTAATAATCACTTTTCATGGAGATTTTACTATACCAAATTGAGTGATGATGCTTTATTTTCACTTATTTTATGTTTAGAAATTTTTAAAATTTGAATTCTTAATTAAAAATGACCTATTATTAAAATATATTTTCTTATTTATGATTCTATATCTATAAAATAATAATGATAATAATGACATTAGAGGTAAAAAATAAAGTCATCTTAACGATTAAGAATTTAGATCATGAAGAAAACCTTATAGATTTGAAAATATATTGTTGAATATGGTAAAAAATTGTTTTGTTTTACCTCTGGAATGATATTAAAATTATATAGTAACACCTTTTGAGATTATAAAACAATTAGAAATTGACTCCCTACCACTATCCATATAGTGTAGTATATTTTGAAATATGGAGTAAACAGTCTCAAGATGACCTATAGAGTAAAAAAATTCATTAAATAAATAATATATAAGAACAAAATAATAAAAAATAAAAATAATAGAGATGAAAATTTGAGTAATGGTACAAATAAATTAAATTTGTAATATAGTTTTTTAACAATTTATTTGATGAACATATAGATCTGAGAATCATGGTAAGTGTTTCACATCCAATATCAATAATTTTTTAATTTATTATATATTATCTATATGTAATTATATTATTTTTCTAAAATAGAGTGAAAATATATTATTTAGAATTATGATTTTCTTTTGTATTATTACATTTCTCATTACATATATTATGTATTTATATTTCATACCATACATTTTATATAAGTGTTTCCCACTCATTTCCATTCCTTTAATTATGTTATTTATCACCCTCTACATTAATCTTTCATTATTATAACTTTATATATTTCATCAATTTCAATGTTCCTTGTCCCAGATATTTTATTTTTATATACTTTTTTGGAATATATAATTGATCGTATTTATTTCTCTCTATACTATGTATATACTGTATATTTGAAAATTCCAATTGAATGGTGTATGCATAATACATTATTCCACATATTGACTAGTGAATTATTAATAATCCATATATATTTTATGTTATGTGGGATACATATTGATTAATTTTCTATTTTGAGGTAAAAGGTTCCTTATGGAATATTATTTATTATTATTTTAATCAATTCAATTAATATTTTTAATTTATGCTAATTACTACAAAACTGAACTATACAATTAATATATTTCTCTTCATTTTATCACCATGTCACACACAAAAATTGAGATTTTGTATTTTTTTAATTAATCCCATTATAGGTATGATTTCTTAGCATTCGGTCTTGAATGTATGATTATGATGTCTAAAATATATAATTCCATCATTTTTATAATCATTATTTTTATACATGTGATTATTTGATGTCCATTATTATATCATTGTTGGCACCCATAATATGAGCACCGTCCAATTAACAATGGAAGAAATACATGGATGTGATTATTGTATCCCCTGAAAAAAAATGGAAGGAAAATATTGTAAAAGACCAGGGATCATGAAGGCCTATAGTATAATCATGATCACCAGACCATCATAATGTAACCTAAAATAACCATGCGATACACATATCCTATTATATATCCCATATATCCTCTTTTGAAAAGTTCTCTTGCTCTTGTGAAGGTTCTTCGGGAAAGAAGTGGTCTGGTAGGGGTAACTAAATAAAATCCCCCAAGCCATATAGATTTTTAATTAGGGGACGCCTCACCACACATCCAATAATTCTTAAAATATAGGAGGAAAATATCCAAAATATTGGATCATCTTCGATCCTAAACATCACATGACGAATCAACAATGGGGAGGATGATATTCCTTAACAACATCCAAGAAAAATCATGAGGCTCCAGAGACATTGTACAACAACAAAAAAAGAAATAAATTGGAGTTGTTAGGATCCTATTTTGGTTGTTGAACATCATACTACATTCCCTTGGAAATTCAAAAGGCATGACGAGACCATAGCGACATTCCCTCCTCATCTCATTAATTCCATTTGGCAGATAAACCTCATCACATGAAAGGCCTCATTTATGTGGAAGAAACCATAAACTCACCTTTAGATCCCAAATAATAAACAGATTGGTTTGTCCAAGAAATTCTATTACATCATCATATGACATTTACTGGTCACACAATTAATCACCAAAAAAATTCATTATCCTTGAAAAGTCTCATACAATCTCACATAAATATCTAACCTTAATAAAATATACAATGGAAAAAAGAGATGAAGGTGGGAGCATCTCACAACTGTACAACTCATGAGATATTCTAAGGATGTTTTTGAAATTCTCTTGAAAGACTCCTTGAAAATCCAACCAGATCACATGAAGACCCCTAAACAAATAATCCTTGTGTAACAAAATATCCTTGAAAATTTACCTTAGATCATGTGATGTAATTTCATAAGTAATCTTGATATCCTGAAAGCACATAGACGTGTAAATATGAAAATATTTGTTCCAATTGGTGTATCCATGTGAATAAAATGGTCGCATTAGTTGGAGATAATCCAATAAAGGAGGTGTTGACCGATTACTCCCATGGTCACATAAAATTAGGTGATTCCCAAAGAGAAATAAATTGTAGAGGGTCATGAAAATTCATGATAATTATTCCCTACACTGAATCCAACATGGATCTGTATGAGATACACTAGAAAAATGGTGAACAACTAGGGTGTAAAGGCAATAAATCCACCAACCCAATATGAAACTGTAGAGAATATAGAGCTCTATATGGACAAATGATCTCTCATAACCTCAGACTATCACTATAGTAGAATTATTGGTGTGGAAGATATTGTGTCATAGATAGATTCTCCTTAGCTAATGTACTGAAGAACCACAAGAGAGATCATGTTCTGAGAACAAATCAATTCGTGTGATAACATATAGATTACAGAAAGTAAATTTGGATGGACATTCCATTTACATCATAGAAATATTCTGCATCACAAGAGACTTAAAATAAGCTAACACATAATAAATATAATTCATTTTCTATATAATTCATGTAATTGAGAATATTAATAAGGATACATAATAGATTGAATAATCACATATCCTCATGTGGTTCTCAGGAAGCATCCAATAAAGGTGACAACACCAGTACATTTCTCCCAAATTATAGAAAACTCATATGGAATAGTATTTATATCATAGGAGGTCCTTTAAAAATGTTCAAACTATTCATACCGAACCCTAGACATCTCACCCTAGTCTTGTGGAACCCTACATGTTTATAGATCAAGTATAGTGGTGACTATTATGAATGTGGCTTGACTGGCATAACAAAACCAACTCATTTCATTTTTTACTCATATTAGGACTGATTCATGCAAAACATATGCCAGGACACCCTCTTGACTTGGCATCCTTGACATGGAACATCATCTAGGAAATGCCTCATTGACTATCGTGACACCCACTATATGTGTCAGCCAACACTTACAATGAGACTTGAGAATGTCTACTAGATCATTTGAATCATTCTAAATATTCCCACCATTTCATTTGATGACCTACAAGACAAAGAAAACGTGTTTTGTGATGTCCACCACACAAAACAACCGGAATTATGAGAAAATCCTTTACATATTTCATCTAGGATATGCAGAGTCCTATAGAAAATTCATCTTGATAACTTGATTTTGTTTTATAGTGTTATGAATATTCTCAAACATATTTTACAGATAAATAAGGCATGTTGAATTGAAAATTTTCACATGAAAGGTAGGAAAGAATATCATATCAATAAGGAATCCCAAAAATTGATAACTTTTTCCAACCTTGGTGTGCATGTTCCATCCAAATGGAAACCTCTATCTATAAAACTCAACTAAATGGGAATCCTCTATCTATAATCCATGTATGAAAGGAAACCCTTAGTCTGTAATCCCTTAATACAATGGAATTCTTAGTGTGTAATCCCTCTCCAAAGGGCATACTAAGAATTGATAACATTATCCACACTCAATGTGTAATCCTATAAAAAAGGGAAACTGCTATGTGTAATCAAAAAATATAAAGGAATACAATTTGTGTAATTCCCAAATGTAAGGGTAACCCCATATTATAATCACTAAAGGCATGAGAAGCCTCAGGGTATATTCCCCGACAAAAGGGCATCATAGGACTTGATAACCTTATTCAACCTCAACATGTAATCCCCAATGATTTGGGAAACCTCAACAAGAAAGGCCAAACCAATTGTACTATAAGGACTCTAAATCCTAACATAACCATGATATATAGGATTCCTTCCTATGACCTGATATCTATATCATATCCCCAATGGTCTATCCTAGTAGATATTTCCTACATCAATATAAACTAGGACATTTCATTTTCTATTCCTGGTTTACCACTACAAAAATATTTTACATGGGGTTGGGGTGTTTTAATTATCGTATCATTTTAATCAGTCAAATAAAAATGGCATAGGTGTACTTATACATGATCAGCTTTTTGTTCCATAACATGTAATCCTTGATGATATTGGATTTCAAAGAGTGTAATCCCTGACAAAGTGCAATATGATGAAACTTATTACGACTCTATCTAGTATACATAGGATTCCTTCCAAAGGATTGATCACATGTTAAAACACAATAAGGGAAGTATTAGCACATATTTATTATGTTATAGAGTAATGAAATATACTATCTTCATACCTTGTTTCCCATAATGATAATATCTCATGTGATCTTAAGAAATTTCAACAATCATATTAGATGTGCCATTAAACACTGTAAGGAAAAGGGAATAGTTAGTGAGTAAGAGCCATACTATCGTTCTATGATAAATCATATTCATGAAATTACCAGAACTTGTAGGACATATTCTTATGAGTTGATATCATATAATAATCTATTTCAATGAAAGTCTCATTTCTCTGATATTTCAACCATTGGGAACCAATCATTCCAAAGGACAAATCACTCTACCTCATCCCACATTAGAATGATAAAACAAAAAACTATTATGAATATTATTCTTTCATATTCATGATATAAAATATGCCACTTCAAGGAATGAGGTAAATATGAATCCTGAAAAGGACCTTACTCTTTAATAAGCCCCATAACCACATGCAATGAGGTCAGCCTCTTCCCAACCCTTATTTTCCACATCGAGAATTACTCATGCGGGGATATGGAATCTAAATAAACATGTTTATGGAATCATTAATCTACAACATCAATGAATAACACAACATGAATGTGATGATGATTGGAATGATAAAATCCTCCCCCGTAAATGGTCATCTACATTTGTCCCATCCCCAGGGTGTGACAGAACTGTAATAAATTTAATTCCTTCAATAACCAGGATATGTAGGACATCACCTCGAGAGTTGATATTAATCATATGACACCAACCTACTAACACATTTTTCCTTTTTTCACAAAATTAAAATTATTGATCTTTAATGAAAATTGTGTGTTTTTATTCATGAAATAATAATGATTTGTTAGATTCATCATAATGGCATAAATTCCACCACTGAATATTATTTTCCACCTTCTGTGGTAGAAAATATTATTGTATTTTGTTGTACAGATGTATCATATAAAACATATATTCATTACAGAGAAATGGATGATGAGTTTTATATACATATATATGAATTCATTAATGAGATCCCCTTTCATTTGTACATCAATGGGATCAATTTTTATTTGTATATAAGGAGATTTAACATGTAATTATTTTGTTATGGTAACATATCACATATAATGCTTTGGATGATATTAGTGAAAAATATCTTAAATATGGAAGAGAGTCTATGTGAAGGAAACGATTCCCCAATAAGGCCAAAATGATCTCAAACTACCAACCTCTTGACCAATGCATGTCCCTAAGTGTCATTGGGTAAGAAATACCATATTACCATTCGAAAGTAGGTATATACCTAGAAATTGATATGGGATCCATTGGGAGTCTCATTTAATAATGAAAATGAACTGCTGATAATTATTGTAAAATAAATTGAACCACCCTCAACCATTTATCAGAACCAACCAAACCTACCTTAGTGAGGGTTTCAATGGTCATCTATTTCCTATCAAAACAGAAATGATGAACATGATGTGAATATTAACAATATAGAATTATTGGTTATTGTCCGTAGGTACATATTGAATTCCACCATACTCAAAAAATGATGAACCTGGAATCAATATATTAAAAAACACATTATTTGTTAACTTCTATTGGGTAATTTAATTTCCACCAAAATGAAAATTAACATACTGAAACTGAAATGATAATATGTAATAAAAAATGATTATTTATATTCCATTGGGACATAATTTCTGTAAACTATATGAAAATGAAATTGTGAAACTGAAATGAATCTATCAAATAAAAAAATTATGTTAATTCATCGATCCATTTTGTCTACACACCATATGGAATCTTAAATGGAGGAATCAACATGAATATTTTTAGTAAAAATTGATCATTGAAACAGGAATAATGACACCATGATTTGAATATCCAATAAAAATAATGTAGTAAGACTTGAATGATCCTACATATGATCTCCAGAAATAAGGGTTCTCACAATATAAGTTCATCCTCATTTTGACACGTCCAAAGAAGTATAAAATCAAGATCAAGAATAACAAGGAAATTGGGTTATCCATTCATCTAAAATTGAGAACATTATGTCTAAAATATTTCACTAATTAGATACCTTGATATTTATATATTTCATGAGAGTATATAATTTCCAATCACCAACATCCTTATCAAACATTATTTCCTCTTCACCTAGCAACTGTTCTGGTAAATTAACTATCGATGCAACCACTGTGGGATCCAAATGATCTCACATTCCCCAAAACTCCTATTTCAGGTGGAAAATGTAAAGTGTCGTAAAATTGAAGGTAAATTTTTTATTAATTTTCTTTGTTATTTTACGAGTACGCAGTTTTTAACAGCACCTGATTCTGAGGCCCGGTGTGCCCAGAATAATTTTCCGAAGTTTAGATCATGTACGATTAGTGAAAGAACGGGCAAGTTTTCCTATATTTTGAACCAGTGCTCGGAATCGAAATATGAGGGAAACAATGGAATCACAGTGCCAGTAATTTCTTAGGAACACCTTTTTTGTAGTTGCATTTTCTCGGGTGAGGTTATTAAATAAATGGGTTAACTAAAGAATGAAATAAAAATTTGTGCCAAAATTTTAATTTTCTATTCTAAGTAGTTTATAAACTATGCATGGAGGTTGGAGTGGGACCCAATACATCTTAACTACACTAGGTAGAATATTAGAGAAGTGGGGCCCACACAAGCCCCACCCCTTCAAAACCCTTAAAACCTCCCTCGTCCATTTGATTGTGTAACACACTCGCACCACCTTTTTAATGACAGGTAAACTCTCCCAATTTAATCGACTATTAAAGGATCTTAAATTAATTTAATTAATTGTATGATATCTTTTTAAATTTTAAATTTAATGTTGGCATGCGTGTGTATTTATAAATTAAGACAATTTCTTATTTTATTGGGGGTTGATTCGTTGTGCAGAAAGAAGGAGAGGACTCTTTCGCTCTGAAGAACATCTTCTTCCTCATCGAAGAATGCGAAGAACGCTAAGTCTATGACGAATAACTCCATCACCGCAAGGGAATCTCCATTTCGCCTCATCTCCTCTCAGCAGCCGGTAAGAGATGCCTTCTTTGGAGAATGACGACGCGCCGTATCCTTCTTCGGAGAACGACGATGCGCTGCGTCCTTCTTCTGGCGAACAATGAGGACGTATACAGCGCGGTCTTCCGTGACACCATCTTCTGTAACGTCCTTTTCCTACGATGAACCTCGTTCGACGAATTCATCAAGGTAGGGGTTTGAGTTAAAATTTAATGGATTAAATTTCTTCTTGCCTTATCAATGTTATTTTATTTTGGGCTGCCTGTTATCGTTATAACTAGAGGAGGTCGGACCGCACGAACACGACCGACCCTCCTCCCCATTTGATGTTGTACTTGTCGCAGAGTGTGGAAACAATGAGGAACACGACGAAGAAACGTGGCACCGTCGCACTGCGCCGTTGAGGCCGAAAGAAGCCAGGGCTGGAGTCAGGCCACGGAGGAGGGGCGCGGCGCCATCGCACAATGCTAAAGAACTATGAAGAGGCCACCGCCGGAGCGGGGCCACAGTGGAGGGGCGCGGCGCTGTCGCACTACGCCGGCAAGACAAGTCCGCGGCTTGAAGCTGCGGTGGTGCAAGGAGGGGCGGTCGGACCCGCCGACCGCCGGTGCTTTGGAGGGGAGGGACCGTGGGGTCCCGCAGTGGCAACACCGGCCGGCCAGCCGGGCCAGCCATTTCGGAAGGACAAGGGGTCGTAACCCCCGGCTGGCCAAGAGGTGGGGCCCCCTCATGGTAGTTTTTTCTTCATTCAAGGGGGGCAGCGCCCCCCCCCCCCCTCAGCATCCCGCTCGGCCAAATGGTCGAGCCGCTGGCCACATGGGCCGCACCGGCTGGGACGGGCCATGCCTGTTGGGTCGGGCCACGCCATCCGGGCCAAGCTATGCCCCGATGGGCCGGACCTGGACCCAGGTCGGGTCGCCCGGTACGGGCCAACCCAAGGGGTCTCGGGCCGGGTCGGTCCTGTCCCAAAACACCCTAAAACCGGACATGTTCGTTTAAATGCCCGTAACATGGGCTACGTACCTCCAAATGACGCATCGTTAGTTGTCATGCGATCCCTGGATCGAGCCGGTCGTTTCAGTATATTACACTAAAAATTTCATAGAAACATGGGTATGGCCGTGTAGGTTCGAACACGAAACCAACTGGGCCCTCTGACCGGAAACACCTATAACTTGAGCATTGGACGTCCGATTGACGTGTCGTCAACTTTGTTGGATCCCTCTTGTTGAGACGGACCTTTTGGCTTACTCCGCTCAAGTTTTGGATGTAGTTGAAGTAAGGTCGGGTAGGTTTTGACTTAAAAACCAACCGGGCCCCTAGGACGAAAAAGCCAATAACTCTCAGACTAGGCGTCCGATTGACGCGTTGTCTGTCGCGTTGAGTTTCTTTTATCGAGATAGAACTTTGGGATACATCAACTATGTACTACGTCTCAGTTGATGTGTCGACCCACTTGGATCGTGGAGCATACCCTCCTGAAAATGAGTATGATGTGTGCGGGAACCCTAGAGCTGGCTGCGACTACGACGACGATGACGACTGCACTGAAATCCTCCGTGGGTTCGGCAGCGACGATGACTGCACTGAAATCCTTCGTGGGTTCAGCAGCGATGATGACCGTACTAAAATCCTCCGTGGGTACAACGACGATGACTACTATTCTTTTATCCTACGTGGGTCCGGTAGTACTATTGTTCTTTTATCCTACGTGGGTTCGACAGTATTTAACTTTGTACTTGTATCCTACGTGGGTCTGGCAGAGTAGCTGGTCTTGTATCTTACATGGGTTCGACAGCTTAGATGGTCTAGTATCCTACGTGGGTCCCAACATAGATGAATCAGTGGATACATCTGATCATCTCTATCACCTTACAAATAAGTGTACCTGTGGGAGATGAGTCTTGACATTTCAATCAATATCTTCGATATGATTGACTTTCTTTCCTATGTGGATTAGGTTGTGTTATCCTGTGTGGGTTGGTTGTGCTATCATGTGTGGACTAGATCGAACATGGGATCGAATGATGGAGTCGAACAGGAATTGATGACTTAGGTATATGTATGGTCATATACCTAAGTGGTGTTGATTGTTACTTCGTGATTGTATCTTTCCGTTGTGAGTTATCCTTTGTGGATTCTGGGAGACCTTCAGGGGTCTCGGGGTCCCTACTAAGTAGCGTATACTCACCCCTGCACAGGATATGCCCACACTACATTGTGTTGGATGCAGACGATAGACATCGCTGATCGTGGTTAAGGCTCGTGGAGCAAGTCGGTACCTGTAGGCGGACCACTGGGCGGGACATACAAAGAGTGGACGGCTGGACCCAAGGAGCTGAGGAGGCTATCTATACCCACCCTTCAGGTAGGATTCCTAGAAGATGACTCAGTGTTGCGGCTTTACTTTTTTAGTTGTTGTACTTTCTTTTCAGTTTTACTTTACTTCAGATGGGTTTGTATTCTTGCCCATTTACTTTCCACCACTTACAGTTGAACCCAGTTTACGTAGTGTTTACTTCAGCTATCTTACTCTGCGGTGTTTGTATTCTTTATAAAGGCAATGCCTTCTCTTTTTATTGGGATTTACACCTTTGGTTCTATTCGCCAGCCCCTGGCCTATGGAAGGAAGGCTTGGGGTAGTCACGGCACGGGTCCGGAGGATGGTTCGTGACAAATTGGTATCAGAGGAGTTCGATTCTACTGCAGAACATAGGACTCTGATCTTTCTTCTATGAGAAACAATATTGTTTAGGGTATTGAGTGTGGTTATAAGTCCAGGGAGTCCAGTGTTGGTGTGTCGGCCGATGTATCCATACACCAGGACCATGACTTCTGATTTCCAACTCAGTGCATAAAAACATTGATTGCATGTGTGTTTGAATGTTTTCATTGTGCTTACCTTGTGTCAGCTCACCAAGTATACTGTATTAATCGTGGAGCAACTTTTTCTTTTCAGGATGGCTCCATGATGGCAGCTAGCTGAGGTTCCGAGCATTGTGCGATACGACAACCCACCGAGCGATGAGGCCTCGGTGCAGGGCCCTTTTACAGAAGAGGCTCCAGCAGTGCCAGTACCCACCGAGCCACTGATGCCACCAGCCCCAGCCGCTGAGAGTGCACATTTCCTTAGTGCACTGCACGAGTTCCAATATCCAAGACCACCTAGGTTCCATGGGGAGATGGACCCTCAGGTATCCGAGGATGGGATGGAGGCTGTAGTTCGAGTTTTCAGGTGAGTTGGGACACCAGCTGACCTCATGGTGATCCTTGTAGTGAGCCTCCTGCATGCGGCAGTAGGGAGATGGTGGAGCTTGATGCTCCAGGTGCACGATGAGGAATCTCATCTATGGACGGACTTTGAGAGCCTCTTCATCTCAGAGTTCGTCCCCGCCACCCTCCGTGCGGTGCACATCTAGGAGCTACTACAGTTGCGGCAGGGCAACATGAAGGTAGCCCAGTACTCGTCAAGATTTACCGATCTCTCGCGCTATTCGACGGACATGATACGAGACCCATTCTTCTAGGCTTGGACCTTTGAGCAGGGGCTGAGGCATGAGATCAGGGAATCGATGGTCTCCCTCAGAATTCCAATGTAGGCAGGAATACTTGAGAAAGCCCTTCTCATAGAGAGCTTTCTTGCTGAGCCTACTCCAGCAGCAAGACCTACAGCAAGGCAGCACATAGCCGAGCCTTCTTTAGCTGGCAGTCGACGGACGTCACATGGGTCTAGGAGGACCATAACAGTAGTCGGACGACCTCAGGACACTGGCTATGAGGTGCGAGGCACACGGTGTAGATCCAGCCTTCTGAGGAGCAGACAGTGCTACGCATGCAGCGGGCAGGGCCACATGGCTCGTGACTGCCCGACCCGCCATACAGAGGAGCAACAGACAGTTGAGAGGCCACCTAGGCAGAGTCAGATGGTTGACCGTGGCGGTCCGCAAAGAGTAGGTGGACGAGGCAGAGGAGCTGGCCGAGCAGCAGGTGGTGGGAGATGCATTGAGGCTTTACCACCACCACCACCAGGAGGCCCACCCCGACCACAGGGAGCTGGCGGGAAGAGACATGCTCAACTTTAGGCAGTGGAGGCCTACGACCACGGCATGCCAGAGATGATTTGAGGTACTATCTGTGTCTACTCCACCCTTTCTGCAGTAATTATAGACACAGTAGTGAGTCATTCTTTTATTCTCGTGCCCTTGTTCGGAGCTCGGAGATTCCAACTGAGACTTTGGCTCGATTTTTACGGCTAGAGACTCCTACGGGAGAAGAATCGACGATTACGAACTGGTTCTGGTAGTGTGATCATACTCAAGGAGGTGAGATCTTCCACTGGGATCTTCTTATAGCAGCGTCGAGGCCTTACGATGTCATCTTGGGCATGGATTGGTTATCTACAGTTCATTCTCAGATCGACTATATTAGGCGCAGGTTCAATGTGTCTGCACCGATGGGAGTAGGTTCACCTTCACCGGCGAGAAGGGGGCCTTTGCAGCGCAAGACGAACTCACGCAGAGGAGAGGACATCTGATCACTCATCAGTTGGCTATCCTCATCCTAGGAGCAATTGACGTGTAGAGTCCGAGTTTTCCTGTAGTGGTGGATCAGTATGCGGACGTGTTTCCTGACGAAATTCCAGGACTACCTCCTCACATAGAGGTATACTTTTATATTGAACTATACCCTGGGATAGACCCGATATCCGCACCAGCATAATGGATGGCTCTGGATGAGCTTCGAGAGCAAAGGGTATAGTTGGAGGACTTGTAGGGAAAGAGATTCATATGTCCCGGTGTTTTACCTTGGGATTCCTGGATTTTGTTCGCCAAGAAGGCAGACAGATGCTTGAGACTGTGTGTCGATTATCATCACCTGAATCAGGTTACTGTGAGGAACAAGTATCCACTACCGGGGATTGATGACATCTTCCATCAGCTCAAGGGAGCATAGTGGTTCTCGAAGATAGACCTCAGGTCAGGATATCATCAGCTCAGAGTTCGGGATGAGGACGTCCAGAAGACGGCCTTCAGATGTCAGTATGAACACTATGAGTTCTTGGTTATGCCTTTCGGCGTAACCAACAATCCAGCAGTGTTAATTAGTCTCATGAACATGATCTTTTATCCTTACCTTGATCGATTTGTTGTGGTCTTCATTGAAGAAATTTTGATATACTCGACCACTGTGGACGAGAATGCCTACCACTTGCTGGTTGTACTGGACACACTCCGAGAGCACCACCTTTATGGTAATCTCTATACGTGTCAGTTATGGTTGTGTGAGGTCCACTTATTGGGACACGTCTTCTCTGAGGTGGGATATGTGGTGGATCCTGCGATGATCGAGGCAGTGCTAGCTTGGGAGCCACCCAGGAGTGTGGCAGTGGTGTAGAGTTTCTTGGGGATAGCTGGATACTACCGGAGGTTTGTGCCAGAATTATCCAGAGTTGCGGAACCACATTTAGCTTTGACGAAGAAGGGTAAACCCTTCATGTGGTCAGATAGATGTCAGCATAGCTTCTAGGAGCTGAGACAGAGATTGACCAGCGCACCTATCTTGAGACTACCAGAGGAGGGAGTAGGGTATGTAGTCTACTATGATGAATCAGGGACCAGACTCGAATGTGTCCTAATGTAGGAGCGGGCAGTGATCACCTATAGATCACAACAGTTGAGGCAGCCTGAGCAGAACTACGCTACCCATGACCTGGAGTTAGGAACAGTGGTCTTCTCTCTAATGATGTGGTGACACTATCTGATGGGCGAGCGCTTTACAGTCTATTCTGACCACCATTGTCTCAGGTATATCGTCTCACAGAAGGACCTGAGCTTGAGACAGTGACGATGGCTCTAGTTCCTCCAGGACTATGACTTTGAGATAGTCTATACTCCTGGAAAGGGAACGTAGTAGTCGATGCTCTCAGCAGGAGGACATGCATTCATCTACTTGGAGAGGCGACAGAGCAGCTAGCCGCCTTGCAGATATCCTTCGTGGATAGAGATAAAGCAGCCTTTCTTCGGTCAGTCATAGTCACTCCTCCACTTCTTCAGCAGTTCAGAGACGCACAACGTGGGGATGTTGACTGTGAGATGCGGCGTGCATAGATATCCTCAGGACAGGAACCAGACGAATTCTCTATTGGAGGAGAGCACGACGTCCTTTTCAGAGGACGTACCATGGTACCAGATTTTTTGCAGGAGGAGGTTTTGAGGAAGTTTCACACTTCCCCTTTAGCGGTATATCCACGAGTGGTGAAGATGTACTAGGATCTTAGATGACAGCACTGGTGGCCGGGTATGAAGAAGGTTGTAGCAGATTTCGTTTCTCGGTGCCTCACCTTCCAGCAGGTGAGGGCAGAGCACCAGGTACCAGGAGGCTTGGTACAACACTTGGAGGTCCCGGAGTGGAAGTGGGATGTGATATCTATGGATTTCGTGACTGGAAAACCACGTACTTCTAGAGGTCACGGCTCCATTTGGGAGATTGTCGACCGACTCACCAAGTCGGCCCACTTCGTATCCATCAGAGAGCAGGGCTCAGTGGAGAGCTTGGGATGACTCTACATTCAGAAGATCATGAAGCTTCATGGTGTTCCATCATCTATCGTCTCTGATCGAGATGCTCACTTTACTTCCCGACTTTGGAAGGGGTTGCAGGAGGAATTTGGGACGCAGCTACGTCTGAGCATTGCCTTTCACCCTCAGAAAGATGGTCATATGGAGAGGAACATTCATACACTCGAGGAAATGCTCCATGCATGTGTCCTAGAGTTTTTTCACAGCTGGGAGGACCACCTAACGTTGGTGGAGTTTGCATACAACAACAACTACCACTCCACCATCGGGATGGAACCATACGAGGCATTGTACGACCGACCTTCTAGATCACCTATGTGCTGGACAGACCCTTTGGAGTAAGAACTTGTAGGACCAGAGGTGGTCCGGGCCACGATAGAGAAGGTCTAGGTCATCCAAGAGTGGATGAGGATAGCCCAGAGCCGACAGAAGTCATATGCTGACAGGAGGCGGAGACCACTGGAGTTTGAGGATGGCGACCACGTTTTCTTACGGGTCCAACCTCGACGTGGATTATAGAGATTTGGTCGGGGTGACATGATATCTCTACGCTTCATCAGACCATTCCAGGTTCTCAGTAGTATAGGTGAGGTGGCTTATCACCTAGCTCTACCACCTTAGTTGCACCGGGTGCACAACGTCTTCCACGTATCTCAACCGAGGAGGTACGTGCATGACCCGACGCATATCCTCGACCATGGGGAGCTGGACATTGTAAACGGGGAGAATTTTGTGGAGGTCTCAGTGGAGATCGAGGATCGACTGGAGTGGGTCCTACGTGGGCAGTCGATTCCTCTAGTGTGCATCAGATGGCAGCACGAGAACCTCCAGGAGATCACTTGGGAGCGGGAGGCCCAGATGCGTACTCAGTACCATCTATTGTTTCCCTAGTTTGTGATGTATCATTATGGGGACGTAAAGCCCTAAGGTGGGATTAATGTAAAGACATGCAAATTTCATGGAAATTTTATTCTTATTTTCTTAGGGATTTTACGAGTACGCAGTTTCTGACGGCACCTGATTTCGAGGCCCGGTGTGCCCGGAATAATTTTCCGAAGTATAGATCGGGTACGTTTATTGAACGAAGAGCGGGTTTTCCTAAATTTTTAACTGGTTCTCGGAATCGAAATACAAGGGAACTGATGGAATTGCAACTCCAGTAGTTTATTAGGAACTCTTTTTCTAGAGTTGTGTTTGCTCGAGTGAGTTTATTAAATAAATGTGTTAACAAAAGTATGAAATAAAAATTTGTTCCAAAATAATTATTTTCTCTTCTAAGTAGTTTATAACCTATGCATGGAGGATGGAGTGGGACCCACTAAATCAACACTCCACTAGGTAGGATATTAGGAAGTGGGGCCCACATGAGTCCCACCCCTTCAAATCCCTTAAAACCTCCCTAGTGCATTTGATTGTGTAACACACCCGCACCCCCTTTTTAATGACATGTCAACTCTCCCAATTTAATGGACTATTAAAGGCTCTTCAATTAATTTTATTAATTGAATGAGATCATTTTAAATTTCAAATTTAAGGTTGCCATGCATGTGTGTTAATAAAATAATACAATGTCTTATTTTATGGGGGGTTGATTTGTTGTGAGGAAAGAAGGAGAGGACTCTTGCGCTCTGAAGAACATCTTCTTCCTCATCGATGAACGCGAAGAATGATGAGTCTATGCCGAAGAACTCCATCACCGCAAGGGAATCACCATGATATATTTTCTCCTCTCCACAGCCAATAAGTGACTCCTTCTTCGGAGAATGATGACGTGCCACATCTTTCTTTGGAGAATGATGACGCACTGCATCCTTCTTCGCGTGAACACCCACGACGTATACGGTGCCCTCTTCCGCGACGCCGTCTTCCGCAACGTTCTTTTCCCGCAACGAACCTCGTTCGATGACTTCATCTAGGTAGGGGTTTGAGTTCAAATTTAATGGATTAAATTTGTGCTTTCCTTGTCGATGTTATTTTATTTTGGGTGGCCTGTTATCGTTATAATGGGAGGAGGTCGGACCGCACGAACACGACCGACCCTCCACCCCCTTTGATGTTGTACTTGTCGTGGCACGAACAAAGGCAGCTCGGTGCAACACCACTGCACAGAAACCAATAGAAATGTGGCGCCGTCGCGCTGCACCATTCAGGCCGAAAGAATCTGGGGCTGGAGTCGGGCCACAGTGGAGGGGTGCGGTACCGTCACATCACGCCAAAGAACCACGAAGAGGTCGCCGCCGGAGCGGGGTCGTAGCGGAGGGGCGCAACACCGTCGCGCCGTTCCGGTCATACAAGGTCGTGGCATGATGTCGGGGCAATGCAAGGAGGGGAAGTCGGAACCGCCGATATCCAGTGCTTTCGAGGGGCGGGACCGCGATGTCCCGTGGTGGCAGCACCGGCCGGCCAGCCGAGCCGGCCGTTTCGGAAGGACCGGGGGTCGTAACCCCCGACTGGCCAAGAGGAGGTCCCCCCTCATGGGGTCAGTTTCTTTATTCATGGGGGGAAGCGCCCCCCCCCCCTCTGCATCCTGCTCAGCCAAACGGATGAGCCGCTGGCCACGCGGGCCGCGCCGGGGTCACACCGGACCGGTCGTACAGGGTCGGGCCGCCCGCGCCGAGCCGGGCCGTGCCCGCTGGGCCGGGTCATGCCGGCTGGTCCAGGCCGGGCCGCGCCAGCCGAACTGGACCACACCCTGATGGGCCAGACCCAGACCCGGGTCGGGTCGACCCGGTTCAGGCAGACCCAGGGGGTCTCGGGCCGGGTCAGTCCGGGCCCAAAACCCCCTAAAACCGGACATGTTCGTTAAAATGACTCTAACATGGGATATAGACCTAAATATGATGCACCGTCAGTTGCGATGAGTTCCTTGGATAGAGACGGTCGTTTTAGTATTTTACACTCAAGCTTTAGAAGAACTTTGGGTACATCCGGGTTGGTTCGAACACGAAACCAATCGGGCCCTCGGAGCGGAAAAGCCTATAACTTGAACTCTGGACGTCCGATCGATGTGTCGTCGACTTTGCTGGATCCCTCATGGTGAGAAAGACATTTTGGATTACTTCTCTCAAGGTTTGGACGCAGTTGGAGTATGGTCGGGTTGGTTTTGACTTAAAAACCAACTGGGCCCCTAGGACGAAAAAGCTAATAACTCTCAGACCGGGCGTCCGATTGACGCGCCGTCTGTCACGTTGATTTCCTTTTATCAAGACATAACATTGGGATACATCAAATTATGACTATGTGTCAGTTGATGTATCGACCCCCTTGGCTCATGGAGTGGACCCTCCTGGAAACAAGCATGCTGTTTGCGGGAACCCTAGTGCTCGCTGCGACTATGACGATGGTGACGACTGCACTAAAGTCCTCCGTGGGTTTGGAAGCGATGACGACTGCACTGAAATCGTCCTTGGGTTCGGCAGTGATGACGACCGTACTGAAATCCTCCATGGGTTCGATGGTGATGACTACTGTTCCTGTATCCTACGTGGGTCTGGCAGTACTACTGTTCTTGTATCCTACGTGGGTTCGGTAGTATTTGACTCTGCACATGTATCCTACGTGGGTCCGGCAGAGTAGCTGGTCTTGTATCCTATGTGGGTCTGATATCTTAGCTGGTCTAGTATCCTACGTGGGTCCTAGCTTAGATGAATCAGTGGCTACATCTGATCTTCTCCATCAACTTATAATGAAATGTACCTGTGTGAGATGTGTCTTGACTTTTCAATCAATATCATCGATATGATTGACTTTCTTTCCTATGTATATTGGGTTGTCTTATCCTGTGTGGGTTGGTTCTTCTATCCTGTGTGGACTAGATCAATCATGGGCTAGGATGTTTGATCCGAACCGGAATTGATTACTTAGGTATATGTATGGGCATATACCTAAGTTGTTTTGGTTGTTACTTTGTGATTGTATCTTTCCTTTTTGAGTTATCCTTTGTGAATTCTGGGAGATCTTCGGGGGTCTCGGGGTCCCTAATGAGTAGCGTATAGTCACCCCTACCTAGGCTATGCCCCCACTACATTGTGTTGGATGTATACGATGGACAGCGCTGATCGTGGTTGAGGCTCGTGGAGCAAGTTAGTACCTGGAGGTGGACCACTGGGTGGGACATACACTGAGTGGACGACTAGACCCGAGTAGTTTAGGAGGCTATCCGTACCCACCCTTTTGGTGGGATTCCCAAAGGATGGCTCAGCTTTGCTTCTTTAATTTTTCAGTTGTTGTACTTTCTTTTCAGTTGTACTTTACATCATTTGGGTGAGTATTCTGGCTCATTTACTTTCCATCACTTACAGGTGTACCCAGTTTACTTAGTGTTTACTTCAGCATGCTTACTTTGTGTTGTTTGTTTTCTTTATAAAGGCAATGCCTTCCCTTTTTATCGTGATTTATGCCTTTGGTGCTAGTCTCCATCCCCTGGCCTATGGAAGTCGGGCTTGGGGTAGTCACGACACGGGTCCCGAGGATGGGTCTTGACAGAAAAAACTGTGGTTCCAAAATTCCTCCAACATAGAACAGTCTCAACAATAGAATTAAGACGTGGGGTATTCAAAACATGGAAATTGGTATGTTTGCACCACCCATGAAAAAATACACCAATCTATTGCCCCTTTTCACCAAATATTAGAGATTCAAGAGCTTATTTTTGCATCATGATTATATCCACATTCCATATATGATAATGATGGCCTAGGAAGTAAAATATGGCTCACTTATAGTTCATGTAACATTATGGAGGGAACCTATCAACCACCACCATCGGCATTGTCCTGCCGGTACCAAACAGCTGCCAACTGATGGTATCACCATACATGATTAAACCTCTAATATCCATGCATGAACAACAATGAAAGATCAATGGGGAGGAAGGAATGGGATATATTGAAGAGGTATCAAATCCCCACTCTTATTGATGAGTCATGAAGGAAAATCCTATCTAGATCCAGCAAGTAGGCTCAAATCCTTGCTATCTTAGAAGAAGTCAATGCACATATTCCCGTAGATTACATGTGATATGTTCATTTCCCTACCTCCTTACATAAATCCCATCATGATTTTCTAGTGGAATGAGCATGGAATTGGGCACATATATTTCAACTTCAGTCAAAGACATCATCTATTTTATAGTGGTTAAAGGAAATGTGTAGGGTTATATCAATCCAAACCGTTTAAAAATGTAAATATATTCTAGAAATAGTTGAATAACACCACCTACATATTCCATCCCTCTTAAAAATAATGGTACTTTCACATATTCCTATCTCTATAGACCGAACAACTCGATACTATGATCATTACAAACAGGTTTCTATTCTAAACCAACTACACTTTTTTTCTCCCATCTAGGGGGATTATCAACTTATTATAAGAAAGGAAGAGGCATTATACCAGGTGAATATTTCCATTCAAAATGGGACTCACTATGTGAGAGCAGTACATTCCATGGGACTAGGGAACAACATTATCGATGAAATACAAAAACATATTTTGAAGGCCCAATATCAAGCTCTTATCTATATTCTAGCTATGGTTCACCTCATGATAATGTCAAAATCCATAGGATGAGCTCATATTACCATGAATGATGTCTGGAAACACACTATAAAGGCCCATAATTAATAATATAGACTCACTCTGGTTATGGGATGACCCTTTTATAATGGAACCGACCCCATGATAGGGTCATATTCATTTTAGTAATTTTTCCTAGTACATTATAGTATATCATGGAATCCATGCATGTAATCATTCTCCAACCAAAAAATGGATACGATAGAATATATTTTTTGGTAATATAAGAGGAGGCTCATATCCATTATCACATTCTAGAGGTCTCTCATCATACAATGAAAAGGAATGTACATTAAAACCAGGCTCATATTAAGGTTCCATATGGGTCTCACCATATTAGTGGGAAACATTACTATTCTAAGGCTCATATTCCATCAATGAAATATAATCAAAATATCCAAAATTATTATGATTTGGTTGAAATTCCTATCCTATTTGGGTACCAATAGGTAAAAATTTCATATGCCTCATGATTTTTTTTTTATTATTATAAATAATGATATAGTTAATTGGTATCTTCAAGAAGCATCTCAACAATAGTCTCATACTCCCTTAGATTTAGAGATTTGTAAGAATGTTTTAGAAACCTTCATATAATAGGTTCATATCCATACACAATCTGAAACGGTAGGTAGGAATATTACAAACCTGATGAAAAACCTGACCCATGATTCTAATTTTCCTATGGACGGTGTCATTGAGGTAATTTGAGACATATTTTCAACACCATATGGGATCATCAACTCTTACCCCAAAGAGGAAGATGATAATTACCATGATATTCTTCCTCGTCATTATATGGAGATGGATTATATAAACTATACTCCCTACATTAACCATGTTCAACATCTGCATGGTGATATATCCCATGGAAAAGGTAATCATACCATTCTAAGAAACCTCTATATAGAGAGGTGTCCTAAACTCTGACAAATTTATATAGAGATGTGCTCGAAACATCTGGGTCAACAATATATAGATCCTCATCCACATTTTGTATCACCCACTCTCCCTCGCAAGTGACCATCAGAATCATATACTATAGTCTGACCGGTTAAAGGTGTGTAATTCTGATTAATAGCACTCCAACATTGACATATGGAGAAATTTTGTTAGAAAAAACATCCCAATTGTGTTATGAACACTTTCTACCTCTACAAATGTGATCTTATATGTTAATAAATATTATTTCATTCCATATATAATAAAAAATATGTGGGTACTCATAAACACCTTTAGACTCAATACATGCCTGATTCAATATATTAAGTACTCCTTAAGACCATCAACAAACTCTATTTTTCAGCTGGACCTAGCTTCTATCTTGATTGACTGGGATAAAAACCCGTAAAAACACAAAAAAAACCCACAACCAAGATTTCTCCATTTTGTCATGTAACTTCTACTCCTAATCTATAAATCCACACCATATAATAATATTCATGGATGGGGATAGCATGGAGTATAAACTATATTTCACCACAAGAATAGTAGAACCCCTTGGAAATAGATTCCTCTAATGTTATATCCTCCAGGAAAATTAGGTTGCCAGAAAACCCTCCAGACAATTGGTCAATAAAAAATAATTTCATCACTTCCATAGTGAAAAATAATAATGAATATATAGAGTAAAAATACAATCTAATTTCAAACTAAGAGACTAAAACTAATATAAATTCATCTCGAACATGGGGATTGTTGTTTTGAAATCCCATACAGATTTCTGTGATGAATGGTTCCCATCATGAGCTTTCATCCCACCTAACTATTACATGATCAGAACTGCCCCACATCAAATGGGTTGGGGTAGTTGCTACCTTGTCACCATCTATGAGTTGACCCATCCCACCATGCAAAGGGAATATCTAACTCCACATACACCTCTCAAATCATCAATTACCAATAGTATTTCGGATATATAAACATTATCTTTGAACAATCCCCAACCCACAAGGATGGATGAATTTATAAATCAATCACTATACCCATGTTCATCATCCTTGAGGAGGTCCTAGAGACATCAAAAATTATTCCAGATCAACCCCACCACACCAAGATATTGGAATTTATATCGTCATTTGTTTCAATGGAGACATGAAATCCCTAACTAAATTCAGTAGATCCTCAATAATATGACCAATAAATTACATGCGTGTTGCAGAATAACCCATAGTCATTAGGGTTGTGGGAATTTTCATCACCATATTCACCACATAGGGGAAAATTGTTATCCATTTTGGGAGGGAAAAACCAATGGTCGGTATCCCACCTACACCACCCACTGAAAAACAATCATAAACTGGTTAGGTCCCTTTCAAAAATATTGATTTAAAACTTCCTCACTATAAATATTAAAAAAAGGGGAGGAACATACATCCAACGAAATCAAACATCACTGGGGTTGCAAATCAAAATTTTCCTATATAGAAATGGTTTTTAACAAAAATGAAGAAGTATTTGAAAAATTTTCTTATTTCATTGAAATTAATGTCAGAACCACAATTAATCAATATGACTCCACTTATATCATAATTATATATATTTTATACAATTCAGATCCCAAGTAAAATGTATAGGGTCAAGACATGGAAGGTAAACATAGGGATGTGACTGATTTGGATGTAGCAACTGAGGCTTCACACAACTGAAACTGAAGAAGGCTCCAAATACTATTAGCTTTTCAAAATGACATTCCACCTCCTTGGTGGAAAACTAACAAATAAAACTAGAATTCTATGACTACATCCCAATAAAAAACCAAATGGGTTTTTGTTCTTTACATGGAGGAACAATTGACACAATATAAGACTTAGTTACGAGCTCCTAGAAATCCTAATGTGGAGCTAATCAGTGGAAATATTCACACTGGGTAATATCGTGAGGAAGAGATGAATGTATTCCATCCAATATTTTATCCACCAAGAAGATGGGTACTAGAGCATTAGATAGGGTCCATATCAGGTAATATAGTCTACATAAATGTGGTATTTGAAAATGATCATTACTTCATTTAGTTTCCACAACATCCTGTCACTCATCAAGGAAATCATTCAGAATTGGGGAGAATAGAATAATATATTGAATAAAATGGTGGGTGCACCTCATCAATACCTTCCAACTCCCTAATGATGGGAGACAACTCATATAGCTATCCCCCCTTCAGTTTCTAAACTTCATCGTGTCCCCGACTACTTGAATGGATTCAATCAATGTGTGATTTACACCTGTGAATCCTATGAGAAATACATACACCAAATGGATGGATGAAACTACGCCTCAATCTAGCTTTTTCAAATCCTACATTATCTTCCTTTGATAGTGTGGGAATCCCTGAACAATATCTCACACACATTGTGTCCATTATATGCTGATTATGGTACCTCGAGATCAATAGGAGGAATGAAAGCTAATGTATATTATACAAACTCTGATATATCCATCCTTTGTTCGATATAAGATCCTAGAATCATGAACCTTTATAGGACTAGAATACCATCATAGTCAGTTCCTTTAGAAATTTAGTTAAAAATTGACGAAAACAATGATTGTTGAGAATCAAACTACAAGAGACATAAAATTGAGATAAAGGTAGAATTCATAGAAAGGTGGAAATGTTTAACCTATTCACTTAGTATCCCTCTAATGTTGGAGAAACTATTGGTACTCTATATGATTAAAATCATCATGACGATTTGAAATCACCTATAATCCTATGAAAGATTCAAGTTTGGTTTTATGAGTCTGTATAAAGGAAATTTGATCTTCATGACACCATTAAGATAACCCAATCCAATCGGTGACTCATTCTCACATCACATAGAAAAAGACCCAGAAAATTAGAAGAGATATTTTTCACTATCATGTCGTCAGTAATTCCTATCTAAGAAAACTATCATATAAAAAACCTCCAAAACCATCCTATCAGGTGAAATAACCATAGAATCTATCATGACCCAAATCATAGATAATACATATAAATAAAATGTTTTAGGAACATATGAATAAATAATACAACTTTTGAATTTAACTAGCCCACATTAATGACATGGATTCCATGGATAACATCCGGATCATTCTACTATATCCATGGATGCGAAAGTAGATTAAACTCATGGACAATACCAACTTATACCCTTTCCATATAATTCTTTGTTATAATATCCATGTCTACTTCCTCCTAAATTTCACCCTCAAAGGCATGTTCAGTCTCAAATAGGGGGTTGTAGTTTGATTCTTAGAGTATATCGATTTGATAATTGTTTCCCAGTCAAAAGATGATAGTGATTGGTAGAAAGTCTTAACTAGAAATGCCAAAATTTTTGAAAACTGTATGGTGTAAAAAATAGTTCACCGAGCTCATTCCACCCTCTGGGAACAACTATGTAGACCCATAACAACTCAACCACCCAATATAGAATCATCAAATATACATCCCATGGGTGGGTGTCAACATGATATGTATGAATAAAAATAATAGGATGATTTTTATTCCAATCAATGGAATCCTCTGGGTATTTTATATGTCTTACCTACAACATCCTAAGAGTGGGAAATCCCACAAGCATAACCCTTATAAAATAGTGATATCATATTGAGTTATTTAAATGAGATAGAATAGGAATACTCTTTACTTGATGATGAGTATTCTATAGATAATGAGTTTTCAATGAATTAATGAGTAATGGGTTTCTTTATTGATGTTTCTAGACCCAATATTATGTTTATATAAACATGACTAATATATATTCATATGAGACCCTTTTCTATGCTTTATAGAAGTCTCAAAAGAGATGGAGGTTTCCTAGAACATATCAGTTGTCGTAAACATCAAATTATCTTCCATGATCGCTTAGTAGGGGTTTAATTATCTTATAAACCAAGGAGGTGTGGAAGTATTGAATAACCTAAACCACAAAATGTATATTCTCCCATGACCTCTGCATATATACAAGGCCATCCACCGAAAATATCAAAACTCATTTGCCCCATATCTTAGAGAAAACCTACTTCCGGAAGTTCCAATCATTCGCAGAAAAGAATGAATTTATGAAAAAACTGGATGTGGTACCAACAAATAACTTAGTCCTTGATGATATACCTCTCTCAAAAGAACGCATGGAGTGGTTTATTGAATCCATTCATATGCTAGTGAAATTTTATATAGAAGTCTCTACAGATGAGTTTTATTGATTGGAAGCGATGCCAAATAAATTATATATCACCATGTCATTAACATGAAAATATTAAGAATAATACATTCAAGGAAACATAAGGTATCAATATGTTTTGGGAATACTCAATGATGTCATCATCCAAAGGAAAATGATTTTAAATGGTTCTGAGATCTACCCCATTCCGGTTTGAACCCACTGATATTTGGGATAAGGAAATGTGGATTTGTCTCCCAAAATGATGACCATTCATTGATATGATAATTGATAGAAAACAAATTTAACTAAGGTAAAATTTAATGATCAGTTTGGGGAACACATATATGAATTTAGGTTTATGGTTATGTTGAATTACTCTACTTATAATTTATTCCATAGATGTCCCGGAATCCACAAGCACCTAACGGTATAATAAATATCCCAACAGTGTTTTTAGTACCCCATTGATAGAAAGGATTTAAAAATGAAGGGTGAAAACATACACTTATAGACAATTAAATACACATATGTTGAAAATATTTCAAAAATAAGGGAGACATGAAACCAATGATGGATAGTGATACATAGGTAGAATCTCTCTGCTGCTTATGGGAAGCCACTAGGAATCTATGAAGTATTATATCCAATTACCATATGGTCCACATAAATATATTAGATGTGTTATTATTGATACTAGATGTCCATTACCCTCTTGTATCTAAGGAAATCCTAAAATACAATAAGATTTGTCATCCTCTACAATGACTCACGATGCTAGTTAAGATAATATCTTTTCTCATGGACTCTCTCACCATGAATGTAACGAAGATTTATAAATATTTATTAATTCATCTCGACATGTCTCCATAGTCTCATAGATGGATGAAAATAAGTATGACCACAGAAACTCCCCTCCAACAGTCATGGAATGTGGCTCCACTTCCACTGATGAACTCAAATAGATATATGTTGGAACTGAAGAAGACTTGTAGCCTAAAATGATTAATGTCTCAAAGCCCCTCATAGATTAAAATATTTAAATTTAAATTATGAAGCATAATAATTATATTTCAACTTGTAACTATAATAAAATTCCAATACTAAATCCATATGTGGATATTCACAATCCCGTACAACCTGATGAGAATTCGGTAGAGGCCACCAATGTAGAGGCAAAAGTATAAAATTTGATAAAATAGAACGGGTGAAATAACAAATATGGATTAAAAACATTCTCCCTATAATGTGAATTAATGGGTATATTGGTGTCTCCATTGACTTTAGTGACCCTAATAGTCACTTTCGAAAATAAAAAATCTTATTTCCGGTCAAAAAATGTCTGATCGATTCAACTCTTGGAATAAAAGACCTTTCCATCATGGATGGGTACTTGATGTACACTCAGATAAATATACCCCCTAGAAATGAAGAAAACACTTCTATAAAACCACCTATGTGATCTTGTTTATCAATTCATTCTCTTCATCTTGAATAATTCTAGTGCCACATATAAATACACCATTCATCATAATGTAATGTTGTTCGTGGGAAACATAGAGGATTGATATGTCAATATCCTTGTTATCAAATCCTGATAGTTATGTGATCACATCAATGACCTTTAAATAGTGTTTTAATTTAATTCATAGCACTATCTATTGATGAATCAGTTGAAATTCACATTCATGATAACATCTATGATGTTACATGGATTTGTGGTATGCCACCCTAACATCGAGGTCAACCTATATAAAACTATATCTATACAATCAATATCACCCAAGGAATACTCAATGATCTGATGGAGCTCCATGGGAACCTCTAGTACATTAGATTATTCAATTTGAGATTTGATGGAAAATATCTCCCCTTCACCATGCTAATGTAGAAGGAAATCTCTTATCAGTTGGATGTGGAATTCCAAGGATAATTTGTCTGTCTTTAACAGTATTGGCTACACCAAAACATCCAAATTTCTCCATTGTATGTATAGTCACTTGAAATTTACTTTTCCACCATGGAATCCTAATTAGTGGATGCCCTTACCCCCAAAAATATGCGGGGACATATAATATTGTTTATTCTTCATCAAGATAATGATTGGTACTGAGACTAGACACTATGGTGTCTTGAATAAGCTGTAAACAATAATATTTTTAGTGTAGAATAAAAGGAATAACATAAAATAAAATAAATTCCATATTGACCCTCATATTAATCCTCTAACCTGCAACCTTTAATTCCCTTAAAAAATTCTAGAATATATTTAGCTTCTAGATGTGGAGGTTTTTTATTCCCATGACCGTCCTCGAAAATGGTATATGTATTTCATGGTGCCTCATGAATTCATATCACAAAAACATTGAATACCTGAAGCTCAAATGATTTGTATTAGGGTGTGTATTTATATCTCCTAGAACCCGTGTCTTTATCACTATCTGAAGGTTTCAAAAATAATAATGATGAATACCAAGCCCTCAGTGCTCTCTCTGAATTATCCCTACATATTCAATTAGACTAGTAAAATATAAATGGGTACTCATAGATAGTGATAAAGTAGATCAAGGGTGAATATTTCATAGAAAAGAAAGAATAATACCCTATCATTGGAGATGTTATGGGACTGATATTAATGTTCCATTTTGATACAACATTGAGTTACATTCCCCAATAATACAATGGTTTTTCGGAAGTACTAGAAAATGTATCCATTGTCCTTCCAGACCCTGATCATGAAGAATAAATTCTATGTATCACACAACTAATATTGGTCTTAGTAATTTTCATTTGTGATTTTATAGAATTTAATCAGGTCAACACCTCCAATGTTCATAATGAATAAATGACCACCCCTGGATAGATGGTGCCAATAATTAGTTTTCTTCATAATTGTACTCTCTACATAGAATGAGATAGGACAGAAGATATTTGGGATCTTGGAGTGATATTTACCCTACTATTGGGTCCAAATTAGAAAATGACCCTATAAAAATGTGGCCTTGATGGAATAAACCGTAAATTCTGAGAAGAATGATAGATTTACACTAGCATGAATGAAGTACCTGAAGGATATTAAGGATGACATTAGTCTAGAACTAGGCCCTCCCATAATATTTCAATTTTTGGATATTAAGGGAAACCATTATTCTGGACGACATGTAATTCTCCAATAAAATTCAATTGTTATAGATTACTGAAAAACTTATTCATGAAACTCCTAAACCAGTGAATATGGTAAAATATTAATGCCCATTATACTTCTGTGGAATGGATGTGTTGGGTCCATATCCCCCATCCATGGCTATGTAGATCATGTAAATCATAACTACTACTGAATTCACATTGAAATGGGAAAAGGTGACACCCTTCAAGGAACCCATGTTGAATAATTTATTAAACATTCTAATTTCTCATGTAATCACTAAGTTCAAGGTATATCACCCAAAATATATAGAAAACGAGACCCACATATTTCTTATGGAGTTGATGAAACAATATTTCGAGTACATTATTGATTTTAAGCACCCATCTCATGGTCAGGTTGTGGAAAATGGAAATTTGGAGGAATTTAAAAAGATTATATGAAATATACTTTAGAATATTGTGATGAATGATAATAATCATGGCCCGAAAGATTCTACTTATGTAATGGTCCTATAATTACTCCACACATACCACCACATAAGAAACTACATACTCATTGGTGTATTAGACCACGAGAGTGTTGCCCGTAGAGTTCTTGCATCTTTATCCCTAAATATCAACACACATACAACTCATAGATAATGAAAAATAGAAAACATAGAATGATAAATTGTAAAAACAATATGAAAATAGGTTATCCACAAAACACAACCTGGATGTACATCAGAATTGAATTACAATTTCCTTTAATAATAAGGTTTTCCTCCGTTCTTTCATGAAAGGAGAAATGATATTAGTGCGTAGAACGACAATGTTACTAGGTAAAAATCCACCAAAATAGGAACCAAAATAGGAGGTACCATACATCATAAATGAGGACTTTCAGAAATGGTATTAAACATTTTCCACTATAGATAGAGAAAACGTCACACCCCCACTAATTTTCAGATTATCAAGAAATAAATTACATAGCTATCATAAAATGGGAATCCCCATTGGTGTAAGTCCTTCCATTAATCCCGATTACCTGAAATTATAAAATTCCAATATATCATGGTTATTGAAATTAAACAATACTATTTCATCCAAGTAAAATGATAGTAAAATGTGCCATTTCATCATAGTAACATGGTATTATATTAGTCCTACTCAATCTAGTTACAAGTCATTAAATTGTACAGTCTCATCCTGGTTACATGATGTTGACCAATTATATCTCTTCCCAACCACATGTCATTAAACAATACAGAAATTAATTTTTGGCATGATTATAATCATCATGGATCAATAATATTTTTTCTGATGCTTCCGTCGGGGTGCGTGCATCCGTCCGTCTGCGGAGGAGGACGCACTGAATTATTTCCCCGTAGTCCCGCTTTCCAATGGCGGGCGGCATTCGCTCCTTATTTAGGGACGTCTGCTCCTTGATCGAAACGGGATGATGGGATGTCGGTTCTTCCTTCTGTGGATTCCTCCTCAGAACTCGTCACCTAGTCAGGGTCTCCCTCATAGATTTAATACGTTGTTCGTGAAACTCTTCCCAGTGCCATGTTTCCATGGACGCCGGTTAATTACACTGCTTCTGTCGGGACATTCCAAAGGGTACTATCAGGGCAGCAACATTCAGTCAGTGGAGTAGTCATGTTGAGGCTACAGTAGTGTGTCTGGATGCTGGGGAACTGGCATGTCTGTCTATTATCCCTAGTCCTAGGGCTTCTCGAGGGCGTGGAAGCCTGAGGCATCCCATATCGAGCGCGGGGGATTATATTCCATAGACATATATCTGAGGTTTTCCTCAGCTTCCTGTGTTTGACATAGGGTATGCCACAAGTTTACTGTCCAGCAGAGACAGAACAACCCGATCAGAGCATTAGCTATAATGGATCGGATTGAGGGATTTCCCATGAAGGGGTGCCGACACTGGGACCAGCCCATGGGCGGCTGTGAAGAGGAGCGGACCAACATGGTATCATCGGGATATGATGGTCCGGGTGAGAATCAGGGTGGATGATGGATGGATGAATGAAGTGGAGGGGGGAATGGAAAGGGACCATCGCAAGGGCGACGATGAAATTGGGCTTCAGCCTCGAAGAGACCTCCTACGTATCCCCGTGGCAGGGAATCAAAGTCCATGTAGTTTGGGATGGTGCCGGTGAACTGACATGAAGGTGGACCTTGGTCCGATGGATGTTGTCAGCAAACCAACGTGAAGGTGGGCCTTGGTCCGATGCGTCTGCGAACCGACGCAAAGGTGGACCTTGGTCTAGATGGTGTGGGGCTTACACACTAGGCTGCCTGGGTGTGGATGAACTGACGTGAAGAAGGTTGGAGTGACCAACAGGTTGTGGGCATGAACTTCATGAAGGCTTCCTACGTACCATGCCTTGACGTGGATCAAACACCTCGTAGTTCAGGATGGACACAACGACTTTCCACTGGGCCGGAATGCAACATAGCATTGTGCGGGACAAAGATGAACCCTGACGTGAATAAATGATGAGAGGTGGGCTTGAACCTCATAGAGTATTCCTACGTACCATGCCTTGACATGGATCAAAAACCTCGTAGTTATTATGATGGAATTCGTCAGCGAACCGACGTGAAGGTGGACCTTGGTCCAATGAAGGATGGGCATGAACCTCGAGGAGGCTTCCTACGTACCATTCCATGACATGGATCAAAGACCTCATAGTTCAAAGGGGGCTTCGTCAGCAAACCGGCATGGAGGAGGACCATGGTCCGATGGTGGGTGTCGGCCAAACGATGTGAAGAAGGGACCTTGGTCCGATTGGAGATGGGCTTGAACCTCAGGGAGGCTTCCTACTTACCGTGCCTTGATATGGATCAAAGTCCTCGTAGTTTGGGTGAAAAAGGGACCTTGGTCGATGGGAGATGGGATTGAACCTCATGGAGGCTTCCTACGTACCATGCCTTGACATGGATCAAAGACCTCGTAGTTCGGATGTTCACAACGACTTGTCGTCGGACTAGGATGTAGTTTAACATCATGCGGGACGAATATGGAACTTGACGTGAATTGGATGACGGGTGCTCTTGAACCTCGTGGAGGCTTCCTACGTACCATGCCTTGACATGGATCAAAGACCTCATAGTTCAAATTGGTGTGCAGTTTAATGTCATGCTAGACGGGGGAATACAGTTTAACGTCATGCTGGACGTGGGTATACAGTTTAACGTCATGCTGGACGGGGGTATACAGTTTAACGTCATGCTGGACGAGTGTATTTCCATGGCCGATTCTTACTCTAAGCCCACGTGAGTCATGCTCGGTGTGAGAAAAAAGAGGTAGCATGGACCTGACGATCACGTCGTGAAGGGTGTGTCCGTGAGAAGCAAAGATGGGATTACGCGTTAGGCGGCCCATGGTGTTGGGACTTACTCCAGGATGGAGGCCCGAAGTGAGGCAAAGCGCAGCAAAAGAGGGATTTGGGACCAATGATGGGAGGTGCCTTGTTCCCTACCGCGCCCTCCCCTGACCTTGGTAACGGGGAAGTACAGAGATGTAGGGGTGCAGCCATCCATTTGGGAACTAGGATCACCCTTCTCTTGTGAACATACACCGCTCCGATAAGGAGGATATCATCCCATGTGGGGGGAGTGATTCCACTTCTGTGAAGACGAGTGGCGTAAAAAATGTTCGAGCTTGGGGGACCCTTCGTGCGAGGCACGAGGTTGGGTCACAATTTAACATCATGTGTTGAGGACGTGGTGCTTTGCAGTTTAAGGTACTGCAGCTCGGACGAGGTGGGTTCACTCCACACCCCTAGGAGTACATAACTTGTGCCCTTTGCTCCTAGGGGGAGGGAAGGTACCAGTAAGGCCGTGGTCAAGGGGGGTTGAAGAGCGAACCGTCGAGAGGTCCACGTTAGCGTGGCTATGCGAAGAAGCAATAGTCGTTATCATGCCTATGTGAAGAATCATTAGGCGAAGCAACGGAACGAGTGGTATTGTCTATGGGACTTTGAAAGAAAATCGTGCATACCTGGAAGGTCGAACATGAAGGGAAATTTCCAGGAAAAGTAGTGTGCTTCGTGAAGCGGAGTGCCTTGGCCATAGCATGGGGAAAAGGTGTGAGTGGAGGGTGCTTAGCGAAGTAGAACAGTATTCATGGAGCACTGCCTAGCGAAATGGAGGTCCCTCACGAAGTAGGGTGCTGCAAAGCTGTGTGCTTCGCGATGTGTAGCGATCCTGCCTTAGCATGGGGATCACTAATATAGGATGGGTGTTTTGCGAAGAATAAAAGCTCCGCGGCTTCCCAGGTTCCCTTGGGAATCCCCATCCTTTGCGAATTCCCTTGAGCTTCGCGAAGGGCACCCCTCTCAGAAGAGGGGCTCAAAACAAGACAAAGAGAAGACGTCACGTGAAGTAGAAGTACCTCGTGGAGCTCATGATTCCCGGGGAAAAGGGTGATTCACGATTCGGGAGAAGAGAAGCTGAAAGGTCGGATTGTCCATCTCCTGGACTCAGGGGGAGCATGATATTTATAGGCAAGGGGTGCTGCAAAGCCGAACTCCCGCTCTGCCTCCGGTGCTTCGCGGCGCGCTCGCGAACGTCAAATTCATTCGCGGAGAGGTACCACCTCCGGTGCATCGCAGCGGGCTTGCGAACGTCAAATTCGTTCGCGGAGAGGTAACTCCTCTAGAGCTTCGCGGCTGGCTTGCGAATGTCAAATTATTTCACGGAGAGGTACCGCCTCTAGAGATTCGTGGCGGGCTCGTGAACGTAAAATTCGTTCGTGGAGAGGTACCACCTCCAGAGCTTCGCAGGACGACGATGCTCGGGGTACTTCGCGTCGGAGCTTCGCGAGGCAGCGTGTGGGCCTTCATTTTCGTCCCTTCCTTTCGTGCAATATTTTGGCACCATGAAATGCCCCCCCTCAGACTTGGAGCCACAGAAAGCTGAAGGGTCGAAGTCTGAGGGAAAATAGCCAAAATTGTCGGCAATTCGCGATGCGACTTCACAAAGAGGGCTCGCGGTGCAGACTGGGGCCATGGATCCGGATGTGCCGCGATGCTCCGCGTGGGCAGGACGTGCCATGATGCTTCGGGGTCGCTGCCTATAAATAGGGGGGTCGACCTTTTTTGTCTTCACGCGATTTTCTTGTCTTTTTGTGCTCTCGATTTCGCGAAGCTCCGCGTAGTCCGCGCCCGCTCGTTTCAAATCAAGCTTCGCGGCGAACCGCGGGTCTCCGACTCCGCGACCGTGCCAAGCGAACTCCTGCTTTCCGGCCTAGGTCAGACTCCATGGCTTGGTCTCGCGACCGACCTTCGTGAGCTGGATTCACGATCCAGCTTCGCGATCCATTCTGGAAAAATTCTTTTTTGAGTGCCAGAACCGAAATGGCCCATCGAGAGGCTGTATTGGGGGTGCTTGCAGATGCTGCCCGTCGGGATGAGATGGCCAGCTATCCAAGACTTGGGTAGATGGTCTGAAGCCACTCGGACCACGTTTCTTTGACAGATCTGCTAGCGGAGGGTCAAAAGAAGTATCTGTAGTGTAAGAAGTTTCCATTGTACGGCTTCGGGTTGCTGGTTTAGGAGCACGCCATGTGATCTCAAATGGTTCAGGGCGGCCGATGGTCATGCATGGGAGGACTTCACACCCGTTACCGCCGACTATCTCTAAAACCACGTGAAAAATATTGACAGGAATCCACTTCAACTTGAGACGTCCCCTCCTCTCTACCGTACCATGCTGAAGGTGGCTTTGCAGGATTCAATGAATGGATGGTCCGATGAGTGGGACCTACGCCAGGGCGACAACTTTACTGGTGACTGGGCCTGGACCTACTGGGTAGGCCCCTCATGTGAGGAGTTTGGGGCCGAGATTAGGAGAGTGGGGTTATATGAGGTGGCATGGGCCTCCCAATTCCACATTTACCAACCGAAACAATTGATGCCGAAATTGCTGAGTAGATGGTCGTCTAGGACCAATACCTTTCACCTACACCACGAGGAGGAGGGCATCAGTCTGTTGGATGTCCACCAGATTTTTGGGGTTCCAATCATGGGGGCCATGTATGAGGAGTTCCTCCCCATCATGAGAGCGTGGGAGGATACAGAGCAAATGCCGCGACTGGCGTCAGTGCTGATGGCACTCGTCCCTGGAGAGGAAAAGGAGGCAGTGAGGGATTTCCACTTTAAGAAATGGTTCATGTGCTTCCTGAATTTCCCAAAGAATCGAGAGTTACCTACTAGGCCTCGAACTTTTCTAAGGGTGGCCCAACGGGGTAAGGAGCACTTGTATTGGCAGGTCTTGGAGGACAGCCAATGAAAGACTTGGGGTTTTAGTGTCAGCACTGAACAACAACTGATAGTCAGGCTGGTGGTGTTCATCGTGGCTCTCATCTGTGGTTGGATCCTACCAGTGAGGGATACAAGAATGGGGGTGTGGCCCAACTCATTTATTATGGAGTCCATGTTGGCCATGGGGCAGCGGGTCAATCTGGGGATTCCAATGCTTGCCAAGCTGTACAGAATGCTGCGGCACATTAGCGAGGGAAAGAATCTTCCAAGGATATGCGGGCTCTTCCACCTCCTGTATGGGTGTATTGCGGCACACATCAGGGGGATCTATGATTATCCAAACCCTATTTCGCCACCGGGAACAAACTTCTGGCCCTCCATCCTGAATGCGGTCGGGAGCTTCCCGTTCAAACTAACCATGCCGATGGTGCTGAATCAGGTGTGGAGGGCGGATGAGTTTAATTTCTACCCCTTCCCATTGCCGACGAGGATACTTAAAAACGACGGGCGGGGAACGAAAGAGCACTGGGCTTACCTCCTGGCCTTTCGAGGCGGAGATTTGGTGGCACGAGAGGATTTTGAGCCACTCTTCGAACCGTACACCCCTCATCGGTTTGCGAGGCAGTTCCGGTGCCTTCATCGGCTGACCCCGCAGGTCTACTAGGAGGTGAGTCACGAGGAGCACCCGTGTTTGATGAGGCAGCTATGGCTCATGTTCACACGGGAAGATGGGAAAATGCAAATTGCATTGCCTCCATCCACCGCCGCTTTCGGATTGGTGAGGGAGTATGCCATTAGTTGGGAGGATACATACCCAGGGGAGATGTTGAAGGCGCCAACTATTCAGGTCGGTGAAGGTGGGCCTCATCTATCCCGATGTTGGGGTCGGAGGGCAGCTAGGGCCCCTCGCGGTGGCGGGGCTACCGTAGCGGCGAGACCCGCACCAGCCGAGGGTGTGGCAGCAGTGGCGGATCCGGTGATTCCGGAAGACCAGGGCCATCCGGAGTGACAGACATCAAGGGGATTTACTAGGATATCCACTCAGGCTCCAGGTAAGTGGCTGTGTCATATCGACATGGCAGAGGATGCCATCTTCCCGGAAGCCTGGGAAATTTGGGATGTCAACAGGAAATTCCTTAGCCCACCCGAGATATGGGCACACTTGAATCACCTCGGGATGGAGTTACCGGGAATAGGCCCAGTCCAGGCTGGTTTCATGGCGTCTCCAGCGGAGGCAGATAAATACTTGGATGAGCTGGAGGATTACGTTCACTCCAGTGGTGTCCCTCGCCCAATGACAGGCCGGGTGAGGGTACTGCTAAATCAGATAGTCCCCCCCACAGTTATCGACCGCTGATCTAAGGGAGAGTTTCCCCCTTCTGGAAGAGTCAGAGGACTCCTCTTGGGATGATGAGGCTGGAGGAGGGATCCTGTTGGATGAGGGTGAGATCGGAGATCAAGGCTCAGATTTTGACGATTTCGCAGAGGCTCTCGAGGTAGCATTCCAAGCAACCTTACTCATGGTCCGTTCTTGGGTCATTATGGACTTCTCACCGACGTTTAAGCCATGCAAGAGTAACTTGTCCGCAGGCCTCGTTCATGCCCCTTGGTGGGTGATGATGCGAGACCTTCATAACCCGTGCCTATGGCTGCGTCTAGTTCCGCGTCTGGTGGGACCAAAGCACCCGAGGTGGCTCCTCCAGAATCTCCAGACCTTCCAATAGTATACAGAGGGCCTAGCCTCGGGGTCCCGCCAGTATCAGCTTAAGAGTAGCACCAGGAGGTTGGTCTCTGCAAGTTTCCTCTACCAGTTTCCCTGTCATCATATGTAGACTATGCCAACTAACGTTTATGTCCCTCTCTATCGTACAG
The DNA here is from genome assembly GCA_963277665.1 of Viscum album. Classification (NCBI taxonomy): domain Eukaryota; kingdom Viridiplantae; phylum Streptophyta; class Magnoliopsida; order Santalales; family Viscaceae; genus Viscum; species Viscum album. The sequence continues at coordinate 1,424,680,268 of OY728142.1, read as the reverse complement.
TTCTCCGACTGGCGAGGGCTGCTGCGGCAAGACTAGTCGGGATGTCTGGTGGCGTCCCTCTTACGGGCATGCCGGTGATGGTAGCGATCGTCCCCCCATCTCCCCAAGCTGCAACACACATCATCACCATCAGGACCACCAGAAGGGTCATGCCTGAGGTCATTGAGGTGGACTCCGATGAAGAGGATCGGCTGGCCTGTCCCACTCCTATCGTGCCTGCTTTGGCGCCAGATGTCGCGCCAGATTCAACGCCCAATGCAGATCCCACCGAGGACTTCCTGCAGGCGTATCCTGTGTAAGAGCCTTCCAATAGGGCAGACTGGGACGAAACGGCCTCCGACGAGGAAGACAGTAGCATAGTCTGCCGCCGGTCGTGGAATCCAATCACGTGTTTCATCAAGGACACCCCCAAGCACTATGGCTGGCCAAAATGGACATACTCCACTCGTGGTTGCGCGAACTGTGCGTTGGAGGAGTGGATGCCCAACGTCCGCACGTGCTCATCTGAGATCTTATGGCTGAGAAGATCCTGGAGCATGATCGTGGGCTCAGCATGGGCTGGAAGCAGAGGAAGGTGAAAAACATCAAGAAGATCCAGGAGGCTAAAAGCGAGGTCCAACAGCATCAGTCTCGGGCGGATGAGCACTCAGCCTCTCTTAATGCGCAATCTGAGATGATCTCCTAGTTGAAGGCAAAGCTGGCAGAGGAAGAAGAGCTTATGAGGTAGGCTTCTAGAAATATGGCTTCCATTCAGGATGAGGTAGAGAGGGCCAGAGCCAAGGCTGACGAACAGCGCCCTGCCGCTACTGAGGAGGAGCGGGAGCTGAGTCAGCGACAACAAGTCTTGGACGCCACAAGTCAACGTGTGGCGGAGCTGCAACGCTCTTTTGACGGGGTCAACCCGTCGATGGGGGGAGTCGACCCCCGAGTATTGTAACAAACCAAAAACCATTTATTGGTACTTTCGTGCTTCAATTTCTTCCTTCTTTGTTTGAATGCCGTAGCGCTCATGATTTCCACTGATTGAATCGCCTCACTACATCTCTATAATGTTTTTGGGAGGTTTGGGGATAATTCCCCAAGCCCGTGTGGGTTGAGCCTGATGTGAGAAACAAGAGATAGTTTTCTTCTTGTCCCACCTAACATAGGAGTAGAGAACATGCTCCGGGCATCCAGGATATTGATTACCAGTCCGGATTTCTGAAAGATGGGAGAGGCTTGACCGGAGAAGGAACTTTTCAGAACAACCGAATTACCGTTTCTTCAGCATGCCCTCATGTACGAATGGTGCAACACCAGGGTCACTAGAATTAGTCCGAACAGACGGAAACGAGAAGCGTGAATTACGATGCCCAAGATTCGGATCACTGTGGCGATGGCGTGACAATAAAGGACAACTGTTAACCATGGAGGAGAAGCGGTATCCTTACTGCATTAGCCTGTAATGAGGAAAAAATTAGGGTCAACCGTTGACCATGTTCGAAACACGGGACCATGTCACAAATATTGTCGGTTAATCTTTAAGGACATTGACCCAGGACATTTGGCGGACCATAGGTCGAACATCCATATTGTTAGGGGGTCCATCCAAACATGACCAGTCTTCCGGAATGTTGGCCCAGGACGGTAGGTGAGATGATGAGGCATGAGACCAGAAGGTTAGGGGGTCCCGTCAGACATGAAAGTGGACGAGGGTCCGAATTAGGGGCACGCAAAGCGTGGAATATGGAGTGATGGTTTGTTCGAACAGAATCCAACACTTAGGTAGTTACACCACCGTGGTGGGAGTACGCCAGATGGGTGTGTTGTTTTGGTCATGGATCCTTCCTTCTTTGGGACAGGGCCTCTTTAGCGAGGGGTCTGACCAGGGTGCCGGAAAGGGGAAGGATGGGATTAATGATTTCTATGGGTTGGACCCTGGCCAAAATACCAGGGTGTCTCTACGTATCACATGAGGATGCAAATCAATCCATACATAGTTCTAGAAGAGTAGTTTAACGTCATGTGGGATGATGAGAAGCCTGGCCGTGTTGGTACACATCCCGCCAAAACTACTGAGCCCATGTGAGTCATGCTCGGTGTGGGAAACAAGAATTAGTGGTGTGACTTTCCCGACACAAAAAAGGGAAGGTTAGGGTGAAGGGACGCTTGGTTAATACCAACCCCAAGATACTAACACGCCCATGTGGTGCACATAGATGTGCGAAGAGATAGAGCCGAATATGCTGGAATTCCACGTGAACATGAGTAAGTGGAAATGTGTGAATCGTGTCGCTCGAGAGTTGGATCACAATGACGGCGACGTGACGATAGAGGATAACTATTAACCGTGGCAGAAACGCAGCGTCCATATTGTGTTAGCCTAGAATGGGGACAAACAAATGAGGGTTGACCTCTGACCATGTTCGAAACACGGGACCATGTTGCAAATGTTTCCAATAATCCTTAGGGACGTTGGATCAAAACGATTGGAGGGCCCTTAGATCCAGCATCCATGGAGTGCACTTAAGCCTAGTATCCATTTCGTCCGAGGGTCCTTTTAGATTTGGAAGAGGATGAGAATCCAAATAGAGAGCTCACGAAGCATGGTCATGGGATGAAGGGAATGTCCCCATGAAAATTCCACACTTCGGGCTTTGTCTAAACACATCTGAGTACGACAATGAGATGTATTAGATAGTGGGAGGAAACATAAGAGGAACATGGTGGAGTAACTCAAACACATGGCGTGAATGGGAATAGGGGGTGTGTGCGGTGTAGTGAACAACCCGACGTGAATGAGGACACAATCCCATATCACACTGCATGACTTCCTTGGGAGAGGTTTTTAGTCAAGGGACCGAAAGAGAATGTTAGGTTGGGCCCGTGGGGAAGTGCCGGGGCACTCCTACGTATCTCATAAGGATGAGAATCAAGCCCCATGTAGTTCTTGATGGAAATTAGACCATAAATGGGTAAAGGGAGCAGGGGACACAAGGCAACAAAACCCGACGTGAATGAGGACCTAATCCATACATACCATGCATTCTCTGGGGAAATGCTCGAGTCGAGGGACCAAACACAAAGGTTAGGCTGGGCCCGCGGGGATGTGCCCAGGCACTCCTACGTATCTCATAAGTATGAGAATGAAGACATACGTAGTTCTGAAAGGTGACATGGTAAGAAACTAGTGCCAGAGGAAAAGGGGAGTGCATGCATGGACCTTGCACTAAAAGAAGTGGAATTCGATAAATCATGGTTGTCCTATCAGGTGAGTGGTTTTTTTTGTGAAGCGACATTCCTAGAGTAGTAGGTCGTTGTGTCTCCAAAAGAATCATGCTGTGATAGGCTTTGACAAATGGCATGGCACGTGACCAATACCCAACGTGATGTCCTCTACAACGAGGGCATCACAATGTAGTGCCGTTTTTCGTCGTGCGGCTAGGATGACAATGTCACAGTTTAGGGTCGTGTGATAGGACTAAGCATGCATTTTATCGTCATGCAGCGCAGACGTAGCAGAGGTGATGCTAAACCCACTCCGAGAGGGATACCTCAGGCCAAGGGGCCTATATGGGGGTATGAGGTGAAAAGAAGGGGGGAGAGACTAGCTCCCTAAATGGGATGGACCTGAAGATGAGACGTTTGGGAGGTCCTACATATCCCATGAGGATGGAAATCAAGCTGAACATAGTTCTAGATGGATCTTAGTTTATGGTCTTAGAGCTCAGACCATGAATGGTAACCACTTCCCAAGTTAGTGCAGACGTCAATGTGATCCCTAAGCCCACATGAGTTAAAATCGGTGTGGGAAAAAAGGGGGGGATCCTCATCGCAATTCATGGGGTGTTCATCAGAGGGGAGTCGGCAGAGAGCCCTGAGGGACACCATTGATGCGGCTTGTTTCCCCAACGCTCAGACGTTCACGGAGGAAAACTACCAAGAGTTCCGAGACTTTACTTGGACACGATGAAGTGATGAAGGGTGTGAATCCTATACCCAAATTTTTGGGCTTAATGGGTTGGTGTGGTGATAGAGGAAAACTATTAACCATGGTGGAAACATAGCGTCCATATCGCGTTAGCCTGAGGTGGGAACAACAAATGAGCATCGACCGCTGACCATATTCGCAACGTGGGATTTTATCGATTTGCTGTCTGAAACCCTCGGGGGCGTTGGCCCGTAACGGTAGGAGAGCCCTTGGGCGTAGTATCCAGGCCATTCTTGGGGGTCCCTCCGGGTGTGAAAGATGATGGAAGCCCTGATGCAGGGATACACAAAGCCTGGAATGCGGGTGCGGATGTGTCCAAGTAAAGCTTGGCATTCCAGGTAATAAACTAGAGTCCCCTTGGGCACATTGGTGAACCGCCTAAAAGGGGTCGACGAAACAGCTCCGGAGGGAGAGGTACATGGCGTGGTCATTATGAGATCGATGTGAATGAGGACATAATCCCACACCACACCATATAATCCTCTCATGGAGGAATGGTAGACCAAGGGGCCAGGGTGGGATGAAGATTCCCGAGAGATGGGGCTAGACCCAAATCCTAGACATTCAGGTGGTTCTACGTATCCCATGAGGATGGGAATCAAGACACATGTAGTTCTCTAGATGTAATTTAACGTCATACGAGATGAGGAGGGGAGTAATATACCCCCAAACAAGGGAGGTGTACGGTACAGAGAATAAACCGACGTGAATGGGGAAATAATCTCACACCACACCACACACTCCTAAAAGAGAGGACCTGGGCCGGGACCCGAAAAGGCCAAGGGGCTGGAGGCTGGGCCTCATGAGGGAAGTCGTACAACATGGTACATGATCCTGACGTGAATGAGGACATAATCCCACACCACACCGTACACCCCGGGTAAGAGGTTGGGTGAAGGGGCCCGAGAAGGCCAAGGGGCCTAAGGTCAGGCATCGGTCAGGAAGGCCTGACTGGTTTGCAGTTTAGCGTCTTACGTGAGGACAGTGAAAACCCTCGGGGGCGTTGGCCCGTATCGTTAGGAGATCCCATGGGTGTAGTATCCAGGCCTTTCTTGGGGGTCCCTCCGGGTGTGCAAAATTGATGGAATCCCAATCAAGGAGTGGGTGAATCACAGCTGTATCCATCCAAGAAAGAGGAGAACATCTCTAGGGGGACGTGTAGCTGGGTCGAGGAATGATCGATATGAGTTTTGGAAAAAGTGTGCGCCTTGCCATATGTCTTGACCCGAGGTGAAGATTTTGGCTTTTGTGCTGGGCCAATGGACGAAATGCCCGGGCATTCCTACGTATCCCATTAGGATGGGAGTCAAGCCATACTTAGTTATTGAAGGCCATGCAGTTTAACGTCATGCGGTGAGGACGTGGGAGGATAGAATAACGGGAGTGGGTACATGGTTCAACCCTTACAATCCTTGTATGAGCGGGGTTATATGAGCGGGGCTAAGAAAGCCTACTCCTCGGTACGCAAGGATCCTCCAAGGAAACAATTCCCAGTGGGGATAGTGGAAGAGAAAAGCTTGGGGCTGGGATCAAGACGAGGTGTCCGAGCGTTCCTACGTATCCCAGTTATGATGGGAATCAAGCCACACGTAGTTCTTGAAGCGTGTTTTAGCGTTGTTCTGGACGGGAAATGTGTCTCAACTGGGTATATGTATTGTACAGTGGGTGACCCGACGTGGATGAGGATGTAATCTCACACCACACCGTACAATCCCATTAGAGAGTCGGATTCGACGCAGGCCAAGGGGCCAGAGGCTGAACCTCGGTCAGGAATGCCTAACTGGCTTGCAGTTTAACGTCTTATAGTAAGGACGGGGGCCGGGGGCCCGAGGAGGCCAAGGGGCCTGAGGCTGAGCCTCGGTCAGGAAGGCCTGACTGGCTTGTAGTTTAACGTATTACAGTAATGATGGGGGGAGATCTAAGTTTAAGCTTATAGAGCTCGGACCATTTTTCATTTTATTATCCTGCAGGACAGCGGTGCAGTTTAAGGTCACGTAGGACCATACAATTTAAGGTTGTGTTGGAACATAATGTGCAGTTTAAGGTCGTGCGGGACCCTCTAGGATCAGGTGAAGTACCGCTTGAGGAACCTGGCATTGGTGGGAGGAGTTACGCGCTCACCATCCGTGGTCACCAAGGAGTACTCCCCATTGGGGTAAACCATATGGATGATATAAGGGCCTTACCATTTGGGTTCTAGCTTGGGTGGTTTCCTATCGAGGATCATTGGTGCTCGAAGGGCCAGTACTAGGTTGCCCTGTAGAAAAGTTCGAAGGCAAGCCTTCTTGTTGAAGGCCCTCGTTATCTTATCCTGATGCCTTTCCAGATTGTGCAGGGCATGAAGTCGGTTCTCATCCAGTGCTTCTAATTCAGCTAGACGGATTTAGGCCACCTCGTTTGATGACTGGTGATCATAGACTACAGTGCGTAACGATGGAAGATGGATATCAATGGGTAGGATGGCCTCAACCCCATACACTTGGGAATATGGGGTCACCTGGGTAGAGTTGCGAGTCGTCGTCCGATAATCCCAGAGGGCGTTGGAGAGATTGTCCGGCCAACTTTACTTGTTCTAACCAACCATATTTTACAGAATGTTAGAGAGGGTTTTGTTGAACGCCTCGATCTGTCCGTTTTCCTGTGCGTGGTAGTGGGAGGTATGGTTCGAACGGATGTCGTACATGGCGTACAATTTCTTCAGTTCAGCAGCTCGGAAGTTGGTGCAGTTATCAGTGAGGACGGCATGAGGGAACCCAAAACAGTGGATAATATTGGAGCTCACAAATTCGACGATGGAACGGTCCTTGACCTCTTTGAGTGGAATTGCCTCTGCTCACTTGGAAAAAAAATCTGTAGCAGTCAGGATGAACCTACACTGGCGAGCTGTTGCCGGTGGATATGGTCGCACTACATCAAGTCCCCATACCGCAAATGGCCAAGAGTACTTGGTGGGGTAGAGGGGCTCTGGCGGCTGATGCAGGAAGTTGGAGTGAATGTGGAACACGTGGCATCTCTTGGCATACCCAATACAATCGTGGATCATAGAGGGCCATAAGTACCCCAACCTCCGGATTTGATGGGACAGCTTCGGCCCAGCTTGATGGGCACCATAGGAACTGGGGTGAACCTCTTGCATAACTTTAGGAATCTCTAATCCTTGAATTCAACGGAGGAGGACGCCATCGAAGCACAGCTTATAAAGGAACTGTTCAATACTGGGGCCGCTTAGGAGGGTAAATTGCTGCGTGTGGTGTCAGATTCTATCGCGCTCGGCCTGGTCGTCTGGGAGGCAACCATTTTGGATATACTCGACAAAAGGTTCCCTCCAGTCAGGAGTTGCATCAACCACTGTGTCTGACGAACCCGGGACCCCTGAAGTAGAGGTTCCGGTGGTGAGATGACTTACCCATAGGCCATTATTGTTCTCTTGGGTGACGGGGGGAAATTACTCTCTGGTGTGCCACATGTATGAGAAGATCATCTTGCTCGGGTTCTACCAGCGACGCGGCTAAGCCAGCAAGGCGTCTGCTTGACCGTTCTGTGACCGTGGGACATGGGTAATCTCTGGTCGAGAAGAGAACTGGGCCATTAGGCAGAGGGTGTACTACAGCAACGGTACAAGATCCGGCTTCTTGACGACGTAGTCGCCAATAACCTGTTCGATTACCAGCTCAGAATCTCCTATCACATGTAGATGGGGCACGTCGATCTCAAGGGCCAACTCGAGGCCGGTGATGAGAGCCTGGTACTCTGCCTCGTTGTTTGTACAACCTTCTAACAATAGGAACGAGTATGAAAGTACGGCTTGCGCTGGGGTAATGAAGACAATACCTAGGCCCACTCTGTTGAGCTTAGAATCGTTGAGCCTCCTACCGGTGGGGCTCTGGGAGGCATCGTTGAAATGCATTTGCCAACTCGGGACGACATGATCGACTGATAGGATCGTCTCATCAGGAAAATCCAGGTCTAGGGATTGATCCACAGAGGTTGGATGGGCAGATAAAAAGTATTTCCATGCTTGTCCCTTAATGTCCCTCTAAGGTACGAACCTGATATCAAACTGCTGGAGAATCACCGCCCACTGTGCTAGTCGGCCAGTCAGCATGGGTCAGTTCAGGATGTACATCAGTGGGTCTACCTGGGAGACCAATTGTACCTCATGGTGCTGCAGGTAATACCACAACTTCTGTATGACGATGATGAGTGCAAGGAAACTCTTTTCGATAGGGGAGTATCTGACCTCCGTATCGAGAGGCATGCAGCTAAGATAGTAGGGACTGTTCTCAGTACCCTCGTTATTCTTCTGGGCGAGCAGTGCACCGAGGGATCTTTCCAGGGCGGTCACATAAAAGACCTGTGGCTTTCTGGAGACGGGTGGCATAAAAAACAGAAGTTAGAGCAGATACAGTTTGATTTCCTCAAAGGCGGTCTGACACTCCTCATCCCATTCATAATCGGCGCCCTTCTTCATGAGTCGGGAAAAGGGATTACACATGACGGCCAGATTCGTGATGAATCGGCATATATAGGCTATGTGGCCTTGGAGGACTCGAATTTCCCGAATTTTTCTCGGGGGAGGCATTTGGCTGATGGACTTGATCTTCTCTAGGTTGATCTCAATGCCTCGGTATCTAAAAACAAAGCCCAGAAACTTCACAGAGGTGACCCTGAAGGCACACTTCAACGACTTCATCTTAAGGTGATGGGAACGTAGGAAACCGAACACCTTCTCAAGGTCTTTGAGATGGTTCTAGCGCTGACATGATTTGACCACTAGGTCATCTACGTAGCATTCCACCAGCGTCCCGAGAATCGTCTTGAATATGCGATGCGTGGCCCTCTGATAAGCGGCACCTACATTTTTCAAGCCGAAGGGCATAACCTAGTAGAAAAAGGTACCTTGGGGAGCCCTGAAGGTAGTGGACTCCTCGTCCTCGGGGGCCATCCGGATTTGGTTGTACCCAGAATACCCATCCATGAAAGAGAGAGCTTGGAACCCAGTCGTGGAATCAATCAATAACTCTGTCACCAGGAGTGGGAAGTCAACCTTTGGGCAGTGGTGATTAAGGTCGCAGAAGTCGATGCAAACTATGATCTGCCCATTCTTCTTCCTGACTGGCACAATGTTGGCAACCCACTTGGGGTACTGGGATTCCTTAACGAAGTTGTCTTTGATAATCTTGTCAACTTCAGCCTCAACCATAGCACCATGAGAAGGGTTCATCTTCCTAGGAGGCTGCTTAAACCCATGATGGTTTGCTGGGAGGCCCAGACGGTGAACAACTACCTGGGGATCTTGTCCTGGCATCTCGTTGTAACTCCATGAAAACAAGTCATGGTGTTGTTTGAGGAAGTCTTCATACTGCTGCCGCTCCTCGGGGGACATGGATGCACTGATCAATGTAGGTTTCAGATCTTCCTCGCTACCAAGGTTCACCTGTACCAATTCATCAACCGTGGTAGAGATGCCTTCCTCAAAGGTGGGGGGCGCATCCTCCAGGTCTTCCTCTCCACCCATGGGGGGATTTCCCATGATGGGAGATACTTCTGGGCTATCAAAACCTAAGAGGCAGCTGGTGCCGGCCTGGGTAGCAGTGGTCATCATATTAGGATACTCACTCGCCATTGAGACCATAGCAATGAAGGCAGTCGACACTATCCAATCTGGCCTTCGGCCAAAGGGGCCGCGTTTGATGACATCAAAGCAGTGGTGACGTGTTGGCCTGAGTCGGTTGATTCTAGCCCGACAGAAGAGACACGTTTTGCATACCGTCGTTGTCATAAGCATGACATTCCGGTACCGTACATGGGTAGGAGGTTCCGGGATCACCTGAGCCTGGTTGATGTAGGAGTAAGAGGTGATTATCCACCGTCGCATGGTCACAGAAACATGCCTTCCTTGCGTATCCGAAACAACAAAGCATTGCCCCATGTCAGGGGTCATGGCCTCCAATCGGTGGATCGTGAGGATGTAGGCGTCATCCATGCTTGCCCAGGGATCACTTGTGACTGGGGAGGGGTCATCCTCAAATTCTAGGATTTGATTATCCTTACTCTTGTAATAATCAGCATCTAGATAGTGGGCCTCACAAGAGGCGAAAGGAGATGCATCTCCTTGGAGCATGCCTACTCGATCGTTGAGTGAGTATTTGAGGCACTGGTGATATGACGAAGGGACCACTGCATATAGATGGATCCATGGCCTACCCATCAACGCGTTGTAGGCGGTGTCCTGAGAGACAACCATGAACTCGGTGCTGGAAATTAATCCACTGAACTGAGTCTTCACGCGGATCTTGCCGACTGGGGTTTTCTCAGTCCTGTCGTACCCCTGGATTCTAAGTTTAGAGGGAGTTAAATCACCTTCAGACAGACCCAGCTTTCTCAATGTCCGATTCGGAATTTGGTTGATTCCAGAACCCGTGTCAATGAGGCAGCGGCGGACTTCCACAACATTGAAGTGGCCAATGATGTACGGCGGGAAAATATACCCATGTATAGGAGGAACCTCATCTTCACCGGAGAATGAGATAACCGCCTTACATTCTGCGTTCTCAACTGTCTCGGCATGGAATGCTTCTACAGCTGCTACCTCCGTCTCAAACTAGAGGGGGCTCCATAGGGCCTCGGCAAGTGCCTCGCGCATTTCAGATGACAGGAGAAGGGCCTCAAGGATAGAAATCCTTGTCGGAATACAGGCCAGGTGCTTCAGGACATCATAATTTCGGCCAAACACGAACCTCTTCTTACAGGAGGTCGTTCGGCAGTTGGAGGCATAGCGGGTCCTACTGGTTGACCCAGCGGTTGGCTAGTACTGGGTACATCCTACTACCTACTAGTTGAAGCCTGGAGAGTAGTCACCGGACTAGGATCGGATAACGGAGACTGGCCTGTATCCGGGCAAGACTAACTGTGATACAAATGAGGCATCTCTCTCTGACCTAGTATCACAAACGGTGGTGGAGGTAGAGCTGAGGGCGTTAGATGGGGTTGCGCGTGCTGAGGTCTGCGCTAAGCCTGCTTTATGGTCTCAGTAGTGTGCATGGATTGGATGAAAGTGCCCACTAATGTGCCTCTACGACTGACATGGTTGTGGTTCCGCTGACGTTGACGTCGGCTGGGGACGTTGGCGAGGCTCACTTGGCGTTCCCATTTGTCGGGAGTCATATAAGGATTTACAAGCTCCACGATGTTAACCAAAGTGTACCCCTGGCTGTCGCTCGACGATTCATCCACCACAGGGCGGATTCTGGGAGGAATCCCCATTTCAGGGGGGCATAAAGTCGCTAAGAGTGCGAGATGACGACGGCACCGGTAGAGTGCATTGTTTCTTCTTGCGTCGTCGGTGCTTGCCCTTTTGGAAAGAGTTCGAATGTGAAGGCGATGCAGAGGTACTGGGTACTTCTTCTAAAGGTTCCGGCTGCTTCAGGTGTGCCCGGATGAGTCCATGGGCACGAACGATGGTTTTTTGAGCCATCTAGTCGTCGTATATTCGGGATCCACGGCTGGGAACCTTCTGCCACTCACCTTCACTGTCGCTACTGATATCTGACCCTGAAAAGACACCCGCCACTTGTATTGGTGCCGGGCCCATCCTGATTATGTTTTTGTTGACCTGGTCTTGAATCCAGTCTTTAAACACATAGCATTGGTTCAGTTTGTGCACTAGAATCCGATGATATAGACAATAATTGGGGTGATCAGTGAGATTCACCTCTTTCGGCATTCGGCACTCAAGTAGGCGCACAATCCCTTGCTCTAGAGAACTTCGGAAGTAGCCAGGGACCTGATTTTCGTTGAACGAAGTAGTCTGGTGCCTTCTTTCCGGATAGGGGGCACTAGGGGCCTGGCCCGGATGAGGGGACGGATGGGCCTGCCGAGGAGGCGGTGCCTGATTGTCTCGCTTGGGTGGAGGTGGCGCATTGCGCGGGTGAACAAGTCGATTCTGAGGCGGTCGCTGCTAGGCAGGAGCCTGTGCTTGAGGTGGAGGACCTCTGCAGGGTTATGGGGATGGGGCCGCTGGCAGTAATTCCAGCTGCCCAGGGGATTCTATTTGGGCTTTCGCGGTGGGTTCAGCTCTGGTTGTCCTCCTGGATGGGATCATAGGGGGAAACGAACGTGCCTGACTAGCCAGTTGCAGAGCGTCCTCAAGGCACTGAGCCTTATCTGAGAAATCTCGGAACCCTACAGGGTAGCTCTGGGTAATCAGGGAGGGTACCAACTTCATTTTAATGTTCCCTACACACATCGTCAGTAATTTCTCCTGAGTCAGTGGCATATCGAGGGAGTACGTAAGTCCCTTCCACCGGGTGATGAAATCTGTGAATCACTCATCAGGCCTTTGCTTGCACTTGACTAGGTATGCAATTTTGGTCTTCCGCGTGGTGGATATGAACTAGTATAGGATCTGCCAGCGGAGATCCTCCCAACCGGTCACCGATCTGATAGGGAGCTGGCTATACTAGACGAATACTGGACCTTCCAATGTCTGCACCAAACATCGGAGCTTGTCGGCTTCTTGCTGGGCTGCGGTCCCCAGCATGGGGCCACACCTGGAAGAAAAATGATCCAACTGCTGCGGCAGGTCCCCTATCCAGTTGAAGGGCGAGAAAGTGGGTTTCCCAAAACCTAGAGGTGCGGGCATATTCTCCACCCACGCAGGATACAACATGCCATCCGGTGGGACCACCACCTACCTCATTTCCAACGCTTCGAGGTGAGATATGAGTGCCGCTATAAGATCATCCGGGTAGGGGTTCCTCTCTTGAAGGGGATCCCTAATCACAAGTGTGTTGCCAGGTTCTTCATCCCAGTAGATGGCTTTGGCAGCTTGTGGATCGACTGGCAGAACGACCTGTGGGGCGACTATGGGAACCCGGACTGGACTCTTCATATTTCCCCGTCGTTCAGGGGGGTTTGGCGAGACGTATCGCGCCCTCGTTCTGTAAGTTCCATCTTCTTCCATGTCCGCGGAAGTAGCATGATTAGGGTTTCCTGGAAGCATCTCACCGGGCGGAAATTGTTCCTACCCCTGCTGCCCCGGCTTTGGATTACCATAGTCGGGTCGCCTCTCTACAGCGCGCTCAGCCGAGAGTTCGTCAACCAGACTCTTCTGCTCGGCATGCTGCTGGCGTAACATGGCCTTCTCAGGATCTTCGTCCGTTTTCTGCACAGAAGCAGATGGGTCAGAGTGCTTGACAGTTCTGACGTTCTCCTTACATTTTCCGACATTTCAACTGAGTACCAGCAACTCGATGGGCACAGGGAGGCATAGAAGGTTCCTCTGCTGACGGGTAACCCTCCCTGATGGGTCCAGCAGTGGCGGTAACCCCTCAGGGGGGTATGTCTCCATCAAGAAATTCAAGCTCGTCTTCCGTGTCCACTACATCAGCCATATGGACCGTGACCCCTCTCGAGGGAATTTCCTCAATGTCGCATAACAAATCGGGATGTTGTCAGATAGGGTGGAAGAGGAGAGCGGCATAGTGTCCCCAACCATGGACTTGAACATGGGGATAGCTTCCCTGATGACTCTGCAGAGTACTTTGAAACTCTGAACACATTTCCGTTGAAGGGCGCTCTGACGGCCTGATGACTCAGGGTGCTGGTCCACAAGGAGTGCGACCAAATCGATCAGGCGGCATTGCTCACTGATTTCTTCAAAGTGCTATTGACTTCTGGGGTACATCACTCGCTCCTAAATAAGGCAGAATTGTGACACCCCTAGGGTTTGACAAAAGCACCCCACTGCTTCAGGGGTAAGGGACTTTGGTGCGCGAAAGTTCGGCGCCACCATTGGCCAGAACTTCTCCGGGAAGTGATCCGCTGCGAGAATTCTCCAGAAGCTCCGGGGTTCGGACTCAGGTTCTGGCTCTATATTTTCCCACTCTTCAACCGGGGGTGGCTAAGGGACTGGTAGCGGTACCGAGGCGGACCTCTGGGATAGTAAACTCGGCGGCAGTGAATACGGTGAATGAGCTGACTGCCGCCGAATTCCGGGCCATCCTCCGAAGAGTGAGGTGACCTGGTCACGATATCACGATACGACGGGCTGATAGCGACAGCTTCCGACCCAAGAGTCGCGGCTGCCGGCGATAGGTCATTTCATTTCTCTACCACTGTTGGTCCCCAAAATAGCACTCTGTGATCTCTTGTAGAGGTAGAGGATGCTTCTGGTGACAATGGTGGTGATTGAACGGTCGAGACCTGCGGAATTTCCACGATTTCATCCTCCTGGATGTACCTGTGGAGAGAGGTGGGAATCTGGTGGACCTCGCATTCTGGGAGAATGAGGCTAACGCGTCTGGTTCCTGCCCCAGTCCTTGATATAGAGGAGTGGGGAGAAGGTTCCATCGCTGAGTCGCATTCCGCTTCAGAATCTGAGAAACGAGCCGGTTTGATCTCCACCCGCTCCCCCCAGGATTCTTCCTGTGTCGGCGACGACCCGCTCTTCTACCCCGGGGTGGCTCTTCGAGACAGGTTTGATCCTTAATAGGTGGTATTGGGTCGGCGATGATGTCGTGGCGGATAGGGCCCCCGCTCGAGGTGGCCGGGGTGCTAGGGGCACCAGGGAAAATGTCGAAGGGTACATCGGGAGGACCTCCATGGACGGTGCGGGCAGAGCGAGGATGACCTTCACTCCCCAAGTTTCCGGGGCGAGGAGGACCATCGCCAGCTTCAGAAAGGATATAGGGAGGACCCCCCATGTTAGAGAAGGACCAGATGGACAGTGCCTTCAGATCGGCGGTCGGGGGTAGGAGGATGGACTCCATACCCTGTATAGTGGGCGCGTGAGAGGTTTTCATGCCGGGCATCACTACTTCGGGGCGGGTCTTCCTTCGGGATGGGGGTAGCACGAGGCATACCTCCGTGATGAGAATCGTAGCAGGGAAAGCCCACGCTCCGTGGAATGTTGGTATGGAGAGGACCTCTGCATGGTGTGACGTTACCACGGATTGGTTCATGGTAATCATCGCACGGGCCTGTGACCCCGAGAGTCAAACCAGCCTGCCCGTGGGGCGGCTGAGGCCTCGATCCTGGTCGGGTGAAGGAGTGCCCCTGCTCAGTGTATGCAGGAACTCCATGACGTGCGTCGGTGGTGGATTGGGCCATGGTAGTTGTTGAAGTTGACGTATCTGGGAGAGCGTACTTAGCCCGGGCCCGGCGCTGACGTCTTGTCAGACGAGCTGGCGCAGGTGGTGCAGGGGCATGGCCTGCCTGCTCTTCCTACGGAGTCGGACAGCGGCGCTGACGCGGCCGAATGAGAGCCCTTGCCTGGAGCCCTTGGGTCGGGACCCATAGCGGGCCGAGCCAGACGTCACCCGTCTCATCAGTATAAGGCGAGGAGTCATCGAGGCGTTCCGGGGACAGGCTCCTGAAACGATTGAACGTTGGGGTGGGGAGCAAGGGCTCCCTGCACGGCCTGTTAGAGAGGCATTGATGGCGTGGAATGGATGCCTCCATGTCCAGGTGGGCCATATCCCGAGTTGGGATGACCCCTTCCTCCTCGTACCTGCGTATAAGGTTGTTGATCACCCTTTGCTGGATGATCTCTGATGGGGAGAGGGGACGTGGGCACCCCGTATTCGCGGATGTAGAGGCCGTCGTAGCGGTAGCAGAGCCATGCGGGGTGGTAGTGCCGGTGTTTCCCCTGACCCCCCCGTAGGCATGCATGCAGTGATCGTGTCTCCATAACAGAAACCTGGTTCCTGAGAAACTAAGGGATCAACTCATCAGCACCGCGAGGAAAAGGATTGACAACTAGTGCCCCAACGTCCGTCCATTCTCCACGTCTGTAAGAAGGATCCATGCCAACACATTGCAGAACGGAGTGCCCCATGTTCTACTGCCCCGACATCCGGTTAGTTTCACGACAGGTCCTCTATTTTATCGGCGGGACCAGGCACCAGATATCTGGATCTGGTGACATGTCAATCTACTGGTGTCTCAAATTCTACTAATCTCTACATTGTGGAGAAGAATTTCACGTCGGGTTCACTATTTCTATTTCTGAAGCTTCCATCGGGGCGCACCCATCCGTCTGTCTGCGGAGGAGGATGCGCTGAATTGTTGCCCCGTAGTCCCGCTTTCCAAAGACGGGCGGCATTCACTCCATATTCAGGGACGTCTTCTCCTTGATCAAAACGGGATGATGGGATGTCGGTTCTTCCTTCTGCGGATTCCTCCTCAGATCTCATCACCTAATTCGGGTCTCCCTCATAGATTTAATACATTGTTCATTAAACTCTACCCATTTCCATGTTTCCATGGACACCGGTTAATTACACTGCTTCTGTCGGGACATTCCAAAGGGTCCAGTCAGGGCATGAACATTTAGTCGGGGGAGTAGTCACGTCGAGGCATCAGTAGCATGTTTGGATGCTGGGGAACTGGCTTGTATGTCTATTATCCCTAGTCATAGGGCTTCTTGAGGGTGTGGAAGCCCGAGGCATCCCACATCGAGCGCGGGGGATTATATTCCATAGACATATATCAGAG
This sequence comes from Viscum album, assembly GCA_963277665.1. NCBI lineage: Eukaryota > Viridiplantae > Streptophyta > Magnoliopsida > Santalales > Viscaceae > Viscum > Viscum album. Next base: position 1,424,663,800 of record OY728142.1, on the reverse strand, counting down.
GTTTTCCTCAGCTTCCTGTGTTTGACAAAGGCTATGAAGGGAGTTTAACGTCTAGCGGAGACGGATTATCCCGATCTGAGCATTAGCTAAAATGGATCAGATTTAGGTATTTCCCTTGAAGGGGTGCCGACACCGGGACCAGCCCATGGGCGGCTATGAAGAGGAGCGGACCGACATAGTCTCACCTGGATATGGCGGTCTGGGTAAGAATCAGGGTGGATGGTGGATGGATGAATGAAGTGGAGGGGGGAATGGCAAGGGACCATAGCAAGGGCAGCGGTGAAATTGGGCTTGAGCGTCTAAGAGACCTCCTACGTATCCTCATGGCAGGGAATCAAAGTACACATAGTTTGGGATGGTGCCGGTGAACCGTCATGAAGGTGGACCTTGGTCCGATGGATGTTGTCAACGAACCAATGTGAAGGTGGGCCTTGGTCCGATGCATCAGTGAACCGACGCGAAGGTGGACCTTGGTCCAGATGGTGTGGGGCTTACACACTAGTCTGCCCGGGTGTGGATGAACCGACATGAAGAAGGTAGGAGGGACCAACAGGTGGTGGGCTTGAACCTCATGAAGGCTTCCTACGTACCATGCCTTGACTTGGATCAAAGAACTCGTAGTTCAGGTTGGACACAACGACTTGCTGCTGGGCCGAAATGCAACTTAGCATCGTGCTGGACAAAGATGAACCCTGGCGTGAATAAACGATGACAGGTGGGATTGAACCTCATAGAGTCTTCCTACGTACCATGCCATGACATGGATCAAAGATCTCGTAGTTCAAATAATGTATTTCTTCAGCGAACCGAAGTGAAGGTTGACCTTGGTCCAATGAGGGATGGGCTTGAACCTCAGGGATGCTTCCTACGTACCATGCCTTGACATAGATCAAAGACCTCGTAGTTCAAAGGGGGCTTCGTCAGCGAACCGACGTGGAGGTGGACCTTTGTACGATGGTGGGTGTCGGAGAACCGACATGGAAATGGGACCTTGGTCCGATTGGATATGGGCTTGAACCTCAGGGAGGCTTCCTACGTACCGTGCCATGACATGGATCAAAGTCCTCATAGTTCCGGTGAAAAAGGGACCTTGGTTGGATGAGATATGGGCTTGAACCTCAGGGAGGCTTCCTACGTACCATGCCTTGACATGGATCAAAGACCACATAGTTTGCATGGTCACAACAGCTTGCCGTCAGACTCGGATGTAGTTTAACGTCATGCGGGACGAAGATGGAACTTGACGTGAATTGGATGATCGGTGGGCTTGAACCTCGTGGAGGATTCCTACGTACCATGCCATGACATGGATCAAAGACCTCATAGTTCAAATGGGTGTGCAGTTTAATGTCATGCTAGATGGGGGAATACAATTTAACGTCATGCTGGACGAGCGTATACAGTTTAATGTCATTCTGGACGGGGGTATACAATTTAACTTCATGCTGGACGAGGGTATTGCCATGGATTATGCTTACTCTAATCCCACGTGAGTCATGCTCGGTTTGAGAAACAAGAGGAAACAAGGACCTGACGATCACGTCGTGAAGGGTGCGTCCGTGAGAAGCGAAGAGGGGCTTACGCGTTAGGTGGCCCATGGTGCTGGGACTTACTCCAGGATGGAGGCCCAATGTGAGGCAAAGCGCAGCGAAAGAGGGATTTGGGACCATTGATGGGAGGTGCCTAGTTCCCTACCACACCCTCCCCTAACCTTGATAAAGGGGAAGTACGGAGATGCAGGGGTGCAACCATCCGTTGGGGATCTAGGATCGCCCTTCTCCTGTGAACATACGCTGCTCCGATAAGGAGGATATCATCCCTTATGGGGGGTGTGATTCCACTCCCGCGGAGACGAGTGGCATAAAAAATGTTCGAGGTGGGGGGACCCTTCGTGCGCGGCACAAGGTTGGGTCATAGCTTAAAGTCATGTGTTGAGGATGTGGTGCTTGGCAGTTTAACGTCCTGCAGCTCGGATGAGGTGGGTTCACTCCACACCCCAAGGACTTACATAACTGGTACCCTTTTCTCCTTAGGGGAAGGAAGGTACCAGTAAGGCTGTGGTCAAGGGGGGTTGTAGAGAGAACCGTCGAGAGGTCCACGTTAGCCTGGCTATGCGAAGAAGCAATAGCCGTTAGCGTTCCTATGCGAAGAAGCATTAGGCGAAGCAACACTACGAGTGGTATTGTCTGTGGGACATTAAAATCACATCTTTCATACCTGGAGGGTCGCACGGGAAGATGAATTTCCAAGAAAATGGGTGTGCTTCGCGAAGCAGAGTGTCTTGGCCTTAGCATGGGGCAAAGGTGTGAGTGGAGGGTGCTTCGTGAAGTACAACAGTATTCGCGAAGCACTGCCTCGTGAAGAGGAGGTCCCTCATGAAGCAGGATACTGCGAAGCAGTGTGCTTCGAGATATGTAGTGATCCTACCTTAGAATGGAGATCACTAATACAGGATGGGTGTTTCACGAAGCATAAACGCTCTGCGGCTGCCCGGGTTCCCTTGGGAATCCCCCTCCTTCATGAATGCCCTTGAGCTTCGCGAAGGCCATCCCTCTCGGAAGAGGGGCTCAAAACGAGACTAAGGGAAGGCGTCACGTGAAGTAGAAGTACGTCGCGGAGATCATGATTCCCAGGGAAAAGGGTGCTTCATGATTCGGGAGCAGAGAATCCGAATGGTCGGATTGTCTGTCTCCTGGACTCAGGGAGAGCTCGGTATTTATAGGCAAGGGGCTCCACTAAGCTGAACTCCCGCGCCACCTCCGGTGCTTCGCGGCGCTCTTGCAAACGTCAAATTCCTTCGCGGAGAGGTACCGCCTCCAGTGCTTCGCGGCGGGCTCGCGAACGTCAAAATTTTTCGCGGAGAGCTACCGCCTCCGGAGCTTCGCGGGACCACGATGCTCGAGGTGCTTCACGTCGGAGCTTCGCGAGGCAGAGTGCGGGCCTTCTTTTTCATCCCTTCCTTTCGTGAAATATTTTGGAACCAACAAATATTCCTTCCTTTCATATTGGATGATCCATATCCATACCATAAGATATTAAACTGTAGGGATGATTTTCATTTTATATGATATTTAACTATTTGGGTTTCCTAGAACTATTTATGGATGGATTCTCATATGTAATGAGATGTGTAGGGATACCTTGATCAAAAACCATTAAAAATCAACCACACGATGAAAAATTATCAAAACCTTCTCTTATATTCTACTACGTGGTGAGGGGAAGCCTTTTTGTTCCTTACTTCTCTCATCGAGCATAACTCATTTGGGTTTAGAAGTTCCAACAAGAGAATTTCTACATGAAAGCAAATAACATGATTTGATGGGATCATATTCATACAGAATGAATAAACATAAAAGGTGTACCATGGGTCCTAACCACATGATGATAAAAGGAATCGTTAATTTCCCTTAAATGACATAAAACTACACAGTGCAATGGAGCTCGCCCGAGAATAACAATATTGTTGGTGTTTCCATTATGCCACACCTCCATCACCAAGATCTACATGTTCCTTGATTCTTATTTTCACGAGGAATGTAGTGATGCCCAGATTACCATCCAAGATTTTAGTCATGACATCTCTATTTGTTTTCACATTATTCCATATTCATCCTTTCAAGATGATTTTAAAATGAACAGTTTATTATGATCTATGAGTATGTTTTTTACTACCATAATTGCATATGTAGTGACAATCAGATCTAAAAACATTTTCCCATATTAAATGATCAAAAGAAACAATTCCCACCACCATGTATGGGTCAACCCTGCATGGAGAGTCTAAAATTCAAGAACTATGTGTTTCCTTATTCTAATTTTCATGATGTTCATAGTGATTCACAGACTTTCACCCTTGGGACCAGCCGCAAATCATACACGCTTTCATGTAGGTTCATCTTCATCTGCACCCCATGTAATTAAACTAAATTACCACTAATAAACTATATGTCTAAAGATTTATACCATCATTGGATATGTAGTGATGCTCGATTCCTCATTTCTGGGCCCTACCACAATAACTAATAATGATAGAGGGTAAGTGTCCACAGAATATATTGTGTAAACTTTTTCACATAGGATAAAAAATCTACACTGTAGACATTTATTGATAATTAAAAAAATATTTGTCACAAGATATTAATATTTCCTAAAAAGAACATCCTTACTTCATGTCATTATACTAAAAAAATTTATACTCACCACCAGACATTAAACAGCATGGAAACATCCGACTCAAATGACATCAAAATTGTATGTCATGAAATCCGTACCACATGACATTAAACTACATGACAGGATTCGCCACCATATGACAAAAAACTACCAAAAACCCATCCTAATCACATGACGTTAAACTTTATAGTTAAATCTATGCCCCTATAACATGACAATGCACTATATACACCATCACCCTTGTTTAATTTCTTATCAGAGGAATAAAAGAACCTTACCCCATTCAACTGAATTATGGGTTGTATCCATCTTCTATTAATGCACCTCAATACTTAAAACACACATCATTCCCCAAGAATGTAAAATCTCAACTAATTTTCCACGGCCAATTTTAATGATATATAGCTTCATGTAATCATTTCCTAATTAGGAAGACATTGACATGACTCCAGCATATGCATCTATGGGTGTCAATACAATGTGTCACTCTACAAAAAGTAGGTTCTAATCCTTTTGAGCATTGAAACTGATGTGGAAGAACTCAACACTGATCTGTTATTTGAACATATCATACTACAACTATCCAATATCATCACTCATGAAATGAGAACCTTTATCCATGATTTATAATATTTTCATCCCCTTCTCAGATGGATGATGGGGTACTCTAGACCCTGGGAATCATAATTACTATGTTGTATCATAACACATACTAGGTTGATGTGTGCCATGAATATAAATTCTATGCACATTATTCAAGCTTATTTTTCATAAAACTATCTCTTCTAATGTTAAAAATCAGAATCCCATAATCTTCAAGACAATGAGACATAAAAAATTATTATGAAAACCCCCAAAGGTTCATCTATAAAATGGTCCATTCATCACTCTCTAAAAATTTAATGTTCTTATTTTACGATAAATTTGTTCATAAATAGATAAGGAATAATGATTATATGGGATACACATTAACCAAATAAAAACTCAAGTTACACTTGTTGGACCCCTAGGTTTAGTAAACAGTTATTGTAATGACTTTTTACATCTTACTACCATGATAATATGATTTATAGGACATAGTGAAACATTTAGGGTACTCAAACCCTTATTTTATCTTCTAAATTCTACATTCCACACATCAGGATTATGTTACCTAGAATCATATAATATTTCCATGGATCGTAGAAATAATATCCTCCAACAAGTGACAATTATCATTATTATGAAAACTTGACCATTACTCCTTCATATGTGCCAATGGTCTTTAACAAAATGCAACACATGGAAAAAATGGCATTTCCAATACATGTGAACCTTGACATAGCTGTGTAAGAACACAACACCTTTGTGTGATTAGAACCCCCCCATAGTATGACTATCCTATATCATTCACTCGAACCTAGAAATTTGGGTCATGAAATAAAGTCCTCTTTTAAACTATCGATGTTCATTAGAAACCCTATATAATACACCACCATGATTCATACCATATATAAAGGATTCTCTACAAAACTTCATTAACATTTAATTGATGAACCATTCCTTGTGAATTAATACCATATGGAATAGGGCTGAAGATTAAAAACATGGAGCATTAATACGCCAGGGTTTCAGAACCCTTCTTGGATAGCCTTTCTCACAAAACCAATCCTAAACATCTAGATTTTTAATTCTTCAAAAACCATTCATATCCCTCAGATATGAGTATAGATCCTCTTCTTCATGGAAATGATATTATATCATAGGGGAATTGTCCAATAAACTAAGGGACTCTCCTCATTATTAGAAGCGATCTTTCATCACTATGAGCCTTTGAAAAAAAAACAGAATAACATAGAATCTCATAATGTCATGGGACATATCTGGAATGTATTCCCTATATCATATTCACATATTTAGACTTTTGAGTTATGATATACATGACACATTTTTAAAAAATAATGTTATATCTATAATCCATAGAGCATCACCCGCTAGTTGATATCACCATAAAAAATATTCCATATCCCCTAGATTAATAGCCAACAACAATGGCCATTTTCTTGTCTATTTACACATGACCATGGATCATGCAGATGTGACTATGGACGTCATAAAAAATCATCACTCTACAAAATGGATTATGATCCTTGTGATCCGCTACATCAACATGGACGAACCTTTCAACTTTGATTGTTTTGGGTAATTCATAGAATTTATGCACAACATACCATGATAATCAATCATGTCTGAGAAAAAAGACCATAATCTAATGGAATATCAGGCCTGAGCTAAAAGGCCTCAAACAAAAGAAAAATTATGCATGACCTAAATGACATAAAACTAAACAAAATTAATGTTTGAGCTAAAATACTATAAAATAATGTAATATCACATCTAATCTAAAAGTTACTAAACTAAAAAATATGATATCTCACTAAATGAACTATAATTAATGAATAATCAGGTCCATGCTAAAAGACCCAAAACTAAGGAAATATTAGGCCTGAGTTAAAAGACTCCAAACTGAAGCAAAATCAGATCTAGATAAAAGACCCAAAACTAATGAAATACGTGGTCCATGACTGAAAATCCTACACTAATGTAAAATCATTTCCAACAAAAAAAAAACCCTAAAATAAATAAAAACAATGTCTATAGGGATCTATGAATTCAATATATATCCATGTGATGTATTACCATTATCCTCCATGATATCCCAATACAAGCCATTACTGTCATGGAATTTCTAAGAAATGAAATAATGAGGATGTATTGACTTTGGTATATCGACACTGTAGAAAAGAAAAATATTGATCTAATCCATTAAGGAAATATGAAAACACACTGTCAGATCCTTCCTCATTTTATCCTTCACTATAATAAGAATCTCATTCCCTCAAACATTGGACAACAATATATATTTACAAAAATCCTAAAAAGGGGTCATTACTTAAACATATCTCCAAGAGGTGGAATCACACCCAGTTAGTAGATGTAATATAGTCCAATTTCTACTTCATTGTCTAACTGATACAAGGATTTTTGTTTGAGGAAACAACAATTGATCATCTCTTGAAGAAGGTTAGGTTGGCCGTAGAAGATCATCTAGAAAATCCATATGGATTCATAAAGAAAATATTTCTATAGATTTACAAATAACACAATATAGCATTACCTAAACCAAAATGTACATTTCCATTTAGTAGAGAAATATATGTCAAGAATTCTATCCCATTATAGATTCCATAGGGTGATAATATTGTTAACATAGGAAGAAAAAATACTTGAATTATCCTAAATGATTGGAGGAAGAGGAAGATAATATCTATATACATCCAACATATTTTTTTCTAGCATATAATAAATATACTTAGTGGGAAATTCTACCATATATCCTTACTAATTGATTTTCATCTGAATGAACTGAGGAGAAATCGAAAAAGTGAGACATAAGAGTAGATTCTAATAGAGGGATGAAAACCTCTTCCAGTAGACCAAACCTATATAGGGGGAATCACTGAAATAATGGATAGTCTGGAATATTAGATGAGATGAACCTATTAATGAAATTTGTTATCAGAGTACTCATGATCATGAGGATTAGATTTATGATTCATAACTATCATGGCATGTTGAATGGTCGATGCTGAGGAATATTAATTAAAACTGGCTGCCTTATGAGTAAATGAGAGTGGGATATGTTGAAGAAAAAAGATAATACCATTTAAAAGAAAATACATACTAAAATAGTGGAATCATGGACATTTCATGAATCCATACTGTATCTGTGAGTCCCCTAGAATCCATTAATCCTTACGGGGCACAAAAAACCCAGTGCATCATGAAAATTCATTCCCTATTAGACTCTGATACTGTGACCTGAACATTGTCATACAAATCATATGACAATCCATTTGTCTTATGATCAAGAACTCATATCCTGTTAATCGTAAAAGATTATAATAATCTTCAAGGATGATTTACTAATGTATGGTTTTTAGTTGCACCAAACAAGGGCCTGTGAAAAGGTGGTCTTGAGAACTATTCCTCATGAAATATGATTTTGATGAAGGCTTGAAAACAAGTTTTACGATCATTTATAGTAGAAAATACGTGGAAATGATCCATGTGATAGAGGCAAGTCAAGATAACTCATAATGATGAGTATTCATTGAAATTAATGTATCAATGCCTCTATATATAGGTAATTTCATAGAATACCATGTGTTTCCTAGAAGAACAAATTCCACACTATATAATGGTTTGTGATACAACCAAAGACTCACGATGGTATTAAATTTTCTTATAATTGGGCCTTTTCCCCCATAGGCATTTCTCCAGAGGGAGGATATTTTTTGAAACCTACAAAACGAACATCAAAAATTTCACAAAGGTGAAATAACATAATATGTGTATTATTCCAAAGAAAAATAAAAGCAAGTTGAAAGTGGTATAATGTCAAACAATGTTAAATACTATAAGAGACTCTAGAATTTTTACCTTCACAATTTCACAACAAAAAACCCTATGAATCATATGAACTACAATAGATCCCACAAATCCACTTTTGAATAGTACTCCTAATTTTGAAAAGGTTCTCTAGAAAACCAGTGGTCTTGTAGTGGAAGATAGATAAACTCCCATATTCCATGTATATTTTCATCCAGTGGATGCCTTACAACCCATCTGAAAACCCTTCATAAATATGAGGAAGTATCTAAATGGATGGATGATCCTGTTTTCATAAAATCTTGTGATGCATCACAAATAGAGAATATTATTTTCATTAAAAAAATACAAGAATAATAAAGTTACCTCAGAGCCTTTGATTAATTAAATAATTGAATATAGGGGAGGATCTAAGAGCCATGTCATCTGACATACCCATGGTGGATCACAAAGAGTTGTGATTCCTTTGAGACATACCAAACTCTACTTGAGAAATACCATTGTTTTTTCAGCTTCATCATGTAAAAGGCCTCCATAATGTATTGGAAAACATGTGCCCCTCGAGTAATTATAGAAAAATAGAAAGTTATTTCTATTAAATTATCATGAATTTTTTTTCCACATGATGCATCACCAAACTACACAGTATTTTTCCTAAAAAAATAATCATTCAATCTCGCATGAAAGAATGATCATTATAAAATAAATTGTGGAAATAAAAGGGTTAAAGTTGGGAGAATCTCATAATTTTAATACTTAGGTAATGAATTAAGGATTTCAGTAATGAAAACTATCAAGACTCCTAGAAAAGTCATAATGGTCATGATAAACCTATCAACAAAATATCCTTATCTCACCATAATCCATGTTATTTCACTTGAGATCGCGTGAAGGATATTCAATAGGAATCATACTCGTGTGAAAGCCTATGGATATGGAAAAATACATATATGGAAGTCCATGGGTGTGTCTATAGAACTCAAAATGTCCACTCGAATATAATATAATACAACAAATGAGGAGTTGATAGAGGATTTACATGGTTACTGAAAATCCTGTGATGCCCACATAGTGATCCACAAGAGAGACTTACAAAAACATGTGACACTAAATCCCTTCACCGACTCCAGATTGTGTCTGTGTGAGATATGTCAGGAAGTGTATAGAATGGTATATGTTACAAGGCCTACAAATCCCCCACCCCACTATGAAAAAGATTATGATCTCAAGATCTACATGGACAGACAAACTCTTAGATCCTCGCAGGGGCACACAAGTGGTTTTTTTAGGGAGGTAGATCTCAAGATTGGAAAAGATACACAGTTGGTAAAGTGATGGGGAACCACCAAATTAATCATGCATCATTAATAAAGAACATTTTTTGATCACATATACGTTATGAAAATTACATATGGAAGGAAACACGGGGAACATCTCACTCATATTTAAGATAATGAGAGGCTTAAAATAAATAGACAATGAATAATCATAATCTATTCCCAATATATATTCTGAAACTGATTCTACTAAGATGGAAAATCAAGAGAGTACATATTCCATGATCCTCATGCACTTCATGTGAAACGTCCAAGTCACATTGAAACAACATGATATGTTTCTGATATTAGGAAACAATCTTATTAATTAATATTTAGATCATGATATATCCTTTTGGACATGTCAAATCAAGGTGTATGGCTCACCCCATGCATAGAATCTAGTTTGAGTCACAAAAAATCTATTATATGTTTCACCCAACTCACATAACGAAACCCATTCATGTTAGTTGAGTCTCGTTGTTTCACCCTAGGCATATTTGATGGGTCTGTTGATTCCCCCCAGATATGTCTTCATAGACATGTGACATCCTCCTAGACATGACACATTGACTCCCACAACATCATCAATTTGTGTAATCCACCCCTTATGATGACACATATGAATGTTAATAGGATTCTTTGACACCCTCTAAATAATCCAACTAGTTCTTGTGATGGATTCCAAGGAAAACCACATGGGTCTCATTATGTCCTCTAGAAAAGACAACCGTAATCATCTAAAAAGCCCTTAGACATGTCATCCTTGATAAAACAATCATATGGAAAATAAACTAGATTAAATGATATCATTCTAACATATTTTTCATGAATTATCTAACATATCTATTATTCATATGAGGGAAATTAAATCAAAAAATAATGAATTATTGGAAGCCAAGTGGATAAGGTTAGCATGGAATCCCATGATTTGATAACCTTGTCCATCCTCTATGTGTAAGACCTGATAAAATGGAATACACTCTTTTTAAGCACCAAATACGATAGAAAACAATTTTTGAAAGCCTTGAATACAATGGAAACGTATATATGGAATCTCTGCATACATTGGAATACTCCGTGTGTATTCTCTGACCAAAGGGTATCTCGGTATTTGATGACATTGTCGACCCTCCCAATGTAATTGTTAATGAAAGGCTAACCTCCTTGTGTATGCCTTGAATACAAGGTAAAACTCAGTGTGTAATCCATTAGTACAAGGTAAACATTAATGATTAAACCCTAAATACATGGGTAAACTCAGTGTGTATGAAACGACCAAAGGGATTCAGTGGATTTGAACACCTTGTTCATCCTCAGTGTGTAAGACCCGATGATATGGGAATCCATATCCTATAATCCATGAGTGATTGAACTATGTGGACTCTGATTCCATCCTTAACTGGGATATGTATGATTCTAAACATATGAATAAGGACCTTTCCAACCTTCCAAAGGGTCATCCATGTACATAATTCCCTCATCCATAGATACATGGATTGATCATTATTATCCCTTATTTCCCATATTTAGTATAGGTCACATGAGATTATGGAGTTTAAATGACCATATAATTTCTGTAAAATGACTTTATAATGCAAAGGTAATCCTAGGAATTGATTTCCATTTTTATCCTCAATTCTTTTTAACCCAGATGATATAGGAAGCCTTAGTGTATAATTCCCAACAACGTGAACTATGTTGACATTTATTCCCACTTTTATTGGGATACATAGGATGCCTTATTAAGGCTTGATAACCATATTAATATCTTAATGGATTGTCATAGCATGTACTTATTACATCCTCATGAAATGACATTAATTATCTTCCACATCTAGTTTCTCACAATCAACATAGCTCACATGAACTTATGGAATTTCAATAATAATTTAATTATAACCTTAAATCCTAAAAAAGTAAAGGGAAAGGATTCTGTGTAAGTCCAAATAAATGAACAATTATAACAGTGACTAATAAATTAAAAAAGATATGTCTGATGCCTTCTAAATGATTAAGAGATGATAAATATATATTTTTTGGAAACCCAATGTCTATAATAATTTAACAATCATGACCCAATCATTCACTGGGGATGATCACTTTACCTCATCCCTCAATAGTTAGAGAAAACAAATGATCTATAATGGCTATAATTCCTTGCATATTAAAGATACATTGGATTATACTTCATGGCTGAGGATCAATATGAAGCACCATAATGGACATCCTAGTGAATAATCCCCAATCCCACATGAAATGCAGCTGGTCACTTTCCAACCATTATTTCCCATGCTGAGCATAGCTCACTTGGGCATTGGAAATCACAACAAACACGATATTGGAATCATTAATCTTTACCAGCTATGTAAATCCAATAATTTAATACCTGATTAGTGTATTGATATAAATAAATACCATATATGTTAATCGTCCTTAGGGCTTGTTCTAAGGGTGTGACTGAACTACAATCATTATGATTCCAGCCATAACTATGATACATTGGATATCTTCTCATAAATCAAGATCAATCATATGGAACCCCACATCCCACCTACATGTACTTTCCACACAATGAAAATCTTCATGGGCCTTAAAAAATTACTTGGGTGTTTATTCATTCAATAAATAGTATATGTAGGATGCCTTATAATGGTTTAATCACATTTTGAGAAAAAAGTCCACCTCCATTATTTGAATTATAATCTGAAGTAATTCTTTCTATTGATTCAGTATATAATTAAACTATTAATTAGATGGAATGTATGATGAACAACATATACTTAAATACCGCTTCATTAATGAAATACCCTTTCATGTTTACATAAATGAAATCCATTTTCATTTTCATATAATGAGATTTAAATTGTAATCATTTTAGGGTAACTAGTACCATATAGGAAGTACGAACCTATTCACAATCATTTCAAAATATTATTAGAAATTTTGAGAGTCAGACACAATTCCCCTGTAAGGGCTCTATGAGCCCAACATCACATCTGGTCAACTAATGTTTGTCCCTTAATGTTATTGAGACTGAAATTACACTTTACTACATGCCATTGGAATGTATGTATATAAATAGTGATGAATGAGGGAACTGTTAGGATATTGCATTAAGAATGAAAATTACATAATGTTAATTATTGTTCAAGAAATAAAACCCCCAACAATTATCCATGAAGACCAACTAAACTCGCCTCATTGAGGGTTTCCCCAGTCATCTATTTCCAATTGAAACACTCATCCATGAAAATTGTATTATCACATTTTCATTATAGAAGGAAACCTTCATGACACATTCCATACATATTTTTTATATCTTGATATCATATATTGTACATAATCCCTTACAATGCATGGGATATCACCATTTTATAATATTTCACCATTTAATCCAAAATACATTATGTAGGTAACATATAATGTAATGATATAAATTAAAGGAATAATAAAAATGTATGTACTAATATGATTCACATTAACTTCTAATAAAATATATAGTATCCTATGAATACTATACCATTGATTATAAAATTTTAAAATTTAGTAAATGTACACTAGGGAATAGTATAATGAGATTGGATTGATTTTTTGGATAGAAAAATAACTTATATTTCCGCATGATACAACGATATATAAAAATGTGTTAGTAATGTGAAGATAACCTACAGTGTTGAAGAATTATGAATGATATTATAGAGTATATCCCAATATACATTCATTCCCAAAATGCTTAGGAAATCAGTAATTCATTTAATGTAATGATGAAACCAATTAACATACCAACATGTAAATGATAGAATGTAACCATATATTTTATAAATGGTATTTTGAACATATCTGAAATAAAAAATCCATAAGGGTTTTGACTGAGTGAATTAAATATTCTACACACATTATCGTCATTATTTCATATTGTTTACTCAATTAATATTCTAGGATATATGATAATAATGATTTTGGGTTATATAGAAAACTATCTTGATCATCTGTAAACATGATCAAACATTTCTCTATTGGTTTTAGAGGAACCTTGAACATTAATTGAAAATATTATTAAACATCAACACAACCCATCCCCATAAAATATATTATTAGTATAAAATAAATATTTTGACCCTTGATATCATATTATGATGTTTATATATAGAATTAAAAGTATGATAGGTTCATCATATTCTAGTGGTATAATTATCATAAAATATTATCTATGTATTTATAAGTAATGAACAATCAAAAGTTCTATATGAGAAAAAATGAAGTGCTCTAAATTATTGTGTAGATATTGTAGTAAAAATGTAGTTTGGACCAAGACTTGTATAGTGAATGATAGAAATAATTAGTCATATTATTTAAAATTAAATATTATTATTCATATAAAATATCTATTTGGAAAATATTCAAAAACATTTAGATATTTATTATATATAAAATCTTTTCCTTTATATATCTCCCTGGAAGAGAGTTATACGGTTTGGAATGAATAGACTGTTAACCCTTTGGAACTATAGTCCATTCAATATAAATTAACGTAATAGAAAAATTTAATATAAACTATATCATCACCTAAACATAACAAAAGTGTATAATTTATTACAAATATCCCTCTACAAGAATAATATAATTCATCGATAAAATATACTAAATCTTGATATGGTAAAATTGGAACAGGACCACTCTTATGAGGGAAACCTAATAATGGTTTTGGACTATAGAGACACACATTAACAATTTATAAATAAAATTATGAAGAAAAATTGATTATATAATAAATCTGATTAGTATAAATGTGTACTAAAGGATAAAATGAATCCAATGTTCCCATATGTTTTGATAATTTTAGACATAAATTAGAACAATGATTTTGTTTTTTTAAAAATGTCTGATTAATTTAATAACATAGAAATATCAAGATGCAAAATATCCTTATCCCAAATTACTGATATCATATTTAGATGTATATATAACTATATTATAGTTTATATAATTTCTAAATCACATACACCATAAAGAATCTATTTTTATCTATTTGGAAAATTACATTTTAATTAGGAATTTATTCTATAAAATTAAAATATTTATATTTGGATAAAAAAATAAAAGGATTTGATTTGGGAAATATGAAACCTTATTTTCTCCTATTAATATTATAGTAATGATTAACACAGTAGTAATAAAAAATATGATTTCAAATAACCTATAATTTTTTAAATGAAATATTACCTCCTTCTAGAAAAACAATTCCAATTCAATGTTTATGATCTAAAATGTATTTATGTAATAGTGAATGGTAATATGACATGTAGAAATGCAATTTTTAGAATAATAACACAACCATTAGAATAATTACATGACTATTGGAGTAGTAAAATTTTAAATGCGGTTAATTCTGTAAATAAATACGGGATAAAAAATATATCAATATATAAATATCGAAAAAACCATAAATGAGTATTTAAAGTAAAATATTATAATTTAATTAATATAATTAAAATAAAAAAAATATTTTTGGATATGTTTCATTATTTATTTATGATTAATACAAAAAATGAAATTGAAACTGTGAATTCACCTAATCGTAATGATTTGTTATGATAAAATATATTTGGAATCTATGGATTAATAAAACCATGAATAAATTTTTTGGTTATCTAAATTTGTTAAATTATTAGATTAAAGTAAAATAATTTACTCAATATTTGAAGAAATATTTTCTAGAAACGTAATTGTGATTTATTAGTCAATTAAATTATTTTACAATTTTATATCTCATATAGAAATATATAATCTAATTTCTTATTCATAATTTTTTTTAAAGAGGTGATAAAATATTGTATAAAAGGTTTTTTATTATATTAATGGATTTATTCAAAAAATGATTCTCTTGTATCTGGAAAAATAATTTTCCTAACGGATATTAGTAAAATTGATATGGGTTGATCAAATTGGTTTAATGTAATTTATTTATTTTTTTGTTATAAAATTTTGAAAAATATATAAATTTATAAATATGACATAAAATAATCAAATGCAATGATCATCGAAAAAAATGATAATAAGTATTTAATAAATATGTAGGTATGACCAAATGGGCATGGAATAAAATTATGATTCATATAAGAGAAAATTATTTTTGATAAAGGATATTATTTATTTCTATATTCATTATTTTATGACAAAATTCCCCACCACTCTATTTATAAATACTCCCAACCACCCATTTGGACATAAATTCTAACTATTCTTCCCATTGCAAAACATTTTCAAATATTCCTTCTCATATGTCATATAGGTTTCTTAGAGTAATTTTTTATCATGAAATACAATCCATTAAAGTAATTTGTCCATAATCAAAGTGTAATGATTAATTAACAGTTAACTCCCATTTATATTCCTTCATTTCATCTAATTCTATTCCCCTATTTTATTGTTACTTTTTTCTTAATAAACATGAAAATAATTTGTTTTTATATATTCATGATTAATATTTTATTTTTAAACTAAAAATTTATTATAAAATATTTATAATATTTTTATATAATATCAATCCCCCTGCTTCGGTGGAACTATTCATGGTCTGTTATACCACATAAAATGTTCTGTATTTCTTTACATATCTATATATTTTTGGATGGTTTTTATATCTTATCGCATATATATATATATATATATAAATTAATATATGTTTATATTTTTGTACGTATAAATTCATACCAGTCTATTATTTTATTTATTTTGAGATTCTTGTTATGACAGAAGTCATTGATAAATAAAAAAGGAATGTACTATATTACTAAATTGAAAATGGAATTATATAATAAAAATTATATTAAAATTTTCAACTTAAATAACTGAAATATTATTAAATTAAAATGTACCGAATGACATAAAATCATATAATGTAATTTAAAAATAATCTTAAATTATGTCATAATAAAAAAAATATAGTTATAATAAAGGCATAAGCATGTATAATCAATACAATTCCTAAGATAATGTGATCCAAAAATGATTTTCATTCCCAAATTTTATAAATATTTATTATTACCCATTACCCATTAATTATTTTTTTATTTTATATATGTATTCATATATTTATCATAACATTTAGGTTGTATTTTATTTTCAACATCCCCTTAATTTTTATTATGGAATTTAATGATTTTTTTGTCTCTTCACACTAAAAACATCTATATTACAATATATATATATATTTAGAGGAATTTAATCCAAATTAAATTCCATAAATCTATTTATGTACTAATATTTTTTACAAATATTCATTCCCTTCATTAATGAAAAAATTGTAAAAAAATCATTAGATGAACATTGCCACGTATTCCATTAGAATAATACTACTTCGTATTTGGAATAAATATATTTTATAAATTGTAAAAAAGTTATTTATTTTATGAAACTATAATGAATATATATAATTGATACATTAATATATTTGTATTGAATAATATATATTTTTTAGAATAATTGACTCTTTGAAATGATATTTTTGTTTTCAAATGAACCCTTTCTTTTTTATCAACTTCTATTATCCACATAATTATTTTTTATTAATGTAGTATTGTTGTTAATTTTTTATCAATATATAAAATCATTAGTATTGCAATGACATGAGTTTTTATGGGTAAGAGATTTTAATATCTCTAGTTATATTTCTAGATCTAGGCACGGAGTCACCATCAAATTATGGGGCTTACAGATCCTTGGTGTAGTGAAAGTATTTTTATTAAAATTATTTTATCATGAACAAACATTTTTTAGTAAAAGTGGTATAAATCCTAAGTAGAGTATCAAATTTGAAATATATGAAAAAATAGCCTTAAGAACATGTTCCTTACAATATGGATGGAAAAAAATAGTATTGAGTTCTTGTTTGAGGGCACATTGGAAAGTTTTTAACAGAGGGTTATTAGTAAAAAAATTAATAAATCAGCGGTTATTATCAAATGTGATATAAGAGAGAGGATCCACCTCAACCAAACATTACAGATGAAACGACTTGAACTAATTGAGATTATGCACCAATGACCCTCAATCTTGACAGTGATCCCCTGAAAATATTATGTAGTGACTTTTGAGCATTATTTTGGACATGAAGATTTATATTTTTTCCCCAAGGTAGGTGTACTATATTTTTATGACTTGATACACCTTATGATTAATTTTTTATGGTTTTGGAGCCCTTAGATGAATGCTTGTGATCTAGTGGTCTTTGATTAATGGGTTATGATCGAAACTAGGTTTTTTGGGTTGATTATATGGAATTCCTTATCCAGATTTCCAATCAGATGACGTATAGTAAAGATACAAATTAAATGTGTTCTTCTAATTTAGGGAATATAAACATTGAAAACTACACTCCGTGTACAGGATGTACACCCCATGTAGTAAGCCAGGTCACGATGTAAAGGGACTTGTCTAGCATATACAGGTAAAGGTACATGGCCATGTTGAAGCACACAAATAGGGACACAAATGAGGTGTTGTACATATGAATGAGCTTATGAACCACCAAGGGATTATATCGCATGATACATTCCATGTACAACATTCACATATTAGGTAATCACATGTGCCTATCCAATTCTTGTATAAGAAGACACAAAACAATGTTTCTAAGGATTCACACAATGTGTGGATCTCGGTATGAACAATGTACTTTTCTAGGGGACTTATCTCTAGTGTAAATCCTTATATGAGTCTCATATTATTGCATGTGAGTATCCTATCCTATGAATTGTTTCAGGTGGATTTTTATGGTATCTATCATTATGTATTTTGAGATTCCACATGGAATCAGTTTATAGGATCATTACATTAGCAATGCATTGATGCAGGAATTGATAATGTTGGATCACTGGTGGGATGTTTTGGGCACTACCATTATCCTGTCATCTAATGATTTGGGTCCCCCTAAACTATCTAATCATTTAAAATACTTCTCGCCTGATATAAGGAATTAGTTCCCCTACACATAGTAGTGTAGTATGGTGATATGATACAAGCATGATTTCACTTCCAATGACTCTTGACAAACATTTGATAATGGGTCGGTTTATAATATATATGATAGGGATAGTAATAAATTCTTGTACAAGGGTTCATGTTTCCATTTTCTGATGGATCAATTGAGTTAAAACACAACCAAAGTTGGTTCAGGTCCTCTTCCTATAGATTAGTCCAACCAAATTCGGTACTCTAATATTAGACTATTGTTTTGACCCCATTATGATTCTTTTAGATGGATAAGTTTCCTCATATTATATTTGGGAATGGTACCTCTATACACATTTTTTATATAGATTCAGTACACTGTAGATATTCCAAAATATGGGTCCTATTTCCATACAGTAGGTACTTCTATGTAATATCAAGGTAAAACCCTTATATAATCATTATGTATATAGAGTCAATACTCCCCTGAAGTGAAAGGGTCTGCATCCTCTATCCATAGAGTTGTCACACCCATGTTTTACCAACTCATAGTTCCTACATATGCAGTTATCACATTGATACAGTAATCCCTTGTTGTACCTTAGTGAAGGTATTTTATCTTTGGGTTTCTACTCCCAGATTGAGTCCAGGTATGGTTCCCCATTGTGATCCAAAAGGCAGGGATGTAACTCTACTATATTTTAGGTATATGTCACTTATATATGTATTGGTACTCCCCCATATTCAAGTAGTTTTTGGGATCTACTCCTACACTAAATAAATAACTTCCTAGACTATTGAAAAGATATTCAACTATGTGGCCAATCCATTTATTTTTTGTTACAGCTAGCAATGATATAGATCTCTCTCAATGTGATGATGTGTAGGCCTCATTCGATGTGTATTATAGTAGTTTCACTTTATCGTTAAGAGTTATTACTTCTTCTGCTATGGGGTAGTAGTGAGGGTTTGGCCCCTCTTTTATCTCTCTTTAGATATGAGGTATGTGGCGTGTGGTTTTGAGCTGTACTCCCTCTACTCTATGTTATAGTTAGTGAAGGGAGTCATCACTTTGGTTTCATTGATATTGGGTGGGAAAAGAGACCATGGTGATAAGACCTATTATGATAGGAAATATATTTTTACATAAAAAATATTTTCGATGGAGCATATCTCTAGGATGAGTTCCATCGAGGATGGTCAGGCTCATGTATTGTCTTGCCCGAGATGATCGTTACCTCAGAGATGCAAGTAAAATCTTGTGGCCAGATATGTAGTCAGACCGTCATGATACACAGAGTTTGATCTATGTTTATGTTGGTTTTTTCTCCTATATCATGTTGTGATATCATGTATCTATATCAACATAACCTGTGTATTGAGAAGGCTAGTCTTGTATTTCCAACAAAGGGATAAGAAAAAGTTTCTAAAATGTTTTTATTTCCCAAATTGGATTGATCGAGATGACTATTTCATTTAAGATGTTCCATTTTGTTTTATGTTTTTGTGGCTATTATTAGTTACAAATATACTCATATCTAGATGGGTTTTTCAATCAGATGTTGTCTCATGTATAGATGATAGACTGTTCAAGGGAGTCTCAGGATCACAAAGAGCAGGTGGAGATCAATGGGAGAGACACACTATTTCATTTACCAAGGTTTCAACAAGGTGTTTTCTTGTGGTTTAATTTGGTATCAGTCTCTTCCATCCGAGTAGGGTGACTACTTTTTTAGTTTTTGTTGGATTTTTTTTACCTTTATGATTTTAGTGATATTTTTTGTAATATGGTCATTGGATAGATTGATTAATTAATTATTATTTTTATTTATTTTTTACTCCTAATTTTAATACTCTGATTTAAGAGGTTTTTTGTGTATAGTTATTGTAATATATGGCCTCCCATGTGTGTGATATTTTTACTCAGTGTTGGATGTCATCCACCGACCTGTTGGAGTTGGGCATCATGTAGTCGTAGATTGGGGCATGTTGGTTCTAGTAATGATAGGGTTCTATTTGAGAGATCCTAAAATTGGGAAAGTAGTGTATAATTTGTTTATCAATGATCTTGGTTAGGGGCTTATGGTCATAGTTTTAATGTTTTTTGAGTTCTGATTTCAGGATACAGACTCCTTTTCTTGTGGTGGATGATGTATCTATTCTCCAGGTCTTTAATGACATGTTTGATGACTCATTATATTTAGGCACTAAATGTATGGATATATGTTTGACAAATCATATAGTATATTTTTTGGGATCCATTTCCTTTTTGAGTTATCTCCCTAGATATACTATTTTACCATGACATGTCTTCAGTCTATTTAATAATTCTACTATGACAATAGAAAGACATGGTTCCATGGTGTAATATTGATGAAGATCCACCTAGTAATGAGTATTTTGTCAAGAGAACTGGTCTTGAGGTAGCACCTCGACGTGGTCTTTGAGTTCATCTATGGACCATTGAGTAGTAGGTTGCACTGATAGTTAAAACTGATGATGCATGCAGGTTTACTAGACTACAAGTGTTTCATAAGAAGATATATCCTTGGTTTCATGTTAATCCAGAACCCTAGGAAGATAATAATTGGATTATATTATCCACATGAATTTTTAGACTTTTTATTATATAGCATAGTAGATGGTTGTCCATGTGGAAAGTCATTTGTAGGGATCTTCTTGGAAATGGTAGAGTATTTTGTTGAAAACCTATTATGGGACAATGGTCTCATGGACTGAGGTTGAGAGACTCTTACATGAATATTTTTATATTGTGATGTTAGGATAAATGAATATTTAGAGGCTTTTATGGCATTGGTATGGTATCATTTCATGTAAAAGTTCTCAAAAATATTAAAAATCCATTCATGATACGCCCTGGGAATGTATCGAGACTCATTTTTAGTGCCTTAAACATTGAGTAGTCCCCATATAGTGACATTTTCTCATGTGTGATATATTTTAAAAATAAAAATTCTCTAGGGGAACTAGTGTGATCTTTAATGATACATATATTCATGGAGAAGTCTTATGAGGATGGAGAAAATAGTGGGTATACTAAGGCTGAGACTTACGAAATAGTCAGAAGATGGTGGTCGAACAGATCACAGTGCAGTAGGAACACTGATTCCTAGACTTATACATGTGTTTCTATAGTGCTAGAGTTGGAACATGGTATTTCATCAACCACATACAAGGAATATTTTAACACTACAAAGATGGGGACATCATGGGTGATATTGTATGAACCACCATATTTCCAAGAGTGAGATAGATGGTGGACCACCATGGAATATTCCAAGTTTGGAGACTTCAGTTATGCATGATGTTGGACATGGTATAGGGTCAAAAGACTGGAAGGAGGTGGTAACATTTTGAGATGTTTCCACCACCACTATAGGTGGTCCCTGAAACACTTAAGTAGCTAGCGGATGGGGTTGAGAATAGCTTCAGGCCACATATTGATATGAATGAGAGGCTTCTAGGATGATTATTCCTACATTCCGTATCCTTTATCCTTTTTCAATGGTACTTTTAGAAACTATTGTATGGTACACTATTATTTTGACTCCATGATCAAGGATTTTCCCCAATAACATGGAGTGTTCGTAGATCCCCATGATGGTGTTTTTTCTCGTATATTTGGATACATGATAAAGAGGGAAGTGTCCTCATTGTAGTTTAATTCTTGTGAGGTGATTAAAATGTTATGGGTGAATCGGTGCCACCCAATGTGGATAGTGTCAACATGTAGTGGATGATTTCATTGTAATGGTCTATATTTTGATGGGATTCATTTTTTATTTTTGGATAATTCCATGAAATTAAAATTATATCTATTATTTTCTGATCTTATGAATGATGTTGAACTAACAATGTTATATAGATACAGACTTTTGCAAACAATTTGACATAAAATTGGATGGAGAGTTCCAATAATAGATTCTTTCTATAGTGGAAGAGTGAGGAACTATGATTTTTACCAAGTGTCCATTGGTTTATTACCACCCATGATCTTGTGGTTATCAGACGGGTGGACCATAGTAAGAACCAGTACCTGCACTTGGGATTCCCTAGGTTGTTAATTAATACAAATGGGTTCTCCGAGTCAGGATAATATGGGACATTATTGATGATGATGTGGTGTAGGTCATCCAAGGGGATGAGGACATCTATGTTACAGAAATATAAAGGAATTGTTAACTTGGTGGTGTACTACTAGACTCTATGACTGAAAATGGTCTGAGTGCATGGTGATTTCCACCTATCGCAGCTAAGGGGACATGATTATGTTTTGTTTCCTGATCTTAACCATTTTGGGCTAGAATTTGAATGTGGGTTTTAATTTTAGGACCCCTTGAGTGCATGTTTATGGGAATCATGGGAACCCTCTCATAATCCAATTTTATGGGAGGTCTAGTCTATTGATCATTTTTTCTATGTGTGTAAATTTTTAAATTTTGGGGAAGAAAATCCATCAGGTGCGGAGGATGTAGTGACCACTTTATTTCAAATTATGAATATGTGATATTTCTATTTATATTACTAGATCACGAAATTGAGTTTGCATTAGATTATATGGCCTGGAGATCCATGGTTTAGGGAAATTAAAAATAATTTATCACAAAGGCATAATATTTTTGTTTAAGTTTTTTATCTACTGATTAGATTCTGGTATTGAAAATTTATGATTGAGGTCTTATTCAGAACACGATTTTTTTCCAAGGTGGTTCATAAATTTTTTCAATGTCTAATTATCAGTTTAGGGCTTGTTGGTGATGTGTATAATGAATTTTTATATATTTATAAGAAATAATAAACCCTCTCTCTTATTATTGTGTAAGAAAGAATAGATATGACCCACCCCTAGTGTGAAAAATTATTGGAGAAAAAACACATGTGAGTAGGAACCACTGATGTTTGATCTTGATTCCAATCAATCCAAAATCATTCTACATCAGCTTCAATTTATCGTTTTAGATATGAAGAATCAACATTTCACCATGACGTAGGCATATTTATTTATTTTATCTAAATCACCATATTGATATCTTTTTTAAGGATTTAGAGCCAATATATGACTAGTAGCAATCCAATGTGGTATATCAATGAGTTTATATAGAGACCGTGGTGTTTCTGGTGGCCCATAGGGAATTCCCATTTGGAATTCCTGATCGAATTGTCTTTTGTGAGGAGGAACATAATGTGTGTTATTTATATTTAGAGAAGGTGAAATTTTATGGGAAACATATAATGTACTGTAAAAACATGTCATTTAGTTGTAACAGGTCATGTAGTCATGTTATATGGAAATGGTAGATAGGTAAGGGGACATGGCCATGAAGAAATTCCAGATAAGATAAATTTAAATATTGTTATGTATACAAACATGTGAGTAGGACATGGTCATGGGCTATGGTGAGGTGTGGAATTTAAATTAATATCACATGGAAAGAAAAATCACGCATCATAGAAAATATCCATGTGTTAGTAGGGTCACATGTCATGGAAACCATAGTATATGAAATTTATAGTTATTGGAAAATTATATCTATAATATATCATTATTTAGGGATGAAATTTCATCTAGTGAGTATCCTATAATAAGAGGATTCCATATAGAATCAGATAGTATCCATCATGATAAATTTCGAGATATGATGTATAATGAATCTATAGAATCATTGATTTAGTGGTTCATAGATACGAGAAGTCATTATATTGAATCACTAGAGAGATATTGGGGTCAGTACCATTCCATGTCATCTAATTATGTGCATCCCATTACATGATTTAGGTTAGTAGAGAAAATGTCCAATGTTATGAGGGTGTAGGTACCCTAAATGTAGCAGTGTTGAGATGTGGGAAAAGACAAGGATGAAAATCCTTCCAGGTAATCATGAATGATGTTGGTGATTTTTTTGGTTTACCAGAGTAACTTTGGGACTGGTACTCCCATGTTTTACTAAGACATGAGTTTCCCTTACCTCTCAGATCGGTAGAGAGGGAACTCATCCACTGTGGTAGTGGGTCCTTAACCTATGGATTAGTCCTGATGGTGTTACTACTCACCTGTTGGACTAGGGTGACAGTCCCTTGTGTCATTCATGTAGATAGATGACGATAATTCCTATTGTCTAAAGGTGTGGGACCTCAATATTAGTTATGAATGTAGATTCTGAACTCCTTTAAGAATCCACAGTTTCTATTCTCTATCTATGGAATAGGTACTCCATGGTTGTATCAGAGAGTGGGCCCTATATAATAATTTTATAGATAAATTTGGTACTCTAATGAAGTTTCATGGTATAGAGCCTCTAACCATGTATTTGGTACACACATATCATACTAGAGAAAATTTCCCTCTATATGCACGATCGGATCGGTTTGGTACTCCCTTATCATAACAGGGTGTGGGTCCCCAATTCTAGGGTTAGTAATCCACCCATCGAGTTTTGGTGTCTGTCCCCATTGTGATCAGATATGTAGAGAGAGAACTCACATATATGAAGGGTGTATGACTTCTATCTAAGTATTGTACTCCCCCATCTATAAGTAGTGGTAGTGAACATGATCTCTAATAGAGTTGGAGAACCATCAGATCTGGATTGTATTTTAGAAGAGTGGGACCTTCAACTTGTTATGTAAAAAATCTATCATAGAGAAACAAATATTTTAATGTGGTGAGGAGTTTTCCTCTAAATATTGGTATTAAAATGGATTTATAGGATAGATAAGAGTTAGTACTCTCTCTAATTTAGGGAAGTAGTGAAGGTAAGGTCCCATATTCCATTATCCATCACTCTATAGGGTGGATGCAACTATCCCATTTTAAAGAGCAGTATCCCCATTAAATTTTGTATTGCTGAGATGTGGTATTCTCAACATCAGTTTCTATAATGTTGAACATGATGAAATAGAAAAGTGATAGGACCAATGGTTATGGGACATAGAGTTGGACCAGGATAGTTTTTCATGATTTATTATATCTCTCAGAGGTGTTTTGTCTCAAATGGATGGCTTTTTGAGTGTATCATTTTATACCAGTGTTTCCCTTTAACCTGAAATAGACTCGTATAGAAAACTATGAGTTCAGGAACTAGTGATACTTCTATTCAATAATGACAATATAAGGGTTATTTATTGGGATAACATACAGTGATGTAACATATCTAGATCTATATATAATCTATATGAATTTTTCAAGTCATTTATATCTATGGAATTGTCAATATGGAGTATGTATCATTTTTGGGTTTCCCCCTCTGAATGGTTTGAGGAAACCGTTACCTATTATTTTTCTGGTTTTTTGGGTGGACTAGTAGTTATTTTTTTACACACTAATGAATTGGATTTTTCCATACATTTTTATTATTGTGAATATGATTGGACTTTAAATGGATTCATTAGAGGACCTAATTCCAATGTCAAATAGTGTTCTACACAAGTAAAGGTGTTTTTTGGGGATTAACTAAGGAATGTTCCATTGGTTTGATTTTACAGCAATCCCATACCTCAGAGAAGGTGGTACTGTTTTGATGTTATTGGTGGGATTTTCATTTTCCCTTTTTTATTTCAATTTTTTAATCTTATTATTTCACAAGTGTATGAATGAGTTTTTTGTTTCAGTTATTTCTATCATGATATTTTTTATTTGAGATGTATGTGGTTTCATGGTGGAAAGAACTATAGGATATGTACTACCATGTGTATGATATTCTTAATCCATTCTAGAGGCCATCCCCTAGCCTATTTGAGGTGGGATTAAGGTAGTTATAGCTTGGGCCTTGGTAGGTTAGATTGTGAAAATTATACGTTTTCTATGATATGATGTATCAGACAAGATTTATCCATCCAACTAATTCGTTAGGTAATATTGACATCTCATGAGGTTTTTTTATAGGGAATATGAGGAGGGAATATCCTATAAATGAATGTTTTATTACTATGTTACTTGGAATATGTTTATAGTGTTTCATTAAAATTAATTTTCAATATTATATTTCCCAATAAAATGAATTTTTTATTATTATGATTTTAATTACAAGACTATAATGTGACAATAATCATTATTCATACACATGTACTCATATTGAAAAATTTATCAATTTCTCTTGTATTATTCCAATTAATAATATAAATTTATCTCACCCTTTCATAGGTGTATGTTCTTAGTTGATCATACAAATTTTTATTTCCATGATCAACTTATAAAAGTTCTATGAGGAATGATTTTAATTCATTCTTAATTTTTATATTTAGTATTTATGTATGAGAAATTTTTTCTAAATATGTAAACCATCCAATTTCAGGTGGTATAATATTATCTAAAAATGATTTAATAATTATATATATTATATAAGGGTCAAGATGAAACATGTTATCTTATTTATGAAAAAAATAATAGAGAAGAAAATAAATTTCCTATGAAATAAATATAGAATAAATTCATAACGGAGGGTTGTGAATATTGGTCCTCAATAATATATAAGATGAATCAACACATAAATATTTTACTGGTTTATATAACTACACTATGGATTTATCATCACTAATAAGTAATTTCTTGTTCCTTTAATATTATGATTATGGTTTGTGTTGGATCATTATTATTTTAATTAAATTTATTGTGTATTCAATAAAATGTGTCTTTATTTGAATTCTATTGAATTTAATAATGTTCAACATAATCCTAACATTTCTATAAATATATTTGGATGTTAATGAAAAATTTTACTATTTATTTTTCCATATTATGCTAATGATTCGAAAACATAAATATTGGGGAAACTATTATGTCTTATTAAACTTATATTGTTTGATTTTCATTCTGATTGAAGATTATTTAATTATTAATATTTATTTAAGATCATGAATTATAAAAAATGATGATGGATTTCCTATTTTTAATTTTATAATTAGTGAAAGAAATTATTGTATTTTAACCAACCTCATTGTTTATTGGGAATCACCTATGGAGTTCATCACATTATTTAATAATGACTAATTAATAGCAAAAATTATAAATCATTTTCCATGAATTATTTTACAAATAATTAAATTTTTTTAGTCATATTCAATTTGAATAAAAGTAGTTAATATTAATTTTTTATATTTAGGGGTATTAATGAATAATAATTTTTTAATAATTATATATTTATATTCTTCTTTAATAGAATATATATACATATAAGGGATTATTACATGCTTATATGAGTCATCCTTAACATATCCATGTGATTTATTTATTTACTAAAATACTATTTATATAAGTTTAACATACAATATTTCTTATAATTATAAATATTATTTTTTCATTTTGTTACCATCGATTATCATCAATAATAATATTTTTTATCAAGAATCTAGTGATTAAATAAAAAAATAAACCAATATTTAAATATATATATATATATATATATATCTTAAGTTAATTATGAAGTGGATGATATATATCTATAATTTTCATTAAATTTTCATTACATAGTTAAGAAATCACTTATATAAAATTTATATGAATTTAAAATCATTTTGTCATGAAAATTGTTAATATAATTTATTAATCATTTATTCAGTTGATATTTTTTGGATGGGGTGGCATATAAAATTTTATTTCAATTTGAATTATTATATAGTTACATCATCTTTTTGGGTTCGGAATTTCATCCTATTACATTTTAGTTAAATATATTCCCTATTGTGACTAATAACAAAATAAATTAATATCATTTCTTTAATTATTTTTTTTAGTACAATATATTTCATTTATTATTCTAAAATAAAAAAATTATAGATGAATGATTTACGAAATCCTTATATTAAATTTATATTTATATTCAAATATTCATAATGATTTTTTAATTTTACTGTTAAAAATATATTTACTGAGTGGTATATTAAACAACATAATCCCTATAAATATATTTATAATTCAAATACATATGATTAGATCATAGAGAAAATCATTATTTTTAAGTATATATATATTTACCATTTATTAAATGTCATATTTTATAACATTATAATGATTTTAATATGAAATTATTGATTCTTATATATGATGAAAAATGATAATTGGGAATGTGTTAATGTACACTATTAATCATATATTCCACAACTAAATAACTTGTCATATTAGAGTTCACATATCTTTATTAACAAACATTCTTCATTATTAATTTATGTAAAAAAAATAATTCATGAAAAAATATAATACATTTATATGGTTCATCACCTTATTTGGATGATTATATAGTTTTTATAACACATTAATATCAAAAATTAACATAAGATAAGGTTGTAGAAACATTAACCTTGGAGATAATATAAAATTAAATGTTAAAAAATTTTCTTTCTATTTAGTTGAATGAACATTTATTAACCTTTTATTAGTCTATATCTAATGATATATAATAATTATCTTTATTTTTTGGATCTTTGTCATTTTCCTATGTGATAAATTGGAAAGACATTATGATCAAAGTATTATATATTGATCATATTACAGCTTATTAGTTTTTGACTTTCCATGACATTATTTAACTATTTCCTTTAATTTATAGTCCTGATAATTTTAAAAACATTTGATTGAGTTCAAGGTAACAATGTTTTTACTATATATTATTGCAATTTACGGATATAATGTTTTTACCAAAATTTTAAACTCTATATACATCAAGGAAAGATATAACATATTATGAATTAGGAGTAAATTGTTTTTATTGATAGTCTATGAATTATGTCCATGTATTTTATGTCCATAGTTCTTATAATATAGAGTGTCAGGTTATTCAAACACCATGATGGGGTTCTTGATAAAAGAGATCCCAACACCCTTTAAATAGGGAATAGTAGTGGTTTAAATTATGACCAACTACCATTGATCGAGAAGATAATGAGATTTGACATTATGACAATGATGAACACTTAACACATTTATAATGTTAGTTTTACTTTTATTTTTTATTTTTTAAATATATTTTATTCATTTATCCTTAAAAGAACTCTTTGGGTTATATTTTGAAGATATGATGACACAAACATGACTTTGTATCAATGTCATCAAGAAAAAAATACACATCACTGAAAATCATGTAATGACTATGGTGACTCAAAAAAATTAAAGGAATTAAGGGTGGTCTTTGGGGAGAGGTATTAAAGAGATTAATGGAACATTCCACATATGATCTAAAAATTTAAAGGATGTTACAAGATGTTATATTGGAATTGAGGTGGGAGATAATAAGATTTTTCCACAAAATATATTGGAATGAAATACTAATCTATGTCGAAGTAGTAATAAATATGTACTATGTATATTTTATTTAAGTAAACTATAAAAAGATATATCTCATATATATTTAATATGGATTTTCAATTTTTCATATATGTTATTGGAACAAAACGATGTTTTGAGGCATAAACCCAATATATGTGATATTAGTTTATATGGGAATGGGAAATCATACCCGTGTTGATTCTTATTGAAAGGGACTATAAAATATATACCCATACATTGATATGTCTCTCATATAGTTATATTAATATTTATATAGTCCAAAAATCAAGTCATTTTAAGCACATGTGGAGTAACACCATGGGATTTTTAAAATAAAATTATGTTCAATATCACACATGACAATCCTCATTGTGCATAATCAAACAATGAAATATTATTATTTTACTTTTACCATTATTACATAGTCATTGATTTATAATTGAATAAAATGTATAAAAACATTATGAAAATTTTATAATGTATTTTTAATAAATATAAATTAATTTATTAATGATAAAGAAATTAAAATTCATTTTTAATAATCCAATTTTATTCTTGATAAGTATGTGACTTTTATATAATATAAATTTTGAAAACAGAATTTGATAAAAATGATATAGTTTTTTAAAATCATTATCTCAATGTTATATTATATTCCATTGTTTTTCATTTTCTTAAGGATTGATTTTACTCTGAAAAGTGAATATTTCTCAAACTCATTTAAAAATGTATATATATATCACAATTTCACAATGTTAAATTTTATTTTATGTTTTTTTCAATGTAATATTATTTCTATTATAATGTGTATTATAAAATTATGATCATTGGAATCATTTTTTTTAATTTGGTTTGAAATCAATATTATACTTAAAATGTGTTTTTCATAAAACTATTTACTCACACATTGTGTGTTAATATTAAATAAATTTAAACTATTTCTAGAATTTTAATATTTAAAAACCAATTCACTAGTTTTTCGAGAAAAATAAAATAATAATTATTATTTCCCCATTATTTATTTGCATAATGAATTTTAGTAATATTATATTTATGTAACCAAACTAAAAGTAAAATGAGTTAATTATGGTTAGAAATTTGTATGAGGACTAAAAATTACAATAAACACTTGATTTAATTTTAATGTATGAGTATATTTCATCAATTAACATAAAAAAATTTCATATCTGGTCTTTTATTTCAAAATTCAAATGATTTTGACTATTATATTTTTAAATATATAATAATGTAAAAGATGTTTGTGTTTTTTTGTAATACCTCAAAATATTATAGTCAATGATAAATAAAAGATATATTAAAATTTAAATAGTTATATGATATTTGTTTTCATTATAATTTATTTTTAATCATTATATATTGAAATAATTATATTCCATGATTACACAACACTCACACAATAATTAATATACTAAAATATAAATAAAATAAATTATTGTAAAAAAATTAAATGTTATATAATTTGAGAGATTGTTTTTATAACAATAAAATATAAAAGATTATATAATATTATGGATATTTTAAATGATTATATTCGAATTAAATATATGAGTTGATGTATTTATAGTCAATATAAAATAATATTTATAAAATCAATATAAATGATATTCTATAATAAATAAAAATTTATTAAATGATTTGAAATTCGGAATTTTATTTTCATTTTCCAAGTGATTCTTATACATTTTAAAATATCAGTTATGGATTATTTATTTTGAAATAATATATTTATTGAAACTAAATTGATCAATAAATAATAAAAACATCATTATCATTGTAATTGTCAAAAATGATTACAATAGGTCAAGAATAAAAATCATGCGTTTTAAAATAATATAAAATAGTAAAAATTTTAATTGATGATATGATAAATACCAATAATAATTGTTTGATTTAATAAAATATCATTTTATCATTTTCAATGAATATTATTTTAAATTAATTTTATATTTTAGGCTATTCCAAGACATACCCTCACCTAACATAAAAAAGAAAACCTAATACTATGTTTTTTCACACATAATAATAAATGTGTTTCCATGACCTACCGAAATATTTTTGAAAAATAACTCCCATAATCCCTTGGTATTTTTAGGGTATAATATCATCCTTATATGGGTGATGATTTAATGTAATGGAAATTGTTCGAAGAACTTGTAAATTATTCAATTGAATAGTTTAGTTAAAATTGCTTCTTCCACCTCCATATAATATTATTAAAACATTATAAAATAATAAAATATTTATAAACTATATAAATTTTTTTATATTAATATCATACCCTAAACCCCAATCCATTTCCATTATATGGGAAAAAACCATCAATTTTTTGTACAGTGGAATACCGCCTCACGATCAATTGAAATCAGTTTTCTATTATCAACTATCATGGATTTCTTTGATGACAGATTTAATGAATAAACATGATATAATTGAAATATTTATCAACTTGTAAATGTATAATACGTAAATTTTATTACATATTAATTCACTGAAAAATGATAAGTCCATTCAAGCATACTTGTAGATTACCATATCCCCATAGTGATTTGATTATTGTTTCATTACTACATCAAAAGTATAATATTTACCAATGTATTCAATGAAAAACAAGATATTTATGATATTTTTTCATTATCTAAAAGATTAAAAATACATACCATATTTTAATAATAAATATTTGAAAATGGAAATGTTACTATTACATACATATGTCCACTAATCTTAGTGATTATTACATAGTTAATTTTTGTAGTAATATATAATTATTGGGTGAAAAAGTGAAATTAATGAATAAAAATTTAATTCCTTATTAATTTTTAATCAGGAGATGGTGGAAAAATGACACACATGACTCTAGTAAAGCCACTGATGTCAATTTTGATATATAATCTAAATATCAACTAAACATCCAACATGAACATATTTAATTAAGTAATTGAATATGACATTTAATTACGTAATTGAAAAGGAACAATAAAAATAATAAATTTTCTAAAAAAATTAAATAATTAACAAATATTTCTTATTTATTAGGATAATGAATAAAAATCATGAGTTTTTGTTCATATAACAAACACTTTACTTTAAACCCCACTTTTATTTTTTTGTCAATTTATTCTCTAATTATTTATCTGTAATGTCCAATTTCATTAAATTGTTTTTATAATATATTTATAGGGGACTAAATATATTCTAATATAATTTTTTTTATATTTTTATTTTATTTCAATGGTTTTATAATCTTATATATATACATATTTTATGAAAAAAATTACTTTCATTACATAAGATTAAGGTAATGGATTATCTTAACATATATTCTGTGAACCCCAATTCCCACCCTAAAAAACTGTTATTTTATATTTGGAATTCATTATAATTAATTTTTTAAATATAAAAAATACATCCCTTTTTTATAATTATATACTTAATAGTTTTTAAATTTAATAAATATTTAGATACCTACAAATTTATTTTCAATTGGTTTCAGGGATCTCTCAAAACAGAATTTTCTTTTCTAGGTTAGAAATTTCTCTCTCTAAATAACATTATCTCACTCACTAATGATATGAAAAAAATTTGATTATATATATCTATGTGTGTGTGTGATTCTCACATATATACAAACCATATTTTCCCTTCCATTGATGGGGGTAACACATTACCTATTATCATATGTCAAATTCAATTATGAAATTTTCTTTGATTATGATATGTAAAAAGATTACGCCACCCACTATTTTCCTATAATAATTGTTATTATTATTTCTTATTATGGATTAATTTTGAGGAACACATAATAATAAAATGATAATTGTGGTGAACCCAAATTTCAATCTAATTCATTAGGGAAAATTATTCTCTCATTTAACATTTTTATAGTATTAGGGACTAACCCTAATCCTATGGGGACTTTTTACACTATGTGATGTTTTCTTGGATGTTTAATATTACATATTATTATTTTAATTTTTTGATAAAAAACATTTCTTATATTTTTATAATCCTATAAATCCATGTTCTTGAAGTTATGATCCGATGAGATTACCTATGAGAATATGTTTAATTATATGTTTTTGATAAATTGAAAAGGAAGAATTTATCAATTTTTGGAAAAATAAATCATATTTTTTTCATGAATACAATGAAAATATTATGAGTTTTTTATTTAGCATTTATTTGAAATTATTGATGATAATAATTGTAAAGAAAAATTTATATCTTGGTGTTTTAAATATCAATTTCAAGCTTTATGATTATTTGTTATAAAGGAAAATATTGTATAAGGGGCCATGAACAATCCAGTTTATTTATTTCATTTTATCTACAATTAAAATTGGTTTTTGGAACATGTTATCCCTTAAAAAAAATTTTTTCATGATAAGAATTTACAATGATGAGGTCAATATGAATATTTTGTATATATGTCATGAACATAAAACAAATCATATGATAAAGTATTTGGTTTTAAGAATATGTTGATAAAATATAGAAGTAACACAATGTTACATAGTATGTATTTATTAAAGGGCGATTGAGTAAACCTATAAAAGTACAATTTTTAAATATGATAAAATTAATTAAGAATAATCCCTTATTTAAAACCCAACATTTTTTATGATTATGGTTGGATCCTAATTGATGGTATGAGGAGAACTATTTATATCCATTCGGAGATTATGATATATTTAATTGAGGTTAAATTACGTCGTATGGATACATTATATCCTTTAATGTTTGATAAAACTTTTAAAAACGTAGACACTAATGTTGATGTTTTAATTCATGGAATTGTAGTTTTATTAAGTGAGTATTTAAAGAAATTTATATAAATATAACAATTGTGTTTATAATGGGTTATAGTGAAAAAGGATATCTAGGGAAGAATTATATTATATTTTATGAAAATAATTAAATGGGTATGGATACAGATTAGAGATTATATGTTATTTGAAATTAATTTAATTATAAGTATTTACAATTTTAAAACAATTGTATTATCATATAGTTTTACATGGTATTTATATATAATTTAGTGTTTGATTGAATAATTTTATTTCTTGAGATTTTATCTATTTAGGCAACAATTTATTATTTTGGCAATGAAAAATAATTTTGATATTATGGGATTTTATTTGATAAAAAAGATTTTAATTTAGATTTGATTTATATATGATTTTAATGTGTATTTATGGTGATAACCATTATATATTAGTATGAATGGTATATCTTGGGAATTTTAAATTATAGACGTATGATTTTTTTGGAGTGTGTGACAGTATGGGTGATTAATGTTGATTGGAGATAAATGATAAATTATTATAACAGAAATTTATGATCAAATACTTATGATTTTTATGCTTCAAATATTTTTATGAATATATTAATGATTTTAAAGTATAGTTATTATAAAAGAATCGAAACATGATCTTTGGTTGGGATTGTTTAATCATTCTAGAATGATATTATATATTAACATTTTATTGTTCCTTAAATTTGGGAAGTATTTTTTATTGTTCTTACTATTTTTGTTTTTGTTAATATCTAAAGACAATATTAATATTTTTTCCATTTTATGGAATTTAGAAGTAATTATAAGTTGAAATTACTGTTTGATGAATGGAAAATTCATCATGGATAGTCATCGGTTGGGGGAAAATATGATATTTTTGAATAAATTTATGAATGGATGCAATTATACTTAAAATGATGGTTATTTAATTTATTCCTTTCAAATAATTGGTAATAGAATTCCTAAAATCTTGGAAAATGAAATATATATAATGTTTCCTTATTACCTTTATTTTTAATAAGGCATTTTTATTTTTCAGAGACCAACCGTTTATGGTTTTGTGTTCATTATCTTTTTCATGATCGATCACTTATCTATGATCAACGACTCACGATTTTCATTTGGAAAAGAATTTTACTTTACATAGATATATTAAAATATAAAAATAGTGTTATCATATTAGAAAAAATATATATGTGTTATTCCAACTGACCTGTATATTTAATATTCTTTTTAAGAGGATGTTTTATTTACCCATTTTACAATGATTGAATTAAAATATGTTTTTTTGAAATGAAAAAAACATTATTATTAATATCATGTTCAAATTAATATGATAATATTTATTAACTTATGGGGGAGGGTTAAATGTAACAACTAGGTATTTTTAAAACAGGACTATGTTTGAAAACATATTTAACATGCATTACCGAGTTTAAAAGAATAATAAAATATTATTTTTTAAATATGACCACCATAACCTAGCCATTATATTAGTGGGTGTGAACTAGAAGAAACACATTTAAAAATTTATATAATATATTCTTTATAAATACCAATATATTAATAATTTCTTAACAAATAATAACATAATTTGGAGTAACGTCATTTTATCATTCTAAAATATAATTTTTTAAAAAATGTATTGGTTTCCATTTATAAGAGAATATTATAATTAATATTTGAAATTTAAAAAAATTTATTTGATAAAAAAATATAATATTTTATTACATAATGTTAAAATTATATTTGATATAGTTTTTAGGGTTTCTCTTAAAATATTTACTTGCTAGTGAATAGTATAAAATACTGATTTTAAATGAATACTATATTTTTTCAGTAAAAAAAAATGTTAAATTTCTTGTTATAATTTTTAAACATTAAATAAATTATAATATTTTTTTTCTAATCCAATTAAGTTCATTTCAATTATTTTTATTGTATAATTATGTTAAAAAATATACCTAAAAGGAATTTTTTAGAAAAATATGTTTTTCCATTTCATTTATGTTTTAATATTAAATTATTTTGTCCCAATTAAAAATGAAATATTTCAAAACGTATTTGGTATTATAAATTTGGAGTTAAAAATATATTTTAATGGTCCCTTTTATTCTTAATTAGTGTGAATATAATTAATAATAAAAGTTTATTTTTATGATAATGCTAAAATAGTTTTAATAATGTTATTAGTTATATGATATGGACAACAAATAAACTAATAAACCTGAATTAATTTTAATATATGAGTATATATAATCCATAATCATCCAAATTTTTAATAATATTTCTTTTTTCATTTGGATTAGATTTATACCAATATAACATTTTATTTAAAGAAAAGTAAAACATTTCATTCTCTTTTTATATTATCGATAAATTTCATGCACATGTAGAATACTAGGTTATATTCATTTATCAATAGTTACATTAAATAGAAATGTATTTTTTCATGGTAATTTAATACAAAAAATAAAGTGATTGGATAATTACCCCAAAATCGTATAGTATATCGATGTAGTATTTATTCAATAAATATAATAAAAGCATTGAATGATTTTAAATATATAAAATATAATATGACTTTTAGTAAATTTTTTATTCTAGAAATTTAATAGATGAATATATCATATTGTGGTTAGTTTTAATGATTATATTTGAATTTTATAATTTTAATTATTTTTTTATTAGCAAATTAAATGAATAGTTTAAAAAGTAATATTTACGATGTTTTTAATAAAAAAATTTTGTTAAATAAAATAAAATTCAAAAAAATTATATTAAGATAGGGGAATATTATATGTTAGAAAATATCAAATATGGTATAGTTATGGGCCAACATTATATTTATATTAACCATATTGTCCTTTAAAGAGTAAAAACATCGTTATAACTATAATAGTCAAAAAGTGTAAAGATTGTTTAAAACAATGAGATAATGGTGGAAACCAAATCTATAATCAATCTAATATTATTGTATAAGAATATATAAATACCTAAAAATAATATATTAGAATTATATGTATTCTTATCAATTATTATTTTAAAATTATTATATATTCACTTAATATTTTTGGCATTTCCCTGAGTTCCACTTCCCACACAAATAAAAGGGATCCTCCGCTCCACTTTTATTACCAATACCGAAGCCTTTTAGGTAATCCAAACCAACAAAAATAATTTATTAACATCCATCCCAACATTCTAGATGTCTTGGTGTTATCATAGTATCATCCTAAGAAATATTGTTATGTATATAAAATGATATTTTTGGAACATGTCCAATAGTCATTTATTGAATAATTTTGTTTTGTGTCTTCTACCCCCACCTTCAAATATTTTTCAATCATTTTTATATTATAAAATTATTATATAACATTTAATGATACTTTTTATTTTATTTATGATAACAAAAATTCATATACACATCTATAAATGTGAACCCTACTATAGTTTTTTTTATGATTTATTACGACCCCATAAAGAAAAGTAATTCATTTTCCATCATTTCCAATAAAATATATATATAATTGGGAATTTAATTTATATATATTAAATAAATGATATATATGTATCATTTTTATAAATTAGCATATATTATATTTCATTATAATTACATTCAAGGGAAAATGAAAATGATGTTCAGGCATATATGTGGATTACCACATCCTTGAAGTGATGTAATTTATTTTTCATTACCCAAATACATGGATGGTGTTTATATATTCCATAAAATAATAAATTGTATATTAATTGCATAATTAAAAATATTTAATGATTAAATAATATATTCATTCTTTTCATCATCATCATTCAAAAATGGAAATGTTACACATGTGTACGTATGATCGTTTGTTTCCATGAATGTATTTTATTTCATTTTAAATAACCATATTTTATGGTTTTTTAAAAATGTAAAAAATCTGTATAAAAGGAAATTTTTTAAATTTTTATCATTCAGGATATGATAAAATGATGATGAATTTTATCGTAGAAGAACCATAAAATTCATTTTGGTCATATAAGATGGATATCATCAAACTACCAATGTGAACTTTGATGATTAAGGAATTATTTATGGAATGATAATTACTGAAATAAAATTATTATAAAATTTTAAATATGTATATTCGAATGTAAATAATAATCATAGTATTATTATTTCTTAAGTTATGGAGTACATTAGATGATCTTTGATTGTAGTAAATGACACATTAGATTAAGAACCACATTTTATTATTTCAATGATTTATTTTCAATATTAATCTATTCAATGGGCATATTATTAAAAATATTTTTTCCTTGTAATTATATAGAAATAATGGAATTATAGAGGATTTTTAATTATTTTTAAATATATTTTGGTTTTTTGGAAATGGATAATTATTATATAAATTATATGGAACATTTTTTATTTATTTAAAAAAAATAAAAATTGAATGTTTTATTTAAATGTAAATGGAGTCAATGAAATTTCATGCCACCACAACTATTTTCTATTATTTTTATTTGTCCATAATATTCCTTATTTCATTAAAATAAAAACCATATTTATATTTAGTATATATATATATAAAGGATATTAAATGGAATGATAATCTTAATTTTTATAATTTTATTAAACGTAGGTGTCAAGGATCTCCCAGAACGACCCCTCTACTTTATATTATGATATTTTTCACTCTAAATAAATATATGAAATTTTATGTTATGTTATAGAATTTATTTATATTTGTAGATTTGTATCTCACATATATTGATACATTATAATTAATTTCTTTCCATTGGTTAAAATAGGATTTATATATATTTCTATGATGCTTTTATTAGTAAATTTCCAATTATTATGTGATGTAATATTATTAATCACATTTCATTCCTTAGGTAATTCATTTGTACTTTCCTTATAACTAATATATTTATCATGGACACATAATATTGATCTTTTTGTTATAGTTGATCCTAAACGTAGCTCCAATGAATTGGGTAATGTTTTTTTCTCATGAGATGAAAAATATGGGATTCTTTAGTAAACATAATCCAAGACAAGACTCGTTCCACGACATTATTTTTTCATAGAATTTATTATTGACTTGTTAAAATATTCTTATTTTTTTTTCTTCCATAATTACTATATTTGCATGATATAATTATACCATGTTCATTATGTTATGATATATATTATTAAACATGAGATTATGTTTAATGAGATGTATATACTATATTCATAGGGGGAAATGAAAACCTTTTTTTGAAAAAATGTTCATTGGTTTTTCTTGATTCCAATAAAACAATTATGAGTTGTCTTTTTTTACATAATGAATTATTTATTATTCATTAATAATAATATTTTTACAGGAATGTTGATTAATATAAAACATGTTTTTTATTTGGATTTAAACATTATTTTTTAAAAAGACAAATCTTGTAGAATTATTCAAAATCTAACATGTTACAATAATTATTTTTATTTGTTCATTATTGATTGTTTTATGGTAATACAACATTTTAAAATAATGTTCACTAGGTTTCAAGGATGATTGGGTACACAGAATGGGTCAAGATGAAAAATGGGAATATAATAGATGAAAACTAAACTTGTTATATCATATCTGAATTAATTTGTAGGAATAATGGCTAATAAGGGGATAACCATCTATGTTTATTATTAATTATTTATGTATGGGTGATAAGATAGTAGTCTAAAAAACTAATTCATAATTAATGTCAAATTAGAAAAATGTATTATTATTATAAAACACAAAATTATGAAATATTATTGGGTCCTTATTTATTGGGTGGGCCATTTTTCATGAACATTAATATCAAGTGATAAGGATTTGGATTCCTTACAGTTTATTTTCATATTAATAATCTCATTATGTAAATATTTTCACTCATTTGACATGTTATCAAAAAAGGTCTCCCCCTTGTGAAATAACCATGCATGAAAATATGACATGAATGGATATTCCTGAAATGTTAGATTTGTTTTGGTGTATTATCATTAATTGAAGGGAAAATATAGTTGATCTAGACATCACTAAAAGACACATGTCAAAGAAAACCAATATAGAATGTTTTCACAAATGTATCTAGTGAAAGAGACATGGTTGGATTATTAATGTGTATAGAGAAGCCCATAATATGATGAAGAGGGGTTCAAATTGATGGGGAATGAATCCAAATAATGGATAATAGATATTTTCTTCACAATATATCCTATGTTATAAGGAATCAAGACATACATTTTTCTAATATATATGATGATATTAATATATTAATGGGCTTGGGGAACTATAAAACAAATGTAATAAAATTAAACTATTACCATAATATTTCTAATAAATGATAGTACTCTAAGATTTAAACTAATTATATATATGGGGATTGGGATATATCATAGTATTATTGAAATTGAACCATGATATAAGGGTTATATATTAAATCTATTTCATAAATAAGGAATATAGGTCTCATGGAATGGACCAATAAATTAATTTTATGGTTATATACGGTGGAAAATATGTCACTAATAATAAAAACCCATGAAATATATATGGGATATGATGTTTTAGTGAAATATAACAAAGAATTTTTATGTACGGTATTTTGAAAAAATTAGATGATGTATAAAATGATAAAAGATTTAATCAGTACTGGGTGATTTTATGAAGGCTTAGATACAATAAAGAAGATGTAATATAATTGTAATTTTCTGCTAGGACAAGGGTAGGAGACCTTGATGTCACAACATTTCATGTGATAATAAGAATAAGGCCTCATATAGATTTAGTAAGGGGTAATATTGGTTATAGTGTTAGTGAATTGTTGACTTAGGGATGAGTACTATGGCCATAACAACTGAATCACAAAATAAAAAAATGGACCCCCTATTATAATAAATATCTTACATTGGTTGTGGAATTTTGTGGTCTATGTCACATTAAAATGATCAATATAGTAAGTTTTGGGTCATGCAAATTTTCCAGATTTCATGAGGTTTTATTTGTTGTGATAATGAATAGTTTCCATGTAATTTATGGTTGTATACTGAGGACCATCTGTATTAGTCTAGATGTTTCTAGAGTATACATATGTGTTATATAGTTTGAGGTATTATAATAAATTCCTATATTTAGGGTGGGTTTGTACACATTTTTATCATGTGGGTAAATTAACTAGATTTTTATTATTCGACTCATGGATAAGATTCTATCATAAAATGGGGTTCCCAAAAAATAAGTCATTAGGGGTGTTCAATTTGGACATTACATTTGATAAGGTCCAATAATTAAAAAGTCCATATATATCAGGAGACCATAAAGATCATCATAATTAAAATTTTAAATTAAAAAGACTCTACTATAATGTACTATTCTGGGAACTTGAGTGAAATATTGAGGGAAAAAATTAATTTGGTGGGGGTATTCAAAATGATAAAATGTTATTCTATATCTAAAATAAATGACACATACAAATTTTTTTAATCCTTATATAATAGTAGTCATGACAATTATTTTCTCATTAATGATATATCATTCTAGAATGACTCCAAAAATTTGATGAATGAACAAGGATGAGAGGAACAAATGATTTTCCATAAAATTTATATGTACTATTGGTTAAAATCCCTACCATAGATGCACATAAAGAGTGCATTATTTTTTTACATTTTCATGATTACTAGGAATCAAATCCTAAAGTTCTGATTTGTTTAGTAGTCTTAGAAATCTAGTTAAAATTCCTGATACCTATAATACATTTTGATATAGACTATAAAACATGATACATAATAAAATAAATTAAAATGTGACTTTCGAATCATATTAAATATTTTATTCATCATAGCCATGGGAATGGAAACCTAATTAGGGTTTATTAAAATGCTCAATAAGACTATATAATGTGGAAGAAATAATATATCAAGGTATATAATGAAACAAGGATATGTAAATAACTAATAACACATGTCATATAAATATTTAGATAAAATAAAATAAATATGGAAAAGGTGGAAATTGAAACTCAGTCCATTAATCAATAAACTAAGAAATAATTAATTCTATAGATGATATGAAGAAACATATCATGGAGTAATAATTATTATAAATTAATTCCCAATAATATAAATTGTTATTTTTTAGAATCCATTTTTCCTTGGTGCATGGAACCACTAATGTCAAGACCATTCACCAGATGGTTTATTACATACTATTTACAAACTAATTTGGTTTTTCTAACCATAAAAATACTATAATGACCATTCACAATACATTTTATATGATACTGGTTACAAATAAGAAGGGGTTTTAGACATAATTTCTTCCCATGAGACTACTAATGCATTGAGGGGCATACATTAACTGGTCCCTAACATATAGTTCTATCCTTAAATTGTAAAAATCGTCTGTCTTTCCTATCTAAAGAATTCCTCTAATATATTAGTGGAGTTAATTTATGAACTATTTTCCTTATCATATATCCATATTGAATAAATAATATGTTTTTATCAATAATACCTCATAGGAGGATAATTAACAACAAGGGTTGTTTTCATTAACACATCACTGAAAAAATAATTATTATTATACATTGCGACATGTCCCACAGCACATTGAATCATTTAAATAAAAGTTATATGTTTATTTATTAAGACATACAATATCAATATAATAAATATATTCATGATATAACATGTCAAATGGAAGTACATTCAACATATAAAACCTAATGGTTGTATAAAAAAAATAAGTTTGAATTGAATGTAACGTGAGAGGAAATCCATTAAATATAAATCTAAAGACAGAAGTGTAATAATAATAAAATGAAACATAAAATTCCATTAATTTAAAACAATTAATCATATAATATAAAAAAATGGGTATTATTTACACCACACAAAATATGCAGGTGTTGATTACAAAATTTATTTGTCGTATTAAAATGTGAGATTGAAATCTCTTACCTTCACCATCCTTTTTGTTTTGTGGTATTTAACTTCCTGTATAGTTCTTTAAAATATGTCATTAACATATATGTGAACCATTATCAAGCATATAATATCATGTTTTAACTTGATATAATACTTTATTAACCATTTGGTACAGTTATTTAATTAATCTAACTATTTCCCATGTAATTTTCCTAGTTTTCATAAGTATGTTTGGACTAGTTACATATTGTTCCTTTTTCTTATTTCACGATTTAATAATATTTGAAATTTAATCTATTATATATTGATATTTTATATTCCTTACATATAGATTTATAATAGTATTTAACGTACAAATATATGAAATAAAATGCACCATTCATGGAGACAGTTAGTCATATGTACGAATGAACGCCACATTCATTTCATTATCATATTAAAATAATGAAAAATAAATTATAAATATGTATATTATAATTCCAATATCATATATATAATATATATTTTATATTGTTATATTAAAACCACATTTAATACATTCCATGTATTGCGGTAATGAATCACATCGCTTTGAGGAGGAAATAGTCCACACTTCCTCAAATGATGTTATTTCCATATTGAAAAATGGTATATATCAAATATATTGGTCAAAAAAGTATTAAATAATTATTAATACATAATAAAATTTATTAAAGTCATATAAAATAGATTTTTTTATCACATTTTGTTTTCATGAGAGGTGGTAAATAAAAAATGAACAATCATCATTTTGTGAGGCAGTTGTTTATCAAACAGAGAAATAATATGTTCGTTACACATTACATGTAAGTGTATCTAAGTATAGGTATATAAATTATTATAACAATACACTATTATGTAAATTATACTATTTTATATAAAACCATGAA
This sequence comes from Viscum album, assembly GCA_963277665.1. Classification (NCBI taxonomy): domain Eukaryota; kingdom Viridiplantae; phylum Streptophyta; class Magnoliopsida; order Santalales; family Viscaceae; genus Viscum; species Viscum album. The sequence continues at coordinate 1,424,618,988 of OY728142.1, read as the reverse complement.
ATAATAATATTTGAAGGATGCAAGAAAGGAAATATAACTAAAAATAATAAATAAGTTTGTTGCCTCTTAATCTGGTAACTCTATTTTGTTTTCACCATTGGGATTCATTAAATTTCATTATTATTATGGATATATTTGAAGTATTATGGGAGGGATGTTAGGGAACTATTTGGGTAGATCATGGTTGAGCCAATGTGTCATTACGAGTGTAAGTATGTGGTAGAGTTCTTTCATTTTTATAGTAGAGGGGGAGTGTCACTCTTGTAAATACCATAAGGTATTCATTATTTGGAGGACTACAATAGATAATGTGCCTAAAAAACTGACACATATTGTATTAATTATGATAAATGGGAGAAAAATCATCTACCATAACTAAATTTGTGCATTTTTATATAATTCAGATTCTTATCTTCTACGATTCCCAAATCGTACAATTTTGGGTTTTATTGCATAATCTAGTTTTCCAACCAAGGTAATATAACCGTTATGGGTAAACTAAATTGATAGTTATTAGATAATATATATACAATTAATTATTAATATCATATGTAATTTATAAAATAATAATCCCATGTTTTGGATTTTTAGTTTTAAACAAGCGCGTGTAACGAGCTAAGACACTACTTAAACATGGACCGTGTTAACAACATTATTACAATATATGGATCAATATGTTAAATTAGAAATTTTAATTATTCCATTAATATACCAAATTTAATACTTATTGATACTTAAAACCTTTTTTCAGAATATATTATATTTTAATAATTTTAAATCACTTAATAAAATTTCAATTATTCTAAAATAACAATAATTTCAGTTTTAACATTATATATTTTATTTTATTTTTTAAATATAAAAACAATATTGGAATTAAAAATTATTAATTTTAGAGCTATTTAATATGATATAATCATCTAAAAATTTAAATAATTATTGTAATTAAAAGAATTCACTTTAGTTTTAATATTTACATTTAATTTATTTTAGTTAATTATTAAATTAGTAAAAACTACTTGGGTGATTCAAATAATTTTAATCAATTATAAAATATATAATAATTATTGATTATTTATTATTATAGAAATATACAATTTATCTTTCAAAATTATATGTATAATAGAGAATATTATTATTTTTACATACATCAATGATTTATAATCGTTAATGGTAAGGAATGATCCCTTTTGTCTTTTTCCGTACATAACATTTTATATATGGAACTTCCATTTAATAATATAAAAATAAATAATAAAATTAAATATAAGAGGATATATGTTATAATTACCCAATGTATTTTGGAAAAGTATCCTGAGCATTTGGGTCATTAATATTATTGTTTAGTCCATTTTTTTGAATGATCTTACCTTAAACACCATAATTAATTTTAATGACATTCACTAATATTTTTGGTAAAAAATTTAGTTTAACTTATTATACCAATAATATTGTACTGATTATAACTCTATATGTTTTTTAAAATTCAAATCATGTGTGTTGGAAAATTAAGATTAATGGAAATATTGCTAACATAGTGAAAAATCATGATTTTAAGGTGGAAACATTAAAAAGTTCAATATGTTTTTTTATTTACAATTCTAATATAAAAATTATTCCAGTTTCTAAAATTGGGTTTATTATATGTATAATTTATCTATTTGGCATGAATCTCAATTTATAATATAATTTAACAAGAATATTTATTTAAATGAAAATCAATTTTTTTATCTAAATTGCAGTATTTTTACTAATCATCAAAAAATGAAAAGTCCCTAAAAAATAAAAAAATTATCCTAAGATAATATTGACATAGAGATTTAAAAATATGAATTTTATTTTTAAAAATAAAATATCTAAAATTTCAGAAATTTTGTTTTAAAAATGGTGTGTTATTAAAAAGAGATTAAACACAGTATTGCATGTAATATTATCTAACTCATTGTGGTAGATATAATAATATCAACATGGTGTATCATATTATGATAGAAAAAATTAATACATATTCCAACATGATGTTATTTTATCTTATTTTGGTGTTACATTCTTCTCTCTGAATTTATATTGTGTCCTCACATTTTGAACTTGATCTTAGTAATCTAGGAATTGATATTTGACAATACTATTGTAATACCACCCTGATCATCAATTGGTTAAATAACAACTATTATTTTTAATATTAAACATGAAGTAAAAATTTCCTATAAAATTTAGGATTCCCAATATAAGAACAATAGTGAAAATATGGATATATAAGATAAATATAACTATAATTTTCTATTAAAAATTGTTAGAGAACATGACCAGTAGAATGGTGTAGGAAAAAAACCATAAACTAGGGGTCTGGATAAAGTTCCTTGATGATCGTAAGACAAAATTTCTATGAAATTATTTTTTAATGTTTAGTAATTCCATCACTCTCTATGAATATAATTAAATATATACATTTGGAGCATTTTTATTTCACAATAATATCCTTTAGAACTTCCATGAACTATTTCTACATTATATATTTTCACAAGATTCATAATATAGTCAAGTGATACCATATTCTTTTTAATATCATCTAATGAAAAAATTAACCAATTTTATAAACTGTTATGTTTTTTAAGGATTATGTTCCAAAACATTTTAATAATGTTCTATTAATTTCCAAAATGAACATACAAGATAACAGGAAGTGGATTTTAATCCTTACATTCTTATGATTTGAATATAGTAATAACTTAATTACAATAAAAACTTATTGAAAATATGCATTCTTCATAATCCTTAAATAGAACATAAATTATTGGATATATTCCTCAAATCTAATAATGATGTAAACTCCATCAACAATACCGTATACCACTTGTTGATATTTCATTAAATTTTTAAGGTAATCAAAACATATCTAAATGAATCATTTATTCAATATTATCTTTATATTATGAATATATTAATGGGCTTTATTGCTTTATCCATGTATTTTAAAAAAAATTATTCCTTCTAAATATTTTTTTCTACGAATAAATATATGATATCAAATCTTTAACAAAGAGGGGTTATTGTAAAATACATCGATATTTATAAATTCATAGTACTAGTAAATAAATGATTAATTACTTTTAAATAATTTATAAATGATCCAAATACATTGGAAAATTAATCTTTCATCTTCAGTTCTATCTGTAACATAAAAATGTTCCCGAACCCTTGGAATATTCTGATTTATTTTACCTAGACGTTTGGGAAATTCATTTTCATAGTGAACAATATCCATTTAATGTAATCACTGCACTTTAGATTTTTTTTCATTCCCTTTCAATCAAAAACGAGGTGGAATTTTTCTCTATACTTTTAATAAACTATCATTCCCTTAAATCATGTATTATGGTTTTCCATTCCACAATTGTTACATTTAGGAAAATATGTCATTATTTTCTTTCCCTTATCCATTTTTTGATCTAAAATCCTCTTCTTCTCTAACATCCATTAAAAGAAATGGTATATAATGAATTATTTCACTATCTTGATAGAAAATAAATATATTTCATCATATTAAGAATGGGTGTGAGAAACCATTTCCATACATTGATTTCACTTAAGAACGTGAAAAAGTGATTAATATTTCTCTCTGTGTTTTGTGTATAATACATAGAATGTATAGATATATATGTGTTCCCATTCAACCTCAAATAAACTCATATTCCTATCATTTATTTCAAAAACTAGTGATACTTCTAGCCTATAATGAATATATATGTGTTATTTTTTGGGATAACATACAGTGTTGTCACATATCTAGATTTATATATCATATATATTAAGGTGACCAGTCATTTATATCTATGGAATTTTCATGATGGTGTTTGCCCCTTTTTTGGGTTTCCTCCTCTAAATGGGTTGAGGAAGCAGCTTCCTTTTATTTTCTCTATTTTATTATTTATTTTTGTGTTGACTAGTAGTTATTTTTTTACTCACCCAAGAATGTGATTTTTCAATACATTTTTAATATTGAGAAGACATTAGGCCTTTCAATGGATTCCTAGGAGGACCGAATGCCAATGTCAAATTGTTTTCTACACTAACAAAGGTGTCTTCTGTGGATTGACTAAGGTGTGCTCTAGTGGTTTTATATTACAACAATACCATAAATCATAAGAGGTGATAATGTTTGGGTGTTATTGGTGGGATTTCCTTTTTTACATTTTCTATTTTATTTATTTTTTGTACTCTTATTGTGGTACTAGTTTATGGATGAGTTTTATGTTTCAGTTATTACTGTCATGATATATTTAAATTGAGATGTATATTTTTTAATTCTGTCTAGAACTATAGGATATGTACTCCCATGTGTTTGATGTTCTTAATTGGTTCTAGAGGACATCCCTCTAGCTTATTTGAGGTGGGCTTAGGGTAGTTATAGCACGGTCCTTGGTAGGATTTATTATGAAAATTATATGTGTTATATGATATAATAGATGAGATAAGATTCATCCAACCCTCAAATTACATAGGTATTATATTCATATCATGAGGTATTTTTTATAAGGCATATAAAGAGGGAATATCCATGAAATGTTATGTATTCTTCACTCTATTACTTGGAATATTGTTTTAGTGTTTCATTAAATTTATTTTTCAATATTATATTTCCCAATAATATGAATTTTGTATTATTATGATTACCAATACATGACTATAATGTGAAAATAATAATTATTCATACACATTTACTCATATTGACTAATTTATCAATTTCACTTATATTATTCCATTTCATAAAATAAATTTAACTCACCCTTTCATTGGTGTATTTTTTATTGATCATACATATTATTAAGTGCATGATTAACCTATCAAATAAATCCGATGAATGATTTTAATTGAATATTAATATTTATATTTATTATTTTTGATGAGAATATATTTCTCAATAAGTAAACAAATAAATTTTAGGTTGTATAATATTATCTAAATATGATGTAATAATTATCTATATTATATAAGGGTCATGATAACTCATGTTCTCTTATTTTTGAAAAAAGAATAGAGAAGAGATTAAATTTACAATGGAATAAATATAGAGGAAATCTATACTGGAGGGTTGTGAATATTGATCCTGAAAAATATATAAGATGAATAAACACATGAATATTTTACTAGTTTTTATAACTACATTGTGTATTGATTATCATTATTATGTGATTTATTGTTCCTTTAATTTTATAAATATGTTCAGTATTGGATCGTTGTTATTTTAAGTATATTTATTTTGTATGCAAAGAAATGGGCCTTTTTTGAATTCTATTGAATTTAATAATGTTCAACATAATCCTTACATGAATATAAATATATTGGGATCTTCACGATCAATTTTACTATGTAATTTTTCATGCCATGCTAATGATGTGATAACATAAATAGTGGGGAACCCATTATGTCTTATTATAATTATATAGTTTGATGTTCATTATGATTGAACGTTATTTAATTATTAATATTTCTTTAAGATCATTTATTATATAAAATTATGATGGTTTTTCAATTTTGAATTATATAATTAGTGAAATAATTTATATTTTATTTTAACCATCATCCTTGTTTATTGGGAATCACCGTTGGAGTACTTGACATTATTTGTTAATGATAAATTAATAGTAATAATGATAAATCAATTTCAATACATTATTTTATGAATAATTAAAAATTCATTGTTGTCATTGTCAATTAGACAAAAAAGTGGATATTATTAATTTGTTATATTCATGGGCAATAATGAATAATATTTTTTATATAATTATATATTTATATTCTTCATTAATAGAATATATATACATATAAAGTATTATTACAAGCTTATATCAACTATCCATAACATATCCATGTGATTTATTGATATAATTAAATATTTCTATTCCTGTTTAACATAAAATATTTCTTATAATTATAGACATTGTTTTTAATTTTTTTACCATGGATTATCATCTATAATAATATTGGTTATCATGATACAAGTGATTAAATTAAAACTAATTTACCATTATTAAATATAGATATATTTATATAATTTTAATTAAGAAGTTGATGTACTATATTAAGAATATTCATTAAATTGTCATTACATATTGAAGTAATTGTTGATATAAAACCTATATGAATTTAAAATCATTTTTTCATGAAATTTTGTAATATAATTTCATAATCATTCTTTCAGAAATTTTTTTCTGAATGGGTTGTCTTATAAAATTTTATTTGAATTTGAATTATTATATAGTTAAATTATCATTTTGTGTTCAGAATGTCATAAAATTACAATTTAGTTCAAACTATTCTCGTGTAGTGACTACTACAACAATTCATTCATATCATTTTTACTTATTATTTTATTTCAATCCAATAGATTTAATAACTTATTCTAAAATTAAAAATTTATAGTTGACTGATTTATGAAATCGTTATATTCTTTTTATATATATATTCAAATATTCATTAACATTTTATAATTTTTCTATTGAAAAAATAATTAGTGAGTGGTATATCAAATAATATAATCCCCATAAATATATATTTTATTCAAATAATGATGTTTGGATCATAAAGAAAATTTTAATTTTTTACGTATCTATTAATTTACCACATATTAAATGACATATTTTTTAGCATTCTAATTATTTTAATAGGAAATTATTGATGCTTCTATATGATCAAAAATGGGAAGTTGGAATGAGTTAATGTTGACTATTAATCATATATTTCCCCAACGAAATATCTAGACATATTAGATTTCACTTATCTTTATAAAAATAACATTTTAGTAGTAATTTATTTCAAAATAATAGAATTCATGAAAAAATATAATACATTTATATAGCTCAACACCCTATTTGGATTATTATATAGTATTTACAACACTGTCCTATAGAAAATGGATTTATGATAAGGTTGTAGAAACATGCACCTTGAAGATAATATATAAAGTTAAGATGAAAATTTTCCTTTCTAATTGGTAGAATGAGCATTTATTAACTTTATATTAGGCTATATCAACGAACCTATAATATTTTTTTTACATTTTTTCGATGATTATCATTTTCTAATGTGATAAATTTGAATTAAATTATGATCAAATTATTTTAAATTTATCATATTATAGAATTCTGGTTTTTGACTTTCCATGGCATTATGTAACTATTTACTTAAATTTATGGACATGAAAATTTGAAAAACATGGTATTGAGATAAAGGTAACAATTTTATTACTATATATTTTTGGAATTTAAGGTTACGATGTTTGTACAAAAATTTTACACTCTATATACTTCTAGGGAAGATAAAACATATTATGAATGAGGAGTGTACTATTATTATATATAGTCTAAGAGTTCTGTCATTGTATTTTATGTTTCGGATTCATAGAATATAAAGTGGAATTTTATACAAAAACCAGGACAGGGATCATGATAAAAGAGATCCCAACACTGTTAAAATAGGGAATAGTTGTGGTCTAAATAATGACCAAATTCCATTGATTGGGAAGACAATGAGATAGAACATCATGATAAAGATGACCACATAACAAAAATATAATATGAGTTTTACTATTATTTTTTATGGTTTAAATAGATATGAGGAAATTATCCTTAAAAAATACTCTTTGGATTATATGATCTTGATACGATGACAAAAACATGACTATGAATCGATGTCATCTAGAGAAAAATATACACATAACTGAAAATCATGGACTGATTTTGGTGACTCAAAAACATTAAATGAATGAATTATGGTATTTGGAAATATGTATTTAAGGGATCAATGTAACATTCCATATATTATCTAACAACTGATATGTTGTTGTAGGATGTTAAATTGGAATGGAGGTGGGTGATAATATGTGTTTCCCCCCAAAATATATGGTTAATAAATACCAATGTATGCCGAAGTAGAAATAAATATTAATTATTTATATTTTATTTATGTAAATTTGAAAAATATATATCTCATATATATATAATATGGATTTTTTATTTTTCTTATATGTTATTGGAATTAAATGATGTATGGAGGCATAAACCCAAGATATGAGATATTTTTTTCTATGGGGATGGTGAATCTTACCCATGACGATTTTTGTTGAATGGTACAATAAAATATATACACATACATAGATATGTATCTAATATAGTTATGTTATGTTTTATATAGTCAAAAAATCATGTAATTTTAATAACATGTTGTGTAACACAATGACATTTGTAAAATAAAACTATGTTTAATATCATATATGACATTCCTCATTGAGAATAATCAAACAACAAAATATAATTATTTTAATTTTACCTTTATAACATATTCTATTTTGAATAATTGAATAAAATGAATTAAAAAATTATGAAATTTTTATAATGTGTTTTTTATAAATTAAAATCAACATATTAATGATTAAGAAATTAAGAGACATTTTTAATAAATCAATTTTACTCATGAAAAGTTTGTGTTTTTTGATATGTATTTATTTGAAAACTGAAATTTTTAAAAAGGATGTAGATTTTTTAAATCATTATCTCAAATATATATTATATCGGATTGTTTTTCTTTTTCATAAAGATTGATTTTACCATGAAAAGTGAATATTTCTCATACACATTGAAAAATGTATATTTATTCATGATTTCACAATGTTAAATTTGATTTTAATTTTTTTCAATGTAATATTATTTATATTATAATGTTTATTAAATAATTATGTTAATTGGAATAAAATTTATTTATTAATATGGTTTAAAATAATAATTATACTTAAAAATTTGTTTTTCATAAAACTATTTACATACACATTGTGATTTAATATTAAATGAATTTATACTATTTCTAGAATTTGAATCTTAAATAATAGATTCAAATATATTTTCTAGATAAGTAAAATATTAATAATTATTTCATTATTATATTTTCTATAATGAATTATAGTAATATTGTATTTATATAACCGCACTAAATGTAAAATGAGTTAATTATGTTTAATGAAACAGATAAGGAAAAAAATCTACTAGTAACAATTCAGTGGATTTTAATGTATGAGTATATTTCATCAATAGGAAACCATAAAATGCATATATGGTCTTTTATTTCAAAATGGAAATGCTTTTGACTATTATATTTTAAAATATATAGGAAAGTAAAATATATATGTGTATTTTTTGTAGTAGCTCAAAATATTATACACAATAATAAATAAAAGAAATATTAAAATATAATTAGTTATATGAGATTTGTAAGGATTATAATTTAATTTTATTTTTAATTTATTAAATTAATTATCTTTAATGCTTGTTCAAAACTCACACAATATATAATCTATTAATAGAAAAACAAAATAAATTATTCTAAAAATATTAAAAGTTATATAATTTGAGACATTATTTTTATAAAAATAAAATATAGATGAACATATAATGTTAGGGATATTTTAAATGATTGTATTCAAATTACATATATGTATTTATGTATTTATTGTCAATATGAACTATTACATCTAAAATAGACATAAATGATATTTTATAATAAATAATTATATATTAAATGATTTGTGATTTTGAATTATATTTTCATTTTCCATGTTATTTCTATTCATTTTAAAATATCAATTTTTTCCCATTTATTTTGAAATAATATATTTATTGAAACTAAACTGATACATAAGGAGTAAAAAGATCATTATTATTGTAATTGTAAAAAATTATTAATGTAGGTTATGAAAAATAAGCTTTGGTTGTAAAATTATATGAAATAGTAAAAAATTTATTTGATGATATGATTAATAACAATAATAATATTTTCGTTGAATTAATTAAAATTATATCATTTCTTAATGAATATTATTGTATATTAATTTTATATTTTAGGATGTTCCATGATTTCCCCTCCCCTAACTTTAAAAAGTGAACCTAATATTCTCTTTGTTTTTTACACTTAATAATCATTTTTTTCCAATACCTACCGAAATATTTTTTAAAAATCACTCCCTTATTCAATTAGTATTTTTTTGGTATAATAATAACCTTAGATGGATGAGGATTTAATGTAAAGGGATGTGTTCTAAGAAGAGGTATAGTCTTTAATTGAACAGTTTAGTTAAAATGTCTTCTTCCTCAGCCATATAATATTATTAAACCATTATAAAATAATATATATATATATATAAACTATATACATAAATGTTTTTATATTAATATCATACCCCATTCCCCTATCCATTACCATTATATGGGAAACAAAACCATCATTTTTGTACGATGGATTACCACCTCAAAAACCTTTGTAATCTTTTTTCTATCATCATGAATCACTGATTTCTATGACGATGGATTTATTGAATATACATGAAATAAATGAGATATTTATCAACATGTAAAATTATCATACCTATTGTTTATTATATATTAATTCATTAAAAATGATAATTCCATTCATTCATACTTTTGGATTACCACATCCCCAGAGCGATGTGATTAGTTTTTCATTACCACATCACAAGTATCATATTATTCAATGAAATAAACAAAAAATATATATTTTTATATAATTTTTCATTCATTAAAAGTTTAAAAAATTCTTACCATATTTTAAAAATCATTATTTGAAAATGGAAATGTTACTGATTAGTACATACGTCCTATAATTTCAATTATTGTGACATAGTTAATTTTTAATAATAATATGTAATTATTGGTAGTAAAAGTGAAATGTATGAATACAAATTTAATTACATCATTATTTTTAGTTAGGGGATAATGAAAAAATTACGAACATGTCTCTATTAAACCCATTGAAGTCAATTAAGATATATGATCTGAATATCATCAAAACATCCAATATAAACATATTTGATTAAAGAATTGAATATGACATTATATTACGTAGATTAAAAAGAACAATGAAAATAATAATGTTTCTTTTAAAATTTAATAGTTAAAAAATATTTCATATTGATCAAGATAATTAATGAAAATGAGGAATTACCTTTCATATATGTGATACATTACTTAAAAACCTATTTTTATTATTTTTTAAAAATTTATTTTTAAAATAATTATCTTCAATGACAATATTCATTAAATTGTTTTGATGATATATTTATAAGGGCTAAATACATTCTAATGTAAATTTTTATGTAAATTTTGATTTTATTTCAATGGTTTTATAATCTACTATATATACGTATATTATATAAAAATGTTTTAAATTCATTAAATATTACATTAGTAAACAGTTATCTTAACATATATGGTGTCAACCATATTTCCCACCCCAAAAAACAATAATTTGATTTATAAGATTCATCATAATCATTTTTTAAAAAATGAAAAATAACCCTATTTATTATAAATATATACATAATAGTTCTTAGATTTAATAAATATTTAGATACCTAAAAATTAATTTCAAATTGGTTTTCGGGATCTCTCGGAACATAATTTTTTCATATGGTTTAAAAAATTCTCTATCTAAATCACATTATCTAACTCAATAATGATATGGAAGTATTTTTTAATATATATATATATATATATGTTTCTCATATATATATAAAAACCATATTATCTCTTGCATTTATTAGGGTAACACATGCCCTATTATCATATCTCAAATTCCATTATGAAATTTCCTTTGATTACGATATGTAAAAAGATTACTCCAACCAATAATTTCATACTATAACTGTTATGATTATTTTTTATGATGGATTAATTTTGAGAAACATATAATCAAAAAAATGGTATATGGGGTGAATGCAGATTTCAGTCTAATTCATTAGTGAAAATTAATGTCTCATTTGACATTTTTATTGGATTAGGGAGTAATCCTAATCCAAAGGGTAATTTTTACACCATGTTATGTTTTCATGGAATTTTACTATTACTTATTATTATTTCCATTTTTTTGATACAAGTACATTTCTTATATTTTGATAATCCTATAATTTCATATTCCTAACGCTATGATCCCATGGGATTACATATGAAAATATGTTAAATAGAATGTTTATGCTAAATTGAAATGGTTAAATTTATCACTATATTGAAAAAGATATCATATTTTTATTTCAAGAATACAATGGACTCATTAGGAGTTTATTATTTAGAATTTATTATGAAATTATAGATGTTATAATAATTTTAATGAAATTTTTATCTTTGTGTTTTATTTATCAATTTCGAGTCTGATCGTTATTTGTTATAAATAAAAATCTTGTATAAGTGGAAATGAACAAATGAGTTTATTTATTTCATATTATCTATAAGTTACTATGATTTTTGGGATCACATAATGATTTAAAAATATTATTTATTGTTTTTCTTTATAAGTATGTACAATGATGAGTTCAGTATGAAACTTTTCTAAATATGTCATGAAAATAAACCATTTCAAACAATAAAATAATTGTATTTAGGAGAATGTTGTTACAATATGAAAGTGACACAATGTAACAAAGTATTTATTAACTAATGGGTTATTGGATAGTTCTATAAAAATATAATTTTAAATAATCCTAAATTTAATGAAGATAAATTCTTTATTTAAAACACAACATTTTTTTGATTATGATCGGATCCTTATAGTTGGTATGAGAGGAAATATTTATATCTATTTGGATATCAATTAAGGTTTAATTAATTGGTATGTAATATTTATTTTTTTAAAGGTTGATAAATTTTTTAAATACATAGACTCTGATTTTGAGGTTTTTATTGATGGAATAATTGTCTTGTTAAGATAATATTTGGTGAAATTTATATAAATATAATAATTGAAATTATTATGGGTTATAGTGAAAACAAATATCTGGGGAATAATGATATTATATATTATGAAAATACGTTTAATGGTATGGATACTTATTATGGTCTATATGATATTTTCAATTTATTTAATTATAGTTATTTACAATTTTAAAACAATTATATTATCATATAGTTTAAACTATATTGGGGATTATATTTTAAAGACGTATGATTTTTTTAGGTGTTTGATAGTATGGGTGATTAACAACGATTGGAGATAAATGATAAATTATTCTACAGAAATTTATGATCAAATACTTCTGATTTTTCTATTTCAAATATGTTTAGGAATATATTAATGATTTTAAAGCTTATTTATTATAAAAGTATCATAAAATGATCTTTGGTAGTAATTTTTTAATCTTTCTAGATTAATGTTAAGTATTATTATTTTATGGTTAATTCAAATTGCGAAGTATTTTATATTGATATTACTATTTCTGTTTTTCATAATCTCTAAAGAAAATATTAATATTTGCCTAGTTTTTTTTGGAGTTTAATTAACTTAATTTGAATTATTTTTATTGTATAATTTTGTTAAAAAATAACAATTAAAAGGAATTTTTATGAAACATTTGTTTTTTATTTCATTTATGTTTAAATATTTATTTCATTTATTCCAATTGAAAAATAAAATATTTCTAAACGTATTATGTATTACAAATTATGAGTTAAAAATTTATTTAACGGCCCTTTTTATTATTATTTAGTATGAATATAGTTACAAATAAATTTTTTTTCCATGATAATGCTAAAATTATTTTAATAAAGTTAATGGTTATATGATATAGACTGAAAAGAAACACATAGACCCGAATTAATTTTAATATATGATTATATATAATCTCTAATCATCCAAAATTTTTATAATTTTTCAGTTTTCGTTTGGATAGGAATTTTACCATTGTATTATTTTATTTAACGAAAAGTAAAACCTTACATTCTATTTTTGAATTATCTATTAATTTCATGCACATGTAGAATACAAGGTTATATTAATTTATTAATTGTTTTATTAAATAGAAGTGAAAATTTTCATCGTAATTTAATACAAATATTTAGTGATTAGATAATTACCCAAAATGCTTACAGTACATAGATGTAGTATTTATTCAATAAAAATAATAAAAACAATGAATGATTTTAAAAATATAAAATTTTATATTATATTTATTAATTTATTTTATTCCATGATTTTTATAGAATAATATATCATATTAGGGTTATTTTGAATGAATATATTTGAATTCCATATTTTTAATGATTTATTTATTATCAAATTTAATGAATAGATCCAAAATTAACATTTATGACATTTTTTAAACAAAAATATTTCATTAAAGGATTTAAAATTAAAAAAAAGTACTATATTTACACAGGGGAATATTATATGTTTCAAAAAAACAAATATGGTACAGTTATGAGAAAACATTATTTTTATATTGACTATATTTATCTTCAAAGAGTAAAAACATCGTTGTAACTATAATTGTTAAAAAGGGTTAACATGGATTATAAAAATGATATAATGGTGGAAACCAAATCTAAACACAACATAATTTTTCTTTGTATAATAATATATAGTTCCATAAAAATAATATATTAGAAATATATGTATTTATATTTTTCTTTCTATTAAAATTAATATACATTCACATAATATTTTTGGTAATTCCCTATGGTCCCCATCCCAGACTTATAAAATGGAAAATCTACTCCACTTTTATAACCAATTAAATATGCTTTTAGATAATCCAAACCTACCCAAATAATTTCGTAACATCCTTCCCCAAATTCTTGATTTCATGGTTGTTTCATAGTATCATCCTTAGAAATATTATTGTGTATATAAAATGATATTTTTTGAACATGTTGTATAGTCCTTTAGTAATTAATTTAGTTTTATGTCTTCTACCACCACATCCAATTTCTATTCAATCATTTTTATATAAAAAAATAGTATATAACATATAATGTTACATTCTATTTTACTTATTATTAAAAACATTTGTATCCACTTCATATAAAATGAGAAATAAACTATAGTTTTATATGACTGACCACCACCTCATAAAGCATTGAACTTAATTTTCCATCATTTCATATAACAAATATATAAAATTGGGAATTTAAATTATATAAATCAAATCAATGATAGATATGTACAATTTTTAAAAATAATTATATAATGTATGTCCTTATAATTACATTCAATGAAAAATGACATTGTTGTTCATGTATATATAAGGATTACCACATCCTCTAAGTGATGTGATTTATTTTTCGTTACCCAAATAGATGGATGGTGTTTATATATTCCTTAAAATAAAAAATACTATTTTTATTACATAATTAAAACTACTTATTGATTAAATAATTTATACCTTTATTCCATCTTAATCGTTGAAAATTGAAAATGATACACATGGGTACGCACATCTTTTTCTTTCTATGAATGTATTTTATTTCATTTTAAATCACAATATTTCACGGTTTATTAAGAAAATGTATAATATCTTTATAAAATGGAAATTCTTAAATTATTATTATTCTAGAAGTGATGAAATAATGACATGGTTGATCATATTAGATCCATCAAAGGCATTTTGGGCATATATGATGAATATTATAAAAACAACTAATGTGAACTTATATGATTAAATAAATTTATATGGAAAGATAATATGTGAAATAAAATGAATAAAAAATTTTGAATATGTTCTACGAATGTAATTAATTAACATAATATTATTAATTATGATGATATAAAATGCATGTGATGAGCTTAGATTGGGATAAATGAGACATTAGATTAAGAACCAAAATTTATTATTTTAATGATTTATTTTCAAAATTATAATATTCCATGTTCATATTATAAAAGATATTTTTCATTGTATTTATATAAACATAATGTAATTATAGAGGATTTTGTATTATTTTTAACTGTATATTGTTTTTTTTAAATGGAATATTTTTATATAATTTATATGGAACGTTTTTAATTTATTTTAAAAAATAAAGATGCAATGTTTTGTATATATTTAAATGGATTAAATTGAATATGATGCCACAACAAGCATTTTCTGATATTTTATTTTTCTTTCTCGGTAAGATTCCTTATTTCATTAAAATAAAAACCCTCTTTCCATTTAATTTATATATTTAAAAATGATATTAAATGGTATGAAAATTTTCATTTTTAGAATTTTATTATTCATGGGTGTCAAGGATCTCCTAGAACAACCCCTCTACTTTATATTATGACATTTTTCACTCTAAATCAATTAATGTCTTTTTTTATGTTATGGAATTTATTTATATTTTTATATACGTATCTCACATATATAGATACATTATTATAAATTACTTTTCATTAGGTGAAATAGGATTTATGTTTATTTCTATGATACTTTTATCTGAAAATTTCTAATTACTATAATGTGATGAAATATTTTTAATCCCATTTCATTCTTTGGGTAATTCATTTGAAAATTCCTTATAAATAATATATCTATCATGGACTCATAATATTGATCTCTTTATTATGGTTGATCCCACACATAGCTCCAATGAATAGGGTAATGTTTTTTCCTCATGAGATGACAAATATGGGCTTCTATAGTAAACATAATCCAGGACAAGACTATTTCCAATGCATTATTTTTTCCTTATAAATCATCATTGGATTTTTCAAATCATTGAGTTTTGTTTCTACCATAATTACTACATTTAAATGATATAATGGAACCATTTTCATTATGTTATGATACAATTTTATTAACCCTGTGAATATGTTTAATGGAATGTATATACTATGTTCATAGGGTTAAATCCACACCTCTTTGGAAAAAATGATCATTATTTTATATTCATTCCAATAAAATAATTATGAGTTGCATGTTTTACATTATGAATTATTTTTTATTTTTTGAAAAGAATATTATGATTGGAATTTTGATTAAATGTAATTATATTTTTTATTTTATGCCAAAGAATTATTTCTAAAAAAGACTATTGTTGTAGAATTATTTAAAAAAACATGTTTCAATAATTTTTTTTATTTAATTTTTTGAGTAATTTATTGTAATCCAACATTTTGAAATAATCTTCACTAGGTTTCAAGGAGGATTGGTACAAGTATGGGGTCATGATGAATACTGGGAATATATTTGAGGAAAACTAAACTTGTTATATCATAAATGAATTGATTTGTTGGAAGAATGGATAATAATGGGAGAAACCACTTTCTGTTGTAATAATTATTTATGTATAGACGATGAGCTAATAGTCTAAATCACTAAGACATAATGATTGTCAAATTAAAAAAACTATTTATTGATATAAAGCACACGATATTATATAATATGGTTGGGTCCTTATAAAATTGGTGGACCATATTTCATGCACTTTAATATCCTATGATAGGGTTTTATATTTCTTACTCTTTATTTTCATATTAATAATCACATTATGTGAATATTTTAACCCATTTGACATGTTAAAAAAAATGGAATCCCATTAGTGGTATAACCATGCATAAAAATATAACATGATTGGATGGTCGTGAAATGTTTGAAATTGTTTTTATATATTATAATTAATATAAGGGAATATATAGTTGATCTAGACATCAATAAATTACACATGTTATAGAAAACCAATCTAGAATGGTTTCACAAAAATTTCTATTATAAGGTACATGGTTGAAATCCTAATGTGAATAATGAATCCCATAAAATGATGAATAGGGGTTCAAATTGATAGTTAATGAATCCAAGGAATGGATAATAGATATTTTCATCACAATATATCATATGTTATATGGAATCAAGAAATGAATTATTCAAATATACATGATGATATAAATATATTAATGGGCTTGGGGAACTCTAGATCTAATGAAATAAAATTTAACTATTACCATAATATTTATAATAAATTATTGTTATCTTATATTAAAACCAATTATATACATGGGTATTAGGATATATCATAGTATTATGGACAAGGAACCAAGTTATAGGGGTTATATATTAAATATAGTTCATCAATAAGGAATATAGGTCTCATGGAATGGACAAATCAATGAATTTTATGGTCATATAGGGTAAAACATATGTCACTCAACTTAAAAACACATGTAATATATAAGGGATATGATGTTTTACTGTTGTATAACAAATAAATTTTACGTAGGCTATTTTGAAAAAATTAGATCACGTATAAAATGAGAACATATTTAATTAATACCGTGTGATTTTATAAAGGATTAGATACCTTGAATAATATGTAATTTAATTGGAATTTTATGCTAGGACAAGGTTAGGAGACCATTATGACTCTAAATTTCTTGTGATAATATGAATAAGGCCAAACATAGATATAGTGAGGGGTAATATTGGTCAAAATGTCGGTGAAATGTGGAACTAGCGATGGGTACTATGTCCATAACAGCTGAATCACAAAACAAAGAAAATTTACCCCTCTGGTAATTAATATCATTCATGGGGTGTGGAATATTTGGGTCAAGGTCACATTGAAATGATCATTCCAGTTATTTTAGGGTCATGATGATTTGTCCAAATATCATGAGGTTTAATTTGTTGCGACAAGGATTAGTGTCCATGTAATTTATGGTTGTATAATGAGGACCAATTCTATATAGTCTAGATTCGTCCAGAGTAGTCATAGGTTTTATGTAGTTTAAGGTATTATAATAAATACCTATATGTTCGGTGGTTTGGTACATATTTTTATTATATGGGGAAATGGAATAGATTTTTATTATTTGACACATGGATATGATTCAATCATGAAATATGGTTTCCAAAAATTAAGACATTATGGGTGTTCAATTTGGACATGAAAAATGATAAGGTCTAACAATTAAGATGTCCCTATATATCATGTTATAATAAGAATAATCATAATTAATATTTTAAATTAAAATAACTCTACTATAATGTACTATTGTGGGAACCTAAGTGATATATTGAGGGAAAAGTTTAATTTAGATGGGGGTTTATGATGATAAAATGTTGGTCTTTATCTAAAATAAATGTCACATACTAATATTCTGTATCCTAATATAATAGGAGTCATGCCAAATTTTTCCCATCATATATATATCGTTCTTGAATGAGTCCAAAATTGAGATGACTGAACAAGAATGAGATAAACAAATCATTTTGAATAAAATTGATATTTAATATTGTGTAACATCCCAACCCTAGAAGCACATAAAGAGTGCATTATTTTATTACATTTTCGGTATTACTAGGAATAAAATCTTAATGGGATGGTTATATTTGTATTCTTATAAATTTAGTTTAATTAGATGATACCCAAAATACATTTGGAGATAGACAATAAAACATGATACATAATAAAATATATTAAAAAGCGACTTAAGAATCGTATACAATGTTTTATTCATCATACCCATTGGAATGGAAACATAATTATTGTGTATTAATATGATCAATAAGACTATATGATGTGGAAGAAATAATATATCAACTGAAATAAAGAAACATGAAAATGTAAATAACTGATAACAAATGTCATTTAAATAATTAGATAATAAAAAATGAATATAGAAAAGTGGGACACAGAAACTTAGTCCATTAATCAATAAAATGAGAAATAATTGATTCTATTGGTATGATGAAGAAACATATCAGGAATTAATTATTATAATAACTGATTAATCAATAATATAAATAGATATTTTTTAGACTCCATTTTTCTTATGTGCTTGGAACCACTACTGTCAAGACCATTCCGAAGACGGTTTTTTTACATACTAGTTACAAACCAATTTGGTATTTCTAAACGTAAAAATAATATACTGAAATTTCACAATACATTTTATATGATACTAGTAAAAAACAAGAAGGGGTTTTCAGACATAATTCCTTACCATGAGACTACTGATGCATTAAGGGGTGTTCATTAACAACTCCCCAACGTATAGGTCTTACCATAAACGGCCCAAAACCCACATATTCCCTATCTTAGGCATTAATAAATTATATTAGTGAATTAAATTAATTAAATTTTTTCCTTATCATATATCCATATTGATAAATAATATGTATTTATCAATAATACCCTAGAAGTGGATAAGTAACAAAAAAAGTCATTTTCATTAATACAACATTTAAAAATAGTAATAATTATACATTCCAAAGTTTCCCACACCACTTTGAAACATTTATATAAATAATTTACATGAATTTAATTAGACATAAAATATCAATAGAATAAGGATATTCATGATATAACATGATTAATTGAAGTACATATAACCTTAAAATAAAAATAGTTGCATAAAAAATAAGACTGAATGGAATGTAAAGGGAGAAGAAATCTATTAAATATGAATAAAAAGACAAAAATGTAATAATAATAAAATGAAACATCTATATACCATTAATTTAAAATAATTCATCATATATTACAACAAAAGGGGTCGTATGTACACCACACAAAATATGCAAGTGTTGATTATGAAATTTATATCATATATTAAAATGTTTTTCACCCATTAGACGGGTGTGTATCTAAGTGTAGATATAAAAATTATCATAAAATCATCATATTATGTTAATTATAATATTTTTTATACAATCATGAAATAATATTATTTGAGGGGTGATAGAACAGATATATAACATAAAACCATAAATAAGTTTGTTACCTCTTAATCAGGTAAATCTATTTGGTTTTCACCAATGGGAGTCATTAAATTTCTTTATGATTATGGTGAAATGTATATTATTTCATGTGGGATGTTAGGGAACTATTTTGGTATATCATGGTTGATCCAAATTGTCCTTACGATTGTGAGTATGTGGAAGAGTTCTTTCATTTTTATATTGGGGGGGGATTGTCACTCTTGTAAATACCAAAAGGTATTCATATTTGGGAGGTCTACCATACCAAATGTGCCTAAAGAATATAAATATATATAATTAAATAAGATAAATGGAAAAAAAACTTCCACCATACATAAATATGAGAACCTTAATAATTTGGATTCTTATCTTCTAGGAATCCTAAATGTTATCATTTTGGGTTTTATTGAATCACTTAGTTTTCCAACCAATGGTAATTTAACCAGTATGATTAAACTATAGTTAGAGTTATTAGATAATATGTATAAAATTAATTATTAATAACATATGTTATATATAAAATAATAATCCCATTTTTTATTTTAATTTTTAAACAAGCGTGTGTGACGAGCTAAGACACTACTTAAACCTGGACTGTGTTATCAACACTACATCAATATATGGTTCAATAAGTTAAATTAAATAATATAATTGGTCCATTAATATACCAACTTTAATAAATATTGACACTTAAAATATCTTTTTAGAAAAAATTATTTTTAATAATTGTAAATCAGTTAATAAAATTTCAATTATTGTAAAATAACAATAATGTTAGTTTTAACATTATTTATTTTATATTATTTTTAAAATATAAAAACAATATTCGAATTAGAATATATTAATTTTAGAGATATTTAATATGATATATTAATTTAAAAATCTAAACAATGATAGAAATTAAACGAATTCTCTTCACTTTTATTATTTACATATAATTTATTTTAGTTAATATTTAAATAAGTAATAACTAAATTGGTGCTTATAAGAATATAAAGTAAATATACCAAATATAAAAATTATTGATAATTTCTTATGATAAAAATATAGCATTAATCTTTAAAATTTATATTTATAATGAAGAATATTATTATTTTTATATACATCAATGTATTATAATTATTAATGGTAAGAAGAGAACCCTTTTTTCCTTTTCCTTACTTAACAATTTATATTGTGAACATCGATTTAATAATATATCAATAAATAATAAAATTATATCCAAATGGAGATATGTAATAATTATTTGTATCCAATGGATTTTGTAAAAGTATCCTGGTCATTTGGGTTATTAATATTATTTTTTAGTTCATTGTTAAGATTAATCTTACCTTAATCACCGTACATAATTTTAATGACATTCACTAATATTTTTGGTCAAAAATTTAGATTTTATTAATATATCAATAATTTTGTACTGATTATAACTATTTATGTATGTTTATTAAAATTCAAATCATGGATGTTGGAAAATTAAGATTAACACCAATCTTGAAAGCATGGAGAGAAATGTTGTTTTCAAGGTAGAAACATTCAAATGTTCAATATGATTTTTATTTTCAATTTTAATAAAAAAATTATTCTAGATTCATAAATTGGGTTAATTTGTGTGTAATTGATATATTTGGACTTCTAATCCAATTTATAATATAATTTAACATGAATATTTATTTAAATAAAAATTAAGTTTTTTACTAAAATGTCATATTTTTCACTATTAAATAAAAAAGTTAACATCTTTAAAAATAAAAAAAATTATCCGATGAAAATTTTCAAATAGAGAATTTAAAAATGAATTTTATTTTTAAGAATAAAATATATAAAATTTCAATCATTCAGTTTCAAAAATGGTGTTTCATTAAAAGTAGATTAAACCCAGTCTTGCATGTAACATAAGAGAACTTATTTTGGTATATATCATAATCTCAACATGGTGTAGCATATTGAGATAGAAAAAAAAAATATTTATTCTAACATGATGTTATTTTAACGCATTTCAGTGTTACATTGTCCACTCCAAATTTAATTTATGTTCTCACAATTTTAACATGATCTTAGTAAACATAGAATTGATATTTTAGAATAATATTATAAAATACCCCCATCATAAATTGGGTAAATAATAACTATTCTTATAAATATGCAACATGAAATAAAAACATCATAAAAATATATGTTTCCCAAAATAACAACAATGGTGAAAATATGGATAGGGAAGATAAATATAACTATCATGTTCTAATGGAAATTGATAAAGAACATGTTCCGTAAAATGTTGTATACTAGAAAACCATTAACTAGGGGTTTGGATAAAGATCCTTGAGGATAGTAAGACAAATGTTCTGTAACATTCATTTTTTAGGTCTAGTAATTCCATCACTCTGTATGAATATAACTAAATATATACACTTGGTACATTTCTATTTCACAATCACATCCTTTATTCCTTCCTTGAACTGCTTCTACATAATCTATTTTCACATGATGCATAATATAGTCAAGTGGTACATTATCATTTTTAATATCATCAACTGATAAACTTAAACAATTTACTAAATAGTTATATTTTCCTAAGGATTATGATCCAAATTTTTTTATGAAATTTCAAGGAATTTCAAAAATGAATGTATTAGACAACAAGAAGTGTCTTTTAATCCTTACATAATTATGATTTAAATATTGTAAAAAAACATTATTCCAATAAAACGTTATTGAAATATATCATTCTTCATAATCCTTATCTAGAACATAAATTATTGGATATATTCCTTAAATCATAAATTGACGCAAAATCCATCAACGATAGCATATAAAACTTGTTTACAAGTCATTAATTATTTTAAGGTATTCAAAACATATCTAAATTAATGATATATTCATCATTATCTCAATATTATGAATATATTATAGGGTTTCATTCCATTAATCATGTATTTTCTAAAAATTAATTATTATACTAAATAATTTTTTTGTTCCATTCAAAATATGATATCAAATATTTAACGAAGAGGGGTTATAGTAAAATTAATCGATATTTACAAATTATTATGACTAGTAAATAAATGATAAATTACATTTACATCATTTATAAATGATCCTGATAAATAAGAAAATAAATCTTTCAAGTTTAGTTGTATCAATAACATAAGAATGATCCTGACCCCTTGGTTTATTCAGATTTATTTTACCTTGATGTTTGGGGAATTAATTTTCATAGTGAACAATCTCCATTTAATGGAATCATTTCACATTGGAGTTTTTTTTTTTCATTCTTTTTCAATCAAAAACATGTTTTCATTTTTCACCACACTTTTAATAAACTCTCATTACCGTAAATCATGTACTAGGGTGTTTTATTCCACAATTGTTACATATAGAAAAATACATCATTCTCTTCATTCCTTTATCTATATTTTTAATCTACAATCCTCTCCTACTGTATCATCCCATTGAAGAATTATTATATAAATAATTACTTCTCTATCTTGATAGAAAATTACAATATTTCATTCTATAAAAAAAGTATCTGAGAACCCATTTCCATATGTTGAATTTTCAGAAGACCTTGAAAGAAGTGACTAATATTGAACTCTAGGTTTTGTGTATTATAAATTGAATGTATAGATATATATGTAAATATAGCTTCATAATTTGAAACAATTTATTCTTCATTTATTATTTATGTTAAAGAAATTCTTATTCATCTTGGTTTTTTATAATGAGGGATGTATTTATCAAAAAAATATCCTTAATATTATTTCAATATATGGGTTCAATTTATCCTCCCTCCAATGTTTTCAAGATCAACGACCACCGTTGATCAACATAGATATGGATAAAATACACTACATTGGTAACTTTTCCTTTTCCCAATAACATAAATGCATTAATAAATTTTCTTGTGACGCAATTTGTTCTTCCAAATACAATTGGATTTGTAGTCCCACTAAATGAGGGGGATTATTATGCATAAGGTGACCCAACATAGAAGATTATCATTTTGGAACAATTTAATCCATTCAAGTGAGGTTATTTATTATCAATTGATTATGTTTCCCTATTACCAAATCAATTCTCTCTAATCTAATATCAGCCATATTTATTTCCTCCGGAGGGAAATATCTTCAATTTTCAAGAATATTGATACCGTTCTTCCATCCAAAAGACATTCTTAATAATTACAATTCACTATAATAGATAAAAATATATAATTAGAAATATGTTATAGTACATATTCATAATAAATCTTATCATCATAAACATTGGTTATATTGAAGAAAAACTTTACATTAAAATACTTTATAAAGGTAAGTAAAGAAAATGTGAAATATATTTATGGCTTCCCTTAGGATATTAAAATTAGTTTCACAATAATGACCATTTTCATGTACCTGGTTACTCCATGTAAAGCCCAAAACAGCTTTTCCATGTTATTACTCCTAGGTACATTGTTGTGAGAACCACTTCCACATGTAGTATATAGAAATGTATGGATTTAATGTAATATACAAATAATCAATACCTTATAAAAATTATAGGATTCCCATCTATACTTGTACTCAGTGTTTAGGTTAGGGTAATTTTCCCAAATCTATGTTTTATAAGTCTAATTCTAAGACTCTTGCAAAAATTTTGTTGACACTAACTATAATGACCATACCCAGGAAGCACAAAATCTTGTGATTTTATTTACATTGACATGATTACAAGGAATTAAATCCAGAATGACATATTAGTTCAATATTTTTAGAATGAATTTTTACATACTTGATAACAATATTACATTAAGAAATAGATTATAAAAATTGATACATAATAAAATGAAATAAATTTTTCCCTTAAATATTATTCAATGTGTTCTTATTCATAACATTTAGAAAAGAAACATAATAAGTGTTGGATCAAATTCCATGTAAGGGTAAGTAAATAATAATAAATAATGAATCATGTCCCAACCCGTCCCCCGGGGCCCGTGTCGTGACTACCCAAAGCCCGCCTTCCATAGGCCAGGGGCTGGCGACTAGCACCAATGGCGTAATTACCTAAAACTGAGAAGGCATTTCCTTTATAATCTATAAACACACAAAATAGATCACAAGCTGGAAAAAAACTATAAGTAGAAATGTATATCAAAAGTGTGATGAAAGTAAAAGGGGCTGGAAATACAAGCCCAACTATAAAGTACAAGCAACTAAATGTAAAACTGAGGAAAATAAAAACTATTCTTGGGTTGTCCTCTGAGGTTCCTATCTGAAGGGTAGGTATAGATCTCCTCCTCAGCACTCCAGGTCGGTCCGTCTCCTCCATGTACCGTCATGCTATATGGTCCACCTCTGGGTACCGTCCAGTCCTGGTACTCTCAGCCTTGGTCATCATTGTCTATCATCTGCATCCAACACAACAAGGTGTAGGCATAACCCATGTAGGGGTGAGTATAATAATACTCAGTAGGGACCCATAGACCTTCAGGGTCTTACAAAATCCTACATGGATAAATGAAAATTTATGAAATCAACAGATAACCCCTCTTAGGAATATCCCATACATATACCTAGGTTATCAAGTAATCAATCTCAATCATGAGGTAAACACAAAAGTTACTGACTCATCTCAACTATGATATTTATTCACATTATCAAAACCTCGGCTGTTGGAGAACTCATCCTCTATCGATTACAGTGGGCCTTCCATGATACCAAGTCACTTCCCACAAATGTTGTACTGCTGAGGTACTTCTCCTATCAAGTATCATGGGTCTGCTGGGTCACACAGAGTCTCTCCCCACCATGTGTCTACCGCCACAACCATTTTCTCCCCCTAATAGCCTGCAAAGTTACTCCTCCTATCGAGTACCACAGGTCTATCGACACGACCAGGCGATACTCCTTCATGGGTCTATCACCCCAACCAGGTGGTCTCTACTAGGGTAGTCGAGTCACTTCGAGTCAATCGGTCTGTAGTCATCAAGTCTCAGCCAGCTACAAGTTCTTCACACTCTGCTTGCTCGTCTCTGGAAAGATCTGCTCCGCGAGCTACTGGTCGATACTCCAACAATCACAAATTCCAAAGAATAACAATCTCAATGTTATTCCAAGTCATAGAGGTCTCAACACAACAGACAACACGTCAATCAGACACTCGATCTGTGAGTTATTAGCCTTTTAGTCTTGGGGGCCCAGTTAGATTCGTGCCTAACCCAACTTGACCATATCTCAACTATACCAAAACACTAGTGGGGTAGACTCAAATGGAACATCATGCTCCATGATTACTAGGGCCACTGATGGTTCATCAAAGGGACTCCCAGTGCCAAAGGAATGGCAAAAAAATAATGGGTCGTAGTGGGCCTGGGTCCGGTCCGACCCGACCCAGCCTCGCATGGGCCGACCCAGATCAGGTCGACCCAGCCAGACCTATTGGGTCTAGATATACCTAGTAGGCAGGCTGACCCATTACGTTTGGCCTGTCTTTTTAGGCCCAGCTCAGCAGGCCGTGAAAGTGCAGGCCGGTCTCGAGGGCACGGACCTGCTGCGGTTTGGCGCGAGGGCGTTTCGGCCTGGGTGGTGCCCTAAGGAAGTGTGCCGGTTCGTCTGAAGCACCATGAGGGGAGTGGGATGCCGGCTCGTCCAGAGAACCATGAGGGGCATGGGAGGCCAGCTCGGTAGGGGCATTGTGAGGGTGTGGTTCATCCGGGGGATCGGGAGGTCGGGAGGCGCTGGCAGCCGGGAGGGCGCTGCGGTTCGGCCTGGGGTGACAGAGTCGGTTCAGCCGGCGGATGGGGTGGCCAGGGCCGGTTCGGCCGGTTCGGACAGCCAGAGGGTGCAGTCAGGGAAGCACGGCCGGGGTGTTGTGCGGCCGAGGCCAGTTAGGCTAGGGCACGACACGAGTTTGTTCGGCCGGTGGGTGGTGGGGCCGGTGGGTGGCACAGGTCGCAGAGGCCGTGTTTGGGGAAGATGTTGCCTTCATCCCATTCGTCTTCTCCTCATCTCGTCACCATTCAAATGAACATCACAAACTATAATGACAGAGGGGTCTGGCCATGTTGGTTTGGCCTGCACCCTCTGCGTTTAGGGTGGTAGCAAGTGGTTCAATTCTTTATTGAATTTCAAATAATTATCAAGAAAATAAGATGATAGATAAATATAACAACACCCCACATCTTCCCAAAAAAATAAATCTCATCCCGCAAGGAAAATCATCCACAATGACTCATTTTTTTGATGGGGAGAGTTAAAGGAATAATATCATATTCAAAATAATCCCCTAATTTGATCGTTGATTGTCAACCGAGTCGTGGGGAAGAAGACGGAGTTGTCATCATTCGTCATGTCCACCACACACCTATAATACATGCTTGTGCGTCAATTCATTGACGATGATGAGGAGGGAAGGTCGGTCTTTGATGTTGTCCCATGTTGGCTTCCTCCACAAGGTGCTTACGAGGAAGAAGTCGACGATGCTCCTCACTGGCGTTCTTTGTGGAGTAAGTTCTTCATTGGAAAACCTTCTCCCTAGGTTCCTCCTCTCCCCTAATTCCACCCCAAATCAAATTCCAACAAAAGATGAAAGATTATAATATCGTATTAAATCTTTGTCATAATATTCTAATGTGTTAATCAATTAATTGAAATCTTTGGCTCAATTAATTGATGAGGGCGATTTGGGATAATTAATTTAGGGGACTTGAAAAAAATAAGAATAGAGTTGGGGGCACCATTAAATGGGTAGAGTAGGTCAAGATACTCTACCTCAATTATGTGGGAGTTGATTGGTTTCCCTCATTTAATTGGGGCATTTAGTCCCAGGTGGTCCCCACACCATAACCACTCATGGGGGGTTACATTCAGGTGGGCCCCACCACCATAACCTCTCATGGGAGGTTAAGGTGTGGTGGGACCCACCTCTATATTCCACTTTGGTGGTTATAACAGATAAAAATAAAATAAAACATGTGTTTATTTTATTTTATTATTCCCACGGAAACCCAAAAAATGTATTCCTCCCTCGACCAACTTCCATCAAGTTGATAGTATTCTTAATCGAATACTCGTGTTGTTATTTCAACGGTGCCCACACATTTCTACTCCGATCACTAGATCAAAAGTTAAAATAAAACCCCTCTCGTACGTTTACTAAACATACCAGAACAAAATTTTAGAAATTGACTCCAGGCACACCGGGCCTCGGAATCACGCGCTGTAAATTTTCACAGACTCGTAAAATTACAATTTAATTAAAACAAATTACATGGAAATTCCAGGTCTTCAAATTCACCCCAACATAGGGCTCTACATCCCCATAAGCCACTACTCATATTAAGAGAAAAATTGGGGGAACTGAGCACGCATCTGAGCCTCCCTCTCCCATGTACTCTCATGGTGACTCCCGTGCTGCCAGTGAATGCACAGCAGAGGTATCTTCCCTTCTCTGTGGTAACCTATACTAAATCTGGTCCCACCAGTATTGAATCCCCTGGGTTAGTCCCACAAAAAGGTGATATGAAAAGACGCTCGTACAACACCTCAAAATGTTCCATCCCTATGGTGGAGTGATAGATATTGTTGTATTTAAAATCCCACAAAGTTATGTGGTCATCCCAACTATGAACAAAGTCAAGGACACAAGCACATAGCATGTCCTCAAGGGTCTGAATGGTCCACTCAGTCTGACCATATGTCTAAGGATGGAAGGTATTGCTCAAACAAAGATATATCTTTAAATCTTCTTGCAACCCCTTTCGTTGTTGGTAAGTAAAACGTGTGTCACGATCAGAGATAATTGTTGTGGGAACTCCATGTTTCCACACAATCTCTTGCACATAGAGGCGTCACAAGCTCTATATTGAAACTTTTTCTCTGATCAGTAGGAAGGGGGCCAACTTGGTGAGTCGGTCAACGATCACCCATATCGAGTCATGAAATCATGATGTGCATGGAAGTCCAATCACAAAATCCAAGGATATCCCATCTGAATTCCACTCTGGGTCCTCTTAAGGCTGATCCAAGCATGCTGGTACCAAATTCTCTTCCTTCACATGCTGATAAATGAGGCACTAAGAAACAAACATTGTAACTACTTTCTTCATTCTCGACCACCGGTGCTATCCTCGAAGATCCTGGAACATCTTCGACAATCCTGGATATACCGCTAGAGGGCTTGTGTAGAACTCCCTCAAAACATCCTCCTAAAGTGACACTAGTACCGTAGTACATACTCTGCAGAGGATGATGTGCTCCCCACCTTCAGAAAATCCATCAGCTCCCTACCATGTGGATATCTGAGAACATCATGTCTTGGAGTCAGTCTCCCCATGTTGCGCCTCCCTGACTCCTTGAAGAAGTGGGGGAGTGACTGTAAAATACAGAAATTTGTTTTCTCCATCTCTATCCACAATGTATATTTGTAAACCAGCAATTTGCTCTGTCACCTCACCTAGAATAAGTATACTAGATCTCTTGTTGAGTGCATCTGCAACGACGTTCCCCTTACAAAGAGTATAGGCAATCTCGAATTCATAGTCCTGGAGAAACTCAAGCCAACAACACTATCTTAGGATTAGGTCCATCTAAAATAATATATACCTAAGACTCATGTGATCATAGTACATGATAAAATATTCTCCCATCAGATAGTTTCTCCACACCTTCAAGGCGAAGACCAATGCTGCCCACTCCATGTCATGGGTTGTGTACTTTGGCTCATGCTGTCTCAGCTAACGAGAGCCATATGTGATCACTAGTCACTCCTACATCAAAACACATCTGATTCTAGTCCCTGATGCATCACAGTAGACAACGTAAACAACGCCTTCCTTTAAAAGCCTTAATATGTGGGCACTAGTCAGCCTTTACCTCATCTTCTGAAAGATCATATGGCTTCACCCTGACCACTGAAAGGGTTTCCCTTTCTTCGTCAAGGCTGATAGTGGTGCTGCAACTCTGGATAAACCTGGCACAAATCTCCGGTAATATCTAACCAAACCCAGGAAATGTTGTACATCCGTCACATTCCCGTGTGGCTACCAAAAAGTACCACCTCAATCTTTGATGGGTCTACTGCAACACCATCCTCTGGGATGACATGTCCCAAAAGGTTAACCACTCGGATCATGAACTGGCACTTCGAGAGCTTACCATAAAGCTGGTGCTCTCGGAGTGTGTCTAGTACTACTCGAAAATGGTAGGGATGATCCTCCTCAGTAGTCAATTATATTAGAATGTTGTCAATGAAAACTATGACAATGTGATCAAGGTATGGCTGAAAGATTATATTCATGAGTCCCATGAACACTATTAGATCATTGGTTACACTGATGGGAATAACTAATAAATTTTAGTGGCCATACCGACATCTGAAGGCCATCTTTTGTACATCCTCATCTCGAACACTAAACTGGCGATAGCCATATCTAAGGTCTATATTAGAGAACCATCGTGCTCCCTTCAACTGATCAAAGAGGTCATAAATCCCTGGGAGTGGGTACTTGTTATTCACAGTCACCTGGTTCAGGTGCCGGTAGTCAACACGAATCCTCATGCTCCCATCCTCCTTCTTGAAAAATAGAATCAGGCCTGCCCAAGGAGAAACACTGGGCTAGATGAATCCCTTCCCCTATAAGTCCTCTATCTGTACCTGTAGCTCGTGAAGCTTCACGGGAGCCATCCAATATGCTGGTGTATTTATCAGTGTCGTACCGGTGTACAATTAGATGTAAAATAAAACCTCTCTGTGAGGAGTTAGACTTGGGACATCATATGGGAAAACATGCATCTACAGTTCCACCACTTCAGGATAGCTTGAACTCTTCACATTAACGACTCTGAGAGTAAGGGCAGCCAACTGATGAGTGATCGGCTACACACTCCACCGAGAAAGTCCATCCTACACTTAAGAGGCTCCCTTCTCACCAATGAAGGTAAAACTAGTCCCATCCGTGTGTACACACCACACTTTGCACCTAATACATTCAATATGAGCATGGACTATAGATAACCAGTCCATGCCCATGATGAAGTCATAAGGCCTCGATGCTGCTACTAGGAGATCTCAGCCGAAGTTCTCTCCTCCTAGAGTAAGCTCACACTATCAGCACTAGTGCGTAATCATCGAGTCTGCTCCCATAGGGGTCTCTAGCCATAAGGATCGAGCCAACGACTCTGTCAGAATATCTGAGCTCCGAACGAGGGTCGTGGCAATGAAAGTGTGACTCGAACCTGTGTCAATAAGAACTGCAACTAAGGTGGAATAGACATAGACCATAGCTTGTATGATCTTCGGAGCGTTGTGATCGTAGTACCCAGCTTCCTGGAGTTGTTCTCACCCATGTCCACATGTTCCCTGCAGTTGGGTTGAACGTCCTGGTGGTGGTGGTGGTGGTAACACATCGAAACGGCGTTCATCGTCAGCTGCCTCGCTAGCTCCTCTACAAAATCCTCCTTCTCCATGTGGACAACCTCAATCAAATCTCTCTCTATGGATGGGCTGTCCTTAGACTATTTGTTGATCATCCAAACGGTGGGTCGGACAGTCATGATCCATGTGACCCTACCTACAACATGTGAAACACTACCCACTCCACACATGTATGTCTCTGCTCCGGGTACCCTACACAATAGATCATGAGTCATGCAGTCGTCCACATGTAGGTCAGGTCCTCTAGGACGTCTGTGACATCTGTCTACTTCCAGCTGCATAAGACTCCTCTACGTGTCGACTGGTGGTGGATCTCATTGCTGGAGACTACTCAGTAAGGAAACTCTCCACTAGGGGGCTCTCTCTAGCACCCCCTCTAGCGATGGGATGCGGGGTGAGATCATTGGATCTCTGATCTCCCATATGAGCCCCTACTCGAAGGTCCTGGCCCTGAAGAATGGGTCCCTCACCATATTGGTGGAGTATCGTGAGAGGTTACAGAACATCAATGAGTACTAAGATACAGTCATCTGCCCTGCTGCAGGTGGAGTAGCTCCTGTATGCGCACTGCAAAAAAAGTTGCTGGAAAAAACTCTACCTGAAACGGGATCTTCATGTCTACCCAATAAAGAGTCAACTTTTCATTAAAATAGAGAATCAAGCACCACCATCTTCCCACTGCTTCCTTTAGATGACTGCAAGCTAGAATCGCTATGAGGTCGGCTGGTGTCCCTACCAGTCAGAAAAATCATACAACAACCACCATCTGATCCCCAACTGCCTGTGGGTCACTCTCTCCCCTAAACCTGGGTGGCCTCTAGTGCTAGAACTCGTGAACACATTCAAGTGGTGTGCATCATCTGCTGCTGGGGCTGGTCAAATCTTTGGCCCAACGGGGAGTGGTACCGATGGTGCCTCTGTTAGAAAAGGCCCCGATACCGAGGACTCGTTGCTCGATGGGCTATCTGTGCATTCAAACCATGGGACTCTAGCTGGTCATCTGCGCAGATGTATCCTGAAAGAAATAGATGTGACACATTCAAAATATTATACCTGGTGTGCTGACCAAGTTGAGATGACATAAAGAAAACTTTTGAAAACACACACGTAATTAGTGTTTCTATGCATTGAGTCGGAAATCAGAAGTCTGGGTCCTGGTGTATGGATACGTCGTCTGTCGCACCAACACTGGACTCCCTAATTTGAGAAACAAACCCACTACTATTAACACCATTTCTTCTAAGAATAGAAATATTAGATTCCTATGTTCTACGGTATAATCGACTACTCTGATACCAATTTGTCACGACTCGTCCCCTGGGGCCCATGTATTGACATCCCCATGCCCGTCTTCCATAGGCCTGGGGCATCCAACTAGCCCCAAATAAGTAATTACCTAAAACTGGAAAGGAATTTCCATTATAACCAATAAACACACACAACTGAGCACAAGCTGGAAAAAAAATTAAGTAAAACTATATAACAGAAGTGTTCTGAATGTAAAAGGGGCCACAAATACAAGCCCAACTATAAAGTAAAAGAAACTGAAAGAAGAACAAAAGAAAAGAACAACTGTTGTTGGGTCATCCTCTAAGGATCCTACCTGAAGGATAGGTACAGATCACCTCCTCAACACTCCAAGTCTATCTGTCCCCTCCGTGTACCGTCACGCCATACGGCCCACCTTCGGGAACCGTCAAGTCCTTGTACTCTCAACCTCGGTCAGAGCAGTCCATCGTCTGCATCCAACACAATGAGGTGTGGGCATTTACCAAGCAAGGGTGAGTATAAAGATTCTAAGTAGGGACCCCGAGAACCTCATGGTCTCACAAAATCTAACAAAGACAAGCCACAATAATGAAATCAACAGATAACCCCACATAGATATATTCTCATACATATACTTAAGTTATCATGTAATCCATATCAATCATGAGGTAAACACAAAGTTACTAACTCAACTCAACCAGGTTTTTTATTCACATTATAAAAACCTCATATACTATAGAAATCTTCATCTATCATGTACAGTGGGCCTTCTGCAACCCCAAGGCTCTTCCCACTAACCATGGACTACTGAAGTACTTCTCCTGTCGAGTACCGTCGGTCTACCACGTCACACATATGTGCTCCCCACCATCAGTTTCCTACCACAACCAAGTGCTCCTCCACCGTGGGTTAGCCACCACAACAAGGAACTCCTCCACCATGGGTCTGCCACCACAACCAAGCTCTCCCCACTAGGCTAGTTGAGTCACTCTGAGTCAATCAGTCAGTAGTCGTCGTTTCTCAGCAAGCTATAACGTCTCCGCACTCTTCCCACTCACCTCTAGAAGTATCTTCTCTTCATGATACTGGTTGAGTCTCCAACTGTCATTAATTTCCATGAATAAGTATCTCAATGTTCCTCCACATTATAGAGGTCTCAACGTAACAGACGACATGTCAATCGGATGCTCGGTTTGTGAGTTATTATCCTTTTAGTCCTGGGGGCCCGGTTAGATTCGTGCACGATTCAACCTGATTGTATCTTAACTATACCCCATACACTAGTGAGGTATACTCAATGGGTCCTTCATTCTCCAAGATTATGAGGGCCACTGACAGTTAGTCAAATGGACGCCAGGTGACAAAGAAATGGAAACATAAGGTAAAGGGTCATAATGAGACTAGGTCAGGTCCGACCCGACCCGACCCAACAGGGGCCGACCCGGTCCGTGTAAACCTAGCCTGACCCATTGGGTCAGGCTTGTCCCATTAGGTGGGCTATCCCGTTAGGTTCGGCCGGGTCCGTTGGTTCCAACCCATCTGGACGCGAGTGGTCGCAGAGGGCCACGAGAGCGCAGACCGGTCGCGAGGGTGTGGACCGGCCGTAGTTCAGCGCAAGGTCTATTCAGCCTAAGATGGCGCTACAAGGGTGCGTGATGTTTTAGACGAAGTTCCACGAGGAGTGCAGGAGGTCGGCTCGGCCGGGATGCCATGAGGGGCATGGGAGGCCTGCTGGACTGGGGTGCCGCGAGGGGTGCGGGAGGCCGACTCGGTAGGGGCGCCGTGAGGGGCCTGAGAGGGTGGCTTGGATGGGGGGGAATGAGGGTGTGGTTCGGTCGAGGGATTAAGAGACTAGGAGGCATAATCGACCGAGAGGTCACTGCAGTTCAGACCGGGGTGGCGGAGCCTGTTCGGCCGGCAGACGGGGTGGTCGGGGCCGGTTCGTCCAGTTCGGTCGGACGGTGGGCGCGGCCAGGGTGGCACGATCAGGGGGTGGTGTGGCCCTGGCCGGGGCAGCTGGGGAATGAACATCCTGAGGTGATTCGGTCGGCGGGTGACATGACCGATGGGTAGCATGGGTTGTGGAGTCCATGGGTAGCACGACCGTTGCCTTTGTCATATTTGTCATCTTGTCACCTCATCTCCATTCCGAAGAACATCACAAACAAGAACGTCGGAGGGGTCGGGCCATGTTGGTTTGGCCCTCACCCTCCGAATTTAGGGTCATATATAGTGGTTCAATTCATTCATGAATTTAAACGAATTATCAAGAAAAGAAGATGAAAGAAAAATAAAACAACACCCCACATCTTACAGCAAAAATAAATCCCAACCTGCATGGAAAATCATCCACATTGATTCATTGTTTTCAAATGGGAAAAATTAATGGAATAATATCATATTAAAAATAAACCCATACCTTGATCATTGTTCATTGACGGAGTCATGGGTAAGAATATGGAGTTGTTATCATTCATCCCGTCTTCCACACAATTCCAATCCCTGCTCGTGCATCAGTTCGTTGATGATGATGAGGAGGAAAGGTCGGCCATTGAAGTCCTCCCAAATCGGTTGCATCAGCAAGGTGCTTCCGAGGAAGAAGTCGAAGACACTCCTTGTCGGCGTTCTTCATGGAGGCAGTTCGTCATTTGAGAGCCTTCTCCCTATGTTCCTCCTCTCCCCCAATTCCACAAAAAATCAAATTCCAACCAAAGATGAAAGATTGAAATATCATATTAAAATTCTAGCATAATATTTGAATGGGTTAATCAATTAATTGAAAGTGTTGGATCAATAAATTGATGAGGATTATTTGGCATAATTAATTTAGGGGAGTTGGCACACATAATAAGGTAGGTGGTGGAAACATTAATTGGGTAGAGGAGGTCAAGAGACTCTCCATAATTTACGAGGGAGTTGATTGGTTTCCCTTATTTAATTGGGGTTTTATTCTTGGGTGCTCCCCACACCATACCCTCTCGTGGGAGGTTACGTTTGGGTGGGCCCCCACCATAACCAATCAAGGGAGGTTAAGGAGTGGTGGTTCCCACCTCCAACTCCCACTTGGGTGGTTATAACAGATAAAAATAAAATAAAACATGCATTTATTTTATTTTATTATTCCCAAGAAAACCAAAAAAAATAATCCTCCCATGACCAACTTCCATAGAGGTGAAAGGCATCTTAAAAGAATATCAACACTGTGAGTTCAATGGTGCCCTCTAATTTCAATTCCGTGCATTAGATTAATAGTTATAAAAAACCCCTCGTACGTTTACTGAAGGTACCTGAACAAAAAATTATAAATTGATTCAGGGCTCACCGAGCCTCTGGATCACTCACTGTCAATTATTCTAGACTCGTAAAATTCCCATTTAATTAAAAAAAATAACATGGAATTTCTTGGGTCTTTATAAATAAATGGTAATAAAACACCATGGAAAGGTATATAATTGATAATGTATTTCCTTCAAATAAAAATATATGAAGAAATGAATATAAAATGGTAAGAAACCATGAAACATGATATTAATTATTAAAATTATAATGAAGTAAATTAATAAAATAGCTTTTGAAAATATAATTGATAAGTAATCATAATTACTGCATTATTAATATTGGAATATTTTTTGGGAAACATGTTTCATAGGAATGTGGATCCAAGGAGGTTTAAAAACTAATGGTTACAAACAAATTTGGTTTGTACAACCATAACTATTTTGTCTAGACCTTTCCCATGATAGTTTATATCTTACTGGTTTACAATAATAATTGTTTTTCCAACATAATTTTTTCCCATTATACAACTGTTACATTGAGGGGATATCATTAACCTACACCCAACCCATGGGAAATAACATAAATAGTCACCAACCCATGCCGTACATTTCAAAATAATTCCTCAAATAAAATAATTTATTTAATTAATTAATAATCGTTCTCATCATATGTCCATTTTGAAAAATTAATATTGATTTATCGATAATACCTAAGAGGAGGATATTTAACATCAGGGTTTGTTGACCATAAAACATTATTTTGGAAAAATAATCTTCAAACATTCTAATGTTTCCCATTTGACATTGTAACATTTAAAATAAAAATACCCATGAATTATATTATACATATAATACCATAATAATAACTATATTTACGTTATACCATGTAAATGGGATGAAAGTAGAACATATAAAAGTGAATTGATGGAAAAAAATAAAACCCAATAGAATGTAATTTGAGACAAAATACCTCACATATGATTTAAAAGGCCAAAAATAAATTATAATTAAATGAATCATATAAATAACAATAATATAAAATAATTCATGTTATAATATATCAAAATGGGTAGTAGTTACAGAACACAAAATATGTAAGTGGTGAGTATGACTTTTATCATACAGATGTAAAAGTGAAATACAAATCCATTACATTAAACTTAATTTTGTTTTGTGGTATTTATAATCCATTATAGTTGATTAAAATATTTCACTAAATTATAACATAACCATAATAATTCTCATAATATCATATACATAGTTCTTATAATAATTTATTACCACTTTGCAAACACTATTTCATTAGTTTAACTATTACAGGTGTTATTTTCTAGGTTTTCTCAAGTATTTTTTGACTTATTTATTATTGTTCATATTAAATAAACAATTATTTAATAATAAAACTAATTTTATCCTTTACATAATGATATTATATATTCATCACTTCTGTATTAATAATAGACTACATTTTTTGGAGATATGAATTAAAATGCACTGTTCATGGAGACGGTTGGTTGTATGTATGCATAAAAATTAATTTCAATTCATTATCATATTGAGAAAATGAATAATAAATAAATAGAATGTACATAATAGTTACCATATCTTATATATGTTATATATTTTACCTAGATTTATTAAAATAATTATTTATAAATTCCATGTATAGCGTGAACAAATCACATCCCTTCGAGGGGGAGGAAGTACTCACTTCCTCAAACAATGTTATCCTATTAATAATAAATGGGATGTATTAGAGTAATGTATTATAAATGTATTAAATAAGTATAAATACAAAATATATATCATATATAACATTAATAAAATGACTTTCTATCATAATGGACACTATAAGAGGTAGAAATGGAAAAATGAACAATCATCATTTTGTGAGCCATTACTCCACCTCATAGGGAATACATATAATTGTTATGCATTATATGTAATTGTGTGTAATATTATGTAAGAAAAATTTCATAAAACAATATTATTTTATTAAATAAAATTTATTTTTCATATAATAATGAATTTATTTGAATTTAGTAATTGGATAATGGAAATAAAACTACAATGGATTAGGAAGTTTGATACCTATTTATTGTGTAAATCCTTTTGGGTTTCACCAAGGGAATTACATTGATTGATTTATGAAAAATTATAGGATTCTATGATGAGGGTCAGGATGTTGTAAAACTAATTGGGAGAATATTTTTAAATCAAATCTATCTTGAGGGGTGTATGTTAGGGGTAGAGTTGATTTCTTTTAATGTATATGGGGAGTTCCACATTGGTAAATACCGAAAAGTCATCATTAATGAGAGGTCTAGATTACCAAATTTTCCTCTTAAATGAAAAAATAATGAATTTAATAGTAATAATGGTCTATGGAATACTCATATACCCATATAAAAGTTTATTTAAATAGTTTTTTCCATATCTTATATGATTTCCAAAAATTAATCATTATTGTTATTATTAAAGAATCCAATTTTCCAACATATGATATACAACTTTTAAGAACAAGATAAAGTTATATTTATTAGAAAAAAATATAACTAGTAAATTATTAATAGGATATATATTTTATAAAATAAAAATACCATGTTTTTGGATATTTATTTTTGATGAAGTGCATGTGACGCCCGAAAACACAACATAAACGAGGACTATATTGACAATGTTTTTGTAATATATGGATCAATATTTTAATTATAAAAGATTAATTGGTCCCTTAATAGACCGTATTTAATATTTTTATCAAATTAAATAACTAGTTATAATATTGTATTTTTATTATTTTAAAATGATTTAATATACAAATAAATTATTTTTAAAATACTAATAATGTCAATATTGAAATTAGTTATTTATTTTTATTTTAAGAAAACTATAAATATATAATAATTAAAATATATGAATTTTAGTTATATATAATATTATATATTCATCTAAAAAAAATATTAAAAATAATTCAATCAATTCAATTCACTTATATTATTAATTTTGTCATTTATTTTAGTTAAATATTTACTAAATAATCACATTATTAATCATTCTGAAGATTTTTTTTGTAAATAAACTTTATATAAAATTATATTTAAATTATTATAATAAAAATATCCCATTTACATTTTGGAATGATATTTATAACCAATTATATGATTTTTTTGTATATCATAATTTTTTTATAATTGTTAAATGTAAGGAATGTTCACATTTTTTCATTTATTTTAATAAAACATTTATATAGGGAACAAAAATTTAATAATACCCCAATATACCATAAAATTATAATAATTATGGTATATGGTTGAATTATTTCAAACCAATTTCTTTTCGATAACTTTCCAGATCATTTTGGTCCTTAGTAATAATGTTTAGTCCTTTATGTATAATAATTGTACTGTAATGAATTTAATTAATTTTAATCAAAATCTATTATATTTTTGGTAAAAATTTATTTTTATCTTATTAGAAAAAAAATTCCTGATTACAACTATGTATTTCCTTTTTTTCAAAATTCAAATCACAAAAGTCTGGAAATTAATTTTAAAGCTAATCTTTGAGACGTAGTGAGAAAACATTTTTTTTAATGATAAAATATTCAATAGATTAATATTTAAAAAAATATCAATTGAACTAAATTGGGTTAATATATTTATAATTGATCTGTTTATACTAATAACCCAATTAACATATAATTTATCATTAATTATTATTTAAAAGAAAAGACAGTTTTTAATAAAAATTCAATAATTTTCACAATTCATAATTAACTGAATATTCTCTTGATAAATACCAAAAAAATCACCATCTGATAGTATTGAAATTAATAATTCAAAAATGAATTTTATTATAACAAATCATATTTATAAAATTAACAAAATATAGTTTTAAAATATGTGGTCCATTAAATGGCTGTAAAATCCAATAATGTGGGTCACACAAGCTAACTCAGGGTGGACATTAGCGTATGAATAACATGGTGTGTCATATAAATGGAGAGAAAATAATATTTATTCAAAAATAATGTAATTTTAATGTCTTGGGGTCTCACATATTTGGTTAGAGGCATGAAATCTATATTTCTCTACATATACAATCAAAATTGTATTCAAGAAACAAACAGTTCTTATACGGTATCCTCTATAGACATCATTATCATGTGCATGGGAATATTAAAGGTCGTTCTCTAATGAAATTTTGTTAAAAGGATACATTAATGAAAATATCATTTTTTTCAATGAATATTTCCCATATGATTTTTCAATGTCCTTTATATATAAGGTCAATGTGTCACTATATATATGGGAGAGTATAAAAAATCTATATATATATTTTTAATATGAATATATTTGTCACAATTTAGACTAATTAATAGACAAAAAAATTCACCAAGAAAGTATACATGAGTTTGAATTTTTTTATGTTGAACAAGTGTATAAATACAGTATCCCAGATAGTGTGGTAGGTTATGTATGGTTGAACACATTTCATTCAATTTAATTACATTAAAATAAGACACCTATGATTTATAGTTGAGATTCCACTAATAATTACCTTTTAATGTTTTTTGAGTCTTGTAGAAGTTACATCGGTTAGTTAGTTCAATGTCTTGTAATAATAATTGAAAACATTTAACATTAGCATAATTCATGTGGAATACATGTCATCTCATCTCTTTGATATTTCATCTCTAAATAATTCTATTGTATCCCACATATATAATCCATCCAATGGCCCGAAGGCCTTCATTTTTTTATTTATTTTGATAATACACCTTTCAAGGGATGAGGTGGAACCCTTACAAGGCTCTTAGGCGTAATTAATACATGTCCTATAGGCCTAGAGGAATTCATTTACCCATAGGCTTCAAACATTAGATAAAAACAAGACTAACTACTTGGAACTGCTCCTCCCCAACATCATTATCGTGAAATCTTCTCTCCACCTTCTCATGGCTGTTTGGCTAGGCATTCCTGTGCATGCATATGCTTATCCTGATGGCAGGTTCCATACCATCTCATTCTTGTAATCTGTGTAGCTTTGGCAGTAATGAAATCTCCTTGCTCATCCTCCGTGTAGAGTTTGTTCCTCGTAGGTCTTCTGGTTTTCATCAGCAGTTATGGTGGCCCGAAGGCATTGAGGTGGCCCGAAGTACTTACTGACCTGAAGTGTTGGGTGGCCAGAAGTCCTTAAAGGACTCAGGGACCAAATCAGTGGCTCGAAGGCCCAAACAGGGGCATATTCCCGGCTGTTACAGTGACAAACAGTACCTGCTACAGTTCCTGCTATAGTTCATGCTGCAGTACTGCACAGTTCCCACTTCAGTTCCTACTACATTACTTCTATAGGACCTGCTAAAGTACCCTGGAAATAATGTCTCTACATGGATTTGATTTTGGGTCTCCCGGATGCACTTACGGATTCCTTACCAACCGGGCTAAGGCTCATGTGATATCCCACATATATATAATTTTGATATTGTGCATGTTGTGATGAGAGGAGAAAAAATAATTCTTTATAAAATGGAAATAATTGACCATGGAATGAACCATTCCCTGGGACACATTCCATGACAACACTAATCCCTCCTTCCATATTTCAGAGGGTGGTGAATAACACTGAAAAGGAATATCTCGAAAAGGGAATTCATTGTCTTTAAACATGTACACACACATACAGGGCATACCAGACAAAGGAAACCACAAAGGAATAAAAGTAGTACAGAAACCACAAGGTATCACTACTGAGAGTAATGTGTGTAAAATAAAAGTAGTGGGGCCAGAATAAAAACCCAATTGAAAGGAAAGTAAAAAAAAAGAACTACATGCTTTGGAGGTCATCATCCAAGCTCCTACCTGAAGGGTAGGTATATACCTATGTCATATGTCCCTGCAGCACACAATGAATATCGACCCACCCCCAAGCATCGTCATGCCTAGACTCACCAATGTATTAGTCAAATATGTTCGTCATCTGCAAAAGATAAAATAGGTGAGGGGAAAACCTGTGTATGGGTGAGTATAACAATACACAGTATGGACCTCGAGACCCCCAAAGGTCTCTTAGTAATCCATGAAGGAAAAAACAAAAAATGATATACCATATAGGTAATACAACCATGTATGATCTCAAACACATATCAAAAAGAATAGGATGTACCTCACCCCATGTATAACTTCTGTTCATAATTAAGGATGATTATTTGTAATTCTAGATAATCTAATTCTTTCAAGAGACTCTACTGCTGATCCACATAGGGTCTCTAGTTGATAACCCACATAGGATCGTTAGGTGGTGACCCACACATGATCTCAAGGTGCCATCCTACATAGGATTTCTAGGTTCTGACCCACATAGTATTTCCATGTTTTAACCCACACATGATCTCTAGGTGTTGACCCACACAAGATCATTATTCGTTCTTCACGTCATAGCCATCTACTGAATTCCCTCACTTAGAAAGCATTATATTGAGAGGATCGACTCATAAAATCATAGTTCATACCTAATATTACATGAAGTCCCACATAGAGTAACCCTAAAGTACCATATCTTCATAAGGGTCCCAATGAAACAGACGACGCATTGAACAGATGCCTAGCTTGTAACATACATGCATTTGTGTAAAAAGGTCCATGATGGATTCGACTCTAATCGAAACCAGATTTACAAAAATTTTAGCAAAAACTCACATTGAGTATCATAGACCTAATTCATTCATTTCAGGGGTATGAATTCCATTTAAGGTGCATCAAACAGATAAACATTTGGAAAGATACAGGTGTTTTAGTAAATAGCACACAGTTGCGTCTATGCCCAGTCTGAACTAGTCGGACTGACCCGACCGACCTAGCCTGGGGGTCCCACATAACTTGAATTAATTAAACAGAATTAACCTAACATATTTTGGGTCTAGGTCCATCCAGTCATTCCAGTCAAGTGGGCCAGGACCAATAGGCCTTGCTGGAGCCGGCACAGTTTGGTCAAGTTTCAAGCCCACTGGGTCTCCCGATGACCCGCTCTAGTCAGGCCCAACCGAAAGGGCCAGAGTCTGGCCTGTTGGTGGTGATGTGGCACACTGGGTGCCTGTCTGGCCCACCAGTGCAAGCATGGCCCACTGGACCACGGATCCAGCCCATTGGGCATGGTACAGTCCAGACCTAGTAGATTTGGGCGTTGCCTGCTGGATGAGTGTGTGGCCTACCTGCCTGATGACCGGCCACATGGGCGGTCGATGGGGTCTACCTAGGACATAGAAGCTAGAAGCATCTCTCTTTTCTCCTACCCCATGGACACGAGGGGATCCTCCAGTTGTTTTCGGCCTACTAATGCTCGCAACATCCTGGGTGGCCCGGACACGGGTCACCCTCCCATGCGGCACCTGTTGGTGCCACTCCTTCAAATTCCACGACCAGTTGGCTATTGCCTCCAACCGCCGCATGTCACCGCTGCTAGCAGATTATTTGGCGGACCACCTTATGCACTACAATGGTTAATTCTTTTCACTTCCTGCACCTATGACTTTTGAGTAGTGTCCTCTTCACCGTGATGGTCTTAAACCTGCCTTGTCACCGATACGAACAAACCATTCACATGAAGAACACATGCTGGGGGGGGGGGTATCGGGTGTTTTTCGTGTCATCCCGCACCCTCTTCATTAGAATTTTATAATCATGGGGTTTCATTTGGATTTTGGCTTAATAAAAATGGAGATAAACTAATCTTGGATAATAACTCCCAAAACAAGAGTCAACCTCTTGTATAAATTCACGATTCATGGATCACCCTGTATGTGGGATGATA
The DNA here is from genome assembly GCA_963277665.1 of Viscum album. Classification (NCBI taxonomy): domain Eukaryota; kingdom Viridiplantae; phylum Streptophyta; class Magnoliopsida; order Santalales; family Viscaceae; genus Viscum; species Viscum album. The sequence goes on along the minus strand of OY728142.1, from coordinate 1,424,574,708 downwards.
TTCATTCGTCAGTTCAACAATATGAACTGCGAAGAATATAAAAAAAATTAATCCCCTATCTCTTTGACATTTGTGGCAGCAACATCTTGTCTTTGAGGATTCAAAAAAATGACATCATTCATCACTTCTAATTCTATTAATCGAGGTGCATAGAATATGTTTGATGTTCATCAGCATTTGTAGTTATTCATTGGAGTGTAATTTCATCATAGTTTCTTCAAGGAATCATCGTAGTTTCATTCTCCACTATTTAACTCTTTCATTTAATAAATAGAAATACATCACAACATATCAATTAATTTACGCCCTTGCGTCGTTACGATTTCAAAAGAAGCCATTAAGGTTCTTCCTTAATTGCACCTCATTTTAGCCTTGTCTCCGCATCTCAGCATCGGCGTCCTCAACTCAATAGTGAAAATGAAATATAAAATAACATTTTAAAGATTTTTTATTATTTTTCCAAATAGTGCCAAAAAATAACCTTTTTATCCGACCCATGCCGGTCGATATTATGTCCTTTCTAGGGGAATCATGGTGTCTGAGTTCAGTTGTGCCCTTAGATTTTTGATCTGAAGAGTAGTTCAAAATGTAGGAAAATACGCTTGCATGTTTATTGAACGTACCTTAAAAAAAGTTCAACTTTTTTTCATATCTCACCAAGCCTCTAAATCACGTGTCGTCAATGTGTGTAGTCTCAAAATAATTCCAGATAATTTAAAAAAAAGTACACAGAAATTCAACGACATTATATTCTACCCACCATAGGACATTAGGATCCTGAATGAAAAAAGTGATAATCAAACAAGGTGGGATAATAAGCATGAATCTAAACCTCCAACTCCCATATTCTCTCCTGGAGATTCATATGCTTCCAATGAACTCATATTAGAGGAATTAACTTCCCGCATAAGACCCACTCCTGTCGATCCTCTTTCTGTAATAGGAACTCCACAAATGTCACCCCATAATCAATTTAAAGCTCAACGAAGTTGATGATGTGTGATGGATCATCCACATACATCCTGAACTATGACATGTTTAAAACATCATACACCCATAGCATCTGGGGGAAAGATCTAGGCGGTATACACCCCGCTAACTCAACTCAGGATCTAAAAAGGTTCGATAAACTTCTAAGATTGATGGCCGCCATGGTGAAATCTCTATAATCCTCATTGGGGTGAGACACGAATGAATACACGATCACCCTCCTCAAACACCAATTGTCCCTATCTCCTTTCATAGTAATAAATCTTACTGCTATGTGTAGTACTCATCCACTCCTAGATTATCTTCAACTTCACGATGGTAGTTTATACCAACTTCTTACCCATAAGTGTCACCTCCCTTAGGTCGATCTAGCACATGGGTGATCTACAAGGCTGCCCATAATAGGCCTCAAATTATGCCATGCCAATGGTGGAGGGATAGATTTTGTTGTATGAAAACTACACCATTGGTAGGTGGTCATCCCAACTATGTTCGAATTCTAGAACACAAGCATGTTGCATGTTCTCTAAGGTCTTTATGGCCTGCTCTGTCTAAACATCCGTATGGTGGTGAAAATCTATGCTCTAATGCTGCTGAGTCCTGAACACTTCCTGCATCCCTTCCAAAAGTAATATGAAAAAAATGTATCACGGTCTAAGATGATCATTTATGGAACCTCGTGAAGACACACTGTCTCTTTATATAGAGGCATCCCAAGACCTCTACTGACCCCTGTTCTTGGATGGGTAGGATGTGAGCTGACATGGTGAGTCTATGAAAAATGAACAGATATAATTATTTCCACTAGATGTGTGTGGTATCCCCATAAATAATTCACTAGAGATACCACCCCACATCCAATATGGTACCACATGTGGCTATTAGAAGCCTATCCGGACCTGATGCATGACCTTCACTTGCTGAAAATTGAGGCTTCAGGAAACAAAATTTGTCACCACATTGATTGTCATTGGCCAAGAGTACTGACATCAGATGTCCTGGTACATCTTCTCCACACCAGGATATACCACCAATGGGGATGTATGGAACTCCCTCAATACCCCCTCCCACAATATCACTGGTAATAAGGTGCATCCTCTGAAAAGGATGATGAGATCCCCACCAATAAGAAATCCAAAGGAGATTGTCCTGAAGATATCTGAGCTGGTTGGGCATTGTAGTCAACATCAACAAGTTGTGCCTCTTTAACTCTTCGTAAGAGTGGGGGAATGACAGTCCTAGACTATAGGTATGTTTCTACATCTTTTTCCACAAATTATATCTACATCGAGGTTAGTTGTTCCATCACCTCAACCAGTTGCTCTAAAACGGACCTCCTGTTGAGTGCGTCTACCACCACGTTCCAATTCAAAAGAGTATAGACTATCTCAAAGTCACAATATTGGAGGAACTCTTTCTGTCACTGTTGTCACATATTCAGGTCATTCTATTAGAAGATATACCTGATACTTTTGTGGTCAAAGTAAAGAGTAAACCAATCAACCATAATGTATTGCCCTTAAATCTACTAGGAAAAGACATATACTATTAACTCCATGTCATGGGTTGCATAGTTGTTTCCATGATGCCTCAATACCCATGAGCCATTGGAAATCACTACTCACTCCTATATCAGGACACAACCCATTCTGGTCTCTGATGCATCACAGTAGGCTACATACCCATCACCCACTTCTAGTAGACTCATGATGGGGGCACTTTTACATTCATTGTCAAAGCTGAAAAGGGTGTTGTGACTTTGGAAAAGTTATATACGAACCTTTGTAAGTACCCAGTCAACCCCAAGAAACTCTGCACCTTGGTCATAGTCTTGGGTGTCTCCAAATCAAGAAATGCTCTATCTTCACCCGATACACTGCATCTCCAGCCTCTGAGATGACTTGTCTAAGAAAGTGGAGCTCTTTCATCGTGAACTGTAACTTCGATAGCTTACCAATAATATTGTTGTCTCATAGATCATCTATGACTATCCGCAGGTTTGTAGCACACTCCTCTTCTAAAGCTGAGTACATGAAGATGTCATTAATGAAGACTAACACGAAACAATTGAGGTAAGGCTAGAAGATATTTTCTGGAGTCTCATGAACATTGTTGGCTCATTGGTCACGCAGAAATACATAAAAAAACTAATAGTTGTCGTACCGACTTCTAAAGGATGTCTTATATACGTCTTCATCCTACACCCAATGTAGATGATAGCATGATTTGAGTTCTTGTAAAACCAACACTCTCTCATCAGCTAATTGGAGAAGTCATCAATCCTCAAAAGTGGATTCTTAATCCTCACAGTCACCTGGTTCCGGAGACAGATGTCCACACATAGCCTCAAGATCCCATACGCCTTTATGGAAAACAACACTAGGGTTTTCCCATGGAGAAACACATGGAAATAAAATCATCTCCATCTTCAAGTCTTCATTTTTACCCACAACTCATAAATCTCCATAGGAGCCATACGATATGTTGTTGTAGATATCAGTGTCATCACTGGGTACAAATCCATGTAGAAACCTACCTCTCTACGATGAGGTAGTCCTGGGACAACTTCTAGAAATTCATCCTCATACCCATCTACCACGACAAGAGTGTTGTGACTCTCATCATTAAACATACTGAGGGGGAGGCTAGCCATCTTCTGATTGATCAGCAGCACCCTCCTTTGAGAGTGTCCATCATGTGGTTTAATGGAACCCTTCATTCCGGTGAAGGAAAACCAAGTTACATCCTCATATACAAACCACAGAAGGAGACTCAAATTGTAAATCTATGAATGGACTATGGATTACCAATCCATACCCATGATGACATAATAATTCATAGACACTGCAACTATGAGATCATAGCTGATGATCTCACCTCATATTATAATAACACACAACCAACACAAATGTGTAACCCTACAATTACCTCTCGTAAAAGTCTATAATCATAACGATCCGGCCAAAAGCTCCATCGGAATCCCCTACCCTTGATGGAGGTATGTGTTAATGAAATAGTGAATGGAACATGTGTTTATAAGAACTACAGCTAAGGTGGAGTAGATATAGATTGTACCTCTAATCATCTCTGGGGCGCTGTGGTCATTGGCCTCCATCATCTGATGTTGGACCCGACATTATCCACCTATTCCAAGAGCATGTGGGGGACCTACACATGTTGTTGGTGGTACTACTGCAAAATTCAATCCACTCCATGATGCTTGACCTAATCCCCTTCTATATATGCCACCCTGAAAACCTCCTCGCTCGAACCTCTGTCACTGTCTTTGCAGGCCCTTGACTACCTTCTAGTCATCCGTGTGGGGAGTACTGGGCCACAGTCAGGTTTCCCTATTATAGGAGCAGTAACTCCTGAATACACACTGAGCATAGTGTTGCTGGTATTAACTCAACCCTGAAATGTATCTCAAAGTCCAACCAATCATGGTTCTCCTCCTTGTTTTTATAGAGCGTAATGATCTACCATATCCATGTCGTTCCCTAAGAAAGGATGGTATCTAGGACCACCATATGGTCTTTAGGTGTCTCCACCATTTTGAAAACCCATGTTACTACCTCCACCAAATCCTCAGCTTCATGAGGTTCTATCTTTCCTCAAAAACACATAGGAGACTTTCTCTACCGATTTTGTGGTTACCTCAGTCAACGTACACTATCCACTGGTGAGGTGGTAGAAAATGCTTCTCTCCGGGTGGTGGTGCATTTTGTACACTTACCGAATGTGTTATTGACATAAGTGGCCCCTGTACTGACACCACATCACTTGGTGGACCATCATCGTTACCTCTCACTAGAATCTAGGATGAAAGTCATGGCAGAATCATCCTATAGAGAAAAAGATTCTCTACAATCAATATGTTATATCTGGGGAGCAGACAATAAAGAAATCTAGATAAAAACCTTCCCAAAACACATGAAACTAGTGTTTTTGTGAACCAAGTTGGAAAACAGAATTGAGGGTCATATTGAATAGATACGTCAGCCACCGCACCAACACTAGAATCGCTAGACTAAAATCCTAACTCAATACACGTGGAACTATTTACACCATCGAAAATACACACTCTTAGTTCTTTGGGTAGAACCGACTGCCCCTCTGATACCACTTTTTCATGACCAGACTCCTAGGGATTGTGTTGTGACTACCCCAACAATACCATCCATTGGAATGGGGATGGTGACTAGCATAGAAAAATAAAATCCCATATAGGGAAGTCATTACCATTAAACTTGTACACACACAGAAATGTCATGTCAGACAATGAAAACCAAAAATGAATGAAAGTAGTACAACGATGACAAGGTATCTCTACTGAGATTAAAATGTGTGAAGTAAATGTAAACGGGCCAGAATACAAGCCCAACTAAAAAGACTGTACATCAAAAGAACTATATTCTCTGAAGACCATCTTCCAAGGGACCTACCTAAATGGTAGGTAATTCTCTCTGTCGAATGACACTAAAGAACACCACGTCTATGTACCCACATTTGAGCACCATCTATTCATGGATCCCCAAAGTATATGTCAAATATTTCTGTCACCATGACAAGACACAACGGGTGTGGGAAAATCCCGTTTAGTTTTTAGTATAACAATACTTAGTAGAGACCCTGAGACCCCCAAAGGACTCTTAGTAATCCAAGAAGGAAAACACCACGAAGGAAATACCACAGAGGTAAAACCACAAATAATGATCTCAAAATCATTGCCCAAATTAAAAGACGCATCTCACACTATGTATAACATAAGTACATAAGTAAATATGATTAGTCGCAATGCTAGATTATCTTATTCTGTTGAGAGGCTCTGCTACTGATCCACACAGGGTAACTAGGTGCTGACCCACACATGATCACTAGGTTATGACCAACACAAGATTTCTAGGTGATGACCACACAAGATCTCTAGTTTCTAACCTACACATGATCGCTAAATGCTGACACACACAGGATCTCTCGGTGTTGACCGACACAGGGTCGCTAGTCATTATTCACGTCACAACCAGCCACTAGATTCCCACACTTAGCATGCTTGATTTCGGGAGGATCAGAACCTCAATCTCTCATTCATACCTCAAAATCCTCTAATTAACACATATAGTAATGCCAAAGTACCACCTCATTATAACAGTCCCAACACAACAGATGGAACATCAAACGAACACCCGGTATGTATGATATAGTTATTTTTGTAAAATGTGCTCTGTTGAAATCATGTCTAATACAAAACATCCATACACCAACATCCTAAAAACAAAACTCATATAGAGTATCTTATATGGACCATATCATCGCAAGGGTCTCAACACCACTGATATAGCATCAAACTGACACACATTTTGAGAGATACATTCAATTTAGTAAATAAGGGTTGGTTGCCTCTAGGCCTGGTCCGGGTCGGTCAAACTAAACAGATCGACCCGACCCAAGGGTCCCACATACCATTTTTAAATTATATTTACTCGAAATGACCCTGTTTGGGCCTAGGTCGGTCTACTCCAGCCTGGCCAGTGGTCCATTCCCAATGGGCATTGTTGGACCTCACCCGGTTTGACTAAGGGTCCTGCCCGTCGGGTCACTCAGCGACCCATTCTGGTCTGGCCCGAACCACCAGCATGGGTCCAACCTATTGGGAATGAGACCGGTCTAACCCAATATCTAGGGTGCATCCCGCTAGTTGGGGCCGCATCACCACATTTTGATTACCATCAATGTGGGGAAGCCAATGGGGTGTCCATGTGATGCGACAACTATATTCAACCAGCATTCTTCCTTCCCCACAGAAGAGCGAGGCTCCTCCATTCACGGTCAGCCGACTGCGGCTCGCTAGCCACCAAGGCATCCCAAACAAGGGTCATACCTCCACGCGACACTAGTTTGTGTCGCTCCTTCCATTGTTGCTTCCAGTGGGCCATGACATCATGCCACTATGACGCACTGACAGCTACGACACTCCACCCGGCCACTGAAATGACAAACATCACAAATTCCAATAGCAGATTCTTGGGTTGACCACCATACATGCTTTAGTGGTCCATTCTTCATGCCACATCCTCCTACGCCCTCCGAAGAGTTTCTTCTTCATCGTTAAGGACTCAAATCCTCCTTTATGTCGATTCAAACTTTCCCCTTACAAGAAGAACACATAAAGAGGGGCATGTGCCTTGTCTGTGCTAGCTCACACCCTCTGCATTAGATGTTTATAATCATGGGGAGGCTCTGAGATTATGGATTAATCAAACTGGAGAAAACCTATCCATGATATTGACTCACAATAGAAAATTCCCCCTCCCATAATAATTCATAATTCATAGATCAACCAATTCATAGGTTGATCCATGTTCTTGATTTTTATAATAAGAATACGAAGGAAATTAAACAAATTAAACATCTACCTCTTTGATGTTTACTACCATGACATTACATCTTCGAGGTTTGAAGATGATGACGTCGTTCATTACATCTGACTATATTCAGTGAGGTGTGTCGGAGATGTTTGATGTTTTTTATCATTTTTCGTTATTCATTGGAGAGAATGTTCATTGTAGATTCATCAAACAATCCTCTCCTTTCAATGCTATACATTCTGATGCATTCAATTAATAAAAAGAAACATGTCATAGTCTTTCTATTACGCTGCGACATTGTGTTGTTATGATGTTTCATCTATGAAACAACATTGCAGTAACACTTTCACAATGAAGAAATTATGGGGTTCATTAATTGCATCTCATCGTTGCCTCATCATTGCACCGAAACTTCTCCATAAACTTTGTAATGGTGCGAAATAGAAATAAAATAACTTTTAAATGTTTTATTATTATTTTTCTAAATATTAATAAAAATAAATTTTCTATCCGACCCTTAATGGTGGAAGATATGTACTTTCTAGGAGAATCATGGCATTCTATGTTCAATAGTTCCCACAAATTTTTCATCTGAGAACCTATTCATAAGTTATAAAATCTTGCTAGAACATTTGCTGGACGTATCTTAAAAAAAATTCAGAAATACATTCTAGGATCACCGGGCATCGAAATCATGTGTCGTCAAAGCGTGCAGTTTTGAAATAATTCCATATAATATTAAATAAAATTACACAGAAACTCCAAGTCATTACTAACAATAGTATACCACATGGGTTCCATGAAATAGGTGTATTTCTTTTCTTCAGGTTCCATAGGTATCTTCAGGTTCCACTTTAGAATTATTAGTTAACATCCATAAATTCAATGAAATTATTTTTTAATAATAATTTTCATGATATAAATAATTTGGTGAGAAACATTCTGTATTAGACTTCCTTAATTAATTTAGATTTGAAGAGTCAGTCAAATTCATCTTCAACCTTAGTAGAATGAGTTATATGGATTATCCAAAATTACAACTTATATCCACCATGAAAATATATAATTCATTCCTGATGGGTATTCACATCAATATTAGATCATAAATTTCAGTATATTTTAATTAAATTTAAATTCAATTATTTTTTAGGAGGTTTATATATGACAGTTGATCATCAAGATTCATGGACATTCAAATAAATATTAGTCAGATAGGTTTTTATAATCATTTAATAAAGTTTTAGTGTTCATTTTTGGGGGTGGAGATACCCTCATTGATTGAAATTATTAAATCTACATGATGTTCTTGTAACATGTATTCTAATATACAATAGTTTAAAAAATATTTATTAATCACAATTTTTTTATATAGAAGATGATATAAGGGGAATTTATAGACCCTGAATATGGTGTATTGAAATATTTAAAATTATCCTCATATGAAAAAACATTTTCCATCAGGATGGAAAAATATAATCATTTAGATATAACAATAATGAAGTAAAATATGTCAGAACACTATTAATTTAGTTTTTTTGGGCGATTCATATAAACGTGTTCAAATAGTCATGGTCTAAAAATTATTATAATGGGGAATCCATCACTATGTATGTTAAAGACTACATAACCATCCATACGTACTAGTTTAACCCTAGAGCTTCATTACCACCATACATACTTTAGTAATCTTTAGTATCAGTCAACACATCCATTGAAAAACTATTTATAGCATGAAAAACCATCAAAGTGGGCTTCCCCATGTTTTATAGTTTTAGGGAAGTCGTATAAAACATATAGCCCAACTAGAATAATAACAAGAAAATTCATGACATTCTTTATCGAAATAAATGGAATATACTTCCATAAATGAGGTTAATCCATGGTTATAGAAATAGATTCTAACACTGAATGCATTATAATCTCTCATCCCTATCTAGAATTGGTCATAAATCATCTCATTTTTTGTCATTCAGAGTTTACACTCTCACGTTATGATGTTGAAAAAAAATCATGTAAACTTGTTATTATTGATTTAAAAATAGTTTTGAATATTCTCTATAGGATACAAGGAATAGTATAATAGTTCTCCTAATCTCTTTTGAGTGGTTATATCTAAGTCTCTACCTAGCCAATATATTTAATGGAATTGATCCTAAACATAACGTTGATATATGTTCCCTTCTTTCCTAACGTCCTTTTCCATAGGGATGTATTTCACAATTTTCTATAAAAAATTTAGGTACATTTGAATCATACTCATTTTATAATTATTCAATTTAGTGGATTAAATTATGTTATCCATATTTTGAATATTTTCATTTATGATAACTCTATTTGTAGTGGTGGATCCGTTTTTATCATTTTTTCAGATAGTTCTCACCCCCCCCCCCAGTATTTGAGGTATGAAATACAAATGGATTGAATAAAATTTGTTACAGGTAAGAGATATTACTATAGATATTGATTTTACTAATTCCAATTTTACATTTTATAGGATGATAAGTTGTTGTTTTCAACTCAATTATGTCAAGAAGAACTAGGATAAAAAATATCTGGAATAACTATTCACTAGGTATGGTGTGAATCTAATTTCATGATTTTATATTCATCCTGTCATTGAATTTCTATACACATATATTTCATGTTTTCATTTATTTTATTTCACATACTAGTAGATAGAATGATATATAAGAAACTAATTCAATAATTATATCATCCTTATCTAACTTCAGTTATCAATGTACATGAATATTTAATTGGAGATGAAGTAATAAAGAATATTATGTCTGAAAATTCAATTTAATATGAAATAATAATGTTGGTTTTATGAAAAATATATGTGGTTTTATTTGATCCTTAGAGTTTTAGATAGTTATTAGCTAAAACATTAATAATGTACCTTAGATAAAAGTATCATAAATGAAATATTTTTATTTTTTCATCCCTAAAACATAAATATATTATTTATCTATTTCCATCACTATGAGGGATATTCAATGAAATATATTACTCAAAGGAAGGTATCATTGGAAATTAGTATGGGGTTAAAATCATTCCCTGGTATTAGCACATGATTGATTGTGATATTATCATTATATTATATTTTATACATTTTATATTGATATTCCCATCTTTTATTATATTTAAGCATTGAGAATATGATAACATCCTCCAAAAATTATAAAAATTACAAATACTCCCAATAGCATGTAGGATATTTTTGTGTAATTGGTGGGGTTTTAAATTCATCAATTATATAATGTGTACCAAAATATTGTACATTTTCCTATTAAAATTTCATGTTCAATTAGTATATTAAAGAATAAAATCTGGTGATGAAATATTAAGATCTAATTTTTTCCTAAAACATATAGTTCAAAAAATCATAAATCATCATATTCTATAATGTGGAATTAAACTACTAAGGAAACTACATTTGGAGGTCTTCCTTGTTCACGATTCAATTAGCTAGGATATATATATAATTGATGGATGATGATCATTTTTATTTTTCAAAATAGAATGTAAAGTTCTCCATTTATTTTATTTAAATATTCCAATCATAGGGAGAAATAAATAACAAATATACATCATTTTCTATTTTAGATCATTTTTTTCATTGAACAATGAGAATGAAGAATTCCACATTTTTTGTGAAGGAGTCACAAAAACCCAATCAATGAATGTATAAAATATTGATACATTTTGGAAAGTAAGTTATCTACGGAATAAATTAATCTAGAATGGGGAATTATGTGTATATGGATTTTTTGTTGTATTTTTGGTTGGTAAAATTATCCAGATATAGAGGTGGGTCAAGAATAATATCATTGTATTTCATGTGTTTGATAATGATAAAAATGTTGAGATAGAATGGGGTAACATTATTTTAATAGTTTTAATTTCAACCCCATTAATGGAAATTCATGATACTCTATATCCACCTAGATTTGATAAATTTTTTGCAAGAAAAAATATGCAGTCAGATGATTGGAAAATGATATAATATGTTTCTAATTTTCACTATTCTTGATCTCTAAAATATAATTATCATTAAATTCTATCATTTAATTATATTTAGTAAGAATATTTCCTCTGATAAATACATCTATGAGACTCATTAATCTTCTCTAACTCAACATAATATTGATATATCATTTCTTCTATGAAAACTGTGTAACCTTATCCATATGGTGTATGGTATAGAACATCACATTTTACATCATCATTATATTAACCTCATTTGGTAGTTATAAAAAATTATATTTAATGAAACATCTAGATCATGAGTTTTTCATTGTTTTTTTACAAACAATTCCTTACAGATATAAATTCAAAACATTTTTCAGTTGTGTGTATGTTCATAGCTTTTTTTTATTTCATGTTCATGTTTTGGGTTATCCATGATGTTAAGGATTAAAATATTCACATTTATAAAAACATACATATTAATTGTATCTACAAATAAATTGTATGTGGATTCATATCCCTTGAATATCATTCATGAAATAAAATATATCTCTTCATGAAATTTTACTTCATAATGAATTTTTTTTAAGAATCTACTGAGGTTTTCATACCCTCTGTGTTATAATAGATAAATGAGGGTGTCTCTAGTGTATTCTATCAAAACATTATTAGTATAATATATAGAATGTTGAATAGAAGAAACTACGAGGGTGAATCCATTGAAGTCAATACCACTTGATATATGAATTATTTCATTAGAAAGGGAGGGTTATTAATGAAACATTCACTATGTGTTTGAGATGAGATGTCTATTTCATAAACATATTCAAGACCTATTTAATCATTTATAACCAAATTAATTGTTATGGTGGTAATAGTTTTCGCATCCCTACTATCGAGTGCTTCTTTAATACTACAAATAAAAAAGATGATGCAACGGCCTTCTTAACCATTCTGGACTAAATTTAGGTATGATCAGTATGTCTATACTTTTATGGATGTGTTATTTTAACCATAAAGAGATTCTATATAGGAGTAGGATTTAACCCTCATGTGGGACACCTATTTGAAGTTCATAATATATAGGTCATGGTGTCTACAAACATATCTATAATAATGAGTATCCCATGATTGGGATATTGGATCAATGATGAAGAACTCTATATAGTAGTATGAATACATAAAACCAATTCCAAACAAATGGAATGAGTTTATGAAATGGCATGAGTTTTCCTAGACAAACTCTATTGGTCAATAATTTTATATTAGTGACATTATCAATATTTTCACCACCGTCTATTGTGTACATTCGGTGAGGTAGCCATGGTCATCTAATGAAATGGATTAACGAAATTAAGGTAGGTTTCATGTAGGTGATCCCGATATTTTTCTTATTTATTGTTTAATTCCCCTATGATGGAAGAGAAATCAACATGTAAGTAGAGGATAATTATTTCCATGGTGTTGTTAGTATACTCACTATATTATTATCAATCCTCCTTTAGATTTTGGAGACTCTCCCCAGGGCCCATGTGTATTTATGGTATTCATTTATAAGTTTCCAATTCTTGAATATTAAATTGGAGAGTGTTCATGGGAAAGAACATGATTGGTATATTTACAAGGGATATTTCCTTGCACAATGAAAATATATTCTCCTTCCATAATAGATGTAACTTCTTATTCTGACTATAATGGCGGTTCCCAAATATTTTCTCAAAATGTGAATTGTTGGAGAGATCTTTTAGGTTTCATGAGAGCGTTATTGATATATGGGAGGTTCATAATATGACCTCCACCATAGATTATACTTTTCATGAAATGAGAAATAATCATTTAGTGATGAATTTTGTGGTTAATTATCCTAAAACACTCATGTTACTCTCAATAAATGGTCATTTATAGGTTCATTAACACAAAAATAGAAAAAATATACTAATTAGTTATATCAATTTATGAAGGATATATTAAATTAGAACTATAGGGAGGAACCCCCAATGTTATTATCTTAGATTCCATTATGAATACATTCATGGTTTTCCATTATTAATGATATAACAATCGGTGTACCATTCAATATGTTGATCTTACTTCCACAAGTAGGATATTTGAATCATTCCCCATGGGATGAAATTTCATGTTTAGTCATTATACATTCATAGGGATGATCTCTTTGGAATGTACACATGTAAGAACACATAGTGTTTTTGTCCACCGTATCATGGGGATGAACATTTGATATACTATGGAATTTTATTAATTGTATTAAACCAAAAAACCCATAGGACACCAACAATATGTGCTATAGATCCTCAAGAATATCATTATTGAATAAGGATAGAATGAGAGTCTACTCTTAATTTGTAAAAATCCACACTAAGAGCCTCGAGATTATCAGGGTCAGGCATGTAGTGATAACATGTAAACAATGGATAGTTACATATAGTGTATCAAACATTATTCATGAATCTAAACTCTATTAGGTGACCCATTCACATTATAAAAATATGAGGATGACTCCATTTGTTGATTTCTATGATACATCTATTTGTGTTACAATCATTACGATAATTGTGGACCTGCCCCCACTTTTGTTCTATAAGCCCTTTTAGAAATTACTAATATGCCTCTTAGTTTAGGACATGTACAAGGACCTATTACTCAATCTGTGGCACTCGGATAAGTTGAAAAGTTCATACTCATGGATGGTGATATAATCATAGGATTATTTTATCACTAGTATATTCTATTGATATTATTATGTGGGGAAAATATATTATATTTTTTCAAATTTATTACTTGTTTATAGAAGATTATTTTTGATATAGGGGTATGGATTTATAGTTTTCTCTTTGTCATTTCTTTTATATTCAAGGTAACATTGGTAGTAATGAATATATAATCCTTAAATTGTTCTCTATTTATCATCTAGATATGAATAAATACATTTTAAAATATAGATAAAATATTTGGCATTCCCTGATCAAGGTAAGAAATATACAAATAAACATACCTAATGTTTTAAAGAATGCGAATACAAGTATTACTTATTGTTGTTTTAAGTATATTCCAAAATAAATTACTTTTTAGGTCATGATTTACTAAGAGGATTAAAATTCATGACTGGCGATATAATCCTATTCTTCAACCGTTAGAAGGATTTGATGATGGGATTATTCAATGATAATGGGAAAATGGTAATATTCACTAATTGTATTCTTCCCTTACAGAGGTCTCCTCAAGTATTACCTACTCTATGTTTCTATTTCATGGGTCATCATGATAGTCTCTTTAATGTATCCTCTCATGGTTGGAGTTATTTGACATGGATGTACGTGATAGAAAATGAATCATTCCAAGGAACCTTAATACTTATATTTAGGCTTTTAAAAAATATCATCCTACACCTCTCTCCAATATGCGAAGAAAGTATATCCATGCATAATGGAAAATATTTGGATGTGACATGATATGGTGAAAATCATTATTGACATTTTTTTATACATATTCTATGTGTTGGTCATTATGTATTAAGATCCTTGATGATTTTTCTTTATTTTACTACAATATGGGAATAATCCCATTAGTATTTTACTCTTAAATCATTTAGTTAACATAATGTTAGTGTTTTTTAATTGGATACAATAGCATCCCTTAGGGTGAGAAAATAACCTTATTTATGACCGATGCATGAAACAATCCAAGATCTTATAGATTTGGCTGGTGAATTTTGAGGTGATTTCATTTGGATATATGTTTGATTTATAACGTTTTATTACAGTCATGAAAGATTCAATAATAAAAAACCAATAATGGTACATTTAAATAAATATAATTATAGATCAATCACCTCACAAGTAAAACATTCACATAAAGAGTACTATTTTATTTAATATATGAAGTGCATGGTGTCTACTTGAAGTGAATGGTAACAACTAACAAATAATTTAAATAAAAAATATTTATTCACTTTATTTATTTTAATCAATTAGTTTTATAATGTAAATAGATTCTATGTTTATTTGAATTCAATGTTTGAATATATTCAAATGGAATTCGGTCACTGGTAATTTACCAATAAAACCTTGGGATGAAAAATGGTTGAACGGATTGGGGTTATAGATAATAAAACATTTTTATGGGAAACATTATCAACTATAATAATATCATAAATATTTAGGTTATATTCAGCTATCATTCCCAAATACAAGTGAATGACCTGTTACCATGAGTAAAATTATTAATTTGGACTATTTCTCAACATGAACACTAGTATATATATCATATGTCCAATATCATTCACTTAATAGTTGGTTATGTTATTTCTGAAAGCATTTATATTTGGTTATATGAAATTTATTATCATTTAGGATGGTAGTTGGTTTACTAAAGTTAGGATCATGACAATGATAGGGGTCTCCTATGTGTCCAAATTTAGAAAATCATATATTGTGTTGTTTGGTACGACATACTCTGACACAACGTTCATTTTATGATCAAGAGAAATGGGACAGTATATTGTATTTTATAGATATGGAATGATGACATGGTGATGTTCCATTTAAGGAAATTATTTGGGATATATATTTTTATTTGTTTGAGACATAGAGTGGATTCATACATGTCTTAAATAAAAATATTCTTATTCCATATAGTTTGGTGTTCTATATTTTAATTCCATGTGATTTGACTAACCCATGATATTTAACATGGTGTAAAAAAATGAATATTATTGACTATTAAATTCGTTGTATCTATGATGTCTAGGTGTAGGAGACATATAAAAGGTTGATGTGTGTCAAACAGATGGAAGGATATTTCTATTTTTTGTGTAATTCTAATTACTTCAATGCGATTGGTGAATTCAATTCATTGGGATTATATCCGGGGGATGATTTTATTTAATGATGTATATGGAATAGTGAGAATATGGTTTTATAGGGAATCATCCCAAATGAAGATATGGTTTAATTAGTAATATGGGCCTATTAATATAAGACTTCAAGAGATATATTCCCAATTGATGAAGGTTGACTAGTAGAGAATTTTACCATTTAAGAGAGGTTACATGGATAACATGGCATCATAAGATGATATGGGGATCATGAATGATACTCTTTTTCACATGATTGAATAAATAATACTTATTTTGGATGTGGTCCTTAATGTGTGAATTATTGGGGAATACACTATGTTAAAGGCCCACATCATATTAATTTATTGTTGGAAAAGGAATGATGATTGGACATTTGAATTATATAGCCTCATAAAAAGTGTTTAGAGATTATAAATTGGTTTCCGACTTTGTGTATGGATGGAAGAGGTATGGATTATACATAAAGGTTCCTGATTAGCTAGTGAGTCAAATAAAGTAGGGATTTTTACAATTATACCTAAAATGTGGTCCATATATGCCTTTCGAACTAAAAGCATATGTTCGTGTATTACTTATATGAAACTTTGACAATAATGTGGTGAAATGGAAATAGATGTTTTGTGAAGATAGAAGACATGGTAGGTGATTTATTTGAGGGTTTTTTGGGACTCACATAGGGTAGAATTTCACTAAGAATATTATTTTATCATTTATTGGAAGAAAAAAGTCCATTGGGATTCCATACTAGAAAAATACTAGATATAACGTATCAAGGATGACCATTTTATGATATTGTAGATTTATTAATATAATAATTTTTCAAATATTTATTATCATTGAAATACACAATAAATATGGAAATGAGGTTCTTAGTATTCTAGTATAAAACTAGGGAATCGTCTATTATCAATGGGGTATGAATTTTTTGGGTGTAAAATAATGTTCTGAGATAAGAGTTTGATTTTTCATGTTATGGACATGGAGGAAGGTGCCTAATTTGGTCATTTTAATCAATTTTACAAATATCGATAGCTTGGGCTAAAAAAATTTCTCGATAGAGGCCGGATTCCCAAAAAATTGTTATCATCATAAAGGGTACATAAATATTCAACTCCTTCATTACATGGAGGAATAAATTAGAGGCATTATGTCACCTGATGGTTCAACGACATACCATGTCATGAAATTTCTAGGGTAAATTAGATGATTTATTTTAAAATGGAATGTGTTAAGGTATCATCATATACTTGTTTACATGAGATCCATACATGTAAGGTGGGGTCCATACAAAATCGAGGCATTCGATGATGTTCCTCAAAAGGGGGTCATCATGAAAGTCCCTTCCAAATTTCCTTTTGAGAACATCATTCATGAAGGGGAATTAAAAATGTTCATGTGAATAAATTGTGTAGATTTATCAAATAGAGTCATCCTCTTGTTCATAATCATTGTATTTCCTTGTTTTTGTTCAATGTTGTTTGTGGAGGATATGGAAATGAATGTTGTGATTCATCTTTATCATTACCTAATTCCAAATGAGGAACCTAAAAGAACAAATTTAATAATTTTAATGAATTACATGATAATATATATAGAAAATACCATCCACAAATATGATAAAATTATGGTCTTTTGGGAATCATGAGATTGTAATCGATTCACATCATGTGGAAAAAATGATCAACGGACACAAATAATAGTGTCATATTATAGTGTTGTTATCCATTCATCACAAATGTTTCCCAGATATCAATTGAGTATGTGTTCTCATTGGAAAATCAATAGTGCATAAACAACTTTTAGGTATTAATCATATCCTTGGGAAAACCACAAATTAATACTAAACATAATTGATTAATACATCATCCAAGGGTTCACTATAACGTGGTTGAAATGATTTTTGGTGACTATGTAAATCAAAATCCATAAATTAATCATCATGAACCATCAAAAAATTGATTCAACTTCATAACTGTGAACATTTTTTTTTCTAAAATAAATCCTTTTATTTTATGTCTACATCATAAGATTAAACAATTTTAAATCACTTTTGTTGGTCAAATATCTAATATCTTTAAAATTTTATGAATTCTAAAGAGTGGTTTATTCCAGACCTGAATTTTCTAATTATTCTTATCCAACATATAAATAGTCATTATGTATGAAAATTAAAATCTAAATTTTCCCCAAAATTTACAAATTTTAGATTATCATTATTAAACTCATCAATCATTCAAATTAACCAGAAAAGAATATCTATTTTGGTAAAACATATGTAAATCATGCATAAATAACATTATAAAATAAAAAAATATTTCTAAATCTCGTCAACCAAATTTGAAATCAACTTTTGGATTTTAAAACACAAATCACATTATTTTAATAAAAATAAAATTTATTATTTATTATAGGATTAAACATATAATTCTAAAACATTCATCAATATGAATATTTATTTCACACAAAAAAAAATTTCATCATTATCAAGCAACGGATAACAATATTTTTATCCTTAATAATTATTCAGTATTTGAATTTGATGTATTTAAAGAGACTTTTTAATTAAACTCATTAAAATACTGTTTTATTTAAAATATTCTCTTCAATAGCAATTTTTTTTTACTCATGTGATGTTTAGATTAATAGTCATAATAATAAAAAGGATCTTTTTGAATGGGTTTCTAATAAAAACATTTTGTAATGAAAATAATTTCACATTATAAATTTATAAATTTCATATTTCATTATTGGGATCATTCTTCTTCAATGATCATTAGATAACATTGAATATCCTTAAAATAGTCATTTTTCTAATAAATAAATACTCAACTTCAACAATCTATTTTACTAATTCAATTTTCCTAGCCTTTGGACAGTGAAATATCCAAACCGATATCCCAATACACATATATCAGTTATTAATTGAAAAAATGTATCAAATATAATCTATTAAAATATAATATAATTACATTAAAAAATAGAAATCATAAAAAATAACATGTATAGATGATTATAAAAAATTCCATAGTGATACCTAAAAAATAATTTCTTATTTTCTTTGTATGAGTTTTAAAAGAAGCTATCTTTCAAATTAAAATAAATAATAATAAAATTATTAATAGAAAAATATTTTATGAATGAATTAAATAAATAAGTAATTTACTAAATAAATGAAAAATTCACATATTTTTTCAATATATATAAATTCGTCATAATTTCATAAATAAATATTTATTAAAAACTCATAAATTAATCAATCATTAATGATATTATAAAAATAGAACGACATTTTATTCCCTGTGTGGTATTTTTACATAGTATATATTATGAATCGACTGAATTTGTGGGGGAAATTGCATCATTTTTTAGTTTCACAAACAATTATTTCTCTAGGAAAGGTTAGTTGTCCCTTCGTCTTGGTGGAAATGCATGTTAGGTTCTCAAATTACAATTTTTTGGAACACCCCTAATCAACTGGTATTCCAATATCAAAATCTACATCAATAGGGGGATAGAGAAAATATATGTTATAAAATAAGACTTCTTTATGGCCTCTGTAATTTTCTACATGAATACAGGTGTTTGATGATGAATTATATTTACAAATTACACTATAACATTAATGATGATTCTTGACTAATTAAAGGACTTAGTTGGATAGAGGAAAGGTGATAAATGACATGATAGGGTGACTGTGGGGTTTATAGGATAACATGATTGTGGGGATGTTAGATAATCGATACATGATGATACACTTTTCCTCAGAGGATTATTTCAACATGGCCATGTCAAGGTCCCATCATTTCTTGAATGGATTCATATTCGTCCTTTTTGAGTGGTCCCTCGAGTGTTATATGAATCGCGAACCACTTACTATGAAAATCTAGGTATGTTTTCCCATTCCTCCCTTTGCATTTAAAAAACAATCGGTTATGCATTTCCAAGGGAACATGATTGGTAGGAATATGTATTCAGATAGTCGAATGTATTTCATGTTCTATCCTATCAATCCTCAAACCTGTTTCTAACTAGATGTGTCTAAAATCACGTTTGAGTATTTGTAGATCACTACAAGAAAAGAGTATTGATGCATGAAACGTGGGGTGTATGAAGCTTGGAATAATTTTTTCTCATACTACAGGCATCTGGATCATTAGCTAGAGGTTTATCATAGGGGGGCTCGAGCTACCATGAGGAGGTGAAATATTAGAGTGGTGGAACCTAAGGTGCACGAAGAGGGATATGTCTTAATGCCGAGTCTCACAATTGTAGAAGATGAAGCAGTTGGGGGATATCTTTGGTAATAGGAGAGTGGAGGAGATCAATCCTATTATATCAGAGGCTAGTGATATGAAACCTTAGGCTGGTTTGGGCCAGATGAGGCAGAACATTCTTGTTACAATGCCTCTCATGGATAGGGTGATAATGGATTGTCTGGTTTAGTATGAGGTGGATTGAACAATAAATCCGCTATCATGGAATAAGACTATGGTGGTTAAAGTGAAGGACAGAGAGTAGAACGACCTTGGTGATTTTTTTGAGCTGGATGGTGGTGTGTTTTGGAAGGGGAATTAGATATCTGTTATGGAGGTGGATGATAAAACTAGTGGTGGTACGGCAGGGGCTTCATAAATAAAGTACCGGTCCTCAATCCAGCTGAGGAACAAATTTAAAGCCCTTTACATGGCTTGCTTGAGCTTCGGCATGTCTAATTATTATAAGATAGACCAGGGATGCCTGTATTAGGGCAACAGAGATCAAATACATTCTACATGATAGGCATCAAGCCTAGAGGGGAACTAGTGTAAAAAGTGGAGAATGTTCTGAAGGCCTTTCCACCTCTTCTTGAGACTCATTCATAAAGGAGTGAAAACTCCAAAAAGGCTCCCAATGAGGATATGTACCAACAGGGACATTCATCCTAGGGAGAGAACACTACGGACACACGGTTAATCTCATAGGATGATGTGGTTGAGAAGGTCCTGATTTATAATGCTTCTGAGGATGAAGTAGCCAAAATGATGTGTAGGTCTTTAAGGGTGAACCTTAATAAGGAGAAATATTATTTATTGGAAAAAAATGACCTCATTCTTGTCAGGGGTTTTAAAAAATGGGAGATTAAAATTGGGGAGTGTACATTGTCATTGGACCAGGTTGCCTCAGCATTAGATTTTATGGTGATGGAGTCTCTGGACACCCATGTAACCTATGCCGTATAGAAATTTCATAAGGAAAAGTAGTTAGGTTTTATCAAATTACTCTTAAACTACTATAGTTAATGTGGGGAATGTTGTTGTTTAGGTTGAAATGTTTTCTGGACAACATCTTATGTATTTGTTTTTCGTGTGATTTTTTTTGTTTGGGGTAATATGTCTAGTATTTCTCGGATCTTCATCAGATGGGGTTCAAAGCATGAATCCTTCAACAATGCATTCCATTTAGACTTGTACGTTGAGATTATATATCTACAATATCGGTTCTAGGCCTGTCTTCTCATGACACGACTAGCCATGAGATCATGCATTATTGGGGTTTGTTTTCACGAGGTTTATAATGTGGAAGGTAGATCCGATCGATGTTTGGACGTTTAATGTATTGAATTGTTGGTTCAATTCTTGACTTTGTGTTTCCCACATTTCCCATAAAATGATTTGATAATAAAAACATAATTTTCATTCAAGTGAATATATATAATCTTATATTTTATATAATAATTTAAATTTTGATTAATAAATTTTAACTAATATATATATCCCAAATATAAAATTTTTATTCCTGGATAAATCAAATAATTTTTTTTATAAAAGTTAAAGTAAATATCTCAAATTATGTTATTAACATGATTATAAAAATATTTTCATTCAAGACCAATTTTCCAAATATGTTAATCTAATAAATATTTTACCTCATTTATCAATTTTATGAAACATATAACTTCATAGAACTTGTAAATAAAAATAAAAACATGTCCACAATCCAAAAATATAATTCCATCTTTGACTCAATTTCATGTTGATCCATTATAATGTAGAAATCCTAATATAATGATATATTCTTATTTAACATCATCATGGATATTTTATTTATATAGAATCACCATAAAATCATTGAAATTGTTTTATAATAAATATATAAATAATTTATTTAAAAATTGATTTTATTATTGAATCGTATTCTGAATTTATTTGTGTTAGAAAATTTTTTTTACTTACTATTTTCATCTATGTTCCATTTTGATATAATTAAATCTTCAATATAAAAAAATTAAAAAAAATAAAATCATTTTTTAAATATAGATCATGATTTTTAGAAGACATGATTTCTAAATACATATCATCAAACATAAATACAGACAAGAAATATGTCACTTCAGTATCATTATAGGTCTTTTATGATGAAACCTATTATGAAAACATGATTAATATAGATCACCAAAATCGTTATTTCCACAAAATATATTTATTCATTTGAAATGACAAAATAATTTAATAAAATACCATTTATCTATTGAAATTTAACTCTTCCTTCTATTGTTATGTGCGCTAATATGTTATCACTTAATGGAAACCATATCATTCATGAAATTGTAATATATAATTTCTTAGAAATCCTGTAATTCATAGAATGGAACCAAAAATCCACACATCATTTTTGAAACTTCCTCAAAAAAATATTATATATATAGAGTGGTGGCATATTAAACATTGGAGTATCAATGATTAATTATACCATATCTCTTATTATCAATTTTAATGAATGGTAATATATATAGAGGTATCAAGGGAAATTTCTATGAATATTGAAATTTTAAAAAACAATTAGTTTACACTGATAATAATAACAAATGTTTTGTATCATGACATAAATTTATTATTAATCACTCAATTCATCCATTTAATTTTTCAATTCACGAATAATCAATTAATTTTTCAAATTGTACTAAATACGGTAATATGATATTATAAACATAACATGATGTATTAATAAGAAAATAGAGGTTACGTCACGAATTAACTTTAATTCATGAATTACAATGTCAGAAACATTGATTTATGGATATTCAATGAACAATGGTTTACATTATAACAAACCACATAATGGTTTCTTCCACACAACCATAGTATAATTTTTTGGAATATTTCTGTAATGGTTTTAATATGTTGTCACTATGTTTATTAGTTTATCATCAAATATTATTGTAATGATGTTTGAGTGATTATAATTTATACTATGGTATCCCCTAAAATATACTAAAAATGATCATTAATTAAATGAAAGATAATATATAATACTTTAATGGTTTATATTCCATTATGTAGTCATATATCATTATATTGTGCATTTATGTATATGTTAGAGTGATAATGTTTTTTGAAAAATCAAATTAATATAATGTCAAGGCCTTGATATTAAGGGTACTACCCAAATCACCAGATAACCCCTTTCTTGCTTCCTAATCCAATGTGGTTTGTGAATATCCTTATGATCAAATTATAATTTATTGGGAAATTTTTTTAAACACATGAAAATAATTTAACCATAAATTTAATTAAAGGGTATATAAGAAGTTCAATTATTATTTTTTTAAATGATTAATAAAATTTATATAACAATTTAAAAAACATATAATATATAGAGTATATTTCAAGATAGTTATAGTAGCATAATAAGAAATATAAATATATATAGACTCATGGAATGAAATAATCTAAATGTACATAGTGTATCAATCTAGAAAAACACTATGTAGAATTTATTATACATACATAATTAATATGAATAAAAAAGTAATTAAGCATCAATAAAATTAAATCAACACTGAAGTAAGATTAAAATATCATGTAAAATGCCTTTTTTATGTCATAAATGACATATGAAAATGGTATATCTTGACTCTATAACCAAATCAAAAAATCCACAATATAGAGTGGAATTCCTTTTCCTTATTTATGGATAATTATATCGACATTAATTCAATGTATGTACATGTAAAGTATGATTATATTTTATGTTATATGAGGATACAATGTGAATCACATCAATTTACCAAAAATCCATGTGTATATAGTTGAAGAAGAAGTATGTATTCAAGTGTGAAACTTTTTCTTCCAATACATATTTATTCAGTGTGAACTACTATATTAGTTAGAGAATTTGTAGAGTAATCACGGTTTATTAAAATTTTATATAAAACAAATAAATTGATAATAATTATTGGCAAAATACCAACCATGTTATTATTATATAATATTAAGGTGAATATAGGTGACGTTGATGCTAGTGATGAATAAATAATTAGTTAAATGTATAAATATTTGTTGTCATTGGGGTGTTCAATAACAAAAATCATACCATAATTATTATATTTATTATTCCTAGAAACATGTAACATGATATATTCTACCATATAATTATATTACAAAAAGGTATTGTTCCTCCAAAAAAAATTGATATTTCTTGATCCATGTAAATTCTATGTGATTTTTTTGTATTTTTTTCTTCATTGTAATAATCTAATTTCTATTTCTGGGGGATTATTCGATAGGTTTTGTAGAGTATTACTTCCATACATAATTATGAAATTAATATATATATTCTAATATTTTTTCCAAGAATCATGTAAATAGGGTTGGATTTGTGTTATTCCTAAAATAAGTGTTATCATAGACATATGTTTTTATAGTAGCGTATGACTTCTAAAAAATATAGGTTTGGTTCAATATGATATATTCAATGTCTATGTATAATGACTAATATCATTATAGGTAGATAAATTTAGTGATATTCAAATATTTGGTTAATAGTGTAGAGGATTCCATTACTACATTCATTACAGAATGGCCTGAAGATACGTAAAAGAATATATTGGCCTATGGTGGAGGTAGCACTTGGATATTTGTGTTTTCCAAAGAAGTATATAATCATGTTGTGATGTGAGTAAATGATTTCTTGGTTCTCGGATTAACTATGGTGTTTTAATACGAACCATGTAGTTGGGATATAGTGCATCCACAAAGTGAGAATTATCACATTGAACCACTTAGTCATTCACTAATATAATATAAAATATATATATTCTTATTTAAAATAAATAATATTATTTTCAAAAAATCATAAGGATCATGTCACCCAATATTTACTCTTTACAACATAATATAATCATTTGGTTCCTCTATGTCACTTATTTTCTATATCAATATCTCATATTCATGTCCAATTCTGTAATTGTATCATGTTTAATTGTTTAAATATATATATTTAGAGGTTCCTCTTGTAATTTATAAGGTATACCATATATCTTTATTCACGATTTTATTATGATCCCCAGTGTTTTGATCTAAATGTTTTTTTGGACCAATTATTCAAATTTCATGATTTCAGATTATCAAAGATAGATTATGATACGATAATAGAAGAGCTAAATCTTGTATGGTCTTTTTGGTGGATCAACTCATATTCCACCTAATGTGATATGTTAGTGTGTTCTATGTATTAATATATATTGAGGGTCTGGATGTATAATTCATTAATTGTTCACGGTGTGATTCGAATTATATAGTAGTCTAAGTGAGTACCTCTTAATAGTAATGTAAGAAATGTATTTGTTTTATTTACATATATTTAGTGTGTATGATACTAGTAGTGAAACCTCTAGTTACACTCATTAAAACCTATAATGGTCAGGGGATGTGTAGAAATTTGTATAAATTTTAGTTTCATTATGATTGATGTAATTTAAATCAATTTTTAGTGTGAGGACATTGGGTTGGGGTTCTTTTGGGTCTTGATCGATGTGATTCAAACAATAAATTTATTATATATTCCCCAGGATAATTAAAAACCAACATGATCAGGGAATTGGGATGGTCATTTTTCTCTTTAGTGTCATAGTTCTGTTTTTGAGGAGTGTGAATGTTATTAAAAGGTGAGGGCCAAAGGAATATGACTTGAAAGGATGGTTTTTAATTCAAATTACATAAATGAGGGTTTGATAAGAGTATTTATTAGATATTGTTTGTTCCATCCACAAAAATAATAACGTATGAATTATATGAGGATTGATGGAAATCTATAAATTAATTTTGTATGAGAAAATATAATTTACATTATGATAGCATTTCTTGAAATGCATATATATTAGAATCATGTGAAAAATGATTGGGTTTTTTAAATTATATTAAAAATATATAAATTGAATTGTTATTTACCCTCAATTTCCTTCCCTAATATTTTTAAAGGAATGTGTTGGAAATGGTCCCCAATATCATTCGAGAAACTATATGTTGTGATTGGGTTCTAGTGAAGTACTAGTGACATATGCGGATCATAATGTGTGTTTTCGGAAGGCCTTATAAGGTATTATATCACCCAAGAGGGGTATTATGATTAGGATTTTCCATGTATGTCTAGTCAGTTGAGATTATAGATATTGAAAAGAGTAATGTATTTTAGAGAATAATAGGTATTTCATAGATATAATTTAGGATTCTATCATAATAAGAAAAATGGGACAATTGAGGGATGATATTTTAGTTATGTTTTTCGGATAAATTCTATTAGGTTAGTAAGGATATAGTAATTTTTCGTAGATTGAACCATTACATGATTTTTTTTATATTACTTTTTATACTAACATTATCCATGATACTAATGATAATACTATGAACTAGATACCTAGGTATTTGATTTTAATGTTCTACCGTATAGGTTATAATTTCCTTCTTGTTCATAAGAAGATCACCAGAAAAGGAAATCCATAGTTTCTTTGTAACAAGGGTTTGTGGATGTTCCATGTTTCCAATGATGAATTTAGTATTATTTTCATTATATGTGTTAAATTTTTAAATTAAATAATATTATACTACATTATAATCTTGGTTTGTCTTTACACTACACATTAATGTTCTCATATTGAGGCAAAGGTTGATCAATTAAGAGTTAGGGGATCCAGATAAACTAATACACCTAACATATTATACATTTCAACTTTCCATTATGGG
Organism: Viscum album; assembly: GCA_963277665.1. Taxonomy (NCBI): domain Eukaryota; kingdom Viridiplantae; phylum Streptophyta; class Magnoliopsida; order Santalales; family Viscaceae; genus Viscum; species Viscum album. The sequence continues at coordinate 1,424,547,505 of OY728142.1, read as the reverse complement.
TTTTAAATGTCTGGATATGGTTAAAATTTTAAATTACAATAATTTTTTCAATTTTGAGATAAAATAATATAACAATTAAAAACTATTGTAGAAGTAGAGTCAAAAATATTTCACGGTATCATAGTCATAAAAAGTTGACATGATATGATTTATTTCAATCAGATAACTACAACATTATTTACCATTCATAAATAAATTTATCTTATAATGTTAAATATAAAAATAAATCCATTTTTGGTTTCCTATAATGTTTTATGTTCAAACCTTGAACAATAATCTTATTATTTATATATACCATGAAGAACATTTTTTTATGAAATAAACTATAGAAGGGATCTGACTGGATTTAAGGGATCAATTCATGAGAGACATGTTTTTTAAGAGGATAATTTTCTATATAAATATATATATATATATATATATATATATTAGTATTTTCATATTTTATTTATTATATAATTGATCATTCCATTGGGAGATCCCCATAGATGTATGTATATATGTTTAGGAATATCATTTTGACACAATATAATTATATTCTTATGCTACACATTTTTTCATTTTGTTGTAAAATATTGTCGTCAAAATAATGATTTATATAGTTTAATTTATGTATATATATATTAGTATAGTCTCCCTATTATTTTTATAGACTATATTGACATGTCTTTTGTGCTTGGTTTATAGAGACTCCAACCGAGTTCATGTATCACCAATGACTCAATGGATTTTGGGGAAGCCTAGGACAGGGAATGAAAAAAAGTATCTGGATATTGTTTAGGATCCCTAATTAATTCAATCATATTTGATATTTCTAGATGTGGTTACTATTTTTATTTACACTCATCTTATTTTGAACAAGCTCATGTATAGTGGAATCCCATATGACCAAGGGTATGAGTTTTCAATCCATTTCCATTATGATTTTTTATTGGGATGTTTATAATTGTATATTATTTATGTTTAAGTATCTATTTATGGTTTTAATCTTATAAATTTATGGTTATAATGTTTATTTACATATGCTTTATGTTGGAAATTTGGAATACTAAGACAAGCAATTTACTATTTTATAATATGAAATGGTTTTCAAAAGTTAAAATGTTATCTTAATTGAATGTGAATGATTTTTTATTGGTGTAATAAATAAGAAGAATTAATTAATCAATTATTAGATAAATAATAGGTTACTTGGTGTATTCATGAGTAACCTATTCGAGGATAATAATAAATAAAAACCCAAAAATTATTTTCATTATATATTTTTTACTTTGGAATATTAGTGTCCTGGATATAAAATATGATGTAACGATAGTGGGTAGGTCAAGGTGATATGTGACATGTGGTTTGGGGTAATATTATGTATGTATAAGGAGTGTCTTGACCTAAACATATGATGATTGGGAAGGATTTATGCACTATAATGTGTTGAGTTAGTGAGGATTATTTGTTATGTTATAGTACATGAATATATATAGATTGAATATGTGTTTTTTTATATTTTAGTTTTTTTCATTTAATAATATGGTTATATATGGTTATTCAATATACAATGTCCTGGAATAGGAGCATCTAAACTACTTCACTGAGATATTTCACCAAATGACCTCAAGTGTGCCTCCTCACATGCCAGAGGCTCTAGACTACAATATGGTCATTAATTTGACCTATTAAGAGATTGTACCCCCATTATTTTAATGTACAAAAATTTAAAATTTCAACTATCATACACATCAGAATATGAGGAAATAATTATAAAAAATGATACATTCATTAAAAAGGTGAAATAAAATAAATGCTAAAATGAGCCTATCATATATACAAAAATCTTCCCACTATTTCAGTTAAATAAGAAATGAAAATATTAGAAACTCAAATAAGGATCCAAAGAATCACTGAGAAAAACCCACCCTAACATATAATACCACTTGATCTATCCTACTAGACCAAACAATAATCAATGTGGGACACAATCAGTCCAATGAATACCATAAACATGTGTGAACTGATGGGGTCCCAACTGTAATGGTATCCTGAGTATGGAATGGGTAATGTTTTGTAGGACACCACCAGGATAATCTCAAATAAATACCAATTAGTATTTTGATATATTCAGATAACTGCTGAAAAACATTAATTTTCTATAAATGATATACCAATCAAGGAACATGACAGTCCATACACTACGCACTGGACCATGTGTTCAAAGGTGACACCCATGCCAACCAAACATGAAACGACACAAACCATACTCCTATATAACAACAAAAGAGGTATGTTTTTTAATGTTAAAGGAATTTTGTTCAATTTCCAATCAACTTAGGAAAGCATTAAACCAATAATAATGGTTTATATCATATGTACCAGATGCATCAATTCCTATAATGACATTGTCTCATCAAAATAAAATATCAATATCAAAACATATCATGGTAGGAACCTCTATACAACACATACCAAAATATAAAACAATTAGTACATTCATAGAACATCATCTATATAAATATATCAAAAAATATAACATCAGTTAATGTTGCCATATTCCAGTATCCATTTATACATTACATCGATTATTCATATATAAGCTGCATGGCTCTGCCTACGGGATGGGATAATCATTCCATAATCATAATCCACATTGTATTACATTATAACCCAAATAACTTATATGAAACATATTCATGGATGTTCACTATCTATTTCCAATGACTCAGTTTGTCACCATATTTATATAATCTACTACATGTTCCAGGAGCATAGGTTAGAAGCTAAAAAATTCCCTCAATTGAAAAATAATAAATATCAACATCATGACCCTAAAATTATCAATAAAAACAATACAACACTTTTAGAAACCTTTACATTTAATTATTACCCAATGTACCTTCTAAATGAAAACATGCATCATCAAACGCCACCCACTTTTCATACTCAGAATGATTGAAAACAAAATATCCTCATTAAATATTTCAAACCCAATATTTAAAAAATATTATTGTTTTTATTTGTAAAAAAATATGGCTAAAATCCCTCATATTCAATTTATACCATTTAGTGAGTCATCAAGATTTTTTTTGATGTTGTCTCCACAAACTCATATCAAATACACCATCAAAATCCATTCCAAACACATTTTGAAAAACCACTTCATGGTCAGAACCTCATTTCAAAACATAGATTTCTTCATTTGAAACCCAAAACCAATTCAGACACAAAGCACATAGTTAAAAACCATTTCAATATCTCCATAATAATTTCACAAAACTCAACCCATAAAACACCAATATTTAAAAGCATAAAAGTTGAAACATAGTTTTTACATGTTTCACACATTGGTCATTTATTACAATTTAATAAATCAAACCAATGAGTGTAATCGAGTTATGATCCCCATCCAACAACATTACATAAAACAAGGATGCATATATGTCCCACATGGAATTAATGTAACTCAACACAGATAAATGTAAAATAAATTAATAATACTGGTGGTAAATCACATATCCCACCAACCCCATTAATAAATAATTCCTAAAAATGTTTCCAACAAGTGGAAGCCTATTAATGGAATGTCTTAGAAATGTTTAAACACATTATTATCCAACCCATACCTTAATGAGCACACAAGATATAGTCATAGAAAAAACATTAATTACTACATTATAGAAATTATAATTAATTAATTAACCAAAATCCACCTTAGAATAAAACCATAAAACTCATCTAATATTCATGAAATATCAAAACCAAATTCAACCACACACCATATACGGAAAACATAGGTCAGATATATTTTGGGAAAAAACCCTATGAGGTGATACCAATTTTAAAAATATATATCCTAAATCATTAAACCTAAAATATGATAATTAAGAGTACAAATTAAACTAGATAAAACTACATGAAATGACATGTGATATCCTTTTTAGGACCTCCTTTATCCATGCCAAAGAAAATACCCTTGTGAAATAGAATATTTTATCATGCCCCTGTGGAATCATCAACAAAACGAAAATGGAGGAACCCAAAAATAAGAGATAGAAGAGAAGAGGAAAAAGGAATCCATTAGAGTAGAAGAAATCACCTTAAATTCCTGGTAATACCCATGAAAACCCCTTAAAATAAATACAAAGTGGATCTTGAAGGTTGTTGGAGTTCCACATGATAGGTGTATGGAATGGTGGAGAATGGTGCTATATGGGAAGAAAACCCAAAGTGTTTAATTTTTTTAATTTAACAATTCAAATGAATTTTTTTGGAGAAACACTGATTGGACACATAGTATTCCAAACTATGGGCTAACCCTTCACCACATAATGTGCATCATTCATGATCTTTAATGGTAGGATTAATGGATTGAAATTTTTTACATTAGCCATGTGTTCGGCCTTAGATCCCCACTACCAAAAGTAATATTGTATTCAAAAATTATATGAAACAAATGCATGATTCTTTATGTCCTCTCCATCCTCACATCGTTTCAAATTTTTCTTCTATATATTAGTCTTTATATGTGCAGTAACCTTGATAATAAACTAATATTAGAATAATATGATCTGGAAACCTTTCTACACCAAGGTGTTGCAAGGCATATACTAAATTGTCCACAACCATTAGTGAATCAATGGTAGAAAACTCCAAAACCCTAAAAGCATAACAAAAATACTTCATAAATCATCAAAAAACTCAAGAAACCTTCCAAGAATCATTCCTTGTCTCAAATAAGATAATATGAGGAATTATAACTATTGAAATATCATTATATGTAATAATTATTTATTCTAACATTTTGGTAATGAAAATTCAAATTCCATCATAAATTTTCAATCCATCTAGATGAGGAATCTCACATACTCCCCACTATAATACTTTTCATCCCCAAGAGTTCATGGAGGTTATCTATCTACACCACCCAACCAATGCCAGTCACTAAATTTTATATCAGATCCTCATTTAGATTCCAATAGCTGGAAGAACTACCATTCCACAACATCAAACTCAAGGCCCTAAACCTACCAAACTACTATGATAACACCCATATTAAAAAAATATTGACATTTTTTCTTACTCGAGTCCATACAATGGAAATATTGATCCAAGAATCACATGATCAGTCTTCAATATAAGGATCTCCCAACTATATGGTTTAAAATATATATGACAAATTATTATACATAATACACTTTAAACTTGAAAAGTCCAAAAAAATTTCAATCTCTGAATACATACAAAACATGACCCCACCCTACCACTCCCAAACATCCATGAGACCTCTAATCATCACTGGCATGTACCGTCATCATCAAAAACCAACCGAAGAGGATGAATACACATCGTCTAATAATTGACCAATAACATATTATATTTTCCTTGAATGAACATCTAAAAACCAAAAACAAACCCATCATTCCCCCAATGACATATTAGATGTGTATTTTAACCTTCCAAACTAACAATAATCAATAACCCCATTCAGATTATCCCCATAAAACTAATTAAAAAAAAACCAATTTCCTGCTACCAATCTATGTCCATATAATCAATTCACTACACCTTCACACTCAATGTTATACCATAACCACCAAAACATTCGCACTATACTCTATACCAAAACAATGTTAAAGATCCTCCTTGATCTAGATCAAAACACTCATCAGGATCATTCACAATAAATTATTACCTCTTCTTATTCCCTAGAGAATCCAATAGCACACCTCATAGTTTCTTAAATAGAATCATGGTTCCAACATGACCAATCCACGAATAGTTCCACACATTTGTTGCCACTTGATCATGATTCTCAGATCTATGCATCAAATATAACACTACCATGCATAGTAATGTCATAATCACAGTCTTATTTAGAAACCTGTAACCACTTCGAAGCATGATCTAACCACCAATAACCCAAGAATCAGATGTGTCTATCTCACCCTAAAATCATTGAACATCTGTAAATTTAACTATCACTCATTCAGGACATCCAATAATGGGGCCCATGGTATTTTCCAACATTCATACAATCACAAGTCCCTCAATCACTGATTTTATATGGTGTACTTATCCCAATATGATTCATGTTTCACCTCTCCACAAACACATCACTATGAAGACCCTTCACCAAATCGGTGGTACCTATGGAATTAATTTATAATATTATAAAGAGTATTAATTATATTCAAACACCATATTCCATGTGGAATAACATAATCTTATTTTGAATCATTATAATTGTCACGACCCGTCCCTAGGGCCCTTGTTGTGACTACCCCATGCCCGCCTTCCATAGGCCAGGGGATGGCGAATAAAACTAAGGCGTAATTCCCGATAAAAGGGAAGGAATTGCCTTTGTAAAGTAAATAAAGACCATACAGCAAGCAAGAAGATGTAAACAGAAAGTAAAAACTGGGTACAACAATAAGTGCAGAAAAGTATGTGGGCCAGAATACAAACCCTAACTGAAAGTAAAGTACAACTGGAAAGGAAAAACAAAAAATGAAAGTAAAGCCGCAGCATCGAGCCATCCACTGGAACTCCCACCTGAAGGGTGGGTACAAATAGCCTCCACAGCTCCTCGGGTCCAGCCGTCCGCTCCGAGTACGTCTCGCCTAGTGGTCCACCTCCGAGTACCGACCTGCTCCGCAAGCGTCAACCGCGATCAGCATTGTCCGTCGTCTGTGACCAACACAACGTAGTTCAGGCATAGCCCGTACAGGGGTGAGTATAATCTACTCAGTAGGGACCCAGATACCACCGAAGGTCTCCCAGAATCCACAATGGATAATCCACAAAGGAATATACAATCACAAAGAAACATCCAACTCTACTTAGGTATATGCCCATACATATAACTAAGTCATCAATTCCAGTCGCTCCAACCTCTGAGCCCATGTTCAATCACATCCACATAGGAAACAAAATGTAATCCACACAGGATAGCAGAACACAATCCACACAGGAAAGCAATGAAAGATTCAGCTCACAAAGGTATACTTCTTCGTATGACGATAGAGATGATCAGATATAGCCACTAATTCATCTAAGATGTCGGACCCACAAAGGATCGATAGGTACGAACCCCTGCTATGACCCACAATGGATCTGACCCACACTGGATCGATAGGTAACTAACCCCCACAATGAACCACAAAGGATCAGACCCACACATGATCTGTTGGCACTTGCCCACACAGGACCGCTGAGCGCCGACCCACATAGGATCTGACCCACACAAGATCGGTAGCACTGATCCACGTAGGATCGTTGAGTGCTGTAATCGTCTCCGTCGAATCCACGGAGGATTTCTGCACAGTCATCATTGTCGTTGCAGTCACAACCATCTCTAGGGTTCCTGCACACAACAAGCCCTTTTCGGAGGGTCCGCTCCACAAAGCGAAGGGCTGATACATCAACTGAAAAGTATTCCAGAGTTGTTGTATTCAAAAGTTCTGTATCGTCAATAGGAACTCAACGTGATAGACGGTACGTCGATCGGACGCTCGGTCTGAAAGTTATTGGCTTATTCATCCTAGGGGCCCGGTTGGTTTTTAAGTCAAAACCAACCCGACCATACTCCAACTGCATCCAAACCTCGAGAAGAGTAAGCCAAAACGTCCGTCTCACTTAGAAGAATCCAACAATGTCGATGACACGTCAATCGGACGTTCGGAACTCAAGTTATAAGTGTTTCTACTCCGAGGGCCCTGTTGGTTTCGTGTACGAACCAACCCATCTAAACCCAACGTTCTCTGAAACCATGAGTGTGATATACCGAAATGACTGTCTCAAACCAAGGATCACACCGGAACTGACAGGGCATTGATCGGAGGCTCGTAGCTCATGTTATGGGAAACAGACCGAAAGAGGTTCGGTATTAGGGGGTTCGGGCCCGGTCCGACCCGGCCCGATACCCCCAGGGTCGGTCCGAATCGGGTTGACCCAATCCAGGTCTGGGTCCGGCCCGTTTGGGCGCGGCCCAGCCCAGCTAGCGCGGCCCGGCTAGGCCTGGGCGCGGCCCGACGCGCTGGCGGTCCGGCGCGCTGGCCAGGTGGCACGGCCTAACGGCCGAGCCGTTCGGATGCGGGGGGCGCTGCCCCCGCATGTACAAACCACGACCCCTTAATGGGGCCACTCATGTCCGGCCAGCCGGGGGGTTTTGAACCCCGGTTTCATCCACGATCCGGCTGGCCTACTCCGACCGGCTGGCTTCTGCCGCCACGGGACAGGCAAGGCCGGTCCCCCTGCTCCAATGCCAGCGGCCCGGACTCAGCCACCAGTTCCCCTGCTCCGCCGCGGTCTTCATCCATCCGTCATGGCGCGACGGTGCCACACCCCTCCACCGCGGCCCCGCTCCGGTCGCAGTGCTTTCGTGGTTCACTTGCGCGGAGCGACGGTTCCACGTCTCTGGTTCGTCTTCAATTGCGTGGCATGACGGTGCCGCGTCTTTGGTTCTTCTTCAATGGCACGGCGTGACGGCATTGTGCTTCTCCCCCTTTCCTTATCAATTCCCCCACGGTGCTTCGATACTGCATTTCCTTGCTCGTGCCGCAACAAACAAACCAACAAGGGGGAGGAGGGTCAGCCATGTTTGTGTGGTCCGACCTCCTCCCGTTATTGGGATAGCAGGCAGCTCAAAAGAAAAGGAGAAAACGACGGAAGTATTTATGAACTAACAAATAAAATAAAACCCTAACTCAACGTTGTCGTCGAACGAGAGTTCGTCGTGGAATTAACCATCGCGGAAGAAGATGATCGTCGATGAAGGAAGCGTCACAGTAGGAACATCATTGGTTTTAGGTGATCTCCGAGGGAGGCATCTCTCACCGTAGTCCACCGTCAGAGGTCGGCATTCTTCGACGGCGGCGGTGCGTTCTTCACATTCTTCGTCGAATAACGAAGAATCCTCAAGACCTCTCTTTTTTTCCAAAATTCTTAACACAACAAAAACTCAACCATCATAAAATAAGTCCTACCCTTATTTTATTATCACATCATAATAATTTGAAATTGAAAAGAAATGAAACAAACAATTAATTCAATGAATTAATTATAACTATTTAACCGCCCAAATTAATGAGATGTTTCTTAACCAGAATAAACGTATGGTTTGACTTTATTAAAAGGGGGTGTGGGTGCATTACACAGATGGAAAGAAATGGTGGGGCTCATGCGACCCCACCTCACAAATATCATACTAAGTGGGTAGGATATTGTGGGTCCCACCTTATCCGCTTAACTTAGGTTAAGCCTCTTTATGTGAAATAAAATAAATTGTCGCACCAGTTTTATTTTATTTCTTAACATAACCCCCAAAAAAATTAAAAACCACACCCAAGCAAACGCAACTCTGGAAAAGATGTTTCTAAGCTAATACCGGCACTGCGATTCCATCGATGCACTCAGAATTTGATTTCGAGCACCGGTTCAACAGTTAGAAAAACTCGCTCGTTCGTTCACTGAATGTACCAAAGCTAAACTTCGTCAAATGATTCTGAGCACACCGGGCTTTGGAATCAGGTGTTGTCAGAAACTGCTTTCTTGTAAAGTTACCAAGAAAATAAAGGAAAAATTTTCCTTGAATTTTTCGGGTCTTTACATCACTCACACCTCAGGGCTTTACATCCCTGTAATGATACATCATAAACTAGGGAAACAAATGTGGGTACTGAGCACGCATCTGAGCCTCCGGCTCCCAGGTGATCTTCTGGAGGTTCCCATGCTACCATATGATGCACACTAGAGGAATCGACGTCCACGTAGGACCCTCTCCGGTCAATCCTCAATCTCTACCGGGACCTCCGAAAAAGTTTCCCCATCATCAACGTCCATCTCCCCATGGTCAGTGATATGTGTCGGGTCATGCACGTATCTCCTCAGCTATGATACATGGAAGATGTCATGCACCCAGTGAAACTGAGGAGGTAGAGCCAGGCGATAAGCCACCTCGCCAATCCTACTGAGGACCTGGAACGGTCCGATGAAGAGAGGAGATAACTTGTCGCCTCGACCAAATATCTGTAATCCACATCGAGGTGAGACCTGCAAGAAGACGTGGTCGCCATCCTCGAACACCCATGGCCTCTTCCTCCTCCCAGCATAAGACTACTGCCAGCTTTGAGCTGTCCTCAACTGCCCCTGGATGATCTGGACCTTCTCTGTCGTGGCCTGGACCATCTCCGGTCCCACAAGTGCTGACTCCCTAGGATCTGTCCAGCACAAAGGAGATATGCATGGTCGGCCGTACAACGCCTCATATGGTGTCATATCGATGTTGTAGTGGTGGATATTATTGTACGCAAACTCCACCTAGGATAGGTGGTCCTCCCAGCTGTGACCAAAGTCGAGGACACATGCGCGGAGCATGTCCTAGAGAGTCTGAATGGTCCTCTCCATCTGACCATCCGTCTGAGGGTGAAAGGCGGTGATCAGACGTAGATGCGTCCCAAATGCCTCCTGAAACCCCTTCCAAATCCGGGAATTAAAGAGATCATCTCGATCCGAGACAATAGATGATGGCACTCCGTGAATCCGTACATTCTCTAGAACGTAGAGACGTCCCAAGATCTCTACTGAGCCCTGATCTCCGATGGGTAAGAAGTGTGCCAACTTGGTGAATCGGTCGACAATCAACCAAATGGAGTCGTGACCTCTGGAAGTGTGTGGAAGTACAATCACGAAGTCCATAGATATGTCGTCCCACTTCCAATCCGGGACCTCAAAGGTCTGTACCATGCCTTCTGGTACCTGGTGCTCTAACCTCACCTGCTGGAAGGTGAGGCATCGAGAAATGAACTTTGCTACAACCTTCTTCATGCCCGGCCACCAGTGCTGTTGTTTGAGATCCTGGTACGTCTTCGCCACTCCAAGATGTAACACCAAAGGAGAAGTGTGAAACTCTCTCATCACCTCCTCCTGTAAAGAAGCCGATACCATGGTACGACCTCTGAAAAAGAAATCAGGCTCTCCTACCACGGAAAATCCATCAGGTGCCTGTCCTGAGGATATCTGCGCATGCCACATCTCACAGTCGGCGTCCCCATGCTGTGCCTATTTGACCCGCTGTAGTAGTGTAGGAGTGACTATGAGTGACTGAAAGAAGGATGCTCCATCTCTATCAACAATGGATATCTGCAAAGTTGCTAGCTGCCATGTCGCCTCCCCAAGTAGCTGAATGCTCGTCCTCCTGCTGAGAGCATCGGCTACCACGTTCCCCTTCCCAGGAGTATAGACTATCTCAAAGTCATAGTCCTAGAGGAACTCAAGCCATCCCCACTATATCAGGTTCAGGTCCTTCTGAGAAAATATGTACCTGAGACTCTGATGTCCAAGAAAATAATGCAAAGTGCTCGCCCATCAGATAGTGTCACCATGTCTTCAGAGAAAAGACAACTACTATTAACTCCAGGTAATGTGTAGCGTAGTTCTGCTCATGGGGACTCAACTGACGTTATAAATAGGTGATCACGGCCCGCTCCTGCATTAGGACACATCTGAGTCTAGTCCCTGATGCATCACAGTAGACTACATACCCTAATCCCTCCTCCAGTAACCTCAAGATAGGTGCGCTGGTCAATCTCTGTCTCAGATCATGGATGCTCTGCTGACATCTATCTGACCACACAAAGTGTTTCCCCTTCTTATTCAAGGCAGAGAGTGGTGTCGCAACTCTGGAGAAGTCTGGAACAAATCTCTGATAGTATCCTGCTAGTCCCAAGTAACACTGCACCTCCGTCATGCTCCTGGGTGGATCCCATGCTAGCATTGCCTCGGTCTTTGCAGGATCCACCGAAAGTCCTACCTCAGAGATGACGTGTCCCAAAATGTGGACCTCACGTATCCTTAACTGACACTTTGAGAGATTTCCATAAAGATGGTTCTCTCGGAGTGTGTCAAGTACAACCCACAAGTGGTAGGCATGCTCATCCTCAGTCATCGAGTAAATCAAAATGTCGTCGATGAAGTCTATGACAAATCGATCGAGGTATGGCTGAATGATCATGTTAATGAGGCCAATGAACACTGAGGGAGAATTGGTTATGCTGAAGGGCATAACCAAGAACTCATAGAGGCCATACCAACATCTGAAGGCCGTCTTCTGCACGTCCTCGTCCCGAACTCTATGATGATGATAGCCTGACCTGCGGTATATCTTTGAGAACCACTGTGCTCCCTTGAGCTGATCGAAGAGGTCATCAATCCTCGGTAGCGGATACTTTTTCCTCACTATCACCTAGTTCAGGCGACGATAGTCGACACAAATTCACAAACTCCTATCCGCCTTCTTGGCTAACAATATCAGGGAAGCCCAGGATGAAACACTGGGTCGGATGAATCCCTTGCCCGGGAAGTCCTCCAACTGTACCCGTAGCTCTCGAAGATCAGTGGGGGCCATCTGAGATGCTGGAGTGGATATCGGGGCTATCCCGGGGTACAGATCAATATAGAATTCTAGCTGTCTGCGAGGAGGTAGTCCTGGAACATCATCGGGGAAAACGTCCGCATACTGATCCACCACTGCAGGAAAACCAGGACTCTGCACGTCAACTTCTCCTATGATGAGGCTTTCCAACTGATGAGTGATGGGATGTCCTCTCCTCTACGGGAGTCTATCCCGTGATACGAAGGATACCTTTTCGCCGGTGAAGGTGAACCTTCTCCCATCGTTGCGTACACATCATACCTTGCGCCTAATAAAGTCAATTTGAGGATGGGCTGTAGATAACCAATCCATGCCCATGATGATGTCGTAAGGCCTCGACGCTGCTACAAGAAGATCACAACAGAAGCTCTCGCCTCCTAGAGTAAGCTCACACTAACAGCATAAGTGCGTAATTGTCGAGTCTGCTCCCATATGAGTCTCTAGTCATAATGATCGATCCAACAGCTCCGTCGAAATCTCCGAGCTCCGAACAAGGGAAGCGGCTGTGAAAGAATGACTCACTCATGTGTCTATAAGAACTGCAGCAATGGTGGAATAGACATAGATAGTACCTCGAATCATCTCAGGCGCACCATGGTCGTAGGCCTCTACTGCCTGGAGCTGTGCTTGTCTCTGCCCGCCAGCACCCTATGGTCGAGGTGGACCTCCTGGTGGTGGTGGTGGTAGATCCTCAAAGCATCGCCCACCACATGCTGCTCGGCCAGCTCCTCTGCCTCGTCTGCCTGCTCCCTGCGGACCGCCACAGTTGACCCTCTGCCTCTGCCTTGGCAGCCCCTCAACTGTCTGCTTCTCCTCGGCACCGTGGGTCAGGCAGTCACGAGCCATGTGGCCCTGCCCACCGCATGTGTAGCATTGTCTGCCTCTCGAAAGACTGGCTCCGTGCTGTGTGCCCCGCACTGCTGAGCCAGTGTCCTGAGGTCATCTGCCTGAGGGTCTGGTCTACCTTGACCCATGAGTCATCTGTCAACTTCATACTATAGAAGACTCTGCTACGTGCCGCCCTGCGGTAGGTCTCGCTGCTGATGAAGACTCAGCAAGGAAGCTCTCGATCAAAAGGTCTCCCTCCAGTACTCCTGCCAGAGTCAGAATGCTGAGGGAGATCAGCGATGCCCTGATCTCATTCCTCAATCCATGCTAAAATGTATGGGGCCCATAAGAATGGGTCTTGTACCATGTCTATTGAGTAGCGCGAGAGATCGGTAAATCTCGCCGAGTATTGGGCGACCGTCAAGCTGCCCTGCCGCAGCTGTAGAAGCTCCTGGATGCCCACTGCATGGAGGGTGGCTGGGAAGAACTTCGATAAGAAGAGTCTCTCAAAGTCCTTCCAGAGAATAGATGCCTCATCATGCACATGGAGCATCATGCTCCACCATATTCCTGCTTCCGCGTGCAGTAGGCTCGCTGTGAGGATCACCATGAGGTCTGCTATTGTCCTCACTGACCTGAAAACCTAGACAACTGCCTCTAGCCAATCCTCAGCTGCCTGGGGATCCGTCTCCCCGCGGAACCTGGGCGGTTGCTGGCACTGAAACTCGTGCAGTGCACTAAGGCGACGTGCATCGTCAGCGGATTGGGATGGTAACATCGGTGGCTCGGCGGGTAGAGGTACTATCGGTGCCTCACCTGTCAAAGGGCCCTATACCGAGGCCTCGTCGCTCGGCGGGCTGTCGTCACACAAAACTCTTGGAACCATAGATGGCTGTCTTCGTGGGGCCATCCTGGAAAGAGACCGGTGTGTCACGGTCAGAACAGTATACCTGGTGAGTTGACAAAAAGTAATCACAAATAAAACATGAAACACACATGAAATCAATGTTTCCGTGCATTAAGTAGGAAATCAGAAGTCATGGTCCTGGTGTAAGGATACGCCGGCCGCCGCACCAACACTGGACACCCTCGACAGATAACCACACCCAATATGCTTAACACTGTTTCTTCACATAGAAAAATATCAGAGTCCAAAGTTCTGCGGTAGAACCGAACTCCTCTAATACCAATTTGTCACAACCCATCCTCGGGGCCCGTGTCGTGACTACCCCAAGCCCGCCTTCCATAGGCCAGGGGTTGGTGACTAGCACCAAGGCGTAATTACCGATAAAAGGAAAGGAATTGCCTTTGTAAAGTAAACAAACACCACAGAGGAAGCAAGAAGAATTAAACACTAAGTAAAAACTTGGTACAATAGTAAGTGCGGAAAAGTACGTGGGCCAGAATACAAACCCAAACTGAATGTAAAGTATGACTAAAAAGGAAAAATAGAAACTGAAAGTAAAGTCGCAGCCTCGAGTCATCCACTAGAACTCCCACCTGATGGTTGGTTACATATAGCCTCCATAGCTCCTCGGGTCCAGCCGTCCGCTCTGAGTACGTCCCGCCCAGTGGTCCACCTCCGAGTACTGAACTGCTCTGCAAGCCTCAACGACAATCAGCACTGTCTGTCATCTGCAACCAACACAACGTAGTCTGAGCATAACCCCTATAGGGGTGAGTATAAGCTACTCAGTAGGGACCCCGAGACCCCCAAAGGTCTCCTAGAATCCACAAAGGATAATCCAGAAAGGAAGATACAATCACAAAGCAACATCCGAATCTACTTAGGTATATGCCCATACATATACCTAAGACATCAATTCCAGTCGCTCCATCCTCTGAGCCCATGTTTGATCACATCCACATAGCAAAGAAAACGTAATCCACATAGGATAGCACAACACAATCCACACAGGAAAGCAAAGAAAGATTCAGCTCACATAGTTATACATCTTTGTATGACGATAGAGATGATCAAATATAACCACTGATTCATCTAAGCAGTCAGACCCATGAAGGATCGATAAGTACTAACCCTCGCTATGACCTACAAAGGATTTGACCCACACATGATCGATAAGTAACTAACCCCCGCAATGACCCACAAAGGATCAGACCCACACATGATCTGTAGGCACTGGCCCACACATGACCACTAAGCGCTGACCCATAAAAGATCTGCCCCACACAGGATCGGTAGCACTGATCCACGTAGGATCGCTGAGTGTTGTAGTCGTCGTCGTCGAATCCAAGAAGGATTTCTGCACAGTCGTCATCGTCGTCGTAGTCGCAGCCAACTCTAGGGTTTCGGCACACAAAAAGCTCGTTTTAGAGGGTCCGCTCCACGAGCCGAAGGGCTGATACATCAACTGACACGTAGTACGGAGATGATGTATCCAAAAGTTCTGTATCGTCAACAGGAACTGAACACGACTGACGGCACGTCGATCAGACTCCGAGTCTGAATGTTATTGGATTTTTCGTCCCAGGGGCCCGATTGGTTTTTAAGTCAAAACCAACCCGACCGTACAACAATTGTGTCCAAACCTGGAGCGAAGTAAGCCAAAAGGTCCGTCTCACTTAGAGGAATCCAACAAAGTCAACGACACATCAATCGGACGTCTGGAACTCAAGTTATAAGCGTTTCCGCTCCGAGGGCCCGGTTGGTTTCATGTACGAACCAAGCCAGCTGAACCCAAAGTTCTCCGAATCCTTGGGTTTGATATACTGAAACGACTGACTCCATCCAAGGATCGCATCACAACTAACGGTGCGTCGATCGGAGGCCCGTAGCTCAAGTTATGGACAACAGGCCAAAAGAGGTTCGGTATTAGGGGGTTCGGGCCCGGTCCGACCCGACCCGATACCACCAGGGTCGGCCCCGGTTCGACGCGGCCCGATACCCCAACGGTCGGCCTGAACCAGGTTGACCCGAACCAGGTCCGGGTCTGGCCCGTTAGGGCGCGGCCCGGCTCAGCGGCCGGGCGCACTGGTGGTCCGGCGGGCTGGTGGTCCGGCGCGTTGGCCTGGTGGCTCGGCCGAACGGCTGAGACATTCGGATGTGGGGGGAACTTCCCCCGCGTGTAGAAACTGCAACCCCTTAATGGGGCCACTCACGTCCGTCCAGCCGGTGGTTTCGAAACCTCGGTTCTTCCACGGTCCGGTCGGCCTGCTCCGGCCGACTGGCTTCTGGCGCCACGGGTTCGGCAAGGCTGGTCCCCCTTCTACACTGCCGGTGGCCCGGAGCCGGCCACCGGTTCCCCTACTCCGCCGCGGCTCGGAACCGTCCGCGGCCTTTGTCCGTCCAGCGTGGTGCGACGGCGCTACGCCCCTCCGCTGCGGCCCCGCTCCAGCCGCGGTGCTTTCATGGTTCACCGGCACAGCGCGATGGCGCCGCATCTCTGGTTCATCTTCAATGGCGCGGCGTGATGGCGCTAAGACTTTGGTTCGTCTTCAACGGTGTGACGCGACAGCACCGCACTTCTCCCCCTTTCCTTATCAATTCCCGCGCGGTGCTTCGGCATCGCGTTGCCTTGCTCGTGCTGCAAAAATCAAACCAACATGGGGGAGGAGGGTCAGCCGTGTTCGTGCGGTCCAACCTCCTCCCGTTATTGCAATAGCAAGAGGCGCAAAGGAAAAGGAGAAAACGACAAAAATATTTATGAACTAACAAATAAAATAAAACCCTACCTCGACGTTGTCATCGAACGAGAGTTCGTCACGGAAATGACCGTCGCGGAAGGAAGCGTCACGGAAGGAACATCATTGGCGTTATGTGATCTCTGACGGAGGCATCTCTAACCATCGTCCACCGTCGGAGGTCGGTGTTCTTCGTCGGCAGCGGTGCTTTCTTCACGTTCTTCGTCGAAGAACGAAGAATCCTCAAGACCTCTCTTTTTCTCCAAAAGTCATAACACAAGAAAAACCCAACCATCATAAAATAAGTCCATCCCTTATTTTATTATCATATCATAAGAATTTTAAATTCCAAAGAAAATAAATGAACAATTAATTCAATGAATTAATTGTAACGATTTAACCACCGAAATTAATGAGACGTTTCTTAACCAGAATAAAGGTACAGTTTGACTTCATTAAAAGGGGGTGTGGGTGCGTTACTTAGAAGGAAAGAAACGGTGGGGCTCGTGTGGGCCCCACCTCAAAAATATAATACCAAGTGGGTAGGATATTATGGGTCCCACCTTATCCGCTTAACTTTGATTAACCGCTTTAAGTGAAGTAAAATAAATTGTCACACCACTTTTTTTTATTCCTTAACATAACCCCAAAAAAATTAAAAACCACATCCAAACAAATGCAACTCTGGAAAAGATGTTTCTAGGATAATACCGGCGTTGTGATTCCATCGGTGCACTCGGAATTTGATTTCGGGCACTGGTTCAATAGTCAGAAAAACCCGCTCATTCGTTCACTGAATGTACCAGAGCTAAATTTCGGAAAATGATTCCGGGCACACTGGGCTTCAGAATCAGGTGTCGTCAGAAACTTCGTTCTTGTAAAATTCCCAAGAAAATTAAGAAAAAAATTTCCTTGAATTTTTCGGGTCTTTACAACAATACATTATCCCTTGAGTGTAGTATTATTTTCTAAAGCCTCAGTCAAACACATTATCCATGTAGTGTAATTCCTGTGGCTAGGTAATTAGTCCATAACATAAACCATTATCTCATATATAAATAATAATTCATATCTTCAATAACATAAAACACATTTATGAATAATGAATCATTTTTAAACAATTTACAGTTACTATGATTCCTACGGGACATCAAAGTCAAAACATGAATCAAAAATTCCTATCCCCTTTTCACATGAATAATATTAAATAAACTAAACAACTTCATTAAATATTTTAAAATCACCCTTTTCAAAACATGGGTAGTAATCATTGAAAAATCGAGGCACATCGACATAGTGTTCCTTGAAGAACATTTAATGATCCATTAGTACATTTTCAAAAATGTGGTCACCACACACACATTTCAAATCAACTCATAATATACATTAAAACCCACATATTATAATCCATCAAGAGGTGAGTGCATCATTTAAAAATATAAAATTCATCACATTGACACCCAAAAATATGTTAAAAAAAATGAATAATGTTAAAATCCATATCTTGAAACCATTAGAAATTTTAAAAAAATGAACTCCTAAAACAACATAATAGAGCCTATTAAAATTATAAACAAATTATTTATATGTTATACCCATTACCCCTTTTAATATTTTAAAAATCTTGATAATGATCTTACTTGATTGAATCTCACCTACCAACTACTTTAATTAATCCAAGGACGTACAAGTTCCACTGATGATAAATGTGGTATACAAAACATAGAAAATAAAATTAATTAACAAGACATTGGGTGAAGTTTTTATACCACATTAATTAATAATGAAGATTTCCAAAAACCTTTCCAAAGCACTAAGTCCTTTTTGGGGCTCTCCCAAGCATCACATTAACCCCTAGCCACACAAACAACCACTTCAAAATCACCAAATTAGTCGTTTTCCACCCAAAATAAATTAAATATTTATAAAAATTATAACTAATTTATTAAACAAATCCAAAATTGTAATAGTATATGAAAACTCATCGGGTCATTGTGAGACAACGAAACTAAATGTGACAAGTCACCAAATTCTTGTCATATCAAACTTACCACATTGTATGCCAAATACATAAGAGTAGACACCAATTGAATAATTAATTATTTAAAATAATTATGAAAAAACTAAAAAAACACCCCATGAGAACCCCTTAAAATAAATAAAATGTGGATCCTGAAGGGGGTTGGAGTTCTACATGATAGGTGTATGGAATGGGGGAGAAAGGTGCTACATGGGAAGAAAACCCAAAGTGTTTATTTTTTTAATTTATCAATTGAAATGATTTTTTTTGGAGAAACACTGATTGGAAAAATAGTATTCCAAACTATGGGCTAACCCTTCACCCCATAATGAGCATCATTCATGATCTTTAATGTTAGGATTAATGGATTGAAATTTTTTACATTAGATATGTGTTCGGCCATAGATCCCCACCACCAAAAGGAATATTGTATTCAAAAATGATATGAAACACATGCATGATTCCTTATGTGCACTCCATCCTCACATGGTTTCATATTTTTCTTCTATATATTAGTCTTTATATGTGCAGTAACCTTGATAATAAACTAATATTAGAATATTATGATCTGGAATCCTTTTTACACCAAGGTGTTGCAAGGATTATCCTAAAGTGCCCACAACCATTAGTGAATCAATGGTAGAAAACTCGAAAACCGTAAAAACATAACACAAATACTTCAGAAATCATCAAAATACTCAAAAAACCTTCCACGAATCATTCCTCATCTCATATATGATAATTTGAGGAATTATAACTACTGCAATATCATTATATGTAATAATTATTTATTCTAACATTTTGGTAATGAAAATTCAAATTCTATCATAAATTTTCGATCCATCTAGATGAGGAATCTCACATACTCCCCACCATAATAATTTTCATCCCCAAGAGTTCATGGTGGTTATCTATTTACACCACCCAACCAATGCCAATCACTAAATTTTATCTCAGATCCTCATTTAGATTCCAATAGCTGGAAGCACTACAATTTCAAAACATCAAACTCAAGGCCCTACACCTACCAAATTTCTATGATAACACCCATACTGAAAAAATATTGACATTTTTTCTTACTCGAGTCCATAAAATGAAAATATTTATCCAAGAATCACATGATCAGTCTTCAATATATGGATCTCCCAACTATATGGTTTAAAATATATATGACAAATTATTATACATAATACACTTTAAAATTGAAATGTCCAAAAAAATTTCAAACTCTGAATACATACAAAACATTACCCCAACCTACCACTCCCAAACATCCATGAGACCTCTAATCATCAATGGCATGTTCCGTCATCATCAAAAACCAACCGAAGAGGATGAATACACATCGTCTAATAATTGACCAATAACATATTATATTTTCCTTGAATGAACATCTAAAAACCAAAAATAAACCCATCATTCCCCAATGACACATTAGATGTGTATTTTAACCTTCCACACTAACAATAATCAATATCCCCATTCATATTATCCCCATAAAACTAATTAAAAAAACACCAATTTCCCACTACCAATATATGTCCATATAATCAATCCACTACACCTTCACACTCAAATTTATACCATAACCACCAAAACATTCCCACTATACCCTATACCAAAACAACGTTAAAGAACCTCATTGATCTAGGGGAAAACACTCAACATGATCATTCACAATAAATTATTACCTCTTTTATTCCCTAGAGAATCCAATAGCACACCTCATAGATTCTTAAATAGAATCATGGTTCCAACATGACCAATCCAGGACTAGTTCTAGACATTTGTTACCACTTGAACATGATTCTCAAAGCTCTGCATTAGATATATCACTACCATGCATAGTAATGTCATAATCATAGTCTTATTTAGAAACCTGTAACCACTTCGAAGCATGATCTAACCGCCAATAACCCAAGAATCATGTGTGGCTATCCCACCCTAAAATCATTGAAAATATGGATATTTGACTATCACTCATTCATGACATCCAATAATGGGGCCCATGGTATTTTCCAACATTCATTCAATCACAAGTACCTCAATCACTGATTTTAGATTGTGTACTTATCAGAATATGATTCATGATACACCTCTCCACAAACACATCACTATGAAGACCCTTCACCAAATCGGAGGTACCTATGGAATTAATTTATCATATTATAAAGAGGATTAGTTCTATTAAAACTCCATATTACATGTGGAATAAAATAATCTAATTTTGAATCATTACAATTGTCACGACCCGTCCCCGGGGCCCGTGTCGTGACTACCCCAAGCCCGCCTTCCATAGTCCAGGGGCTGGCCACTAACACCAAGGCGTAATTCCCAATAAAATGGAAGGCACTGCCTTTGTAAAGTAAACAAACACCACAGAGCAAGCAAGAAAATGTAAACACAAAGTAAAAACTGGGTACAACAGTATGTGCGGAAAAGAATGTGGGGCTGAATACAAACCCAAACTGAAAGGAAAGTACAACTGGAAAGGAAAAACAGCAACTAAAAGTAAAGCCGCAGCCTCGAGCCATCCACCGGAACTCCCACATGAAGGGTGGGTACAGATAGCCTCCACAGCTCCTCGGTTCCAACCGTCCGCTCCGAGTACGTCTCGCCTCTTAGTCTACCTCCGGGTACTGACCTGCTCTGCAAGCCTCAACCGCGATCAACGTTGTCCGTCGTCTGCGACCAACACAACGTAGTGCGGGCATAGCCCGTGCAGGGGTGATTATAATCTACTCAGTAGGGACCCAGAGACCCCCGAAGGTCTCCCAGAATCCCCAATGGATATTCCACAAAGGAAGATACAATCACAAAGCAACATCTCACTCTACTTAGGTATATGCCAATACATATAACTAAGTCATCAATTCCAGTCACTCCAACCTCCGAGCCCAAGTTCGATCACATCCACACCAGAAAAAAAATTTAATCCACAAAGGATAGCACAACACAATCCACACAAGAAAGAAAATAATGATTCAGCTCACAAAGTTATACATCTTCGTATGACGATAGGGATGACCAGATATAGCCACTGATTCATCTAAGCCATCATAACCACAAAGGATCGATAGGTACTAACCCCCGCTATATCCCACAACGGATCTGACCCACACCGGATCGATAGGTAACTAACCCCCGCAATGACCCACACAGCATCGGACCCACACAGGATCTGTTGGCACTGGCCCACACAGGATCGCTGAGCGCCGACCCACATAGGATATGACCCACACAGGATCGGTAGCATCGATCCACGTAGGATCTTTGAGTGTTGTAGTTGTCGCCGTCGAATCCACAGAGGATTTCTGCACAATCGTCATCGTCGTCGCAGTCGCAGCCAGCTCTAGGGTTCCTGCACACAACAAGCTCGTTTCGGAGGGTCCGCTCCACGAACCGAAGGTCTGATACATAAAATTACAAGTAGTCTAGAGTTTATGTATCCAAAAGTTCTGTATCGTCAATAGGAAGTCAACGCGATAGATGGCGCGTCGATCGGACGGCCGATTTGAAATTTATTGTCTTTTTCGTCCTAGGGGCCCGATTCGTTTTTAATTCAAAACCAACCCGACCGTACTCCAACTGCATCCAAACCATGAGAGGAGAAATCCATAAGGTCCGTCTCAATTAGAGGAATCCAACAAAGTCGACGGCACATAAATTGGATGTCCGGAATTCAAGTTATAATTGTTTCTGCTCCGAGGGCCTGGTTGGTTTCGTGTACGAACCAACCCGGCTGAACCCAAAGTTTTCTGAAACCTTGATTGTGATATACCGAAATGACTGTCTCGATCCAAGGATCGCACCAGAACTGATGGTACGTCGATCGGAGGCTCGTAGCTCATGTTATGGGCAACAGACCGAAAGAGGTTCGGTATTAGAGGGTTTGGGCCCAGTCCGACCCGACCCGATACCCCCAGGGTCGGCCCGAACCGGGTTGACCCAAACCAGGTCCGGGTCCACCCCGTTTGGGCGTGGCCCGACCCGGCCCGGCTCAGCGGCCCGGTGCGCTGGCCAGGTGGCTCGGCCGAATGGCCGAGCCGTTCGGATGCGGGGGGCGCTGCCCCCGCATGTAGAAATCACGACCCCTTAATGGGGCCACTCATGTTCAGACAGCTAGGGGTTTCAAACCCCTGTTTCTTCCACGGTCCGGACGGCTTGCTCCGGCCGGCTGGCTTCTCCCGCCACGGGACAGCCAAGGCCGGGTCACCCCGCTCCAATGCCAATGGCTTGGAATCGGCTACCAGTTCCCCTGCTCCGCAGCGGCCCGGAACCGGCCGCGGCCTTCGACCGTCCGGCACGGCGCGATGGCACTGCGCCCCTCCACCGCGGCCCCGCTCCGACCGCAGTGCTTTCGTGGTTCACCAGCGTGGAGCGACAGTGCCATGTCTCTGGTTCGTCTTCAACGGCGCGGCGTGACGACGCCGCGTCTTTGGTTCGTCTTCAACGGCGCGGCGTGACGACGCCGCGTCTTTGGTTCGTCTTCAACGGCGCGGCGTGACGGCGTCGTGCTTCTCCCCCTTTCCTTATCAATTCCCGTGCGGTTCTTCTGCACCGCGTTGCCTTGATCGTGCCACAACAAACAAACCAACAAGGGGGAGGAGGGTCGGTCGTGTTCGTGTCGTCTGACCTCCTCCCGTTATTGCGATAGAATGCGGCTCAAAAGAAAAGGAGAAAACGACGGAAGTATTTATGAACTATCAAATAAAATAAAACCCCACCTCAACGTTGTCGTCGAACGAGAGTTCGTCGTGGAATTAACAGTCGCGGAAGAAGAGGATCGTCATGGAAGGAAGCATCACAGAAGGAATGTCATTGGTGTTAGCTGATCTCCAAGGGAGGCAACTCTCACCGTCGTCCACCGTCGGAGGTCGGTGTTCTTCGTCGGCGGTGGTGCGTTCTTCACGTTCTTCGTCGAAGGGCAAATAATCCTCAAGACCACTCTTTTTCCCCCAAATTCTTAACACAACAAAAACCCAACCATCATAAAATAATTCCTTCCCTTATTTTATTATCATATCATAAGAATTTTAAATTCAAAAGAAAATAAATGAACAATTAATTCAATGAATTAATTGTAATGATTTGACCTCCCAAATTAATGAGATGTTTCTTAACTAGAATAAATGAATGGTTTGACTTCATTAAAAGGGGGTGCGGGTGCGTTACATAGATGGAAATAAATAGTGGGGCTCGTGCGGCCCCACCTCATAAATATCATACCAAGTGGGTAGGATACTGTGGGTCCCACCTTATCCGCTTAACTTAGGTTAATCCGCCTTATGTGAAATAAAATAAATTTTCGCACCACTTTTATTTTATTCCTTAACATAACCCCCCAAAAAATTAAAAATCACACCCAAGCAAACGCAACTCTGGAAAAGAAGTTTCTAAGATAATACCGGCACTTAGATTCCATCGGTGCCCTCATAATTTGATTTCGAGCACCGATTCAAGAGTTATAAAAACCCACTCATTTGTTCTCTGAACTTACCCGAGCTAAATTTCAGAAAATGATTCTGGGCACACCGGGCTTCGGAATCAGGTTCCGTCAGAAACTGCATTCTTTTAAAATTCCCAAGAAAATTAAGGAAAAATTTTCCTTGATTTTTTTGGGTCTTTACATCACTCCCACCCCAGGGCTTTACATCCCTATAAAGATACATCATAAACTAGGGAAACAAATGTGGGTACGTAGCACGCATCTGAGCCTCCCGCTCCCAGGTGATCTTCTTGAGGTTCCCATGCTAATATATGAAGCACACTAGAGGAATAGACCGTCCACATAGGACTCGCACCTGTTGATCCTAAATCTCTACAGGGACCTCCGAAAAAGTTGCCCCATCATCAACGTCCATCTCCCCATGGTCAATGATATGCATCGGGTCGTGTACGTATCTCCCCTGCTGAGATATGTGGAAGATTTCATGCACCCAGTGAAACTGAGGTGGTAGAGCCAGGCGATAAGCCAACTCGCCAATCCTGTTGAGGACCCGGAACGGTCCGATGAATAGAGGAGATAACTTGTCGCCTTGGCCAAATCTCCGTAATCCACATCGAGGTGAGACCCGCAACAAGACGTGGTCTCCATCCTCGAACTCCAGTGGCCACTGCCTCCTGTCAGCATAAGACTTCTGCCAGCTCTGAGCTGTCCTCATCCGCTCCTGGATGATCTGGACCCTCTCTATCATGGCCTGGACAATCTCCAGTCCAACAAGTGCTGACTCCCCAGGATCTGTCCAGCACAAAGGAGATCTGCAAGGTCGGCTGTACAACGCCTCGTATAGTGCCATAACGATGGTGGAGTGGTGTCTATTGTTATACGTGAACTCCACCAAGGGTAGCTGGTCCTCCCATATGTGACCAAAGTCGAGGACACATGTGCGGAGCCTGTCCTCGAGAGTCTGAATGGTCCTCTCCGTCTGACCATCTGTCTGAGGGTGAAAGGCAGTGCTCAGACATAGCTGCGTCCCGAACGCCTCCTTCAACCCCATCCAATGCTAGGAAGTAAAGAGATCATCTCGATCAGAGACAACAAATGATGGAACAACATGAATCTGTACATTCTCCTGAACGTAGAGACCCCCCAAGATCTCTACAGAGCCCTGCTCTCCGATGGGTAAGAAGTGTTCCGACTTGGTGAGTCGGTCGACAATAAACCAAATGGAGTCGTGGCCTCTGGAAGTGTGTGGAAGTTCAGTCACGAAGTCCATAGATATGTCGTCCCACTTCCAATCCGGGTCCTCAAAGGGTTGTACCAAGCCTGCTGGTACCTGGTGCCCTGCCTTCACCTGTTGGAAGGTGAGGCATCGTGAAACGAACTCTGCTACAGCCTTCTTCATGCCCAGCTACCAGTGCTGTCGTCTGAGATCCTGGTACATCTTCACCAGTCCAGGATGTACCCCCAAAGGAGAAGTGTGAATCTATCTCAGAAACTCCTCTTGTAAAGCAGCTGGTACCATGGTACGACCTCTGAAAAGGAAATCATGCCCTCATCCCATGGAAAATCCATCAGGTTCCTGTCCTGAGGATATCTGTGCACGCTGCGTCTCATAGTCAGCGTCCCCACGTTGTGCCTCTCTGACCCGCTGCAGTAGTGGAGGAGTGTCTGTGAGTGACTGAAGGAAGGATTCTCCATCTCTATCCACAAAGGATATCTGCAAAGTGGATAGCTGCTCTGCCGCCTCCCAAAGTAGCTGAATGCCCGTCCTCCTGCTGAGAGCATCGGCTACCACGTTCCCCTTCCCAGGAGTATAGACTATCTCAAAGTCATAGTCAGGGAGGAACTAGAGCCATCGCCACTATCTCAGGTTCAGGTCCTTCTGAGAAAAGATGTACCTGAGACTCTGATGGCCAGAAAAGACTACAAAGCACTCGCCCATTAGATAGTGTCGCCATGTCTTCAGAGGAAAGACCACTGCTTCTAAGTCCAGTTCATGGGTAGCGTAGTTCTACTCATGTGGCCTCAACTGAAGTTATCCATAGGTGATCACTGCCCGCTCCTGCATTAGGACACATCTGAGTCTGGTCCCTGATGCATCGCAGTAGACTACGTACCCTACTCCCTCCTCCGGCAACCTCAAGATAGGTGCGCTGGTCAATCGCTGTCTCGGCTCTTGAAAGCTCTGCTGACATCTGTCTTACCACACAAAGCATTTCCCCTTCTTCGTCAAAGCTGAGAGTGGTGCCACAACTCTGGAGAAGTTTGGAACAAATATCCTATAGTATCCAGCTAGTCCAAAGAAACTATGCACAACCGTCACGCTCCTGGGTGGCTCCCAAGCTAGCACTGCCTCGGTCTTTTCAGGATCCACCAAAAGTCCTGCCTCAGAGATGACGTGTCCAAAAATTGGACCTCACATATCCATAACTAAAACTTTGAGAGCTTTCCATAAAGCTGGTGCTCTCGGAGTGTGTCAAGTACAACCCGCAATTGGTTATCATGCTCCTCCTCAGTCATCGAGTAAATCAAAATGTCGTCGATGAAGACTATGAAAAATTGATCGAGGTATGGCTGAAAGATCCTGTTATTGAGGCCCATGAACACTGTGGGAGAATTGGTTACGCAGAAGGGCATAACCAAGAACTCATAGAGGCCATACCGACATCTGAAGGTCGTCTTCTGCACATCCTCATCCCGAACTCTGAGATGATGATAGCCTGACCTGAGGTCTATCTTTGAGAACCACCATGCTCCCTTGAGCCGATCGAAGAGGTCATCAATCCTCGTTAGCGGATACTTGTTCCTCACTGTCACCTGGTTCAGGCGATGTTATTCGACACAAATTCAGAAGCTCCCATCCGCCTTCTTGGAGAACAATATCAGGCAATCCTAGGGTGAAACATTGGGTCAGATGAATCCCTTTTTCTTGAATGTCCTCCAACTGTACCCGTAGCTCTCTAAGCTCAGCGGGGGCCATCCGATATGCTGGAGTGGATATCGGGGTTGTCCCGGGGTACAGATCAATATAAAATTCTACCTGTCTGCGAGGAGGTAGTCCTGGAATGTCATCGGGGAAAATGTCCGCATACTGATCCACCACTGCCGTAAAACCAGGACTCCGCAAGTCAACTGCTCCTATGATGAGGCTAGACAACTGATGAGTGATGGGTTGCCCTCTCCTCTGTGAGAGTCCATCCCGTGCTACGAAGGATCCATTTTCGCCGGAGAAGGTGAACCTGCTCCCATCGGTGCGTACACATCGCACCTTGTGCCTAATACAGTCAATCTGAGCATGGGCTATAGATAACCAATCTATGACCAAGATGACATCGTAAGGCCTCAACACTGCTACAAGAAGATCACAGCCAAAGCTCTCGCCTCCTAGAGTAAGCTCACACTGCCGACACTAGTGCATAATCGTAGATTCTTCTCCCGTATGAGTCTCTAGCCGTAAGGATCGAGCCAACAACTCCGTCGGAATCTCTGAGCCCCGAACAAGGGCAGTGGCTGTGAAATAATGACTTTCTCTTGTGTCTATATGAACTGCAGCAAGGGTAGAATAGACACAAATAGTACCTCAAATCATCTCAGGCGCGCTGTAGTCGTAGGCCTCCACTGCCTAGAGTTG
This sequence comes from Viscum album, assembly GCA_963277665.1. NCBI lineage: Eukaryota > Viridiplantae > Streptophyta > Magnoliopsida > Santalales > Viscaceae > Viscum > Viscum album. Next base: position 1,424,519,520 of record OY728142.1, on the reverse strand, counting down.
TGCTTGTCTCTGCCCGCCAGCTCCCTATGGTCGCGGTGGACCTCCTGGTGGTGGTGGTGGTAGAGCCTCAAAGCGTCGCCCACCACATGCTGCTCGGCCAGCTCCTCTGCCTCGTCTGCCTGCTCCCTGCGGACTTCCATGGTCGACCCTCTGCCTCTGCCTAGGCGGCCCCTCAACCGTCTGCTGCTCCTCGGCACTGCGGGTCGGGCAGTCATGAGCCATGTGGCCCTGCCCGCCACATGTGTAGCATTGTCTACCTCTCGATAGACTAACATCTCGCTGTGTTCCCCGCACTGCTAAGCCAGTGTCCTGAGGTCGTCTGCCTGAGGGTCTGGTCTGCCTGGACCCATGAGTCATCCGTCGACTTCCTACTATAGAGGACTCTGGTACGTGTCGCCCCGCGGTAGGTCTCGCTGCTGATGAAGACTCATAAAGGAATCTCTCGATCAAAAGGGCTCGCTCCAGTACTCCTCCCAAAGTCGGAATGCAGAGGGAGATCAGAGATGCCCTGATCTCATTCCTCAATCCTAGCTCACAGGTACGGGGCACAGAAGAATGGGTCTCGTACCATGTCTATTGAGTAGTGCGAGAGATCGGTAAATCTCGCCGAGTACCGGGTGACCGTCAAGCTGCCCTGCCGCAGCTGTAGAAGCTCCTAGATGCGCACCGCACTGAGGGTGGCTGGGAAGAACTCCGAGCAGAAGAGGATCTCAAAGTCCTTCTAGAGAAGAGATGCCTCATCGTGCACATGGATCATCAATCTCCTCCATCTGCCTGCTGCCACATGCAGTAGGCTCGCTGCGAGGATCACCATGAGGTCTGCTGGTGTCCTCACTGACCTGAAAACCCGTACAACTGCCTCTTACCAATCCTCGGCTGCCTGGGGGTCCGTCTCCCCGAGGAACCTGGGGGTCACTGGCACTGAAACTCGTGAAGTGCACTAAGGCGAAGTGCATCGTCAGTGGCTGGGGCTGGTAGCATCGGTGGATTGGAGGGTAGAGGTACCGCCGGTGCCTCAGCTGTCAAAGGGCCCTATACCGAGGCCTCATCGCTCAGTGGGTTGTCGTCACACACAACTCTCGGAACCCTAGCTGGCTGCCGTCGTGGGGCAATCCTGGAAAGAGACCGGTGTGTCATGGTCAGAACAGTATACCTTGTGAGTTGACACAAAGTAATCACAATGAAAACATGAAACACACATGCAATCAATTTTTCCGTGCATTAAGTAGGAAATCAGAAGTCAGGGTCCTGGTGTACGGATACGTCGGCCGCCGCACCAACACTGGACTCCCTGGACAGATAACCACACCCAATACGCTTAACACTATTTCATGACATAGAAAATGTTTAGAGTCCAAAGTTCTGCAGTATAACTGAACTCCTCTAATATCAATTTGTCACGACCCGTCCTCGGGGCCCGTGTCGTGACTACCCCAAGCCCGCCTTCCATAGGCCAGGGGATGGCGACTAGCAGCAAGGTGTACAACAGTAAATGCGGAATAGTTAGTGGGCCAGAATACAAACCCAAACTGAAAGTAATGTATGACTAGAAAGGATAAACAGCAACTGAAAGTAAAGCCACAGCCTCGAGCCGTCCACTGTAACTCCCACCTAAAGGTTGGGTACAGATATCCTCCATAGCTCCTCGGTTCCAGCCGTCCGCTCCAAGTACATCTCGCCCAGTGGTCCACCTCCGAGTACCGAACTGCTCCACAAGCCTCAACTGCAATCAGCGTTGTCCGTCGTCTGCAATCAGCACAACGTAGTGCGGGCATAGCCCGTGCAGGGGTGAGTATAAGCTATACAATAGGGACCCCGAGACCCCCGAAGGTCTCCTAGAATCCACAAAAGTTTATCCAAAAAGGAAGATACAATCACAAAGTAAAATCCGAATCTACTTAGGTATATGCCCATACATATACCTAAGTCATCAATTCTAGTCTCTCCAACCTCCGAGCCCAAGTTCGATCACATCCACATAGGAAACAAAACGTAATACACGCAGGATAGCACAACACAATCCACACAGGAAAGCAAAGAAAGATTCAGCTCACACAGGTATACTTCTTCGTATGATGATAGAGATGATCAGATATATCCACTGATTAATCTAAGCCATCAGACCCACAAAGGATTGATATGTACTAACCTCCACTATGACCCACAAAGGATCTGACCCACAGATGATCGATAGGTAACTAACCCCTGCAATGACCCACAAAGGATCAGACCCACACAGGATCTGTAGGCGCTGGCCCACACAGGACCGCTGAGCGCTGACCCACACAACATCTGACCAACACAGGATCGGTAGCATTGATCCACGTAGGATCGCTGAGTGCTGTAGTCGTCTTCGTCGAATCGATGGAGGATTTCTGCACAGTCTTCATGGCTGTCGCAGTCGCAGCCAACTCTAGGGTTCCGGCACACAACAAGCACATTTTGGAGGGTCTGATCCACGAGCCGAAGGACTAATACATCAAATGACACGTAGTCCGGATTTGACGTATCCAAAAGTTCTGTATCGTCAACAAAAACTCAACACGAGAGACGGCGCATCGATCGGATGCCCGGTCTGAATGTTATTGGATTTTTTGTCCCAGGGGCCCGGTTGGTTTTTAAGTCAAAACCAACCCGACCGTAATCCAACTGCGTCCAAACCTCGAGCGTAGTAAGCCAAAATGTCCGTCTCACTTAGAGTAATCCAACAAAGACGATGACACATCAATCGGACGTCCGGAACTCAATTTATAAGCGTTTCCACTCTGAGGCCCCGGTTGGTTTCATGTACGAACCAACCCGGCCGAACCCAATGTTCTCCGAAACCTTGAGTGCGATATACTAAAAATATCTCCTTGATCCAAGGATCACATCACAACTGATGGTGCATCGATCAGAGGCCCGTAGCTCAAGTTATGGGCAACAGACCGAAAGAGGTTCAGTATTAGGGGGTTCGGGCCCGGTCCGACCCTGCCCGATACCCCCAGGGTCTGCCCGAAACGGGTTGACCCGAAATGGGTCCGGGTCCGGCCCATTTGGGCGTGGCCCTGCCCGGCCTGGGCGAAACCAGGCTCAGCGGCCAGGCGCGCTGGCCTGGTGGCTCAGCCGAATGGCCGAGCCGTTCAGATACGGGGGGCACTTCCCCCCGTGTGTAGAAACTGTGACCCCTTAATGGGGCCGCTCACGTTCGACCAGTTGGGGGTTTTGAACCCCCAGTTCTTCCACGGTCCGTCCGGACCGCTCTGGCCGGTCGGCTTTTGGGGCCATAGGACCAGCAAGGCCAGTCCCCCTACTCCACTGCCGGTGGCCCGGAACCGGCTGCCGATTCCCCTGCTCCGCCACGGCCCGGAACTGGCCGCTGCCTTCATCCATCCGGCGCGGTGTGACGGCACTACGCCCCTCCGCTGCGGCCTCACTCTAGCCGCGGTGCTTTCATGGTTCACCGGAGTGGCATGACGACGCCGCGTCTCTGGTTCATCTTCTACCACGTGGCGTGATGGCGCCATGTCTTTGGTTCTACTTCAACGGCATGGCGCGACGATGCCGCACTTCTCCCCCTTTCCTTTTCAATTCCCGCGCGGTGCTTCGGCACCGCGTTGCCTTGCTCGTGCCGTAAAAAACAAACCATCAAGGGGGAGGATGTTCAGCCATGCTTGTGCGGTCCGACCACCTCCCGTTATTGCAATTTCAAGCAGCTCAAAAGGAAATGAGAAAACGATGAAAGTATTTATGAACTAACAAAAAAAAAATAAAACCCTACATCGACGTTGTCGTCGAATGAGAGTTCATCGCGGAAATAACTGTCGCAGAAGAAGAGGATCGCCGTGGAAGGAAGCATCATGGAAGGAATGTTGTAGGCATTAGGTGATCTCCAAGGGAGGCGTCTCTCGCCGTCGTCCACTGTCGGAGGTCGGCGTTCTTCGTCGGCGGCGGTGCGTTCTTCGCGTAATTCGCCGAAGAACGAAGAATCCTCAAGACCTCTCTTTTTCTCCCAAAGTCTTAACACAACAAAAACCAAACCATCATAAAATAGGTCCTTCCCTTATTTTATTATCATATCATAATAATTTGAAATTTCATAGAAAATAAACGAACAATTAATTCAATGAATTAATTGTAACGATTTAACCGCCCAAATTAATGAGACGTTTCTTAACCAGAATAAACGTACGGTTTGAATTCATTAAAAGGGGGTGTGGGTGCGTTACTTAGAAGGAATGAAATGGTGGGGCTCATGCGGGCCCCACCTCACAAATATCCTACCAAGTGGGTAGGATATTTTGGGACCCACCTTTTCCGCTTAACTTAGGTTAACCGCTTTAAGTGAAATAAAATAAATTATCACACCACTTTTATTTTATTCCTTAACTTAACCCCAAAAAAAATTAAAAACAACACCCGAGAAAACACAACTCTGGAAAAGATGTTTCTAAGATAATACCGGCGCTGTGATTCCATCGGTGCACTCAGAATTTGATTCCGGGCACCGGTTCAATAGTTAGAAAAACCCGCTCGTTCGTTCACTGGACGTAACTGAGCAAAATTTAGTAAAATGCTTCTAGGCACATCGGTCATCAGAATCAGGTGTTGTCAGAAACTGCGTTCTTGTAAAATTCCTAAGAAAATTAAGAAAAACATTTCCTTGAATTTTTCGGGTCTTTACAACAATACATTATCCCTTGAGTGTAGTATTATTTTCTAAAGCCTCAGTCAAACACAGTATCCATGTAGTGTACTTCCTGTGGACAGGTAATTAGTCTATAACATAAACCATTATTTCATATATAAATAATAATTCATAACTTCATGAACATAAAACACATTTGTGAATAATGAATCGTTTTTAAACAATTTACAATTACAATGATTCCTACAGGCCTTCAAAGCCAAAACATGAAACAAAAATTCCTATCCCCTTTTCACATGAATAATATTAAATAAACTAAACACCTTCATTAAATATTTTTAAATGACCCTTTTCAAAACATGGGTAGTTATCATTGAAAAAACGAGGCACATAGACATATTGTTCCTTGAAGAACAATTAATGAGCTAATGGTACATTTTCAAGAATGTGGTCACCACACACACATTTCAAATCAACTCCTAATATACATTAAAACTCACATTTTATTATCCATCAGGAGGTGAATACATCATTTAAAAATATAAAATTCCTCACATTGACACCCAAAAATATGTTCAACAAAATGAATAATGTTAAAATCCATATCATGAAACCCTTATTATTTTTAAAAAAATGAACTCCTAAAACAACATAATAGAGCCTATTAAAATTATAAACAGATTATTTATATTTTATACCCATTACCCCTTTTATTATTTAAACAAACTTGATAATGATCTTACTTGATTTAATCTCACCTACCAAATACTTTAATTAATCCAAGGATGTAACAGTTCCACTGATGATAAATGTGGTATACAAAACATAGAAAATAAAATTAATTAACAAGACATTGGGTGAAGTTTGTATACCACATTAATTAATAATGAATCATTCCAAAAACATTTCCAAAGCACTAAGGACTTGTTGGGGCTCTCCCAATCATCAAATTAACCCCTAGGCACACAAGCAACCACTCCACAATCACCAAAGTAGTAGTTTTACTCCCAAAATAATTAAATATTTATAAAAATTATTACTAATTTATTAAACAAATCCAAAATTGTAATAGTTTATAAAAACTCGTCGGGTCATTGTGAGACAATGAAACTAATTGTGACAACTCACCAAATTCTTGTCATATCAAAATTACCACATTGTATGCCAAACACATAAGAGTAGACACCAATTGAATAATTAATTATTTAAAATAATTATGAAAAAACTAAAAAAACATCCCATGAACATATAACTCGACATAATTCCATGTAATGATGTGTAGAATCCTCCATTGGGTCTCTTAAACTAAAAAAAATGTATATTTAGAAGGAAATATTGACACAGTGTACTAGAAAACTATTCAAAAATATATAAACTAGAGAACATCAAAATTAGATATAAAGGAGATGTGGAATAAATAAAACCACCCAAGGAGAAGGAATCACCTAATATACAATGAATCACCATAAAACACCCACAAAAACAAAGGATGGAAGGAATTTGTAACAACCACAATTATCATAAATTTTTATTTTTATTTAATGAATTAAAATTCCCAAACATATTTATTACGTAAAACACCACTACAATATTGTGCTATATGCAACACTAGAATGGCATTCGTTACACACAACACTCTGTTTTATCAAAACTGAGAAATATTATTTACACAATCATTATACCCAAGATGGTAAAAAGTAGTTAGATTAATAATAATAAAAAACAATACAATATTCTTTATATTGTTTTTACATAAATAAAAAATGTTTATAATAAAATGAAAAAATTTTGGTAAGGTATTTTCTTGTTTTGACAGTACTATTTTTTCACATTAAATGATTTTTATGTGTTATTTTTGAAAATAGTAATTGTCTTAAAAAAATTAGAAAATGAATATGAAAATATATAAGTCAATTTTAATTAAAATATTTAGAAATAGATATTAGGGGATTTTTTTATTTTTTTATTTTTTTAATTTTTTTATTAAGAGTGAATAAAACTGGATTTTAATTCACTATTCCCGTTTCGATTAGTTTATTTATTTTGTTACATAATATTTTAATTTTATAAAAAATATAATTAGATCAATTATATATGTATATATATTAGTCCAATTATGTTAATTGTAAGAAATTGAATATAGAAATGAAGTATAAAATACTTTTAAACTTTTGATCATTTTCACTTTTAAAAACTATTTCACTCAATACCTTATATTAGATTAATATTAAAATATTGTATTCCTCTTATATGAATGGAATATAGAATAATATATTATATAGTTAGAATCATAATAATTTATAATATCTAATATTTTAATAAAATATTCATAATAAGGTGTTAAAATAGAAATAATAAAATGCCATTATTAAAGTAAAGAGGAGTTTATCGTCCGGTTAATATAGAAAGATAAGAATGAACATAACCTAAAATGTATTCCAAGTTTTTTAAATTAATTTATTTGAATCATTGAAATTAGAATATAAATATTTTTTGAATTTCATGCTACATTCAATTTTATATTACACAAATAATAGGTTATGTAATGAAAAATTCAAAATAGATACTTCTATTATTTATAATATATATAAATAGTTAGGATATGAAAATAGACCAAATATGATTAGATATATATACCAATTTTAATGATAAATTACCTTATGATGATAATAATTTATATTTACTTTTATGAGATAAAATAATTACATTAAATGATTATGATATTATATCACATTAATCATTTAGTTAATAATTAAATAAAATTAATGATTCCAAAAATTATAAAAGTGAAGTAAATTGAATGAATTATTATATTAAATTATTTTTATAGAAATATATAATTTTATAATTGGGTGAAACTAATTTATTTTAATTTCAGTTTTTCCTTCATATTTTTAGTTTCAATATAAATAAAGAATTATAAAATTAGAATTAATATTATTATATAAATAATGATTTTATATAAATTCATTTAACATTCTTTAAAATACTATATTATATAAATTCTTGTGTAGATGTTATTAAATTTAATATATAGTTCATTAATAGAACAAATTTTATATTATAATGACTATATTGACATTTGAATAGTTAAAATTAATTTATCGTAGTTACGGTTAAATATATATTTTTCACACTACATGTGCTTGTGTTAATCAATTTTTCATAACACATTTTTTATTTTATAAATTTTATGTAATATTTATAATATGTGGGTCATTTTATTAAATTATTCATTTAATTTAGTCTTAATCGATGAATTATTATGTTAGAAAAGTAGTTACCCTAGTGAAACCCCGAAGTAGAAAATTGGGGAAAATCATATGTTTTGAAAATTATGTTTAAAACTTTAGTTTCAATGTGTAATTGATATATGGATCAACCATATAATTCTAATAACTTTATTTATTATAATTGGGTCCACTTGAGGTATTTTTTACCTCCTTGTTGTGAATTCTATTTAGTATTTACATGTCACGACCCGTACCCCGTGTCCCATTTCGTGACTACCCCAAGCCCTCCTTCCATAGGCCAGGGGCTGGAGACTAGCACCAAAGGCATAATTCCCTAAAATTGGGATGGAATTGCCTTTATAATATGTAAACACACATAGAAACAAGCACACAACTGCACAAAACACCATGTAAACTATATAAAAAAATTGCTGAATGTAAATAGGGGACTAAATACAAGCACAACGGTAAAGGTATAAGTACAACTAAAATGAAATACAACTGAAAAAAGAGAAAAGAAAGATACTGGATAGTCCTCCGAGGTTTCTTCCAGAAGGGTTGGTACATATCGCATTCTCAGTCCTAGATTTCCATCCGAATCCTCTGGGTACTGACATGCCATATGGTCCACCTCCGGGTACCATTCAGTCCTGGTACTCTCAGCCTCTGTCAGCGCTTTCCGTCGTCTGCTTCCAAAACAACGAAGTGTAGGAATAACCCATGCAGAGGTGAGTATAACGATACTCAGTAGGGACCCTGAGACCCTCACGGTCAAACAAAAACTAACAAGGATAATCCAAAATGTATGAAATCCACATATAACCATACATAGGTATATGAACAAACATATGCCTAAGTAATCATGTGATCCATCTCAATCATGAGGGGAAAACAGAAAAAAATTATTCAGATCAACCAGGATTTTATTCACATTATCGAAACCTCAACTACTGGAGAACTCCTGCTCAATCGAGTACAGTGGGCCTGCCACAAAAAAAATGTGCTTCCCACTAACCATGGAATACTGAGTTACTCCTCCTATCAAGAACCGTAGGATTGCTCCATCACACAGAGGTTCTCCCCACTATGGGTCTTCCACGTCACTATACGAGCTCTCCCTCATAGCTTGTAGAGTTATCCTTTTTTCGAGTACTGTGGGTATGCCACATCATAATGTGCGATCCTCCACCGTGGGTCTATCGTGACACTAAGGAACTCCCCACATGGCTAGTAGAGTCACTCTGAGAAAAACTGTCAGCAGTCGTATGGTCTCAGCCAACTACTAGGTCTCTACACTACCCTCACTCGTCTCCGAGAGATTCCGCTCCATGACCTACTATATGATACACCAAATATCTCGAAGAACCTTGAAGAAATATCTCAATGATCTGCCATGTCATCGGTTAATCAACACAAAAGACATCACGTCAATCGGGTGCCCGGTCTGTTAGTTATTAGCCTTTTGGTTTGGGGGCCCGGTTGGATTCATGCATGATCCATCCTGACTGTATCTTAACTATATCCCCTCCTCTAGTGGGGTATTCTCAAAGAGACCTCTTTCCTCCAAGATTACCAGAACCACTGACGGTTCATCAAACGTACTAATGGTGCTAAAGATATGGCCAAAACAAAGTAAGGAGTGGTCGTGGGCCTGGGTCTGGACTGACACGGTTGGATAGACCTGACCCGAAGCTATCTGGCCCACCCCGTGGGTCTTCCCCGGCCCACTAGGCCCAACCCAACATGTCACGAGGGGCCGTGGAGGGCACACACTGGCCGTGTGGGCACAGATAGGCTGTGAGGGACTGGACCAGCCGCAGGTCATCGTGAGGGTGGTTTGTCCTGGAGGGCGCCGTGAGGACGGCTGGGCCCGGGGTGCGAGGATGGTTTGGCACTGTGGGCCGTAGGGGCATGGCTTGGGGAAACTCAGTATTGGGGTTGGTGTGGAACGACCTGGGCCAGTTCTGCTAGCAGGAGGCATGACTAGGTCCAGGAGGCCTGTTCAGCAAGGGTCAGTCAAGGGGTGTGAGAGGCCGAGATACAGGTGGTGGTGTGGCCGGTTCAGTTAGCAGGTGGAGCAAGCCGATGGCGTGGGGAAGGTATGACCTGGAGGGACGGATCGCCGGGGGCCGATGCAGGTCACGGTGGCCACGATTGGTGGTTTTGTTTCCTTCTTCGCCTTCGTCATCTTATTTTATTCCGAAGAACACCACAATGTAGAACGACAGAGGGGTTGGGCCATGTAGGTTTGGCCAACACCATCCTCACTTAGAGTTTCCACATGCGGTTCACAAGAACGAAGTAAAGAACATCAACAATGATCTTCAACAATTTAATCATTCACAATCCTGCACAAGAGAAAAAGGGAGTATGTGGAAAGTTGTAAACAAATATCATTAAACCCTTGAATCATATTTTTTATTGATGATGATGAGGAGGGAAGGTTTTTCATTGAAGAAGTCCCACATCGAAAGCCTCTTAAAGGTGCTTCCAAAGAAGATGTTGAAGATGGTCCTCAATGGCGTTCTTCGTGGAGGAAGCATTCTTCATTGGAGAGAATTATCCTCCAAGTGTTTGGAGTCACATCACTTTACCAGTGCTTCGTCGCTTGGTGATGTTATCTCAAATCCTCCTCCCAAGATCCCTATATATATGAAGGTAGGGAAGGTAGGTAATGATCGTGGAATTTATGACAGTTCATTAATTAAAAACATTCCAAAATTCCAATGATGTTGTTACTTAATTTAAAAAGGGGAATCAAATTAACTAAGTTGGCATAATTAAAAAGGTGTGTTGGAACAACTAAATTTGTAGAGGTGTTGAAGAGGCTCCCTCCACATTTATGAGGGGGTTGAGATGTTTTCCACTCCTCACATTAATAGGGGTCGGGTGGTCCCCAAAAAAATTAATCAAGAAGTGGAGGTTTTGTTCTAGTGGACCCCACCCTTGAACGTCTACAAGGTGGGTGGTTACAACAAAATAAAATAAAATATGAGCTTATTTTATGTTATTATTTCCACAAAAACCCACAAACTATATTTCCCTCTTGACCCAATGTCGTCGAGATGAGAGTCTTGTTACACAAAATTAGGAACTGCGAGTTGAACGGTGTCCTATGATTACAATTCTGAGAACATATTCAAAATTTAGAAAAACCCGCACACACGTTTACTAAACGTACCCGAAAAAAGTTCAAAAATTTATTCTGGGCACTTCATGTCTCGAAATCATGCACCGTCAATTATCACAGACTCGTAAAATTCCAATTTAAGTTAAAAAAATTACATGGAAATTTTGGGTCTTTACATTCTCTCCACCACAGGCTTCACGTCCCCGTAACCCACAACTCATACTAAGGGATCAAGTGGGGGTACTGAACACACATCTGAGCTTCCCGCTCCCATGTGTTCTCTTGGAGGTTCATGTGCTACCAACAAACGTGCACCAATGGTATCAACCTTCCATGATGGACCCACTCTTGTCGATCCTCAATATCAAATAGAACCTCCATTAAAGTCACCCCATCATCAACATCCATCTCACCATGGTCCAGGATGTGAGAAGTTTCATGCACGTATCTCCTCAGCTATGATACGTGGAAGACATGGTGAACCCGGTGCAACTGAGGTGGAAGAGATAAGCGGTATTCCACCTCACCGACTCTACTGAGGACCTGAAAATGTCCAATGTACATCATAGATAACTTTCCACCATGTCAAAATCTCCACAAACCTTATCGAGTTGAGACCCATAGAATGACGTGGTCACCATCCTCGATCTCTAGATGTATTTTTCTCCTGTCGGCATATGACATCTGCATGCTCTATGTATTCTTCATCCACTCCTGGATGGTCTGCACCTTCTTCGTGGAATCCCATACCATCTCTGGTCCCACGAGTGCTAACTCCCATGGGTCTGTCCAGAAGAAAGGTTATCTTCAATTTCATGCATATAACCCCTCAAAATGTGTCATCCCAATGGTAGAGTGATAGCTGTTTTTGTACGAAAACTCCACCAAGAGCAAGTGATCCTCCCAGCTATTACCAAATTCTAGGTAACGAACACGGAGCATTTCCTCAAGGGTCTGAATGGTTTTCTCAGTCTGACCATCCATCTGAGGATGGAAGGCGGTTCTCAAATGAAGCTGCATCCTGAAATCCTCATGAAACCCCTTCCATTTCCAGGAAGTAAATCGTGTGTCATGATCGAATATAATTTTCTATGGTACTTCTTGTATCCTCACAATCTCCTGCACAAAAAGGATTCCCAGGCTCTCTACTGAACCCTGCACTTTGATCAGTAGGAAGTGGGATGACTTGGTGATTTGGTGGATGATCACCCAAATTGAGTCACATCCCCACGATTTAAATGGAATTCATCTCACAAAGTCCATGGATATCATATCCCACTTCAACTTTGGGACCTCTAAATGCTGGACCAGACCTGCTGGTTCTTGATGCCTCGCCTTCACTTACTGAAATGTGAGGCATCATGAGAAAAACTCTACAACTACTTTCATTATTCCCAGCAACCAGTGCTATCGTCAAAGATCATGGTACATATTCACTACTCCTGGATGTACTGCTAGAGGGGATGTGTGGAATTATTTTAATACTTCCTCATAAAGTTACACTGTTACCATGGTACGTCCTCGGAAAATGATGACGTGCTCCACCCCTTCCGAAAATCCATCAGGTTCCTACCTTGTGGATATCTGAGCACGTCGAGCCTCATAGTCAGTGTCCCCATGCTACGCCTCCATAACAAGATGAGGAGGTGGTGGAGTGATTGTAAGAGACTGTATAAAAGATGCTCCATCATGTTCCACGAAGGATATCTTCAATGTGGCCAGCTGCTCCATCGCCTCACCTAGCGGCTATATATCATATCTCAAATAGATTGCATCTTCAACAACATTACCCTTCACAGAAGTATAGACTATCTCTAAGTAATAGTCTTTGAGAAACAAAATCCAACATCATTATCTCAAGTTCATGTATTTCTGGGAGAATATATACCTGAGACTCTTGTTATCAGAGTACATGGTAAAATGCTCACCCATCAAAGAGTGTTTCCACATATTCAAGGTGAATACCACTGCTTCTAACTCTAGGTCCTGAGTTATGTAGTTCTTCTCCTACTGTCTCTGCTATTGAGAACCATATGTGATCATTGCTCGCTCCTGCTTCATGACACATCCGATTCCATTCCATGATGCGTCATAGCAGACTACGTACCCGACGCCTTCCTCTACATGCCTCAAGCTGGGGGAACTAGTCAACTTGTGTCTCTGCTCATGAAAGATCTTCTCGCATATCATTGACCACACAAAGGGTTTCCCCTTATTTTTCATGGATGATAGTGGCTCTAAAACTCTAGAGAAATATATCACAAATCTCCCATAGTATTTAGCCAATCCCTAGAAGCTTTGTACCTCTGTCAAACTCGTAGGTGGCTCCCAAGTATGTATTTCATGAATCTTCGCTAGATCCACATCAACTCCAGCCTCTGATATGACATTCCCAAGAAAGTGAAACCCTTGGATCCATATATGACACATCGAGATATTACCATAATGATGGAGCTCTCAGAGTGTGTCAAGTACTAATCACAATTGGTAGCCATGATCCTCCTCACTAGTTGAGTAAACTAGAAATTTTTTCGATAAAGACTATTACAATTCGATCAAGATATGGCCGAAAGATCCTATCCATGAGTCCCATGAACACTATTAGAGCATTTTTTATGCAGAAATGAGTAACCAAGAACATGTATTTTTCATACCGAAATATGAAATATGTCCTCTACACATCCTAATCTTGAACTCTAAGCTGGTTATAGCCTGATCTAAGGTATATCATCGAGAACCATTATGCTCCCTTCAGCTAATCAAATAGGTTGTCAACCCTCGGGAGTGGGTACTTGTTTTTCACAGTCACCTACTTCAGGAACTGATAGTCAATACAAAGCCTCAACCTCCCATATGCCTTCTTGGTGAACAAAATCAGGGCTACCCTAGGTGAAACACTGGTCCAGATGAACCCCTTCCCCTGAAAGTCTTCCAGTAGTGCATGCGGCTCATTATGCTCTGTGGGAGCCATCTGGTATGCTTCTTTAGATATCGATGCCATCCCAGGGTACAAGTGAATGTAAAAGTCCACCTATCTGTGAGGAGGTATACATGGAACATCATCAGAAAAACATCCACGTACTGGTCCACCACTACAGGATAGCTTGGACTCTCCACATCAACAGTTCTGAGGGTTAGGTTAGTCATGTGATGTGTGATCGACTGCACTATCCTCTAGGTAAGCCTATCCTGCACTGAAATGGATCCCTTATCGTAGGTGAAGTTAAACCTAGTCCCATCCATGCAGATACACCTCAGATTGTTCCCAATACAGTTTGTTAGAGCATGGGTAGTAGAAAACACATCTATAACCAAGATGAAGTCGTAAAGCCTCGACACAACTACTAGGAGATTTTAGCTGATGCTCTGGCCTCCTAGAGTTTTCTCACACTGTCGACACCAGTGTATAATCATTGAATTTTCTATCAGATAAGTCTCTGGAATAAATATTGAGACAACAACTTTTTTGGAATCCTCATGCTCCGAACGAGGGAAGTGGCAATGAAAGTATGTCTGAATCCTTTGTCTATAAGTACTATAGCGATGGTGTATTAGACACATATCGTACCTCATATCATCTCTGGAGCACTGTGGTCATAGACCTTAGGTGCCTGGAGCTGATCTCTCTTTTGTCCACCTGCTCCCTACGGTCAGGGTGGACATATTGTTGATGCTGGTGGTAATAAATCTAATTGTCTCCCACTTCCAGCTACACGAAAATCTCTTTTTCCATGTCATCATCCTCCCTGCGGACCACCTAGATCAAATATCTGTCTCAGACTGGGCGGTCTTTTGACAATATTCTGATCATTCGTATGGTGGGTCAGATAGTCACGAGGCTTGTGACACTGCATGCCGCATGAGTAACACTGCCCTCTCCTGGCATATCTGACTCCGCGTCGGGTTCCCCGCACAATCGATCCTGAGTCATGCGGTCGTCAAGGTGTGGGTTTGGTCCTCTTGGACTTCTGTGATGTATGTATGCTGCCAGCTGCAGAATACATTTCTATAAGATGACTGGTGGTGGATCTTGTTGCTGGAGACTACTCAGTAAAGAAACTCTCCATTATGATGGCTCTCTCCAACAACCCCGCCTGCTTCGGGATGCTGAGTGGGATCACCGAATCCCTGATCTCCCGTCAGAGACCCTAAATGAAGCTATGGTCCCCAAATAATGGGTCCCTCACCATATCGGTGGAGTAGTGTGAAAGGTCTGTGAACCTCGCTGAGTATCGATCTGCAGTCATGCTTCCCTACTGCAGATGAAGCATCTCTGGAATGCGCACTGTGCGAAGAGTCTCTGGGAAAATATCTACATGAAACAGGCTCTCGATATCGGCCAAGAAAAGTGTCACCTAATCAATAACTTGGTGTATCAAGCTCCACCATCTTCCTGCTACTGCCTATAGATGGATGGAAGTAATAATCATAATGAGATCGGTTGGTGTCCCTACAAGTCGGAAAACACTATCCATGGACTACAGCCAATCCTCAGCCATAAGTGGGTCCGTATCTCCCCTAAAAAAAGGTGGACAATGGCGCTAGATCTCGTTCAATGGTCCCAAGAAGATTTCACCATCTGTTGCTGGGGCTGGTGGCATCAGTGGCCCAATGGGTATTAGTACCGCTGGTTCATCCGCTAGTGCCTCTACTTAAAGAGGGACCTGCACTGAAGCCTCGTTGAATGATGGAAAATATTTGAATACAACTCTGGGAACTCTAGCCAGCTATCTCTATGGGGGATTCCGGAAAAGAAATAGGTGCGCTACGGTCAAATGTTATACCTCGTGAGCTGACATGGTTGACCAGACTTAAAGAAAACTTTTGAAAACACACATGCAATTAGTTTTTTCATGCATTGAGTTGGAAATAAAAAGTCGGGCTTCTGGTGTATGGATACGTCAGCCACCGCACTAACACTGGACACCTTAAACTGAAAACCACACTCAATACACATAACATTATTGCATCATAAAAAATAAAGATCAGATTCCTATGTTCTGTGGTAGAACCGATTCCTCTGATACCAATTTTCATGACCCGTCCCACGGGGCCAGTGCTGTGACTACCCCATGCCCACCTCCCATAGGCTAGGGGATGGTGACTATCACCAAAGGTGTAATTCCCTAAAACCAGGAAGGCATTTCCTTTATATCCTATAAACACACACACAAGAAAAAACACAACTGGACGAAACACCATGTAAACTGTATAAAAAAGTGCACTGAAAATAAAAAGGGCCTTGATTACAAGCCCACAGTAATTTTACAAGTACAACTGAAATGCAATAAAAATGATGAAAGCGAATATAAATCTACTGGATCATCCTCTGAGGTTCCTACCTGAATGGTATGTAGAGATTTCCTCCTCAGAACTCCACGTCCGTTTGAATTCACCGGGTACCAACCCGCCATATGGTCCACCTACGGGTACCATCCAGTCCTAGTACTCTCAGACTCCATCAGCGTTTTCCATCTTCTACATCAAACACAACGAAGTGTGGTTGTAACTAATGCATGAGTGAGTATAACAATACTCAGTAGGCATCCCGAGACCCTCAATGTCTCCAAAAATACATCAAGGATAAACCAAACAGTATGACATCAACAGATAACATTACTTAAGTATATTACCATACATATACCTAAGATATCAAGTGATAAATTTCAATCATGAGGAAAACTTAGAAAAAAACTATCTCATCTCAACCAGGATTTTATTCACATTATCTAAAGCTTGCCACATGGAAAACTCCTTCTCAATCGATTACAATCGGCCTACTGTGACACCAAGTGCACTTCCCACTATCCATGGTCTACTAAGGATCTCCTCTTGTTGAGTACCATGGGTCTACCACGTAACACATAGGGGCTCCACACCGTGGGTCTGCCGCATCACCAAGCACCCTCCCCCTCGTAGCCTACAGAGGAACTCCTCCTATCTGTTACTATGGTTCTGTCGGGTCACCATGCACGCACCTCCACTATGGGTCTACTAGAACACAATGGAGTTCTCCACTGGGCTAGTAGAGTCACTCTGAGTCAAACTGTCAGTAGTCGTCAGGTCTCATCCAGTTACTAGGTCTCCACACTATACTCACTTGTATCCGAGAAAATCCGCTCCATGATTTATTGGTCTATACACACCTATCATGATTTCCCACGAATAAGTATCTCAAATGTCTGTCATGTCATAGGGGTGTCAACACAATAGACATTGCGTTAATCGGATGCTCGGTCTATGAGTTTTTAGCATTTTTATCCCAGGGCCCGGTTGGATTCGTGCATAATCCAACCTGACCATATGTCAACTATACCCTAAACTATAGTTGGGTATACTCAAATTGAACATCATACTCAAAGATTTCCAGCACCGATGATGGTTCGTCAAATGGACGTCCGGTTCCAATGATATGGCCAAAGGAAATTAAATGGTTGTAGTGGGCCTGGGTCCAATCCAACATGGTTGGACCAACATTTCAAGACCTAGTCTGGCCCAACCCTGTTCTAGTCGACCAGGCCGGACCCATTGGGTCCGACACATTGGGTTCGTCCCGGCCCGCTTCGCCCAGCCTAGCAGGCCGCGAGGGATCGCGGAGGGCCAAGAGGGTTCAGACCGACCGCAGGTTGGTGCGAGAGCAGTTCAGCCCAGAGGGTACCACATGGGCGGCTCGGCCTAGAGGGAACCTCAAAGGCATCCCGACCTAGGGCATGGGGCCGATTCAGCTAAGAGGGCAGTGGTGGTACAGCTCGGGGAGGCTTGGCCTAGGGGTCGTGGTGGCACGGTTGGGGTCGGTTCAACTAGGGTGCCTCGAGGGTCACATGAGGCCGGGAGGCCAGCGGGGGAATGACCGATTCGGTCGGTGGGTGGCGTGAGCCATTGGTGCGGGGACAGTTCATCCCTGAATGTCGGAGTTCCATGGTGGTGGCATTGGTTTTTGTGGCCACGGGTGGCGGTGCGGTTGCCTTCTCCATCTTCCTTCATTTCGAAGAAACCTATAAATAAGAACAACAGAGGGGTCAGGCCATGTGGGTTTGGCCCGCACCCTCCATTTTTAGATTTTTAGCATGCGTTTCACAAGAATAAAGTAAAGAACGTCAACCATGGTCATCCAAAATTTAATCATTACCAATCCCACACAAGAGAATAAGGGAGTACCAGGAATGTGGTAAACAAATAGCATTAAACCCCTATCTCGTATTGTTTGTTGACGACAATGAGGAGGGAAGATCGGTCGTTGAAGACATCCCACGTCGGTTGCCTCTGCAAGGTGCTTCTCAAGAATAAGTCGAAGACATTCCTTTCCAGTGTTCTTCATGGATGAACCGTTCTTTGTGGAGGAAGCGTTCAACATGGAGGAAACTTTCTTCATTGGGGAGTGTAATCCTCCATGTGGTGGGTGTCGTGTCACTTTACCAGCGCTTCATATCTTGGTGAAGCCATCCCAAATCTTCTTTACATGCTCCCAATATATAAGATAGGGGGAAGGTAGGTAACAATCATTGAATTTATGAAGGTTCATTTATTAGGAACCTTCTTAAATTACAATGACGTTGTTGCTTAATTTAAAAAGGGGCATGCCAATTAACTAAGTTTGTACAATTAAAATGTTGTGCTAGCACAATTAAAATTAGGGAGGTGTTGAAGAGGATCCCCCAAAATTTATGAGGGGGTTTGAGAGGTTTTCCTCTCCACCAATGAATAGGGGTTGGGTGGTCCCCACCATGATAAATCAAGAATAGGAGGTTTAGTTCCGCTGGACCCCACCCATGAACATCCTCATGGTGGATGGTTAAAATAAAATAAAATAAAATATGAGCTTATTTTATTTTATTATTTCCATGAAAAACCCAAAAACTATCTTGCACTCTTGACCCACTTTCGTCGAGGTAAGAGTCTGCTTAAGCAATAACTGGCGTTACGAGTTCAAAGGTGTCCTCAGATTTCAATTCTGAGCACCAGTTCAAATGTTCGAAAAACACACTCGCACGTTTACTGAATGAACACGAAAAAAGTTCAAAAAATTTATTTTGGTCACTCCGGTCCTCGGAATCATGCGACGTCCATTTTCGCGAACACGTAAAATTCCTATTTAATTATAAAAATTACATGGAAAATATAGGTCTTTACATTTCAATAATTCCACTCATCCTCAACTAAATAAGTGAACTCACTCAGCTAATTTTATCACACGTCACAAGACATTTGGATCAACCATTCTCTGCAATAATAGCTTATAATATTCCCAAATGTCATCATATAATCCTTATTCTAGACATATATCTAACCAATAAAGGTTATAATGCCAACTTAATGAGGACACCTTATGAAGAGGTAACATCAATCAACAAGTGTTTTGGATTGATTTATTCCTAAAACCCTTCAATTATTACTATAACATTATTATATAATATAATAAGTATCATCCATATATTTATAAATTTAATAAGGTTAAAATATCTAACCACACTCACATTTATGAAATGGGTTATTAAATCTCCATTGGTGGGTATGAAAGACTACAACTTCGTGAACTAATTTTATCCAACTAACAATTACCACCTTTCATGGTTATTCATTGGGATGTACATAATATTTATATATGATATTTATGTTATTAATTATATTATTATGATTTCAATTTGTAATATAACAAATAAAATATTGATTTCAATATATTGGGAATATTATAATATCATTCGGGTGTGTGCCAGACTACTACCTCACGAAGAGATATGACTATTTATCGTATAACATGAAATGTATTAATTTTGGGTGTAAATATGATATGTGGTATATATGATGCTAAAATGAATATAAAATTATAATATATATCATTAAATTTTATTTATTGGAAAATAATAAAAAGTTGAAATGCAACGTTCTTGCGTACGTACAGCTTATCATATCAATGAAAAACCTATCTCATTTCATGTCACTAATTTTATTTGGATTAAAATAAATTCATATTTATGAAATATATATAATGGTTGAAATTTTGGATGATACCGAAAAATGTTCATTACAATTTAAAGAAAAGTTAAATTATAACATGTATGAACAACTAATTAGTTATTAATCATAATGAAACATTAACGTTGGAATTGTCAATAAATTTGTAATAAAAGGTCATAAAAAAATACTATATATTATAATATATATAGTAATTTATATTTAATATATGTTTAGTATACATATATTAATTTTAATTAATTGTTTAATCGATGTCAAGAATAAAAGTAATGAATTTCATTCCCACCTTTTACATCCATGAGACACATTTCATATACACCAGGTAACACAATTCTATGTTATATATAATTTTCGTGAATCAATATTTTTATGATCATATTGGAAAATATTTGGGATTACATATCCATTTTTGGATCTCTCCTTCATGGGGTATATGGTTCAAATGTTAATAATTTGTAAGGTATTTGTGTCTCAATTTTCCCCAGTCAGATGTAAATTATGTTATTCACATATATTCATTCATGATGTGTATATAAATACAATTTTAAATAAAATATAATGATATTACTTATCCTCATGATATTTTATGTCACAATTTTTGTTTTTCCTTTTTGGGTCTTATAATTCAATGTTAAAAAAGTCATACATATTTTATGTCACAATCTCATAATATATATGGCTTGTTTATTAGTAAGTATACACTATTAAAATATCATGATCCACCTCATAAAATTTCTGAAAATGTTACTTATACTCTTTTTATTAAGGATATATTAATTTAATATTAAAACATTTTAACTCATGGGTACTTAAGATAATTTATAATCTTATTGTATTAAATTATGTCTTTTTTCTCTATTTTGTTAGAAATATATTTTCTTTCTATTACAAATTTCAGAAAATGGATTAAAATTTATCTGATTGATATTTAAATATAATATTTATGGAAAAATATGTCAAACAAAAGTAATATTTAAAATGTTTTTAAATTATATTCATATATTGTTTTATATTTTTATATGGATATTTTAAAAGGATTTTATTTAAAAAAACATTTATGTTTAAAAATATTATAATTTATTTGATAATATTCCATTATAATTTTTATGGTTTGTTTTCAAATAATGTAGTTTCAAAATAATTTATATATTAAAAATAACTTTTATAAGGGGAAATGATGTTTTCAATATGTAATTTTTTTAATTATCATTCAAACATATTTTCTAACCAAGATGACATATGTCAGTGTTACCTATACTTTTCTTGGGATATGATATAAGGATAATATTCATATTATTTTTTTAATGCTCTATCTTTTCAAATAATTATGATTATGAAACCTATTTATTCTCAAAATGTTGTAAGAGTATAAAATAATTATGAAAAATGATTCGTTTCAAGGTTTATATAATAATGAAATTATAATGAAACTTATCTCTTTTCCATTGGTTAGGATTTGATGAAATTTTTATGATACCCAATTCATTTGATGGCTAATGATATGATCATTATTATAATCTTACGAAACTCATAAATTAGGTTTTCATTATGGGATGGGAGGTAGCTAAAGCTCCATATAATCAATGGGGTAAATATTAATATATCATAGTAGATAAAAAGGGTTGTAATAGGTAGTGAACTCAGCAACATAAGGTACGTTGACCATTATGATGTTTTTATTATTGGACACATTCTCTTTTAGAGAAATTGATTACATTTTTGAGGATGGTGTTTATTTCCTGTTAGGTGTTACCCCAATAATGTTCTATGATATTTGTTTTATATAATTTTAACTTATAGGGGATGATTTGATTTAATTATGTGTTCCCAAAAAAAAATCTAATTATAATGTTATGTTTTTATGCCCATTTTTCTTTATTTATCTTAACATTTAAGTCTTATAAAGTATTAATACTTATTACTTGACTCGTGATTTTGATCTATGATATCCTGCCTATGGTATCCAAATGTTATTATCATATTCTCATACTCTGATGTTCATGTTAATGTTATGTACCCCCTTTTTACCCATATTGAGCATTTGATCTCAAAATTATTATGTTTACATTCCCTATGTTATGATTAATGGTTTTATATAAGTTATGACTACGAGGTTAAATACTTATAAGAGTTTCTTGGTAAAATATTATTATCATTCAACATATTAGAATATTGGGTTCCATATTTTTGAAGAGACTAATATATTAGGTTATTATGTTGTCTGTTGGTGTAATAAAATAAAATGTGAGAAAAATTAATGTAATCTATAGATGTATGTTATTCCCTGGGTTACTATTTTTTGTAATAAAGGAATACTTTAGTTAATATTTTTAATCTAGGCTGATAATTTTTATTGAGATCCTAATGTACATTTCAACATACATGTATAGGGATATTTAATTGGATAAGTCAAATGATAAATCAATGGTTTGTAAAATGTCCCCAAATTTGGGTAAAGGATTAATATAGGGGTTTCGATGAAATTAAAACCATTCCAAAACTATAAATGTATATGTCGATTTGGAACATATTTAAATAATATTGTTTTATGATTTAGACATACTATAATTTATTTTACATGATTTTATTGTTATCCACTAGGATTACTATTTCTTACACTATGATTTTTTGATATATTCAATAATATTAAATTGAAGGAACAAAGAAAACATTTATGGTGATGGAAAATTAAGTACTAAGAATCCCAAGTGGATAATGACAAGATTGATGGACACCATGATTTTGACTAATTACATAACCAACACATTTACTCATAAAAGAATAGAAGTAAAGAGGGTGATTTGATTACAGTTAGGGAAGACCATTATTGAAAGAATATTCAATTCCATATATGTTGAGAATGTGTCAAGAACTACAAAAGTGATTGACATAGATTAATAGAATAACATTTGGATTATAGGAAATAGTATGAAAATGAATGTAACTATAAAGAGAAATGAAACATATAGGTAATACAATGTATGGGAATATTAGTCTGCAAATGAATTTTTTAACTATTAAGCTAATTAAATGTCTAAATTATGGGTAGTATGAAAATTTATGTCCTAACGATAATTTTCATGATGAAAATTTGTAAGGTATTATGGGTAGTAGTTATTGTTTTAATGATGAATAGACTCCAGATGAAATGTTAAAAGAAATAGGCATTGGCGAATAATATGATGAATACTATTTAATAGTTTGTTAATAAATTCATACGATTAATTTTTTATTGTATTTGTATTCATGAATTATGAAACTTATATGGATAGTTCAAAAAACGTTTTTCATTATGGATTTGAATGAATATGTTGAGTGATGTAGATATAAAAGAAATTGAATTTAATAGAAATGTTATATTTTATATAATTCACACGAATAATGGAATGAGGCCATTAATATGATCCAAATATAGTGATTATTGGGATTATTTTGGATAATGAGATGTTGGATAGGAATAATGTAAATTGGATAATGCTGATATCCATGGAATAGATTAGTGATTTGTTAAAAAAGTGGGTTATCATATCTTGGAAAGAGTTTATTACATTGTTGGATATAAGAAATATATCAAAGAATTATTGTTCAATGTATGTTATGAAAATTAATATTTTTTCCAAAATTATTTTATTTTAATTTATGTTCTGACAATTTTAAAAAAGAATACATGATTAAGGTATTAATTTTTTTGGTGTGTGACAATGAAGTCATAATTTTTTGTATATGTTTTATAATTAATAATATTATGTTGATAAATTTAGTAAACTTATTTTTTTTTTATTTTGGATGGGAAAAAAGGATATCCATGTATGAAATAGTCTATATTGTACATTGAATATTGTTCTATAGATTAATGTATTATTACTCTATGTGAATATTTATTCATAATGGATAACACATGAAAACAAATTTTTTTGATTTTAAATAAATATAAATGTATAGACCAATCATTATTTTATGAATCTTATGATCTTTTATTGCTTCAAGAATAAATTATTCACCGTTATTTGTTATATTAAGAAATAATGTGTAAATTTACCATAAAAAAACCAATGGTTTAGATTGTTCTTCTGAAATGGAAAGAAATAAATATTAAATCTCATGAAATTTTTTTATAATTAGAAAGGGGTATTGAAATTTTATATGATCCTGTAAAATCATTTTTTATGATATTAATGTTTTTAAAGCCTTCTTTTTAAAAAAATTCTGTTATCATTAATTGTCTCATCACAATTATCTCTAATACTCCCCATTAGTATTTGGGTGTTTTTTCTCTTTTATCTCGTTATATTCACTTTCCACATATATTTTTCATTTATAAACCAATTACATGTAACTACAGATCACCTTTAAACATAACACTATGTTTTTTAAGAAAATATTTTATTAACATTTTTAGGATGATGGTTTCTAGGAATGATACATTCAAGTATTTAATATTTGATAATTGATATGAATTTTGAGGGTGATATTTATTTTAAGGGGTGGTGTAAAATGTAACACTATATGTTTTAATGAATTAGATTTATATTGAATTAATTAAAAAAAATTTCACACATGTCACACAATAATGAGTTATTAATTTTCTACATAGAACACTATCTTTCCATACATTACGCGTAACACTGATTCATTGAAAAAACATTGATATATTAATAATGTGACCATTATCACATAGAAATTAAACACAGATATATAAATAAAAAACTCATTTTTATTTATCAGGTTTTATTTATTTATATAAATAAAACGTATTGATAATAAAATATTTTTTTTAAATTGTCATAATATGTTTTTAAAATTTTAATTTCTCCAAAAAAAATTGTCAAAAAATGAAAAATTTATTTTTTTTATAATTTTTGAAAAAGATTTTAGTGAAACTAATTGTTTCTGAGTTTAGATGCTCAAAATTATCATAGGGTGATGTTTTTGGAGTTTTCTGAAATATTTAATTTTTTTAAGGTCTGCTATAAAATAATAATTGTTAATAAGAAAACTGCCTTTTTATTTGATCCATTCCTAATGGTAAATTATATATTAAAATTTTTTATTGTAATTAGATAAAATATTTATCTATTAATATTATATAGGTATTTATATTCAATTTCATATTGATAATTAATATAAAAATATAGCACACTCTTGATCTTTATCACTTAAAAACTGTAATCTCATAATGTTTGTGGGATTAATATTAAACTAATTTTTCAAATTATATGAATGGAATATTAATAAATTGGTTTCATATTTGGATTAAAAATAATTAATAATTTAAAATATGTTGAAATTCATTCCTGGCCATATGAATAGTAAAATTTGTAAAATGATTTTTTTCCATGGATAAGTTAAAAATGTGTTTCCCTGGGATAAACGAGAATGATAATAAGTTAAAATGAAAAAAAATATTATCTTTATTTTAATTAATTTATTTATTTTGATTTCAAACATAAAATTATCCAGACTGGAAATGTTTTTCCTTGTTCCAAAGAATATGTCAAATGTTATACATTATGTAAAGAAACATACAAATAGTTCTTTTCTTAAATTTAATACATATAGAGCCTTGAGATAGAGACAAAACCTACATATGTTCCATTATATATTCCACTTGTAATGAAAAATTATTTTTTATATCATATAAATTTACCTTTATTTTTTAGAGTAATGTAGATACATAAACTTGTAATGAAATTTCATCATATTATTTCTTTAATTAGAAAAATAATGATAAAAATATTAATACATACATAAATTTAATAAATAATTATGATCAATTAATTTTTTTAAATAAAAATATTATGTTTAATATTTATGATTATAATAGCTTCTAAATCCATTAATGGAGTCATATTTTTAATTTTAACTTAAATAAATAATGTCAAAAAAATTAGTGTTATTTTATAATAACTGATATTTTTTTTAATTTATATAAAATTAATAACAAAAAAACATGTTCATTTTTAAAAAATAATATATTTCAACTATTTTTTTCATCGACCAATTATCCTAATATAATGAATATATTTATAGTAAAATATTAATAACTTGGTAAGCATAGTTAGTGTTAATGCAATTTTTTTTATGTTACTTGCGCTTTAGATAAAATATTTACTAAAAATCAATTTTTTACATCATAAATTTTATTTCATATATAGAATAATATTTTTCCGCTTTCATAATATTTACAGTTTTAATTTTTTATTAATGGATAAAATACATAAGTTTTTTAAATTTTTATCCAAGACAAAACCCAAAATGGAAAAATTGTCAAAATAAAAGATATGGAAAAAATGTGTAAATTTGGGAGTTCAATGTGTTTTGGAGGTGTTTATAGACCATATAATCACTACAAATCGTTATTTTTAATATTTTTGGCCACTTTAAGAAATATAAATTCACTAATAGTGACTAATTTTCAGTATTTACAATAATGCAGTCCTTATAAACTATAAATGGGAACTAAATATCACCACCTATTCACACCTCTTATGTAATTTTGATAAACCAATAACAACTCAAATAACAACTTAACAACCCTAAAATCATAATAGATGTGTTATTTTGGATATAAATCCAACTAAGAAAAAATAAACATTGAACCTAATGAGGATACCCAAAAAAGAGGTAGAAATCATCAATGATATTTTTCACTTTGTTTCTCCCTCCACCGCATTAAATTATTATTATAAGATTTTCATATAAAAAAATATTATATTTAGTATACATAATGATTCCTAATATGGGTAAATCCTATAACTTCACACACATCCATCAAATTCTTTACAAAATCATCTTTCATATGTATTTAAGACTACCACCACATGAACTAATGTCATTCCTTTTTCCAATAAAACATTTTATGGATGGATATAATGATATAAAAATGTTTATATATTTTATTTATGATTATAATGACATTATTATCCTTATTTAATTTTCACTTCACAAATACCTCCATTTTTCAATTTTGTGGGAATTTGATATCATCGTTCATGTGTATGGTAGACTACAACCTCATGGAGCCACATGAATCATTCAGAGTTTATCTATACTGTATTAAAAGTGGATTAAATAAAAATATGTGATATATATTATATAAAATTTTATTTAATTTTAAAATACATTAATTTATTTTCTTCCATGTAATACATCATGGAAATTAGTAATCAATGTTCATGCTTTCGTATGGCCTATCTTCTCAATGAATTGTTTATCTCATTTGATATTACTAAATTTTGTGGATTAATATAAAGAAATATAAAAAAATATGATATTTATAAAATTATTATGATTTTGGAGTGTATGGATCCATGGTAAATGTAAAAGGACAAAAAATGGAACATGGAAAAATATATGAAAAAACAAGAAGTTACTACATGAATAAAAAGATTTAAAAGAAATAGTTAATAAATATTTAATAAATGGTAATAATAAAATAATTTAAGGTATAGTATATACGAATATTTTTATATAATATATTTAATATAAATGTATATTTTGTATTGTAGAGTCTTGAAATAATATGACAAAATTCAAGACTCGGGGTAAGGGATTTCTATCTCATATTTTACTTTTATGATACACATTTCATACTCACTGAAAAATAATTTTATTCTGTTTATTTAATTAATATCAATATATATTGATAATATTATACTGAAATATATTGTGGATTATATATCCATTTTATGATATCCACATTTATGGGGTCAACGGACAAAATGTTACCAAATCGGTATGGGTTTTTTGTCTCAATTTTCCTTCTTTGAGACATATTTTATGCTATACATCAATATTCTATCACGAGGTTGATAAACATGCACATTGTAATATATTAATGGGAATTTATTTATAACCATTAAATTTTATATTCCTTTTTATGTTATTCTTTTTTGTGGGTTTTGGACCAATTTTCCTAATGTGTTAATGATTCTATGTTACAATCTCATGTTTTATCTGGATTGTTTATGATGAAGAATATAATGTATAACTGTAATAATAAATTTGTAATGTATGTTGATGAATTTTATTATTATATATATATATTCATGATATATTAATGTAATAAAATAATTAATAAAGACCATGGCACTTAATAATATTAATTTTTTTAAAAAAACTACAACATTATTTCTCTCTTCTATCTAAAATCAATATTCTTCTACTATCATATTCATTAAAAATGTATTAAAAAAATATGTAATTTATTTTTTATGAAAATTTAAAATTTATTATTTTAAATATTTATTTCTAAAATTTTTTTGAGAGATTTTTAAATTCTCCATAATATGTTTGAAATGTTACCTTAAAAAATATTCCAAAAAATGATTAATTTTTTAAAGGGCATTAAATTAATTTAAAATATTAATTTATATGTTAAAAATTTTATTTCAAAATATATTTTTTGTTAAAATGTTAATTTTTTAATAAATTCAGAAAAGGGGAAAATATATTTTCCCTATGAAAAAATTTAGATGATTTTTCGAAATTAATTCCTATCAAATATGATAATAGTTTGTGTTAACTATGACTTACTAGTGATATGATTCAATTATAAAATTAATATTTCTAATATAAATTGACTATGTTATGACTGTATTATTTTCATGAATCCAATTTCACATGCATATATTATAAAATGTAATAATTCTTATGAAGTACAGAAGTTTTCCGGGGTTATATAATGTTATAATTATTATAAAACCTGTCAATTTTGTAATATATATGATTTGTTGAAATGTTTAGGATACCATTTTTATTTAATGGTTTATGATATGATGATTTTTTTTATATTTGGGAAAATATAAATATGGTTTTTTTTATGTGATTTGTGGTACCTATATCTCCGTCAAATTCATTAGGTAATGATTTATATATCCAATGAAATAGACAAGGCAGAAATGATGAATAAACCTAGTAGAGTAAGAGACATTTTCAATTATAACATTCTATAGAGTGAACCCATTACAATATAAGGAGTGGAATTCCATTGGGGATAGTGGTGTTTCTTGACCCATACATTTATCCCCCATGAGGTTCTTTAATATGTTCTGGAAATGATCTTTTACATCCAAGAAATATTTTTATATGCATATGTATATGCAATAATTATAAGTCTAA
The DNA here is from genome assembly GCA_963277665.1 of Viscum album. Taxonomy (NCBI): domain Eukaryota; kingdom Viridiplantae; phylum Streptophyta; class Magnoliopsida; order Santalales; family Viscaceae; genus Viscum; species Viscum album. Next base: position 1,424,490,437 of record OY728142.1, on the reverse strand, counting down.
TTACAATGCTTTGATTTCTTATCGCATGGAATTTGATTACCATACGATTCATGAATTATGAACTTCCAATCATTTTTCCATAATTCAGGATTGTGATATTTGACATGAATTTTATTGTTTTCAAATGTTTTACTCAATATTCTCAAAACTTTACGATCTTGTTATATTACCATATCCCACCTATTTACCATATCTAATAATTTTAGATCACCCTTTCTTATGTTTACATTCTTAGGATATAAATAATAACATAATATTTGGAATTTCTATGATGAGTACTAAATGGAAAGGTATTAGTGGGAAACATTGAAGATAATTACCCATATTTATAATATTATTTTCCAATAATCTTATGAAACTAAACTATTATGGTCTTCAAGAGGCTATTTGTGCAATATAATTAATATTCATAAAAATTTATGTAACATTAATATATTTTAATTCCTAGGATTATATATACCGTGATATCCCACATTTATTTCACCTATAATGGTTGTTAAATGGATAGGACATGAAAATACCTTGTAGTTTTTTGGTCATTTCTCTACATTATTTGAAATTTTAGGTATCCACACCGTTTTTTTCAATATATTAATTATCATTAAAAGACAATTTTTTCCTAAAATCCAACATTCATTCCCTTTAGGTTTAGGTTACATAGTTTGATAAAAGATTCCCTAATATTATTTTCAGAAAAACCTTCCCACTACCACATGGTGCTTCATTTTTCTAAAACTGTATGTAACCCATGCACCAAACAGGAGTTCCACCTCATCCTCATAGATCTTATCCTTGGAAAACTCAGGGGTTTTCATTAATTATGTTTTATCAATTGATGGAAATAATTCTAAGTACAAAATGAACTAAAAACACTTTTTCAGGAATGTGGCACATTGTTTCTTATAGATCATGCACACCCAACCATGAAGCAGGAAATGTAAAATCCAAAACATCCAATGCATTAATCAATGTATTAAAAGACCATAAAAAGCCATGCCATCACTCATGTCCATTTATTCACCAAATGAAAACAATTTTATCCATTCAAATATTTTGGAATCTCATTCAATATCTTAATTCAAGATTTTAATTACATTCTAAATATAATTCAAATTCCTTCTAAATTTTATGTTCTATATAGATGATGGATATTAAAAAATAAATTGGTACTGTTTTCTAAATTTGGTTAATGAGATAATATTTTATATCTTATTAATGAGGAATACAGGTGGTGTGAATTAATTGATAATTTATTACATTACTGAAAGGGTTTGGATGACAATGCATGATAATGTTCAGATAACGAATGGTTTAAATTTAACACATATAAATTATTTTAATTAGTGAGTTTTTATATAATGATATATAAAGAGGATTTTTTGTCACAAGATGATTCTAATTTGTTATGTTATACTTAGACTGGACCTTATGTTGTTTCAGATTTGATGTTTTAGTTTATCAGGACAACTATGATCTCACAATAACTATTAAAATAATAGATATATGAAACTCATGTAATAATCATATGTTATTATCACTGTTAATATATGAGGAATTACTATCTAATAGAAATATTATATCCTTTGGATATTTATAATTATTAATCACAGATGCATCCTATCCAGAAATTCAATGATCACAAAAAGAGTGTTTTATCCATTAAAAGATTATTAAGAATAAGTCTTGAAATTTATGAATATTTTAACCATTTATTTTACATGAAGATGGAGTTACTATAACATGTTTCTCATTTGATAGTGTCACACACTAATTATTAATATGTATAAAATCTAAAAATGACACTACCAATCTATCATTTTCAAATATACCACCAAAAGAGTATCTTTATTTCATGAAATATATTATTTATAGTAATTTGGAAAACCGACCTGATTTATTTTTATTCCATTATTATTTAGAAATAATTTCTGTGAAGTAATATAATAAATCAATACTCATAACATAAAGAGTTGAAATCGTAAGAGGAATTTAAAATATTATCTCAAATTCCAATTGTTTCATGAAAAATTATATAATTATATATAAATATTTAGGATTCATTACCTTGATATTCAACATATTATATAATATATATATATATATACTATAATTTCCAATTTTATCCCGACTGACATACAAATGAAATCAAACCATTATAGTAATCTGTCTCCAATCTTAAATCACCACTTATAATATTTGGGGTTTCACCATTAAACTTTGAAAATATAGATATACTTATCTCTTTCTAGGTTATTTAATATATCAAAATATAATTATTTATGGTATTCAACCAATGAACTATAACCTAAATTTAAATATTACTGATAAAAAAATGTAATTTTTGATTTTTTATCAAATATAAAAAATGAATCTATTAATAAAAATATTGTGACTATATTTCATTAATGTATTCTAAAATGATTATAAATATCTATTTTAGTTTAGAGATAAAAATTAATATTAATTTAGTTTACCTGAACCATATTCTATGCCATGAACATATATTATTAGAAAAAAATCAAGGGCCAGTAAATAACCTACCCAATAAACATCGAAACATTCACCAGCCTAGTGTTAGATTAATATAGTATTACAAATATATATTATATTTAATTATAGGAAAACTATCTCTAATATCTTATTCAATTTGATATTAAATCATTTTTCATACTTTTAATTGAACAACATATCCCTGAAAAGTTTTGAATAATGAAATGATAATATCATAAATGTCCAAAAATTATAATATGAATGACAAATATGTTAATTTACAAATCATAAACACCTATAATAATTTATAATTATTTAATACTAAAACATTTGAAACAATATTTGCATTAAATTTGACTTCGCAAAAATTATATTACATTAATAATGTATCATATAAATATTTTTCATCAAAATTTCCGTAAAAATTTAAAAATATATTTCCCATTCTATTTATGTGGTCCCATATAATCAAGTATTTCACTAAAAAAATATCATATATAAGTATTATAATTAATTAAATTCATTTTTATATAAGCACGTGCTTCCAAATTTTGAATTATCCTTTCAAATAGGCATGACTAAATACAATAAATTGTTAAATTTTCTTTGAAAATACTTGATTTCAATGACTGATATTTATAAATCATTTTAATAGAAATAAAATGACATTAATTATTTGAAAACCAATTGGATCTCATTATTTTATCAAATATATCATAATTTTGAGTTAATTAATGTTTGTTATTGATTATATTTTTATTCACCATTCAATATTTTATATTTAATTGTATATTCATATCACCTTTCATTTAGAAAGGAATTTAGGATCCCAATGTTGATATACTAGTTTTAATAAATTAATTTACTATGATATCTTTAAAATTAATGATAAAATATATTAATTCATCCTTGGTCATATGATGATGTGGATATAAATTTATTCCACTATAATAATTACTCAAAAATATTACATATCATCCATTTAATATGTAATCAAAAGAAATCAATAAAAAAATTATTATAGTAGAGGTCTAAAATAAGATCAATGATTCTAATATAATTATTATTACATTCCAAGAGAATTAAATTCCTTATATCATCACTAATTGACCTGCATACCCCTAATCAGTTCCAACATGATTGAATTTAAATTCCCATTATCCAATTAGTGTATATTGAATATGTTTTTTGGAGGTGAAACCCCCCATCCTAAATATTTATCAATATTTGATCAGAAGTGGGTAAAAGAATCCAATTCAATAATTAAATCAGTGTGAAAATTTTAATGGTTAATGAAATTATATGGACACTAATAAGAGACTGAAATGTTATCAATATATTATCATTTTATACATCCTCCAATGTGCTAATCAAAAGTTGTATTAATATTCAACATCATTCGAGGTAATTATGTATTTAATAACTCTTGAAACACAATTTTCATAGAATGAAATATTTGAGATTCATATAAAACAAATAATTCACAAAAAAATAATAGAAGACAACAGGAAATTATCTATCACTATCAAATTAATCCACCAATATCAAACATAGACATGATCATCCCCATACCAACACATCATGATATAGTGAAAAAATATAGATTTATATAGAAAAAAAATAATATATATTACACCTCATATCCAATTTTTTTTCATTGGGAGTTTTTTTATAAAGATTTATAAAAAATATTTATTCAATACAATTCAACAAATACATTTTTAAATTAAACTTATAGACCAATATAAATATCTTTAATTTATTCCATGACATGATAATATTAAAATAATAATTTAAAATTAATATTCTCAAAATGAAAATAATGTGATCAAATGTAAATTGATCCATATAGACCACATTGTGTTGAATGTTTTATAGTAATTACTTTGATCTTATATATTATGACTATATTTTTGTATATTTTTTTATGTGTTAATTTATATTAATTTTTTTTGGGTTTTTAAAAATTTATTAATTGAGGCAAAGTCTATTTTTTTAGTGGAATATCGGTAGTTGTATCATTATGGGTCATAGTTTTAATAGTATGTTATAGTTCTTGTTCATATGAGTTTAATGAAGAAGAAACATATTTTTGGTTTCATTAAAGGGTAGTACATGGATTGGGGTGAAGAAATTCTATCTTGAATTATGATTGTTTATCTGAATATAGATGATGAATATATGCTCATAATCTATCATTTGATAAGTTTATCTTTTCAGTAATTATGTTTTGTTATCTTTTTTTCTTGTTGGTTTCACTCTATGACAAAATAGTCTAATTAGACCATCCTATAGGATTATTTGGACCAACTCTTTTTCAAATCCCATATTTATTACCCCTAATATATTAATAATATATTGGGGTTTTTTCTTATGTTATGTTACATTAATCTTAATGAATTTATTTTTTGATTAATTTTTTGATCTCTTAGTGTTTTCACATGGTAGAGGAATTAGATTTTTTAGATGAGATTATTATGTTAAAAGGTTTCTTCCTATTAATTTTTTCCGTTTTCAATATCTTTTTATATCATACTGGAAATGAGATGAATAATATTACATTGTTCTAGTGAATGAATAAATAATTTAGTTAAGTTATCATTATAGAAATAACCATATTAATGGAATAAAATAAATATTTCATAGTAACTGATTATTAGTCATGAATGGAAAATAACAAGTCCTAAAGTAAAATCCTAAAAATGGATATCATAATATATTTATATATATAATAATATAGGTATGTAAAATAATAAGATATAAAATCATGGTCAATAGGATTAATTAATAGTATTTTATCTCAAGTATAAGAAAAAAATATCATGAATTATTTCAAGTTTGTCAACCAAGAACATAATTACATAGGTGCAATTCTTACTATACCATTAACATAGATTAAATTATCTAAAAATATGATTATATCATGTTTGTATAATTATTTTCCTAAATGACGTAATGATTGTGGTATTTTTGGGGTATAATGGTGTTGATGTGAATATGCATTTATGACAACACCAATTTTCAAAACATTATAGGGAAGAGTTCCCACAGATTAAAAAATAATGATAGTTGTTTGTTCAATTACATAAAAAATTATAGAATCCTACACATTTATTATTTCATACTTAATATTTTTAACAAGGTAATCTGAAATCTTGTTCATCCATAAAAAATACATATAATGATATATAAACATTTGAAAATTTAATTTAATGGTTGTATAATTATGAAACCTGCTATTTTCATAATGATATATCCATACATATGACTTCAATATTAATAAGAAAAAAAATAATATATCCATAAAAATTATTACATTATATATATAGGGAAATAAAACATTCATCGAAAAAAATATAGCATTTATCAAGGTAAATACCATTCAATTAATGTAATGATGTTTATGGTTTTCAAATCATATATAATAAAATTTATATAGTTATAGAAGTTGTTTCTATACTCTAATAGATATATATTGTATAGGTAAATGATATTTAGTTAAAATAAATAGAAATTATGGTATTAATAATGGTATTTTAATAATAAAATTATATTATTATACATTTCTCAGGATTAAAAAGAAAATTGTATGGATGCATCATTTCAATGATATATAATTAAGTTCATGTTCCTCATATATACATATGGATGTTGATATTGAATCGATGGATTATTTTGACTTTATATCCAATTATTAAAAATATACAATTCATAGAATTGAAACATGGTAATTGTTTAAGATTTTGGTATATAATATATTAGTTATATATTTAAAAAATTGTTTAGCATATGAAAAAAATTAAAGCACTTTTTAGAAAATAATTTTTTAGTTTTTATAGAATGTTCAAATAGGAATTATATTTTTAATAAGAAAATATATTAATGTAAATTAGTTTTTGAAAAATTAAATTTTTAATAGGAATTATTATTTGAACATATAATATAAATAAACCTTGAAAATAAAATTTGAAAATAATAGAGAAAGCTTATGATGTTAAATCATGAAAATATGTTTTATAATTTTATTTATTGCTTTCATTAAAATACAAAAATGATTGTCTATTATTAATCAATTTTTATTATAAATTATTGTGAATTTATATTTTTTTCATAATATATTTTAATAATAATATAAAATTGAAAAATATTTGATTTAAAATAAATGAAAACATGATACTAAGATAGAAATTGGAAAAGATTCACTTATAAACGTAATAGGACATGAATAAATTAAAAAAATGAAATGGTGGCATAAAAACAATACTTTCATTAGAAAAATAAGAATTAGGTGATGTATGAAAATTAATGGATGTATATTATACATTTATAAAGAGTATTTAAGATAGATACAGAGTGATAAATAATATATCAAGATGAATTTAAATTGGTGGGAGAGACGACATGAAAATAAGTTGTGATTAATGTAACAAACAATTTTTTTATATATGATTCTAATGACCCCGACCTGAGTACCGTATATATAGTGGTCACATAATTACATTCGAATAGATATATTGGGTTAAATATGAAATAAAAGATCAGTTTAGAAGTCTTGAAAAGACATATACAAATATTATTTCAATTTTATATTATGGTTGGAATATACAAAATATTAATGGAAAACATTTGGCATCATGGTACTCATTAATTTAAATCATACACATATCATGGGGAATGAACAAAAAATGATTGTGGGAAGAATTGTTTGTTTAGTTTTATGTATAGTGTTGGAAATTATGAATCAGTGAGGCATAATCAATATGTAATGATAAATAACAGAACATGAATTCCATTTAACCATTAACATAATGTTCATGATTAGGTGTGAAATAATAAACAAGGAAAGTATAATAACTGTAAACACAAAGAATTTAATTCATAAATAATATCTCTTATTAGACGATATATGTATTTATTAATGATTAAGGATTTGTCATTATTTCACTAGTTAAGGAAATAATATACAATATAAAAACCATATATACAAAAATTATAAACATTATGGAATAATATTATACATCGTACCATGAATACAAATAATTAATTGAAATATCATGTCTAATGGGAAATTATAACATTAAATTGATTGTTATAGGAGAAATTCAAAAGTTTCAAAATTAATTAGTAAAATATTGTTGACCATCCGTTCTTTAGGAATATTTGTTATTGTAATAAAATCATTCCTCTTTTTGATCAAATTGAAATAATGTGAAATATAAAAAAAAATTTCAGAAAAAAAAATCATTGTAAATATACATGAATCTCATATAAGAGTATATGTTTCCGAAAATGATTATGGAAATAGGGAAGAATTCTATAGTCATATATGTAAAAAAACATTTCATTTGAATTATGTTAAAAACACTAATTAAAAATAATTGAATGATTCCTTAAAATTAAAAAGTCATGTGGAACATAAATTTTCTTTAATAAAAAATTTTATTAATGAATATGACATTTGTAATATTTTTTTTGAAAAATAAATAAAGAAAAGAATATTATATCCAATTTAATGCAGTATAATTATTTTATTAAATTTTTTTTTCTTCATAATTCATGAATAAAATAGAGAAACATTTTGAAGAAAATATCAGAAATAATTAATTATCTTGTAGATAATAGATTTATTTGATCATATAAAGGTTAAAATATAAGATACCTTCAAAAAATTTAAAAGAAATCTGAAAAGGTATAGATATTGTAAAATGTATTAATACTTATTTGTTAACTTTTAAATTGTAAACTACTTAATTAATTTAAATTAACTAAAACATTACATATCATTTTTAAAAATTTATTCATTTTAAATGAATCAAAGCGGAATTATATACACTTTATAAAATTGAAAAGGTCTATATTAACTTATAATCCTCAATGAAAAATAGAAGTTGAGTGGAAATCTGTTACCTCGCATGTGAATTTTGTAAAAAATTAATTGAACTCATATAAAATGTGTTGAATAATTTTAATATTTAATTATATAACCATATTGATATTAATAATACTATAAATGATTATGTTATAGAATTTTATGACCAGTTTGTGAAAAATATTTCATTGCTTAGAGTATTAATTGCCTCAATTTCCCATTCATGTTTGCATAAAATGTTTCTATAATGGTTCATTAGATTTGTATCCTTAATATCAAGAATTATATTTTTTCTATGAATAGAAATTTTATTCCTTTGATATTATTTCATACCAATATTTAATATTTTACATTAAAAATGAATCACATTTCTTTGTGGAGATAATAGGCCAGACCTACGTCCAAGAATTCGTATCATTCTTTAAATGGGTGAAAGTGTATATAAGTGAATGATATAATAATTTTATAAAATTTATATATGATCATATGTTTCATATATATTCCTTAGTTTCATCATTATTACTATCCATTATGGTTCTCTTTGGAAAAGATATTACATCTCTTCGTGAGGTGGTAGTTCACCACACATAGAATATATGACATTATTTTCAATTTAATGGAAAAATATATACATAAATATTATTAAATAAACATAATAATATCTCCTAATAAATATAATATATAATATTTTTTAAGAAATAATATATTGTGTTGAAAGAAGAAAGAAAAATATGTCATCTGTTAAGAATATTATATCCTCTCAGGGAAACAACTATTGGATATATTATTAAAGACCCAAGGTATAGTATTTTGAAATAAAAAAACCTTATAATTGTTATAAGGAAGTTATTTATAAAATTTATTAGGTTTTGGTTGAAGGAAATGGATTTAGAGGTGTTAAGATGTGTAATAAGGGATTACACATTTATAATTGATATGAAATGGAATTTCAGAAATACATTAAAATTTTCAACTATGGGAATTTAACCACCCTCAAAATTTCACACAAATTGATAAATAATGGAGTGGTGGTAATGTTTTTTAATATACTCCCCCACCAAAAAAGGAATCCATTTTTAGAAAAGATAATCTTTAATCCTCTAAATTTACTTTGTTTTACAATATTAGTTTTCATCAAAGTAACGAGTTCATAACCAATTTAATATATTCATCATATCTAAAATGAAATGAAACCTATTATATAATTTTCAACAAAATGTTATAAATATTATATCTAAATTATAAAAATTAATATTTTATGTTTGTTCACAGTTATTTTTTACACAATTACATGTATCGTTAAAAATTACTCCTCAACTACAACCACATTATTTATATTTTACTGTATTAATAATTATTGTGTGGATAATTTAATAAAACTATATTATAAGATATTAATTATTATAGTTCAGAATATTGAATCTATTTTACCAAATTCAATACAATTAACTACAGAAATGGTATTTAGAATAAACCATCAAATCTATTTTAGATACAGTTTTCAAGAAGTACATTTATCATTTGTAATGTTATCATATAAAATATATTTTACTTTTAAAACACATCAGATGGATTTCACTATTTATAAATTGATATATTATCTATAAATTTATTTTATTTAATTAAAAATTAAATTTATTTAATTTATTTAAATTTGTTGACATTATATTTTTTTAATATATTTTTTTTCTAAATAAAAATAAACATGGAAAAAAAATAGATTTACCTATATAAAATTTATCTTATATTTATTCATAAGATATTTATAGTTAAAAATAATATATTTATATATATAATTAATCCTTTTTTAATAATATATTCTTCATTAAATTACTCTATTTTTTAATAAAATCATATTTCAAATGGATAATTTAAAAAAAATCATTCTTTTCAAATTTTGACAAAGAATTTCTAAAATTGAAATTCTTCCTATAAATATATAATCTATTTTGATGAAATCAAAAAATTTCATTGAATTATTGTTTTTTTTAAAAAATTAATTTTTTTTATTTTAAAAGTGTCTCGTGTGTAACATTCGTCCCACTTACAAAAATTTATTCATCAAGAATTTAATTAATATTGTATTATAATCAATTGAGTGTTGTTCACATTTATTACAAAATTTGTTTCTAGTGTTTCCCAAAAAAAATATGATTTATCCAACAATCCTTCACCATTATAGTCATCCAATTTGGTAACATAATCATTCTAGTATCATTAATCTAAATTTCCTCTTGTGAATACAATATATTTGGATCCAATTCAGTTACATAATATGTGATAAAATGTGTGTGATATATCATATGACTCGTTTAAAATGTTATATAGAGAACATCCTGAACCAAATAGATACTTGGTGGAATTTTAAATTGAAAATATAATTATTTGTTTCATTCAACATCTAAAAGAGTTTTATGTACATGGGGATCTATTTGTTATTCTTACTGAACATTATGACAGCTTCGTAAATAGATACTTTCATGAAAATGTGTCCACCCACATGAAATTATATATCATTCCTATAATTATTGTAATAAATTATTTTCAAATATTAATAATATTTAATGAGACTATAACTATTTTTTTACATTTTCCTTTTTCAGTTTTATTATATAGGTCCTAAATGTTTTACCTCATCATCTTCATCCTAAAATGTTAGAGTTTGACATATTTTTTAAATAATTCTTCATATGGACCCATTTTAATATTTTAATGGAATTTATTGTATTAGGAAATCTTTTCTAAGAAAAAATATTGATCTCAAATATCGTAAAGGTCATGTAAGAATGATCTCAACATGTAGGGAAATTGTTGAATAGTCATCCCTAATAATCACTCACCTTGAAGATGGTAGTCGGAGAACAAATGATGTTTAGTTCCAAAATCCTTCTAAAGACTCTTCCATATCCAGTATGAAATTTTATCCTTATTTATCATAATTTCAATAGGTGTTTTGTTATTTATTACTATTAAATTAATATATAGCCATACAAGGTGCTCAAGAGAAAATAATACTATTATAATGAGGGAATGTCTAAAATTTGTATGATGATCAACAATATCCTCTATTTCTTCATTCTTTCCGGAATTCAATGGTAGTCCTATGAGAATATACATATTAACATCATCCCATTTATATATTAAAATAGGAATTGGCCTTATAATTTTAACACCCCCCTATTTTGTGACATTTTTTCGAATTAAATAATTCTTTTTGATAATTTTCATTTCACACAACATTGAAAACTACTCATTTCATAACAATGCATAATTTTTTGGTTATTTTTATGACACACAATATAAATTTTATATTTCTTTATAGGTAACACCAATGTTATCTTGCCTTACATGCAACATTGATTTTCATTGTTTTTTTGCATAACATGCATGACCAAGGTTTAGTGAACAATAATAAATTAAAAAAATAGGATTATATAATAAAATAATATTTATCCCAAAAACTAATATAAATTTTCTGAATATTGGTATCATTCCTAGGTAAAAATATAGTTTCCAAAAAATATATAATGAATTAATTAGTGACAAATTATTTAGAAATGAATATAAGAATCAATTCAATTGAAAGGGAGTATTTTTATACAAAAAATATTATTATCTAAATAAATGATATTAATTAAAAATATAAAATGATATTATTTTAATATAAATTTTAAAAATTAAGAAAATCATTTAATAAATTCCTCACAAATATTTGATATGCATAATAGAAGAAGAAAATTAATTTTATACTTTAAAATCACAATTTTAATAAAAGTAGTTTTACACCTTTTATTAGTGAACCCATTTTTAATCCAATTATATGAACATTAATTGATTTCATATTTAAAAATAATCATAATATATGGTAGTAAAACCATAATATTATGTTAGGATTGTTATTTTATTGTATTTCATTGTAAGTATTCATTTTTTTAAAGAATTATTAAAAATACTAGATTTTAATTCAAAACTACTCTATCATAAAATTTATCTATAAAAATATATTATAATTTTAATTGGTTTAAAAGCTAAATTAGTTAATATTATTATCAATTTTTCATATTTATTCAATTATAATAAACTTCACATTTATGTTGAATATAAAAATAGAGCATTGTTTTGAACATTTTAAATTAACACCCCCAAATTATTGAACTTTCTATGAGATTATATTTTAATTAACATCATCCAAATATATTTTTAGTATATAGAAAAATGGATGTTATATTTTTAATTAGAATAATTTCTAATTTAGAATTTGTTCCACTTAATTATTCAAATAAATATTGGATATGTAATTGAAAACTAATTACAACAATTAAAGATAAACCAAGCATACAGTGGTAATAAATAATAAAATTATGGATTAAAGGACCTAAACACATGTCTAAAGGACATTTCTTGGCCATATTTTGACCCTATACTTCATGTAATCATTTTTTATCCATTATTGAACAAAATATAATTATAAAAATTTGGTGGGGTCCCATTCCATTAAAATAATACTAGAGATTCCACTCCTCCTCCATTATAAAATTCCTTCTTCACATCCTCTTAATTATGCCTGTCATTCCGATTATGGCTAGACAAAATCAACCCAAATATATCCCCAAAATGCCTTCCATCTACGTAAGAACCTAATATTGTGATGAAATTCAACCAAGTATTCCATTTGGCTCAAACTAAAAAAAGATACCTGATAATGTGGTAAAACCCTACCTCAACGTCCTTTTTTAATTTCCATTATTCACTCCCTAAAATCTTATTATTCCATGATTTTATAAAAATGAATGTGTCCTCAATATATTAGGATGGTTTATACTATATATTTCATATATTCATATAGAAAATTTAATGTAATGGGTAACAAATATAATGTTTACATGTTAGCAGATGAGCACATCACTAAACGACACTTGATACATTTTAAATTACCACCTCTCATAGTGGAAATTATGATAGAATAATTTTAAATATATTTAATATATAATATTTATTATATATTTATGATTCTATAAATATTTTACACTACATATCACTAAAATTTTCATTTGTTGTTAATACTATAATTTCACTTGAGGAAGTGTGGACTACCACCCCCTCAATGCGATTTGATTCATTCATACCCAGCATGGAATGTACGATGGATGGGATTAGTTAATATATATCATATATATTATATAATAATTTTACTGTTGTAAAAATATTTATATCTATGTGTCTGTTTGTGTGTGTGTGTGTGTATATGTCCTTTATGTTCTTTATTTCAACATGAAATTTTAACCGAAACAATGTTCATGCATTTTTATGGCTTACCATCTCAATGAATGTTGAATTCTATAGGATATTTATATATTATAAGGATTATTATAATACAAATATCATTTATAAACATGAAATTTATATCATGGTTTAAATTCTATAATCATGATATAAATATAAGGTCCAACGATATTATAAATTGATGTATATGAATAAAAGATAATACCATATAAAGTGTAACCATAATATTGGATGCTCAATTTTTCTTCATTTAATTTCCTTCATTTACATGGTTAGTATGATCCCAAGTGGCCAAGTAGAATTTTTTTTGGAAACAATCTAATCCCTTTTCAAAATTGTTAATTATTATGTGTCATTGATGAAATATTATTTTCCAAATATCAATAAATTCATGAGATTCCTAATTATCTATTTTCACAAGATATTCTCATGTATTTGTACATTTTTATCTCCTTTTTTCTTAAAGAAATTATTTTTATGTTATATATTATTGTATCTCTCCATTCTGTCAGAAACCTATTGTATTCAAATACCTGGACTTCAAAAAAAGTTTAAAAATTGATTTAAAAGGATATTGGAAGAGTATTTTCAATTTAAATCGATATTTAAAAAGATTTATTTTTTCAAAGAATCATTTATATGTTTTCCATGACATTTTCAATGAAAAATGTTTTAAAATATTTTATGTTATAAAAATTATTTTCTCAATGAAGGTCAGATATTTTCCTAAGGAAATGTTTATAAAAGATATGTAAAATTTATTTCACATCTAACATTATATCCATTGGTTCTACTAATGCCTTTGTAGTGAAATTATTCATTTTTTCCTTTCAAATTATTTCTCTAATTGGATTAATTTTTTATGGCATGATGTTTAAAAACTCCATTTCCATTTTTTGGGTAATATTTTTTTCGAAAACCTCTTCTTTTCATGGGATATGTATATAATGAAATGATTATGAATCCTTCATATTCTTCGACATGTCACGATACAAATAAATGATTATGACTCCCATTTCATTTCATGGGTAAAGATATGATATGTTTGTAATGATCTTATGGAACATGTATATATTATTTCATTATGTGATGAGGGCTGTATTTTTATCCAATGAATTTGGAAATGGTATATATCCCATGAGATATACAAAGGTGGTATTGGGAGTTAATATTGTCAACTAATATAGAAATGGGAGTGAACCATGCCGACCAAGATGGTATGAGGAGTGAACTTGTGCTCTTAAGATGGAATGAGAGTGAATAATGACTACCAAGATTGTATTGGGAGTGAACCCATACTATAAATATAGTCATAGAAGCGACACCTTACTACTTTGGGAAAAAGTGTATTCTTATGTGTTTTCTGCAATTCTATTCAGTATTCCTACATTATAATTTCATGGATTATGTAATTTATTTTATTACCATTCATATATTATAAATATCTTAACTTTATTCCATGATTTATTATTTTGATCTTTGACATGTAGGGTATGCTCTCATATTTTCATGATCATGTTACTAGACACTATTATCATGTTTATGATTACATGTATCAAAATTTTACACTTAAATAACATTTGAGATCAACCCTTTATTTGTTTCAATCATCTGGTTATTAAAAAAGCTTATAGATAGAATATTAAAATGTGGAGATTATTGTGTGAGATGTTGATGATCATTCATTACGATATATGATTTTGATTCCAAGTTTCCAATGACACTAAACAGTTATGGTACTTGGGAATTTATATTTTTCAATGTACCAAATATTAAAATAAAATTTTATAATATAAATTTATGATATTTCTGGTTAACATTAATTGGTATTATAGGAATGGTTTAGTTATTATATGTAAACTAGTATTGGAAAATTGTAGTGGGATCCTGAGTTATATTTCTAAGGTTATGTATAGTGATATCTCTAGGGATATGTTTCAGGATGTGTTAACATTATTCAAAATTTTATTAAATATTTCTAAAGGATAGAGTGAGTTGTGTCCTAGTAGTAAATACTAGTGGTGATTCTATAAGGGTATATCGCACTGTCCCTGATATAACTATGTGAAAAAACTCAAAGAAAATGTTTTCGGCCAGACTCGGGGTAATCTGGTACTTGAAAATAGGGCTTAATGCACACCTTTATTGACAGTCACTTGGGGAATTCTTTAAGAATTCACCACCTCCTCATATACCATCATTATCGATTAAAATATAAGTTAGTGCCGAATAACGTAGGATAATCTAGAGGGATTTTATTTTACAAAATGTTTTACAATTTATACAAGACATACGTTTTTTTTATTATTATGTGATTAATCGCTATGATAATCATTTATTACTCAATTCTTCTTGGTTTTAGAAAATAGAGGGAAGTATGAGTAACTGGATTAACATTGAGTATGATGGAAAATTTGTTGATGAGAATTTAGGTGGGATGATCACTAGATTGAATGGTTTTGTGATCATGCATATTTAGTTTTGACAAAACATGATTAATAATGATTATGATAATAAACACTCAAACTCACGAAGGAAGATAAAGAAGGAATTCACTAATATGTTTGGAAATGAAGGACTAGGGGAGAAAAAGTTCAGTTTCTTTTGGGTCATGAATTAGGAAAGAATCACATAAGTTAATATCATAGAAGAACAAAAATGCATTATGATTATGTAAAATAAGAAAACAAAGTTGGTGACTTGTAGGGAAAATGAAGAGATTAGTTAATTTAATGGATGAGAATATTGGCCTCCCTAAGACATCATCAAGGGTAATGTTTTATAACTATAGAATAAAAAATCATTATGAAACTCACATTTCCAAGATGGAATATCCTATGTGGAACCAACTAGGTGGTGTGATAAAAGGTTACATTGTTGATGATAATGAAACAGCTGATGAAATGTCAATGGAAATAGGTATCGTGTAATAGGATGAGTTATACTTTTTAATGTGATATGGATGATGTGGAATAATAATTTTTTTTATGAATTTGGGTAAAACTCATGTTATATTAATGGTAAAAATTAAATGATTATTTTTACTCAGGTTTTACAATTTTATATAGAATGTTTCTAATGGGGTGGAAATTGATTTAATGATAAGGTGAAATTTTAAAAAACATGAGATAACCTTTAATAATATTATTTTGTTAAGATACTATTTTGTTTAATGATATGTTGGATATGAACAAGTAAATTGGATGGTATTGATTAAATAAAAATAGATAAAATATTTATTGACAATATATTCTATGTTATAAGGGATGAAGTTTTTATCTTCCTAGATTTAGAAAATGTATCCAGTAATCTATTGAATAATAAAGCATACATGGATTCTAAAATTATATATGGTAATTCATGTTATTACCATATTTCCATAGAATGTATGAGGATTGTATTCACATGTTTGGAATTGGAAAAAAATATATACTTTTTGGTACAAGGGGGATCAGGGATAACATAGTTTCATGATTTTATTTATGAATATCTGGATTTCCATCTATCGAATGGTTATAATGTTAACCAATCATGAAATTTTTATATTAATCATTATAGTAAGTATTTATTAATTTTTTTTGAAAAGTTATATAGTGACTAAAATTATTTTCACATATTATATCATATTTATTTTGAAAATTTTATTAGTGTGTTTTAGAAAAGGATATCACGTATTTCGAGTGACGAACAATCGGGTCTCCAAGGTCATGGGTCATGAAACCATGATCAAATGACAATATGGTTTTCAGGTCTAGCAATGTCCTACGCAATGTCCTGGTTAATGTATAATTATTATTGATGGATACATATTATTTAAGAATCTAACCAGTTAATTTTTTGGTTAATAAATTATGAAATATTTATTTTTAAGGCAAAAATAGTTAGACATTTCATTATTTTATGGGCCATAAGATTTGTTAATGTATATTTTAGTTCTTTGTGAATCAAATATATTTTTTGGTCATTCATTCAATGAGGTAATGAATGAATTATAATTTTATATAATCAAAAAAAGGAATGGAATTTTTTTTAAATATATAAATGAAGTTTATTTCCTTATATTATTATTTAATAAAATAAATAATCAATATTCTGAAAATGATAAAAAAAATTACTAATGCCTAATTCTTTTAACCAATATCCATTGAAATCATCAATGAATTATGATTTTGAGGCCGTCAATATTTTTTTGATCACTAACATTTTGGTTATGGATAACCTCAATCACTTAATATAAATACTTATGCCTTTTCATCATGTCCAATATTCACTACCTACGTATGTTATCATATATGTTACATTGGGTAACCGTTATGGTACCAACATTCCATTTAAGGTAATTTTTGTCTTTATTTTTTATGATTTTTGTTTCTTTAAATCAATCCCAAAATTGTTAAACATTTGATAAACATGAAAAACATAGTGTGTGAAATTCATTTTTTGGGGGTGTAATTTTACACCACGTGATTTTATAAACCCATTTTCAGAATTAATTTATTCTTTTTGATATGTTTTCAATTAGGGGAACACTAAAAATGTTAATTTTATAGTAATGAAGTATAATTGGATTATTTTTTGTAACACCCGAGATTGTTTTAGAAATATTCTGTTTTTATATTTTATGCATCCCCAAAGGAATCTTTCAATACACAAAACACTGTCTTGGCATGCATTACAGGCAGGAGCCACCTTCCTCGGTAGCTTGCATTGTACGCAATACCGAGTTTCACTAAACAACGATATGTTATTAAAATGTTATATAAACTAGTCATTATGTATAGTAATACCCACTTTTTAAAATTTAATAAACATTATCTTTCAAAATGAACTTCATTTTTTGATTCGGAATATCGAAATTTTCCTAGGGTAAATTTTTGGTATTTTTCTGAAAACATTAAATTTTTGATGAACAGTGAAAACACTGGGTTACTATTTAAAAACTGACTTTTTATTTAAATAATTATTTATTTTATTAAAATTTATTTTAGTTAAAAATTGATACATAATACCTATATAATTTCAATTTAATTCATTGGAGTAATTTTATAATAATTTTAGATATATAACAATTTTATTGAACATTTCACCTTTTTTTACCCACCTCCTAGGAGAATATAAAAATTTACATAAAACATAATTTTACTGCTTCTGTGAGTTGAATTTCGAAAATCCAAGAGACACAGTTAATATAAAGTAGTAAAATGTTCTTCAATAAGATAAAAATAATTTTTGGTGAATAGTAACATTTTTACTTTTTTTACCACGGTGAAAAGTAAATAGGGTAATTAAGGGTAAAAATGATATTATTATGACAAAAAAACATTTCCTAATTCTATTGGATAAGTGTAATTCGATCAAAAAAACCTTAGGAATAAAATATTACCCTTTATGTCCACTAGGATTAAATTAGGACACTAATTATTATTTTATTTAAAGAATAGTTAAAAGAGTTAAAATCAAGGTTTAATAACTAAATTTTTATAATATTGGGTTATACATAAGATAAATTACACTATAAATATTTATTAGAAATATTAACATATTTCCTACATAATGGTATTTTATTTATAATTTTTAGAAGTTAAATAATTTAATTTATTTATGACACAATGATGATGCAGTAATTACATTATTAATATAATATTAACATAATTGATGTTATAAATACCCAAATAAATGAAATTTTAGACTTATTATAAATTTCACTTATTTTATAGGATAATTTGACACTTTAGTATTTATTTAGTTAACTTGTTTCGAACTGATCGTGCTGTTATTATTTTCAAAAAAATCAATTACCAAATAGTGTCAAAATTGAAATAAAATAGTTTTAAAACAAATATTATATTATTAATTGTTATTTTATTCCTAAAAAGTTAAGGATCGGATAAATGACTTAGAGAAGGTTATATATTTTAATAGTGATCAAATTAGTGTTCGTTTGGATTTTTATTGTAAGGTTTTTAACCATATAGTGTAAGTAAACAAGAAGAGATGGTAAAAGTAAAATTATTTAACTTAGAGTTAAATCTAAATGTTAAGGTTAAAATAGAAACCTAAACTTGTCTAAAATCTATTGGTTGAGATTATATCAACCTATCCCCACCTTTTTGTTGAAATAAAACAATTTCTAGATATTAAAAAACGAATATGACTTTATAATAAAATAATATTTTATGTTTTTTCTAAGGTGCGACTCTCCCCCTTTTAAAAGGGCACCTCTTCCCTCTCCTCCTCACACCACTTTGTGCCTTCATGCTCGGCCAAACCCTGAAACATTATCTTCTACACCTCCCTATAAACATCATAGAGGTATTGGTAATCTTTAAAGACCATATTTATTGCCCTAAGAGGATGTTAATAATAGGCGTTTCAAAGAAGAGGTAATGTCTGTTACCGATTGTTTCCAATTTATTTCTTCTTCTCCTTCATCTTTTTCATTTGTTTCATCATAATTTAATGACATAAGTATAAATAATATACTTATATGTTATTATAAATATGAAACAAACCTATTTCACCTTCAATCGATCCTATGGAAAATTAAATCACCACGCGTGTGTACGTAAGGAATACCATCTCCACATCGTGGTGTAATCTATTTTCCACCACCAATTTACTTGGATGGGTGTAATGGTGTAAATAATAACTATATATGTTTATTATAACATTATAGTAATTCTGATACATTCCATCTTCCACTCCAATACCATTCAATAGTTATGGGAACGAAATAATCGCTCGTGTGTACGTACAGCCTACCGTCTCCACGATGTGATGTGACTCTTTCTTCAATAACTTCATTGAATAATGATTATATAAATGAATTGAATGAATAAATATGATATATAATACACTAATAAAATTATTTAAATAAGGTATCTATAACCTCAAAAGAGGAATAATAATTTATTCAACAAGACATGCATAAGAACATAAAGTAATGAACATCTGAATAATAGGTAGCAATGAAATATTACTAATAATAATATAAGAATATGACCATATATGATATCATAACAATGAATATGGTTCTGTAATAAGTCAATGACATTATTTAAATCATTATACAGAAGGTTCGGATACGTACGAAGAAAAATTGAACCTATGTTAATTGAAAATCTCGCAATCTCCTTTTTTTATCCGAGATTGTTTATACATCAGAATTTACTGGGAAATATTTATCATCCACATCCATGTTTCCACAATATGGAATATTATCTCTATACTCATAATATTGTTAAAATCCAATTTTATCCATTGGTGATTTTTTAGTAAAATATATGAAATGAATCTTTTGACATTTTTAGTACAAGGTACTTTTTGACTTTTCCAGCCAATGTATGAGAAGAATGTTTTTTATACGGCCTAAATATATTTTAATGATTTCATAGAACATTATTTACATGAATCTTCCTTTACATATTTTCAAGTTTATTTTTAATCAACTTATTTTAGTTTAAAATTGTTTTACACGTTAAGAAAGGAAACATGTTTTCGAATTAAAAAATATATTTTCCTCAAGAATAGTGTTTAAGCATTTTATCAAAAATAATTCCATCTAAGATAATATAGGGTTCTGTTTCTATCCCTATTTTTACATTGATATGATTATGTAATTATGGATATATTTTTATGATATCCTTTTATCTTATATAGATTATGTAATGATGGCATGATGTTTAAGAATCCCATTTTTATTACATGGGTTATAATATGATATATGATTTATGATCTTGTTGAACACATAAGAATGGTATCATTATGGGATGGGTGGGAGATATATCCACCGCCAATGCATTCGGTAAATATTTATATCTCATGAGATAGGGATGACTGGAATGGATGTTTAATCCAGTTTAGTGATATAGGACTAAAATGAGGAGAGAACTGAGTTCAGAAATGGACATTGTCCTCTAGGATAGTCTTGGAAATGAGTCTTGACTACTAAGAAATTTTTCTTTATGATTATGTTTGTATTCCACAAGGTTTCATGTTTTATGTTATGATTATTGGGATTACATTTCACTACCATGATTTATCCCATGTTATGATATTAGGATCACTTTTAAAGGTTATGATTTATAAAATGTTATGTTCTTATGAATATGATATGATTGATATTTACATTGATTACCATTACTGAGAATTTTTGCTCACCATTTTGTATGTTTTCTTTTCCCCAGGTCACGAAGAAGGGTATTAAGTAAGATATGCCAAAAGGGACTCTATATATTATAAAATAAAATGGAGATAGTGTAGATGATTTATGAACCAATTTTTTATGTTGCCCAGTTTCTAAAGACACTATACCTATACGGTGCTTTCATGGTTTTGTTATATGTTGTAATAGGTGTGCATAAATATTGAATTTATAATAATTTATTTAATGCATGGGTCATTATAGTTGTTATCAGAGGAAAGTTATAGTCAACATTTGGAAACTAAGATATTAAATCCTTAGTAAGATCCCTAACGATATGTCAAATCATATGAAAAAATATCAGTGTTTTAGAAATGGCCATAAATAACCTATGAAAAGACCTTAAGTGTGAAATTTTATTCTTTATTATGTTGTTTTCGTATTATGATTAGTATTTTTCACAAAATGCTTATTGGTTTTAGTCAATGGTTGGAACCCTAAGGAACCGTGTTTATGCTCAATGCGACTGGAAATTCAATGATTGTCCCATTGAGCAACCAAACATTATGGGAGATAGAATGAAATATCTTGTAGCCATTCTCACATAACTTTCTCAAGCTATGAATCATGGAGGACATCCAAACGAGAAAAGGAAGGAGAAAAATTCTGTTGAATCCTTCATGAGGCAGCGTCCACCCTCATTCAGCGTGTCCACTGATGCATTAGTGGCTGAACAATGGATCAGTACCACTGAAAATATATTTTCAGTCCTTAAATATTCTTAACTTGATAAAGTCATCTTATTAGTATATCATTGGGAAGGTGAAGCTGATCAATGAAGGAATCATATCAATAATATAAGGAATAGAGACAAAATTGATTCCCTGGAATGGGACGAGTTTAAGAACTTATTTATCAATAAGTACTTCCCTCGTATTCTTCAAACAAAGATGGAGACGGATTTTCTTGAACTAAAGAAAATGGTTGATGAATCTGTTGGTACCTATGAAGCAAATTTTACAAGACTTGCAAGGTATTCCTCTGGAATTATTATCCAACCTGAGAGTAAGATTGATTGATTAATTAGTTTCTTAAAACCAAGTATCCGAAGGGCATATACATAAGAGACATCAATAGCTACGAGGAAATTTTTCGTTATGCTCTCAAGGTTGAGATAGAGATTGGAGTAACCCATCAGTCATATGGGTTTGATAAGAAGAGGAAAATGGAATTCAAAGGGAAATATAAGGACCACACTAAAAATAACATGAGTTTTCCCTTATTCTCAATGTTTGGAAAGAAACATGGAGGTAATTGTCTAAAAGGGACAAGTAAATGTTTCAAATGTGGAAAGGAGGTTCATCGGGCACTTGAATGTCGCAGTGACGTGAAAAAGATGTCTAGTGATACGAACAAAGAAAAGGATACACATAATGCATCATCAACACTTAAATGTTACAAGTAAAAGGAAATGGGTAATTATGCTAATCAATTCCCTAATCCATGGGTTGTTCATTATGATTGACATCAACAAACTCTTAAGTCCAAAGACAAAGGAATGTCACATGCAATTTCTATCAGCGATGTGGATTATGATAAAAAGTGGTGAAAGTTACACTTACCGTATAATATAAAGTAGAAAATGTTTTATTTGATTCTGTATCCACCAACTCTTTTATTTCTAATGAATTTTCCAAGGGTATCTCTGTATTACCTCAAAAATTAGATGTTGAGTTAGCTATGAAAACCCCTGATGGGACAATGGTTCCATCAAAAGTTTACAATTCTTCTCTGATTGAAGTTTGTGGGAAAGTGCTTCCTTCAAATCTTGGGATCCTTATATAGTGGAATTTGAGGTGATTCATAGCATGAATTTTCGTTGTTTATATAGAGATCATATCAATTTCCAAAGAAGGGATGTCACATTTCATATTACAGATCAATCTATGATCTTCTATCGATGCAAGGATGAACATTACCTTCCAGTGGAAATTTCTTCAATCATATGGGTCTTGATTCCACTAAATGAAGGTTATTTATCTCAAATGGTTGGAGAGAAACTCACGATTAAGAATACACCCATTTTACGAGAGATTTATTATGTCCTTCCAGAGGAATTTCCAGCTCATCCACCAAATTGTGAAGTTGAGTTTTCAATAGAACTCATACCAGGTGTTATGCCTATTTCAAAGACACGTTATAAAATGACCCCAATTTAGTTGTCGGAATATAAGAAAAAACTCCAAGATAATCTTGATAAGGGATTCATATGCCCTAGTGCAATACCTCGGGGAGCACCTTTTCTATTTTTTATGAAGAAATATGGATCAATGTGACTGTCCATTTGTTATCGAGAACATAACAAGATCAATATCAAGAAAAAATATCTTCTCCCACATAATGATGACTTATTTGACCAACTACAAGAAGCTCAATACTTTTCCAAGATTGATCTTCGTTCCGGGTATCAACAATTAAGGGTCAAAAGGGAGGATATAACAAATACGGCTTTCTGTACAAGGAATGGACACTATTAATTTATAGTTATGTCATTTGGTCTTACTAATTCTCCTGCTACCATAATAGATCTAATAAATAGAGTATTTAGATACTATCTTGATCAGTTTGTGGTATTCTTTATAGATGATATTCTTGTCTATTCAAAGAGCAAGGAAGAACATGAAGATCACTTGATAATTGTATTGAAGACCCAAGGAAAGGAGAAGCTTTATGCCTAATTTACCTAGTGTGAATTTTATCTTCAAAAAGGATAATTTTTCGGTCACATAATCTCAAAAGAGGGGATATCTATGGATCTATCAATAACTGAGGTTAAAAAAAGATGGTCAAGACCAACAACAGTAACTGATATCTGAAGTTTTCTTGGTTTGGTAGGATATTATCGACGTTTTGTGAATGATTTTTTATGATTAACTAATCCACTCACTAGGTTGACTCGAAAAAGAGTTATGTTTGTTTAGACGGAGGAGTGTGAAGAGAATCTCAAGGATTTAAAAAGAAGGTTATCTAGTGCACCTGTGCTCGCACTGCCTTGTAGTGGAGAAAGGTTTGTGATCTACAGTGATGCATCCAAGAAGAGATTGGGGTGTGTTCTCATGAAAAATGATATGCTGATAAATTATGCCTCAGAAAAGATGAAAATCCATTAGAAAAATTAATGAACTCATGATTTGGATTTAGCTGCGGTAATCTTTGCATTAATGATTTAGAGGAATTGTCTTTATTGTGAATGGTGTGATATTTATACTGATCAAAAAAGTTTGAAGTACATTTTCACACAAAAGGAGCTGAATATGTGCCAAAGAAGATGGTTGGAGTTGATTAAGGATTACTACTGCTCAATTCATTATCACCCCGGGAAAGAAAACTAGGTGGCAGATGCATTAAGTCAAAAAGACTATGCTAGTATATCCATGAAGAGGATCACAAAAGATCCAATATTTATGGATTTTCAAAGGATGTATCTTGTAATTATATTTTAAGGGAAAAATATTATCTTTCTCAAATGAATATACAACCATCTATACATGTGAAGATTAAAGAGGAACAAAAGGAAGATGTAGAGTTACAAAAGAAGGTGAGAAATGTTCCTGAATTCAACCATGATTGTGATGGGATAATATGGTTCAGTAATCGAGTTTGTGTTCCCCCCGTTCTAGAATTAAAAAAGGAGCTACTAGATGAGGCTCATAGATCATCATTATCTATTCATCCTAGAATCACGAAGATGTATAGGGACCTGAATGAGTACTTATTGAGGGATGACACGAAAAGAGATGTTGTTGAATATGTCTCTCAATGCTTGTTTTGTCAGCAAGTTAATGTTGAGAGACAGAAGTATAAGGGGATGTTAAAACTATTACCCATACCAGAATGGAAATGGGAAAACATCACTATAGATTTTTTCGCTGGACTTCCTATAACATCCAAAGGCAATAATGCTATCTGGGATATAGTTGATCATCTAACGAAGTCCGCACACATCATTGATATTAGAGAAGATTTCTCTCTTGATCATCTTTCCAGGATATATGTAAAGGAAGTGGTAAAATTTCATGGACTACCACATTACATTATATCAGATATGGATTCGAGGTTTACCTAGAAGTTTTGGAGAAGTCTTCAGCATAATTTAGACATAGAGTTGAGTTTCATCACTGCTTATCATCCTCAGACAGACGGTCAGTCTGAGAGAACAATTCAAACTCTAGAAGGTATGTTAAGAGAATGCTCTATGGATTTCAAAGGTGTTTGGGATCAACAGACACATTTGGTAGAATTTTATTATAATAATATCTTTCACTATAGTATTCAAATGGATCCTTATGAAACTCTCTATGGAAATAAATGACGAACTCCAACTTGCTGGGATGAAGTTGTTGAAATAAAGCGATTAGGACCTGATCTTGTTGATGAGATGACAGAAAAGGTCTGACCTATTGAACAACACATAAGAGAAGCTAAGAGTCTACATAAAATTTATTCCTACAATAGAAGAAAACACCTAGAGTTTGAAGTGGGTGAAAAAGTGTTCTTACGAATATCTCCTTGGAAGAGAGTAATGAGATTTGGAAAGAAGGGAAAGCTGAGCCCTAGGTATATTGGTTATTTTGAAATATTGGATCGTGTTGGGAAGGTTGATTACCGATTGTCACTTCCACGGAATCTCTCCCAAGTTTATGATGTGTTCCATGTATCTCTCCTGAGCAAGTACATACACGATCCTTCACATGTACTCAGCTCAGAAGTTGCACCGATGGAGAAAGATCTTTTATTTGAAGAACAACCGATAGAGATTTTGGATCGTAGCGAAACATTCCTACCGAACAAGTCCACTCACTTGGTGAATGTTTTATGGAGGAACCACCAACTAGAAGAAGCTACATGGGAACTTTATGATATGATGAGGTAGATGTATCCTCATCTGTTTATTACAATGTGACGAATTTCGAGGGAGAAATTCATTTTAATTGGGGTAGAATGTAACACCCAAAATTTTATGAGAAATATTTTGTTTTTATGATATACGCATCACCAAAGGAATCCTTCACTACACACAACACTGTCTTGTATTGCGTTACATGAAGAACAACCTTCCTTGATAGCTTGTGTTGTACGCAATACCGAGTTTCACTAAACAACGATATCTTATTAAAATATTATATAAACTAGCCATTATGAAAAGTAATACCCATTTTTGAAATTTTATAGACTTTATCATTCAAAATGGACTTCATTTTTGGATTTGGAATATCAAAATTAGCCTACGGTGAATTTTTGGTATTTTTCTGAAAATATTCAATTTTTGATGAATAGTGAAAACACTTGTTTACTATTTAAAAAACGACTTTTTATTTAAAAAATTATTTATTTTATTTAAATTTATTTTGTGTAAAAATTGATGCATAATACCTATTGGAGTTCAATGTAATTCATTGGAGTCATTTTAAAATAATTTCAGATATATAAATATTTTATTGAACATTTCACCGTCTTTTACCCACCTCCTATGTGAATATGAAAATTTACATAAAATGTAATTTTACCACTTCTATGAGTGGAATTTCCAAAATCCAAAAGGCACGGATAATATCAAGTAGTAAAATGTGGTTCAATAAGATAAAATTAATTTTTTTTTAAATACTAAATTTTTTACCTTTTTACAACAGTTAAAAGTAAATAGGGTAATTAATGGTAAACATGATATGATTATCACGCTAAAACATGTCATAATTCCATTGGATAAGTTTAATTAGACCAAAAACAACATTAGGAATAAAATATTACCCTTTAGGTCCACTTGGATTAAATTAGGACACTTATTATTATTTTATTCAATGAAGAGTTAAAAGAGTTAAAATCAAGGATTAATAAATAAAACATTTTTAATATAGGGTTATAAATAAGATAAATTAGATTATAAATATTAATTAGAAAGCTAAAATTATTTCTAACATAATGGTATTTTATCATAATTTTTAGACATTAAATAATTTAATTTATTTATGACATAATGATGATGTAGTAATTACCTTATTAATGAAATATTAACATAATGGATGTTATAAATACCCAAATAAATGTATTTTGAGACTTTTTATAAATTCCACTAATTTTATATTTTAATATTTCATGTTATTATTGATTTAATTAACTTTTTCCTAACTAATCATGCTGTTATAATTTTTAAAAAAAAATCAATTACCAAATATGTCATATTTGACATAAAATAGTTTTTAAAACAAATATTCTATTATTAATTGTTATTTTATTCTTATAAATATAAGATTCTTCCAAATGACTTATATAAAGTTATATATATTAATAATGAACAACATGGGGTTCTTTTGGATTGTAATATTATGTTTGTTAACCATATAGTGTAAGAAAACAAGAAGACACGGTAAAAGTAAAATTATTTAACATATAATTAAATCTAATTGATATGGTTAAAATAGTAACCTAAACTTGTATAAAATATATTGGTTGAGATGATATCGACCCATCCCTACGTTAGATTCTAAATAAATCAATTTTTAGCTATTAAAAATCAAATATGAATTTATTATAAAATAATACTTTATGTTTTTTCTAAGGTGGCCCGCTCCTCCCTTATAAAGGGGCACCTCCTCCCTCTCCTCCTCAAACAACATTGAGCCTTCATGCTCGGCCAACCCCTGAAAATTTCTCTTCTCCACTTCCATAGAAACTTCCTAGTTGTCCTGGTCTTCTTAAAATTCCATATTTAGTGCCCTAAGAGGATGTTAAGAAGAGGCGTTTCAAAGGAGAGATAATGCCCTTTTCCGATTCTTTCCAATTTATTTCTTCTTATACTTATTATTATTTATTTGTTTCATCATAAATTAATAACATCAGTATCATTAATATAGATATATATATATGTTATTATAAATATTAAACAAACCTATTTCACATTCTATCCATCCTATGGAAAATGAAATCACCATGCGTGCGTATGTACGGAATACCGTCTCCACGCCGTGGTGTAATCTGTTTTCCACCACCACTTTACATGGATGGGTATAATGGTGTAAAGAATAACTATATATGATTATTATAAAATGATACCAATTTTTAGACATTCCATCTTCCACTCCAATACTATTCAATAGTTATGGGAATGATATCATCGCTCGTGCATACGTACGGCCTACCGTCTCCATGATGTGATGCGACTCGTTCTACATGATCTTCATTGAAAAATGATTATATAAATGAATTCAATGAATAAATTTGATATATAATACAATAATACAATTCTGTAAATAAATTATCTATAACCTAAAATGAGGAATACAAATTTCTTTTACAAGACATGCATAAGAACATAAAGCAATGAAAAACTGAATAACAAGTATTAATGAAATATTACTAATAAAAATATAAGAATATGAAAATATATGAAATAATAAAAATGAATATGATTCTTTAATAAGTCAGTGAAATTATTTAAATCATTATACTGGAGGTTCAGATACATACGAAGAAAATCGGACCTAAGGTAAAGGAAAATCTCGCAATTTCATTTTTTTTATCCGAGATTGTTTATACTTCAGAATTTACTGTGGAATATTTATCATCCACATACATGTTTCCTCAATATGTAACATTATCTCTATACTCCTAAAATTTTTTAAATCCAATTTTACCCATTGGTGAGTTTTTATTAAAATATATGAAAGGAATATTTTGTCATTTTTAGTACAAGGTACTTTTTGACTTTTTCGGCCAAAGTACGAGAAGAATGTTTTTTATACAGCATGAATGGATTTTTATGATTTCATAGAACATTATTTACATGAATATTACTTTAAAAGTTTTCAATTTTATTTTTAGTCAACTTAATTTAGTTTAAAATTATATGACATATTAAGAAAGGAAAAATGTTTTTGAAGTATAAAGGTTATTTTCCTCACGAAAAGAGTTCAAGCGTTTTTTTCAAAATTATTTTCCATATAAGATAATATAGGGTTCTGTTTATATCCCTATTTTTACATTAATTTTGTTATGTTATGATGGAATTATTTTTATGATGTCCTTTTATCTTATATTTATTATCTTATGAAGACATGATGTTTAATAATCCCATTTTTATTACATGGGTTATGCTATAATATATGATTTATGATATTGTGGAACATATAAGAATGGTATCATTATGAGATGGGTGGGAACTATATCTCCCTCTAATTCGTTGGGTAAAAATTTATATCTCATGAGATAGAAATGGTTAGAACGGCAGGTTAATCAGGTTCAGTGATACAAGATAGAAACAATGAGTGAACTCAATTCATCAATGGACTTTGTCTGCTAGGATAGTCAAAGCAATGAGTCTTGACTTATATGTAATGATTATTTATGATTATGTGTGAATACCACCATGTTTAATGTTTTATGTTATGATTATTGGGGTTACATTTCACTACCATGATTTATCCCATGTTATGATTTTATGATCTCTTTTGCATGTTATGATTTTCAAAATTTTATGTTCTTATAAGTATGATATGATTGATATTTACATTGTTTACCCTTACTGAGCATTTCAGCTCACCCTTTTGTATATTTTCTTTTCCCCAGGCCAGGAAGAAGTGTATTAAGTATGATATTCCAAAAGGGACTCTATATATGATAAAATTAAAGGGAGACAGTGTAGATTATTTATGAACCAGTTGTTAATGTTTCTCAGTTTCGAAAGACACTATACCTATACGGTCCTTTCATGGATTTGTTATATGCTGTAATAAGTGTTCTTAAACTTTTTTGTCATAACAATGTATGTAATGTTTGGTTCATTATAGTTGGTATTAAAGTAAAGTTATATTCAACCTTTGGAAACTATGATGTGAAATACATAGTAAGAGCCCAAAGGATATATCAAAGCATAGGACAAAATTATAGTGTTTTAGAAATGACCATGAATAACCTATGATAAGACCTTAAGTGTGAAATTTTATTCTTTATTATGTGGTTTTCCTATTATGATTAGTGTTTCTCACACTATGCTTAATGGTTTTAGTCAATGGTTGTAACCCGAAAGAACCCTGTTAATGCTGAATGCGACAGAAAATGCAATGATTGTCCCCCTGAGAAACCAAACATTATGGGATATAGAATGAAAAATCTTGTAGCCATTCACACACAACAGTCTCATGATATGAATCATGTAGGGATTCCATATGAGCATAGGAAGGAGCAACATTCTGTTGAATCCTTCATGAGGCATTGTCCACCCTCATTCAGCGGGTCTACTGATCCATTAGTGGCTGAATAATGGATCAGTACCACTGAAAATATATTTTTAGTTCATCAATTTTATGAACATCATAATGTTATTTTATCAGTATGTTGTTTGGAAGGTGAAGCTGATCAATGGTGGAATCTTATCAAGAATACAAGGTAGAGAGATGAAATTGAGTCCATGGAATGGGACATGTTCAAGAACATATTTTTTAATAAGTACTTCCCTTTTATTCTTCAATCAAATATGGAGAAGGAGTTTCTTGAACTAAAGAAAAAGGGTGAAGAATTTGTTGGTATCTACGAAGAAAATTTTACAAGACTTTCAAGGTATGCTTCTAGAATTATTATCCAACCTAAGAGTAAGATCTTCCAATTCTTTAGATCCTTAAAACCAAGTCTCTGAAGGGCATTAGCCATAAGAGACATCAATAGCTACGAGGAAATTGTTCGGTGTGCTCTCAAGGTTGATACGAATATTGGAGTAACCCATCAGTCATATGTGTTTGATAAGAAGAGGAATATGTAATTCAAAGGGAAATCTAAAGACCACACTGAAAATAAGATGAGTTTTACCATATTCTCAATGCTTGGAAATAAACATGGAGTGAATTGTCTAAAAGGGACAAGTAAATGTTTCAAATGTGGAAAGGAGGGTCATCGGGCATTTGAATGCCACAGTGATGGGGAAAAATATGTCTAGTGATGAGAACAAAGAAAAGGCTAAACATAATTCACCTCCTACACTTCAATGTTACAAGTTCAAGGAAATGGGGAATTTTTCTAATCAACTCCCTAATATAAGGGTTTTTGATGATGATCAACGTCAACAAACTCTTATGGACAAATAAAATGAGAAGTCACATGCAATATCTATCGGCGATGTTGAGTATGATTACAATGTGTTGAAAGGTACACTTATCATCCACTCTAAAGTAGAAAATGTTTAATTTGATTCTGGATCCTTCCACTCTTTTATTTCTAAAGAATTTTCTAAGGTTATCGTCATATAACCACAACAATTATATGTTGAGTTAGTTGTGACAACCCCTAATGGCACAACGGTCACATGAAATGTTTACTATTCTTCTTCGATTGATGTTTGTGGGAATGTGCTTCCTGCAAATCCTGTGATCCTTCCTATTGTGAAATTTGATGTGATTCTTGTCATGGATATTCTTTCTTTATATGGATCTCATCTCAATTTCCAATGAATGGAAATCACATTTCATATTCCAGATCAATCTATGATCATCTATCGATGCCAGGATGAACATAACCTTCCAGTGGAAATTTCTTCCATATTATGGGTCCTGATTCCACTAAATGAAGGTTATTTATATCAATTGTTTGTTGATAAACTCACAATTAAGAATACATCGATTGTACGAGAGTTTGATGATGTCATTACGGAGGAATATCTAGCTCTTCCACCAAATCGTGAAGTTGAGTTTTCCATAGAACTCATACCGGGTGCTATGCCCATTTCAAAAACACCATATATAATGGCCCTAATTGAGTTGCAAGAATTGAATAAGAAATTACAAGAAAATCTTGATAAGGGATTCATACGCCCTAGTGCATCACCTTGGGGAGCACCTATTCTGTATGTTAAGAGGAAATATGGATCAATGAGACTCTGTATTGATTATCATGAACTTAACAAGATCACTATCAAGAAAAAAAATCCTCTTCCATGTATTAATGACTTATTTGACCAACTATGCAGAGTTCAATACATTCCCAAGATTGATCTTCGTTCAGGATATCATCAATTATGGGTCAAAAAGGAGGATATACCAAAGACAACTTTCCGTACATTGTATGGACACTATGAATTTATAGTGATGCCATTTGGTATTACTAATGCCCCGACGATCTTCAAGAATAGAATGAATTGATTATTTAGATAATATATTGATCATTTTTTTGTTAGTCTTTATAGACGGTATTGTTCTCTATTCAAAGAGAAAGGTAGAACATGATGATCACTTGAGAATTGTATTGAAGACCGCAAGAAAGGAGAAGCATTATGCCAAATTTACCAAGTGTGAATTTTGGCATCAAAAAGTATCATTTTTGAGTCCCATAATCTCAAAAGAGGGGATATCTGTGGATCCAGCAAAAATAGAGGTTATTGAATGATGTTCAAGACCAACAATAGTAACTGAGATCCGAATTTTTCTTGGTTTGGCTGGATATTATCGACGTTTTGTTAAAGATTTTTTAGGATTATCTAATCCACTAATCCAGTTGACGTGAAAAAGAGTTATCTTCATTTGGATTGAGGAGTGTGAATATAAATTCAAGGAGTTATAAAGAATATTATCTAGTGAACCTATACTCGCACTGCCTTGTACTTGAAAAATGATTATGATCTACAGTGTAATATCCAAGAAGGGATTGGGGTGTGTTATCATGGAAAATGATATGGTGATAGCATATGCCACATCAAAGTTGAAAATCCATGAGAAAAATTACCTAACTCATGATTTGGAGTTAGTTGCGGTAATCTTTGCACTAAATATTTGGATGCATTATCTTTATGGTGAAAGTTGTGATATTTATACTGATCATAAAAGTTTAAAGTATATTTTCACACAAATAGAGATGAATATGCACCCAAGAAGATGCTTGGAGTTGATTAAGGACTACGACTGCTCAATTCATTATCACCCTGGGAAAGAAAACAAGGAGGATGATGCATTAAGTCAACAAGACCATGCTAGATTATCCATTATGAGGATAAAAAAAGACCCAATATTTATGGATTTACAAAGGATGGATCTTGGAATTATAATGGAAGGGGAAAATCTTATCTTTCTCAAATGAATGTTCAACCATCTATACATGTGACGATTAAAGAGGAACAAAAAAAGTTGTATTGTTACCAAAGAAGTTGAGAAATGTTCTTGAATTCAACCTTGATTGTGATGGGATAATAAGGTTCAGGAATCCGGTTTGTGTTCCTTCCATCCTGGAATTAAAGAAGGAGATACTGGATGAGTCTCATAGTTCTTCATTAATTATTCATCCTGGAATCACGATGATGTATAAAGACCTGAAAGAGTACTTCAGGTGGGATTGCATGAAAAGAGATGTTGCTGGATATGTCTCTCGATGCTTGGTTTGTCAACAAGTTAAAGCTGAGAGACAGAAGTCTAAGGGGATGTTACAACCATTACCCATACCAGAATGGAAATAGGAAAACATCACTATGGACTTTGTCATGGGACTTCCTAAAACATCCAAAGGCAATAATGCTATCTCGGTTATAGTTGATCTTCTTACGAAGTCAGCACACTTCATTACTATTAGAGAAGATTTCACTCTTTATCAACATGCCATGATATATGTAAAAGAATTGGTAATATTTCATGGAGTACCACTTTCCAATATATCTGATTGGGATCTGAGTTTTACATTGAAGTTTTGGGGAAGTCTTCAGCATACTTTATATACAGAGTGGATTTTCATCACTGCTTATCATCCTCAGACAGATGGGAAGTCTGAGAGAAAAATTCAAACTCTAGAAGATATGTAAGGGCTTGATCTATGGATTTAAAAGGTG
Organism: Viscum album; assembly: GCA_963277665.1. NCBI lineage: Eukaryota > Viridiplantae > Streptophyta > Magnoliopsida > Santalales > Viscaceae > Viscum > Viscum album. The sequence goes on along the minus strand of OY728142.1, from coordinate 1,424,455,799 downwards.
GTTGGGATCAACACCTACCTTTGGAGGAATTTTATTATAATAATAGCTTTCACTCCAGTATTCATGTGGCTCTTTATGATGCTCTCTATGGAAAGAAATGTTGAACTCCAACTTGCTGGGATGATGAAAGGGAACGAAAGCTATTAGGACATGATCTTGTTGATGAGATGTAAGAAAAGGTACTATATATACCACAAAACCTAAGAGCAGCTCAGAGTAAAAAAAAAGTTATGCCGACAACCAAAAAAAAGAAATATATTTTGAAGTGGGTGACAAGGTGTTCTTACGAATATCTCCTTGGAATAGAGTAATGAGATTTGGAATGAAGGGAAAGATGAGCCCTAGGTATAGTGGTCCTTTTGAAATACTGGATCGTGTTAGGTAGGTAGCTTAACGATTAATGCTTCCACCGAATCTCTCTCAAGATCATGATGTGTTCCATGTATCTCTCCTAAGAATGTACATACCCGATCCCTCACTGGTACTCAACTTAGAAGTTGTACTGTTGGAGCAAGATCATTCTTATGATGAACAACCGATAGTGATTCTGAAACGTAGCGAAAAATACCTACGGAATAAGGCCACTTGCTTGGTGAAAGTTTTATGGAGGAACCACCAATTAGAAGAAGCAAAATGGGAACTTGAGGATATGATGGGGGAGAGGTATCCTAATCTGTTTGTTACAAAGTGATGAATTTGGAGGGAGAAATTCATTTTAAGGGGGTTAGAATGTAACACCAAATATTTTAGGAGAAATATTTTGTTTTTATGTTATATGCATCACCAAAAAAATCTTTCAATACACAAAACACTGTCTTGGCTTGCGATACATGCAGGAGCAACCTTCCTCGATAAATTGCGCTGTACGCAATACCGAGTTTCTCTAAACAACGATATGTTATTAAAATATTATATAAACTAGTCGTTATGAATAGTAATACCCACTTATTTAAATTTGATAAACTTTATCATTCAAAATGGACTTTAGTTATGTATTCTGAATATCAAAATTAGCATAGGATGAATTTTTGGAATTTTTCTGAAAACTTTCAATTTTTGATGAACAGTGAAATCACTAGGTTACTATTTAAAAACTGAATATTTTTTAAATAATTATTTATTTTATTTAAATTTATTTTAGGTAAAAATTGATACATAATACCTATATATGTTCAATGTAATTCATTGGAGTCATTTTATAATAATATTAGATATATAAAAATTTCATTGAACTTTTCACCGTCTTTTACCCATCTCCTAGGAGAATATGAGAATTTACATAAAACATAATTTTACTGCTTCTGTGAGAGGAATTGATAAAATTCTAGAGACATGGTTGATATCAGGGAGTAAATTGTTGTTCAATAAGATAAAATTAATTTTTGGTGAATAGTAACTTTTTAAATTTTTTACCACTGTTAAAAGTAAATAGGGTTATTAAGGGTAAAAATGATATTATTATTACCCTAACACATGTCTTAATTCTATTGGATATGTGTAATTCGACCAAAAAAACCTTAGGAATAAAAAATTACCCTTTATGTCCACTTGGATTAAATTAGGACAGTTAATATATTTTTATTTAAATAAGAGTAAAAAGAGTAAAAATCAAGGTTTAATAACAAATTTTTTTTAATATAGGGTTATACATAAGATAAATTCTACTATAAAAATTAATTAGAAAACTAAAAATATGTCCTAAATAATGGTATTTTATTTATAATTTTTTGACATAAAATAATTTTTATTATTTATGACACAATGATGATGCAATAATTACCTTATTAATGAAATATTAACATAATTGATGACATAAATACCCAAATAAATTTATTTTGAGACTTTTTATAAATTACACTAATTTTATTGGTTAATATGACATGTTAGTATTTTTTTAATTAACTTTTTTGAACTAATATTTCTGTTATTATTTTCACAAAAATCAATTACCAAATAGTGTCAAAATTGACATAAAATAGTTTTTAAAAAAAATATTATATTATTAATTGTTATTTTATTCTTAAAAATCTATGGTTCGTCCAAATGACTTACATAGGTTTATATATATTAATAAATAACAATTTGCGGTTCATTTGTCTTGTTATAGTATTTTTATTAACCATATAGTGTAAGACAACAATAAGACACGGTAAAAGTAAAATTATTTAAATTAGAGTTAAATCTAAATGATAAGGTTAAAATAGTAACCTAAACTTGTCTAAAATATATTGGTTGAGAGTATTTAGACTCATCCTAACATTATCTTCAAAATAAATCAATTTTGAGCTATTAAAAACCGAATATAAATTTATTATAAAATAATATTTTCAGTTTTCCTAAGGTGACACTCTCCTCCCTTAAAAAGGGCACCACCTCCCTCTCCTCCTTACACCACATTGAGCCTTCAAGCTCGGAAAAACCCTGAAAATTTATCTTCTCCACTACCCTAGAAACAACCTATAGGTCTTGGTCTTCTTCAAAGACCATCTTTATTTCCCTAAGAGGATGTTAAGAAGTGGCACTTCAAAGAAGAGGTAATGTCCTTTACCGATTGTTTGCAGTTTATTTATTCTTATACTTATTATTCTTTATTTTTTAATCATAAATTAATAACATCAGTATCAATAACATACTGATATGTTATTTTATTAACGAAACAAACCTATTTCACCTATTATCCATCCTACAGAAAATGAAATCACTGTGTGTGCATACATAGGGAATACCGTCTCCACGCCATGGTGTAATCTGTTTTCCACCACCACTATACTTGGATGGGTATAATGGTGTAAAGAATAACTATATATGATTATCATAACATGATACTAATTTTTATACATTCCATATTCCACTCCAATACCATTAAATAGGTATGTGAATGATATCATCTCTCGTGCGTACGTACGACGTACCATCTCCACGATGTGATGCGACTCGTCCTACATGATCTTCATTGAATAATGATTATATAATTGAATTGAATGAATAAATAAAATATATATTACACTAATACCATTCTGTAAATAAGGTATCTATAACCTAAAAAGAGGAATAAGAATTTATTCGACAAGACATGCATAAGACCATAAAGCAATGAACACCCGAATAACAAGTAACAATGAAATATTACTATTAAGAGTACAAGAATATGACCATATATGATATCATAATAATGAATATGATTCTTTAATAAGTCAATGAAATTATTTAAATCATTATTCAGGGGGTTCAGATACATATGAAGCAAATCAGGCCTAAGGTAAGGGAAAATCTCGCAATCTCATTTTTTTATCCGAGATTGTTTATAATTCAGAATTAACTGGGGAATATTTATCATCAACATCCATGATTCACCAATATGTAATATTATCTCTATCCTCCTACAATTTTTTAAATCCAATTTTACCCATTGGTGAGTTTTTAGTAAAATATATGAAAGGTATCTTTTTTCGTTTTTAGTACGATGTACTTTTTTAGTTTTCCGGCCAAAGTACGAGAAGAATTTTCTTTATATGGAATTAATGGATTTTTATTATTTCTTATATAATTATTTAAATGAAGATTCCTTTACATGTTTTCGAGTTTATTTTTAATAAAATTATTCTAGTTTATATTTATATGACATGTTAAGAAAGGAAAAATGTTTTTGAAGAAGAAATGATATTTTCCTCAAGAATAGAGTTCAAGTGTTTTATCAAAATTATTTTCCATCTAAGATAATATTGGTTCTATTTATATCCCTATTATTAAATTGATTTTATTATGTGTTGATGGAATTATTTTTATGATGTCCATTTATCTAATATGTATTATGTTATGATGACATGATGTTTATAAATCCCATTTTTATTACATGGGTTATGCTATGATATATGATTTATTATCTTGTGGCACACATAAGAATGTTATCATTATGAAATGGGTGGGACCTATATCTCCCTTCAATGCATTGGGTAAAGATTTATATCTCATGATATAGACATGGATGGAACAACAGGTTAATCTGGTTCAATGATACAGGACTGAAACGAGGAGTGAACTCAGTTCAAAAATGGAATTTGTCCTCTAGGAGAGTCTTGGAAATGAGTCTTGACTACTAAGAAATAATTCTTTATGATGATGTGTGTATGCCACAATGTTTCTTGTTTTATGTTTTGATTATTGGGATTACAATTCACTACCATGATTGTTCCCATGTTATGATATTATGATCACATTTGCAGGTTAAGATTTTCAAAATGTTATGTTATTATGATTATGATATAATTGATATTTACATTGTTTACCCCTACATAGCATTTAACCTAATCCTTTTGTATGATTTCTTTTCCCCAGGTCAGGAATAAGGGTATTAAGTAAGATATGCTAAAATAGACTCTAGATATGATAAAATAAAAGGGAGACAATGTAGATGATTTATAAAGCAGTTGTTTATGTTTCCCAGTTTCTAAAGACACAATACCTATACGGTTCTTTCATGGTTTTATTATATATTGTAATAAGTGTGCCTAAATTTTTAAGTGATAACAATGTTTTTAAAGTATGGGTCATTATATGTTCACTAAACAAAACATTAATTTTAGTTATTTCTACATATAACTCTAAGGTTATCTGGTATTGAACAATAAAATGTCTTTCTATGATGTCATGTATAACATGTATGACCACATTTTTGGGATTAACAATATATTATTAAAATATGAATATTTAATATATTAAATTGTAACCTAAGTGTTATGTTATTTTTTTGAATATTACTACCTAAATTATTTAAATATATGATTTAAAAAAATATAATAAATTAATAAGTTATACATAAATAAGATATTATTATACGAATTAATTAAATATAAAGGGAGTATTTTTATAGAAAAAATTTATTACATAATAAATGAAAATAATTAAAGTTAATAATATTTATTATATTAATAAATATTTAATATATTCAGTAAAATAATTTTGAGTATCATCAAATAGATTTGATAGTCATAATATAAGGACCTGGATCTTCTTTTCAGGTATGTTTATTTTGGTTGATTTTGAGAAAAATAGAAAATTCTTGAAATTTTCAAAGTACATGTCGTGTACTTTATGAGTACACACCAAATACTCGATTACTTTAGGTAGTAGTGTGTTTTTCATGTAGCATCCATGCACACGACCAAGTGGAGGTGACAAAGAGGCCACCTAAAGCGTAATACAGAAAAGGAAAGTACATGCGGTCGATTTTCATTTTTTCATTAAACCTACTGGGGTCACGTATAATCACCAGAACAATCTTCTTCTAGGTCACGTTGTGCTTAGAGATCCCATACAGACATGATCATCCTGTGAACCCCCGACTGAGTATCCAAACCTCGCTTCGACCACCATCGATTGCATTGGGCTCGTCTCGGTAAGCTCACTCTTCTTCGTGAGCATTGTTTCATAATTCCATTTCATTGTCAAGATTTCCTCTATTGAACATTTTAGGAGTTTTTGAAGATCTTTGACGTTTTAAGGTGATTCAAGCATCCAGATTCACATATAGAGATCTCCTAACGTTGAGGTAGGTGTTTTGTTCCATTCTATTGAAACTCCATGAGTTTTATGTGAAAAATTTCCAAATACCAATGAACTGGGTATTGCACATTTACTATTTTATCCCTATTATTATCCTTCTATTCTTGAGTATATGATAATTGATTGTGAATAGGGTGAATTAATATGAATAGGTTGTTTTACCCATGTGTGTTTTTCATGTATGACCTTTGGGTCTAGTTTTCATGATCGGGAGTTGTTTACCTTTTCATGCCTAGTTTTGTAGGATGGTGTGACTGTTGTTCTGTTATTCTGAAATGATATAGAATGCTAGCCAAGTATTTTTGTGGTTTACCTTGGCTGATATGTTCTTCTAAACATTCCTGAATTACACTTGGCCATGAGAGCCTGGTGTATAGACCATAGAGAGAATGGACGTTGAGGGCTTCCCTAGAGTATCTTTATAATTATACGATGTAAGACCATAGGGAGAATAGACATTGAGTGATTCCTCAGATTGTATGTAGTTCCAAAACGTGGGCCACAGAGGTAATGTGACTTAATTACTTCCCTATAGAACCTTTAGTAATGATACAAGACTATATGGGGGAATTGACGGTGAGTGCATTCTCAGAGAGTCAATGCTTAAGATGAACCAGAGGGGTTAGAGAGATTGTACTTCCCAGAGGGTTTCTTTTACATGTTAGTTAGGACCAGAGGGGCTAGACTGAGTGTGCTTCCCAAAGGGTTACCTGTTCTGTTTATATTCTTGTTTAGTTGTTGATCAATATTGAAACTGTGGATTTTTTACGGTTGAGTTCCTTCATGTTTACTGTTTCCCGTACTTTTACCTGTCATATAATCACTGACTGTTAGGCACAAATCTCATGGTGGTAGCCTACAGGGATTAGTCTCACACCCTGTATGGGCCCTGATTTTGCGCCCAAACAGATAATATTATTGTAGGTATAGACAAGGGCAAGCACGCTTCTACTTCAGGTACTTGACATGCTGTGGAGCTGGAGAGCACATGACCAATCGTAGGCTTGCGATGTAGAGGAGATGATTATTGTTTTTATTTTTATCTTTGATTAGTAATGTATTTCAGCATTGTGCTTTGTTACATTGTTTTGCTAGACATATGTATCATGCATGTTTATATATTTGTGTTCCAATTTATCCTATCAGTTTTTTGATGTTTATTTTAGGTCTGATTTTATTATTGATTCTTCATTTTTGTTTCATTATTTTCTTCCACTGTGTACTCTGGAAATGAGGGAATTTTTTCCCCACTATCACACCCAAGGCCCTAGATTATAGTTGGTAGCCTCTGGCATTTGGTGAAATTTGCTTGAGGCCATGTGACCTGCTGGGTAAGGGGATTCCCTTTGTGGCTTCCAGAACCTGAACATTACAAAGTGGTATCTGAGGAATTATTCTTTCTTAACTTGATGTTTGGAACTTATAGTCAGAGATAGGATGGAATAGGTACTTGGTAATAAGTTGTGCCTAAGAGTACCTAACCCGTGTATCGGGAAAATCCAATCCACCTCATTAATGCAATTTTCACGGTTAACAATTATATGGTTGCCGTAATTTTCACCATTTGGCGACTCACATGTTTTTATGGTAATAATTTATGTTATTGAGATTATATTCTGTCGCAACATGATGAGATGAGGGTATTCCATCTCTTTCATCATATAGGAACATACTAGAAATCACATGTGATGCATTCTTTCCATACCATCTAGGGTGAATTAGCAATTGCATGTTATTGTGATAGATGCTGTGTAGAATACGCATTCTATTGTGATAGAAGCCTTGATAAAATACCTTCTATTTGATAGGGTATTGTTTGTGTAATAATTCCTCTAAATGAACGCCATCCATTGGTTCTTAGGGTGCTATTGGCGCTCATGGACTGGAACTTGGTGGATCATTTACTTTTTTACCTAGTTATAACATGTATAAGATTCAAAGATGTGATTCTCCAGGAGTGCGGGCCTTTACAGATCAGAATTTGGCATTTTCAATGTTTTATTAAGTGTTTTTATGTGTTCCGGTGTAGTTTCTGAGGATTACTGTCTGTAAAACCCCAGAATACATTCCATGTAGTTTTGAATACATGCCATGTGTTTTTTTAAATGGGATGAAAAAGGTATTCTAAATTACACAGTGTGTACTCTATGTACAAGCTGTGTAGTCTCTAACCATGTCATAGGTTGTGTGGGCAGAGAAAGAGGATAGGGAAAGTCTTGTGGAAACATGACGTGTACCAGTTGAACACTCCATGTAGTCTTGCCTAGGTACCCGGTCGTGTCACTAACAACACGGGTTGGTGTCACCATTTCACGTACACTTTGTGTCCTCTATGATCACATCGTGTACAATGAGCTATGTGTCAGGACATGTAACTAATAACACAGGCTAGGTGAAGCCTGTCAAGTACACACAGCGTCTATAGTGGACACGCTGTGTAGTCTTTTTTTAGGAAAGCCGTGTGGCTTAACCATGTAGAAGGACTCAGGAAGAGTAAGAAGATTCAAGTACATGTCTTGTGTTAGGTGAACATGCCTTGTTTATGGGGTGTTACACCACCAGTTCTGGAATGATTACACACCCATGTGAATGACTTATGGGAACATGCTGTGTAGGGTACATACACGCCATCTAGTCATGTTTTTCAAAACACGAGTTTTTTCTTTCTATTTTCCCCTTCCAATAAATCCAGTTTTCCATCCTCGATAATCTTTATCTAAGGTGTGAAATTGACCTTGTAGAGTCATGCTGCCGAGATGTACTCCGGTTGTGCGCCAGTTGCAAGGTAGTGATCAGACACTAGATGTGGCAAATCAGGGACTACCCGAAGATCTTCTGTTGTGCCTGTCACTACACCAACTGTTATACCAAACACAGTAGATGATTCACGATTCCGAGAAGGCTTTTTTAGAAAGATGCAGACCTTTCGGGGGCACCGCCTCCTGCCCCGTCGATAGCTAATTTGACACAGGTCTTCCAATAGCATCATCCTTCCACTTTCTTAGGGGATGGAGGACCCCGGTCTACAGATTCCTGGCTCAAATCCATGATGATTATCTTAGATCATATTGAGATGCCTCTATAGAGTAGGGTCAAGGTCTCTACCTATATGCTTCAAGAATCTTCTAAGAGGTGGTAGGATGTGATCTCACAGGCGGGATGCTAGTAGGTTATTGAATGGGATGAGTTTAAGGGAATCTTATATGATTGCTTCTATCCAGAGACCTTGAGGGATGATCACGCCCGATAGTTTATGAGTCTAGAGTAGGGTAATCTTTCTGTTATAGAGTAGTCCTCCTTCTTTATGGAGTTGCATCGCTTTATACCTTTTTTAAGAGGTGATCAGTTGTTCATGGCATGGAAGTTCATGGATGTTCTGAGGCACGCCATCTTATTTCATGTGAACATAATCCGGTTCAATTCTATAACTTATATCATAAATTAGGCACTGATCACAATGTACAATCAAAGGGATTCCGTAGTTGGGAGCTAGGGCTCCTCGACATCAGGAGTTTTCATCCCTCCTACTGACAGAAGGAAGTGTCTTAGGGAGTCTTTGTGCGGCGATTCAAGGACGCGAGACACTTCTAATGGTACACAGGTTGTCACGACCCCCTCCCTACAAAGTGTACCCCTCCTGGGCCGACAATGTGAGAAGGGGGATAATGACCCCCATGTCCCGCCTCCTGTAGACACTGGGTTGGCGACTAGCACTGAGGGTATAGTTACACAAATGGGAGGAATTACCCTCTAAGAGAACACATGCAAAAGGGAGAGAAAAGATGAAAACCAACCATATCCAACTGAAATATAAATGGAACCCAAGTACATATATGAAATGCCATGAAAATTTGCTACAACTGAAAGGGGACAACTACAAGTACCTAAATGAAAATAAAACAGCAGCAACCACATTCCCGAACAGCTCCTGCAACCACAATCTAGTAGTAACCAGCCGGATCTCCAACCTCCTCCAACTGACCTTAAAAACAGATTAGAAGTACATACGGTGAGTATAAAAGTATACCCATTAGGATCCTCTCCAAAGCCTCTCGGGAAAAATTAAATAAAGCATGCTAAAGCTCAGTGCACAATAAGTGAAACTAACTCATCACCTAAACAGGTATACTATGTTCCCATCCTCACCAGGGATATTCTCACCAAGTAACGCATACCGGAATATAGCTTATAATAAATAATATCAAGGGTACCCCACTACTAAATCCCCACTGGTTTGCCGCTTTGACCCCAACGACATACGTCCTATGCGTATCTCTCCAAAGGATTGCCCATATAATCTTGGCTAAGCTCCACAATCTGCACCACGTGCACCACAAGGCTTGCCCGCAGACACCTGGGCTAAGCACCACACCATACTCACAACCAAAAGAAACCAGGTAGTTTCCAGGAGCCACCACATCTCGCATAATGTGTATCATATGTCGGGTATTATACCTCAAGCCATCACAGTCCATACACCGAGTAAGGATCCTCAAGCCATCACATCCTATACACGTTACACCTATAGTAGTCCATAGGATTCTATATCCAGAATATATGTGCGTGAAATAACAAATAGCCATTACAGCCCTCTACACACATATATGGGGAAAACTATCCACTTTTCAAAAGGAAGAAGTATCTACCAAGAGAAGGGAGTGGGGCTAAAGAGGGTAGTCATCCATTCAACCTCCCATCAGAATGTTGGGGGAAACACCACCCTCCCCATTGCTCAGAATCCCCGGGGTGTCATTTTGCCTTACCGACAGTGTGGAGTAGCGTATAGAAACACAAAAAAATACAGAATATATATAACACACAGCCACACTATGGGCCTAACCTAGTCTTAGCCTCCACTATAGCTAGTCTCTCAGACTCCAGGCTACTATTTCTACGACTAGGCATCCTAATAGCACACAACCAGTTAAAGAACTTCATTAGGTTACTTAATTCCCTTTTTCATCAATTCCACTGTATGTTAATTAAATCTTTGCACGTTAATTAACCATGAACAACCCACATTCAACATCATTTTCATCACACCAAAAGTCCACTTTCCCCTTTTCAAATTACCACCACCTCATTAAGTTTTATCCAATTCCAACCCCATGGGTTAACATCATTTATTCCGAATTTCAATACAGAATTACTTTCCCATATTCCCAGGCATTCTAGAAAAGAATTCTATGCTACTAACCATAAGGGGCTCAACACGGTGAGTAGATATAATACCCGTCGAGTCTTTTCCTCCTATAGAAAGTGCGTAGGTCCATTCTCCCTCGAGAGGCTAAACACAGAAGGCACGTGGCATACCCCGCTCGCCTTCACCCCTTTCAGAAGAAGGGTAACAAAAAATAGCTGCCTTGAGCAGTGGGGAAAGTAAATAAGATAACAAGCAACCAAAACCACCAATATCAAGCCATCACATCTATCCCATACCATCTTCCATGGTGTCCTCCCCGACACCCACATGCATAAACCGATGCATCTTGCTACTCTAGGTGTTATCCGCTGCCACAAACACAAGTCCTCCCTACCTCCACATATCAAACACCCCTTCGGGGTCACATCACATCACAAGCGGTAGAAAATAAAACATCACACCAAATGGGTTCTTGGCCCGTTAACAAGGCATCTAGCCTTCAAACAAAATAAGCACTTTTGGATCCAAACCACAAGGAATTCAGCCTTACAAGCAAGAGGGTAACTCAGAACACTATCAGGCGTTATCGTTTATCAACCAACCAGTTCTTTAATCCATCTTGAATTAAATGTAGGATCCAAATTTGGGAAACCAAATCAGTAAGCTATAACAATTAAATAAACATGCTTACTGCACTAATTTGATTAACATCAAATTACAACAAGAACCGGATTCATGTACAAGCCTCCTTAGATTTAGCCAATAAATTATCAATTAATTCTGGCTTTAAGTTATTTTTAAATTCCAACCAGAGTGAACAACTAATCTAGGAAAGCATAGATATCACACTATCTAGCAAAACATGAGGTAGTAACATAAGAGTGATAACAATTTCTTTATCCGGTTCAAATACTTAATTAGGTAAATTTCATTGTGATCCAAAGGGATATATCATGCTAACACTATGATTTTAGATAAACAATTAGAGAAGCCACGAATCCCCTACCTCAAATAGTTCCTCACATTCTTTATCCACACAACGGGTCACGATCCTCCCCTCGCGATAATTGCATCCACCCGAGGATGCCACGGTATGTCCGAACCAACCAAACCCCAATAAAAACCCATTAGAATCATTGAGATTACATGATAATAGGGAAAGGAGAACAAGATAAGACGATCCCTAAAGGAATGATGATAAAATATACCTTATATCGAAGAATGATCGACACAACTTGGTTGCATCACAATTGAACGGAAATGATCCAAGGAGTAAAGTTTGATTGTGAAACTTCTATCAGAAGGAATGAAAGGTTCTAATGTCTCATAGCCGATAACAAAGAGGAAGAACAAGAGATAATGATATCTTCTCCCTTTTTAGATATTTAATGTGGCGATGATTTAAGATGCGCTTAATTCTCCATTAAAAGAGGATCGCATTAACCCACATGGTTTGAACAGGAAAAAACATCCCTGCCATAGGAATAATTAATATAGGATATCTGGCCTTTGAAACTATCTCAAGAGACCTTAAAATAAGGAATTAAATGTATTTTATGTCAAAGGAAATGTCAAAAGGGGAAAAACTGTAAGAATCTAAAAACACTGTTCACCCATCGTTACTGTACATGAAACCGATCTCTGAGTCCGATATGTCAGACCGATCTGTCAGAACGATCTGTCAGACCGATCTGTCAGACCGATCTCTGAATCCGATCTGTCAGACCGATCTGTGAGACCAATCTGTGAGACCGATCTGTGAGACCGATCTGTCAGACCGATATGTCAGACTGGTCTCTCTGACCGATCTGTGAGAACGATGTGTGAGACCGATCTTTCAGACTGATCTGTGAGACCGATCTCTGAGACCAATATGTCAAACTGATCTGTGAGATTGATCTGTCAGACCGATCTGTCAGACCGATCTGTAAGACCGCTCTGTCAGACCGATCTCTGAGACCGATCTGTCAGATTGATCTGTCAAACAAGACTAGGACGTTGACCTAGAGCCATACCTGAAAAAGAACAAATTGTTCGATCTCCTAAGCCTGGATTATAGAAGAGTCAACAATAATTAATTTATTGTTTTCTTTTGTTCAGTTTAGGATAACCTATCCTAAGGTCTACCCATTCAAACATAGGAAAAAAGAAGAATGATGTATGATCCTTTCCTAGGTCTCTACCCTGAAACCAGTATCACCTTGTTTAGTAGCCATCATAAACATAATGGTCCTTGAAACATATCATAAGGGTTCTTAAATTCCTATGTCTCTACTGGTCTCTAGTGATTACACCACTTGTTAAACACAAATGACACTGTTTCCCTACGAACCCATGAAACCTCACCTATGCCTAACTCCAATCGCCATCCTATTCCTCAAACTCCCTCTGATTCCACTCTGTCACGACCCCCTCCCACAAAGTGTACCACTCCTGGGGAGACAATGTGAGAAGGGAGATAATGACCCATGAGTCCCACCTCCAATAGGCCCCGGGTTGGAAACTAGCACCGAGGGTATAGTAACACACAAATGGGAGGCATTACCCTCTAAGAGAACAAATCTGAAAGAGATAGATAATATAGAAACAAACCAACTCAAACTAAAATATAAAAGGAAACCAAGTACATATATGAAATTCCATTCAAAAGTGCTAAAAATGAAACGGGAAAACTACAAGTACCTAAAAGAAAATAAAACAGTAGAAACCACAAGCCCGAACTGCTCCGGCAACCACAAGCTAGTAGTAACCAGCCTAATCTCCAACCTGCTCAAAGTGACCAGAAAAAGAGTTTATATCAACATAGTGTGAGTATAACAGTATACTCAGGATGATCCTCCCCAAATCCTCTCGTGAAAAATTAACGAAAGCATGCTATGCTCAGTACACAACAAGTGAAACTAACTCTTCACCTAAACAGGTATACTAAGTTCCCAACCTCACCATGGCTACTCTCACAAATAACGCATACAGGAATATAGCATATAGTAAAGAATATAAAGGGTACCCCGCTACTACTTCCCCACTATTTGGCCACTTTTCCCCAATGACATACGTCCTATGCATCTCTCTCCAAAGGCTTTACCATATAAACTTGGGCTAAGCACTACAATCTGCACCACGGGCACCACAACGCTTGCCTGCAGACACCTGGGATAAGCACCACCCCATCCTCACAACCAAAAGTAACCATGTAGTTTTTGGGAGCCACCACAGCTCGCATAAGGTGTATCATACGTCGGGTATTATAACTCAAGCCATCACAGCCCATATGCCAAGTAAGGATCCTCAATCCATCACAACCTATAAATGTCACACCTATAGTAGTCCATAGGATACTATATCTAGAATATATGTGTGTGAAATAACCATAAGCCATTAAATCCCTCTACACACATATATGGGGAAAACTAACCGATATTCCAAAGGAACAAGTATCTACCATGAGATTAGAGTGGGGATAAAGGGGGTATTAAACCATTCAATCTCCCATCAGAATGTTATGGAAAACACCCCCCAGGGCTCAAGATCCCTGGGGTGTTAGTTTCCCTTACCGGCAGGGTGGAGTAGAATATAGAAACACAAAAAGTATAGAATATATATTTCTCACAACCACACTATGGGAATAACCATGTCTTATCCTCCACTTCAGCTAATGTCTCTCGGTCTCCGGTCTTCTAGTTCTAAGACTAGGCATCCTATAGGCACACAACCAGTTAAAGAACATCATTAGGTTACTTCATTCACATTTTCATCAATTCCAATTTAAGTTAATTAATTCTTTGTACGTTAATTAACTATGAACAGCCCACATTCAACATAATTTTCATCACACCCAAAGTCCACATTCCCTTTTTCAAATTACCACCACCTCATTAAGTTACAGTGAATTCCAACCCCATGGGTTAACATTATTTATTCAGAATTTCAATACAGAATTACTTTCCCCTATTCCCAGGCATTCTAGAATAGAATTATATGATACTAAACACAAGGGGGCTCAACACAAAGAGTAGATATACTACCCAGCATGTCTTTTCCACCTATAGCATGTGTGTAGGCCCATTGTCACTCGAGAGGCTAAACACGGAAAGCACATGGCATACCCTGCACAACTTCTCCCATTTCATAAGAAGGGTAAGAAAATCTAGCTGCCTTGAGCAGTGGGGAAAGTAAAGCAGATAACAACCAAAAAAAACCACCAACATCGAGCATTCACATCCATCGCATACCATCATCCGTGGTGTCCTCCCCGACACCCACATGCATAAATCGATGCATCTCACCGCTCTAGGTGTCATCCGCTACCAAAAACACAAGGCCTCCCTGCCTCCACATATGACAACACCCCTCCAAGGTCATATCACATCACAATAAGCAGGAAATGAAACATCACATCAAATGGGATCTTGGCCCTTTAACAAGGCATCTAGCCTTCCTACAAAATGAGCACTCGTGTCTCCAATCGAAAATTCATGTGGCCTTACAATCAAGAGGGTAACTAAGATCCCTATCAGGCGTTATCATTTATCAACCAACCAGTTCTTTAATCCATCTTGAATTAAACATAGGATCGAAATTCATGAAACCTAATCAGTAAGCTATCACAATTAAATAAACATTATTACTGCACTAATTTGATTAACATCAAATTACAACAAGAACCAGATTCATTTACATGCCTCTTTATCTTTAGCCAATATATTATCAATTAATTCTATCTTTATGTTCTTTATAAATTTCCATCCAGAATTAACAAATAATCAAAGAAATCATATATATCACACTATCTAGCACAACAAGAGGCAGTAACATACGAGCGATAACAATTTCTTTGTCTGATTCAAATATTTAATTAGGTAAATTACATTATGATTAAAAGGGATATATCATGCTAACTCTACGATTGCACATAAACAAATAGAGAAGACACTAATACCCTACCTCAAATAGTTCCTCACGTTTTTTATCCACACAACGGGTCACGATCCTCCTCTTGCGACAACTGTATCCACCCGAGGATGCCATAGAATATCTGAACCAACCAAAACCTAAGAAAACCCCATTAGAATCATGGAGAATACATGCTAATATGGAAATTATAACAAGAGAATATGATCCCTGAAAGAATGATGATAAAATATAGCTTATATCGAAGAATGATCGACACAACTTGGTTGAATCAAAACAGAGCGGAACTGATCCGATGAGTAAAGTTTGATTGGGAAACACTTATGGGAAGGATTGAAAGGTTCTAACGTCTCATAGCTGAGACAAAAGAGGAAGAACATGGGAGAATGATATATTGTCCCTTTTTGAAGATTTAATGGGGCGACAGTTTAAGATGCGCTTAATTCTCCATTAAAAGTTGATCGCATTAACCCACACGGTTTGACCAATTAAAAACATCCCAGCCATAAGAGAAATAAATATAGAATTTATGGTCTTATAAAAGACCTTATGAGCCCTTAAAATAAGGCTTTAAATGTATTTTACGTCAAAGGAAATGTCAAAAGGGGAAAAATTGTAGGAATCTGGAAACACTGTTCACTCACCATTACTGTCCATGAAACTGATCTGTGAGACCGATATATGAGAATGATCTATCAGAACGATCTGTCGGATTGATCTGTGAGACCGATCTGTCAGACCGCTCTGTGAGACCGATCTGTTAGACTGATCTGTATGACCGATATGTGATACCGATCTGTGAGACCGCTCTGTCAGATCGGTCTGTCAGACCGATCCATCACACCGATCTGTCAAACCGATCTGTGAGACCGATCTGTGATACAGATCTGTCAGACTGATATGTGAGAACGATCTGTGAGACTGATATGTCAGACCGATCTGTGAGACCGATATGTGAGACTGAACTGTCAGACCTATCTCTGAGACCGCTCTATGAGACCGATCTGTGAGACCGATCTATCAGACCGATCTGTGAGACCGTTCTTTCAGACCGATCTATGAGACAGATCTGTGAGACCGATCTGTTACTATTCATAAAACTGGAAACATTGTTCACAGAACTGGAAAATTGGAAAAGTGTTGGGGATAAGTCCCCTTGACCTCCTGGAACACCACCAACACCAAAATATTATTATGTTATGGTTTGGAGAGGTCTGGGCCATTACACAGGCGGTGTTATTCCAATGTGGGATGAGTGGGAAGATAAGGCCACACTGCCCAAGAGACCCAGTGGAGTGTCGATCATATGGAAAGTTGGGTAACCTTCATAGCTTCTGTCAAATCTTCTCACCAACAACATGTGACATGATTTTTTCTATGAATCCGCATTCGAGAGAAGCACCACCAGTTTCTCACTAGTCATGAACTGGATTTCTTCTAGTCGTTCAAGAAAAGGTGGAGGACAAGGTCATGGTGATCAGTCGTCGGTCATTCAGTGACAGTAGAGTGGATCATCTTAGATTGGTTTGGCAGGGTCACATGGTTGTGGAGCAGGCCAGAACATTGTAGTGGAGTAGACCCAACCAAAGCAAGATCCTAGACCTTCTATTGTTCGGGTTATGATCTTAGATTCCTATGTTTTAGCTTCTTCTCTTTTCTATATAGGGGCTTACCATATCTTTATATCTATTTCAGTTTTGGAGAGCCTTGGTCTCTGTATCTTTTCTTCAGCTAACATCATGACCCTAGAGTCACTGTTGGGGACTAGAACAGCGAGTGTAAATTAGTGTAAGGAGTGCCCTCTAGAGGTTTGTGGGTGTCACTTTTTATGGGAAATCTATGTCTTAGAGATGGCAGGCTATGATGTGATTCTCAGAATGGTCTGTCTTGTTCCCTTCAAGGCCGTCATCGACTGTTATCATCGTAGAGTGAGTTTCACATCACCATAGGGAATATCATTTCTTTATATGGGAGAATGCGAAGTCCAGGCGAGTAGAGCGGGTCCAGAGCATCATGGGTTGGGAGGAGTAACAACCCAGATTCTAGTTTATATCTGGATGATCAGGGGACATATTAGTTAGAATATCCTCCACTGGTGGATCATTTCAGGGATGTCTTTCCAGAGGAATTTTAAGGTTTTCCTCTGGAGAGTTAGGTCCACTTTTCTACTGATATTATTCCAAGAGAGACAGTAGTGTTTGTTATTCTTCATAGGATGGCTACACCAGAGTTGCAGGAGCTCAAGATGCAGTTGGAGGAGTAGTAGGGAAAGGGTTCCATCTGACCCAGTACATCTACATGGGGTTCACCTGTCCTGTTTGTGAAGAAGGCAGGCGACACCCTCGGGCTCTGTGTGGATTATTGAAAGTTGAACCAGTTGATCGTTAAGAACCAATATACTATAACAAGGATTGATGATCTCTTTTATCAACTTCACGGAGAAATGTTCTTCATGAAGATTGAGTTGAGTTCCTTTTATCATCAGTTGTGTGTTAGGCCATCTTATATACCACTCATAACCTTCTGGAGTAGTTATGGTCTATACGAATATATGGTTATGTCGTTCGGTCTCACAAACACGCCTGCATTTTTCATGGAACTGATTAACCGAGTTTTCTATCCATACTTGGATTCCTTCATTGTGGTCCTCTTGGATGATATCTTGGTGTACTCTCACACTCAACATGACCATGCTACCCATCTTGAGATCATTTTGAGTACACGGAGAGAGCATCCGTTATATGGAAAGCTCTCAAAAGGTCACTTTTGGATGGATTAGATTCACTTCATGGGTCATGTTATCTCAGAGACAGGAGTGTCAATAGACACAAGGATAGTGAGATCAGTAGTCTCCTATGAGTAGACGAAGAACGTATTTGAGGTGTGGAGTTTAATAGTTCTGGATGGATATTATAGACATTTCATACATGACTTTTCATGCTTGGCAGCACCGCTGATGAGTCTAACTAAGAAGGGCGAGAAGTTCTTGTGGTTAGATTCTTGGGAGTCATCCTTTCAGGATCTGAAGAGAAGGTTGACTTCAACACTGATAGTAGTCTTTCCTGAGTCTGGACAGAGCTTTGCTATGTATTGTGATTCTTCAGGAATCGGGTCGGGAGCTATGCCTATGCAGGGGAAGGAGTCATTGCATACAGTTCTCAGCAGTTGCGACCACATGAGAGGAACTATCCGACACATGATCTTGAGTGGGATGTGGTTGTTCAATCCTCAGGTTGTTGGAGACATTATCATCTAGGAGAGAATTTTGTTGTTTTCACCGACCATAGGAGAATCTAGTACATCTTCACCCAGTGTGATCTGAATTTGAGAAAGCGAAGGTGGGTTGAGTACCTATAGTCCTTTAACTTTGAGCTTGCCTATTCACCTAGTAAATGAAAATATAGGGGCTGATGCATTGAGTAGGAGAACTCAGATACATGCAGTTCAGGAAGCTAGAAGTGAGAGGAATCTTGTGGCACTGTTCTCTGAGATTCACTTGGAGGGGCATGACAGAGAGGGGTAGTCTTTCCTTTCTTCTGTAGATGTTACCTCTACCCTTCTTGATCGAGTACGAATGAGGCAACTATTAGATTCTAAAGTCTTATTCCTATAGGAGAGCGTGTCAGGAGAGGACACTATTCCTAGATAGACCATAGGAGAGGATGATATCTTTCATTTCCATGGGTGCATATGGGTTCCAACAGAAATACATGAGGAGATGATGTGATACTCTCATTCCTCAGTTTGGGAAGATCATCTTGGTGTCACCAAGATGTATCATGATCTACATCTTTAGTATTGTGGCCAGGTATGAACAGGGAAATTGTAGGTTTCGTCATGAGGTGTTCCACCTGTCCACAGGTGAAGGCAGAGCATCAGCAACCGGCATGGATTTTACAGATGTTTCCTATTTCCAAGTGGAAGTGGAATGATGTCATGATGGATTTCGTGATAGGTTTACTGAGGATTCTTTGAGGTAATGATGCATTATG
Source organism: Viscum album (assembly GCA_963277665.1). Taxonomy (NCBI): domain Eukaryota; kingdom Viridiplantae; phylum Streptophyta; class Magnoliopsida; order Santalales; family Viscaceae; genus Viscum; species Viscum album. The sequence continues at coordinate 1,424,436,191 of OY728142.1, read as the reverse complement.
GGTTGTCCTTGACATACTCAAGAAGGTTTCTCACTTCTTTCCAATCAAGGGGGCCTTCAGTATTGATGAGCTGGAAAAGTTGTACATTTGAGATTTTTTATGACTTCATGGAGTTCCACACTCCATTATTTCAAACAGGGATGGATGTTTCACTTCTCGGGTCTGACAAGGGCTTCAGATGGTGTTGGGTATACAAGTACTCTTGAGTATAACATACCATCCCCAGACAGATGGTCAGTCCAAGCGTATGATTTAGGTTCTTGAGGAGATGCTCCGTGTATACATTCTGGATTTTGGAGGTTATTGGATGAATCATATAACTCTTGTGGAGTTCACCTACACCAATAGTCTTTAAGAAACTATTCAGATGGCACATTATGTGGATTTGTACGGTAGGCAATTCTGATCACCCATATGTTGGATGGAGGTAGGAGAGACAGCTTAGCTGGGACCTCGTATTTTTCAAGAGACCACATAGCAGATATAGTTGATTCAGAAGAGGTTGGAAACTACATTGTCTCGACAGAAGTCTTATGTTCATCAGAAGAGACGACCTCTAGAGTTCAAGTTTAGGGATCCGGTTTTCCTGTGTATCACACCACGTTTGGGACACTAGACGATTAAGAGACAGGGTAAGCTTTCACAGAGGTATGTCAGGCTATTTGAGGTGTTTAAGAGAGTTGGTCCGGTTGCCTATTGGTTTTATTTACCTCATAGGTACAGAGATATGGACGATGTTTTTCTTGATTCTCAGCATCAACGTTACTTTTCTTACCCATCACATGTTTTCCATCCCAAGGAGGTTGAGTTGGAAGTGGACTCATCCTTTGAGGAGAATACTATCGCGATTGTTCAACATAGAAAAAAGGTTTCTGTGGCCGGTCCGTTCCTCTGGTATGAGTGATATGGATGCACGGGCGGGTACAGGATTAGACTTTGGAGAGGGAGGATGATGTATGAGAACCGTGGATGGAGCTATTCAAAGTTTCTACTTCTACACCGTACTAGAGAAATTTGGGGATGAACTTCTTTATGGGGGATGTTTGTAAGAACATGTTTCATCTTTTTAGGTATTATTTTACTTTTCTAGTAGTTTTTTAGAAAAATATGAAATTTTGGAAATTTTCAAAGTACACGCCCTGTACATTATGAGTACACGCTTTGTAGAGGCCATGTATACATCCATGTGGGGGTGACCTAGGGGCCACCTAAAGGAAAATAAAGAAAAGGAAATTACATGTTGTGTACTTCAAAAGTACATGCCGTGTATTTTGTTTTTTTATTAAACGGACCTGGGTCATGTCCAATCACCAGAACAATCTTCTTCTAGGTCTCGTTCATCCAAGACCTCACATATGACCTCGATCATCCACCAAACCCCTGACTGAGCATCTGAAATATGATTCAACCACCGTCTATTGCATTGAAATCACCTTGTTAAGCTCACTATTCCTCTTGAGATTCATTTCATAACTACTTCCCTTTCTCAGTTTTTCCTCTGTTGAACCTTTAAGGCCTTTTTTATATCTTCGACATTCTAAGGTGATTCAAGCCCTGAGAATCACATATAGAGATATCCTAACACTGAGTTAGGTTATTTTTTCCTTTCTATTTAATTTCCGTGAGTATTATGTAAAATATTGCTCAATACCGATGAACGAGGTATTGTGCGTTTACCATTTTAGCCTTATTGTTTTCCTGCAATGCATGTATGATTGAGTAGACGATAATTGATTGTGAATAGGGTGAATTGTTGTGCATTGGGTGTATTGCCCATTTGTGTTTTTCTTGTTATGACCATTGGGTCTAGTTTTCCTAATAAGCAGTTTTTTACCTTTCAATTCCAAGTATTGTAGGATTGTGTGACTGTTGTTCTATAATACTGAAATGTTGTAGAATGCTAGCCAAGTATTTCTTGAGGTTTTCCTTGGATGATATTCACTTCTACACTTTCTTGACATACCCATGTCCGTGATAACATGGTGTATATACCACAGAGAGAATGGACGTTGAGGGAATCTCCAAAGTGTCTTTATAATTTTACGATGTGAGACCACAGGGGGAATGGACGTTGAGTGCTTCTTCAGAGTGTTTGTAGTTCCTCGATGCGGCCCAGAGAGGGAATTTGACATAATTTCTTTTCTAGAGTGCCATTAGTTATGATAAGAGGATATTGGGGGAATTGATGGTGAGTTATTCCTCAGGGAGTGTATGGTTAAGCGGGACCAGAGGGGTTAGATTAAGTGTATTGCCCAGAGGGTTTCATGTACCTATTAGGTATGACCTGAGGGGTTAGAATGAGTGTGATTCTAAGAGGGATACATATTCTCTTTATCTTCTTGTTTAGTTGATTCTTGATATTGAAAATATGGATTGATTATTGTTAAGTACCTTCATGTTTACTATTTCCTACACTTTTACCTACTATATACTCACTGACTGTTATGCACAAATCTCGTGGTAGTTTCGTACTAGTATTATTCTCACAAACGGTTTGGGAAATGCTTTTGGTCCCAAACTGATTATATTATTGTAGGTATAGACATGGTCAAGCGCCCTTCTACTTCAGGTACTTGATATGATGTGTACCTGGAGAGCATGGGACTAATCTTAGGCTTGTGATTTTGAGGTTATGATATATGTTTTTCTTTTGTACTTGGTTTAGTACTGTATTTCAGCATTGTACTTTGATTCACTGTTTTCCTAGACATATGTATCATGCATCATTTTATATATATGTGCTTCAATTTATCCTATCAGTTTTATGATGTTTATTTTTCATATGATATAATTAATGCTTCCTCTTTTGTGTGTATTTTTTTTACTTCCACTATGTACTCTGCCAATGAGGGTATAGTTTCCCGACTATCACACCCAAGTCCCTCGCTGCTAGTCGGTAGCCTCTAGAATTCAGGGAAATGATCTTGAGTCCATGAGACTAATCAGGTATGGGGTGCCTTAGGTGGCTTCTGAAACTGAGACGTTACACATAAGATGAAAATAACACGATTTTATGATAAAAAAATATTTTCTTATAAAATTAGAATTTTTTCCTTTCAATGGAGATCCCATTTTAAATCAAATTTTTAGATCTCTGATAATTATAATATTTTTAAAATAAAAATAATATTTGTAATATAAACATTACAATGAGTATAGGATTAATTTTTGTATTATTTTGAAAGGTTTAATTTAATAATAAATTTATTAAAAATACAAGATTTAAATTCAAACCAGTTTTTTCATCAAATTTATTATATTGTCATATTTTATAATAAATTGTTTTAAAAGTTTAATTATTTACTATTTTTAATAATTAATCATATTTAGTTAATTATAATAAACCTCATTTTGAAATTGAATATAATATCATAAAAAACATATGAACATTTTTACTTGAAAACCACACATTGTCACCCCGACTATAGAATTGAATTTAAATTACATTATATGACATAATAGTTTAGATTTTGTAAAATTGGATTCCATAATTTTAATAAAAATAGTTTTTAATGTCTGAAAAGGTCAACTTATTTTTTTTAAAAAAAAAATTTTAGTGAAGTAATTAAAAATTTATTACAATTATTAAGGTTAAAAAAAGAAGAATATGGGACTAAACCATAACATTATTGGAAAAAATATATAATACACTTGTCATAATGCCATTGTATGGCCATATATATCTCCTATAATACCATTAATATACCAATAACCATTAATTAAACCACTTTAAATAGAAAACATGGCTGGGGTTCGTTTCCATTCAAATAATAAAAGTGTTTCCAGTACTCCCCCTTTATAAAAGGCCTCATTCATTTCAAAGACCTCAAACCTTGAATGTCCTATAGGTTCTTCCAAACTTGTCCCAAATATTTCCCCAACTTTTCAACCTTTTACCTTGATACCTCCACTTGTGCAGAATGCCATACCAAGAATCCATTTCACTCAAACCAAAAGGAGTTACCCTATTAAGAGGTAACTCCCTTCCTCAATGTCCATAAATTTATTTAATTTATCTACTCCCTAAAATATTCTAATTCAATTATTTTATAACAACACAAATTTAATCAATATATTAGATAATTTTTATGCAATGCATCCATCCTACACTTACACACACTTCCATCTAATGGGTAATGAATAAAATATTTACATGCAGGTGGACTATTGCTGTGGTAAATGAAGATTTTTCATTTTTCCATTAAAAACCCTCATAGAAGAAATTATGATGAAAACATTTTTTATATATGTTAAATATTATTTTTATTATTTCATTATGCATATGTAATTATTTTACAACACATATATTTATAATTTTTATTTTGGTGTTTGTATAATGATTTTGTGTGAGGAAGTGTGACAAAACACACTAAAAACAATTTGATTTCTTCATACACTACAAGAAATGTATCAGGGATGAGTTTAATGAATATATATTATATATATATTGTATAATCCAGGAACATTAATAATTATATAAATAATAATACAAATGATTTCCATAGTAGCAACGCATCATTTCCAATACAATCTTAGTAGTATGGGTTCACTCCCCATACCGTCTTGGTAGACCAGGTGCACTCACACGTCCATATTAGTATCAAGAAGTCTTCCGTAGTGACCATAGAAGCATTAATTTTTTCCATAGTACATTTATATTGAAGATTCACATGACACTTGTGATGTTGATTTGAATAATTTCTAATTTCATTGTATTTAAAGATCTTGATATCAGTGGTCACATTATTTCTACAATATTCATGATTCGAATGAACCTTGTCACTATACTTTTTGAATACTCACATTCCCATAATATATTTTTTGGATGATTCATTCCATATTATTCACATGATGGATCATGTCTCATTCTCTTCTTATTTACTAAAAAATTCTATTTTCTTGGAGTTCTAATCCCATGTTCTCCACTTAATTCTATTTCAATGAACATTACCTTAAATAATTACTTGTAAATTTTGATGGATTATAAAAATATATCATCAAATGATATTTTTTTTGAAATGAGGTCCATAAACTATTCAAATAAATATTCAATATTGAAATTCATGATTCACATGTAATCAATGCAATACCTAGATAACCTCGTCAATTTACCCTCATTTAGTGAAAAAATTTCATCTCCCATTTTTTTATGGTGAGGAACATTCTCCTTATTCTAGTTCATTTATCATGAGTAATTTTTTAAAAAAATATATCATTAACAGAGTTCAATTACATGTTTTTTACTTTCTATTCATCCCTAGTATTATGGATTAAGGACCCCACTAATTTGAATCTCTATTGAGGTAGTATACATACAGCTTGAACCATTCTATTCCCTCACATCCCATTGATAGAAATATCTTTTCAATGGAAATAATCCATTACTTGGATATAACATTATTATTAGTCCCATTTAATTATAAGAGACAATGTCAGATGATGTGATACACCATAATTAAAGAACGCTTCATAATATTTAGTATCCCTATTTGGGAATGTTTATTCCACATAACCAAAGTAATATTCTATAATGTGTCCCTAATCTAATCATATCCAATATTGGAGTTACTGTTTTCCTCAACAACAAAATGTATAGTTTGGATATGATTTTTTATGCCAATAATTATTATAATAACAATTTATAAACCCATTAATATACTATATTATTTCAGTAAATTATAAATTTTATATCCTATTGAATAGTTCTAAATTAGGTCAACCCCATTATAGAAATAGAAAATCAATGCATTGTTAAACTAGAAATTATAAAGGTGATTTATTTCGGTATATCATTATTGTCAAATGGTCCATAATGGTTTGTAATGGAAGTTTCAACTATCCATAGAATAATACATAGGAGTGTCATGAATGGTTCATTGTAAGGCCCACTTTCATGCAACCAGTGTTGATCGATACAAATCACAATGCTCACTTTTTTGAATTTTTACCACTCAGTTTAACTACACTAGAACTGTATACACTCATTGTATCTAGAAAGGTATTAATTACATAGAAATTGTGAAAAAATATTTACTCTAAAATAACATAAGGATATTATTCTATATATATCCACATATTCTATAATAGGGTTATGTTCCCTAATATATTTTTCCTTAAACCATTTTTTAATGTTTCCACTAAAAATCTATCTATTACATACTATAAAAACATCACCCTAATTCTATTTAACATGGTGGTAATATTATTACATTGGAAAAGATGGTGGAGTAAATGCCGAATGATATAAAAGTTTAGTGGTATTAGTGATCTACATACATACATGATACATATTTTAAAATAGGGAATAAATATAAAACATAATAATAAAAAACATTCATCATCATAAAACTCAATTAATTTGATCATTTTAATATCCAAGTTAATGGAAACAAAATAATGGTGAGATATAATGATCCGTAAGGATTGTGTAAAAAATAATCTATAATAAATAGATAAGGAAAAATAAATAAGAAAAATTAAATAACTAATTTTTTTAAAATTTAATCAATAACATGAATAACATGATTAGAAAAGTCATCGTCAATTTATCCATGGTAAATAACTATAGACACATCAAATTTATACAATAAATTGGTAAAAAACCATCCATGTATAATATCAGTGAATTATTCTCATGTATAATAATAACATAACGTGCATTTATGTGAAATTATTAATTTTATATCTCATGATCTGAAACATCATGATATCTAAAATTTTATGACCTCTCATAAGGTAGTTTTAAACCATTGGAAGAGCACGTTAAATTTGAAAATTTGATTTTTCTCACGATACCCAATGATACATCAAGGGTATATAATTATAGGACATAACAGTATCTGACTTTACTACTAATTCATCATATATTTAATTATTTTTTATTCATTAACAATACGTATTACCAATAAATTATCGTATATAGTTATGAATATTGATTTATCCAACATTCCCTAGTTAATCTAATGACATTCAATGTTAAAATCTTATGTAAAAATTTTATATGATTTAAAAAATAATAATTTACATGATTAAAATATTATAAATATTAATGAGTGATTTAAGGTTAAATTAAACATGAACACATGAATGTTATTTATAAATAGTAATATAAAAATCAAAAAAATTATCAAGAAATGATTAGTGATCATAGGATCATCGATAATATACGGTTTTGCAATAAATTCATGTATTTGTATAAATATGGTGAATGGATGTGAAATATTAAAATATTCATTAATATAAGAGTTTTCTTTCTATAACCACTAAAAATGTGTAGACGATTCTATATTTCATAATACAATTTTCAACGTGTGGATGTTTTTCATCACTATATATGTTAAAAACTCATCGTTTCAATTTTTATTGAAATAACCCATTTTTGAAATCCATAAGTAGTTTATATTATAAAATATTTTAAAAATAAATAATAACATAATATTTCATTAATAAATACCATAAATAAATAATAAGACTTTTTTTAAATAATTATTGAAAAATAAATTACATGAAAGAAAATTATATACGAGTTAACGTGAAATAACATAATTTTCAATTTCATGCCTCAAATTAAATGATATTACTAGAAACAGAGAAAAATTATGAATAAAATATAGAATATTATGAAAGATAATAAATATATGATTTCTTTGATATCATAATGGTTAAATGATATTATTCTATTAATGAGTGTAAACATTTTCCCAACTGAATGTGTGATTGTAAAATAGGTTCTTTGATATTTAGAAGGATTTAAATTGTTACCCATTGAATGAAAAAATTAAAATTAAAAATTAACCATCAATAATAAGTCATAATTAATGTTATATAAATTAAATAGGTAGTATATACACCATGTTATTATGTATAGGTAAATATTAACAATTATGCCTTAAACAAAATGGAAATTGTGATGAAATCATTTACCCCATGATTCCCATGTGGAGAACATGAATTAATCTATTATATAATGGTTTAAATAATGGTATTAATTTTTAATTCACCCATATATAGATTTACAAAGTCATATATGATCATATTATAAAAATTATCTCCACAATTGTGGATAATATTTCGTTATTTTAGTTTTTTGCGTGTTAATTGAATTGTTTTTTCAACAAAAAAATATCACAAAATCTCTAGTTTTGGTGAAAAGTTTTTATATAATTCCTCAATAGAGTTACATTTTCAAAATAAATTCAATATATAGATATATATATGACAATCATTATTGGATGGTGAACTTGGAAAATGAATCACCTCTCTCTATAGAGAAGGTATGTTGTACACACAAATGAGAAATGATATCAATCCCTTAATGGGTAAATGGGAAATAAAATGGTTTATATATTAATTTCCATAAATTATATTATGTTATACATATCATATTTTTTCAGTATTTTAATCATTATTACTATACATGTGAAAGAGTGAAGGAAATAAATTTAAATAGTTCGTGAGATGGTAGTTCGTTGTAGTATAAAGAGACAACTATGTTTCTCATTTGATAGAGAAGGATATGGTTAAATATCATTCCAAAAATATTATAACATCTCAGTGTACATTAGGTAATAGATTCATTAATTTGTATGTGTTAATATAAATTTTATGGTAATAAAAAGAGAAATAACAATAAAGATCTTTACTAATAATATTATATTTTCCTAGAGAATCCTCCAAACGATCTCTTCTAAGAGACCCTAGATTTGTACTTTTGGGAATTCCGGAACATATATAATGTTCTCAATAATGTTGGGGGATGTTTTGGAATATTTGTTTTTGATAAAAATTCAATGATACATGTTAGTAAGTGAGGGGAGGGGAGTTTTTTATTATAATTTTTGGTAGAAATGTATTTCTTTAAATACCCATAGCTATTCAATAATGGGATGTCACTCTCAGCCGAAGTTCATCCAAAATGGAAGAATAATCGATTAAATGGATGTTAATAGTAATATGAACCTCCAACACATAAAAATTAACTTATAAAAACATGTTATCCACTTCTTCCATCTGTGACTTCCATGCTCCACTACTGGAAAAGAAGGTTATACCAATGGTTATAAACCATTGGTAGATGCTGGGAACCCATTGGTATAGCCTATACCAACGGTTTTCCAAACTATTGGGCTGTAAGCTGTGAGGAAATACCTATACCAACAGTTTTATGTCAACAATTGTTATAGACCTTGAATTTATTGATTTACCAACGGTTTCCAGAAACCGTTGGTATATATTGAATACTGAACATTTTTTCCCAACGGTTCTATAACTGTTGGTATAGTTTTTTTTAATTTCTCTTGAAGTATACCAACCATTTTAATCCGTTGGTATTATCTTATTCTAGAACATATACCAATGGATTAAAACCATTGGTATTTTGTTTTCCCAGAACTTATACCAACAGTTTAAAACTGTTGGTATTGGGTTTTCCTATAACTTATACCAACGGATTAAAACTGTTCGTACTGTGTTTTTCCAATGCTATTATAACAATGGTTTAAAACTGTTGGTATTGTGTTTTTTCAGAACTGTTTCACAGCAGCCCTCTAGTAGTATCCCCTTCAGTATACACCTGTATAAAAAATATCAAAAAAATAACATACAGATTTAAAACAGCATAAAAAGACCCTAAAATAGCACAAAAAATACATAAAACCATCAAAATCTTTCAACCATTTCATGTACTACAATTCCCTATTTCAATATTCATATGACAACAATCATCCAGTGGAGTTAATAACAGTTTCAATAATTCAAACATTATTTACACCCATTTCAGTCTTCATATGACAACCACTCTTCCAGTAGTAATTCACCTCACCCCTGCACAACACCCCAACAAGCACAGTCCCCCCACCTCCCCATCAAATTCTAATAGGCAGAATTGTTTGAGAAAGACTTATTAGAATTGAATAAGAGTTTAAAATTTTCTCAAATCCCAATTTTTTTTTTCTGATCCTAGATTTGGGTATGTAAGGATTTGTGATGCATTTTGCATTGAACATGTAATTTTATAATATATGGTGAAATGGTATTTTGTTAGGAGTATCGTCACTTATGACCCTATGAGTGAAACTACCCAACTCATGAAAAATAGTTTGCAACTATCGTTGATGAGTGTAAATTTCAGTTGTTGTATTCACCTAAAATGATGTCCTTTAGAAGCAAAAGAGAGACACTTTGAGTGGTAATGGCCACACTGCACCTCGAATTGAGGAGGGGTTGAATTGTACATGTCACAAATGACCCATGGGTCATTTTCCTAAAGTATCAACACAATACCAACGTGTTTGTTCGATTCCCCATATGTAGTATGTTTTTACTTAAAAGCGTATCCATTTTAAACAAAAGAAATACACTTTGAGTGGTAGCAGCCAAACTGTACCTCAAATTGAATCGGGGTTGACTTATACACATAAAAAATGACCGATGGATAATTTTATAAAGTATCAACAGAATCTGAATATGATTGTTCAGATTTTCATTTGTCATTTGTTGTTTTGACTTAAAATGTTGTCCATTTCAAAGAAAAGTGAGACACTTTGAGTGGTCCCAGCCACACCGTGCCTTATATTGAGACGGGGTTGACTCATACACATCAAAAATGACCCATGTATCATTGTACTAATGTTTCAATAGAATATGAATGCATTTGGTCAGTTTTTGATATGTCAGTTGTTGTTTCACATAAAATGATGTCCATTTTAAACGAAAGAGAGTTATTTTGAGTGGTGTCAGCCACACCGCACCTCATATTGAGGCGGGGTTGACTTGTACACATCACAAAGCACCCATGGATCCCTTTAATAAAATATAAACACAATCCGAATGTGATTGGTCAGTTTTAAGTATGCCAGTTGTTGTTTCCACTAAAAATCTTGTCCATTTTAAACAAATGAGAAACACTTTGAGTGGTTCCGGCCACACTAGACCTCAGATTAAGCAGGGATGACTCTTACACGTCACATATGACTCATAGATCATTGTACTAATGATTCAACAGAATCCTAATGCATTTGGTTGGTGTTACATATGTCAGTTGTTGTTTTCACATAAAATGATGTCTATTTTACACAAAAAAGAGATATTTTGAGTGTTTTTGGCCACACCATGCATCGAATTGAGGTGGGGATGACTCATAAACATTAAAAATGACCCATGGATCGTTTTCCTAAAATATCAACAAAATCCGAATGCGTTTGGTCAGTTTTAAGTACACCAGTTGTTGTTTTCACTTAAAATCTTGTTCATTTCAAACAAAAGAGAAACACTTTGATTTTTGTCGTCCACACCGTCCCTTGGATTGAGATTGTGTTGAATTTTACACATCACATATGACTCATGGATCTTTTTCCTAAAGTTTCAACAGAATCCAAATGCATTTGGTCTATTTTCCATATTTCAGTTGTCGTATTTACTTAAAATGATGTCCTTTTAAAACAGAAGAGAGACACTTTGAGTGGTGCCACCCACACCGCACCTCAGATTGAGGCAGATTTGACTCACACGCGTCAAAAATGACTCATGGATCATTTTCATAAAGTATCAACACAATCCAAATGTGTTTGGTCGGTTTTCCGTATGCCGGTTGTTTTTACATAAAAGCGTATCCATTTTAAACAAAAGAAAGACACTTTGAGTGGTACCAGACACACCATGCCTCAGATTGAGGCGGGGTTGACTTGTACATATCAAAAATTACCCATCAATCCTTTTCCTAATGTATCAATAGAATCCGAATGGGTTTGGTCTTTTTTCTGTATGTCAGTTGTTGTTTTCACTTAAAATGTTGTTCATTTCAAAGAAAAGTGAGAAACTTTGACTAGTTACGGCCACACCGCGCCTTGTATTGAGTTGGGGTAGACTCATACATGTAAAACATGCCCCATGGACCGTTTTCCTAATATTTCAACAGAATACGAATGCATTTAGTCAGCTTTCTGTAAGTCAGTTTTTGTTTTCACTTAAAATGATGTCCATTTTAAACAAAAGAGAGACATTTTGAGTGTTTTCGGCCACACCGCCCCTCGTATTGAGTCGAGGTTGACTCATACACGTAATAAATAACCCATTTATTTTTTCCTAAAATATCAACACAATATGAATGAGTTTGGTTGGTTTTAAGTATGTCAGTTGTTGTATTCACTTAATATTATGTCCATTTTAATAAAAAGAGAAAAACATTGGGTATTGCCGGACACACAACAACTCGGATTGACATGTTGTCTGGACAACCATTTCAAAATTCACCCACCCTTTGTTGTCGTTCGATTTCATGGCATTATGAGGTCGTTTGGCCATTTTTGGCCACCCCACACACGCTTTTTAAGCACACCAAACACCTAAAAAACACATATTCAGATATACCGCACAAACCGCACATCTGAATGACTTTTCTTCACCTCGTACAACTCATGAATAATATTTAGGTTGTTTTCATTTCATTTCATGGCAATTAGATGTTGTTCGGCATGCATCTGATTGTAAAACCCATGTTTTGGCCATTTACGACACGCAGAGTACGTATTCGGACAGCGTGGTCACACGACACCTCAGATTGACATGCCGTCTTGCCGACCATTTCAAAATCCACCCACCATTTGTTGTCGTCCGATTTGATGGCATTATGTAGTCATTTGTCTGGTTTTGACCACCCCACGTAGGCTTTTCAAGTGTGTTAAACAATAAAAAACACATATTCAGTCAAGCCATGAAAACCGCACTTCCAAATGACGTTTCGTCTGCCTGTAAACCTCACAAATAATAATTTGGGTGTTTTCCTGTGATTTCAAGTCTTTCTGATGTTGTTCGGCATGCATTTGACAGTAAAACCCATGTTTTGGCCATTTACGACACACGGAATGCGTTTTCGGCCAGTGCAGTCACACGACACCTCTGATTGACGTGTCGTCTTGATGACCATTTCATAATTCACCCACCCTTTATTTTCATCCAATTTCATGGAATTCTGAGGTCATTCGACCAGTTTCATCTACCCTAGGCCTGCATTTAAAGCACACCAAACAGCTAAAAAACACATATTTAGCCGTGTCATAGAAACCACATGTCCGAATGATGTTTCTTATCCTCGTACAACTCACGGATAATAATTAGGGTGTTTTCGTGTGATTTCAAGTCATTCTGATATCTTTTGACATGAATTTGACCGTTAAATGCATGTTTTGGCCATTTACGACATGTGGAGTGCGTTTTCGGCCATCGCGGTCACACGACACCTCCGATTGATGTGTCGTCTTGCTGACCATTTCACAATTCCCCCACCCTCTGTTGTCGTCCGATTTCATGGAATTCCGTGTTCATTAGGCCGGATTCAACCACCCCACGCACGCTTTTCATGGACACCAAACACCTAAAAAACACATATTTAGTCATGTCGTGCAAACCACTTGTCCAAATGACGTGACGTCTAATATTACACACCACAAATAATAATTAGGGTGTTTTTCTGTGATTTCAAGTCATTCCAATGTCGTTCTACATGAATTTGACTGTAAAACCCATGTTTTGGCCATTTATGACACGCAGAGTGTGTTTTTGTCTAGTGCGGTCACACGACACCTACAATTTACATTTCGTCTGTCCGAACATTTCACAATTCACCCACCCTTTTTTTTCGTCCTATTTCATGGAATTCCGAGTACGTTTGGCCAGTTTTGACCACCCCAGCATGCTTTTCAAGCGCACCAAACACCTAAAAACATATATTCAGCGGTATCACACAAACCGTGATTCCGCATGACGTGTTGTCTCCTCGTAAACCACACGAATAATAATTAGGGTGTTTTTGTGTGATTCAATGTCATTTCGATGTCGTTCGTCATTCATTTGACTATTAAACACATGTTTTGGCCATTTATGACACGTGGAGTGCGTTTTTGGCCAGTGCGGTCACACGACATCTCCAATTGACATGTCGTCTAGCAGACCATTTCACAATTCACCCAACTTTTGTTGTCATCCGATTTCATGGCATTACGAGGTCGTTCGGCTGGTTCTAACCACCCCACGCAAGCTTTTCAAGCTCTCCAAACACCTAAAAACACATATTTAGATGTTCCAAGAAAACTGCTAGTCCGAATGACGTGTCGTCTCTTCGTACACCTCACGTATAATAATTAGGATGATTTCGTCTGATTTCAAGTCATTTGGATGTTGTTAGGCATGCATTTGACCATAAAATCCATGTGTTGCCCATTTATGACAAGCGGAGTGCATTTTCGGCCAACACGGTCACACGACACCTCTGATTGATGTTCTGTCTTGCCTACCATTTCAAAATTTGCCCACCCTTTGATTTCGTCCTATATCATGGCATTCCAAGGTCGTTTGGCAGGTTTCGACCACCACATGCACGCTTTTCAAGCGTGCTAAACTCCTAAAAAATTCATATTCAATCATGTTGCACAAACCGCGTGTCTTAACGATGTGTTGTCACCTTGTACACCTCACGAATAATAATTATGGTGTTTCATGTGATTTCAAGTCATTCTGATGTCGTTCATGATGCATTTGACCGTAAAACCCATGTTTTGGCCATTTGCAACACATAGAGTGTGTTTTTGGCCAGTGCAGTGACACAAAGACTACAATTAAAGTTTCTTCTGGCCGACCATTTCAAAATTCGCCCATTGTTTGTTGTCGTTCGATTTCATGGCATTCTGAGTTCGTTCAGCTAGTTTGACTTCCCCACACACGGTTTTCAAGCGTGTCAAACAGCTAAAAAACACATATTCAGCCGTGTCCCACAAACCGTGCGTCCGAATGATGTGTTGTCTCCTCATACACCTCACGAATAATAATTATGGTGTTTTGTGGGATTTCATGTCATTATGATGTCGTTCAGCATGCATTTGGCCGTAAAACCCATGTTTTGGCCATTTACAATAGGCGGAGAGAATTTTCAGCCATCTCGGTCAGACGACACCTCCGATTGATGTACCATCTGGCTGACTATTTTACAATTCACCCACCCTTTGTTTTCGTCTGATTTCATGACATTCTGAGTTCATTTGGCTGGTTTCGACCACCCCATGCTCGATTTTCAAACATGCCAAACACCTAAAAAAACATATTTATCCATGCTAGGAAAACTATGCATCCGAATTATGTGTCTTCTCCTTTTCCACCTCACGAATAATAATTACTGTGTTTTCGTGTGATTTCAAGTCATTCCGATGTTGTTCATCATGCATTTGACTGTAAAACTCATGTCTTAGCCATTTACGACAAGCGGAGTGTGTTTTTGGCCAGCGCGGTCACATGACACCTCCGACTGATGTACCGTCTGGCCGAAAATTTCACAATTCTCCCACCATTTGTTGTCATCTGATTTCATGGCATTCTGAGGTCATTTGGCCAGTTTTGAACACCCCACACACGCTTTTCAAGCGTGCCAAACACATAAAAAACTCATATTCAGTTGTGTCGTGCAAACTGTGCATCCGAATGACGTTTCGTATCCTCTTACACCTCACGAATTATAGTTAGGGTGTTTTTGTGAGATTTCAAGTCATTCCGATGTCGTTCGGCATGCATTTGACCGTAAAACCCTTGTTTTGGCCATTTACGATATGCAGAGTGCGTTTTTGGCCAGCGCTATCACACAAAACCTCCGATTGACGTTACGTCTTGCTGACCATTTCAAAATTCACCCACCCTTTGTTTTAGTTAGATTTCATGGCATTCTGAGGTCATTCGGCCAGTTTCGACCACCCCACCCACTCTTTTCAAGCGTGCCAAACACCAAAAAACACATATTCAGTCGTTCCGTGCAAACCGCGCATCCGAATGACATGTTGTCTCCCTGTACACCTTAAGAATAATAATTATCATGTTCTCGTATGATTTAAAGTCATTCTGATGTCTTTTGGCATGCATTTGACCGTAAAACCAATGTTTTGGCCATTTACGACAGGCGGAGTGCGTTTTCGGCCAGCGCAGTCACATGACACCTCCGATTGACATGCCGTCTAGCTGACCATTTCAAAATTCACCCACCCTATGTTGTCATCCGATTTCATGGCATTACAAGGACGTTCAACCAGTTTCGAGAAACCCACGCACGCTTTTCAAGTGCGCCAAGCAGCTAAAAAACACATATTCAGACGTGTCGCACAAACCATGCTTCTGAAGGATGTTTCATCTCACCGTACACCTCAAGAATAATAATTAGGGTGTTTTAGATTGATATCAAGTCATTTCGACGTCATTCGTCATGCATTTGACCATTAAACGCATGTTTTGGCCATTTACGACATACAAAGTGCTTTTTCATCCATCACGGTCACACGACACCTCCTATTGACGTTACATATGGATGACCATTTCACAATTCACCCACCCTCTGTTTTCTTCCAATTTCATGGCATTCCGAGTTCATTCGGCCGGTTTCGACCTCCCCACACATGCTTTTCAAGCGTGCCAAACACCTAAAAAACACATATTCAGCCGTGGCGCACAAACCACACGTCTGAATGACGTGTCGTCTCCTTGTACACCTAATGAATAACAATTAGGATGTTTTGTGTGATTTCAAGTCATTCTGATGTCGTTCAGCATGCATTTGACTGTAAAACTCATGTTTTGGCCATTTACAACACGCTGAGTGCATTTTCAGCCAGCGTGATCACACGACACCACTGACTGAGGTGTCGTCTCACTGATCATTTCAGAATTCACCCACCCTTTGTTGTAGTCCGATTTCATGACAATCTATGTTCATTTGGCCTGTTTTGACCACCTCACGCACGCTTTTCAAGCGCGCCAAACACCTAAAAAAACACATATTCAGTCATGCCGCACAAACTGCACATCTGAATGATGTTTTGTCTCCTTGTACACCTCAGGAATAATAATTAGGGTGTTTTCATGTGATTTCAAGTCATTCCGATGTTGTTCAACTTGCATTTGACCGTAAAAACCATGTTTTGGCCATTTACGACTACCCGAGTGCATTTTCGGCCAACGCGACCACACGACACCTCCGACTGATATGTCGTCTGGCAAAAAATTTCACAATTCACCCACACGTTTTTTCGTCCGATTTCATGGCATTCCGAGGTCATTCGGTCTATTTTGACCACCCCACGCACGCATTTCAAGCACGCCAAACACATAAAAAACACATATTCAGTCGGGCCGCGCAAACCGCGCATCCGAATGACATGTCTTCTCCTCCTAAACTTCAAGAATAATAGTTAGGGTGTTTTGTGTCATTTTAAAGTCATTCTAATGATGTTCGGCATGCATTTGACCGTAAAACCCATGTTTTGGCCATTTACGATACGCGGATTGCGCTTTCGGATAGCGCAGTCACACGACACCTTCGATTGATGTGTCGTCTTTCCGAACATTTCAAAATTCACCCACACTTTGTTTTCATATGATTTCAGGGAATTCTGAGGTCTTTCGGGTGGTTTCGACTACCCCACCCACGCTTTTCAAGCGTGCCAAACACCAAAAAACACATATTCAGTCATGTCGTGAAAACCGCGCATTCGAATGATGTATATTATACTTTTACACCTCACGAATAATAATTATCATGTTTGTGTGTGATTTCAAGTCATTATGATGTTGCTCGACATGCATTTGACCGTAAAACCCATGTTTTGGACATTTACGACATGCGGAGTGCGTTTTCAGCCAGCACAGTCACACGACACCTCCGGTTGACATCATGTCTAGAAGACCATTTCCCAATTCACCCAACCATTGTTGTCGTCCGATTTCATGGCATTTTGAGGTCGTTCAGCCGGTTTCGACCACCCCACGCATGCTTTTCAACAGCACCAAACACATAAAAACACATGTTCAGATGTGTTGCACAAACCGCGTGTCTGAAGGACATGTCATCTCACCGTACACCTCAAGAATAATAATTAGGGTTTTTTTGTGTGATTTCAAGTCATTCTTATGTCATTCATCATGCATTTTACTGTTATATGCATGTTTTGGCCATTTTTGACACGCGAAGTTCGTTTTCAGGCAGCGCGGTCAGACAACACCTCCAATTGACATTACGTCTGGCCAACCATTTAACAATTCACCCACCCTCTGTTATCGTCCTATTTCATGGAATTCCGTGTTCGTTCGGTCGATTTCGACCACCCCACGAACACTTTTCAAGCACGTCAAACACTTAAAAAACACATATTCAGCTGTGTCGCACAAACTGCGCGTCCGAATGATGTGCCATCTCCTCGTACACCTCACGAATAATAATTTGGGTGTTTTCATTTGATTTCAAGTCAATCTGATGTCATTCAGCATGCATTTGACCGTAAAACCCTTGTTAATCCATTTAAACACGCGGAGTGCGTTTTCGGCCAGCGCGGTCACACAACAACTGCGATGGACGTGCCGTCTGGCCGACCATTTCCCAATTCAAACACCCTTTGTGGTCATCTGATTTCATGACATTCGGAGATCATTCGGCCGATTTCGACCTCCCCACACACACTTTTCTAGCACGGCAAACACCTAAAAGACACATATTCAGCCGTTCCGTGCGAACCGCGTGTCCGAATGACATGTCGTCTACTTTTACACCTCTCGAATAATAATATGGGTGTTTTCTTGTGATTTCAAGTCATTCTGATGTTGTTCGGCATGCATTTGACCATAAAACCCATGTTTTGGCCATTTACGACAAGCAGAGTGTTTTTTCAGCCAGCGCGGTCACATGACACCTCCGACTTATGTGTTGTCTGGCTGAAAATATCACAATTCACCCACCCTTTGTTTTTGTCATATTTCATGGCATTCTGAGGTCGTTTGGCCAGTTTTGACCACCCCACGCATGTTTTTCAAGCACGCCAAATACATAAAAAACACATATTTAGTCGTGCTGCACAAACAACACATCCGAATGATGTTTCTTCTCCTCTTACGCCTCACGAATAATATTTAGGGTTTTTTCGAGTGATTTCAAGTCATTTCGTTACTGTTCGGCATGCATTTGACCATAAAACCCATGTTTTGGCCATTTACGACAAGCAGAGTGTTTTTTCGGCCAACACGGTCACACGACACCTCGGACTGACGTCTCGTCTGGCAGAAAATTTCACAATTCACCCACCCATTGATTTCTTCCTATTTCATGGCATTCTGAGGTCATTCGGCCGGTTTTGACCACCCCACCCACACTTTTCAAGCGTGCCAAACACCAAAAACACATATTCTGTCGTGCCGTGTAAACCATGAATCCTAAGGATGTGTCGTCTCCTTGTACACCTCACGAATAATAATTAGCATGTTTTCGTGTGATTTCAAGTAATTCTGATGTTGTTCGACATGCATTTGACCGTAAAACCTATATTTTGGCCATTTAAGACACGCAAAGTGCATTTTTGGCCAGCATGGTCACACAAAACCTCCGATTGACGGGCCGTTTGGCCGACCATTTCAAAATTCACCCACCCTTTGTTGTCAACTGATTTCATGGCATTATGAGGTTGTTCAAAGGGGTTCGACCACCCCACGCACGTTTTTCAAGCGCACCAAAAACCTAAAAACACATATTCAGAAGTTTCACACAAACCACACATTTGAATGATGTATAATCTCTTCGTACACCTCAATAATAATAATTAGGGTGTTTTCGTGTGATTTCAAGTCATTATGATATCGTTCGTCGTGAATTTGATCGTTAAACGCATGTTTTGGCCATTTACGACAAAAATAGTACATTTTCAGCCAGCGCGGTCACACGAAACCTCCAATTGACATTCCGTCAATACGACTATTTCACAATTCACCCACCCTCTATTGTCGTCCAATTTCATGGCATTCCGAGTTCGTTCGGCCAGTTTCGACCACCCCACGCATGCTTTTCAAGCGCGCCAAACACCTAAAAAAACATATTTATTCATGCCGTGAAAACCGCACGTCTGAATGACATTTCATCTCCTATTAAACCTCACGAATAATAATTAGGATGTTTTTGTGTGATTTTAAGTCATTCTGATGTCATTCATCATGCATTTTACCGTTAAACCCATGTTTTGGCCATTTACGACACGCGAGGGGAGTTTTCGACTAGCGGAGTGACATGACACCTTCGATTAACATCTCGTCTGGACGACCATTTCAAAATTCACCCACCCTTTGTTGTCATCCGATTTCATTGCATTCCATGTTCGTTCCACCGATTTCGACCACCCCACGCACGCTTTTCAAGCGAGACAAAAACCTAAAAAAACAGATATTCAGTCGTATCACACAAACCCCACATCTGAATGATGTGTTGTCTCCTCGTACTCCTCAAAAATAAAAATTAGGGTATTTTCATGTGATGTAATGTCATTTTGAGGTCGTTCGTCATGTATATGACCGTTAAACGCATGTTTTGGCCATTTACGACATGCAGAGTGTGTTTTCAGCCAGCGTGGTCACACGACACAACCAATTGACGTCCTGTCAAGCTGACTATTTCACAATTCACCACCCTTTGTTGTCGTCTGATTTCATGGAATTATGAGGTTGTTCGGCCGGTTTCGACCACCCCATGCACACTTTTCAAGCTCGCCAAACACCTAAAAAACACATATTATGCTGTTTCTTGCTATCCGCATGTCCGAATGATGTGTCGTCTCCTCATACACCTCACGAATAATAATTACGGTGATTTCGTGTGATTCCAAGTCATTCCAATGTCGTTGGGCACACATTTGACCATAAAACCCATGTTTTGGCCATTTATGACAAGAGGGGTTCATTTTCAGCCAGCACAGTCATATGAAACCTCCAATGGACATGTTGTCTTGCTGACCATTTCAAAATTTACCCACCCTTTATTGTCGTCCGATTTCATGGCATTCTGAGGTCATTCGGCCGGTTTCGACCACCACATGCATGCTTTTCAAGCGTGCCAAACACCTAAAGAACACATATTCAGTCATGCCACATCATCTGCACATCTGAATGACTTGAGTCTCCTTGTACACTACACGAATAACAATTAGGGTGTTTTCGGGTGATTTCAAGTCATTCTGATGTCGTTCGACATGCATTTGACCATAAATCCCATGTTTTGTCCATTTACGACACCTGGAGTGCGTTTTCGGCCAGTGCTGTTATACAACACCTCCGAATTACGTGCTGTCTAGCTGACCATTTCCAAATTCTCCCACCCTTTGTTGTCGTTTGATTAAATGGCATTCTGAGGTTGTTAAGATGGTTTCGACCACCCCACACATGCTTTTCGTGTGCGCCAAACACCTAAAAAACACATATTCAATATTGTCGCACAGACCATGTGTCCAAATGACATGTGGTCTCTTTTTACACCTCACAAATAATAATTAGGGTGTTTTAATGTGAGTTCAAGTTATTCCGATGTCGTTCGGCATTCATTTGACCGTAAAACCCATGTTTTGGCCATTTACAACACGTGGAGTGCGTTTTCAGACAGCGCAGCCACACGACACCTCCGATTGACATCCATCTGGACGACCATTTCACAATTAACCCAACCTTTGTTGTCGTCCGATTTCATGACATTTCGAGTTCGTTCGGGCGGTTTCGACCACCCCACACACGCTTTCCAAGTGCGCCAAACACCTAAAA
This sequence comes from Viscum album, assembly GCA_963277665.1. Classification (NCBI taxonomy): domain Eukaryota; kingdom Viridiplantae; phylum Streptophyta; class Magnoliopsida; order Santalales; family Viscaceae; genus Viscum; species Viscum album. Next base: position 1,424,414,603 of record OY728142.1, on the reverse strand, counting down.
AACACATATTCAGTTGTTCCGCGAAAACCGCACATCTGAATGACATGTTGTCTCCTTGTACTCATCAATAATAATAATTAGGGTTTTTTCGGGTGATTTTAAGTCATTCTGATGTTGTTAGACTTTCATTTGACCGTAAAACCCATTTTTTGGCCATTTACGACAAATGGAGTGCATTTTCGGCCAGAGCGGTCACAGAACACCTCCAACTGACCTTCCATCTAGCTGAAAATTTTACAATTCACGCAACCTTTGTTTTCATCTGATTTCATGGCATTCTGAGGTCGTTCGGCTGGTTTTGACCACCCCACACACGCTTTTCAAGCACACCAAACACATAAAAAACAAATATTCAACCTTCCTGCAAAAAACCGCGCATCCGAATGACTTTCTGTCTTCTCGTACACCTCATGAATAATAGTTAGGGTGATTTTGTATGATTTCCAGTCATTATGATGTCATTCGGCTTTCATTTGACCGTAAAACCCATGTTTTGTCCATTTATGACACGGGGAGTGCGTTTTCGGCCAGCCCTGTCACACAACACCTCAGATGGACGTGTCGTCTTGCCGACCATTTCAAATTTCACCCAAACTATGTTTTCATATGATTTCATGGCATTCTGAGGCCATTCTAAATGTTTCGACCACCCCACCCATGCTTTTTCAAGCGTGCCAAACACAAAAAACTCATATTCAGTCGTTCCATAGAAACCGCGCGTCCGAATGACACGTCCTCTCTTTTTACAACCAGAAAATAAGAATTATCATGTTTTTCGTGTGATTTCAAGTAATTTTGAGGTTGTTCGGCTTGCATTTGACCGTAAAACCAATGTTTTCACCATTTACAACACGCAGACTGCATTTTTGGCCAACTCGGTCACCCGACACCTCTGATTGATGTTCTATCTAGCCGACCATTTCCCAATTCACACACCCTTTGTTGTCGTCCGATTTCATGGTTGTACGAGGTCTTTCAGCTGATTTCGACCACCCAATCATGCTTTTCAAGTGCTCCAAACACCTAAAAACACATATTCAGACGTGTCACATAAACAGCCCATTTTAAGGATGTGTCGTCTCATCGTACACCTCAAGTATAATAATTGTGGTTTTTTGTGTGATTTCAGTCATTCTAATGTCGTTCATCATGCATTTGACCATTAAACTCATGTTTTGGCCATTTACGACATGGAAAGAGTGTTTTAGCCAGCGTGGTCACATGACACCTCCGATTGGCGTTGCATCTGGACAACCATTTCACAATTCATCCACCCTCTTTTGTTGTCTGATATCATGGAATTCCGAGTTCATTCGGCCAGTTTCGACCACCCCATGTACGCTTTTCAAGCGCATCAAACACCTAAAAAAACTTATTCTGCCGTGTCACACTAACTGCGCTTTCTGAAAGACGTGTTGTCTCCACATACACCTCAAAAATAATAATTAGTGTGTTTTCGTGTGATTTCAAGTCATTCAGATGTCGTTCAGCATGCATTTGACTATAAAACTCATGTTTTGGCCATTTACAACACGCAGAGTGAATTTTCAGCCACTGCAGACATACGACACGTCCGATTGATGTGCAGTCTGACCGACCGTTTTAAAATTAACCCACCTTTTGTGGTCGTTTGATTTCATGACATTTGGAGTTTATTTGGCCGGTTTCAACCACCCCACGCATGCTTTGCAAGAACGTCAAACACCTAAAAAACACATATTCAGTCGTTCCGCTCAAACCACACGTCCAAATGACATGTCATCTCCTTGTACACCTCACGAATAATAATTAGGGTTTTTCTGTGTGATTTAAAGTCTTTCCAATGTTGTTTTGCATGCATTTGACCGTAAAACACATTTGTTGGCCATTAGCGACAAGCAGAGTGCGTTTTTGGCCAGTGCGGTCACACGACACCTCCGACTGACGTTCCGTCTGGACGATAATTTCACAATTCAACCACCATTTTTTGTCTTCTGATTTCATGGCATTCCGTGGCCGTTCGGCCTATTTTGACCACCCCACTAATGATTTTAAAGTGCGCTAAACACATAAAAAAACATATTCAGTCGTGTCGTGCAAACCACACATCTGAATGACGTGTTTTCTCCTCGTACATCTCACGAATAATAGTTAAGATTTTTTTTGTGATTTCAAGTCATTCTGATGTTATTCGTCATGCATTTGACCGTAAAACCCATGTTTTGGAAATTTATGACATGCAGAGTGCATTTTCGGCCAGCGCATTCACATGACACCTCCGATTGACATGCCATCTTGCCAACCATTTCAAAATTCACCCACCCTTTTTTTGTCTGATTTCATGGAATTCCGAGGTCGTTTGGCCGGATTCGACCACCCCACTCACGCTTTTTAAGTGTGCCAAACACTAAAAAAGCACATCGTCAGTGGTGACGTGAAAACCGCATGTCCGAATGACCTGTCATCTACTTGTACGCCTCACGAATAATAATTAGTGTGTTTTCATGTGATTTCATGTCATTCCGATGTTGTTCGACATGCATTTGACCGTAAAACCCATGTTTTGGACAGTTAGGACACGCGGAGTACGTTTTCAGCCAGCGCGGTCACACAAGACCTCTGATTGACGTGTCGTCGGGAAGACCATTTCACAATTCCCCGACCCTTTGTTTTCATCTGATTTCATGGCATTCTGAGGCCGTTCAGCTGGTTTTGCCCACCCCACGCATGCTTTTCAAGTGAGTCAAACACCTAAAAAACACATATTCAGACTTGTCTCACAAACCGAGCGTCCGAATGACGTTTCTTCTCCTCATACACCTCATGAATAATAATTAGGGTGTTTTCGTGTGATTTCATGTCATTATGATGTTGTTCGTCATGAATTTGACAGTTAAACACATGTTTTGGCCTTTTACAACATGCGAAGTGCGTTTTCAGCAAGCGCGGTCACACGACACCTCCAATTGATGTTCTATCTAGCTGACCATTTAAAAATTCATGCACCCTATGTTGTCATCCGATTTCATGGCATTCCAAGTTCTTTTGGCCAATTTGGACCGCCCCACGCACGTTTTTCAAACACGCCAAACACCTAAAAAACACATATTCAGTCGTGTCATGCAACTCGCTCGTCTGAATGACGTGTCGTCTCCTATTAAACCTCAAGAATAATAATTAGGGTGTTTTCGTGTGATTTCAAGTCATTCTGATGTCGTTCGACATGCATTTGATCATAAAACCCATGTTTTGGCCATTTACGACATGCGGGGTGCGTTTTCGGCCGGCATGGTCGCACAACACCTCCGATTGACATGTCGTCTAGCCGGCCATTTCAAAATTCACCCATCCTTTGTTGTCATCCGATTTCATGGAATTTCGAGTTCGTTCAGCTGATTTCCACCACCCCACGCAAGCTTTTGAAGCCCACGAAAAAACTAAAAAACTCATATTTAGCCGTATCACACAAACCACACATCTGAATGACATGTTGTCTCCTCGTACACCTCAAGAATAATAATTAGGGTGTGTTTGTGTGATTTAATGTCATTATGAGGTTGTTTGTCATGCATATGACCTTTAAAAGCATGTTTTGGCCATTTACAAAATGTGGAGTGCGTTTTAGGCTAGCGCGGTCACACGACAACTCATATTGATGTCCCGTCTGGTCCACCATTTCACAATTCACCCACCCTTTGTTGTCTGCCGATTTCATGGAATTACATGGTCATTTGTCTGGTTTCGACCACCCTACACATGCTTTTCATGTTCGCCAAACACCTAAAAAATACATATTCAGCTATGATGTGAAAACTGCGTGTCCGAATGATGTGTCGTCTCCTCGTACACCTCATGAATAATAATTACGGTGATTTCGTTTGATTAAAATACATTCCAATGTCGTTTGGAACACATTTGACCGTAAAACCCATGTTTTGTCCATTTACAACAAGTGGAGTGAATTTTCTACTAGCACGGTCACACGAAACCTCTGATTGATGTGTCGTCTTTCTGACCCTTTCAAAATTTACCCACCCTTTCTTGTCGTCTGATTTCATGGCATTCCGAGGTCATTCAGCTGGTTTCGACTACCACATTCATGCTTTTCATGCGTTCCAAACACCTAAAGAACACATATTCAGTCGTTCCACAAAAAACGTGCATCTTAATGATGTGTCGTCTCCTTTTACACCTCAATAATAATAATTACGGTGTTTTAGTGGGATTTCAAGTAATTCTGATGTCGTTCGGCATGCATTCGACCCTAAAACCCAAGTTTTGGCCATTTACAAAACCCAAAGTTCCTTTTCATCCAGCGCGGTCACACCACACCTCCGATTAACGTGTCGTCTAACTGACTATTTCACAATTCACCCACCCTTTGTTGACGTCTGATTTCATGGAATTCCGAGTTCGTTCTGCTAGTTTCGACCACTCCATGCACACTTTTCAAGCGCGCTAAACACCAAAATAACACATATTATATCGTGTCGCACAAACCACATGACTGAATGACATGCCATCTCCTTGAACGCCTCGTGAATAATAATTAGGGTGTTTTCGTTTGATTTCAAGTCATTCTGATTTCGTTCGACATGCATTTGACAGTAAAACCCATGTTTGGGACATTTACAACACGCGGAGTGTGTTTTCAGATAGGGCGGCCACACGACACCTCCGATTGACATGTCGTCTAGACGACCATTTTAAAATTCACCCACCCTTTGTTGTCGTCCGATTTCATGACATTCCGAGTTCATTCAGGCGGTTTCATCCACCCCACACACGCTTTTCAAGCAGGCCAAACACCTAAAAACATATATTCAGTCGTGCTGTGCAAAACGCGCGTCCGAATGACGTGTTGTCTTTTTTTACACCTCATGAATAATAATTAGGGTTCTTTAGTGTGATTTCAAGTCATTCCGATGTTGTTCGACATGGATTTGACCGTAAAACCCAGGTTTGGCCATTTACAACAAGCGGAGTGAGTTTTCAGCCAGCGCGGTCACATGACTCCTTTGACTGACGTACCATCTAGACAAACAATTCAAAATTCACCTGAACTTTTTTGTCGTCAGATTTCATGGCATTTAGAGGTCTTTCTTCCAGTTCTGACCACCTACACATGATTTTCAAGCTCTCTAAACACCTAAAAAACACATATTCAGTTATGTCGTGCAAACTGCACGTCCGAATGATGTTCAGTCTCCCCATACACATCACGAATAATAATTTGGGCGATTTCAAGTGATTTCATGTCATTTCGATGTCTTTCGGCATGTATTTGACCATAAAACCCATGTTTTGGCCATTTATAACAAGCCGTGTGCATTTTCAGCCAGCCCGGTTACACGACACCTCTGATTGACGTTCCATCTTGCCGACCATTTCAATATTCACCTTCCCTTTGTTTTTGTCCGATTTAATGGAATTCTGAGGTCGTTCGGCCAGTTTCAACCACCCCACACAAGCTATTCAAGCTCGCCAAACACCTAAAATCACATATTCAGCTGTTCCGCACAAACCACGTGTCCGAATGACGTTCCGTCTCCTTATACAGCTCACGAATAATAATTAGGGTGATTTCTTGTGATCTCAAGTCATTCTGATGTCGTTCATCATTTATTTGATCGTAAAACCCATGTTTTGACCATTTACGACATACATAGTGTGTTTTCCGCCCGCACAGTCACACAACACCTCTGATTGACGTGCCTTCTATCTGACCATTTCACAACTCACTCACCCTTTGTTTTCATAAAATTTCATTGCATTCTGAGGTCATTCGGTTAGTTTCGACCACCCCACGAATGCTTTTCGAGCTTGCCAAACACATAAAAAACACATATTCAGTTGTGCCGCGCATACTGTGCATTCAAATGATGTTCTGTCTCCTCGTACACCTCAAAAATAATAATTATGGTGATTTTGTGTGATTTCAAGTCACTCCGATGTCGTTCAGCATGCATTTGACTATGAAACCCATGTTTTGGCCATTTACAAAAAGATGAGAGATTTTTTGCCCAGCACGGTCACACGACACCTCCTATTGACGTGCCCTCTAGTCAAACATTTCACAATTCACTCACCCATTGTTGTCATCCGATTTCATGGCATTCAGAGGTTGTTCGGCCGGTTTCGACCACCCCACACATGCTTTTCAAGTGCGCCAAACACCAAAAAACGCATATTCAGATGTGCCGTGCAAACCGCATGTGTGAATGACATGATGTCTCCTCATACTCCTCAAGAATAATAATTAGGGTGATTTAGTATGATTTCAAGTCATTTGGATCTCGATCGGCAATCATTGGACCGTAAAACCAATGTTTTGGCCATTTACAACACGAGGAGTGTGTTTTCGGCCAGCACAGTCACACGACACCTCCGATTGATGTTCAATTTGGCCTAACATTTCACAATTCATCCAACCTTTGTTGTTGTCTGATTTCAAGGAATTATTAGGTTGTTCGGCTGGTTTCAACCACCCCACACATGCTTTTTATGCTCCCCAAACACCTAAAAAACACATATTCAGTCGTGTCGTAAAAACCGCATGTCCGAATGACATGTCATCTCATCATAAACATCATGAATAATAATTAGGGTGATTTAGTGTGATTTTATGTCATTATGAGGTCGTTCGACAAGCATTTTACCGTTAGACGCATGTTTTGTCCATTTACGACACACGGAGTGGATTTTCGGCCAGCATGATCACACAACACCTTAAAATTACGTTTCTTTTAGCCGACCATTTCACAATTCATCCACCCTTTGTTTTCATCCTATTTCATGGCATTTTGAGGTCATTCTGCAGGTTTCGACCACCCCATGCATGCTTTTCAATCTCACCGAACACATAAAAAACACATATTCAGTTGTGCCATGCAAACCACGCATCCGAATGATATTCCGTCTCCTCTTACATCTCAAAAATAGTGATTAGATTGTCTTCCTACAATATCTACACAATTGGAATGTGTTTGTTTGGTTTTCCGTATGCTGATTGTTGTTTTCATTTAATATGTTGTCCATTTCAAAAAAAACTGAGACACATTGAGTGGTTCCAGCCACACCACACCTCATATTAAGGCGGGGTTGACTCATACACATCAATAAATTACCCATGGATCATTTTCATAAAGTTTCAACAAAATTCAAATGCGTTTGGTTGGTTTTATGTATGACAGTTGTTGTTTTCACTTAAAATCTTCTCCATTTCAAATAAAGTGAGATAGTTTGAGTGGTGCCGGCTACACCGACCCTTGGATTGAGTCGAGGTTGACTTTTACTCATCACATATGACCCATGTATTGTTGTCCTAAAGTTACAATTGAATCTGAATGCCTTAGGTCGGTTTATCGTATGTCACTTTTTGTATTCACTTAAAAAGATGTCGTTTTGAATCAAAAGAGAGACTTTGAGTGGTGTCGGCTATAGCGTGCCTCAGATTGAGGCGATGTTGACTCATACACATCAAAAATGACCCATGGATCATTGTGTTGAAGTATCAACACAATCTGATGGTGTTTAGTCAAATTTCTGTATGCCAGTTTTTGTTTTCACTTAAAATGTTGTCCATTTCAAATAAAAGTGAGGCACTTTGAGAAGTTCCAGAAACATTGTGCCGCATATTGAGGTGGGGTTTACTCGTACATGTCACAAATGGCTCATGGATAGTTTTACTAAAGTATCAATAATATCCGAAATCATTTGATTGGTTTTCCGTATGCCAGCTGTTTTTAATTATAAGAGTATCCATTTGAATTAAAAAAAAGACAATTTGAGTGGTACAGGACACACTGTGCCTTGGATTGAGGCTGGTTGGGGGATGTTCGGGGGGGGGGGGGGGGGGTGTCTAGGGTCCAGGTAGGATGGTGGGGGGGGGGGGTTGTTTGGGGTCCAAGAAGGAGGGTCGGTAATGTATCTAAAACATTATCTATGTATCATACATTGAATTCCGACAGGACAACGAACCACAACGGGGTGTCATCCTGGAGTTGGGCCAAATCATGGCATTACCACGGTGTGACCGTGGCATGACCACAACATGTTTTCCAGGTCCAGCGACATTCGTATGGAAGCATCTTCCATCCAGGATTCCAAATAAATCATATATAGTTGTCTTTCACATTATAGAAGATGATCTTATGTTGTAAAAAATAGACTCTTGATTCAGGATTGTGGTATGATAAAGATATATATTTTATATTAGTTGTTTTTAAATGTGGTACTAGTTAGTTGAAGCTATTAATTTAGAGTCAACTTAACACACCCTAAACTATCACTGTGAGTTTTCATAGACAGCGCAACTCCGTTGGAGGTTTTTTATTATAAAAACATGACTTTATTTATCAAATGAATCAATTATATTAATGAAAACTTATTCAAGATATGAAATTAAATATAATTAATCATAATTCAGAAAAAAGATAAATTCAATTTAAATCATTCTTAAATTAATGAGGCTTCCTTGTTTGGTCAAAAATAAAGAGTTCTACAATATTCAAAAATATCCATACCAGAGTGAAAAACCAGGTTCAAAAATAAATAGTTATACATAATTCAAAAATGTAATGGATCAATCTACCCCTGATCACCATGACCATTTCCACAGTCATATATGAGGTATTCAATTACCATTTTCCGAAGACTTTTGAGGAACCCCAAATCAGTGAAAATGGTCATTGTGTTTTAAAGAGGTTATTGAATAACTCAAGTACGATGTTGAAGGAATAATGATTAATGGTTATATTAGGAAGCCTAATATTCATTAATATTGTGAATTTGACATTCTGTGAATTCGTATCATGAAGAAGGAAGATGTAATAAATGGGAAAATGAGATGTCCCACCGAGAGTTCCCTTCGTAGATATTTTATTCATAAAGAATATTTGATTGTACGGTTAAGTGTTTATGATTTATTCTGTGAAGAATAATTTGGGACCACATCCTATTTTGAAAAGTTCAAGAAGATACTCCATATGCTCTATTATGCAAAGGATAAGTGAACAATGTGTCATTTTTTTTATATATAGATTTTCATAGAAACATGATACTTACTTGTTATGTTGTACACATAGTGGACAAAAATTAAGATGAATAAGATCTTCATGTTTGACTTGATCTAAATGAAAGAAGTAATTTTCATTAAATACTATGAATAAATATTATAAATAATTTTTTATGAGCTCCTATACATGAAGCTGTAATATTTGAAGCATTGATATTAAAAAAAAACTATGAATCTTCAAAAATAGAACACAAGAAAGAGACACCATATCGTTATAAATGAATATGTGTAATTAAAACATTAATTGGACAATGTGTACACCTATGTAGTGATTTGAGTACATGAATCATGGAGTAGTGAATCAAAAATTTTTCCAAAAACACTAGAAATAGGGAATAACGATATCCTTGAGAGTAGAAGAAGAGGTGGGAGGATATCCTTGAGATGTGTTGGAAGGAGTCTAACCTGGAATCTGATCCGACGGAAGAGGTGCACCTATGGTGGGGCTTCTCAAGGTATTGTGGGAGTCAGAAATCACTTCTGGGAGAGTCACACACATTCTGTAATCTGCTTCTGGAATGGGGGGTGGGGGTGGCCTGCTTTATTCGAAATTTGGGTTTTTTTCCAACAGTTATTAAAAAACGTTGTTAAAACAGTACTTTCCCAATGGTTTTATGAAACCGTTGGGAAAACTAATCTAAACTAGATATTTACCAAAAGTTCTCATGACCCGTTGGTAATGAACAATGGTTTCCCAACGGTTTAATCAAACCATTGGGAACACTCATCAAAATTATTTCTTTAACAATATATCATGAAAACTGTTGGTAAAGAACACATATACCAACGGTTCTTTTGAACCGCATGAAGAAAAGTGTTTGGAAAACAATGATTTCTAGCAGTGGTCGATTTTCCACTAAGACGATATCCATACCGGTGGGTCACATGGCCACAACTACGCCTCCCCATACAACAGAGTCTGATTATAAGAAGCGAGAAAGAAATGGGGTTTAGTGGGGGAGAATATATCCTCATCATTAGTGTTTCATAGAAGTATAATAGAATATAAATAGTAGAAAAAAGAATATTTAGTATAAAGCATTAAAAAATAATTGGATGAAAAATATTATAATTACCAAATTAAAGTGTCCAATTATAATTTGTACAAGGTATGCAAGATTAGATGAGAAAATGTAATATAGAATATAAGAGATAAATCATGACACATTTTTTAATAAAAAAAATAAAGAAAGACTAAACATCCCTAAGGGATATATCCATAAGCATCCGGAACTCATATTCGGACCATTTCTCCAAACACCCATGAACAAGAACAGGTTATAAGAAGTCAACCATGGTCCACATTCTCGTGAAATATAGAGTATCCATTGGTACCCTATATTAGTGGAATCCCAAACATGGTGTGAGATATAAATCTTAGTAGGTCGGCACCCATGGTGTCAAGACCATTCAAGACAGTGAAATATTAATTAAATAGTGTACATGTATAGCAGAAATAATATACCAATATGATTAAATAGACAACTTCCCATCAATGTTCCTACAGGACATCATATGACTATACTAGATTCGACTCGTATCAAGGCAAGTGTTCGATCATTTCACTATATATATGTAGTATATTTAATGATATATATTTATATATATATGTCAGAGTGGATGAGGACTCACAAAGGCATGGTGTAAGCATCCTATATTTGTTAAAAAAATTGAAGCACGACATTCCTATAATTTAAACTAATAATGTAAAGTCAATTATTATAAGAGAGAAATTGGATTTAAAGTGGGAAAAAGGAAATCCTATAGTTATACAATAAAGGATTCAATTGTCTACATAGGTGATCCACTATATAAAGCTTTCCAATCTGTAAGGAGAGACATGGTCCATTAATCAAATAGATTATATTGGCCAAGATATGAACTTATAAGGTACCCTGGTTTCATGAACATTTATATAGAAAAATGGAAATGTCATTACATAACATAAATCATGGCCATGTCTCAATATGCTATATATAAAACCATAACATCAAGGAATAAAAGGAAAACTAATGAAATATGGATGGAAAGAAATTAAAGTTAAATTGATATTTTTTACCATGAAAACAACAAACCTCAATTGGTTGGATTTTATTATTAAATCATGGCATTGTTAATTAAAAATTCATATATCATATTTTACATTTAATTCAATAACATAATAAAATAAAATCTATGAAAAATTAAATCTTAAAATCATACATCATTAATTAAAATATAATGATGGTCCAATAAGTAAGATAAGTTATGAATTCAAAAAAAGAAAGTGTTGGGAATTGGATCATACCTCAGGATATAGACCAAGTGGAACACTCGACAATTATCATCATTAGGTAGTAGCAACATCAAACATTCACACACATACATTAGCATATATATGTACCCATTAATAGAATGTAGACATTACCCTCTCCAAGTGGGAATATGTAAAAGGAAGATATATATATATATATATATGTATATATATATATATTCTTGTAACAATGTAAATGAGTACCATCCATCATGGATTCACCAAATTATATAATTAACTTAGAGTGAAAAAATCACAAAAAGGGATGCAAAATAATATAGATAAGACCAATCGACATGAAAAATATTCCCCAAATTAATAGAGGTGAGGAAAAATGATCTGAATTTACATTAGTTGTGTTTTCGGAACACCCAAAAAGCAGCCTAGAGAGATGATTCAAAAACATTAATAATGGAAGAAAAATAAGAATAGGATTATTCTAAAACACTATTTTTGGTCAAACCTCATCAGGATAATTTCTAAAATAGGTTATCATGCACAGTTTTTAAAACTATGTTGCAACCGTGCAACCATTACCGGGGACCTAGGGCACCCCAAACCAGTTGGACACACTATTCGGAAATCATTCACCAGCTGTGTGGTTAATACTAATTAGGAACATTCCAATGCCAATAACCATGTGTACTAGGAACATATATCAGAAAACTATGATTTGGATTTGTTATATCATAAGTGAATTTTCATAATGAATAATGATTTCTAGTTATGGGCCACTTGGTAGTAGACAAACCATGAACCCTCTACATGTCCATAAAAGGTTTTTTCGATGAACAACACACCCAAAACTCCTTGAGACACCTAGTAAGCTTCTCAAGACTTCACATTATTCAAAAATAAATCATTTTGAATTATTCAAACTCTAGGATTTTTTTTGAAAATTATTTTTAACAATATCTCGTCACGTAAATGTGAAAAATCAAATTTCATTATCATTCTAGTCTTGTTCAATGAATGGATCATTACAACCAGGAAAAATTTGAACATGTTGACCTTGAAAAACCTTTGGGAACAACATAAGCATCACAAGACCTAACATGGTCATGAAGCATTGTCCAAAAGGCAACATTGTGTTTCCAATAACCAATATCAACATTGAAAATACCTTAATCACTCAACACATAAGATGTTAAAAATAAATCCAATACTCATTTTCCATTAAAAAAATTGAAGCATAGCCTACCCGATCTTATTTATCTATGGAAAATATCCTTTTGTAATGTTGTTAAGAATTCATAAAGAGGTACATCACACCATTGGATTTATCATTAAAGATGGCCAACTCAAAGACACAACATCTCTATAATTGGGATTTCCTTTCTATGCATGCTCCATGTGTTTTATCGATGCTCCATGAATGGTTTTTCTCATACCAAATAGTCAATCCCCTATCACCCTCATTTAGAAATGTCTAGCCTACATATCAAGAATGACCCTGGATAACATAAACGGTAGATGTGTCCACCGAAAAATGTGACTATAATTGTTCTTCAACAATCAAGAAAATTATATAAAAATAACAAAAAGATAAACCTCATATAGTTGACCATTTAATCTATCGTTCCTCAACAAAAAAAATCCAGATCCACACCACCAGAATTTTCACCCTTTTAAAATTCTCATTGATCCCACAAAAAAGTATAGGGTAACCTTAGAATTCATCATGTATAGTGTTGAATGGACTATTACATGTTATTCCACACTCTATAATTACAAGAGAGACATTAAATCTTGTCCAAAATGTTTACATAAGATCATTCACTAAGTCTATAGAGGAATATTATTTAAAGTCATGTTAGATGAAAAGGATATTGTAGAAAAGTATTTCCAGGGTGTTCATACCTGGGGACCCAAGAATTATTTATATTAATCTTTATATTATAAAACCCATGGACAATCATGAAACACCCAAATAGTTCAACTAATCACTCCCGTCTTCTTTTGAAACCTATGCTCAAAAAATATAAATTCATTCTTACTGCATTAAAAATGATGTCACGATATATGACATACACATTGATTGACTAGTTTGTAGTCATAGGATTTTAAAACCAAGAAGATATGTCTAACCACTAAAATTCGACCACACCAATGGAACATGGCATCATCTTCTAACGTAATCAAATTAACCGATCACATGAGATTAATACCCCAAGCATCCAATGATCATTCATAAAACAACCGAATTCCATCCAAGACCGATGGTACTTCCCAAGTGTTCTATACACTATAAAACAGATCATGTTCATGCTATTGAGAAACCAATTAAATGATTTAAACTCACTATCCACAAAAGAATTTGTGTAAAAAACAGACCGTTTCCCATTGAAAAATTTAGGATGGGTTCCTTATCCATAGAAGAATACATTTAACAGAACTAACATGATGATTCTCACCTTAGGAGGGTTCTAATAGATGAAATTAAGATAAAAATGTCTGCTCATAATAGAACTAGATCACATTCACATTAAACACAATGTAAGGAATTAGGCATGAAACCGACACCAAACAGATTGACATGTCAATACACTCATGTGTTCTGAAAATATTTACTAATCATTGGGATGATTTTATTCCATAATTCCCATGTAACTCTACTTGGGAGAAATTCAAAACCAACACTCAACATCATAATATTCAAAAAAATATCTAAACTCAACAGGTTTTTTGTGATATTTAATGCTCATCGGGAACCACGCATGTGAACACATACAAACCTATGGTTTGAGATGAAAAATATATATATTATATACTAATAATTATATTATCGTCCCTATGGATACAATTTTTTGATGGCATGTAAAATATATTTAAACCCATAGTTCTATATCCCCATACAACATTTTACCTCGATGAGATGTCATGTCATCCATCACGGGGGAAAATAAAGGGTCATGAAACCTACGAAGCATAAGACCAATCCCTATTCATGTCTAACCTATTTAAAATGAGCAATACCCAAGGTTAAAATCCATTTTAATGGCCATGAATGATAGGACCACCAATCTGAACTACGATATCATAAAAAATATAGGACTACTACTAGGGAAATGACACCCGAAAACACAAATTATTAGAAAAAAACAACACATGAGAGGATTTAATGTTATAAGGTTGATACATACCATATTCTTGAACAATACAAATCATAACTATGAACCCTAATTCTAGTTCACGACTACTAAAATAAATAATTAAAATTCCTATCACTTATTGGATCGCTAAAGAAAATAACTCATAAGGAAAATGATGGATCTTTTATTCCATGAAAACTGAAAAGATAAACTAAAACTACCCTTACATGATGATTTTAAGAAGAGTGGCACCACTGTGGTTTCTATTTACAATCGCTTTATACATAACCACATTTAAATATTTATGCATACAAAACATTTAAATAAACACATCTAGTTACCTTTTTTGATAAAAAACACAAGGAATTTGATTTTAACCTATGCGCAATGGGAAAAAAGCAATTATGTGAAACATACAATTTTTTTAAATGATTTTACACATAATGAAATTCAGTCGAATTTATGAAATTTATCGAAAATTATTCCTCTATAATTGATAAGGAAACCTACAAGGGTCCCATTAATCCAGTAAATTCTATTCAAAAAGAACCCCAATAGTAGTCATTTAACAATATAATGAACACACATCTTATGGTTCATCTCATTAAAATATGCACCAAATAACCTACTTGGGTCCCGTTGAAAAGTTTTGGCAAATAAGAAATTCATTACATATTAGAATTTAAATTATTTTATATTTAAAATAATTTATGATATAAATTGGCAACACACAAAAGGTTTATTACATGGGTTACTAAAACATCAATCTATAAATTTCCCATACACTTTGTAGTCTAATGACTAGATCCCATTTAATCGAAACTCATTTCATTTTATAACTTATCATAACCAAATATTATGGTATATTTATATGTATGGACAACTACAAACCAATAAAGTGACCATACACCTTATAGTTTGAAATTTGAATCTATTTTACAAAAAATTTTACCTTATCATTTTAACCTTAGAATATCATTATCAATGGTTCAAATACACTGGTTTCATTTTCCCAGTTATAAGGAACCCATACCCCTGAGAACTAAAAACCACCTCATGTCTTAATTGTGACCAATAAATTTACCCAATGAAATAAATAATTTAAATAAAAAATAATGTCATTATTAGAAGGAAAAAATAATTCTATAACACAGAATCATGGCACATAAGGATGGAGGATTCCATTTAAATATGTATCATGGAATATATTCAATTATGGAATGTTAATAAATTACAAAACATGGTATACAAATAAGCATGACATATCAATCAGGTCACACAATCATATTTGTAGGTAAAACACTAATTCTAATAAATGGAATGGTATATGCATGACATGTTCATCACTATTTGTATATTATGATACGTGGAATGAGTCTTACTTTCCATACCAAGCTATGAAAATAATAAAAAAAATTCCACAAACCATAAGTAATTGAAAATACTATATTCAATAATGGTTAAATCAACTGAACTACAGTAGCTAACAACATGGAAATTAATCCATGCCCCGTACAGTTGGTCATTACCCATATGTGGGGTGATAAGTCCGATGAAAGACAATTTACCAACCACTAACACATTCTTACTCTCATCTATAACAAACC
Organism: Viscum album; assembly: GCA_963277665.1. NCBI lineage: Eukaryota > Viridiplantae > Streptophyta > Magnoliopsida > Santalales > Viscaceae > Viscum > Viscum album. The sequence goes on along the minus strand of OY728142.1, from coordinate 1,424,398,556 downwards.
AAAAAATTGTGAAAACAAAAAAAATATTCTATGATACAACATTGAAATATCCTAACCTGAGTGACCACTAATACGATTGTTATATTGGTGGGTCATATTGCCTCAGGTGAGCCTCCCCATGTTATAGAAGATACCGACTAGAAATGTTGGTTGTAATGTGTTTCATGGGAGACAATACACCTTCATTATAAGATTTTCTCCATCTTATAATAAAATATGAATAATAGAAAATAAAATAATCAATATAAATAAATGACAATGAAAAATATTTAAAATATTATAATAATTGAATTAATGTTTCCAACACTAGTTTATAAAATAAATGGATGTTAAAATGTTGATACATAATATAAAAATGATTACATACATCATGCTACATTTTTCAACAAAAAAGTGAGTAGAAATAAAATCCCCAAGGGTGATCTCCATGTGCATCATGAGATCCAGCTTAGTCTTTTTCTATTAACTCATAGTTACAAGCAGACAACATAGGCAATATACCATGTTTCAAAGTATTTCGAACAAGAGAGATTTCTTGGATACAACAATGAAATTGTGGCCTATGTAGTGTGTGAGATAGAAATCATAGTATGTCAGAAACCATAGTGTCATGTATGATCAAGAAATTGTAATATAAATTAAATAATGTAGATGCATAATTGAAATAATAGATCAAATAGATTATGTAAATATCTACCTTTCCATTTTCTTAGGAGACACCTGACAACTATACCATGTTCGGCTCACTTCCAGAAAGGAGTATGATTTTTTCACCATATATATAGTATATATAAATATTTTTTAGTGAACTCAGATGTAACATGAAGGCATACAACATTAATCTATGATATGTAATCTACAGTCAAGTGGTAGAAAGCCCTACATCCCGATAGAGTGGGTGACATTAAGCCTGATAGTTGGAAGGTAGATCATGTGATCCATAGAAAAAATCTAATTAGAAACGTAACTAATACTGACGATAATAATCCTCAGGATCATTTTCTGAGGAGATATTCATCATCACCACCTCTAATAGAGTGTAAATGTCCTGAAGTCGTTGGTGACATGCATGAATTAAATGAACTCTCTGGTGAGACACCATGAAACACCCCATGATTCTTATACCTACTCTATGATAGTATAATCATCCAAAAAATAGTATGATGAGATCATGATCATCCCCATCACATGGGAGAATGTAATCATCCATCATTCATGGGTTCATACCCACATAAATTGAAAATAAACATGTATATAATTATAAATAATGTATGACCTATAATGTATGTCCCCTATAAAACCTATGTAAGGCTGTTATCACATTTGTAATGAAATCTCTAAGGAATTACTTTTCATTATTTGAATTAATGTTACCCAATAAAACCATTCTATACATATATAATAAAATTCATAAGGCAGTAATTCTTATGAAATCTAATAACCTTGTCCATAGTCATAATTTAATACATATAGCATAACCTCTTATGATATTCAATTAATCATTAGATATTTAATAGTGTAAAAATCATGTACATGATAAAAACATTTAATGAATACATTCAATTACAATCAAATAAGCATGATAACTAATTTATTATAACAAATAAATTGGATTACAAGTGAAAAAGGAAACCTATAAGTTACTACATTCAAGAGGGAAATTACATAATCGGTTAATCCTTTATAAATAACATGAAAATACATTTGGAGAAACACATTCCATTAGTCATATAGATTGGATATTTCAAGATATTTACATATAAGGTACATGGGTTATGTGAAAAATTATAATGAATTGGGGAAACTCATTTCTAAACATTTTTTAATTCTAGGTCTCAACATGCTATATAAAAAACCATAATTTCAAGTCATCAATGGAGAACCAAGGTAATAAGAAAGAAATGTACTAAATTTTCGATCAATATATTTTATCTTGTTGATAGTGAACCTCCATTAGAGGGGTTTTATTAATAGAACATGACATTGTTCATAAAACAATTCATTTATAATATTTATAATTTTATTCCTAAACATACTGAAATCATATATAATAAACAGTTATTAAGAAAATCGTCCTACATTAATTAAAATATAATGATGGTGCGATATGGATATTAATTATTTCATTCCTAAAAATAATGGAATTATAAAGGGATCCTACCTATGTATGTAGACCAAGTCGAACACTAGGAACATTATATATTTAACTCAAAGCTACTCAACAACTGAACAAACAAACATTACCACATATATTTCTCTTAATGAAATGTACATATTCCCTTCACTATAAGAGAATATGATAAACGAATATATATATATAAATACATACCTAATTACATGAATTAAATCCATCAAGGAGTCACCAAACACTATAATTATCATAGAGGGATAAAAAACACGAAGGAAATATATATAAAATGAAAAAACCCAAGTAGTAGAATCAAAACATACCCCATATCGATGCGGACAAGCCCAAAGGGTCTGACTTTCTTCTCCATTGACATTTTTTCCACAATATTCTAAAGGGTTTCATGAGAGACGCTTCACAAATCTTATTAATGGAGGGGAACATAAAAATTGATAAACAAGAAACCCAAGGTCCAAATACACCTCACATGAAGAGAATATAGAAGAAAACCCACAAAGAGAGGGAGGAGATGTGGGAAGATAACCTTACCTAGAGGAATGAAAGAGAAGATGTTATGAATTAAGGAAAAAAAATTAATTGAGAAGGAGTTGTGGAGGGGGTCACACGCATTTTGAAGAAGAGCAGAGAAGGGTCACACAAGTGTAGAGGGAGAGACCCTTTTTGGGTTCCTCATAAAATTAACAAATAATAATAATATAATAATAGTAAAATTAATAATATTATTAATTAAAAATTTCTTTATTTTTAATTCAATTAAAAAATTTAATATAGGGTATCAGGCATGGTTTAGAAAACCATGAGACAACCCTACTTCCATTACTGGGCACCTCGGTAACCCTATACGTGCTAGACACATGGTTTGGAAACTATACATCGATCATTAGATGAAATGTTTTTATGTACTATATGAAGAAACTAAGAATTATAGAAAGGAAACCAGTTTGGTTAGTCAGGCTTATCCCATGTGATAGCCTCTATCCACTTTCAATATATGGTTTTTGATGTCCACCACTCCTAAAACACTTTAAGACATGTGGGAAACCTTTCTGGCCATCTCTAAAGTACAAAATATCTTTCTGAAGCATTCCATCTTCCAGAATTATGTTCTGATTCTCGGTTTTAGAAATGTACCTTCCCTTTAATTTGAAAATTCAAATTTCCTCTAGATTTTCATATGGTTAAAAACACATATCATTACACCATAGATTTACATGCTTTTACCATTTTATTTTTTAATAAGGTAACATGTTTTTATCCTCACTAATAAATCTGTTAAGAATAAAATAAAGTGAAAATTATTAGATAATTTTAAACCACTTATTCAAAATATGAAATCCCATTTTTGAAATAAATATTCATTATATATAGAAATATAATATTCATACATAGACATGTAACACACAAAACATTTTTTTAAACATAACCATGATTATTTATTATTAGTATTTATTAAATTTATTATGAATTTAATTAAATATGAATTAAAAAATAATATTAATTTTTAATATTACAAATATGGAATCCAAGTTTAGAAATTCAACTCACATATTTGTGAAATCTTGTGCAGTGTATACTCACAAGTTGTGCAGAAAAATGGTTATTTAATAAATTCATTTTAAAGTATAAGTCGATATTATATAAACTATATTAATAGTAGTTATAAATATATATATTTAAATATTTATATTAGTATTTAACATATTAATATAATTTCAATACTGTATCATTATCAATTATTATAATGATATAAAATTCAGAAACATTATATCTTACTAAAATTAATTTGTTGTCAAAAATAAGTTGTTCTTTACAAAATAACCATTTTACCTATCAATGGTATTCTATTTATTTATATAAAAATTAAAATAGAAAATTTTCTAATTATGTTTTTGGAAAAAATTATTTACTATAATATAGAAGATAGTTAAAAAATTAATTTTTTCACTATTTTCTATTTAAAATGGGAAATTTCACAAATTCATTCTTGGCTAGTTTTGACCACATAAGTTTATAATTAATATTCCTTATATCAAATTAAAATAAATGTTAATGTTATATTAAAATGACCTTTTTATTATATATTTATTAATATTTAATGTTCAAAAACTGTAATTGGGTTATGTGTTGCACATTCATTCCTCCAACAAAAATTTCATCCTAAAAAATTTCATGGATATTATCTTCTAAAAATGGTGGTGGTTCGGTTTTATAAAATATTCTTGTTCCCACATTAATTCCTATATTTAATGATTCCCCCAATATACCTTTTCATGTTAAGTTATCGGATCCCTCTATATAGTATCTCTGGTATCCGGCAACCTGATTGGATTTACATTGTAATATATATTTTGTTCTAATTCTATTTCTTCATAGGCCGGAACATGCATTGTGTATAGATTGTACATCCATAAAAATGATATATGGAACACATCATATAATATAGAATTCTATTTTGAATTTCCAATAGATATTCAAATGCTCTGATTCATTCTTAAATTTCAATGAGTTACACATACATAGGACTCTTTTTTCCTTTATTACTTTACAACATGACACTATTCCAAGGGGATAATTCTAGGAAATTTTGATATACCAAATTAAATTCTAAATATTTATAATAATTTTCTGAATATATATATATATATATATTTATTTATATAATCTAATTTGAGCCTAAATGAAATATATATTTTTCATTTTTTCTTAATCATTTTTCTATCTAAAAATATTCCTATCACTATCTTCATCCAAAATAGCTATAATCCAATATATAATTCTATATAATTCTTTATATGAAACCATTTAAATACATGAATTAAATATAATATTTTAGGATACAGTACCAATGGTAAATATTTAACCCACATACCTTGAAATTGACCTGATGCTAAATGCAACACATCTTCCAATGTTGGAATTGTCCTTTCGGACAATCATCTGTTTGGATATTTTAGGTAGTTCTAAAATAATGATTATTATTAGATACCTCTTTAGAAACATCCAAAATATATATGTAAATCAAGGATAAGAATAATATTAAATTTAATTATGTTATCCATGATTCCTTAATAATTCATTAATGGTCCTTGTGAGGTTCTTTAGAGATAAATAGTCTCTTATAATGAAGATTTATGATAAATTGGAATAAGGATCACCAATAATCCTTTTTGAATCATTCATTATATGATCAATTGGATTTCTTTTAGGAAGTTACACTATCACGTTATTCAATTTTCAAATAATAATAATAAGTGGTTTTATAAATCCTTTGTGATATTGTCTCTCAGCCTTCAAATTTTGAAAAACTATCCATCTAGACACAACTCAGTAATTTGAACCTTCATATTATCTGAGAATGTTTTTTGACTTATACATATAAATACTCATTAATCTTGGGTTTATATAAAATTTTGATTATCCAGAAATTATATTTCCAATTGAGTTATATATGGAAAACATATTCATTTTCAAAACATCACAGTGTTGTCTTCACAAATGATATCTTCATACATCTTATAAATTTTGAAAATATTTTCATATAGAAATTTTCATTATCAGTTTGGTAAAATTTTAACTGTATAATTAATATTGATTCATATATATTTTAAAAATGGTTTTATATCCTCTTCTATTATAATTCCATTATGCATAATTAATATATCCATGAAAATTGAATACCACTCAATTAGAATTTTTGTTTTAACTAGAGATATTTCCCACTAAATTCATCCACTACATTAATTTTTGTTCATTAGTGGTAGTATGTTAATTAATAACAATACATTATTAAATTAAGGCATTTATGTTTCCTCTTGTTTAGCTCAATATGGGAAAATATATGTTGTAGGATTGTTTTATATTTTTATATATCATATTATTCCTATATAAATAATTAATCTATATCATCAAAAAAATTATTATATCTTCCATGTAAAGATCCCTTGTTATATCATTCTATTCACTAGTCTTTAAATACATTTATGAATATGAAGTAAGTTCATAACATTAAAAAAGGAATCAATAATGTCCCTTCTTCAATGCATCACTATATATATAAAATCCATAATTTCATAATGGTAGGAAAAAATTCATAGCATTGACAATTTGTAGAATTATTTGTTTACAAAAAATCTTTAAATTTCATATTTGAATATACATTTACCCTATTATATATATGCTTGATTAATTTTTTAACCAATACTGAAAAAATTATAAATAAATATATGATAGTTACCTTCAAAAATAATCCTAGTACTTACCTAAATTATGCTTTTTATATTCTAATCACTTTAGAGCTTTATATTCATAGGATTAACTGATATTAAATCCATAAAGACAATATGCCCATTAAAAGAAATAGTTTTTCTCAATAAATCACACATTATAAATTTCTCATGTAACATAATCCATGAATTATTTCAATAATGATTGTAAAGTTATTATAATTTTTATAATATGTCATAAAATACATCAATATATCATTAAAGAGTACCATAACAAAATCATCTCATTATTACGTGAATACTATATTAATTAGATCCATTAATAGATGATGCGTTATTCAATCCCTATTGAATTTTTGTAAAATTATGATTACCATAAATTGTTCAAACTGATTTAATAATAATGTATTTCTTCTTCACTCAATATGTTCTATACCTAAAATTAATTCAAATCATTGAAAAATATTGTTCTCTTTCAATATGGTCATGCAAGTCATTGATTCTAGAGAGAGTATACATGTTCTTTATCAAAATAGAATTGATATCTATAAAATAAATACACATAATCATGGAACTACAATAATTTTTAATGAAGAGAATATGGGATCCCCTATAGAAATACATGGGGGAAAAAAATAAAATATTACAACGATAACATAGTTTCTTCTTCAACTCCAAAAATTCTATAGGTTATATTGATTAATACACTTTTGATATAGGTATTACATTAGTGAATATATATCTGAAAAACAACAATTCACATCATAGTATATGTATAATGAATTACTCGCTGCATATATTATTGCATCAAGTATAACATGGACATCACCAATTTGAAAATTCCGTTATCCCCCCATTTAATGTATTTTCTATTGTTCTGAAGAAAATTAGAATAGATACTAGGGGTGGATCAATAGATAACTCAATGATCATATATCCATGATAAGTTTAAATGGTTCCACATCGTTATCATGTATAATAATTTTATAGTGATTTTATGTATATTATAATCATATTTTGATTGTTAGTCTATTATCTGAATAATATTTGTTAAAAAAATATGTATTATAAAAATTTGACCGATGTATTAGTTTTATATTTCATAAAATGGAATTGGTTACACATACATTGTAAAGAATTAGATTTTTTATTCTAATTTAATAAATTATATTGGAAAATTCAAAAAGTAGGTGGAGAGACAACATTCGATTCAGAGGCCCAATAACCCCAGAAAAATTCTTTGAAAAATAATAGGTTTGTAATAGCACACATGCATGAGTTTTTTAAAAAGATTTAATATATTTTATGTGGTTTCCCAGATAAGAAACATTAGGGAACCAATGATCTAAGAATAGTGGATTTACCCTAGCTCGGCCTAACATTGGATGGTGTGGGTGATCAATAAAAAAAATTCCACATGGGGAGTAATAGTAAATAAAAAATTAAATAATATTATTTTCATTTAAAATCCAAATTACGTAAAAATGATAAATTTTATTTCATTTCTGAATACTCTATTGAATTCATATGGGGTGTTCTGCATAGGTGATTTCTATCATTAGAAGGCGCAAGGAACCTGTGAAAGATGACTTTTGGGCATAAATGTATTTAAGTTATTTTAATAAATATATTTTATTCTTGATGAAACAAATTTTTTTTAATAATAATATTTCAGAGAATTAAAGGTTATCACCATATCCATGGAAATATTTTGAGGGATGGAGACAGAGCCCACACTATGAGTTGTGGAGGACCATGGATCAATGTTCAATGATGAACTTCATATTCGAAGGAACTTTGCCCCTGAAAATGACCCGACGATTGTTCTTTATTAGTGATTAAACCGAATCAAAGTATGGAATTTTTTATTTGATTTATTTCCCCCATACAAGAATTCCACAATGAATGAAAACCAATAAACCCAGATATTGGGCCACAAATCGATCATTATTAAGGGATAGTATTTACATTTTTGGGGTTTTGACGAGAGAATGATAATGTGTTTTTTTGTTTGATTTCGATTGTCTTTTTAAAGAAAATAAACTATGATTAATAAAAACATTGTACAAATCCCATTCATCTTGGTTTATTTATGACTTCATTGCCTAATTAATCATTTTTCATGGTTATTATTCTTTTTGATTGTGACTCAAAATGATTCAATTGACTGATCATTGCACAATAAATCTCTGGTAAAATGATCTAATACAATAGATCTGGGATCTGCATGGCTTGGTGGATGAGGGATGATAACAGTGATAGAATGATTGATGTGGTTTATTAGATATCACTATAGGATTGAAATTTCTTTGGAATGGATCATGTCTCCGATCAAAGCATAAGTAGTGATGAATGCGACCAAAGGTTCAATGACGTGCCTCTATTTTGAAAACATAGAACTATAGGTGAATAATTGGATGGGGGAAGGGGACACTGGTTCACCATTTTCGGGGACTAGTGGAGGCCACATCGGGGAGGATGGGCAAGCTAGTATAACGCTATGGTAGAGACAACCAAGTGTACCAATTCATGGAAGCTATTGGAGGAGAACTATGTGGTGAGGACCAGAAAACCCAGGTGGTGTGGCCAGACCACATGCAATAGTGGTGACATGGGCCATAGGTGTGGTGGGGGTGGGGAAAGGAGGTGGACATCGACTACATTTAACGTGGTGATTAATCATTAATTGGGAGACATGGGTGGGATACAATAAGTCATGTTGGAAAATATGGACTAGTTTTAACATCTAGGGTAGGCCACAACAGGCGTAGATAATCACCTTGCAGGACACATGCTAGACCAGGGTGGCCTAGTCACTCTTGCGACCTAGTGGGTCCACCCCCAACATATCAGACAAGACCGGACTGGGTCAGGTTGGCTAGATGAGGTCAGGTCATCTGGTTGATAAGATTGGGTCCGACATGTCGGGTCAGACTCAGAACAGTATTGGGTCGTACCAGAAACGTTCAGTCAGAGGCAATCCTCTAACCATTTATTAATAAAAGAAAATCATTCAATAGGAACAACAAGTTAGAACGATAACTACAAATCATTGAAATCACACCCGTCACCACACCCATTAGAAATTATTTCCTCTGTAATTTTTGTTTCCCACTCTAAGCTTTCATAATGCTTGATAACCTTGGCATATTTCCTTCAAAGATTCAAATTCTCGAAGGCTAGTAATTCTTTCGAGGATTGCATATCCCAAATTTCCTTCCCAAAAGAAGATCTGGTAGACACCGAACATGGAAGATAAGAATAATATTTCCTTGGTCTTCTTCGTGGAGGTCCAATCATAGTATCTTCTTCCCCACAAACTTTTATCCTTTCTCCTTGAACAACATCACTATAGGATGGCTGGACCATATGATTCCCCTTTTCACTATCTGAGATATCACCCCACTTTCCCATGCGTTTCACCTCATGATAACCCTCCTCCAATCGACAAACCTACTGGACCTGACTGCTAGAATCTACTAAATAATGTCATTGTGGCTGATCCACTAAGTTCTGCATGTCCTCCCCAGTTTCAGCAACCAACGGAAATGTAGAAATCTGCAGGAAGCCACCTTCCTTCCTTGCATCATTCTTCTTTTCATGCAGTGCTTCTTCAATTTCCAGTTCAAGGAATCTATTTCCAGTAGAGACCATGATCACCCTTCTTCCAACATCCTCTTACTGCCCATTCAATGTATCAACATTTAAAAGGCCATGGTCAAATTTTATGTTAGCAAAGACCTTCTTAATCGTCGTGTCCCGTGGCCTATGCTCCACCTTCTTCATGCAGTTACCTTACACTGTGCTCTTAGGACTAGAATTCTCCGCATCCTTAGCCACAATAGTAATAAATTATACTACCTTTATTCCTAACATCTCTTCAGAAGAACAATCAGAAACCACATTGGCAGCATTCCGAGTCATCCTCTACATCCGCACTGTTGGCATTGGCTCATCTACCACAACATTGTCAGCCAAAGGTTCCCAACCTCCTCCTTCATGAGAGCTAGTTCCACTGACTGCTCCATTCTTATACTGTCATGTACATCTTTATCCCATCCAAGAATCCTGCTCAGCAGCATCTTCACGTCCGACACACCCAACATCCTCCTCAACGGTCAGCTTATAACCGGCTCACCCCTTCCAGCTGCCAAACCATCACTCAAGTGACCCAATCCAATGTCCTTATCCATACCAGTAGCAGCGCACCATCCTCTATGACTCATCTCCACCACTGATGGGTAACTATTCCCCCTCCCTCTATTACTGTTCACTGATAGGTGACCACACCGGTTACAAGACACACAATAGTGCATCCACGACTCCAAAACCACCCCCTGCTTCCAGTGAAACTTTTTCTCATATGTAATCCAAATGCATCGGACCAGAAACATTGAAGAATCAACTTCGATGCATATTCTTGGGAAGATAGGATGAAAAACAAACTCAATATTCCAGTATTGGGTTGAACCTTTTTATGAAAACAGGAATGAGTTCCAATCTCTGTTTCTGTTTGAGGAATCATTTTTGGATTTGTGACCCTTTCAATGAGATAGTTCTTTTGAGATACTAAAAATGTGTTTTTTGGATGTTGGAATACAACCTAATTTCTTGAATAGTAAGATATACTAGAACAATCATGCTATGTGTGGAATCCAATGGCTAACTATGACATTGCTACTACGTGACTTGGGGCTACAGGACAGATTGCCACACCATGTGTTGGTGACAATGCATCTATTTTCAACATTAAGTGTGTTACCGACACTCATTGTGTTACTGAAACACCATGTTTTATTGACACTCAGTGTGTTACCGACAATCCTGATGATTCTGACACTCCATGCCTTACTGATACTCCTTGTGTTAATAAAATTTTATGTGTTTCTTACCCTCTGTGGATTACTGAAAATCTATGTGTTATTGAAACTATGTGTCATAGTGAAACTATATGTATTAAGAAAACTACATATCTTTTCGGGAACTTGGTGTTCTCCTAGGTACTATACTCGTCTTCTTCTATGTGCTTCTATAATATTGGTTGAGAAGTGATATCTCCCATGCCAAGAATTCTATCAGTAGATCTTTGTAGCTGGAAATGGATAAGACATTTAGTCTTGGAATCATTTCTGAGTATGCATGGATGTTCTTATTATATGTGCTATCGACACATACTTGTGTTTAGTTGAATATATATTATTATTGGTGTTTCACTTTGTGTAATTTGAACATGCTATACTTTTCATGGTGATTCCTATGTGGTATTCCTTTGTGTTTTTTGGTGTTTCATATGATGTATTGATTTACTCACCCATGTAGGGGTTTTTCAAGCATGTTACATGTCTTGTGAAGACATTAAAACATATTACACAATTCCATGTGGACCAGAACCACACATTGATTGTTGATATCAGAATGAATGAGGTATGATCTTATAACGACTCACAGAATTCCCATTACCACTATTTATAAGTTGGAATTTATTATTTGTTGACTTTTTTTGGTGGTATTTTATTTTTTCCCAATAATACTTTACTACTATTTAAATTCTTATTGAACAATGTTGGTTGGGATATAGTGGTATTCATGATTTTGATAACATAATTTTTTTTACTCTTTAATATTATGCAATTGGGGATGTGTTCGTGTGTATAGGTACATAAGAAAATGACTCAGATTTGTGGGATATTCAAACTCCTCCACAGTCACCAACCCATGTCCTATCAGATGTTGTCTTAGGGTAGTCACCACATATGCACACCTAGGATAGGCAATGACACAGTTGTATCAGAGGAGGTCATTTATAATTTTTGAACAGGTGTCTATGTTATTGGTTTGGGGAAATATTGTTAGTATTTTGAGTTCACATTTATGGTAGAGACTCTATTGTGGGTGTGGCTGCTGATGTATCCATAAAACAAGAATCTTGAAAAGTTTTTTTAATCAATGCATGAAAAAACTAGCTATTGGAAAAAATAATGGTACATGCTTCATTTATGAATGGGTTGTGTTTTCAATGTATTTATTAAGTCACCTCACAAGTTATACTCTTTTATCCACGATATAACATGTTTTTTATAGGATGTATTCACAATTCTTTCCAGTATGGTTTCAACATATGGATCAGGTGATTGACCTGATGTTTGAAGAGGTTATTCTAAGGGGACAGAGTCACAAAGATGTTTTTCTCTAGGATGGGTAGTGGGTGGTGATTTCTCTTTTTGATTAGTTTATTGACCCACCTCTAGTGATTCAGTTGGATGTAGCTTTGTAGACTGACACTTTGATGGATATTTGGGTTATGAATGACGATAATTAGGGTCGAAACACATATCATAGGATTCTATGTTAGAAATGACCCAAGATGCAGGGTCAGACGGTCCCAAATATTGCATGTGTAGGACGAACGACATAGAAATAGAGGTCTCGCTGGGTGTTATAGGGTTGTAATAGTTCCACAAGGATGAGGAATTTTGATACCTATTGTGGGAAGGTATATTCAGTGTGATATTTTCCCATTGTTCAAACTGTATTCAGAGTGGTGGTTGATGAACTTCCAATGATGATTAATCAGAATGAGTAGATAGATCCTTCATGAGGAAATGATGGTATAGGATACATGGAAGTGGTATGAGGTTTCCAACATTTTTATGTATAACCAACATCACCCCCCAGGTGGCCCATACAAGACATAGGGAACTAGAAGATAGGGGATGTGACAACTATAGGCAGTTAAGGAATATTACCCCAATACTCCATGAATGGTTTGTGGTATGACGTGGGTCTTTATACATTAGACTTTCTTTTGATAAACACTTTTTCTCCTGATTTCCACTCCAATCACTTTTTTTTTGAAACATAACGATTTCTGTTAAAACATTTACATGAACCACATGTCTGGAGACTCATGATGTTGGAGACCCTATGATCACACACTGTTGTCGACAGTGTGAACGACCCCTTAAATGGGATAGTTTTTGTTGGTATCTCGTGGAAGTTGCATTGATGACTTATGATGTAATTATTAGTGTGGACTAGTAGCCCCATTTCATTCTCAGATAAATTGTTTTCTAAAAAAGGGTTTGGTTTATCCAGGATAACAAAAACTTATTTCCATTTTTATCGGTGAATGTGAAATCATTGCTACTTAGGATGAACTCCTATGGAGGATGGTGTCTCTAATTAATCTTTAGATGGCTATCATGACCCACTGTAATGTAGAAATTTTGAGTTCTCAATTTCATATAATGTTGTAAAAATATAATGATGTCTTCATGGAAGATGTTCTAGGTTTACCTCCACAACTAGAGATATACTTCTTTAGTGATCTTCACCATAGGAATATTTTGATATCTACACAAGCATATTGAATGGTTCCCATATAGATTCATCATCTAAGGATGTTGTTAGAAGGATTTCATAGGAAGTGCTTTGTGAGACCTAATGTACCACTCAGGGAAGACTAAGGCGATCTTCATTGATGACATCTTTTTCTACTCATTGAACAAGAAGGTTCAAGAGAGATGCATGAGGATAGTTTAGGGAATTATTCAAGTGCATCGTCTTTATGGGAAGCTCTTCATGTGTTAGAATTCGATTCAAGAAGTCCAATTTTCGGTAGTCAGCATATTAGATACTATAGTAGTAATTGATCTAGTGAATGTTTAAATAGACATTGACGAGAGAATCCCTCTAGAGGTTTCAAGAGGAGGGTATCGTGTATGTAGTGTTCTATAATGAATCAAGAACTGGGATAGTGTTGTCCTGATGCATGGGAATGAAATTATTTCCTATTGTTAATGCCTATTTAAATCCCACAAGTTAAACTATATTCACAATGATCATGATTTAGTAGCAGTAGTATTTGCATTGATGATGTGGTGACACTACCTAATGGGTGAGAAATTTATCATCTAATTCGAAGACAATAGTCTTAATTATATATTCTATTAATTGGATTGGAACTTGATATAGAGGTTATGACTAGATTTCCACTTGGACTATGACATAGATATTGTCTATACTCAATGGAAGGAGAAAATGGTAGAAAAATATATCATCAGGATTTCAAGATTGTAGTTTCAAAATTAGTTATTAGAGAAGTTTTCCCCATTATAGATATCCATTGTGGATGGACATGGAGAATCTTACCTCCGTTAAAAGGTTTTCACCCTTCCAATATTATCGAATGCCATGGAGGAATAACATGATGTATGGACTATGAGACATTATGTGCTCAGATGTCCATAGGGAATGCCATATATAGACATTCATATTTGGAGATCACGTCATTCTCTTTAGAGGATGAACAGTAGTACCAATGAAATTGCAGGAGGAGTTTTTGAAGGAGTTCTATACATCCCCTTTAGTGGTACATGTAGGTGTGGAAATCATGTAGCAAGACATCCAATGATAGTTTTCTAGGTTGGTAAAAAGAAGGATATTTCATAGTTTGTTTCTCGATGCCATACGTGTTGAAAGATGATGGATGGGAATCACGTTACATTAGGGTTGACTCAATCCCTTGGGGTGCCCAAATGGATGTGGTATGGGATAAAAATGGACATCATGATAGTTTAAACACATAATTTTCTAGGGAACAATACAATATAGGTGATTGTTCACTGAATCCCCAAGTCATTCCACTTCCTATATGTGGTTGTGTAGATTATATTTGGGAGAATGAGAAACCTCTATGTGTAGGGGATTGTTTTGTTTTTTGGAGTTCCATTGAAAATTATTTTAGATCATGATCCTTGATTCCAATTCTGGTTGTGGACATGATTTCTAGAGGTGTTTTGGACACAATTATGCTTTATCACAGTGTTTCTTACCCCAATTGATGGATAGATAGAGAACACTATTCTGTTTCAGGTGGAAATGTATATGGAATTCATGTTATGTTTTTTTTCATAGTTGGTGGGATCACCTGCCTCTGGGGGAGTTTTTCTAGAACAATGGATACCCCTCTACCTTTGGGATGGAACCATTCGAGGGAATGTGTGGCTGACCTAGTTGGTCACAACCACGATGGGCATACCCAAGAGAGTCAGCACTCATTGGGTTGGTGTTGGTGTGGGTTATTGTAGAGAAGGTGCAGGTAATCCAGGAGTTTATGAAGACAACATAGAGCTGTCATAAGTCTTAAAATTATATAAAACTAATGCCTTTGGAGTTAGATGATGGGGGGAATGTGTCCATTCAGGTCCCTCCTTGACATAGGATATATAGATTTGGATTGGATAAAAATATCTCTCCATCATTCATCATCTCTTTCTGGACATTTCATCGAGTTGGTGAGATGGCATATAGCTTGGCTATATACCAATAGTTTGACCGACTACACGTTGTATACCACAAGTCTCAGTAGAAGAGATATGTTCATGATATAATATATTTCATTGACGGGTGAGAGTTTTTATAAGAACCTAGTAATGCTCAAGAATTGATTAAAAGAGATTCTTAGTGGGGGTTTGATTCCGCAAGTCTACATTCAGTGGTTGCAAGAAAGTCTATAGGGGATCACATGGGAGCAGAAGTCTTATATTTTTTCTCAATACCCACAACATGATGAGTATCCATTTTTTAGATTTTTTATATTTATATCCATATGGTTGGAAGAATATAATGATCATATTTTCATGATTTTCTTTTAGATATATTTTTATAAAATTTCTAGACCGTGTACAGAGATGACATGCAATTCTGAGGTCAGGTGTGACTGAAACAATTAGTTGAAAGATGTTACATTTTTAATAGCACTTTTTCATGACTATTCAGTGAAATTGAAATATATAATTAGTTGTTTTCCAAATAAGAAATCTTAAGGAACCGTTGAGCTCAAATTAATTGTTTAACCCCAGGCATGACTTAACCCTGTTTTCACATGTCATCTATAGAAAAATACATTAGGGATGTAACTTTAAATAAAATTATTAAATAAAATTATTTAATTATAAAAAGGTAATAAATCATAAATTGTAACACATATAGGAAATAAGATATAACCATTTAGTACATAAGGGGGTTTATCATTAGGTGGGGCCTAACATTGACCAGTGTGGTTTGGCTGTTAACGATTGTTTTAGGATATAAACCTCACTAAAATATTATAAAAAAATTATTATATATGTAACGATGTTTTTAATTTTAATACATGGTTGTCAATGAATTTTGGGTTATAACAATTACCATGGAATTACTATATGGAATGAAAATTGAGCTCTCTCAATGAATGGTGGTTGATTGTGGATCAATGATCAACAATGTACATCAGATTATAAGGATCTTCATCCATAGAAATTAAATATGATTTTTCTTTATCTTCGATCAAATAAAATTGAGTTCGGATGTTTTCGATTGGATTTATTTTCCTCATTCAAGATTCCTGTGATGAACTAGGACCAATCAATAATCATATTGGCCCATGAATAGATCATTGTTTCAGGATGGGATTTACCTTTGTGGGGTCTTGATGGGAGAATGATCTTCTGATTATTTTTTGGATTTCAATTTTTGTTCTAATGACATTTAACAAAGATTGACACGAACATCTATCAAGAACCACACCTCTTGGTGGATATATGCTTTTCATCCCTTTTTAGTCATTGTTTGTGGGTATTCATAATTTATCCTATGATACACCATGCTGCAAACGATTAATAATCGCACACTCGATATTTTTCCCAATAATATGGTATAATAGAATTTTGGATCGGCTTGTAATGGAAGAGGTGCATCGATGATGGAAATGGATAGATTAAAGCGGTTTGGGAGATATCGTGGTTTGAGAGACTTATTTTGAGTAATGGATCATGATGTTGATCCAATTCTAGAGAAGAGACAAATCTGATCTAGAGACCAGAGGCATGCCACCATTTCAAAAAAGGGAGAATCAATGGAGAACTGATAGAACACATAAGGCGCCACCATTGTGATGGTGCTGGAGATTGGTGGTGTCCACATAGGGGAGGCAACTCTCGCTAGCGTCATGTTTTGGATAGGTCATCCATGGGTGGAGGAGCTCATGGCGGCATGGGATATGGGGGTATGGGTGGTGGCCGGACTGCACAGGTGGAGTGGCTAGACTGTGTGGAGCCACAATGGCGCATGCCAGAGTGGGGATCAGGGATTTTATGGTTAACTGCGATGAACATGGGGATGTGGCATTGACCAGGTGACATAGGGGGGGCCACATGGTCTAGGAAAACCACATAGACAAGGGGGTGCATGTAGGTCGGGTCACCTTGGGGAGACCAAACCGACCCACATACCGTGGCCTAGACCAAGGTGACTTGGCTGCTCTAGTAGCACTATGGTTTGGTCCTAGTAACCTATCATGACCAACCCAGTGTCCTAGTATACCATATTGGGTTGGGTCTTCCAGTGGCTCCGTCTAGGTCTGGCGTGTCGGGTCGGACCTAGAATACACCCACATCCGAACTTTTTATAAAACTACATGTGACATTCAAACTGTGTGATTATTTGATGATTCAGTTTCAGTGTTGGGTACCTTACCAAGGGATGGTAATTTTGATATACCTTATGTGAGTGTTTGTGGAATGGGGAATATGACGTAATGGATTGAGGAGTATGTTCCCCTAGTATATGCATGCTATGAGCATAATTTTGTGGCCAGTTACGACTTAGTGACTATGTGACTAAGGTGTTGAATGAATTATCGATAGTACATGTGTTACCAACAGTACATGTGTAACTGAATATCCTTGGGTCACCAATACTACAATTGTTTGTGACACTTCGTGTGTTACCAACAATCCATGTGTTACAATCATTCAATGTGTTACCGACACTCCATGTGTTACATACACTTTGTGTATTATAAAAACATATTGTCTTAGAGAGATTGGATGTCTCATGGAAAATATGTATAATTTTGAGAACCTAGTGATATTCTTGTTACTTTTGGTAGACATGTTATACATTCTTCCATCAGATAGCTCGAAAAGGGAGATCTGTCGGGAGAAGCATGCTACGTGCCGAACTGCATAGCCAGAAGTAGATGAGACATTGAGGCTTCGAATCCTTTATGAGTACACATAGATGTTCTTTTTATATGTGCTATATACATATTTATTTTGTTGAGTTGACTATATATTTTTAGTTTTGTTTCCATTTTTCATATTTATACGTGTTTTATTCTTTGTGGTGTTTCCTCTGTGTTATTCCTTTGTGTTTTCGGGGTTTCATATATAGTATTGTTTTACTCACCCTAAAAGGGGTTTTCAAGAATGCATAGTGTCTTATGTAGGCGTCCCAACTTGTTATAGAGTTTCATCTAGACTAGGTATAGTCAGATTTCAGTGAGTTAACACATACCAGGGTGTGCTACTAAGACTACAGACTGTTTTCCCGGTACCATTATTTACAGTTGTGGAATTTGTGGACCATTAAATCATTTTTGTGGGCTTGTTTCTGGACTAGTTGTACTATACTACACTTTACATTCCATCCATAATATATTCGATGGTATATTGTGGTATTTATTTATTTCATTTATATTCTTTTTTTTTTTACTTTTCATTATTTTGGTCATGAGAATGTGTGCGTCTGTACAGGTACATAGAAAAATAAATCTCATTTGCAGGATACTCCTACTATGTGTTGGTGGCTAGCCCCTGGACTATCAGAGGTGGTCTAGTGTGATTCATGACACGGGAACCCTTTGGGATGGGTCGTGACATTCTTGTTCATTTTATGCTTCCAAATTGTGCTCTTACTAAAAATTCACTTCAAAAATATCTAAGTAAATTTACAATTGTGGACTGTAACATAGAATATATAAAATATTATAGTGATAAAAAATCAAGTAATTAATTTGATAATATTCATTCATTGAAAAATTTAGTTTCCACCTTATCATTGGGTATATCTACTTTAACTATAGTGATCATATAATATTGGCCTTCCCACTCAACCAATTCTTTGGTAAATTACCATGACACAATGGAAATTTTTTTAAATAATTCCCAATTTAATTTCTAGTTTAGAAATGGATACCAGTGGAATAAATATTTCCGTTGCATTCCTAGATGAGATATCTCATTACATAATACTTTTAACACACTCCCACTATATTAAAAAATATACCAAGATGATTCATTCCACAATTTTAAGATTATGGATTTTCATCATTTTTTTTAATTTAAAATTCCTTCCCTTTTTATGGTTTCAAAAAAGACCCCTTCATCACATTTCCCCCAGGAATGTATAATATTATGAAAATTATATTGTTTTTTAACAAGTGTATGAAACTATTTAATCTTATAATGATAATGTTTTAGAAAACAGATCCCTTAAAATGCTTTGATGAATACCTTTAGTGAAATGGTCGATCATGAACTTTCTATTTCAAATATAATCTATATAAAAACTATATAAATTATTAAATTTATCTTCAAACCCCATATTACACTCATCTTTAATGTTTATTAAGATAAGGGCCAAAATCGTCATTTTAGTTTACTGACCCCAAGGTAAATATTTTTCAAATAATGTGTATTTAAAATTATATAATTACATATATTATTTTAGTACTTCCACTATAGTATGTTTGATCAGTGAATACTAATGATATTCCTCGTTCCTAAGAATATATCATTTAAGTGCAATGTTTTCCTTTTCATAACATATAAATACTAAAAATGTATTCTCCAAGAGCATAATCCAGTTCTCATCTAACAAAATATTTGTATCCACACTAAATGATGGGGTAATATGTCTCATGAAGAAATAAACTATAGAAGAATCCAAATTTTTAACATAATTATTCAATTTTAATAAAAATATATTTATCAAAATAGGAGCATGGTTCTCAATTGTTTTCATTTTCTACTAAGATTCAATACCTTTTGTTTTGGATTTCGCAGTAGTAAAATTTCATCATTATCCATGAGTACTCATACTTTTAATCCCTCCAAGATCCATTTCTAACAATTTAATATGCTGATTTAGTTCATAATAGTACGAATTATATATAATGTTGTTTAATTTATAATATTATGATGCAAATATCATAAATTAAACATGTATTCATTTTTAATATAGAATGAATATAATTTTTTTCATTGAGGATATAATTATTTTCAAATCTATAATGATATTTTTTAATGATAAAAGTAATTAATGTAAGCATATCCCCAATGATTATTAAGACATTTGTATAGTATGTTCTGTTTTCATGCTCTATGTGACAATCATTTCAAATCCCAATGCATCATTTTTGTTTTTATTTCCCATGGGGATAATTCTTTTATATCCCGCATCCTTTTAGTATAATGAATCTGATGCATTTATAGGTAAACTTGAAAAATATATACCATAAAAAACATTAGGATGAGGATATATGCATATCCATAGAGTTGATCATAGATTTATTATCTCAATTCAATTTTTACATTAGTCTATTTCCCATGGGTCATAATAAACTATAATTTTAAAAAAACAATAACAAGTCATACCCAAGTTTAATTGTGATGGTGATAACATTATATCATTGAGTTAAATATAAGGTTTAAAATATCAGTGGACCAATCCAATTACTAGTCATAGATAGAATGATATATACATGATACCCATTTTAAATTGGGGATAAAATATATAATTTAGAACAAAAAATTACTTGGTATCCATGATCTCATGAAGGAACTCTTCATTATATATTTGTTATGTGATACAAAATAAGGTGTTCTAAAATGCCCAATAAGGGTTTAATAACGTGGAATATATAAAAAATGACAATGAATAGTTTATATTGAATGGTATAAATCCAATAACACATTTCATTTAATCAAAAAATTGTCTACTAATTGATTTAGAATAGATTTAGAGGGAATTCATTTTAATAAGATTAATTGATTTAGAATAGATTTATCATATATCAAATATTTAGGAATTCTTATTCAATCCATATGAGGATACCATTGTCATTTTTCTTTAGGTAATTTATTCATTCATATATTATCTACATTGTTAGTATATCAGAGGTTGAAAATGTTAGAAAAAATAATTTCGTGATATGTTGGAAATGATGAGATCACTAGTTGAGTAGCGAAAATAGTGTATAATATAGATATTGTTTCTCATAATCAATATAATATATATTTCTTCCATTTATTATAATTAAATATATAAATTTCCATGCCAAAATATTCCATCGGCAATGATGATATTGAGCAAGATCCCGACACATAATAGATTGATCTTGATGAATTGATCATGGAAAAAAGTGAGAATGTCTATTAAGGGTTGAGGGTTCCTGAATTATAGATTCTAGGGTGTAATTGATGGATCATGGATGAGTCATGGGAATGGGGAGAATATGTTTATTATTTGTGACATGATATGTATAGAAAACCCTATGATATTACTTCTTAAGGAAAAAAGGAGAAACATGATAGAATTGTTCCAACCACATAAATATTTTATATATGATATATTTATATTTTCTGATAAATAATTAATGATATTTTTTCTGAAATATAGATTATTTAATATGTGAGTATTGGTGAAAAAATTATCTAGAATTGATCGTTAGAAATTTAGTGAAGGAATTAGAAATTGAATGGGTATAAAATAGACACGTAATAGCTTGGAGAAATCACTAGAGAGAAAATAGGGTTGTTGTGGTATTTTTGGAAAGAGTAGAACACAAATTCAAGATGGTGGCCAAATATGAGTACCCATAATTCTACCTAGAACACTAGCCAATTTATGGACAATTATTGGCCAACTATTAGTTCCACCCACCAACTAGTGAGGAAAACTTTCTCACAAGTAAAGACAGTCCATGTGTGACATCAATTCACACTGCAAAAAACTAATTCCACATATATTGACACTATTATAAATCATAAATACAAACCATGTGAATCTATTATATAAATGATAAATCTCTATTTGTATATCTCCTCCATAATAGATTCCCCCTTATTTATACAACATTTGAATGAGCCTAAGAGAATGAACAATGCGTTTTTCCTCTATTTCATGAACAAATACATCTTCTCCCATTAGAGATCAGAATAGATCAAGGATGAGTATTTTTTTCTTCCTAATAAATGTACATATTCCATATTCCATAAAATATTATTTATGGATATTGAATATTGACTTCATTAGATTCTAACACCATGATCCACCATTGAAAATGACTATTGAAAGAATAATTATTATATGATAATCAGATTGTAAATTATATTCATAAAGGATAAAAAATATAACCACAATGTATTGACGAATTCCTTGTGAATTGTTGGTGATATCAACATTTCAGTGAAAAACTCTCTTTATTGGAGACTAAGTTTTGAACAACAACTTCCTAAGAATGTTATATTGATTATAATTATCATAATGATATATTACAATTAGTAATACCCATAATAAATAACATTTCAAGGGATATATTAGAGATTCATCGATTCCTATTATGTATAAAATAGGATCTATTCTACAATTAGTAAATTATTCACAATCTATTCAGTGATCGATAAAATATTGGTGATTTTTTATATTCCATCATTGATATTACTTGATGTTAATTCAATTGAATGATATATAATTATATCTTATTCTAGAAAAATGATCCTGATAAGGAATTTCATTTAGACTTCATTATAAATCCTAAGTTTTTGAAACTATTTTAGATATCGACATAATTTACATGTGAGATGTTCTACAT
Source organism: Viscum album (assembly GCA_963277665.1). Classification (NCBI taxonomy): domain Eukaryota; kingdom Viridiplantae; phylum Streptophyta; class Magnoliopsida; order Santalales; family Viscaceae; genus Viscum; species Viscum album. The sequence continues at coordinate 1,424,375,485 of OY728142.1, read as the reverse complement.
GGGTGCGTGACAGGTTCATTCTATGAACCGTGAAAAAAATTATAGTTCTTCATTTAAACAATTTAATAAGATAGTTAATTTGTATTTTTTATGTAGTATAGTGTTTTTACATAGTTTTGTTCATATGTTGGAAAGGTTTTTTATCTTTACTGATGCTAATTTTTTGTGGCTATGTGTCATACCAAGATACTGATATACGATCCTTTCTTCCATGTTAATTAATAGAGTAACATGTTACCATGATTCATATTGGTCCACATGTTGTTATATCAGGATACCCTATTTCCAATGATTACATGCTATAATTATTTTACCTTTCTAGAACGTTTTATTAGAATCTTTGATCTGGAGGGTGTTTATTGGTAAACATGATTGGGGGAATTTTATTGTATGTTTTTCATTTGAGGGGGGACCCAATGATGTGTGATGATGAAGAAGATTGATTCCAATAGCTGATAAGATAATTATAAACATGTTCCCAAGATGGTTCTTAATTCATTGATAATATAGAGGAATATTATATAACATTATTCCTTATGGATACTAAGTATCATGATTTAGTTATTTCATTGATTGTAATAAGAGATAATTCATTTTCCTTTTGTATAGATGTTTATTTTTTCTAAGAACTATTGATCATCCTCACTATTTTGAGATTAAATTTTTACAACCAGTAGATAGTTGAGATTTTTTATCCAAAAATAACTGTTAATGTGATTATGTATTTGTTATACACACTTTTTAATTTATTACGACCATGTAATTCATAACTTATAGAGCTTTAAACTTGTTTAGGATGCACTGGTGGGTCCTACAAAGTTTTTTTACTATTTAAATATATGAGAGTTTTGATGTTCATTTATAATTTATATATAGGGTTTATGGAAAGGTTAAAGGTCCCATAGTAGATGGTTGAGTTTAGGAACATGGATGAATGATTGGTATTGGTATTTTTAATAGTTGAAAGTGTTTTATAATTATTTATTTACATAGTTTAATTTATTCTTAGGTTGGATTGTTACACTAGTATCCTCATTTAGTGATTTATAAAACATTCATATAAATATAAAATTGTTTAATATTTATTAGGATTATTATATTTCATTATATTATTGTATATTATTATTTTTTTGATGACATAATATTTAGGGTATAATCGCCCCACAAAGAGTCCTTGACTATAACAGCCCAAGATTTTATAAAGAAATATTCTTTTTAATTTTATTAATGTCTTGTGTTGTACGCTACACCAAAAGGAGCTTGCACAACACGCATCCTTGTCTTGCCTTGCATTACACGCAATCACGACCTTCCTCAATAGCGTGTGTAATACGCAATACCGAGTTTCACTAAACAACGATGTGCTATTAAAATATTATTAAAAATAGCCGTTATGAATATTAATAACCACTTTTTAAAATTCTGTAAATCTTATTTTTCAAAATGAACTTCATTCTTGGATTCGGAGTATCGAATTTAGCCTAAGGTGAAATTTTGGTACTTTTCGGATAACATTCATATTCTGATGAATAGTGAAAAATTACTAAATTATAATTAAAAACAACTTTTTTAATCGAAATAATTAATAGTGATAAATTATTAATTTTATTGGTTTTAAAGTATATTTAGAATATATTTTTACAATTTAATACAATGTTGGTCATTGGTTGTAATTTCACATTTAAACCAGACATAATCAAGTGTCAATCTTTTGATATATATTGTTTCCTAAAAACACGCTATTTATTTTAACAGCGGGATTTAATTATAAAATTAATTAATGCAACTTCTACGTTATGAATTTGGTAAAATAGATTTCATTTTTGAATTCGGAATATGAAATATAGCATAGGATGAAATTTTGGCATTGTTCTGAAAAACATCAATTTTTGATGAATAGTGAAACTACTAAGTGGTAGTTAAAAAAACTGAATTTTTCATAAAACTTAATTTTTCCGCTTCTGTGAATGGAATTTCAAAAATCCGAGAGACACGGTTAATATCAAGGACTAAAATGTGGTTCAATGAGATGAAAATAATTTTTTGGTGAATAGTAACTTTTTACTTTTTTACCGCGGTTAATAGTAAATAGGGTAACTAAGGGTAAATATGATATTACTATTACCCTAACACATTTCCTAATTCTATTGGACAAGTTTAATTCGACCAAAAACAAACTTAGGAATAAAATATGACCATTTAGGCCCACTTGGATTAGATTAGGACATTTATTATTAATTTATTTAAAGAAAGGTAAAAATAGTTAAAATCAATGTTTAATAAGTAAATCATTTTTAATATGGGGTTATACATAAGATAAATTCGATTGTAAATATTCATTAGAAAGATAAAAAGCTTTCCTACATGATGGTATTTTATTTGTAATTTTTAGACATAAAATAATTTATTTTATTTATGACACAACGATGATGCAGTAATTATCTTATTAATGAAATATTGACATAATTGATGTTATAAACACCAAAATAAATGTAATTTGAGATTTTTTATGAATTCCACTAATTTTCTAGGTTACTATGATATATTATTGTTGATTTAATCAATTTGGTTCGAACATATAATTCTGTTATGACTTTCACAAAAATCATATATCAAATAGTGTCAAAATTGACACAAAATAGTTTTTAAATCAAATATTATATTACTAATTGTTATTTTATTCCTAAAAATCTACGGTTCGGCCAAATGAATTAGATAAGGATATATATATTAATAATAAACAATTTGGGGTTTGTTTGGCATGTTATAGTAAGTGTATTAACCATATAGTGAAAGAAAACAAAAAGACATGGTAAAAGTTAAATTAATTAACTTAGAGTTAAATCTAATTTATAAGGTTAAAATAATATCCTAAACTTGTCTAAATTCTATTGGTTGATAGGATTTCGACCCCTCCCCACCTTATCTTCGAAATAAGACACTTTGGAACCATTATAAACCGATTTTGACTTTAATATAAAACAATATTTTGATATATTCCTAAGGTGCCCCTCTCCTCCCTTATAAAAGGACACCTCCTCCCCCTCCTCCTCACACCAAATGGAGCACTCAAGCTCGTCCAACCCCTGCCCTTTTCTCCTCTCCACTTCCCTAGAATAATCATAGAGGTCCTGGTCTTCTTCAAAGACCAATCTTAGTTCCCTAAGTGGAGGATTCAAAGAGGCGTTCCAAAGAAGAGGTAATATCCATTACCGATCTTTTCAATTTCTTTCTTCTTCAACTTCTTCTTCTTTAGTTGTTTCATTATGAAGTAATAAAATCAGTATCACTCATATACTTATATGTTATTATAAGTATGAAACAACCCTATTTCACCATCTATCCATCCTACGGAAAAAGAAATCACAGCGCGTGCGTACGTACGGAATACCGTCTCCACGCCGTGGTGTAATCTATTTTCCACCACCACCTTACATGGATGGGTATAATGGTGTAAAGAATAACTATACATAGTTATTACAACATCATATTGATTCTGATATATTGTATAATCCACTCCAATTCAATTCAATATTTATGGAAATGATATCATCGCTCATGCGTACGTACGGACTACCGTCTCCACGACGCGATGAGATTCATTCTCCATGTTAACCATTTAAGAATGATTATAAAGTATATATAAGAAATAATAATGAAATATATGACATTATAAAGCTACTGGATTTATGTATATATATATATGTATTTCATCCACTTACTTCCATTCAAGACAATAAGGAAAGGAAAACAGCGTTCATGCGTACGTACGGACTACCGTCTCCATGAACGGTGTTTTTCATTTCTTTTATCTATCTTTTATATATATATATAATGAATATATATGATATATAAATCATATTTTATATTCTGGAAGTAAGTAAATCATGATATAAGTAATAATAATGTCAAGAACAACAAGTCAAAACACCTACGATAAATAAAACGATTTTACCCAAAACGCTTCTTTAACATGGAATTTACAAAAGAATGAGTAATATAATGTCATAAGTGAAACATATATGATATCATAACAATGAATATGATTCTGTAATAAGTCAATGACATTATTTAAATCATTATATAGGAGGTTCGGACACATACGAAGCAAATTGGACCTAAGGTAAGGGAAATATCACAATCTCATTTTTATCCGAGATTGTTTATTCGTAAGTATTTACCGGGGCATATTTTATCATCCACATCCATGTTTCATCAAAATGTAATATTATTTCCATCCACCTACAAATTTTTTAAATCCATTTTTACCCTTTGGTGAGTTTTTAGTAATATGTATGAAAGGAATCTTTTGTCGTACGAGGTACTTTTTGACTTTTCCGACAAAAGTACGAAGAATGTTTTTTTAACTTATACGGCATGAATAGATTTTTAAAACATTATTTCCAAGAAGCTTACTTTACAAGTTCTCAAGTTTATTTTTAATCAACTTCTTTTATTATAAAGTTATATGACATGTTATGAAAGGAAAAATGTTTTTGAAGAAGAAAGGATATTTTCCTCAAGAATGGAGTTCAAGTGTTTTATCAAAATTATTTTCCATCTAAGATAATAAAGGGTTCTATTTTTATCCCTATTATTACATTGATTTGATCATGTTGTGATGGAATTATTTTTATGAATTCCTTTATCTTATATGAATTGATTTATGATGTCATGATGTTTCAAGAATCCCATTTTTGTTACATGTGTTATGCGATGATGTATGTTTTATGATTATGTGGCACACATAAGAAAGGATTCATTATATGATGGGTGGGACCTATATCTCCCTCCAATGCATTGGGTAAAGATTTTATATCTCATGAGATAGACATGGCTGAAATGGTAGGTTATACCGGTTCAGTGAAACAGGACTGAAACGAGGGTTACTCGATTCAGAAAGGGACTTTGTCCACTAAGATATTCTTGGCAATGAGTCTTGACTAACAAGAAATGATTTTCTATGATTATGTGTGTATGCCACAAATTTTCATGTTTTATGTTATGATTATTGGGATTACATTTCACTTCTACGATATATCCCATGTTATGATATTATGAGCTCTTTTGCAGGTTAAGATTTCCAAAAGCTATGTATATGATGTGATTGATTTTTCTTTTGTTTACCCTTACTGAGCATTTGAGCTCACCCTTTTATGTTTTCTTTTCCCCAGGATATAAAGAAAGGTTTTAGGTAGAAAAAACGGATGACCTTTATGGGAGATATTGAAGAACTTTCACCACGATTAGAAGATTACGTTCCGAGTTTCCAAAGACACTAAACTATTACGATCCTTTAGTGTGTGTTTTTGTTATGTACTAAGTATTCCGCAAAAGTAATGTAAAGTCAATGTACGTCAGGCTACGGGCCTCTACAGTTGGTATCAGAGGAAAGGTTTAGTCAACCTTTGGAAACTAGGATGTGAAAACGTTAGTGAGATCCCTAGAGATATTTCTACGGTATGTCTAGGGATGTCCCTAAGGTTAAGTATACGTATAGGTTATAGTAATAGAATTACCCTAACTATCATAGAATTAAACCTAAGATGTTGGATATTGAAGGTACTCCCCCTTTATTATGTTGTTTTCCCTAGCATGATTTTTGCCTCTCACACTATTCTTTTTTTTGGGTTTTAGAAAATGGCTGGAAACAAGATGATTCACGATAATGGAGGATATGATGGACAATGGAATGATATTCTTCATAGTGAAATGGGATTTGGAAGTCCAAACATCATTATTATGCCGAATCAGCAATCTCATAATATGATCAATAAAGTAAAATTTGGTAAGTTTCCTGACTCGGCTAATAAGAGAAAGATTGAGTTTTATGATGATCATAGAGGAAATAAAGTTCAATTTCCCCTATGTAAATCATGTGGGAAGAGGCATCAAGGAGAATGTTTCAAAGGAACTGGAAGATGCTTTGGGTGTGGAAAAGAAGGACACAAAGCAAGTAAGTGCAAAGGAAAAGGTTCAGTTAACACCATGGATGAGGATAATGGTATTGCTACGACATCAACAATGGTTAAATGTTTTAAATGGGGAATGTACGGGCATTATGCAAACCAATGCCCTAAGGGAAAGTCTCATGAAGATAATCAGTATGGTCGTATGGGAAGTATTTATGTTGTTGATGATGAAGAGACTACAAATGATATGTGAGATGAAAGAATTATTGAAGCTCGGTCAATGGTTTAAGAAGGTAGTGGAATGATTACATGTTTATCAAGTGTAATGTTGTACTATAGAATAAAAAGACATCTAAGGATTGTTACACTGTTGTCTTTCCTTAAGTTTTGAATGTTTATGATGAATGGTATGAGTAACAATGAAATGTTATTCAGATATTTTTTTTGGAAAGTGGATGATATGCGCATAATGAAGGGATAAAGAGAATCTAATATGTTTGATAGTATTCATGAGCTCATGATTGATATAAGGACTAAGTGATATCATGGTTTGAGTATATAGAATTTTGAGGATTTTGGTATGTGGAAAGTGTTAACTTTAAACTGCATTCATGTTTTCACTAAGGTATTCAAGAGTATACATGATTAAGGACTTTGAATGTTTGGAATGTGACCAACAAAACATATCTTATGATATATGGGGATCAACGATGATATTAAATTTCTGGTAATTGTTTTCACTATGTTATGACAGTGGACTGCAGTATTATGGATAAGCCTAAAGATTGGAATGGATTGTGTTGGATGTAAGTTAGTATTGTTTAAGGATAGAAATTTTTTTTTTCGATATTATTGATGGGATGTTATAGTAATATAGTTTTGGAAAAAGGAAAACCTGCAGGACGGGCGACAGCCCATCGCTTCGGACAAGGTTGTGGGAATCGAACCCACAACCGAAGTGCGACTGGCCTTTATCGCCTACCACTGACCTACATGAAGTCCCTGTTTAGTAGAAACTAGTTTTATTATATTAAGCAGTATGATATATGAAGTATAAGTCCATTTTAGGAACCATATATGATTAATCTCACTATAGATCGACTTATGTATATAAGTTTTGCTAACCTTTTGTTTGAGACAGATGGAATGACCTGTCATTCTATCACATGATCTACTAACACTTCACGAATAACAAATTCAACTTCATTTATTTAAGAGATGAAGTGGAAATTGTTCAAAACATGAACAACAGTGAGATTGTACCAAAATAAAGTAAGTATTTATTCTAATTCAAATTTTCAACTTTAGGGGAAATGATCTTGAAAACCAAAAATGTTGTCCTAGTGATCTTATACCTGATGAATCAGATGGTACCTTATATCATCACAAATCTATGGATTTGTGATTACTGGATTTTCCATAGCCATGTTCTATACCACTCTCCATCAGAACATGATGGTTAGATTTCTCTTCCATATCCATATTTTCACCTATGTGGAAACCCAATGATTAGTTTATTTGGGTAACCGTTACGTTTCATACTTTTGTTTTTAAAGATTGGTTTTGATATTCCTTTTTACGATGTGGGTTTCTATTAAAGAAACTTTCGAATAGTAAACCATTTATAACCCCGACGAATTTCGAGGGCGAAATTCATTTTAAGGGGGGTAGAATGTAACAGCACCAGATTTTATAAAGAAATATTCTTTTTAATTTTATTAATGTCTTGTGTTGTACGCTACACCAAAAGGATCTTGCACAACACGCATCCTTGTCTTGCCTTGCATTACACGCAATCACGACCTTCCTCAATAGCGTGTGTAATACGCAATACCGAGTTTCACTAAACAACGATGTGCTATTAAAATATTATTAAAACTAGCCGTTATGAATAGTAATAACCACTTTTTAAAATTCTGTAAATCTTATTTTTCAAAATGAACTTCATTCTTGGATTCGGAGTATCGAATTTAGCCTAAGGTGAAATTTTGGTACTTTTCGGATAACTTTCATATTCTGATGAATAGTGAAAAATTACTAAATTATAATTAAAAACAACTTTTTAATCGAAATAATTAATAGTGATAAATTATTAATTTGAGTGGTTTTAAAGTATATTTAGAATATATTTTTACAATTTAATACAATTTTGGTCATTGGTTGTAATTTCACATTTAAACCAGACATAATCAAGTGTCAATCTTTTGATATATATTGTTTCCTAAAAACACGCTATTTATTTTAACAGCGGGATTTAATTATAAAATTAATTAATGCAACTTCTATGTTATGAATTTGGTAAAATAGATTTCATTTTTGGATTCGGAATATGAAATATAGCTTAGGATGAAATTTTGGCATTGTTCTGAAAAACATCAATTTTTGATGAATAGTGAAACTACTAAGTGGTAGTTAAAAAAACTGAATTTTTCATAAAACATAATTTTTCCGCTTCTGTGAATGGAATTTAGAAAATCCGAGAGACACGGTTAATATCAAGGACTAAAATGTGGTTCAATGAGATGAAAATAATTTTTTGGTGAATAGTAACTTTTTACTTTTTTACCGCGGTTAATAGTAAATAGGGTAACTAAGGGTAAATATGATATTACTATTACCCTAACACATGTCCTAATTCTATTGGACAAGTGTAATTCGACCAAAAACAAACTTAGGAATAAAATATGACCATTTAGGCCCACTTGGATTAGATTAGGACATTTATTATTAATTTATTTAAAGAAAGGTTAAAATAGTTAAAATCAATGTTTAATAAGTAAATAATTTTTAATATGGGGTTATACATAAGATAAATTCGATTGTAAATATTCATTAGAAAGCTAAAAAGATTTCCTACATTATGGTATTTTATTTGTAATTTTTAGACATAAAATAATTTATTTTATTTATGACACAACGATGATGCAGTAATTATCTTATTAATGAAATATTGACATAATTGATATTATAAACACCAAAATAAATGTAATTTGAGATTTTTTATGAATTCCACTAATTTTATAGGTTACTATGATATATTAGTGTTGATTTAATAAATTTGGTTCGAACATATAATTCTGTTATGACTTTCACAAAAATCATATATCAAATAGTGTCAAAATTGACACAAAATAATTTTTAAATCAAATATTATATTACTAATTGTTATTTTATTCCTAAAAATCTAAGGTTCGGCCAAATGAATTAGATAAGGATATATATATTAATAATAAACAATTTGGGGTTCGTTTGGCATGTTATAGTAATTGTATTAACCATATAGTGAAAGAAAACAAAAAGACATGGTAAAAGTTAAATTAATTAACTTAGAGTTAAATCTAATTGATAAGGTTAAAATAATATCCTAAACTTGTCTAAATTCTCTTGGTTGATATTATTTCGACCCCTCCCCACCTTATCTTCGAAATAAGACCCTTTGGAACCATTATAAACCTATTTTGACTTTAATATAAAACAATATTTTGAGATATTCCTAAGGTGCCCCTTTCCTCCCTTATAAAAGGACACCTCCTCCCCCTCCTCCTCACACCAAATTGAGCACCCAAGGTCGGCCAACCCCTGACCTTTTCTCCTATACACTTCCCTAGAATAATCCTAGAGGTCCTTGTCTTCTTCAAAGACCAATCTTAGTTTCCTAAGTGGAGGATTCAAAGAGGCGTTCCAAAGAAGAGGTAATATCCATTACCGATCTTTTCAATTTCTTTCTTCTTCAACTTATTCTTCTTTAGTTGTTTCATTATGAAGTAATAACATCAGTATCACTCATATACTTATATGTTATTATAAGTATGAAACAACCCTATTTCACCATCTATCCATCCTACGGAAAAAGAAATCACCGCGCGTGTGTACGTACGGAATACCGTCTCCACGCCGTGGTGTAATCTATTTTCCACCACCACCTTACATGGATGGGTATAATGGTGTAAAGAATAACTATGCATAGTTATTACAACATCATATTGATTCTGATATATTGTATAATCCACTCCAATTCAATTCAATATTTATGGAAATGATATCATCGCTCATGCGTACGTACGGACTACCGTCTCAACGACGCGATGAGATTCATTCTCCATGTTAACCATTTAAGATTGATTATAAAGTATATATAAGAAATAATAATGAAATATATGACATTATAAAGCTACTGGATTTATGTATATATATATATGTATTTCATCCACTTACTTCCATTCAAGACAATAAGGAAAGGAAAACAGCGTTCATGCGTACGTACGGACTACCGTCTCCATGAACGGTGTTTTTCATTTCATTTATCTATCTATTATATATATATATACTGAATATATATGATATATAAATCATATTTTATATTCTGGAAGTAAGTAAATCATGATATAAGTAATAATAATGTCAAGAACAACAAGTCAAAACACCTACGATAAATAAAATGATTTTACCCAAAACGCTTCTTTAACCTGGAATTTACAAAAGAACGGGTAATATAATGTCATAAGTGAAACATATATGATATCATAACAATGAATATGATTCTGTAATAAGTCAATGAAATTATTTAAATCATTATACAGGAGGTTCAGACACATACGAAGCAAATTGGACCTAAGGTAAGGGAAATATCACAATCTCATTTTTATCCGAGATTGTTTATTCGTAAGTATTTACTGGGGCGTATTTTATCATCCACATCCATGTTTCATCAAAATGTAATATTATTTCCATCCACCTACAATTTTTTAAATCCATTTTTACCCTTTGGTGAGTTTTTAGTAATATGTATGAAAGGAATCTTTTTTCGTATGAGGTACTTTTTGACTTTTCCGACAAAAGTACGAAGAATGTTTTTTTTAACTTATACGACATGAATAGATTTTTAAAAAATTATTTCCAAGAAGCTTACTTTACAAGTTCTCAAGTTTATTTTTAATCAACTTCTTTTATTTTAAAATTATATGACATGTTATGAAAGGAAAAATGTTTTTGAAGAAGAAAGGATATTTTCCTCAAGAATGGAGTTCAAGTGTTTTATCAAAATTATTTTCCATCTAAGATAATAAAGGGTTCTATTTTTCTCCCTATTATTACATTGATTTGATCATGTTGTGATGGAATTATTTTTATGAATTCCTTTATCTTATATGAATTGATTTATGATGTCATGATGTTTCAAGAATCCAATTTTTGTTACATGTGTTATGCGATGATGTATGTTTTATGATTATGTGGCACACATAAGAAAGGATTCATTATAATATGGGTGGGACCTATATCTCCCTCCAATGCATTGGGTAAAGATTTTATATCTCATGAGATAGACATGGCTTAAATGGTAGGTTATACCGGTTCAGTGAAACAGGACTGAAACGAGGGTTACTCGATTCAGAAAGGGACTTTGTCCACTAAGATAGTCTTGGAAATGAGTCTTAACTAACAAGAAATGATTTTCTATGATTATGTGTGTATGCCACAAATTTTCATGTTTTATATTATGATTATTGGGATTACATTTCACTTCTATGATATATCCCATGTTATGATATTATGAGCTCTTTTGCAGGTTAAGATTTCCAAAAGCTATGTATATGATGTGATTGATTTTTCTTTTGTTTACCCTTACTGAGCATTTGAGCTCACCCTTTTATGTTTTCTTTTCCGTAGGATATAAAGAAAGGTTTTAGGTAGAAAAAAGGGATGACCTTTATGGGAGATATTGATGAACTTTCACCACGATTAGAAGATTACGTTCCGAGTTTCCAAAGACACTAAACTATTACGATCCTTTAGTGTGTGTTTTTGTTATGTACTAAGTATTCCGCAAAAGTAATGTAAAGTCAATGTACGTCAGGCTACGGGCCTCTACATTGACCCTCACTAACAGTCAAAAACATCTACCTGTAATAACCTACCTAAGGAAATGATAAATATTTTCTAAAACATATTAGTGTTAATTAATAAAAAATTATTCATTTATATTCATTATAATAATATTATCCAATTTTTCAGTAATAAGTATAAAAGATTTATTTCTTAATAAATTATAAGCTTATACATTATATGAGTTTATTTAAAATATTGAACTTTAAATAGAAGAATTTGAATTTGAAAAAATCATTTTAAATAATGATTTAATCATTCTAAACAAATCTTTTTTAGAATTTTTTTGTAATTTTTAGAAAATATTTATCTTTGAATGAAAAGTGAAAAATACATTTTTATGGAAAAATATTTAATACATTATATTATTTAAGGGAATAATTTTTTTGGTATTATTTTTAAAAAACAATTATTATATTAAAATTTATAATAATCCAATTGCATTATTTTGAATGAATTTAATAATTTAGTTTTTTATAAATTTTTTACTAATAAAAATTAATTTTTTTGAAAAATTATTTCCATAAAGTATTTCAAGATTTATTTTAAATTATTATTTTAAAAATATTTTGTTTTTATTCTTTAAAATAAGAATATATATTTGGACATAGGATGTCAAAATATAATAAATAGGTGATATTTATTTTTTATTCATTATTATTAAAAATCCTATGAAATTTTCAAACCCCTATAAGGTAAAATGGGTTTATTATGTTTAAAAATAGTATCAAATGGTCTAAAAAGTTCCATGAAAACACCCATAATTTTATTTTATGATTTTTGTTCTTCCAAAATCAATAAGAATTCCAATATATAGATTTTTTCTATCTGTCCATGATTTTGACTAATATATTAAATTATGAAATAAAAAGTCAAAAATGTTATTCTATTTGTTGTATTTTACATAAATTTTTGAAATAAGAATAAACAGTAGTTATATTTATCAAAAATATTAATTTAAAATATAAATTATTTTTTACATCAATATAATATGATTATAATTTGTGGTGATATTTTTTTTTAAATTTCAACGCAACATCGATACTATATATAATCATTTGATTTGGAAATAAGATAAATGATTATAAAATGTAAACAGTAAAATAATTTTGATGAATTACTATGTATAATTAATTTTTCTGAAAAATTTTATATATTAATTAATTAATTATATTTTATTTCTATTGTTGTCTTGTAGTATAAAAAGAATAATTGAATGAATATTTACAAAATTTACATTAAAGTAATTTTTTATTATATAATAATTTTTTAAATGAATTTAAATTACACACAGTACTTTATTTGGTTATGTAATTTGGAAATGCTGTATTATATCAATAATGATTCATTTATGGTCTAATTATACATTTGCAATAACATTCAATATCATTAAATAGTAAAATAGTCAATAATTTGATAATTGTCTCAAGAGTTAATTGTGGGCTAAAAAAATAATATAGTTGTAAATATAATCAAAAGAAGTCCATAATGTTACTGAAAGATAGGATTTATACATATACTGTAATAAAATTAAAATAAATAATTTTCAGGCCATTTTATCATGAAAATTTAATTATATTAATTTAACAATTCAACTAATTCAATGATTTCTCCTCCCCTCAGCAATAAAAGGGACCCACATCTCCACATTTAATAACACATAAAATAAAATTTGATTTATTAAATGAAAATTCATAATACATTCACATTTCTGTCACCTTTTAATAGATCCCTTTTCTAATCGGATAACCATCTTTGAAAATCATTTTGTGTCAACCTTATGTGGTATTTTGAAAGAGGTATCAATATAAACTGAATGTTTTGGTATTAATTTTTTTCCTCATCCTATAAATCTTATTATGATATAGTGATATAATAGCATCAGTATATTCAAAATATTGTGATGATATTTTTTCATTGGAATATCCAACATCTGTCCCCTCATCCATAATATGGTGATACATAACTATGGTTTGTCTATAAGGTGGACTACCACCTCAATAACCTATGTAATCCATTATCCATCACCCAGTCTTATGAAATTATTTCAATTATATTTAATTAAAATTAATTGTATATTTATCATTTTAAAATAATAATGTATCATTGATATTTGTACACTTTTATTCATTGTAAAATAATAACGTTGTTCGTGCATTCATATAGAATACCACCTCCATGATATAATGTGATACTATTATCATACCATAGTCACATGAATAATATATATATATATAATTATAATACAATTTAATATATTTTAGTTAATATATAATTATAATTTTATATGAATAATAAAATTCTTACCCTTTTTCCATAATAATCGTTGAAAAATTGAAATGTTACTCGGGAGTACATAAACCCTACCACCACTATCATTGTAACATGGTTCATTTTAATTAAAAAATAATTCATGGAAGGTTATAATAGTAGAATGGATCAATAAAAAAAGTAATATAATTATTATTATCATTCATGAGATGATGGAATAATTACTTCTTTGATCGTAGTTATACTACAGATGTCATTGTGGACATAAAATGAATATCATCAAAAAAATAAAAAAATAAAAAATTATTATGTAATTGAATATAAATATCATTAAAGAAATAATATTATATTTTTTATTCTATGAGAAAATTTTATGTATAAAATAATATATACCATTATTCCCTAATAATAGTTAAAATAAGTAAATGTTACTCATGATTAAGTACGACCTTCCATCTCTAAAATTGTAATGGAATTGATCTTCCATAAAAATAATTCATGTTTATATTTATGATAATATTTGATTTGTAATAATAATAAATTTTTAATGACTATCATTCAAGAGATGAATTAATATTGACCATTTTTAAAATAGTCAACAATCCAAATTCATTTTGAGAAAATAAGCACAGTATCATCAATACATAAGTCATAATGTCATGTTATTATTTAATTAAATATAACATGGAAATAATATAATAAAATGGAATAAAAACCTTGAATATTTTTCTTAATAAAGTATAAAGTTACGATATTTTTATTATTCATGATGATATATAACTTTCATGAATTGGAATACTCAACATAAGAGGTTTTCATTTGAATGAATTATGTTTAATAATTTCCCTTTCAACTCATTTTCTACCATGTCCATATTTTTATGATTATTTTATGAATTATATTATATGTAAAAAATGATTTATAATTAAATATTTTTTTACTCTTATTACTTAATATATTTGGTTTTGAAAAGGAATTTTATTACATTTTTATGCGAAATGATTTGACGTTCTGCACAAAATAAAAAATAAATGTTCTATTTCAATCTATGTGTAAATAAATAATTCTACCACTTATATAACAATTATTTTATATTTTACTACTATTAAAATTAACCATTTTATATTTAATGAAAACCCTTGTTCCCACTATTTTGGTTATATTCCAAAATGTTATTAAAATCTAATGATTATTTCTCTATCATAAATATTTTATTTTTGGTCAATGAATTATTTCTATGATTATAATGTTGGTAATATTAATTTTTAATGTTTTATTATTATGTAATTATTCATGGTAATTATTATGATAATTGGTGGTTATCTTATAATTCAAGGACAAGTGGTTCAGTTATAATCATAGAATGGGTGGATCCATGATACCCCTCTAATGCATTGGGTAGGGAAGTTGAATATATTGGTTAGAATATTTATAATAGTGACGTGTAAAATGATTTACCATGTAAACAAAATAATAAATTTATGTTTTTTTTTCTTTAAATAGTATTATTAAACATGTTATGTGAATGATCCTATGTTTTAAGGAAAATTATATTCTTCTTCTTATGGGTTAAACTTATAACTCTCTGAAAAATATTTCATAATATTTTTAGGATTATCACAAAACCATTCGGATTATTATTTTTAATTTTTAGTTATTATTAATTTTATATGACATATTTCGGAAAAAATGTTGATTTATTTTTTATTAAAATGTTTACTTATTTAGTAAGGTATTTTTTTAAAAGGATTTTTTTACATTTCATCAGATAACACCATTTTTATTTAATTTAATGACCCTTGATGAGAATTTCATACACATACCACATCAAAAAATTTGTTTCATAGGGTATTATGAATGTATGGGTTTAAAATTAGATAAATATTTATACAATGAAGTTAAATCATGAATAGAAATCTTATTAGATATTATATGTATTTGATTGTAAAGTGAATACAGAATAAAAGTGTCCACTTTAAAATATATCATTTTGTTATGTAATGGTTATTAAGTAAACACATGAAATTGTAAATATTATATATCATTTTAAAACTAATAAAGTGATTTCTTGTATAAAGGATATATAATATGTATATTTTATTGTTGTTTCATTGTGTATTGTATCTGAGAAATGTTTAGATAGGGTTATGATTTTGTTAATAGAATAGTAATAATGGATTTTAATTTATGGATAAGATGAAATGATATATATATATTACAATAAATCAGTTATTCATATAATTGTTTTATTTAATAATTATTATATGCATAAAAAACATGGGATCAAACATAGTAAATAATCAAGATGAAAATATCTTTCCATATATTCACCATGAATGGTAGGAATTAGAATAGATTAGTTTTTTATAGTAATGGATTATATGAAAAAGGAAATAATTTTTTAGTATATATTCTAAGGGAATCCAGATTAAATATAGAGGTACATGTTTATAAGGATTCATTTTCGGAAATGACACCCTCCTTCATCAATTGGATCATAAAAAATTCCGATAGGTGAGGTTGGGATACATCATTTGAAATGATATAGGAATTTATTTTATTGTAGAATCAAAATTTAACTATAGATATTTAAAAATTGTAATGTAATGATGATCAATGTTGTCCAACGGTTTTTAACATAATTAAAAAATAATATATTTATTCCTTTTAATGTAATAAATTTATTAATAATTTTGTTGAGAAATATATTCTTAACGAAATTTATCCATTAATGGAAAAAAATATTTATAAACAAGATAGATGGAAGATTATTTAGTGGCCGGATACAAGAAAATATTCACCAAATAAGAATGTAACAATGAAAATTTTATCTATTATAATTATTATAATAATATTTTGATTTAATATTGATAAATACATTCTAAAAAAGATCTATTTATTACAATGATATTCAGATTTATAATAAATTTTTTTAATGTTCCCTAGAAAATGAAATTTAGTTTACAGATTACCAGTTTTTATAAGGAAACAATAGGAAAAACCTCAGTGGTAGCATAAAATGTGAATGAATCCATCAAATAATTTTTAGAAAATATTTTTTTACTTTTTCAAAGGTGTATTTTAACAAACCATGTGGAATGTCCTGTGAAATATGAAATGTAATTTCTATGTTTGAATAATTGAGATATGGCTTGTAACAATAAACAGAATTGTATATAACAATTTATCAATGGGGTAATATATGTCCTTTGAATTATGTTATGGTATAATTTTAATTAATTGGGGAATTATTATAACACGTGTCAATAATTAGTTACTTTGGATTTAGAAAAAATGAAAAATGAGTTTCAAAACCATTTAATACGTCCTATATTTATTTTGGGACATATAATGTTGTACAATAACTATTTATTCAGGATAATTAAATTCCCTTTTGGAATTTGGATATATAGTCTTCATAAATTCTAATATATTTACTTATTAAATGGAAATATCAACTCAGAAAAACAATATATCAATTTTGTAGAAATCTATGAGAGTAAATATTAATGTAAATATAATTTATAAGAATAATTATATTTTTATAATGTGAAATTTCATACATTAAAATCTTATTGAACATTATTTATAAAATTTTAATAATATTTTGGGTACTGATAAGATTCAAGATTGTCATTTTATCATATACTTAAAATACATGAATATTTTTAATTATATCATAATGATTATAACTGATAAATAATGCGAGAAATTTATTAGGGAATCTCTAGAAATTAACATCATATATAATGATGAAAAGAATAAAATATTAAATTAGTGATGTTGTTGTTCTAAATAAATTGGTTGATGTATTTTCCGATTATTTTCCTAGTTTTAATCTTGTTCATGATGTTGATTTTACTATTGACATAGTACAAAATCTATTATTATTTGAAAAACTCTAAATTCAAAGGACTCATGTAGAATTAGTGGAATTGAAAATTATTTTAAAAAAATTCATGATAAATGATTCATTCATCCCAGTACATCACAGTTTTTTGATCATGTAATATTTTTAAAAAATAATGATGGTTTGATGACACATTTAATTGCATATAGAGACTTAAATAACATAATTATTAAACAAATTATCATTTTCTCCATATAAATGATTTCGTTGATTAATTATTCAGTGCCTAATATCTGGATTTTTACATTAATAAATAAGAAATTCTGTTTCATTATTTCTGATAATAATAAAAAAATGATGAAAAATAGTTTTCTAAAACCACTACACCATTAAATAGATTAATATTTACGTTTAGAAAAGAATATTTTTGTGAATAATTGGATTTTTTCATATCTTCTAACTATAAAATATGTTAGATTAATGTAATTTTTTTGAATATATAATATATAAATTTCATTATGACCTTCAACTAACATTAATAACTTTTTATTATTACGTTAAAATTAATTTTTTCATATTAAAAAATATGTTTTCATAAAAACATTTCCCTTATATTGAATTGGTTTTCATATTCATTTATAATTAACCGGTTAAAGAATAATTAGATAATATTTTTAATAAATTATTTAATTCTGTTTTTAAAAACAAACTTTCTAGCTATTAGATTATATAAATTTTAATTAATAATCCTAATATTATATTATTTTTAGGAAATATTTGTCTTACGTGTGACATGCTCTATAAAAATAAATCATAGTTTATTGAAAAAAGAAGAAAAAATTAAATGTTATGTACAATTAAAGACAATATTATATTTTCATATATTGAAATTTAACTTAGTATTTTATATTTCATATTCTATTGAATAAATAATCTTCTATTAAAATATCATGTTCTCATAAACTCTAATCCATTAATAAATTGTATCATAAAAATTTTAATTTTAAATTGATAATTAATGGAATTAAACTGAAAGAAAATTTTATTAAAACATGTTATAAAAAGGTTTAACATGAAATATTATTAATAATATAAAAATATAAGTACAATGTTAATTGGGAAAAACAAATAATTAGGCTACTAAATATGGGATCGTAGGTGATGATAGAGGAAAGAAATAAATAATTATTTTGTGTTATTACTTGTATTGATAATAAGAATGTGAAGTATCAATGATGATTAAATTTCCTAAAAATTTAAATCTACGATGATCCAAATGACTGACAGTTCATTAGTAACGATGGTACTATGATATGTTTTTAGATCATTTCATAGATTTATTGAATTATATTTCAGTCAAGACTAATAGAATATCTAAATAGACAAACATTATATGTAGAATTTATCATTATTCATATTTACATGGAATGGTAACAAATTTAACTATGTTATGAGTGTTAAATGTGGCTTTAAAATTATAATTGCACTAATACCATCTTTTTACAACCACAGAACCATAAATGAGATAATCTAGTCATTCTATATGTTTTTAGACATTATCCTAATATAAAATATTTTCTACTTGATGAGATAAATGCCAAAATGTGTAAAACTTCATATTATTGATATTCATCATATTTCAATATAAATACCCAAAAATAAAAATAATTATCCCATATCATTCTATCCATTATTTTATTTTCAAATTTTATGTCAATGTTACAAACCCAATCATTATTAATATTTGAAAATATAATTCTCAATGTAAATAAATCATTATTACTCAATGAAATTCCAATGTGATTTGAAAAATAATGTAATAGTAACCTGTAAAAAAATCATACCAACAAATACATAACTTATTATTGTGGTGAAAAGGAAACATAAAATGGGTGAGCTAAAATTCTCAGTAAGTGTAAATGAAATCTTTAGATGGTAAATTTAATCAATTAGAAAAATAGTGAAAAAGGTAATGATTATGTGATCGAATTTCATGATAAGATCATAAAAGGACTCAAACAAGACAATACCAATATCATTTAATTTGAATACATATCATAATCCTTCAATAATGGATATATTCTTATAAAAACAAGATACATGTGATGACAATATTAATTAAAATTTGAATTGTAAAACCATATAAAAAACATATTGGTATAATGGGAAATCATATCAAATAACCATTAAAAAACCCCTATAGAGCCCTTAAAACTAGAAAAACCATATGGGAAACTTCTAATATAATTATATACATTACTTAATTATCAGCAAATTCATTGGAGTGCTATAAGTGTGAACCCATTGTATAAGATATAATGTGATCATCCAAACTTATCCTGTAACAATAATTATTTAAAATATCAATCAACCGAAATATAAAAAAATAACATATATATTTTTTAATAATTAATTGACACAATCATTTCTCATTTTAAAGGATTATTACCCCATAAAAAGAAAATAACTCCCTAATAATCTATTTAAACATTAATATCCGAATGAAAATTAATGAGTTCCATAAAAATAACATTGATATATAAATAAAATATGGAAAACAAATTGGTTACATTAAAACAACTTTAAAGCCTGTTTAGACCATGTAAATGAAATGGGTAACCCAAAAATCTAATTGGGACACAGTAAACCAATAGAAATAAAATGGGTTCCATAACAATCCCTTTGAAAAAATCTACATCCATTAAAAGAAATAATTAATATATCATCATTGAAAAATATTCCCATTAGTTTATAAGTAAAAACAATGGTCAGTGACATTGGTGATAAAAAATAAAAGTAAAATATTATTAAAGGCATTTTGACGAAAATGCATTTTTCTTTTAGAAATTCACTATTTAAAACATAATTTTTTTAAAATATAATCTATTTTAAAATAAAATTTAAAATACATAATGGAGAATTTTAAAAATAATATATATTCATTAAAATATCATTTATTAATTGATTAAATAACTTTGAAACTATTTGAAAAATATGTATTATATAATTTTGAGTTTACGGAAATATAATTTTCGAATAAAAAGTAAAGTTTTTTATATAAACATTATAATGAACTATTGAGTACATATAGAAAAATAATTACAAGGATACATGTATTATATTGAAATATATATATGATAATTAAATTCGTGAGAATTTATTAGAGTTAGATCATAATATTTCAATATTGTAGACATAATCAAAATCTATCTTGATAAATAATGAGATTATATCATGAAATTCATACGACATTAGTTACATTGAATCATAAGCCACATTAATTAATAACATTAAATGAATCATATAATATCAATAAAATAAGTATATTTTTTATATAAATTGAAATTGGGGAAATATATACCCCTCATAAAAGTACACATGTGTATAAAAAAAGAATTATTCCAATGAAGGAAAACTATAACAGAAATCTCTTAACGTGTTGGTATCAAATAAAAACATTAATACCATGAAAGTGGGATCCAAAAATGGATATGTGAATCCCCATAAATATTATTTCAATAGTAATTAAATATATTTAGTTTAATTATATAAACCAAACTACAAAAAAAGTGGTGAATATAGAATAAATCTCATATAATTAAAAATTATACAAGAATAATCCCTTACTATATATCATATTCATCTGTTATGTTCATTATATTCTTGAATAATAAACATTTGATAACTATTTAATTTAATTTGAAACTTTTTCATGTTTAAAGTAAATTTTAATTAACTTATTGTGATGTTATATAAAACTAGTTGATCTGACACGACCCGACCTCGGGGCCCGTGCCGTGACTACCCCAAGCCCGCCTTCCATAGGCCAGGGGCTGGCGACTAGCACCAAGGCGTAAAATCCCGGTAAACAGGGAAGGCATTGCCTTTATAAGTAACAACCACCACAGAGTCAGCAAGCGGAAAGTAACTACCAAGTGCAGAAAAGTAAAGGGGGCCGGAATACAAGCCCAACTGAAAGTACAACTGAAAAGGTAAAGAACAGCAACTGAAGAAAAGATGGCGTCCTCGTGTCGTCCACTGGCAATCCCACCTGAAGGGTGGGTACAGATAGCCTCCAGGCTCCTTGGGTCCCACGTCCGCTCCGAGCACGTCCCGCCCAGTGGTCCGCCTCCAGGTACCGTCCTGCTCCACGCCCCAACCGAGATCAGCGCTGTCCGTCGTCTGCATCCAACACAACAAGGTGCGGGCAAAGCCCGTGCAGGGGTGAGTATAAACTACTCAGTAAGGACCCTGAGACCCTCGAAGGTCTCCCGAAATCCACAAAGGATATAGCACAAAAGAAAGGGGCAACCACGAAGAAACAACTGACTCGACTTAGGTATATGCCCATACATATACCAAAGTCCCCAATTCTAGCTCTGCTCTCGAGCTCAAGGTCAACTCGATCCACACAGGAAAGCAAGACTCAAATCCACCAGGGAGAGTAAATAGTAAATCCACATAGGATAGTTCAACACAAACACAAAGGAAAGTAACATAAGATTCAGCTCAACGAGGTATACTTTTTCAGATGACGACAAGATGATCACCGAACCATCTAAGTCGTCGGACCCACGAAGGATCGATAGGTACTAACCTCGGCAATGACCCACACAGGATCGGGACCACACAGGACCTGTAGCAATGGCTCACACAGAACCGTAAGAGATGACCCACACAGGATCGGGCCCACACAGGACCTGTAGTCAAGGCTCACACAGAACCGTAAGGTGATGACCCACACAGGATCGGGCCCACACAGGACCTGTAGCACTGATCCACGTAGGATTGATGCGTGCAGTAGTCAACGCAGTCCACTGAGGATCTCTGCACAGTCGTCGCCGCAGTCCACGAAGGATCTCTTCTCTGTCGTCATCGCAGTCCACAGAGGATCTCTGCTCTGTCGTCGAAGTCACAGCCAGCGCTAGGGTTCCCGCACACAGCGAGCTCGTTTAGGAGGGTCCGCTCCACGAGCCGAGAGGCTGATACATCAACTGACACGTAGTCCGAAGTTGATGTATCCAAAAGTTCCGTATCGACAACAGGATCTCAACGCAATAGACGGCGCGTCAATCGGACGCTCGGTCTGAGAGTTATTGGCATTTCCGTCCCAGGGGCCCGGTTGGTTTTTAGGGCAAAACCAACCCGACCGTACTCCGCCTGTGTCCGATCCTCGGGCAGAGTATGCCAAAAGTTCCGTCTCACTTAGAGGAAACCTCCATAGCTAACGGTACGTCGATCGGACGTCCGCAGCTCGAGTTATGAGCGTTTCCGCTCCGAGGGCCCGGTTGGTTTCGCGTACGAACCAACCCGGCCGAACCCAAAGTCTTCCTAAACATTGAGTGTAATATACCGAAAAGACCGTCTCGATCCAAGGATCGCGTAGCCGCTGACGGTTCGTCAATCGGAGGTCCCAGGCCAAAGATATGGGCAAAAGACCGAAGAGGGCCCGAAAATGGGGGGTTCTGGGCCCGGGGCGACCCAGCCCGAACCACCCCTGGGTCGGCCGAACCGGGTCGACCCGACCCGGCCCAACCCGGCGAGGCCGGGTCCGGTCCGGCCTGGGCGCGGCCCGGCCGACCGGACCGGCCGGCTCGGCTTCGGCCGGGCGGCCGAAGAGGGCTGTCGCGGGGCGCCGCCCCCGCGGTTCGGTGGAAAACGCGGCCCCGCGGGGGGGGGGGGGGGGGGGGGGGGGCGCCCGTCACGCGGACGCGGACGGGCCGCCGCGTCCCTCCCCGGTTCCGCTCGGCCGCGGAACTGGCAGCCGCCGCCGCGACTTCAGCCACGGCGTATTCCTCCATGGCGGCGCGCCGGGCGCCGCCGCCTCCGGCCGCCGGCGACCCGCGCCGCCGCCGCCTTCCGCGGGCCGCCAGAGTTGCTCGGGGGCCCGTTTTGCCTCCCGTCTGCGCCATAACTCCTCCCGGGGGCCGATCTTCACTGCGGGATCAACAGATCGCCCCTACCGCACTATTCGTCGTCGTCCAACAAATCCGCACAACAAAAAGATCGGAGGAGGGTTGTCGGGTCTTGTTCGTTAGACCCGCACCCTCCGCGTTAGTCATAAAATCATCGGGAGGGATTAAGGCAGCCACAATTTTATCCAAAAATAAAATTGTTCTTGTTTGGTTCGTCAATTAAAAAGAACTCGATCACGGGAACGAATCACCAAGAAAAAAAATAAAATCCCTACCTCGATGTCGCCGTCGGACGTGAGGTCGTCACGGAATCGCTCGTCGCGGAAGGAGGGGATCGTCGCGTCGTCGCGGAAGAGACGTTCGTCGCACCACGGGAAAAACGTCGCGTCGATGATCTCCGGATCTAGAACAAACGGATTTAATTAATTAAATCCGTTGTCATTGAAAATTAAAAGGGAGAATTAAACGATCCGTTTCTCACCTTAGTTGCCGAACGAGGATCGGCCGCGGAAGAAGAGGCGTCGCCGAAGAACGTCGCGGGTAGAGCTCGTCGAATTCCGGTCGCCGGCGTTCTTCGCGTTCTTCGCGTTCTTCGCGAGGAGGGTGGAGGCTCAGAGAATTCGCACAACGATAGCAATCCTCCAAAACAGACAAGTTTGTCTATTTTATTAATTTGCCAACGAACGCAAACGCATAAGTAACAACCCATTAAATTCATTGAATTAATTCAACGAATGAAACAGCCCATTTAATTCACGAAATAAACCGCCCAATTAAATGGTCTGTTAAGAATTATGGAAAACGCGTCGGTTGACTTTTCAGCTATTTGACGGGTTTTCGCGGGTGCGTTACTTAGTGAAAGAAACGGCGGGGCTCGTGCGGGCCCCACCTCACAAATATCCTACCAAGGGGTAGGGTATTTGCGGATAGCACCCTATCCGCTTTAACTCAGTTCAAGTGGCTTCCAAGTGGCTTCCAAGAGGCATAAGTGAAATAAAATAAAGTTGTCGCACAACCTTTATTTTATTTCCGACTTAAAGCCCAAAATTTTTAAAACCACGGTTGAGCAAACGCATCTCCGGAAGAGGCGTTTCTAAGAAAATACCGGCGCTGCGATTTCATCGGTGCCCTCAGAATTCGATTCCGGGCACCGGTTCAAAAGATAGAAAAAACCGCTCGTCCGTTCACTGAACGTACCCGAGCCAAACTTCGGAAATTGATTCCGGAACACCGGGCATCGGAATCAGGTGCCGTCTGAAGCTGTGCTCTTGTAAAATTCCAAAGAAAATTAAAAAAAAATTCCTTGAAATTTGCGGGACTTTACATGATCAATGTGGTTTTCTTCATCTTTTTTGACAATATTTGTCTTATGTGTAAAAACATTCTCTGGTAACATGACTATGACTGGTTAAATAATTAGATAGACATCTATAGAAAAATAAGCATGAATGGATTATAGTATTTTAACATAAAAGTTTCTTTTTAACCAACTCTATAATATTGTTTATGAAAAACAAACTAATGTAAAATCATGGAAATGGTATGCCATACATATGACTAAGTGACATTTCTCATTTTCATGGATCATTATAGAAAGAATGTATGTAATAATTTAACATTATAGAATGATCATTATTTTTGGAATACCATACTAATTATTTATACATACTTATATATATATCATTAATTTGACATTTTAATTAAATAAAGTCATCACATTTCTTTATGAGAGATTTAGTCCACACATCCGTGTAGAACATTATATATTTTAAGTTTTTGAAATGGTAAAACTAAAATGAGATATTAGATTTGACTAAAGATAATTATTTTCTTAATATCATAATTATGCAATTTATATCATATATATTCAATATTTTCACCCATATTACATTCCATTTAACATGTATGTGAAAAACTTCACATCACATTATGAAGCAGTTGTATTCTGTACACACGAGTGACATTATCATACCCCATTTGAAATGACATGTAATATTGGTGAATATGAATTAATTAATACAATGGTATAATTGTTTAATTAATATCATAAATATCACATAGAAACAATATTTTCAACATATTCCCCCACGAAAATAAGTGTCCATGGAAAAACATATGACATTGTTTCAGGATGTGGTAGTCCTCCATACACAAAAATGATGATTTCAGAACTCATATGATGTATCTCTATGTTTATAGGTCATAAAAAAACTTCACATTAAATTTAGTTTATGATGGTTACTACAAAATAATCGAATAAAAATTTTTATTGGATATAGAAGAATTAAATCAAAAACACATATTGATGAATCTAAGCAATTATTTTGGTAACTCCTTTTTTATCACGAATGGAATTTATTGGTCATATTTATGAATGATATTTCATACCCAATGTTTAAAATATTAATTTTTTGTTTATTAAATTATTTAATTCACTTGTAATTTTTTTTGCTAATCCACATTTACAATTTTTAAAATACTAGGGGTTTTGAAATGTGTTTACTGTTGGAGCATGATTATTAGAAACCAGTCATAAGATGTGTGATCAGTATGTGTTTTTTATAAAAGCTAAATAGAATGGACAGTGAATGGTCAGAAAATCCATGTTGATTCATTTGGGAGTTTTACAGAACCTTCAGTAGTAGCGCATTGTTGTGTAGGGTTTTCCAAACCATATGGACGAACTAACATGGTGTCTAGATGAAATAAAATAATATAAAAATAATTAAAAATGTAAAAAACTATCCATAATAATTATGATATTATTTTTAATATTACTGTTTATTTTGTAGTTATTATATTTATTAATCCCTTAAAAGAGGTTTCTCCCTTACACCTCATGTGTCTACGACCCCCTCCCATTCACCTGATTCCTAGAGGATCTCCCCATCCAATTGCATGCCTCATCCCATCACCCTACAGTTTCCATTATTCCTTTGGATTCTATAGTCAATCTTATACGGTTAGGGTTCCTCCTCCCCCTCTTCATTATTCATTTTTTCAGATTTTATCCTTCCCCTTATAACGTGTGTCCCCCATCCAAATCATTAAACTTTTTAGGTGTTTCTATTGTTTCTACTTATTGTTTAGTGATATTTGGTCTCATAAACACTCGTTCTATCCACCGATATTAAATAATATTTATGTTCATATCATTTTGAGTAGGGTTTATTTTATTTTAATTCATTGGCACAAATTTAATTAGATTTGTAATGATATTTATGTTTTTATTCTAGTATTTATGACAACTTGTGGTAATATAAAGTTTCATTGCATATATATAAATAGTAATTAACATATATATCCAAATTATCCTTTTACATATTCCATCATGGTTTCGAGAATATGTACATTTGATCAAAGGATACATATATCTATATATATATATATGTTAATATACATTTGTGTGTAACTATAATGTGGTTTTGGGAATTATTCATCAAAGGTAGCATGTTTTGAGAGAGGATACCTATGCCCAACTAATTAATTTAATTCAATAATATTTTTTATATTTTAAAAATAAATAATAATTTTTATATTATGTGTATATTTTAGTTGAATTTGTTTTTTTATATGTATTTCTACTATTTTTCCATGGTTTTTTTACAATTCAACAGAAATTTCTTCTGTCGAAGCCTTTTAACATGTTTACCTAATTTGGTGAATTATCATAAATGATTAAAAATTTGTATAACTAATTGATAACATGTTAATTGTGGGTTTTTGAACTCAATATTTTAATCTTATTGTCTTATGTAAAACTTTTTCTATTTATAACTTTGATGTGTCATTTTGGAAATAAAATGACTTCAAATAAAAATTTTGAAAATTTAGAAATGTAATGATATTTTCATCATTTTATTGGAGATTAATTTGGAAATGGTAAATTTATTAGACCATTTGGAACATTGTATGTTTTATTGTTTAAAGAAATCCTATATCATAGACTTTATGATTATAGGGCCTTCATATAGGTAGTATCATGGATTGGGAAACAAATGCATGGTGGAATCAATAAGATGGATTTAATTATAGGCTTTTGATGACCTCATTATCCACCTTTAAACTAGAATTATGTTATTCATTGATGCAGTATATAGGTTCAAGTGATATTTTCATTATATAATCAATTATATGTATTAGAACACATTTCATTAATGGTAGGTCGGGTGTGCATTTCCACTAGGGATTATAGTTTTCAGTAGCCTATGAGGTAGTTGACTATAGATCTACTCCATATACTGGAAGGTGGATACAAAATGAGTACACCATGAGATTTATAATAGGTATGTTTAGGCCACTCCCATCATTACTTATATGTATTTATTTATTATGATGGATTTAGGAAAAAATCATTTCATGTATATGTTTTTTTTATTTCAATAATATTTCATCAACTTTTG
Source organism: Viscum album (assembly GCA_963277665.1). Lineage (NCBI taxonomy): Eukaryota > Viridiplantae > Streptophyta > Magnoliopsida > Santalales > Viscaceae > Viscum > Viscum album. The sequence goes on along the minus strand of OY728142.1, from coordinate 1,424,347,251 downwards.
GCATAATTTGTTTTGTCCAAATATTGCTCTGTAACATCCCAAGAAATTATTAAATTTGAAATTTTCATATCTATTAATAATTATGATTTATATATTATTTTTAGATAAAAGGGATTCTATGTATGATAGCTTACATGACACAAAACAATGGGTTTCTCTAAAATCTAATATTTCACACATGAATGAGTTAAACAAAAAAATTATAAAACATTGATAGTATTATTAATTGAAATCGTAGTTATCACCAACACATTATGTTAGATGGAATCAAAAGAACTAACTATATTAGGTTTACACATGTTTATTAAAATTATATTCATTATCATAATTAATATGGAGGTCATCAAATAGAATATGTCGTGTCTTCATAAAAAAACTCTAAAAAGTTTAAAACGTAGTTTTACAACCCATTTATGGAGAACCATTTTTAAAACTAGGTTTTGTAAGCATTATATTATTTATTTTTTTAAAATAATGTTTTTTTTAAATTGGGATATAATACGTTACCTTGGAATAATTTTGGTATCTTTAACGATAAAATTAATTTTTTAATGAATTTTGAAAAAATACATTTCAATTCAAAACTGGTTTTTCATCTAAAATATTTAGATAGTTATATTATACTGTTTATTAGTTTCATAAGGTTAGGAATGGTGATTTTTTTTATAAAATATTTTTTTGTTTAGGTGAATTGGTTCTTTCACAATCTAGAATGATCAGGTAATTTCTTATGCTTTACATGAGTTGAAAACCGATGTGTTAACTTGTTGTACAAATGATTTAGAATTAGATGTTGTTTTTTATTTAAAAATATGGAGTAATCATTTTTATAGTGTAAAATGTGATATATATAATAATAAAAAAGGTTCATTTTTTTATTCACTTAAAAGGAATTAATCATAAGATATAGAAGATTGTTGTAACTAATCAAGGATTATGATTGGAAGATTCGTTTCCATTCTAGAAAAGAAATCAAAGTGGATGATGATTTGAGTTTGAAATGCAATGCATCATTAATGATGATAAGATTGGAACATGATACTATAGATAATTAATTAATGAATATTGTCTTGGAATTTGGTGTTGTAGTAAATTCCATGGTTTTTTTAGGTTTCAATGAAACGATCTATATTATACAGAATTAATAATGTGCATAAGGAATATAGTTTGTTATTAAAAATGTAGAATTTGTTAAAAGGGTTGGTTAACTGAATTTAATAGTGATAAATATTGTTTTTTGATATTAGAGAAGTCATTAAGGGTTCTTTCTGATTAAAAATTGTAGAAATAGTTATTATGTGAATCTCAGAGTTCTTTATTTTAGTTTTATCCTAGATGTAGTAAGATGTACAGAGTCCTTCTAGAGTATTACTGGTTGGATGGAATGAAAACATATATTATAGACTTTACTGTAATGTTATTGACTTGTCATCTTGTAAAGGAAGAACCGTAGTTTTCAAATGGAATGATTCATCTATTTCAAGTACGAGACTATAAATACGAGATATATCCATGGACTTTAAAGTTGTATTATCAAATAATTCTTGAGGTGACAAAATAATTTTGTTTATTTTTTATTTAATGTCTAAATAATTTCATTTTATTCTTATTTGGGATACACTATCTCTATATCAAATTTCATGGTTGTATCCTAATAAAGATAGTCGGGTTACATGGAGTTCATTATTCAATTGTATTTGATCATCATCTCAAGATCACTTTTATATTTTTGAAATTCCTTCAAATGATGTGGGTACTAAATTATATTTTATTAAATATTTATATCCTCAATATGATGGAAAGAATGAATGAAAATTTTCAGACAGTGGATGATATGCTACATTCTTTTTCAATGGATTATCAGTAAAGTTGGGAGAAACATCATTCATTGGATGAGTTTTCTTAAAATAATTTTTTTCATTCCTGTATTAAAATTTCACAATTTGTGGCATCATATCGAAAGAGGTGTCAAAATCTATATTTCCATGATGATATAGGGGAATAGAAGTTGATGGGATTATATTTATTAAAACAGATGAAAAAAAAACATTTAGTTGATTCAGAAACACACGAGGATGGCTCATAGAAGGCAGAAATGTTATGTAGATAACTAAAGAAATGACCAATATCTATTGTTAAGTGATCATGTCATTCTCAGTTTTTTTACCTTAGTAAAGTGTTATGTGTACTGCGAAGAATTTAATTCTACATCTGTGTTTCATTGGACCTTTTGAAATCTGGGAAAATATTTTATAAGTTTCCAATAGAGTGGCTTTAAAACTAATTTTATCCTAGGTGAACACTGTTTTTCATGTATCAATGATGTGAATTTATTTTTAGGTTTCATCTCATGTTTTGATTCCCAAAGTAGTTTAGTTAGAAGAGAATGTATCCTCTATGGAACATCTAGCACATGAACATGTCCACATAGAGTAGGTGTTTCAAAATAATGTGATATATTAGGATGTGGACATTTAAAAAACATATGTTTGAAGAGAAAATTTTTGAATCTGAAAATTCTATGATGGATAAATACATCCACTTATTTGATAATTGATATAAACATTAAGGATTCAATTTCCAAAAAGGTATTTTTACAACAACCCAGGTAGTTCTTAAATAATGCATTGTCAAAAAAATTAATATTAATAAATTATATATTATATTTACATAAAAGGGTACACAATGTACAATAGCATATGTGACACAAAACAATAGTTTTGTCTGAAATATTATGTATCACACCAGAATGAGTAATAATGAAAAAGAATACATTATTAGAATTATTATTTTAAATAGTAGTTATTGCCTAGCCAATATATTGGTGGGAATGAATAGAAATCACAATCTTATATTTACACATGTTTATAAAATATTTTTAGTTTAATATAAAATATTTTAGAGGCTTAATATGAGAATAAATCTAGTTTTTAGAATAAAATACCCTAATATTTTTAAAAGATAGATTTACCACATTTTGTTGGAGAAAAATTTTCAAAACCTGTAATTTATAACATTTATTTGTTCTATTTGTCAATGTAAAAATCTTATTTAAATGAAAGAAATCAAAATTTATTTATATGTTATTTTCTTATTTTAATGATAAAATTCTTTTTGAAAGAATAGTGAAATATAAAATGTTTTAATTCAAAACATCCATTTCATTTATTTTATTTAAATTATTGGGTTTTACATTTATTATTTTCAAAGTGTAATTGGACTATTTTATTATTATTTAATATAATATTGGTCAATTTATGTAAATTCATAGTCAAATAATATATAATTGCATGTCATTATTTTAGAGGCTTTTACATTCTAAAACAACTTTTCACATTTTAGCACACGGATTAATTTTAAATTAATAAAAACAACATTACATGTTTTAAATATTGAAAAATGGATTCCCTATTTTGAATCCACTTGGTTGTGTCTTTCAATCTTTAAAATTTTAATTTAATGTAAAGGAAAATATTTTATAAACATATAATTTCTTATGATATTTTTCTATCATCAGTTTATTTATGTTATATCATTAACTGTAAAGGTTCATTAGAAATATAATAAAATTAATGGATCATTGTTTTTTTCTTTATGATTTACACAATAAATAATTTAATTTATTTATGATAGAATGACAATGAAATGATTTTTTTATTAATGATGGAATCAAATAAATCATATTATAAACATTAGAAATATCATTTCACCAAATTTATGTCATAAAATAATTTTAAAAGGTGCATGTGACATGTTAGAAGACAAACAAATGGTTTGGTTCGAATTTTTCTCTATTTATTAGATTTTAATTAAAGTAAAAAAAGAATAGTCTAAAAACATTCATAATTCTTGTTTTGTTAAAATAATTATATATCAAATTAGTTAAAAATCTTAAAAATGTTTTAAAATAAAAATTTGTTTATGATGAAGATGAGAAGTTATTTTTGAATCCAATTATTGTAAAATGTTACACTCTCTTCTCTAATACCCAAACATTTAATTAATTTTACATATTCCAAGATTTTCCAAAAAATCATCCTAGAATCCTTCCTATATAATTGAGGCCTTACATTATGCATAATACCCTTTGTATAGTGGATATGGTGATCTTCAAAGGTTTTCATCACAATAAATTGTATAGGTTTTCTTATGAGTTTTTATTTTATTTGTTCTTCTAGTTCCATTAAATATTATTCTTCCTTGACTAAATAAATTCTACACTATCCTGAATATACTGATTTGTTATTATTTAAATACCATCCCCTATATATATCTCTACCTTCATAAAATGGTAAATGAATTATTCTTTCGTGCATACATGGGAATTATTTCATCTACAAACTGATTTTGAAAATTTTCTATTACAGTATACCATGATTTGGTATAATGAATAAATTAATATTAATAACTTATATTCATGACATATGAATCATTTGATTATTATAATATTTCAGTTATGTTTTTTACATTCCATGAAAAAAAAACAATAACATCGATCGTGAGTACTGGTGAACTATCTCTTCTAAGAAGCACTGTGAATAATTTTCATTCAAAACATAACATTTATGATATAGATAAATTTATAAATGAATATTATTATGACAATAATATTATTATCATTGTTAATTAATAAAATATTAATTACCTTATTTTCATACTGATTAATGAAAATCAAATTGTTAAACATGCTTATATATGACCTACCATCATTATTAATATAAAATTGTTAATTCTTCATAACAATAATTAGCCGATTGATTAAAAAAATATGATTATTATATAAATGAGATTATTATGTAATGAATATTATTTTAGATATTATGGATTTATGACCACATATACTAATTACATCAAAATCATTTTCATTTTTTACTAATGTACCAAATTTCTAAAAAAGTTCTTATATGAACATAAATAATTATGTAATTTTTACAAAATGTTAATAATTGATATATAATAAATAATAAACCTTGAAAAGGTTCTCAATAAAGTATAAGTTAATATATTTTTATTGAAAAATATAAATATTTTATGTAATGATTCTAACTCACGGTAAAAGACTTTGGCCCAATCTCATTTCATTTAGGCATCTTTTGATGTTATACGCCACCTTGTTGTCTAAGGGGTAAAATAAAACCATTTTAATTATAATTTCATTAAATTGTAATAAAAATGAGTCTTTATAGATAAAGTATTTTAATTAATAAATGAAAAAAATGAATGTTTTAACCTCTACAGCAAAAAATATATCTCTACCGCCGTAACCGTTATTTACTATTTAGATTCCTCTACAATTAATAATGTTTTTAAAAAGAAAATAAATACTATATTCCATTTTATTGTATATTTTGATTGAAAAACATTTTGAGAATTTATTTTTTATATCCATATAAAGGAAGAATATCATATGATTGAAATGTGGATATTTTATTTCTCCTTAATGCTTGTGAGTATGTATTTATTATGTTATGGTTCATTGACATCACATATGTATATGAGTGGTTCTAGGATAAGCCAAGGGCGGGTGAACTTGTGATCAGTCTAAAATGCATTTGATAATGAAACCGATTTAAACCATGAGTTTTCTTGTAATAGATTTTGGTAATATATAGTGATGGGTATTAAAAATGTAATCATGAAAGATACACTCTATATAGCTATGAAAGTTACAATGTCATTATGATTTGGATGCCACAATTTGACTTAATGATCTATGATTTCTATTTTGTTTTTCAAGATTCTTAATATTTCATGGGTTTAAAAAATATTCATTGTCTATTGTTATATTTATTTATTTTCAATCTCTTACTAACCTTTTGGTGATCATCCATGGATTCTAAAATGATTTCACATGGTATATGGATGGGTAAGAGAAATGAAGATGTCATGATGATTTTTATCAAGAAAAATAATTTATGTTTACTTTTAAATGTTTTATATTGTGTATGAAATTGATACTGTTATAGTGGTATACACTTTTTATAAAAATTAGTTTCTATTAATTGCTTATGTCTTAATTATCTACGAATATAAACATGAAAAGATATTAAATGTGAATTATTGACGTATGTCATCATATTGTAATCTTTAGGTATGGGTCCGTATATGTTGTTACTTAAAGTTATCCTTTGTGGTGTTGGAATTTTATATATTTTTTGGAAAAGGAATCAATTTTTAAAAATAAAATCAATATTTTTTTAAAATGTATTCTTTGAAATATTTTTTTAACTCATCAAAATGGAATCCACTATTTTATATTTATATTTCAAAAAAATAATGAATTGGGATTATTTTTAAATGTATAACATATGGAATAGTTTATTTGGGGATTCAAACTAGGTTTTAATACTCTATCCTATAAAAAATATTCTATTCTTTGTTTTTGGTGTTGATTCGAATTCTTAAACTGGCACACTAGAGTGACAATGGTTTAGTCATTAGATGTGGCGAATAGGGTCATATAGAGGTACATGCTGTTTTATTTCTTTTTTTACTTATAGTGTTTATTATTATTGAAAAAATTATATTATGTTAGTGATCAGAATTTTTATTGGATAAATCATTAGAAATTGTTTTATCTTGATTCCTTAATGTAGTTTCTTGGATGGGAGGAATGAAAACACCTATTGTGCCTTGTCGCGGGCCGACATGGGTGACTAGTTTTTGGATGACCCGAGTTAGATGGTGAAAACAATGGAATCAAAGTATTTATCAGTTCTTTTTTAGGGATGACTTGATAACATTGATATTATATTGTACAAATTAAATTGTTCAATCTTTGGTAGTTTCATGATCTTTACATAATCTAATGGATTCATTAATTTACATGGTGTTTTGGGATGGTTGTAACTCAAAATCCAATCATGAATTGTATATTTTATTGAGTATTTTTCTCTTCATTTTGTTTTTGGTGATTGAAATCAATATTTTTTCGGTTTTTCCATCACTCCTATTTTTTGATTGGACTTTTTGAGGGATTTATTGGTCCCCTGTTCAAATTCAATGATCTATAAAACCATGTGAAGACACGTTAGCTTCTTTTGTTACCTTTTAATATTCCGACTCTGTAAGTGCATAACCTACCAAACCAGTTGTAGTTGTTTTTCATATTTTTCATATTATTTGATCTGTTAGGTGCTATGATTATTTCATTTGTTCTTTTTTTGGATTTTATTGTATTTTTATTATTTATCATGGATTTTTATGTGATGATTCATTTTCCAAAGGTCATTTTCAATTTGAAAACCTGTCTGGTTCTTGTAAAATGTAATAGGTTTTTTGATAATGGATGTGTTTTAGAAATATTGTTTTGTATATTAGACAGTTTTGTAAATAGAAAATAAATAATGATGGGATATTATTGTGGATGTTTTTTATTTTTTCTTTCAAATTTAAAATGGATGTCTCTTGAAAAGTAGAAATTTGATAAATGAGTAGTTATTGGAATGGAAATGAATATTTAGGACCTTAGGTATTCATATGAAGAATAATATATTTAGATTTTTTATAGAAATGGATGGTTAGTGGTATGAGTGGATGGGTTCCTGAGTTGGCATAAGAATGTATATGTCTAAGGATTTATGGAATACCATGGGTATGTTCACAAAATGTCATTGTTGTTTTTCAATCCAAAAGTAATTTAAAAAGGGAAATTAAATATTTTCGATAAGTCTATTTTTGTAATCATTGATTTTGAAATTCTATGATATAATTTTCTTTATTTCATCTTATTTTGGGAAAATAGTAAAATATTTTTATGATTTTATTGATTTTAGGATAATTATTTTGATATTAAGATGTTGAATTTATAATTATTATATGTATTTATATTATTTAGTGCTTTCTATTTTCATATTATTACCCCACTATGTTCAATGGGATTTTGAAATGCCTTTGATGTTCGTTCTTTAATCATGTTTCTTTCAATGGATCAAGTATGGATTTAGTTGCTTTTTATAATCATTCAGGATATGTAGGATTGTGGTTATGACTATCATGAGTTCCTCTAAAGGTTCAGAGAGTTGATCCCTCTTCATTTAATAAGAAAGATGAAAATATGGAATTTTTTCGAATACATATGATTTATTTATTAGGGATTTCTATATTTTTTCCCCATGAAACTCTTAAGATTGATATATCCACCATCATGTTGGATGGAACAGTCCTTAAATGGTAGAAATCCATATTTTTGGATGAAATATTGAATAATTATTCATAATAATGTTTTAAGGACTTGTTCATCTATAAGTATGTTCCCAATGGCATGAAGATATTTATGGATTCCTCATTATAATGTATCTTGTATAGTTATTAGTCATTGTTTGATTATGATAAGAGCTTCACCATTCTAGTCCATTATGTACAAAACTTATCAGTGGATGAATTTTGGAAAGATTAATTATCAGAAAGGGGTCTCTCATTCGAATTTGTTTAGGAAGAAAATTCATTACCATATGATTATAAATAATTAGTAAGTGCAAATATTAATGTCGAATTTATTTATCTAAATCTAGCCCAATATAAAGAGGTACAAAAAAGAGATTGTATTTTGTCTCACTAGACACATCAGAGTGCAAGCTTTGGAAATGTTTTCAGCATTGGATGTCTGGACAAAGGATGTTTTCATGCCTTACTGAACCTATGATCATTTGTACCAATGAATTTTTAGTTAATTCGTAAATGTTTTTATGGTGCGTGTTTAGGAAGTGACATGGATGTTGATCATCTATCATGGAGAACCATCCAGCCCCATTAGATAGATATTTTCATAAAAATAATCTCAATCAAAAATATTCTTTATTTGTAAATGAATTTTCTAAAATAAACTTATTTTGTGGTGTTTTTGGATATATTAAATGATTCTATATGTATAATGGGAATATTTATTTAATGGTAATTTCATTATAATGTTCTGAATATTATTGATGTAGAATGGTGGTTTTTGTTGAAAAATTCTTCATTTCATGGGATTTTTTAGTTTTCTTATATATTTATGGGTTTCATTGGGAGGGAGAAACTATTTTCAATTGTTGGTTATAAAATTGTTGAATGACAACCCTTATGGAGTTCTTATTGTGAATACATCTCTAGTATTTTTTTCCTTTCGTCTTGGGAGTTATGATTTTTTCCCATATGTAATTCTATGATTCTTCACCACCAATCCCCCTTCATAGTGTTGGATGACTAATGTGGGTAATGGGTCATGTGATAGATGCTCACTATTATCGAAAACATCTAATTATTGGTATATATGGTGAAATCTATATTTTGGACATGGGTGTTACTTGTTAATATAGTATTCATAGAGTTTTTAATACCATGAACCTATTTCATTCATTTGGTTGTTTTGGTTTTATTGTCATATTGGATGTTTATTCAGAAATCAGGATGCTTCACTAGGAATTTTTATAACTTCTTCCTTTTATCATGTATTATTTTATTTTTTATTTAATGTTAGTTTTTAGTTATTATTATTATGGTGGTTGAAATTTTTTGTGGGTTATTGTCTCATTTGGGCCTCACATAGTAAAACATTTGGGACATTATATTGGAAGAAAGAGTAATTTTGGGTGAATTGTCAAACCCAAAACCTAAAATATTTTTTATTTCTATTTTTATTATTTTATTCTCCAATTTGATCAGGCCATTATTGGTTTAAATTTTTTTTTGGATTTTTCATGGGTGCACAGTTCACACACAGTTTTTATAAAATGTGTGCATCCCGAGCAAGTTTTAATAAGTTTTTTTCAAATATGAATCACATGGCTGATCAATGGTTTGAAACACTATAAATCATCCCATGATTGGATTCCATAACCTCCAGTATAGGTTCATGGTTGGATGATGGTTTTACAAATCATGTGTCCAAAAGCATGTGTCATGTTCATTTTAGTAAAATAAAAATAATTGTTAATAAGGCCTCTAATAACATCATCAACAACAACAATAACAACTATAATAGTATTATTTTTTATTGAAATTGTTATTTTTATGGTAATTTAACCCTTAAAATAGGGTTCTACCATACCCATCAAACAACTAGGCCCCCTCCACCTTCCCTTTCACTTGACACCTAGGGGGCCTCCCTAGCCATGTAGACACCTCCACCCTTATCCCTCTTGAAAATACTTATTCCTTATGATTCTGTTAATGATATTTTCCAATAAGGATTTCTTATTTTCAACATCATTATGTTAATTTAATTGAGATATTTATCCAGCCATTTGTGTAATGAATGTTCCATCCAAATCAAAATACTTTTTTGAGTGTTTCCTTTGTTTCATATATTTGTTTAGGGATTATACATCAAATTATGTCTGGTTTCAACCACCTCTATAGAAGGATGTTGATTTCACAATAGTTTTTGAGATGGATTTATTTATTTTTATTTATTTTTTAAAATTATAAATGTTCATTTATAGTGTTTAGATGACTTATTATTATTTAATGAATCTTGAAACCCTATGATGGTTCCCGTGATTTTTATATAGTGGTAGGGTAATATAAATCTATACCCACTCAATAGATAATCACTAATAGTTAGTATAATTTTTATATTTGATCATGCGATACATACATACTAATATACATATATATATAAAGGCATATATGCATGTATGTGTGAAGTGGTTCCGAGTTTAGTTCATCAAAACAAATATGATATGCTGTGTTTTCCTTATTACTGACCATTTACATTTAATTACAGGATTTAATTATTATTTTGAATATATTTTCTATTAAATTTAGTTGAAATGCTATGAAAACTAGTTATGTTTATGGTAACTAATCTATTTAATGATTTATATTCTATCGATTTACAAACAAAAAAAAGTTTATTTTCATTATTCATGTTTATATGATTACATTTAAATGTGATGTTTCATTAATGTTTAAAAGATTTGTCTAAATGGTTTTTAAAATGTGAATGAGTTTATATGAACTATAAATATAAGTTTAAATATTTTATCTTTATATTGTCATATTTTTTTACCTTTTATTTCGTTTTTAATCAAATTATAAGTCTCAAATCTTAAAATATACTTAATGATTCGATTCATTCATTAATTTTAAAATATTTTAAACTGAGGTTATTTTTATGATAAGGGTTTTAGAGAACAATGATATAAATCCTACATAAAAACACGAAAAATTAAAAGTGAACACATCCAAAAAATATCCATTTTACATATATAATATAAAGTTCAAAATTAATCATGTTGTATTTTTTGAAAAATAATCATTTCTTTTAACATTTATTCTTATAATACTTTACAAATAATTAAATATTGTGAGTAAAATTCAATAACTTGGAATGAGGAAAAAATATTACACTAAGGGATATAAAATGAATGAAACGATTAGTTCATTGGTAAATATTAAAATTCATGAAATTTTTTTTTGAAATCATAATAGTTTACAAAAAATAAAAATACCACTCTTTTATAAATATAAATTATTTTAGAATTCAATGTCAAATGATTTCATTAAAAAACATTTGATGACATTGAAAATTCATGTAGGTACAACGGGACATAATCACATTGAACCCTCACAGAACCCTCACAGAACCATTTGTTGTTGATATAACTACTTGGACAATAACCAATATAATTCTTTAAAGAATAAAATCATTATCCAATTCATTTTATTTTATCTTAGAGGTCCCATCATTTAAGAAATTATGGGCTCACCGGAATATATCTGGGTAAACCCATCAATTAAAATAATCACGATAAATCATGAGAAAAAAAGATTAAAAACATAAAAATATATTTGAAAATCATTTCTAAATCACTTTCTCTTATAGAAATATATTTTTTTTCAAATATAAAATTTCCAATAAATAAAAAATATTTGTTTTGGAATGAAAATTTCAATACCATTATATGAAAAAAATTAATTTTTGTTTTTCTCTTATGAAATCATTAAATATTATAATTAAAGAAAAAAAATTAAATAATTCCCACAAAAGTGGAAAATTAATTGTCACTGTTTAAGATAACATGATATCATTCCATTTGTCTTTTGAAAAAACATTCCTTTAAAAACAAAGAAAAAATCATTTATGAAAACAATTAATTGAAAATAAAAATTAAAAAAATCATTATAAATCATTTTTATCCATTTAAATATGTATGTAAAATAATATCATGAAAATAGACATGAAAAAATGCTTTTGAAATTAAATCATTAAACATTAATAGTATCTCATACCATCTGGAACATAAAAAATAATAACAATGAAATAATAACATTAAAAACATTAAAAACATTAAATAACATGATAATATATAAAATATAGATATATCATATCAATGGGGAAGCATATACTCAATATATAATAAAAAAATTTCATTTCATTAATAAAAACCTCAATTTAAGGTGACTGAGATGATGTCTATTACTACGATTCTCGCTTGTCACATCATTATTCATGTTAATAAATAATACACTAATTGTAATTAATTAATTTCACCACAAAATTTGTAAACATTATAGTTAATTTTATTTCACTTATTTCAATGTGGTAATAAACTAGTTAAATACTTATATTTATGTTGGGTGTTTGGAAAGTATTATGTTTATATGTAAAAAATGACATTAATAAGTCAACTATAGTTAATGTTGTCTAAACACAAATATATAGCATAATGAAAATTAAATAATTATAATATTAAAAAAAACATTTAACTTTTAAAATCAATCATTATTGATTCTTATAAACAAATTATGAAGGTTACAATCATGGAGACGGTAGGACATATATAAACATAAGTAATATTCCCAATTTTCAATGATGGTAATTAATACAAGGTAAGAAAAGTTTATCCTTAAATTATTACCATTATCTAATAATTTAAACATTATTTAATTGTATAATATTATATAAATAATTTTTAAGGTGTAAAATGAATCACATCATGTGGAGGATGTGGTAGCCCATAGTTTTACGTACGACGTTATCACATTTTCAATGTGTGTAAGGTTAATATATAAAATTGATATAATAAAATTGCAGAATGTTATTAGTGTCTTTAATATCATAAATATTTCATGTACTTAAAATATTTTTATTTAAACAAATATTTAATAAAGTCTATTTAATGTTTGAATGCATCACTTCACTTTGAAGAGGTGGTAGTCCACAAATCCATAAACAATGATATAATATTTACAAAAAAATTGAATGCATCAGGGTATGTGTTTTATAAATATTGTAGAATTATGAACTCATCCTAAAAATTATATACATATATATATAATGAAAAAAATATTTATTTCATCAAAATTCTAGACCATGATCTAGTGGTAATCGTAAAACATATGACCTCTCTGTGTGAGGTGGTAGTTCTCCATACACGTACGGTAATATTGATACCCATTTAATGGTAGTGTGTCATGTTGTAGTAAAACAATAACTTAAAAAATTAAAAAAAATATTTATGATACTAAATTTGTTATAATAACATGTAATTAGAATAAATTGAGGGGTGGATATTTAAACAAATAAAATATTTTTAGTGATAAATATTATATATTCTTTAGTTAAATCGGTTTTTTACAGAAAATGGATTGATTGTTTGAAATTAATCCCAATGTAAGGAAAATGTATTGAAGGGTGATATTAATGGTGCATATTTAGGTAGGATTTTTACAATATAAAGGGTCCTGATATCTGTTGATAAATAATATTGGCATGTGACTTTTTTAGTGGTGGATGAGTAGAATTCAATTAAATTTTTTAAAATAAAATTCCACCCATGTATTCTATTTTTTATGTAGATTGAATAATGTCCCCATTCATAACCAGTAGAATATATGGAATAAATATGAAAACATAATAGATTTTGGATGAGTTAGCAGGTAATTTTTCCTTTTATTTTTATGTTACAGTCCCAATTAAACCTAATGTATTGCTTAATAAATGTAATTAATTTTAATTACATTCGCTAATATTTTTGCTAAAAAACTATACATACCATTATAGAAATTATAAATGATTTTTATTCCATATTTGGAATAAATTTTTTCAAAAACCCATAGTAATATTGGTAGAAATTAATTTAAATTTAATATTGGTGATAGGATAATAAGGCGAGGTTTCAATGTAAAAATGTATAAGGGTTTTCAATGCCTTTATATCTAAATTCAATGTAAAGTTGTTTCCAAGGACCTAATTTTAAAAATTATATAATATTGATCTAATTATACTATAGAATCATGAAAACATAATTTATTTATAGAAATAATATTGAAAAAGACTTCAATTTTTTTGTATAATTCTATATTATATAGTATTCATTGTACTATCAATGTTCTATGAAAAGTAACCAATATTTTCCTGAATTAAATTTCGATAATATTCATTAAAATTTTTATTATTTAATTCATATAAAAATTATAAAAGTTGAAAAATAATATTTATTATAGGCTCTATTTTAAATGGAGGTGAAACTGCCTTTTAATAAATTGTAACATTTTTGGCTTACAATAGGATTTTATATTATTTTTTGCCAATAAGAATTTTTGGATGAAAAAAAAACAATTAATAAATAGGCGTAATCATAATATATTTTCTATTATTAAATTCATCAGACACAAAAACTATGTGATAATTAAAAAATAAAATAATAATATTAATAATATGTTATTATTCGGTGTAACTCAGTCTTGCGTGCAAGATATGATTTTAGAGAAACTCATAATTGCATGTTAGTTATGTTATTCGAAATAGTTTTTCATATGATGTAATATTATTATATAATTAAAAAATTTTAATAAATATGAAGACGACATATTGTGTAATTATATAAGATGTTACATCCTTCAACGCTTTTTGAAATTGAGACTTACAATTTAATTCAATTATCAAATATGTGGGTATATTTTTCCCTAAAGGTATTTTGAGATTCTGATGTTGACTATTATACCATTTGGGGGTTCCATAGAACTATAATATGATGAATCAACTTTTTATGAAACACATTATGTATGTGGTTAATAAACTATACTTTTTTCCCTTATAAGAAAGATTATATTACAGTAGAACTACTATGGGGCTCAAAATATGAAATGAATCAAGTACATATTTCATTAAAAATGAAACATGAAATTGGATTATTACTTGGGATAAAATATTATGTAATTAGACATAGTATAAAAGTGATCCAACGTTTTCTATAAAAAAATATTTTTTAGTCAACCATGCACATATCTCCATCTCATTACCCAAACTCATCACACATTTCCATAGAGTATCTATGAGAGATACATGATCATCTACCCAGAAAGATAAAAAATTACTCTTGTTATTAGAATGGACATTTTATGTTTACTAAGATTCCTACATGTGTTATTGAATCTCCTAAAATTTATTTACCATTTTCCTTACTAACTCTTATCCCATAAACATTAATTCTCATACATCTTCCTAAAAATATGGAGTTCGACACCACCTTCCATATAATAGATCAAAGGTTTCTATTTATATAGTAAAATGAAAAATATTATTATATAGATACTCAACAAAATAAGGATTTTGATCCCAACTTCCTTTATAATACATTGATCAATAATGAACTATATCTCTCAATTTTTGAATCATTCACTAAGGTTTTCCAATAGGTTGAGCATGAATATATATAGTGAAAATTAATTGAGAACCTAATGAAACATGATGTCATTTCCAAAAATTGGATGTGTATATTCGATTACAGTATGTTAAAAAGGTGGGAGGAAATCCATGTGACCTGATAATCACTATCAGATTGAAACTATAAATCATTTTTAATGAAATTGATTCTTAAATCAGATGAAAATATAAAAATTTACTTAGTTGAATAATACCATGAGATGTATATGGAATTAATACCGTGAAATCCATTAAAATATTCTCGCCTTTCCACATGAATACTAGAAATTGTTGAATAATACCCATCAATAACTATCACTATGATTAAACATGTTCAAAATATAAAAAAATCATAGTAAATTAATAAATATCTATTTAAATTCCAACCCACTAGTAATACGCTCGAAGGTATATATACATCTTAGTGCTTCAGTGATTAACAAATTAAAGAAAAATAGTATCTCTAGTTAATGATTATATCTTCAATTGTAAATATCAATGCATGGATAATCCATTTCCAAATAAGAAGACACATGCTTAATTGATATTAATATCATGAAATGTGATATTCGTAAAATATTATTCATTTTCTAGAATATATTAACCCCTTCTATGCCATCTTAATTATTTTTAAAATTTTATGTCATATAAACCTGAAACAAAGTAGTAGATGTCCCTACATTCTCAACATATTGGAAATATTTCATCATATCATTAACCAAAGGGTCACATTCCAAATTTAACAAAGTTAACATATAATTATATATTTAACTCAACGAATTAGCTACCTTTTCTATATTTCTATGATGATAATGAATAATTCAATCATAATCATTTTATAGGATAATAAATCATTTCTATTTTTTTTTAAATCCTTTTAGTTATTATATACATCATAATTTTGGGATCAATAATAATTTCAAACATTAGTATACACTAATGATTCCACCCATTATTTAATGAAAAAATAATTAACGAAATCCATAAAATGTTTTAGGAAATTTTTCTCATAAGGATCCATCCAACATGTAGCACAAGTTATTAAATAATAATTTTTATTTAGAACGAAATGTCATTTCATTTAAGAATCGTTTTAGATGAAGAAATAACCATTTTTTTCGAAAGGCCAAAATAAGAGTATTAACTAACATTCACTTATGTTACAAAAAATAATCTTCACATACTTTTTTCTATTGGAATGTATTTCCTTTTAAGGTGAACATAGACATTGCACTACAAAACCATGAACCATTTTAAACATACAATTGGTATTAACCCGCTAATCCAATAGAACTAAAAATATCAATGATATTTGGGGATCGTGGTCATTAGTAAATAAAAATTTATTTAGAAAGGTCAATGGTTATGAAATATTTAGAAAAAACATGATCATTGAATGTAATTGTTTCTAATATATATTTTTTTTAAATTTCCCACAATGATTCTTTTCTATTGATGATTTAAAAACACCCTTTAGCAGCCTTTCAGGTTCCATTTGACTTTTAGAGAACACAAAATGTCCTAAATAAACAAAACCCCAAATATATCCATAAACACATGAAAATTAAATTAATAAGATCTATTAATTTAAAAGGATCATTTGATAACCCAAATATCATTATTAAAAATTCATAGTGTCCATATCTATTTTGAAATAAATTCATTGAAATGTTATCTTCTTTCCCATTCTACTAATGGTATCATTACCCCAAGTCAAACATTGAAAAAATACTACGCTTCTAGAAACTAAACAAAAAAAATCATAGAAATGTGGAATTTGGTACATGTTAATACTATTCGTGTGATTCAAGGCTCTATAATCAATGAACTGTCTCATTGATCAATACGTTTTTTCACAAATATACATGGAGCACCCCATGGTGAGCTACTAATTTAGATGCAACCTTTATCTAATAATTTCGAAAATTTATTCTCTACTCTAAATGATTAACAAGATCTTATCAATAATTTTTTTAGAAATATTCATTGAATCAATAAATATTTTAATATTCAAATCAACCACTTGTTTAGGAAAACACTAGAGAAATAATCCATAATAAAATCTTTGCATTAATTTAATATTGGAAAAACATTAATTAGAATAGTTTCTTTATATTCAATGGTATAATTTAGGTAACATTAATATCCAACAATAATCAATTTATTATCTTCATAGTATGTTATAAATGTAATGATATTATTGAACCTCATTTTTGTATGATTACGATATATATTTTCATGATAAACTGAAATCCAATACATAACAAGATTGATATCAAACTCAGTTATATCTAGATAAACAAAAAATACTAGATAGAACATCCCACTGATAATAATATGAATACTCATATAAATTTTTTGGTCTTTTATTACATTCACTATGAGTTTATAACAAAAGTTATATCATAAATTCATGAGGAGACATTCTTAATTTTCAGGAAAAAATCTCAAAAAAGAAAAAAACTCAACAATCTAGAATCAAATAAGATATTTTTATTATTCAAAAACAATAGAAACATACTTTTCACCAATTCATTTGGTGCCATAAAATTAAAAATAGTAGTATAAAATGAACTTTTTCTTAATTTATTTTTCCAATCATGAATAATTCAACACGTTTTAACTTACATTAGGCACGAAATAGAAAAATGACGCATGCAATTACATCTAAAACAACTTACAATCATATGTCTATCATTTACCAAATTATTTGATTTCAAGGGATTCATTTCATTGCATTATAATTCCATGTGGATAAATATTACACAATTATAAAACTTACCTCTCTTAAAAATATATTGTTTATGTTTATTTTTACAACACATACTACAAGATTTGAACATTATTTTCTGATCTCAAGATTTCATTATTTATTTTTCCCTACCACCTACCATCCTAAATACATTATACATTTAATGACACAATGGAAATAAGGGTCATGAAAAATCCATCTCATTTTTTCCAAAAAAATTAACATTCCTATAGAATATTAATCCTCACACAATTAAATATATTTATATAATTTTCTGTATCCTAAGTGAAGCCAATTATTTTATTTAGTATCCAAATTCAATATGGCACAAAGTAATCCATTCTTATTTATTTTCCTTCATATACAAATAAGGAATATTAATCTTTAATCCTCATTTATTGGAATTATTTTTTCGTTCTGATTCAAATAACCATAGGGAAATATTTATCAAGGAAAATTTATTTTAAATTTTTCCATTCCATGGAATGAATATAATATTTTTATTCATTATTCTAAACCAATGACCACTACCAATAAGAATCCCCATAAAAATGATAAATAGAAAGGGTTTCCATTGGATGTTTTGAATTTCTCATTTCATCATATATTTATTCCAAAGCATTGATACATCCTTTGGCCGTGACTGTGTAAGAAGACCCATTGAATTATGTGTAATATTGCCTCATGAAATTACCGATAAAATACATATTCCTTTTGGATGGATCTAGTTATTCATGGGAATGGATACCAGCATCATTTACCACCTATGTTTACAAATCCATCAATGCGAGAATCTTTTATTTTTGAATTATGACCATTTAGAATGTTAATTTAGAAGGATATATTACGATATGTTTATTCAGAATATAGATTTCAAGTTTCCTCTATTTAAGACCACTATGAACTGTATTATTTTAGACGAAGCATCACAGTAATCATAAATGATATATAATTTTAACTTGATCATAAGGTTAGATACTTCATATAAATTTTATTAATAATACCCAATAATATAAGTTTTTCTAAACCATCGATTGATACCCACTATAATGCCGCGATAATAAATGCTGCCTAATATTGAGTTTCATTAAATAAGTATTCCTTTTTAATATTTATGATCATTCTAGGATTCATGTTTTGAAAAACTTTCACATAAATAACACATAACAAACCAAAAATATATGATGTGGACACATCCAAACAATATCTATTTTATCTAGAATCAAAAAAATTCAAAAGAAAGAATGTCCCCTTTTATGAAAACACTCTACGACATTCAAACTACCTTTTTATAATCCGTTACACTTAATTATATCTTATGATAAATATTTAAAACTATGGGATTATCATAATAATATAGGTAATGAATAAAAAAATTGTGAAATTGTTAGTCCACTGATAAAAATTAATAACAATTAAACTCTATTTATTGAAAACATGTAATTTTACCCAAAAAAGAAAATGAAATTACTAGTTGAATATAATTTATTATAAATTTGAAAAATAAATTATTTCATTAAAACTCATTAGAAAACATAGACTATTCATGTAGCTACCTTTTTTACATCTCCAAATTGATCTGTTTGAGAATCCTTATAGAACTTATTATTATTGAAATAACTATATATCCAACATCCCATAAAATTATCAACAGTTTATAATAATTACCCAAGGTATTAGAGTGTTATTGGGGTGCAAAATTCATTTAAGATATAATGGGATCAATTGGTGTTATCTAGGAAAACTCATTATTTATAATGTAAAAGAACCAAACTTGGTAGTAAACATTCCTTCACTTAAAAATATCATTTTAAATTGATTGAAATTTACTTTCAGATATTAAAATGTAAATTTATTTATTAAATATAACTTCTAATTAAAAAATATATATTTCTTTTGAAAAAACATTTTTAGTACCGTAATTTCAATAAAATACAGATTTTTTCATTTATGAAAAAGTGGAAACATAGTAATGGAATCCTAAATAAATTAATCGAATGGGTTCCTGATTATACATTGTCATAGTGTATAATAAGAATAGAGAATTCTGTTTTTCAATTTATATATTTTTATTTATAAAAAAATATAAATATTCATTTTCTGAAACATTTGAATAAAATTACAATTGCCTTAAAATTTCATTTATAACAGTTCAGTAACCATGTATATAAATATCTAATTAAATATCAAGGTTATTGACATCAAAATTTTATTTTAAAAAATTAAATCACTAAACATTCATTTTGTACCATACCAATTTCTATAATTAAATCATAATAACTATGAAAGAAATAAAATTTACCAAACCAATATATATAACATGAAGATACATTCAAAAAGGTTATATAATTTCATAGGGTCTACGTATACATGTTATAAAAGAAAAAAAGTTCATATATTAAATAAATGTCTCAATTAAAGTAGAATAAGGCCAAATCCCTTACCATGAGGGTGACTTTTCACATGTATCATCATCACCCAAAAGAATAATAATCTCTTAATTATTTAGTGGACTGAGAATCCTTTACGCAATTATCATTACTTTTATTTCAACTATTACAGTTTGGTAAACAACTATTTTAAAATTTATTTTTACGATGTGTTTTTTAAAAATATTTTGTTTATGTTTCAATAATTATTTGGTAGTCCCAGATTGGTCAATGGGGGCATCAAATAATCATCTAAATAATAATAATCATTATATAATTATAATATTTAAAACTAAATTAGACTCTTAAAACCAATAATTAATTTTGTATGTATTGGTGTAGGTGGAACGGTTAACACATATAAATATTATTATATTTAGAATACAGATTCTATAATATAATCGTAGTAGAATAATAAATTATAGGTATACTAAATAAAAAATGTAAAAATACAAGTTCAATAATGTTACATTTGCTTCGTATAATCCCTTTTAGTTTGCAACAAAATGGATGTATTGATTTTATTTCTACCCAATATAATAAATATAGAGTGATATGTTATATGTTGGGAGATTATTTTTGTAGGGTTTGGGTGAGACAATGGTGCATGATATGAGTGAATGAGTAAGGAAGATGAGTGCCAGTTTATTATGGAAAGGGAGTTAAATTATTGATAAAATCATAAAATGGAATTACACCTATGTTATTCCAATTTAATTTTTTCCAATAATTTTTCACATTAAATCAAAAAGTTATATTGTCCAATATAGAAATACAAATAATTTTGGTCATGATTCTAGGTCATTTTTGGCCTTATGATTAATGTTGTGTCTCTTGTTAAACTTATTTTCCTCTTAGTCACTATAATTAATTTTATATAATTTCAATAATAATATTTTAAGAATATATAATGAAGTTATTAGAAATTAGTTATTATGGTTATTAAAAATATATAACACTTTTTTCCAAATTAAAATCATAGTATGGGTACACATTTATTTAGTTTTAATCCCATTAATGGGATGATGGAGTAATTATTTAACGATATTTTTAAATAATTGATATGATTATATTTCTAAATTCATTTTGGAACTATTTATAATTACATAAATTGGGAAACATTTTATAAAATTTATCTATGTATATAATAAAATAAAATAAAATAATAATTTAACTATATAATTTAATTCGATAAACACTATTTTTTAAAATAAAATACTTTTTTATTCCGTAATCATCAAAAATTGAATGTTCTCAGAAAAATACTAATAATTAAACTAATGTAAATTTTAATTTTTATCTATTAAAAAGTGAAGTATTTTTTCCCATCTAAAAATTATAAATGTTTCAAAATTTATATTTACAAATTTTTATCAACTAAAATGTGGAAAAACTACCATATAACAATATAAATATTTTAATGCATAAAATTTGATTTATTCTTATTTTAAGCTTCTAATATTTAACAAATGAATTTAAAAACCTTTAATAAACATGTTTAGAGAAAATATATTTAGTATTATTCATTCCTATAGATGTATCAAAGATTTTATAATTATTATTTAATATAATAATATTAATAATATATTATTGTTCGGTATAAATCATTATTCCATGCAACATAAGATTTTAGGGAAACACATTTTTGTGTTATAATTGAATTATTGGTTATAGAATCCTATTTAAGGTCAAAATAATTTTAAATTTATTGATTTGAATAAATATTTAGAAGAAATATAAAATCATTACCATGGATATTGTGAAAAATGACTTGATGGTCATATTTGGCATCTTGATAGCATGACTGATATTTTCAATATAGTTTTGGGAAAATAATTTGAAATGTTAAATTTTTAGGCTTTTTTGTGACATTTAGAGGTTCCTTATATAGCCTCCTCCCCAATGGTTATCATTATGATGAGAGGGCATATACATAGGTGGAATTGGCGATTGGGAAAGGAATGCATAACAGAATTTTTGGGTTATGATTAATTCAAGTTATTTGATGAGTAAATAATTATGCAATATAATATAATCATTTGATTACTAAAAATAATCTACTGGTTTGTTTTGTGGTTTCATTCTATTACTGATTTGACATTATAGAACCCCTGGATAAATGACGGTCTAGCAGGGTGTCATAATTGGCGAGGATAGTTTAGAGAAAACATCTTGGTTATTAATTATATTGTTGGACCATAAGCTAGCATTTGTCTAATCTGAGTACATCAAGCGATTTATTATAGGGATATTTATGAAAACCCTATGATTACATATATGTGTGTTACTTTTTCATTATCTGGTCTTTAGGTTATCTATTATGTTTTTTTGTCTACATATTTTATTATTATTTCCACTATTTTTTCATTGTTTGGTTGATCCTACTACATGTATTTCATTATAGTTTATTTCCATGTGTTGATATTTTAAACATTGTTTTGGATATGGAATTTGGTTTTTTAATAAAATTTGAATTTTGTTTTTAAAGTGGATTTTGGGAATGTGTTATTGTTACAAAAATGGGGAAATCATATTTTCTATTTTTATTTTAAAACTATTGTAATTTTTTTAAAAGTATATTATAATAAATTATTTATTCAACAAATCATATTGATTATTATTACAAATCCTTAAAGATCCACATTGTGTTTTAGTTTCTTGTGGTTTTTCCATATCAGACACTATCAACACAGAAAAATATTGGTTCACTGGTTTGTTGTGAACCGGATGTTCACATATAAGAACATGTGGTTTAATTTCATTCCATTATTAATGATTATTTTTAATATTTTCTAGTTTATATTCAATTATATAGGATACATTTTAGGGGAAAATTCATTCCCCATGGTTTTCTCTAAATGGATGACACTAGTTTCTATCATGGGAGGACTGGGAATACGTCTCAAAACATATCATGGACCATCATGGGTGATATAATCATGGTAACTTAGGTTTTATCATGACACATGCTAAGGCTTATTAGATGGGAGGAGGAATGTGGAGAAATAATATGATAAGGGCTTATTGAAACCATCTTTTG
Organism: Viscum album; assembly: GCA_963277665.1. Classification (NCBI taxonomy): domain Eukaryota; kingdom Viridiplantae; phylum Streptophyta; class Magnoliopsida; order Santalales; family Viscaceae; genus Viscum; species Viscum album. The sequence continues at coordinate 1,424,323,399 of OY728142.1, read as the reverse complement.
GATTAATATAGTTCATAATGGATTACAATATGGTGGTGAACTATAGATTAAAAAACTATAACAAAAAACAATAAATCTATATGTAAAAATGATCATAATAATAATTCATCTAATATAATAGTGTTACAATTTAATTTAGATACTATCTAATTAAATTAGATTTCTTTATAAATATCATAGTTATAATGATAAAGTAGTTTAATAAAATACCCAATATCATAATTCATTGGTAGATGACATATTTAGTAGCTTTATTAAGGATATGGGAGATCCTAATCCTTCTGTGCATGACCCTATGAGACTAGTGTGAACTGATGTTTTTACTAATTATTGTTTTTTGGATTCCTTACACTGTATTTCAATTGATGGCTTCTCTAGTGAGGATGTACATTTTATTAGTGGAAGAAAAATTGAAATAGATATATGTGTGGCTAACGAGGTAGGATCGAGGGCTCCCAAGGATTTCATCTATACAAAGGTAGTCCATTTAGGGAATTTCAACATTGGATGATAAGGATATTGGGAGAATGAGACATTCTAAGCCCTTTATGTGGTCTCTAATGTGGAAATAATGTGTATATAAATAAGTGCAATGGTTATGGAGTAGGGAATTGTGGCTGTGGAGTTCATATGTACATGTATGAGAAACTTTTTGACAACTATTAATATTTGAAATCACTTCGAAGGATTGTAATGTGAAGAACTGGAAAAGGAGTTTAAATATTCTCTAGTAGAGAAGCCTAATATTGAGATAAAGATTCCATTGGGATGATCCCAATGACAAGTCATCATTTTTGTTCTCTCTATATAGTGTAGAGAAATAAAAATGTAGAGGTTTTCAAATTCCATGGATCTATAAGGGATAATGAGGAAAAAGAAAATTACAAAAATGTCATTCCTACTTAATAATAACAATGGAATGTTTATCACAAAAAAGGATGAAATCAATGAAAATGTATGGTGATCCCAATTTTTTTGAAATTAATTATCATGTTGAGGATATATATTATGGGTCATTTACCATCAATGTCAGTTTATTTGGATTGTAGTAGGAGAGAGTTGTAGAATTATAGAAATATCTAGATCTAATCATGAATTCCTAAGATGAGTTGGCGGATGAGAGTCTTGTGATTAATCCCACAGTAGGAGATCATATTGTTGATTGGAATTCTAATTATCAGGGATATTAATGTGAGTAGTGTTCATGGATTAATTAAAATAACAGATAATGATGTAGGTATTTTATAAATGATGGACACGAAAATAGAGTACATTCAATCTTGGGTCAATCTAGCATATCCTCTTGAAGACATCATAAAGGATTAATCAGAAACACAAGTTACATATCTCTCGCTTGAAAATTAATTAGAGGGAACAATTCTTTTAGGCTTATGATATTTTTCTTATATCTATGTGGTTTATTTTTGTTTTTTCTCTTGGAGAACCTTTTGGTTTCTAAAAATTATTTTTAATGTTATTTTATAATTATAACGTTATTTTTAGCAAATAATGTTGTTTAAATCATCTTCCATTCTCAATTTAGTTTATCACCATTATAATTCTATTATGTATTCATTAGATAGATCTAATGAAAACCATTCATTTTAAAATAATTTAAAAATCTAGTGTAAATCACTATTTCTTACCAATAAGATAAACTGAATAACGGCTAGTCAATTGCATTTTTACTAATTTGATTCTTATTATCATGACATTTTTCAATCAAATAGACTATAAATATCTCACAAATCCAATTTTAAAAAAAATCTTCCATTAATAATCGGTCACCCCTTCAGTCTGATTGATTTTATTTAATAATAAAATTTTATATTCATTATATATTATAAGTATTTCCATTTTCATCATAATATAAAATTTTCTAAAAAATATAATATATTATTTTGAAAAATTATAGTAAACATATTTCTATGAATGTATATGTTCTTTCCAAAAATAATAAAAGGAAAATTAAAAGTGTCAAAATTATGACTCAATGGTATGACCCTTTTTAAAAATAAAATTACACTACACTAAAATGAAAAAAATTAAATTGATTAAATTTAAACACATTATGCAGTTAGATTTTTAGTTATTTAATTATATCATCACCCCCTAGTTTTTGAATTCACTATGTTCTAATGAAAATAAAATATAGATACATCACATTAACCTCATTAAAATTTAATAGCACCTCAATGATTGTTTCTAAAATTATCCCATAAACATATCCAAGAGTTATTCCCTCAATTATCTCAAAAACATCACCCCTTTATAAACTATCCACAAAATAATAGATTTCTAAAACATCCCTCTCATTGTGATTTTAAAAATGTATAAGGAATGTATATCACCAAAAATATTTAAAGGGAATGACATTCAAATATTTGTATGTAAATTAACATATCATAAACATAATAAGATATGGAAAATATTTGGAAAACCAATTGGGAAAAATATAGACATAATTCATTTGGATAAAATATCCATAAATATTCAACATTATTTCTTAATAATTTATAATGTTACATCATGAGATTCAATTAAAATTTTCATTCTTTATTTATATACTTTTTCACAATCGCCTTCATATTTTTATCATTTTCATGATATTTATGAGCTTCAATGTCCAATGAACCATGCTTTACAATCTTATCTATCATAATTACATTCTTTTTAGACTTAATATTCATCATTTACACTTACTGAGTAATCATATTATTCACATCCTTAACTACAAATAACTCATTTTATCATTTTTGGACTCTCCTAATCTAAAACATCATGTTTTCATAATTTTTCTTCACAGCATTAACATATTCATTATTACCATATATATTGTATCTATACTCTTTAAAAAATATAACTCAGCATGAAACATATGTTGATAAATTTTCAATCGATTCATCCAAATATAAAGAATGATTCTTCACTTTTATGTACTAACTCATATGATTCAAGTATTCCATGTAAATTTAGATTAATAATTTTACCATAAGATTGTTGGATGTCTTTTGTCACATAGTATTTTCATAAACCAGTTTAAAGAATGGTTCAACGGGATCAACTTATCCAATCAAGACTTTTAGTGACTCCAATTTTTAATTTATTATTTTATAAATCAATTTAATGCATGCCTCATTTTTTTGATGATATGGTATAAAATCATTGAACCTTTTAATATAAATGAAAATGTATTCATTTATAGTATGATAAATTCTTGTGTTAGAATATGATGATCCTAATAAATCATTGGTAGAATGTGTATTACATGAACTGATTTCTAGTTATTTATTAATATCAATAGTATCATAATATTTCCCATAAACATTTTTATCTTCTTAATGTTTTATAATGATGACATTATTATAGGATTAATCCTTTTCGGATATATTTTTTGTGAATTTTTTTTACTTTTTTATACCGTTATTCCTTTCATAAAAAGTTAAAGAACTATTTATGAATCAACAAACTCAATCTCGCATTATGGATTAATGGATTCTTTGAATAATTTATAGAACATATTAAATAAAATTTCACTAATTTAGATTCAAAAAAATAATCATGTAATTTGGTATACTTCATGATTTATTTGAATCATCGACTCTCCAAATAATATATGATAAGGTTTCATCTTTATTAATCCATGAAAATTGTTTATCCAGGATTATTTAGGGACTATTGTTCCATGAGTTTCTTAAACACGTCAACTATCATTTTCATCACTTTCTATTATAATTTTAGAGGATACGATTTAACATTTATTTTTTCAATCATATAATCCATCTTTTTAACAAGTCATACACCAGACATGGATCATTTAACCCTATCAAAAATCAAATTTTAAATTGAACAAAAAAACTAATTTAATCCATCAAAAGGTTTCCTAACTAATTAAATAAATAATTTACCTCTACAGAGATGTCTAATTTTAGATACAAAAAATATACATCTAATTTACATGATATTTACTTATAAAACAAGGTAATAATAAAATACTCAACTTATTCAATGATTTCTTATTTGATTCAACGATTCTAAAAAAAATTACAAGTTTAATTAGACTCATATTTATTTTGGTAAAATAAAACTAAAATGACTTATAATTTATGGGTATCCATATCACCCATTCTCTATATAGGATATCCCTACACAAACAACATAACCACGATTCCATATGGCGAATGATTTAAAAAATTCTTATCATTATTATAAGATGATCATAAGGATGCCTCAACCTTTGACTTAACAAATACTAAATACTAATAATGATACTTGTGAGATAGATGATATGCTCCACCCTTATAAGGTATGTTCACCAAGTTGGAAACCTATTCAAAAGAACATTTATACTTTTCATCGAATAAATTTAAAAAAACATCTTCTTTACCTTACTCATAAGAAATGTTATCTAAAGTATAAAATTAATTAATTATCCAAGTGTAATAAATATAAAAATTTTAATATGATACATCAATAAAAAACTCTCTCATTAATTGTAAATAAAATTCTACTTAATTGGGGAATTATTTATTTATACCACACTCTATCAGTTATAATTCTGTAACAACATCTTTTTTATAAAAACAATTTGTAGTTTCCATCATGTTGGAACATGATTTGGTGAATAGTATAATTCTAGACAATTTGAGTGAGATGTAAAAAGAGTGTCAGGTTTGGGTGAAAATTTTGAAAACCAATGCAGGACAAACATCGTCTCACCATTAGAGTGTAATGAGATATGATGGTTCATCTTCCTTTTGGATTTGAAATGTTTCATCTATATTAGTAACTTATTTTCATGGTTTTTATAATCAAAATTGAATATAATATTTAATATTAAAAAATATCTTCCAAAAATATTAAAAATACTATTTGAGTCTTAAATTTTATTAAAATAATTTTATTCTAGAATATTTAAGACTATAAATAATATTTTATAAATTATTTTAGATTCATGATGTTTTATATATAAATTTGACCATTATATTTTTAATATAATTATTTAAAAAAAATTCTATTTTGAAAACTAAAACAGTTTTCAAAGAATACATTTACTAGGAAAAGATTATTTAGAGAACAAAAAAGATTAAATAAACTAAATGTAAAAGGAAATACACTATTTTTAAATCAGAACATTTGTACCCCCACTATAAAAAAGAGTTAATTAATATTAGGATATTAGTCATCAATAATTATATATGAATAATCAATAAATACTGATCATCCCTATATTATGTTTAATATATTAAAATCAATGGAAAATATAGTGTTTTTTTTTGAAATACCATCAAGTAATAATTGCATACCAATAAAATTTAAAATTATGTCCCCTTTGAATGTGTTATAAAAATTATAATTGTTTATATAAATTTTTAATTGTAATGTAAGGGATGTTTTATATTATAAATTAACATAATAGATCTCGTGTTATGGAAAAAAATTTGAGTTTTAATTCAACTCATTTAATTTTCATAGATAGTGTTGTACATCCACAACACTTGAGCACAACAACTACTATCTATATTGTATTCGACATCAGGAGTGGAAAGTTCTACTGAGTTTTCTTTTAAATAAAGAAAATGATTCAAAATATTTTCCCAAATAATGATATGTTCCAAAATTACATTCCTTATTCATTTTATATACCTCAATTTCAGCTTCTTTAATCCTTTTTAACTCAAAACCATTTTTATAAGAGTGAAAAAACCAAGATCCAGTATTCCATTGTGGTAACCAAAACATAATTTGAATGGTTTTCGAGAATTCACATTAAAAATATCATAATATAATTCAAATAAAAATTAAAAAAAACTTAAACCAAACCTATATATAATGACATCACTTTAAAAATTACATAATCTAGATAATTAAACTAGAAAACACTTATTACATTCCTAATGACATATTCAGTTATTTGTTTTTAAAAATCAGGTAATTATTTATAAATATCAGTACAAAAGCATAAAAATATTGTACTACTAAAAAAATATTCATTTAATCTATAAAAAAGTGGGTTTAATAAATAAAATAAATCAATTCATGAAAAGTAGTCACAATATTCATATTGGGTTCTCTTTTTCCCTTTAACCATCATTATTCCTTTTGAATTTTTTTTATAACTTGGAAAGATATATTAAAACAAAATTAGTTATATAAAATGAATGAAATAAAATATTATTCTACAAGAACATATTTATATAGGAAAACATTTTCAGAAGATATACTTTTCTTGAATAATGTATCTTTTACTTACATTGTGATAACAAGTGTATTCCATAAAATATTCCATTAAATAATACAATAAAAGTAAATTGGGGAATTAAATATATAATATTGGATCCCACGTTGATACTATATGATTTTTAACCCTCATGGATACCTTACAATGTAACCCACACGGTTCCTAACAATGTATCCCACATGAATGACGTATAGAGTAACCATCACAGTTATATATGGAGTAACCATATGGTAAAACTTTAAAATAAACATAACCAATGAATTTGAGGGGGTTATAGGTCCCACCCATAGTCATAAAAAATCACCAACTAAACGAAAATTATAATAAAACAATAATAATTGCACATTTAAATTATTATTTTTAATTTTTTTAAAATGAGGAATTGAAAGAGGCTTTTCTAAAAAAATTATTATAAATTTCATATATAAGATGTGAAAATTCATCAAAATAATTTTATATTTGTATAAAAATAAAATAAAAATAATTACCTATATTATATTAAAAATTAATTTCACTAATAATCATTGTACCACATATACAATGAAGTAGAAGGTTAAACCAAAAAATGGGAATTTGGTTGAGAATTCATTTACATCGGGTAAATCATAATTAAAACATGTAAAAACATCTTATATAATGGATTACAGAGTGTAATTAATACATTAAAGAACCATATTCATAATTATAATTATTATATTTTATTCGTATATCATCTTTACACACATATATTAATAATAGTTTGTATTTTAAACATTTGGGTTCATTTATTTCATGGTTTCCATGGCTGGTTCATTATATATTCTCTTTTCGAATGGATGAAAAAAATAAAGGTGGAATGAAATGGTGTTAGTATGTTTACATATTTTTAAATTATACCATTTTACATTCTTTTCTAATATGAGGAAGAATCATTACAAAAAAATTTAATGAGAATGATTTCATTTATTTTTGTGATTTTTATGATCATCACATCTTATATCACATTATTCTATATCATTATTTTATATTGGATTCAAAAAATAAAATAATAGATTATATCTATAAAAAATTTATTTTACCTTTTTGAAAGTTTATGACCATCCGTGATGGTGATAATGGAAATTAAAAACACATCATCCATAATGTCGGTAAATCAAAACATAATAAATGAAGGTTATTTTTTTAGAATAAATTTTGGAGGAGATGAAGTATGATTATGATTATTTTCATAAACATGGTAAAATTATAGTATAAAATAAAATGGTGTTTTAATGCCTCTTAGATATAGGAAGGTTGAGACAGCATAAGAAAAAAATAATTCAATATAAAATGAAGGTAAAATGAAAGAGGATTCTTACCTCTAGAATTCACATTATGGAGAACCTCTTTAAGGTCCTTGGTTTTGACCTTTTTGAAATACCAATTGGTCATAGACTGAGGGAAGTGTCATTGTGAGGGATTTGGGTAGAAATTATACATTCTTTAAGGCTTTTATTATTGGGGGGAAGATGTTGTGGGGAGATTTTTATAGATGAAAATATGGTTGTTTTCACATTATTATATTAAATAGTTTTCTAATTTGGATCAATATTATAAAGAGTACGACAATTATAATCAAATATATGAAAATATGAAGTATAATTGTTTATTTTTGGCTAAAAGTATGCTAATATGATTTATGACTTAATAAATCATGTTTTTATCTCATATCAAAATTTAATGTATATCACTATTCTCAGAAAAATATTGAATTTCAGAGAAATACCAAAAATTAACCTCGACTATTTATTAGTGTCTAAAAATCAAAATTTAATTCCATTTTTTTAAAATTATATTGTAAATATGGGAAATTGAAAATCTAATTATGATGATTTTTTTTGAAAAATACAATCATTAAAACTATAACTAAATTTATAACATATTTTAAAATTAACCAACATCCCACAAAATTCACTTATTATCATAGTAAAATAGTCTGTGAATATATTTTATTACAAAATAATTTCATTTGATTCATTATATTAATTATATACTTGTATGTTAACAATTAGGACTAACAAAAACACCAAGACTTGTTTCATCATTTCTAAAACATTAATTTAATTATTCAATGATATAATTAAATCATGATTACACTTATATGATATATAAATTTTACATATACTATCACATATGATCATTGTATTCAATTGTCTGGATTACTATTTCTAACAGTTGTGTTACTATTCCTAAGGTAATTTTTCTATTAGATCATTAAAAATCCGTTATTTCTATAAATAATTCTTATTTTATAATAAATTTATAAAACAATTTACTATATTATTCTATCATGGAATGATGTTATTTCATAAGTACCTCTATAATTACATTCTTCCCACCTTTTGAAAATTTCATCCTTATATTTATTATTTACATATGAAACATTGGAGGGTATAATTTCTGCATAGAATTTTTATCTTCCCATGTTTTTTCTTAAACAATGTGCTTTTTCCACAAAAACTAAACCTGGTGAATTAGCATACTCTATAATACATTCTCTTTGATATGAAGAATCTAAATAGGTTTCGATTGAAAATGAATTCTTTTTTCGAGTTTAAGTACATCTTGAATAAAAACATCAGAAAAATATGGTACATATTTTTTCCCCATCGAATACTGAAAAACATTGTGTACCTAAGAAAAATATGGAAAAAAATAAAATTATTATGAAACATGTCCAAAATTATTCATGATTTTATATGGTCCCTTGAACCATTGACTTAATGTTCTTTTTTATTAAAATACATAACACTTTTCAGTGATGATATTTTAAGGAAATAATGATCACCTATCTCTAAATAAAATTTTTTCCTTCTATTATTTTTATAACTTTTCATTCTTCACTAAGAATTACTTATCTATTTTAGAATCATATTCACTTTATCATCCACATTTGTTAACAATTATTGTCTCATCAACTTCATTTACCCAACTTCATCGCAAAAGTTTTTTGTTCGACAACACATTAAATATAATGCCTCAAAAGGTTTTATATTTATTCTAAAATAAAAACTATTATTATAAGAAAACACAACTACAGAATGTAGTTGATCTCCACATCCCTAGTAATCCATTGAAAAATATCTATGCTTTTCCTCCAATGATTGAATTGTTCTCTTAGTATGACTATAAAATTGAGGATGAAAATAAGTGATGAAATCTATCTCAGTTCCTAATGACTTCTAAAGTCCATTACAAATGAAAGAAGTGAACATGGGATCATGGTGAAATAAAATCGAAATATGAACTCCATGAAACTAGAAAATCTATTTGAGGTACTATTATGAATGTTGATCCAATGGAATATTATATAAAATATGAATGAAATGTACTTATTTAGTTAGCCGATCAATAATAACCCAAATCACATTATTACCTCAAAATATTATTTTGGTAGACCCACCACATAGTCCGTAGATAAATTTTTCCATTTATATCAAGGAACTAGAAAATGATGAGGTATATTCTTTGGTAGTTGTTTCTCATCTTCAATCTATTTATATGTCCAAATTTTCACAGAAAAATATAAAACATCCCTTTTCATTCCATCCCACTAGTATTCTCTTGAAGGCCTGTATACATCTTTGATCATATAGGATAAACATAAAATGGTGATCTATGAGCTATAAAAAAATCAATCTAAATATGGGAATCTGAAGGAAGCCATAATCTCATTCAAAATATCAAAACACAAACATTTGATGATAAATTCTAGAAACATAACCCTTTTAAAAAATTCATCCTTATTCAATAACTCACTATTTTCCTACTTTTCTATTTTAATTAGATCTGATAGAGATAGATACATCAAAACCAGAATAAAGAAACTTGAATTTTCTACCCCAATAACATCAAAGACAGAATTCATCAAATCATTAAGCAAGGGTACATGTACCAACTTTAACATGGTGAATGTTTAATGATATTATTCACTCATGGAATCCTCCAATTTTATTTATTTTATAGGATTCTAATTGACCATTAAATAATAATAATTTATCAGTTCAATCCATCTTTCTACATCATGTTAAATTTATTCTGAGTGAATATATAAATCCGCATTTTATGGGTAGTATATAGGTGAAATTCGATCTCTAAAAAAGATATCTCCAAAATTATAATGTGAAAACCAAATCTACTAATTAAAAATCATCAATTGGGTAATTTAACTCATAGTTTTTATAATTTCATGAAGTATATTAGATTACCAGATCATTCTATATAAAAAACAAAAACCATTTATTGAGGTATCACTATAGATGAAAAATTCACCATTTATGAAAGTTTATCCCAAAACGTTTGAATTCACTAGTGTTTTCTTCAGTTTCCAAAAAAATCATAGTATTTTGTCAAAATAAATTTAACCACTTTTATGTAAAATTATATAGTGGTAAAGTTAACCATTTAATTTTTTGAATGAAATGTCAGTAATAGAATGATAATCCTAAAAAACTACAAATATCAAAAAGATTTTTAGTTTATGGCCATTCATCAACCACTTTTTTTCTCATGATCAAATATTATAACAACCCCATTTACAATATTCCAAAAAATGAAAAATGATTCAACAAAAAATAACATATCCTAGGTTTTCTATATTAATTATTTTCAAAGGGAGTTTTCAGGAGAATCCCTAAATTTTTATCACGATCCGTATAAACTTTTAAAAAGACCAAAATACAATCAATAAAAAGGATATCATACAAATCCAAATCATCACTAAATATTATATTTATAGTATCCATGAATACATCATGGGAATTATTTAACATAAAAGGATCATAAAAAAATATATAATACACATATCTAGTATAAAAATATGTTTTAAGGTTGTCATCCACGTTCACCTTCAGCAGATGGTACCAAGATCTCAGGTCAATAATAGAAAAATCATGTGCTCCCTAAAGCTGATAAAAAAAATAATAGATAAGAGTTAAATTATACATATTTTAAATATAAAATTTATTCAATTATCTATAATCAATGAAATTATTTTTTTACCATCATTTTATTACAATTAAAATACAAGTGAACCCGATGGTGATGTGATAAGATCAATGAAGCCTTTATAAAGAAACTCCTACAACTAATATTTCCACTCAAGAAGTTCCACTGCATCCATATAATAAGTGGGTTTCCAAATTGTAGCATAATTATGAACTAATTGATTATTAAATTCAACTTATCAATCAATTGTTACACTAATATACACATCAGGAAGAACATTCAAATACTTAATTACAATTGGTACATCATTAATATGAAATTATTCAATTGTTTTTAGTAATATATGTAGGATAACCGTAATTTCAATATTTTAACAGTTTCTCATCATCCTAATATGTTATTAGTTATATGGGTTCAATATTTTTTACAATCTAAAACACTGTATAAAAAACATCTTTAGCTCTACAATTAATATCATCATGATAAATAGAAATCCAATCCATAAAAATAACAACAAAAAATTATACTATAGAAAAATAGAAAAATTTGTAGGTAATGTATTTAAAATGTCCAAAATAGTTTGATTTTTTAGTTCCTTATTTATTATATTTTTTCTATACTGATTGAACCATAAGTTCTGGGATCATGTCTTGAGCTTAAATTTAAAATTTACCATAAAGTTTCTCAGATATAAAAAAATGTACGTACCTCGTACCAAATAATACATTAGAAAAATCATTGTAAACAAAAAATGCACTCGATTACACTTCACGAGATAGCCTAACATCTAATGGAGTTGTAATAAATGATATCACCACAAAATTATTCTTATAATCTTGTTTTTACATCATTCAAATATTTCATTTGGAATCAATTTTCATTATGATAGATCACGCCACATTTAGAAAATTTATAGTATTCATATTAGAATTAATCATAAGACCATGTTCATTTAAATATCAGGCTATATGTCTAAACGCACCACATCAAATTGACAACATTTTTTTAAGGCATTCCTTGCATTTATTTTTTCCACTCCTTTTATAAAATGAGAAAATGGAAGATCTTCCCTTCAGATTTCACTTATTAATTCATACACATTAATTTCTATACAGAAATATCCATATTATTATTGTAAAAGTACATGTGATAAATATTAGAATCTATTTCTACCCTCTAAGAATATTGTAAAATATTCTCATAAATTTTGAATTCATAGCAGGCCAGTGAACTTTGATATCATGGCATTGATCTTGAGTAACAATGAATGAATTTTAATCAATATTCACAATATGATTTGGAGTCTACCATGCAAAGTGGATGATTTTTTTTCATACATATCCAATAAATTTTCATCCCTTTTTATCATTTCAAGGAATCTATTTTCCATCTTAATAAAAACCAACTTAGAAAAACAATTTTCAAGGAACCTATTTTTGAATTCTTCCCATTAAATGATATTTATCTCATCATTATCCTTAATATAATGGACCATTCACAACCTCTAGTCAGCATCACATTTTAAACAAAAAATGGGTAGACTACTCTTTTGATTATTTGAACATAACATAAGATTAAATATATGTTAGAATGATTAAATCTATCATTCAGTTTCCACTAGGTCAGAACATCCACTAAAAACATGAAGGTGTTGAATCATAACATATTTATCTATCCACATGTTCTAGTGTGTATACTTTGGTTGTTCTCTTGCATAAATTTCACCACTATTAATAGAATTAATTAATTGAATCATTATAGTAATAATGGTTTGGGTTTCAATTCCCACCTTCCCCATTGACAGATTCAGAAAGATATTATCCTATAGGTGAATTCTTACCTCAACATCCATTTTCTATATAAGGAAAACCATTCAGAAAATAAATATATTAGATGATGAAAGATGATAAAGCCAAAGTGACTTATCATTTCAACATAAATATCATATTATAATCATTTATGGTATTAACATGATCTTAACACCTATTTTTATACAAACATTCCTATAATGCAAACTATAAGAACCTGGCCTTAACTATTACATAATATAGTTATTGAAACTATAAATCGCATATTAATTTCCCAAAAATATATAGTTTTTATAGTTTTAAAATGTTAAATCATTATTAATACATATCAAACAAAAATCATAAAATGTTGGTACTACTAAAATAATGTCGATATTATTCATAATAAAAGAATTTTAATAATAAAAATGAAATATTTTCATGAAAATTCTTCCAAGTATTGATCATGGATTCTATTTTTCTCTTAAACATCCTTAATCCTCATGAATAACATTATAAAACTTGGGATTTGGAGAAAAGTCTCAATAAGAGATATAAAATTAATAAAAAAATACAATATTCCTTGAACACAATTAAACCTAATAATGAATTTTCACAAGATATACTTCTCACTCATTAAGTATCTTATATATACATTTTTAAAAAATTATATTTACATAAACCCTATAAAATATAAATATTAACAAAATATTAATGTTGGTAATTAAATAAGATAATAACCCTCATGTATACCATATGATTTCTAGCCCACCCTACTACAATATAGTGTAACACTCATGGAAATCCTACCATGTAAGCCTCACGACTACGTTATTGTGTAACCATCAGAGTTTCACTTGGAGTAACCATGTAGTCGAAATGTAAATTAAATATATTAAATGAATTTGAAGGAGATATATTTCCCACCCTTAATCATAAATAATTCCAAAAAAATCTATATAAAACAAAAAATAGTAATACTATCATGATAAAAATGCATTGATTGTGAATTTTGTAAAATGTGGAATTTAAAAAGGATTTTAAAAAAAATTCCACTTACAAATATCATATATTTGAAGTGAAAATTGATAAAAATAATGGAATAATATTTTAACTTATAGGTAAATACAATTAAATATAATTTAACCAAAATTAATTTCACTAATAATCTTAGTACCACATATACAATGATGTAGAAGGTTTTCCTAAAAAGTGGAAATTAGGTTAAGAATTCCCTTATATCAAGTTCACCGTACATAAAATTTGTTCAAACATCATGTATAATGATGTAAATAGAGTAATTAAGAAATTATTTAAAACCATTAGTATTTATACTTACTTATATTATAATATTATATAATCAATACAACCATTTAATTATATTATTTTATTATATTCATTTCTTTAGTTGCATTTATTTCATAGTTTCCATGGTTGGTTCAATATAGATTCACCTGTAGAAAAGGATGTAATGCTCTAAAAGTGGAATAAAATGGTGTTAAAATTTTTACATAAATGTAGATTATTCTATTTACCTTTTTTATAATAAAGGATGAATCATTAGATAAAACACTAATTAAAATGATTTAATTTATTTTGGTGATTTTTATGATCATCATGATCATATAAAACATTATTAAATATCATGAATATATATTTATTATATAATATTAAATAAATTATATTTTATATAATATTATATAATTATTCATAATAGTTGTTTTATGAAAATCCTTGATGGAGACAATGTTAATTGAGAAGGCATCATCCAGGATGTCGGTAAATCGAAAAATCAAGGGAAATGTTTTTTTATTTTTATTTTAAATAATATAGGATAATAAGTATGATGATGAATGTGTCTATTAACATGATAACATTACATTATATATGATACAATACATTTCATTTCATTTGGATAACAGAACAAAAATATTGTATAAGAAAAGAAAAATAATTCAAAATAATAAAAGAAAAATGAAAGAGGATTTTTACCTATTGAATTAACTTCCTTGAGAACAATTTAATGTCCCTAGTATTTGGCATTTAGATGCTACTATTTGGTATTTGAGGTGGTTATGTGGCATGGGATTTTTTTGGGATGAAATTAAAATATTTACTGGGTTTTTAGGAGTGTGGGGAAGAGGGGGTGACATAGGGTATTTATAGGGAAGGAAAAATATTTTTTTTCTCGTTATTATAATCAATAGTTTATTAACATGTCTCGTGACATTGAATAGTTTGATAATAATGATAAAATATATTAAAATAATGAACTATTTTTAGGGATATTAGGCTTATATCATCATTACATTATCAATAATTAAATAAAATATGTATTGATCATATATCCTAAATAATAATTTTTCAATATTTAATTAAAATCAAATATTTCAGTAAATTTGGGAAAATTCACCCTCAATATTTCTTGATGTATTCAGTTGAGCAATTAAATCACATTTTCCAAAAAAAATACTCTAAATATGATAAATTTTCATTTTAAGTAAACACATAATTAAAATTAAAAATACCAATTTTAAAATTATAGATAATTATAAAAAAATTGAAAAATTAATAAAAGTATCATAGATATATATTACAATCATAAGACAACATAAATAATAATTTATTAATATATTTTATGAATTTTATTGAATTGTTTTATTTACTCTTAAATCATAAATAAATATTTATGAATCAAAAAATTAACAACATTTAAATTATCATTTCAAAAACATTTATTAACTTATTCCATTCTATAAATATATTATTATTATTATATTTACAAGATATATAAATTTTATTTATACTCTCATAGGATAAGTTATATTCTATTTTCAAGATTATTATTTATAATTTTCATGATAATATTCATATGGTCATGTTACTATTCCATTAATATAAAATACATAATTTATATAAATACCACTTTATTAATTTTAAATTTATAAATAATTTTAAATATTAAATTACAGAATGATAAGAAATTATTTTATAATTACATAGGTTGTTACATACTATCTATAATAAAATATTAACATCCAAAAAATTCTATAAATGTATTTTGATGAATTGGTATTCTAAATTTCTCATGATAAAATTTATTTGGGGTTGTAATAAGATATCAAATACATTTAATATTGTCTTTACCAAATTCAATAAGACGACCTTTTATTTAATATTGTTTTGAGATAGTATTTTCGTCTTATCATTATGATATTTGTAAAACTAGAATGTGTGTTTACTCACTCAATATTCTCAATTCCAAACCATACAATATAAGTTCAATAACATAATGTACTAATGATTATTGAATTAAACAAACAATAACTATATCAAAATATATTTTTTAAATTACTATATATTTTCTAATAAATTTTATAAAAATAATAAGATATTTGGGTCCCTTAACATATGTTTTTTGTAAAAAAAATCAGTTAACCTATAATGGTAAGATTAATTGGATTGTTTAATTCCATAAAGAGTATTGTTAATTTTATAAATATAATATTGATTTATTTTATTATAAAACAGAGTTTATCTTTCTTCAAAAAATCACCTCGAGCATATCTACAAATGAATTTAAGCATCAAATCCATTGGATTTATTTTTGAAATTATAGAATGATGCATATTCTCATATTATATGAATAGAATCAATTCATGATAACATGTCCTATGATTATTCATTTTTTATTTCCTCTTCTGAATTATAACCATGCAAAACATGTATAGTTTTATTACAAACAATTGTTCCATTTTTAGAAAATTTATTCACAAAATCCAATTTTACACAAATTATTGACAATTATATAGATCATTCAACGAGTCTCCAAACATAGTTTTATTCAAATTTATTTTTGTCATATTTAATTTAATCTATTCAATATTTATCACATAATGACTAATTAAGATCTTTAGTTTCTAATTATGATAAGAATGATATATGATCAATTTCATTTCACAATGATCTTCTTGTTCTAACTAGTTGATCTGCATCACCATTGATATTAACATGTGTAATATTTATATGAATCAAATAATTTTATAGATTTTTAATACTATTTTATGCTAATATAAGATTAAAATATATTTCACCTATAACTTCAGAGATATATTTATTTTCTCCCATAGTAAGATCTTTTAATCATATAGTGAACATCGTTTTTAGAAATATCATATTAAGATATTGGTTGGGGTTGATTTATAATGAATGGAATAGTTTCATAAATCAGAATACTTAATTTTCATTTAATAGTAGTTTTATTTTATTCAAAATTTATAAAAGCATTACTAGTTGTTAAATAACTAAAAAATATTCCTTCACCAGATTCAAGAGAATATCGATTGATGTTATATTTAAAATTTATTTCATTTCACCCAAAAACATAGATGTGTGAAATATTTTGTTTTATTATTTCCCACAACATATAAATATATTTATTTATAAAATTTATTATTAAAACATGTTTATTAGTATAAAATGATTTACTAACTTCTTTAGACAAAAATAGGAAAGTAACATATAATTTTCTCATCTTGGTACTGGTACTCTAATAAATAAATAAATTTCATCTTTCGACTAGACTATTCTGTTGAATATTTAATGGTTCCATAAAGAAATTCATAATAAAATTATTTCTAATAATTGTTTCAAAATAAAAAATTAAAAATTCTCCAAAATGATCACTATGAATAGTTATCATGTAATGGGGTTTTATCAATTTTAATCATGACTAAGAATGTTTTAAAATCAATTTTGGGATTTAGATGTTGTTTATGGAAAAAACCCTTGAGTATATCTTGTTTGCATAAAATATGAGATGTATTGATATGAGGATTGAAAGAATACATTTATGATGTTCCAATTTCAATATAGGGTTTTTTTAATTTTTAAAAACATTTTTTTAAATACATTTAATCTTAAACAATTAGAAAAAACATTTTTTGTAAATGGAAATAAGATTTGGAATTGAACCACTATCTAATTATAAGAGTATCATAATGAAGTTGATTCTGATATGATTTTTAGAACATGTCATAATCAAAGATGATTAAATCTACACAATGTTAACTTTCAATCATGGTAGTAATGATTATTTCAGATCATACAGAACAATATAATTATTTGTTATTATATATTAATATTGTATTGAATCGTAATCATAATAATATCATATTCAAATATGGAATGATTAAAAAGAGTAATAAAATTATATCATAATCAAATCAATTATGATAACTGAAATACAAATAGAAAGAAAAATATAATAATAACACATTATATATCATAGAGTAAAAATTATATTATTTTATGAAAAAAATAAATATAAATCAATACACCTAATTTAAACCAAATTATACGGTCTCTGATAACCTAGGTATATGGTCTCCTTTTTTATACTTACCATATTTTCAATCATTTCACAGTAAGGAAATCCATCATTATGATGACCAAATAAATTGTATTCTTATCTCATATAGCCCCCGATCTGATGAATCACATTCTATCATTCTATCCCTAAAATCCCTCGATCATAAAGATCAGTATCTCTATCTTCTTAGAATGGGAAGAACTCAATTGTATTGAAACAATCTGACACACAATGAATTTATAAAAAACTTCTTAAGAGGAAAACCTATAAAATAATTTTCTAATAATTAGTATCTCTATAAATATACATTATATTAATAAAAACTTATTCAAACTATTTACTCTTTAGAAAAATTTAGAGAGAGAATTTAATCACCCAAAATTATTTCTGCTACAAAAACTACTCCTAACTCTTTAATACACTGGGAATTTATAGGCAACCATACAATAGTAAAATTTTCTCTAAGGGTCATATATTCTATGATAATTTTCAATGAATTGAACAACCATCACTCCAATGGATATGTTATAACATAATGTCTGATTCTAATTTTAAACCATTATAATGTAAAAGGTATTCTAGTATGATAGAAAAGAGTTTTCCATATTAAAAAATTTATACATTGTCGATATAATATATTTTATTAAAAAATTTAATTATAATAAATTCTATGAGTGTGAATTTTATTTTTATGGGATTCGATATCATGTCTAATTATAAAAACTACTGTTTTTACGAAGTCAAGATTGAAAGTATAAAATCTGATTTGATAATGATGAAACCAATTATTATCAATTTCATGATCATTATAATAATCATAATGAAGTCGATTTAGTTTATTTTCATGAATATATTATAATCTTTTTAAGATTGGAAAATTTATATTTTTCAAAAAAATATTCTAAAAAACTATAAATTAAATAGTTAGTAATCTAGTTGTGATGTGGAAATTTTATTTCCAAGAAAAAAAAGAATTTTTTTAAAAACAATTTAATAAACATGTCTATTCTAATCAACCACTAAAGCATATACATAGTATTTTATACCTATATGTCATATTTATGAAGTACCAAGTACACCCATTTGAACAAATTATATCAAATTAGAAGTTGATACATCACAAATTAATTTAAAAATTATCTTTTGATTCTTACAAAATTAATTAGAATCATATAAGATTGAATAATTAATCTTAATTTTTAATTGATCCTTAAAATTTCCATTAATATAAAACCTAGCTATAGTTCAAAGTTTATAGGAATCCTAATAGTCTATTACCTATCAATGAATGATCATTAATTTCACTAATACAATACCTGAGTAAGCTCATATGGTATTAACCATATAAATTGTTATGATTATTATACATATTAGCATAAAAATAAATTAGTTTTTTGAACAAAAAATAGTAAATTAATCATTTATCACGATCTCATGATAATCCTCATCAAATGTTTTGATTACTTTTAATTGTATTTATAATTTATTAAAAATTTAAATTTATTATATTAATTGTTATCCAAAAATAATAATACTACTTATACAAAATATTTCTCCTTGATTATTATCTCAAAAAAATTATTCTCTAACATTAATTTTGATAATCTGCTTAATGAAATCACTGTTTCCAACCATATGTTTATAAAAACCACAATAAATATAAAGAATTTTTTAGGTGATTTCCATATTTTCTTGAAATCAAAAATATTATTCATTCCATTCCAAAATTATCATGGGTCCTATATTATACAAATGTAATGTTTGGGTAAACAAATTTTTTTTCAAATTACTATGTTTAAAATGATACACTTTGTTTCAAAATGTAACAATTCTGAAAACCTTGTTATTGAAAATAACTATGATATAATTTATTTTGAAATGTCCACAACATTTAAATTACATGTAAAATGTATAAATTTTCTGAATACAATTATTATTCCTAAAATATGGTTATTTGTACTAAACTCATTCTAGAAATATTATTACAAGATCACGTTTGTTTATAGATATTATCTAATATTTCCGTCAAAGAATTAATCATATATTAATGATTAATTTTATTTTAAATATTTGATTTTATTTTAACAACCTAGTTTTTATCCTTAGTAGTATTATTTAGGGAATAAAATTATAAAAAATAATTTGGAATGTTTTTTTAGAAATAAGAATTTTACAATATTTATAAAAAATATTTTTTACATAATTAGATTTATTGTGATATGTGGAATGACATAATAATACATTAAATATTGTGGAAATTATTTAATATTACATATCATGTTTAGTGTTGGAATTATTAATTTATTGAACATCATTTCAATTCTCATTTTCAATAAATTTGGCAACTAAAGGAAGTTTCTTATAACCATCAATGGTTTTATCCCCATCAGGTGAGGAAGATTATTCATTAAAAGATATAAAAATATTATCATTGTCACTATCTGAATAATTATCATTTAAATTATGATTGTTGTACCACCCCATTCTTCTACGGTATGCTTCTCTTTGAATAATACAGTAGCGTGTGTTATACGCAACTTTGAGTTCTAACACACATCACAAACAATCAAAGTAGCCTTTATGAATAGTAATACCTAGTTTTTGATATTTTATAAATTTTCTCTTTAAAAATGGACTTCATTTTTGGATTTTTAATATTGAATTTATCCTAGGGTGAAATTTTAGAACTTTTCGGATAACTTTTATATTTTGATGAATAGTTAAAATTACTAAATTTTAATTAAAAACAACTTTTTTAATCAAAATAATTAATAGTAATAAATTATACTATTGAGTGGTTTTAAAATATAATTATAATATAATTTTACAATTTAATCTAATGGTAGTCATTAGAATTAATTTCACTTTGAAATTGGACATAAACAACTGTCAATCTTTTGATTGATACTGTTTCATAAAAACACGCTATTTGTTTTGACAATGAAAATTAATTATAAAATTAATTAATGCAACTTATATGTTTGTAATTTTGTAAAATAGACAGCATTATGGAATTCAGAATATCAATTATATATTAGGGTGAATTTTTAGTATTTTTCTGAAAAACTTCAATTTTTGATGAATAGTGAAACGACTAAGTGGTAGTTTAAAAACTAATTTTTCATGTAAATGAATCATTACCACTTCTGTTATTTGATTTTCAAAAATCAAACATACATGGTTTTCCTTATGAAGAAAAATTTGGTTCAATGGGATTAAAATAATTTATGGTGAATAGTAACTTTTATGTTTTATTAATCGCGATTAAAGGTAATTAGTGAAATTTAAGATAAAAATGATATTATAAAAATATAAAAATATCTTGAAACTTGTCCTACACTTATTTAATGAGTCAGGTCTGACCAATACAATCCATGGGTCGACTTTGGGACCCCATGGAGCCACTTCGGTAAGAAAATGACATTTATAACTTTTTATTTAAAGTAAAAATAAAATTGTCACAAACTTGTGTTGTTTTACTAAAACAATTTTTACATGGGGTTATATAAGTTAAATTTTTGACTATAAATATTAATTTAATATCTAAAAAGATTTCCTACATCATGATATTTGTTTTATGATTTTTAGACATTATATAACTAAATTTATTTATCACACCATGATGATTCAATGATTACATCATTAATTAACGATTTAAATAAAATGAAAAGATAATGTAAAATCTAAGACTTATAGTTGTCAAAAACCAATTATATGAGAATATTTAGAACCCTTATCACATTATCTTCTAAATATAGAATTTTGGGGCCTTTAAAATCCGAAAAACATTTCATAATAATGTAACATTTCATGAATTTCAAAGAGTGCCCCTCCTCTCCTCTTATAAAAGGCCCCCACATCTACCACCTTATTCACACCATCAAAACCATTTGGCTCGGCCAAACTCTGCCCAAATACTCTCTAAAATTCCCTTTGTTACTCATAGAAGCCTCACTTTGGGCTGAATTCTTCCCAATTAATCCTTTAGCTCAAATCAAAAAGAGTTACCTGATTTTAAGGTAATGTCTTCTATTATGTTCTTTTATTTTATTTAGCTTCTCTAACCCATTAAACTCATTTTATTCCATTATTTTGAAAAAAATACAGTATCTAAAATATACTAGAATGTTTTCATGAGAAGTATTCTATTTACACTTACACATACCTTCGTCTAATGGTTATAGAACATACTGTTTCTGTGGGTGGCGAGTTAGTGCCTCACGAAACGATGATTGTTCAATCTTCATTTAACACCTCTCATAGTGGCCATTATGATGAAACTATTTTCATATATGATATATATATTATTTTTATGTTTTACTTATGCTTCTTTATTTCTCATTTATGTCATTCCTTTATGATTTCCCTTATGGGTAAATGCGATAATTTCATTTTAGGAAGCGCGGACTACCGCCCCCTCAAAGTGATTTGAATCGTTAATGCCATATGTGGGATGTAAAAAGGATGGAGTAAATGGTATTATATATGAAATTATAATGGAATTATAATACACCTTTATATCATTATGATTTCATTCCATTAAATATGAAATAGAAATGAAGGTAGTGTTCCTGCGTACGTACGACTTACCATCTCCATGAGCGGTGCATTTAATTTCTTATCTCTAAATGTTATGTAATATTATGAATGAATGCATATACTGGATATATATGATATATATGATATCTATGTCATGAATATAATTCTGGATATAATGGATATTTTACTACATGAAAAACTTGTAATTACAAGAAGTTTATTTTTGACTGAATTACCAAAGATCAACAAAAGGACCGTTATTGACATAAATAATTACATAATGTTCATAACATTGTAATAAGTGATTTAAAAGTAATAATAAACATGAAATATATTCTTAAAAAATTATAAATTAACTCTAGTTTATTATTCATGAGTTTAAAGAACTGTCGGGTCAAGTCGGACACGAGTTAAGGGAACATCTTAACCCAATTTCCATTCTTCGAGTTAATCTCTTACTTTAAAATTATGTCATGATATTATTATGTCCTATCTTATATTTGTACATTCTTTATTTTTACTTATAGTGAAAACACATATAGATCTATTTTATTTAAAAAATGATCTTTTTATGGACTTCATCTCAATCTCCTTTCATTGAGGCATATTTTATTTTATACACAACGTTCTTTTATACGATGTATAAACCCCTTTCACTTTTACTTTTATTCAAAAGGAATATTTTTTTATACGAAGCATTTTACTAAACGACAAAAAGGGAATTTTTTTCTGTCATACGTATGTTGCGACAACGACTTCTCCCCCGCTGTGACCGTTTTTTGAGTTTCAGATTCCTCTACAAGCCATAACATTTAATAAATGAAAAACAAATACCAAGATTTAATTTTCTATTACATGGGTATTGAAAATGGTTTTGAAAGTGTTTTTATTATACCAATGTGTTGTATTGATATATTGTGATTGAAATATGGAAATATTATGTTTCGTTTATGCATGTTTTATGTGAAACCATTATGTTATGGTTTATGATATGTTTAAACCTGTTCATATGAGGAATGTATTGGACTTAATTAGTGATGGGTGGAGCTCGCTATAGCTCCTCGATACATCGGTAGGTCTCATGAGACAAACTAGTGTCTTGGCATGAGGCCTTAACAAAATCTTATTTGTAGTCTTGGCACGAGGCATTGGCTATGTGGTTATGATAGTCTGCCATTATGCATTCCATCATTATGAATGTGGTTATTGATATTTTATGTGATTATTCGACTAGTAGAATATCCATGTGAATAAGTAAATGGAATTATTTCATTTTATTTTTTCCATATTATGCTGAATTTCACGTTTAAAAGGATATTGTTTTAGTTATACATTGCCTTAAATGTTAATATTTATTTATGAACGCTTCCGCTATATTATTATCATTATTGAGCATCTGAGCTCACCCCTTCCAATGTTTTAATTTTTTCCAGGATGTGAAGAAGTATATTATGAATGTCCTGCAGGGATAATATGATGGGATATGAAGACAAGATGTTTTTGTAGTTTTGTTTTACTTTATGATGTAATGTATGACTTATGAATGTATCTAGTGTTTTCAAGGCTACTAAACTAATCGGTCATTCGAGACTTGATCTTTTGTGAACATGCCAATGTTATTCGATAATGACCTGACACTGGGTAACTGGGGTTGGGGTGTTACAGTTGTTATCAAAGGCAGTTTAGTACTAACCTTGGAAGCTAGATTTAGATAAAATCTGATTATAGAACATAGCCCAAAGATAGAATTTGAGGATTAGTATAGAAGAACTTCCTATAATTTTGGTATTATAGATATTTTGTGAGTTTTTTGAGAAATACATCCCTGTCTAGATACGAGCAGGTAGAGGTGGCTCTGGCACAGATGTACCTAGGGGTAAAACCCGAAAACACCGCTTTCAGCTAGACTCGAATGGGAACTGGTGCACATCAATGGGCCTTGCTGCACTCTTGGTTACGACACTCCCAGGGGATATACTTAGGATAATTCTCATTGTCTTTATATTCCATTATAAAGGGTTTATATGTATATACATCCTCAAAGAATACATTTTTATTAATATAGTTCAATTTATGTTAAGTTTTTTACAAGTATGGAATTATGTATTTTGATTCATAAACTAATCTAGTTTATGCCATTGTTTAGAAATGGCGCCTACTGGGAGGAATAGAAACTGTTTCAATGCACGCACTCCATGTAGGGATTGTCCTACTGCTTAGGTTATGAATAACAACCTTACTCGTATGGAGCACCCTGATCCGCAATGTGGAGGATCAATGTTAGACTGCTTCATGAGGCAACAATCTCCAACATTTAATGGGGGTAAAAATCCATTAGTAGTTGAGAAATGGATAAACTCCTTAGAGAAAAATTCCACGCCTTGGGGAGTAGCGAAAGGGAGAAGGTCATCATGGAAGTTTACAGCCGCATTGGAGATGTCGATCAATGGTGGATGCTGTTTCAAAACACAAATGAAGATGAAGAAGTATCAAGGATTGAATGGAGGGAGTTTAAGGAAACTTTCTCATAAAAATACTTTCCAAATGACCATCAAGAAGATATGGAAAGTCAATTTCTGAGTCTGAGGAAGCAGGAGGATAAGAATGTCGCAAAGTATGAGGCTAACATTACAAGGTTAGCGAGGCATGCTCTAGATTATATACATAACACAAGAAGTAAGATTGATCGTTTCTTTGATGGGTTAAAACCATTTCTTCGTCGAGCATTATTCCCACAAACCTTCTCATCGTACTAATATATTGTGTCATGTGCTATCAAGACAGAAAAGGAATTTTCTAAATCTTATGACAATAAAGTAAAGCAAGAGAAGAAGAGAACGGTGGAACAAGAGACGGATAAAGGGAAATAAGGAAAGAAGGATTTTCCATTATGCGATAAATTGGGAAGAATCACCCCGGTACATGCCTGAAAGGAATTTGAGTTTGTTATAAATGTGGAGAAAAAGGTCACCAGGCTCGTGATTGCAAGGGAAGGAAAAAGTCTATCATTGTTGAATGCAACATTTGTAGAGAAATGGGGCATTATGAAAATGAATTTCCTAAGCGTCAGGGAAACATAACTCGGAATAGGGAAAGGGATCAAGGCCAATCTTATGTTATTACTATAGTTGAAGTGGAATAATTAATGTATTGGTGCTTTTGGACTCAAGGATTATATTCTGGTTATAAGAATAATGTGATATATATATATAAAGATTGTACTGCAGTACTTTTTGTTTTCATTATGGTTTTAATATGATGCAGGTAATCATATTTTTTTATGTGACAATAAGAGAAACTTTACTTTGTTTGAGGAATCTGATGATACAATCGAATTTGGAATTTAGAGTCCTTTTAGAGAAAGTCTAGACCGTGGTATTTTGGAAAAGTATAAAGGTTATAATGGATTAAGTTGAACTTTGGATAGTATTTTTTAAGGTTAAAACACTTATAAATATTATTTTTTGGAATATTATAATACTATAGTTTTAGGAAAAGGACAACCTGTAGGTTGGAAGATAACCCGTCGTGTCAGACAAAGCTGTAGGAATCGAACCCACAACCATAGTGTGAATGGACTTTATTACCAACCACTAGCCTATAGGAAGTCCCTGGTTATTACAAAATATTTTTCTAAATCTAAATTGTACATGTTAATATTTGTAACATTGTAAGATTAGGATAAATATAATATTTTTGAGCTCTAGTATATTTTTTAGTGAATTATGGGTTTTTGGAAAAAATATATAAAAGAATGAAAGTCTACATGACAAGTATGTAAATTTTCTTACATTATTTATATATCTCCTAAATGAATTCCTCAACATTATGAAAGTTAACATAAAATAAAAACTTTGTCGGTTAACTTATCCTACTGGGGAATCAATGATCGTTTAACCAATTAGAAGTTTTTGATTTTATTGTAGTTAACTTTCTTCTAACCCTGTTTTCTATAACTCTCTATCAGACCGTGATGGTTTGTTTTTCCTCCATATCCATATTTTCATATAATCCTAGTATGGGCTATCTCTGGTTACCTTTGCACTTCTCTTTCTTTCTTTTAATGTTATATTTTTATTAACCCTATTACCGATGTGGGTTTTCCACAAAGGTATTTTATATATTCAACCTTTATTTTCAAAGAAAAATTTCAAATTGCGAGGATGCAATTTATTGAAGGAAGGGAGAATGAAACACCCAAATATTTCTTAGTACACTTCTCTTTGAATAATACAGTAGCGTGTGTTGTACGCAACTTCGATTTCTAACAAACGCCAAAACTAATCAAAGTATCTGTTATGAACAGTAATACCTACTTTTTGAGATTTTATAAATTTTATCTTTTAAAATGGACTTCATTTTTTGATACGGAATATCAAATTTATCCTAGAGTGAAATTTTAGAACTTTTCGGAGAACTTTTCTATTTTGATGAATAGTGAAAATTACTAAATATTAATTAAAAACAACTTTTTTAATCGAAATATTTAATATTAATAAAATATACTATTGAGTGGTTATAAAGATTAATTAGTCATTAGAATTAATTTCACTTTGAAATTGGACATAAACAATTGTCAATCTTTTGATTGATATTGTTTCCTAAAAACACGCTATTTGTTTTGGCAATGGAATTAATTATAAAATAAATTAAAGCAAATTATATGTTTGGAATTTTTTAAAATAGACACTATTATTGAATTCAGAAGTTCAATTATAGAATAGGGTTAATTTTTTGTATTTTTATGAAAATCATCAATTTTTGATGAATAGTGAAACCACTAAGTCGTAGTTTAAAAACTAGTTTTTCGTGTAAATGAAACATTTACACTTCTGTGATTTTATTTTTAAAAATATGACATACATGGTTTTCATTATGAAGAAAAATTTGGTTCAATGGGATTAAAATAATTTTTTGGTGAATTGTAACTTTTATGTTTTATTAATCGTGAAAAAGGTAATTAGTGAAATTTAGGGTAAAATTGATATTATAAAAATATGAAAATATATTGAAACATTTCCTAAACTTATTGGATGAGTCATGGCCGACCAAGACAAACCATGGTTCAACTTGGGGACCCCATGGAGCCACTTGGGTTAGAAAATGATATTAATTACTTTTTATTTTAAGTAAAAATAAAATTGTCACAAACATGTGTTGTTTAACTAATACAAGTATTACATGAGTTTATATAAGTTAACATTTCGACTATAAATATTCATTGGAAATATAAAACTATTTCCTACATCATTATAGTTTTATTATAATTTTTATACATTAAATAAATAAATTTATTTATCACACCATAATGATGGAATGATTACCTCATTAATTAACGATGTAAATAAAATGAAAAGATAATGTAAAATCTAGGACCTACACTAGTAAAAAAACTATTGGATGAGTATATTAGGAACCATTATCACCTTATCTTAGAACTATATCATTTTGGGACATTTAAAATCCAACAACCATTTCATAATAATTTAACATTTCATGACTTTCCAAGAGTTCCCCTCCTCTCCTCTTATAAAAGGACCCCAACTCTACCACCTTATTCACACCATCAAAGCCATTTGGCTCGGCCAACCTCTGCCAAAATACTCTAACAACATCCATACCTTACTCCTAGAAGCCTCATCTTTGTCATAATTCATCCCAAGGAATCCTTTGGCTCAAATCTAAAAGAGTTACCCAATTTTAAGGTAATGTCTTCTCTTATGTTCTTTTGTTTTATTTTGCTTCTCCAACCCCTTAAACTCTTTTTATTCCATTATTTTGTAACAACACCTGTATATAAAATATACTATGATGTTTTCATTAGATTTATTTTATTTACACTTACACATACCTTTGTATAATGGTTAAATAACATACAGTTTCAATGGGTGGTGAATTAATGCCTCACGAAACGATGATTGTTCAATCTTCTTTTAACACCTCTCATGGAGGCCATTATAATGCCACTATTTTCATATATGATATATATATTATTTTTAGGTTTTCATTATTCTTATTTATTTCCCATTTATGGCATTCCTTTATAATTTCCATTATGGGTAAACACGATAATTTCATTTTAGGAAGTGTGGACTACCACCCCTCAAAGTGATTTGAATCGTTAATGCCATATATGGGGCATAAAAAGGATGGAGTAAATGATACTATATATGAATATATACTGGAATTATAATGCACCTTTATATCAATATGATTTAATTCCATTAAATATGAAATAGAAATAAAGGTAGCGTTCATGCGTACGTTCGTCTTACCATCTCCATGAGCGGTGCATTTCATTTCTTTCCTCTAAATGTTATGTAATATTATGAATTAATGCATGTCCTGGATATATATGATATATATGATATCTAAACCATGAATATAATTCTGGATATAATGGATATTTTACCACATGAACGACTTGTAATTATAAGAAGTTTATTTTTGACTCATGTAACAAAGATCGTCAAAACGACTGTTATTAACATAAATAATTACATAGTGTTTATAACATGGTAATAAGTGATATAAAAGGAATAATAAACTTCAAAAAGGTTCTTATGAAATTATAAATTAACTCTATTTTATTATTCCCGAGGCTAAAGAATGGTCGAGTCAAGTCGGACACGAGGTTAGGGAACTTCTTAACCCAATTTATATTCTTTGGGTTAATCTCTTACTTTCAAATTATGTCATGATATTTTTATGTCATATATTGTATTTGTACATTCATTATGTGTACTTATAGTGAATACACATAATAGATCTATTTTATTTAAAAAATTCTCTTTGTAAGGACATCATCTCAAAATCCTTTCATCGAGGAATATTTTATTTTATACTCAACATTCTTTTATACGGTGTATAAACCCCTTGGAATTTTACGTTTATTCAAAAGGAATAATTTTTTATACGAAGCGTTTTACTAAATGAAAAAAGGTAATTTTTTTTTCGTGCATATGCGGAGACAAAGACTTCTCAACCGCCGTGACCATTATTTGAATTTCGGCTTCCTCTATAAGCCATAACTTTTTTTAAATGAAAAATAAATACCACAAATTAATTTTCATTTACATTGGTATTGAAAATGGTTTTGAATGTGTTTTTATTATATCAATGTGTTGTATTGATATCTTGTGATTGAAATTTGGAAATTTTATGTTTCCTTTATGCATGTTTTATGTGATATTATTATGTTATGGTTTATGATATGTTTAAACCTGTTCATATGAGGAATGCATTGGACTTAATAAGTGACGGGTAGAGCCTGATATAACTCCTAGATGCATCAGTAGGTCTCATGAGACAAACTAGTTTCTTGGCACGTGGCCTTGACAAAATATTATTTGTAGTCTTGGCACGAGGCCTTGGATACTTGTTTATTATAGTCTGGCATTATGCATTCCATCATTATGAAAGTGGTTATTGATATTGCATGTGATTATTCGACTAGTAGAATATCCATGTGAATAAGTAAATGGAACTATTTCATTTTATTTTTGCCATATTATGCTGAATTTCAAGTTTAAAATGATTCCGATATAGTTATACATTGCCTTAAATGTTAGTGTTTATTTATGAAAGCTTCCGCTATAATATTATCTTTACTGAGCATCTGATCTAACCCCTTACAATTTTTTAATTTTTTCCAGGATGTGAAGAAGTATATTAGGAATGTCCTATAGGGATAGTATGAGGGGATATGAAGACAATATGTTGTTGTAGTTTTGTTTTACTTTATGATGTAATGTAAGACTTATGAATGTATCTAGTGTTTCCAAGGATACTAAACTATTTGGTCATTCGAGACTTGATCGTTTGTGATCATGCCAATGTTATGCAATAATGCACTGACTCTGTGTAATTTGGGTCATGGTGTTACAATTGGTAAGGTAATTCTTAATTTTTATTCTTTACCATTTGAATATTATAAACCATTTTTATTTATTTATATAAACCATTGTTCCTCTATTTGGAACAATATTTTCCTAATTAGTTATCATATAAACTTATCCCCTACAATCACAACTCATGTTAGAATATTAAAAACACATTTTTATATAATTATGTAAAATTTTTATTTCAATATAAATTATAAATTTCATATTTTTTATTTAATTATGTATACAATCATTTCAAATATATGCTGCTATCTTACAATCATATCATTAAATACTAGAAGATTCTATCTTATAATTATTATCCTTATAAATTTTCCCATATCAATAGTGAAAATAATTCTATCCCATGATTTTAGTAATCCTTATTGAAACATTACATAACTAATTTCTATTCAGTTATTTTGAATTTGTTTTTTAATTAACAGTCAATATAATTTTCATTGATGATATTATAACATTCTCAGAATACATAACATTAGAAGGAATAGAAGTTGATGTGGTAAAAAATAAAAAACTATCCTTAATATTCAGATTTTCAAAATCACTTTTCAATCAATATTTATATTTCATTAATGAATCTATAATATCATCTAATTAAATATTAGTAATCCTCCACGAATCATCTAAAAATGTCATTTTTTACACTCATTCATTGGAAATAATCTCTATAATATTTTCAAACAAAATTACATCTATATTATCATTCAATATAAAAGAACATTATTTATTTAAAATAGTCATAAATTATTAATTACATTTTGCTAGTGATTTTCATGGATTGATATCAAAGTCTTGATATTCTACTATCATGATAGTTCATATTGTTTCATTAACATTACAGGTTCTAATGTTAATGAATTTAATTTTTTTCATATTCGATTAGTAGAATCATAAGAATATGTGTTTAAAAATATATAACTTGTTATAGATCATAACAGAGTATTCATTAATATATAATTAAATAGTTGTTATTTTTTTATTGAGGAGTGAGAGATGTATCTTATTATTATGGTATCTTATAATCACTAGTATGCATCACAATGTAATCAACTCAAGTAATAATTAAAAAAATCATCATATCTCTCTAGTAATAAAAATCACATCCATAAAATAAAGGAGGTCAACGATAAATGAAATTTTATAATATTACAACATTTACGGATTCCATATTAAAGACATTATAATCACTTTTTTTATAACTCATTAGTGAAATAAATATATAAGAATGTAGTTTTTAAAAAAAAAAACCATTATTTTATAGAATATATAAAAAATAAATAATTAAAAGTATTATAACATTATATTTTACAAATATATTATTGATCGGATGTGTTTTCTATGTCCTATATGTAGGGATGGGGGTGAATAAATTTTTTAAAAACAAAATATTACTAAATAAAAAACTCATATTTAAAAACTATTGGTCTAAAATATTTTCTTAAATATACGTGTTTTCCAGTAAGATCTGGATAATGTACAATTAAATTATTGTTGATTCTCAGTATCATAATTTCAAATATGATGTAGTTTTTAAGAATTAAATTTATAGAAAAATATTAATAAAAAATAAATGAATAACATAAAATAGATCATGACTATATACAAAATAAAATATCCTATAATATTGATAATTAAATATCTGTTTATAAGAGAATTTACTATTTGACCCTAATAGTTATGGTAGTGAAAAATACTGACTAATGATATCCAACGTTTTAGTACCTACAATAAAAGGTTTGTCCTTTTCAATAAGGAAATACCTTGATACAATGGACTAGTATAAAATCTATATTCCAATCCAATTTCTTCCATCAATCCAATAGATTGGTGTCATATTTTGCTTTCTTGACCATGAAATCCCTCGATATGATGATGGGTGTCAGCTATTTATTTTGATCCCCAGTTTTCCTCGATCTTATGGATCAAAATAACTATATTTATATCCCTAGAATCCATCTATTTGTACCAAAATCTGATCCCTGATCACAAAAAAATTGTTATAAGGAATATAAAATTGTTACAATATTTTTTTTTAAACATCAACTCTCTAAATATTTAGAATGTAATTATAATGATATGTTCACAAAGAGAAGTATTTAAATGACTTGTGTTAGGAATGAATCAGCATCCATAATTTAGAATAAAATAATATTTATGGGTAATCTAGAAACTACCATATTACAGAGATGGTTGTAATAACAACATAGAGTTTTCACATTAACATCTCATAATTATCCAGATCTAGAACATGATTGATTAGAAGACTTTTACTTCATTTATCAAAGGATGTTTAGTATAGCAACATTGAAATACTGTTATGTAGAAGATCCAATAGACATAATTCTAATTTTTCTGATTATAAAATGTATATAGTCTAAATAACGTCACTATTGGTTTTCAATATGATAAAATGAATAAGGACTAGTCAGATTTATTAATTCTAATATCCTTCAGATGATTATAAATTTTCTATTTCCAGTAAACTTGTCACAAGTCAAACAAATGGGAAGAACAATAGTTTATCGATTAATTAAGAACAACAACAATTTTATGGATAAGATTTAATAATAACAGTTTACAATAATTATAAAAATATTATTTCTCTCTTTTTTATAATTTAATGTTTTTACAATTGTTTAAAAAAAATATAAGAAAACATTTTATTAGATAAATATTTTTGAGGAAGAGATTTTCATTTCCAATATCATGGCATGAAAAATAAGAATGTAAAACTTTCTACTCATCCCTATTTTGTATTGATGGTGTTAATAGTGGAGGTGTGATGGTGGCCTTTTATATTTGTTGAACGGGATACCCTTGGTATTTTTCAGAACAATGATTGGGGAACCCATGTTTTTACCCACCAAAAATCTCCAACAATGAAATAAAATTTGATCCCATAAGATAAATGTCAGAATACCACTAGATAATGGGTGTTGAAAAAGATTGGATTTCATTTTGACTTACATTTCATTTATAGCCCTTAAGTAACATCATTTTTACATTAATTATATTAAATAATTTTAAATTTATTCAATAATATATAGTGTTAGAAATTTTGTTAACCGAATTTTGAATTATTGATTATAATGATACAAAGTATGTTATCCATTTTACAAAATTCATATACTATAAGTTAAAATGTTTTAATTTAATATGAATCCTATAGATGTCATGATAAATCATGTTTTTAAATTGAAAATAATCAAATGTTTAATTGGGTTTTACATCTAATCATTGTATAAAATAGATAAAATCTACCTAAAATTGAATAATTGATCTATAATTATCATAGTACAATTTTTAAATATTTTAAAATCTCATTTTGATTAATAAATTATTTAAACTAAAACAAAATTTTCAATTAAAGTCTGATATTCTTTAATATTCATATAAAATGATTCACCTTAGAATAAACAAATAATTACCCAAAGGCTAATTTTGACATTCCAAATTAAAAAATTTGAGTTTATTTTTTGAAATAAAATTTATAAATTGATCACAATATAGTTCTAAAGGACGATCTCAATTGAAAGGAAAGAAAAATCATTTAGAAAATATAACATGTATGGCATAAAATTGGATTTTTTTTTCATATCTTATTCCTATCAAATATATTCGATGAATATAATTTTTTTGTAACATAATATATAAAAATATCATAAATATCATCAAATAATGTAATAAATATAATATATTTGAATTAAACTCATTTGGATCCTTGAAAGATGTTTTTTATAAAATAAATTTATTCTCTTTTCAATTGGGATTTATATTATTTTCCAATAATTATAAATTGAATAATTAAACAATATATTTTCATAATTTTACTCATATTTATATATTTTTATTTATTTATTATAATATAGTTTTCATTTCAAAAAATATTAATAGTAATAGTAAATTGCTGTTAACTTATACTTGGTATTCAATGTAATGATATATATTGAATGAAATTGTTGTATTGTGTAACACAAGATAAAATAAAAGTTCCATGTAACAAAATACAAAACTTTTTTTCTATGTAAGGAAATATAACATGGCATTTTTTGTAAAAAGTTCTATTGAATAATTATTTCTTTTTTTAACATTTTTAGTGTTATATATCTTCTACTACATTAATAAATTATGTCCTCACAAGTTCAATGTTATCTTTTTATTGAAAGAATGGTCACTTGAAAATGTTTTTTATGTATACCCATATAAAAATGGTAAATAAAAATTATTCCTAATAATATTATAAGGTAAGAACAATTTTCATAAGGAATGACACCTAACCATGTTTACAAATAGTTAAAAATTTATAAATATTTAGGAAAATAATAATTAATTATAATAAGTGACTGGGGTTATTATTTATACGATATTTAATTTTAAATGAAGATTTAAGGGACACAAAACCATAAAATTGTGATAATTTAAAAAAACATTGGTTCATAAGAACATAATGTACTTGGATAATATTTTTTATGATACATCACACAATTTTAAGGAATTTTATTTAAATCATGACTAAGAGAATATCGAAATATATGTACATGATTATTAAAAGATAATTTTTTTCTCAAATTCCATTGCAATATAATCCTTTTCTACAAATTTTTAGTATTCATGATGAATTTTCAATGTCTGATGTTGTAAAACCAACATTAAAATTCCATATAACCATAATGATACATCACACAATTTTAAGAAATTTTATTTAAATCATGACTAAGATAATATTGAAATATATGTACATGATTATTAAAAGTTAAATTTTTTCTCTAATTCCACTTCAATATAATCTTTTTCTACAAATTTTTAGTATTCATGATAAATTTTCAATGCCTGATGTTGTAAAACCAACATTAAACTTCCCTATAACAATAAAAGTGATAGTTAAGCTATTCCTTAAGTCTTTAGGAATCAACAAAACCAAAATGGTTACCACATGTTATGATAATTACTATAATGGGTGAAACATCATTTCATATATTAATCAGGAAAAATAAGTAGTAATAACCTATTTTGAAAATAAATAACACAATAATGAATTATCCTAAATATTCATCAATCATTTTCTTTTAATGTTTAAAACCCAACGATTAGAAGGATTTGATCAAATATTATACTACTATTATTAAATGATAAATTATGAAATAAAATAAAATATGATTCCCAAATAAGAATATTAATAACATATGAAAATTATGTAATTACCATAAAATCATTTAGGCAGTTTGTATAAAAACCATAAACATTCATTGATCATGTGTTCGAGCCCTACTAACAAACTAGATTTGAAGGGATGTCAACCAATATATGGGATGTCATATTTTTTCTTTAATATTAAAAATAAATCAACCATAAAAACATATCATGTTTATCCTATCGATTACAAGTAATCATTACAAAGAAAAATTTCTAAAAAAATGTCATCAACTAGTTGAAAAAAAGTTTTAACAGAAAAACCTAAAATGAGCTGTCTCAAACATTGTACTTATAACCACACATATTATTATTGATCTATTATGGTGTCAAAAATACATGACATAACCTCACATAACACCCTAATATATAATATTTTCTAAATATTTGCTTCTATACCAACTATTATAATCGAAAACCCATATAGTAGGATCTAATGATGAAATAAAAAACATCTCATTTATAGATTTTATGCCTAAAATTATGACCTTTTTTCCATTCCTATCATTAATAATAAATACTACATATTGGATAATTGATATTATGAAGGGCCTTTTAGGTTTTGTTTTTATGAAAATTAGTACATATTCATATCATGTTGGACACCCGAAAAACATGTTTATAAAGATGAAAATCCACAATTATTATTCCCATTACTTCTTATTTCAAATTATATCATCCTCATTATCCTTGTGAACGAATTTATAAACATTATTCAATTATCCCAATTATTTATATCCTTGGGAAATTAAAACATAAAATAGTTGGATTATATTCTTAGTAAGGGTAATCATGATAATTAAAAAATAAATTTCATTAATGTGTATTAGAGTTCACAATGGTATGATGACATAATCAATGTGCATTATCAGTTCATAAAATAAACCATAACCATCATAACTGATATACAAAAATGTGAAAAATTGGAGTTATTATTTTAAAAATGAAGTATTGATTAGTCACTGAAAGTGGCTAATATTAATTGTTAATATATTTATATTCATTGTTCCAAAGTCCATAAACATTGTTTTTAGTGCATTACATAAATAGAACTTCATTTCTCATCAAAAATGAAATTCATGTTTAAAATGAGAATTTGGGACCAATCATTCATTTGTTTGTTGACAATATTATATTCCTTTTCTGAATTTAAAATTTTGGTATATGATTTATCACTTTGATTGGAACATTTTATCTTTTAGGTCCGTTGGATGAATCTCAAAGGAAGATGGAGAATTTTGCGCCTGAAGGCAGAAATTAGCTGGAAAAATCATAATGGGCATAAGGCCCATCAATCAAATGTGGTGCCCAGAAACCAAGCCCAATGAAGCTAAACACTATACATTAGAAAGATAAAACTATGAGGATCATTTTATTCAACTGTGTCCAGAGATAATTCTGATGTTTTCATGGTGATAAAGGGATCTGAAATTGAGATTTAAATGGTGGACCAGACATTAATGCACAGAAATCCGTCCTACAATTTCGACCATAACATCCAAACGGCTGAGCCAAAGTTCCTGAAATTTTTAGAGATTATATAAGACACATGGAAGAAGATATGTTTTATTTATGATACCTTCTGATTCGGCCGTATGAAGTGTCAAACGCACACGTCAAAATGGAGGATGAATCTAGCTGGTTTTGTGGTCAACTTTGTAACGTTAATTTCCTTTTGATTCTTCACCCTCCTTTTGACTCTATTAATTGTTGGGAGGTGAATTTATTGTTGGGGGTGGACATAAGGCTCATAATATTCCTATATAAAGAGCTGGTGGTGAAGGGAATAATCATCTAACATTTTTCTTTGAATCCATTTTTTTCTTTCATCCGTTGTATTTCTTTCAATTGTAATTTTCTTCTTTCAATTTGTAATCACAGCATCATGTATTCTCTTGTAAGTTTTTCTTTCACGTTTATTATTTTAATAAAATTTATTCTTCTTCTTATTCACTTTTTATTTTCCTTTTATTCAGACGTTGATACCGTTGAATCATGGTTTGAAATTATTCACACCAACACTTGTTATTTCAATCACACAACGGTGGAGTGTCCATTCTTTTAATAATTTTCTTCTTCTTAAATTCTGGCCCCATAAGTCTACATCTCTCTTCCATTGGTAGAATAGCATCAATGGAGGGCTAAAATTTTATGGTTTGATCCTAGGGAGTAGCAAGGTCATGGATTGAATGTTATTTCATGTACTTAATTTTTAAATCTATTCGTTATTTTAGGATTTCCATTTGATGAGTTACATTATTTCTCATCTTTGCCAACTTTAACGATGACACATTTTGAGTGCTAGTACGATATATTTCATTTGAGTGCTCATTAAAGTCATCCTCAAAGTGAATTAGTGATTGGTCTTGGAATTGTGTAGGGATTAAATTGGTGAATGATTTGGAAGAATTATCTCATTGTTTGGATATGTCTTGAATTAATGACATGAAATTTTCTAAGAAAAGAAATTCATCCAATCCACCCCAAGAAAAACCCTAAGATCAACCCACCATCAATAATTGTTTAGTTCACATCATTTTTTATTATATCTTATTTAAATTATATATTTAGTTCTCCAATTAAAATCTATCTCAATGTTGGACACTTAATAGCCAATCCATCAATACATCATAGCGTCTCAAGGTTACTTCTTCGGTCCATGTGGATTCGATCCATACTTGTACTTCAACAACCGATTTTACCAGTAGGGTAAATTTGGGCGCAACCAAATATTTGCGCCGTTTCCGGGGACCCAAGTATGTACCTTAGACCCAAATCTTCTTTTCTCACCCCAAATTCTCTATTCTCACCCCAATTTCTCTTCTCTTTTCCCCTTTCTATTTCTGTGTGTCCAAAAAAACCCCAAAACTGATTTTCAATCAATTCCAATGGATTATCCTCCAAAATACCCCTTCATAAATCAATGCTGTAATGAATTCGGAAATCAATATTGGGAAACACCTCACATAGGGAATTTTATTGACCAATCCTTAATTGAATACACTACACCAGATGAGATGTACAATCTATGGGATGCTGAATGTTTACAAGATCAATTTCCATTCCTATCATGATTGATTGAAAAGATAAATAATGAGGAAGTTCATGATGTAGAAACATATATCAACCCTAATCCTGAAAAAATTATTGAACCATTGTGTGAACAAATGGATAAAATGAATTCAGAAGTTTCATCTTTCAGATTAGAACTACAAAGCTTTAAGACTTTTGAGGAACCCGTTCCCACTCAAGATGTTCTTTCCTCATCATTGATAGAAGAATATTTTATCCCAAAAACCTCCTATTAATTGAAAAAAGAACTAACCTTTGGATATGGGATAACTGAACAAGATCAAAGAAATGTTTAAGGGTATTTAAATCAGGATGAAATTAATTTTTTGGATTCACAAGGGGAAAATTTGCCTTTATGGATCGAGTGTTCAGAATATTGCTCCAATAACAAGTTTTTAGAATCACCGATCATTGAACCATTGGGAGATATAACGAATATTTTATCTATACCCAATCATGAAATTCAAATGGAAAATTTTGTGGATGAATCATATTTTCAAAAGGAACCAATTCTTTCAAATGTTTTTAAAGAAGAAACAATTTTTGATTCAAATTATCATTCTTCTTTAGGAAAATTCAATCAAACTGTACTCGATGTTTTAATACTTCCTTCCCTACTCAATAATCCATCTATTTATGATAACCAAGACCATTAAATTATCATCACTATTCATCAAGAATCTCACCATGTAGGAATTAACCTTGAAATCATAGGAAATAATCCAGATAAAACACGATCAACCATTTTAGATATTCCTTGGATTTTTCCAATCATTGTAGAAAATAGGATTTCATACGAATAAAAT
Source organism: Viscum album (assembly GCA_963277665.1). Classification (NCBI taxonomy): domain Eukaryota; kingdom Viridiplantae; phylum Streptophyta; class Magnoliopsida; order Santalales; family Viscaceae; genus Viscum; species Viscum album. The sequence goes on along the minus strand of OY728142.1, from coordinate 1,424,283,524 downwards.
TTCAAAAAAACAATCAATCTCAATCTTGTTGAAGTGGAGAATGATGGGTTAATTAAAATTTTGAATGTTGGAATTGGATAAGTTTGGGGGTACAAGTCGAGCTAACGACGTTAAACAAAAGCACTGAATGGGAGGAAACTCATGGTTTTCTTGTTTCCAATCATTTTGAATCATTTTATTTTTCATATAATAAATTACCATATGCTATTGAAATGTTCTTCTTTTATGAGTAAGGATGGGTATGAAAGGGGAGCGCCATATTCATCTGTGTCACGTGGTGTGATCTATGAGTAATACCTTACCCAGAAAATATAAAGAAGACAATGTATCATTAGTTTATTTTGTTTTGTTTTATTTTTTTTATAGGTAAAAAAAATAAGGACATGTTGAAATCCATAAGGAAAATCCATTCACCACAATCCAAGCCGATGAGACTGAAATCCAGGATTGAAGGGAGACTATGGAATGCGCTATGATCATCAAACACCAGGTGACTTCATTCCATGATTTTCATTTTAAATTTCTTCATTGAACTCCTCTCCTACCCCCTTCTAACTTTTCTTTTCTTTTAACACTGGGGACAGTGTTATTCTAAGTTGGGGGGGGGGATAAAAAATGATTTTTTGTGAATAAAAACATGCACGAAAATAAAAATTCAATTAACCTTGAACATGATAACAAACATTGAAAAATCTAAAATTGGATATCAAATAAATTTTTCATGCCTTTATTCTGATTTTAATGCAATTTTAAGTTCATGAGCATTGTTTTTGGAAAGTGCAGTTGTCCGATGTGATTTTTCAAAGTTTATATTGTCATCCTCTCAATAAAAATGTCACAATGCACGTCTTCTGGATTGTGGGGGTAAATTTGAGTTCTTGGGTCCCTTTCTTTATAGCATAGGGTTCTAGGGTCACTTTTAGTTTAATTTGAGTATCAAAAAAAACCAAAAAAAAAAACAAAAAAAACCAAAAAAATTGATGACCACATAGAGAAATGTTTTTTCCAAATGCGTGGCATCCGACACTTGTGGATCGTGACTCCATAGTTGTCTTTCCCAGAGTTAGGCTTTATATCTCTATTTTAGAGCATGAAATTGACAATATGTGTGGCATCCGACACTTGGGGATCGTGACTCCATAGTTGTCTTGCCCAGAGTTAGTCTTTTCATATCTATTGTGGTTAAAAAAAGGATACCTATCTTATGGTTTAATGTTATTCCCACCCATTGCTTCCATTTTTTTCCCCTTGAACAATAAAATGGGCCCCATATCTTTTATGATTCACGACACTTTATCATGCTTAATTGGAATTGGATGAAATGTGGCGATGAATTTGAACAAAGGAATGGTCTTAGGCTTGGATATGCTCATGGACATAGCTCTTTTTAATGATTTTGATGGGTGTTCATAATTTTTTTGATATTAGATATTTGGGTGAGCAATGTGTATTAAAATGTTTTTGGAAAAGGGGATTTAATTTCATATTTGTAATTTATTTTGCTCGGGACTAGCAAAACTCAAGTTTGGGGGTGTGATTAGTCACTGAAAGTGGCTAATATTAATTTTGAATATCCTTATATTCATTTTTCCAAATTCCATAAACATTGTTTTTAGTGCATTACATAAATAGAACTTCATTTCTCATAAAAAATGAAATTCATGTTTAAAATGCGAATTTGGGCCCAATCATTCATTTGTTTGTTTACATTATTATATTCATTTTCTGAATTTCAAATTTTGGGATATGATTTATCACATTGTTTGGAACATTTTATCTTTTAGGTCCGATGGATGAATTCTAAAGGAAGATGGTGAATTTTGCGCCTGAAGGCAGAAATTTGCTGGAAAATGCATAATGGGACTAAGGCCCATCAAACAAATGTGGGGCCCAGAAACCAAGACCAATGATACTCAAAATTATTCAGTAGAAAGGTAAAAATATGAGGATCATTTTATTCAACTGTTTCCGGAGCTAATTCTGATGTTTTCATGATGATAAAGGGATCTGAAGTTGAGATTTAAATGGTGGACCCGACATTAATGCACAGAAATCCGTCCCACAATTTCGACCATAAAATCCAAACGGCTGAGCCAAATTTCCTGAAATTTTGAGAGATTCTATAAGACACATGGAAAAAGATATGTTCTATTTATGACACCTTCTGATTCGGCCGTATGAAGTGTCAAACGCACACGTTAAAATGGAGGATGAATCTGGCTGGCTTTGGGGTCAACTTTGTAACGTTAATTTCCTTTTGATTCTTCACCCTCCTTTTGACTTTCTTAATTGTTGGGGGGTGAATTTATTGTTGGGGGTGGACATAAGGTTCCTAATATTCCTATATAAGGAGCTGGTGGTGAAGGGAATAATCATCTAACATTTTTCATTGAATCCATGTTTTTCTTTCATCCTTTGTATTTCTTTCAATTGTAATTTCTTGCTTTCAATTTGTAATCGCATCGTCAAGTTTTCTCATGTAAGTTTTTCTTTCACGTTTATTATTTTAATAAAATTTCTTCTTCTTCTTCTTCACTTTTTATTTTCCTTTTCTTCACATTTTGATACCTTTGAAGCATGGTTTGAAATTATTTACACCAACACTTGTGATTTCAATCACACAATGGTGGAGTGTTCGTTCTTTTAATAATATTCTTCTTCTTAAATTTCGTCCCCATAAGTCTACATCTCTCTTCCATTGGTAGAATAGCATCAATGGAGGGATAAAATTTTATGGTTTGATCCAAGGGAGTAGCAAGGTCATGGATTGAATGTTATTTCATTTACTTAATATTTAAATCTATTCGTTATTTTAGGATTTCCATTTGATGAGTTAGATTCTTTCTCATCTTTGCCAACTTTAACGATGACACATTTTGAGTGCTAGTATGATCTATTTCCTTTGAGTTCTCATTAAAGTGATCCTCAAAGTGAATTAGTGATTGGCCTTGGAATTGTGTAGGGATTAAATTGGTGAATGATTTGGAAGAATTATCTCATTTTTTGGATATGTCTTGAATTAATGACATGAAATTTTCTAAGAAAAGAAATTCATCCAATCCACCCCAAGAAAAACCCTAAGATCAACCCACCATCAATAAATTTTTAGTTCACATCATTTTTTATAGTATCTTATTTAAATTATATCTTTAGTTCTACAATTAAAATCTACCTCAATGTTGGACACTTCATAGCCAATCCATCAATAAATCATAGTGTCTCAATGTTACTTCTTTGGTCCATGTGGATTCAATCCCTACTTGTAATTCAACGACCACTTTTACCAGTAGGGTAAATTTGGGCGCAACCAAGTATCTATAAGAATAAATAATCACAAGCTATCAATAGTCCACAAAGAAAGTATTATTAACACAAAAATAATTCATATTGGTATCATTCACCATCTTCTCATATAACCCTTATGAAATCATTACATAAGTATTTTTAATTAGAAGTACCACAAAAACGACATCCAATATACATCTCTGGAAAACATAATCACTAGTCAATGCATTTAATCTCTATAAGAGTGTACCAATAATAAAAGATATAATGAGATCTTCTAATTCTATCTTTGTGAACCCATCATTTATAATGTCCAAGAACCGAAAAATGAATAATACCCATAGATAATTCTTTTCATCTTCACCAACTGAACAAACAATTATTCCATTCCAAAAATATTTTTAACATCCCATCCCATGTGACACATATCGTTCCATTAGTAGTTCTGTTATATTACCTCACGCATGCATTCACATACGCCCAAGGCTTCCAACTAACATCTAGGGTCCAATAGATTTAGTACGGTAATATTAAACCCTATATATCAATATATAAAAATATAGTTAATAAATAACCAATAACTATATTACAATAACCATTAAACATAATATCTGCATACAAAAAACTTTCCAGTATGACAGGATTAATAGAAAAAAAGATAATATCGAAACGAAAATAGTAGATATCTCATTTCATATAAGTTTTCAGAGTCAAAGGAGAAAACATGATAAATACACAATGTCAAATACTAAGACGGTCCTAAAATCATGTTTTATTCAATAATCCAAGTTATATTCTAACTCAACCATCTTCAATTGGGATATTTCTATTAGTCTATCATATAAATACAAATTCTATTATAGTACCGATTTAGAATCCTGATTCATTAGTTGGTATAACTCACAAGGGCACCCCCAATTATGTATAAAACAATATCCAATATATAAAAGTATATGTAGTTTTAAAAATAATAATGTCCAATACAAAATGTAACTGTATTTAACATTTTTTATTCTTTAATTACTCATATATATTTCACATGTTCATGATGAAATCTAAAACATAAATACATGTTTTGGCCCATGCCAAAATCTGAAAAATTCACATAAGGAACCATAATTCATTATACCATTGGAATTCATCATTCATTTAAATACAATTTCCATTCAAAAAAACTTTTCAAACAGTCCAACTCTAATATCATGGGCCCAAAAATCCTGTCTAGTTCCCAATCAAGATTTTCAGCATCAAACGGTTTCCTACACTTGATGCATATTTGTAGCATCAATACATTTATTATTAAAAATGTTAACATGAACACATATTGGCCTAGAATGTGATTTCTATTAACTTTAGATAAATTGTAGCATAAATCAATGTCCCACAGACCATTTATCAATTAATAATTAATATATCACATATATCACATTCTTGATGGATAATCAGAACTATACTTTTTATAAAAAAATTTCAATATGGTACACCATTTCAAATTACCATATTAATAATGATTCATAATCTAAATAACATTGAATAATACGAAAAATTCCCCATTAATAAAATTATCACCATCATTTCATAATATCCATTAACCTTTCATGGTAAATCTATCCTACACATTAATTATGTTTTTCAATCAATCCCATAATACCATTAATTAACAAATTCAAATATCACAACATTCCCCAATTTCATAATCACATTATTCCACGAATTCAATAAACATATTAATTATCTAACTAATTAATTATTTCATTTCATGACTAAATGGATAAATGTAGTATTTTAAATTCCACAATTACAAACACATAACAATTATTCAGGACTATGGTAATTCTCATTTATATCAACTTCCTCATGTATGTTCATGAATGTTCGACAATAATAAAATCTAAAAAAAATAAGGATGACCTGTATCACCATAGTGTGGATTGTTTATGGCCAAAACCTTCAAATAAGATCTAATAATAAATTAACCCTTAAAACCAATATCTAAACCATCACCAAAAGAGTATTTATAATATATCATGATAATGAAAGAGATAAATAAGGGAGTGATAACCAACTGGGGAGATGGAAAATACCAATATGGATATGATCATTCAAAAAATACCATCCAATCATCAAGAAAATGGTTGAAGGATCCTTAGGACAATCTTACGAGGTTCAATTTTTTTCCGAATAGGATTAGTTCTAAGATAGGGTATTTAAGTGTAACGACTATGGGATTAAGATTTTAAAATAAATTAATGTATATTTAAAATGAATTAGAACTATTTCATTGGATGGCGTTCATAGTTTTCCATATTATTCCCCTTAGTCAATCTCCTCATCTTAGGGGTGCATAGTTTTCATTAAGATGAAAAATAGGTTCAAAACACATATGAGGAAAATGAAATTACTCATATCATGGATTGAACTATTCTTTTGGGGGTAGGAGCATTTTTATTGAAAACAATCACACACCATGAAATTACATTATTTCTTCCAATATTTCCAAATTTCGCCTAAAACACCCCAAAACAAAAACACACTAATCATATACCAAAATAATGGTAAAAAATTACATAAAAATATTCTTGAGAAATATATATAAATTATTGGGATATTATATTCTACACACATTATAATATACCATCCTTAATTTTTAATCCCATGAATCTATAATATTTTTAAGTAATAATATCGCTCCACTAAGTTAACATATCCATTTCTCTCTACCATTTTTAATCCCAAAAATATTGTTGTGATTCCACAATACTCAAACTATCAACTCAATTGTTCAATACAACACATTCTCATAATGATATGTAATACAGATAATTTACACATGAAAGGACTCATCCTATTCTGTATCAACATCATAACCTTCAATCAAATTAGATGGTTTGGGGTAATACTCACCATGATGTGATACTTGAAAAAAAACATGCATAACATCACACCTTTGTGGATATTCTAATAAATATTCCATTGACATGATTATCTCCACAAACATGAGGGGTCCAAAAAACATGTTTTTCATCATTCCCTTACTCTAAATCCTATAGTGACCCCATATAGGAAACATCTGATGGATCACACAATAACCCACTATAATATCAAGGGGTCCTCAACAACAATTATCATATTTATTCATTATAATATCATATATAGACATAAATATCCAATCCAGGTTATTCTTATCTATTATCTCTTATTTGAGACTCATTTTTAACAATTTTGAATCACATGTGTCCATCTAATATTGAGGTGATTTAAATGGCCTACTATAAAGATAACTACATTGTGAAATATAATGTTTTTCTAGAAAAATATTATTATGTGGGAACTCAATGAGTGATAGGTAATTATCCATAAATAGTATAGTGTTTAGAGTTAACACACAAATAATTTCATCCAAAACCTATATAGTATAATCTAATTGAATATTTTCCATTAGGGGGAAATTCATTCTCAAATTTTCCAATGTACTATAAAACCTCTATAATTGATTACAGAATCATGATGTAAAAAAAAGTCAAGATATGAAACTATAATCCAGAGAACCCCATGAAGACATATTATCTACTAAACATAATAGTCTCATAATGGACTATTGATAATGTATCCTATATATGAAATAAATATTCTAATTTCCTCAATAGAAACAAAATTACATAAATAGAGTTATTATTTTAGGGATTCATTAGGATACCGACCACAAAATCCATTGTATTGTCATTGAACTTCAATTTTGGAATTGTAAATGTTATAGTATGACACAAGATAGTTGATGATCAACCTAAACCTATTGATATGTGAAGTATTGAATTAAAATTAATCCAATAAGATTTAACATGTATAGACACAAATAATGTTGATGTATGACATGGTAAATTTTGGTCAAACCAGGATGCACTTCCCACATTGAGGAATAAAACTCATGCGTCATCTCCCCCTGCATACTCATTTTCAGAAAAAAAATGTCATTTAAATATATGATATAATCATAATACATGTATAAAAATAAACATGGAACCCCACAATAAATTCCTTACCTCAAAGAAAAATATTAATGATACTCATACTTCTTCTCTGTAATCTAGATCAGATGTATATGCTAAACTAATATTGATGTAAGGGTCATTTCATTATATTAATCATAAAAATTATGCATATTTTCTAATATATTAATCATCGTCCACATAAATCTATACTCCTAAACATATTGATTATTTTTTACTTCTTAATGAATCAATTACATTGTTTCCCTTTCCTGATATATATTAGAACTCAAAAACTAATAACTAAAAATTATCAACCCATATCTAATGTCAGAGATTCAAATATCATTAAAAAAATATATGTTAACATCAAATTATTTGTATACATAATATTTGTGCACAAAAAATAATTCCATTGACACATCAAATGACAAACCTAATTCATTATCTTGAGGTCAGGAATATGTTGGTTTCATTAATGTGGTCTCAACTGCCATAACTAATGCAGTAAAAATTGATCTACTATCATCAAAGCATCTCCAATTCCAATCTAAAACACTTTATAAACCAATGTGTAGTCCTCAAAAAACTCAGGTAAGATCATGATCAATTTGGTGTTCAAGTGTGTCTATAACTCATGGAATGTCTTATCATTTTCTCTAGACCATTCAAAATTAAATCCATATTGGTCGTGTCTGATTGTGGTGAATCTTATTGGGAAAAGTACTAGATTTTAATTTGATAAAAGCTTGATAATCCCAATAATGTTAGCGATATCAATTACATTCTTGGGTTGATCCAATGAAAAAAATTCATATTCCTTCTCTCGGTCCTCTAAGACACCTGCCGCCAAGATGATGTGACCAATGAAATGTACCTGATCATTCCAAAATTTACTAAATGATAAATTGTTGTGTAGCTGATGTAAGCTTAGTTAAAATAATGGAATATCATGATGATGGGAATGATCATAATGGGTATTTGTGTACACCAATATTTCATTAAAAACTGTAATAAATAGATACAAATACGGATGGAATATTATGTTGATAAAATCCATAATCATTAATGGATAATTATTCAAACAATATTTCTTCACAAAAAATAAATAATGTACATAATTTATTCTGAATTTTTTCAATTGGATATCATGATATCACCTCTCAGCTGATGATACGGCAATCTGAAGACAATCATGTAGAAAACACATGATCCTCTCAAATATACAACGAGATCGTTGATACATGGAAGAAAATTATGGTTCGTCACTGTCATCTTAATAAAATTAATGTTATCAACACAAAAGTAGTAGGTTATATCCAAATTGTTATAAATAAATTCCATAGAACCCCATGGAGGTGTATTCTAATGGATGAATCCCTTTTCCGTCAACTCTTCCAGCTAATACATAAGTTATTGATTCTCTTTTGGGGAAATTATGTAGGTTTAATAGAAACCGAATGAGCATGATCTATGAGCTCTATCATTAAATATAAATCTCCATCATGTGGAATCCCTGATAATTTTACAATAATATCATCCTTGATCTGAACTATTGTTGTTGTAAAATATCGTTCCTCAAAACCATGCCATCCGGAAAAATACTTGCGACCTACGGGATTATATACACCAGTTGTGGATGAATAAGCCATATATGGAACTCCATGACATACCACTCTCCACGACAAATATATTATTCATCCAAATGATACATAAAGCCCACTCTTTGTAAATAAAAACATATATGGAAAAAGTATGATATGAAAAATTCATACCCAATATCATGTAAAAAATCAATCATGTTATGTATGTAACGATCCCTACAAAAAAAAAATAAACCTCGAAATTTAGAGAGAACTAATTTCCTAAATAGATGTATCTCATCCAAACCCAATATATTTTATTGATCTTCACACCCCCATTTAAATATTAAACACTCAGACTCAACCATTTCCCAATTTGTGATTATATGAATTAATGAGATGCAGTTATATCCAATAATGAACAACCAGGTGTATAAGATATCATAATTGTACTTAAAAATGTTGATGGTACAAGATCTCTAACAAAAATTGCATAGAGATATATAAAAAACTATATTTTCCCTCTTACCTATATTGTTGTATGATCCCATTTAGAAGCTTCACTCTGTATATACAGGTGGTCCTTCCCCAATGTACAATGTTTTCTTTATTGACCCCCTTGGAAAACAAGACTCTATAATATAAATACATTTGGCATAAAAGCCCCCATTATATAACATGGATTATTCATATATCCTTCCTCACTACCGACATGTTAGGGGTTCATGAAGAACTATTGTAGATCTTACATCAATCCATATGCACAATAATTTGCAGATTGTTGGGGGAACATACTAAAAATGTGACTCGACCTATCACATTGTTGGAGGACCACTTGATTAATGTATTACATTAATATTCATTATAGAAACATATTCTAATTACAATCAATGTAGTTGATATTTTAAATGATACATTTGTTACTTTCATATGATGTACATCTTGGTTATCTAGAAGAAAATAGAAATCCTCAAATTGATTTCACATTTAGGATCACCATATATATTACATTCTATTGCACCACTTTTAAAAACTCTATAATGTAAATAAGATCACATGCGATATAATATCACATCTAAGCCCACCCAGAAACTATTTCACAGTAGTCCCCTTATCTCATTTACACATTGATAAAATTTCCTACAAATTATTAAAGTATTCATCATAGTATACCATAGACATACTTCCCAAAAAAAACCTCACGCTCTTATCTTCCCGCATCTTCTTGAAAATTTATGGGTAACAATTCTCTAGGAACCTCTTTAGAAATATTTTACTCTATATTATATATATTTATACCCTATTTCGGTATGTTACACAACACATCACTTGAACATGTCAAATTACCAACCATATTTAATCTATTATTATTGGAGTATATATGTTGTCAAGAATATTCGAGACATAATCATTCTAAAACTCTACTTCCTCAGGACTACCCACTCCACTGATTATCAAAGGGCGATACAACTGGAACTCCAATGATAGGTCACACATACTATTCTCAACCATCTATGTGTCTCATTAAATTAACCACATAAATAGAGAAAATTTTCATGAATAATCATTGAAATATCCTCACCCTTAAACATGAGAGCATCAAGTTCCACTACGTGTGGCATATTTCCTGCAACATCTTCTTTCCAACCTATCAATAGTATTCAATGTGAAGGTGCATCTCTAAATTTCCAAACACACAAATAAAGATACATAAAACATCATTTTTAGATTTTATCTATGGGTATTCTTGTAAATCCATAACATTCCATCCCCCATACACCAAATACCTGGTCAAAACTGATGCACTATCACTACCCCAATCCATACTTTATAAATGCGATGGTTATCTAAGTGTAAAACATTCTAATTTAATAAAAATACACATTAAAAAACAATTATGAATTTAATTTATCATATTTAGTATCAATTATAATTTTAAACTATAATTTGGTTTCCATTAATTTTTTTGTTGAACATGTAAAAGTTTAATTTACATTTATACAACTCTCTCATTACATTATTTCCACTGAATTCCTAAAAATGATGTATGTCCCCATAATTCCTGATTTCCTAGAATGATGTTTGTATACTAATCCATCATGCCGTGTTTAGGAATGAATTAATTATATGAAAATAATAAAATCACACACCAAGTGTGTCTCTAATTGTTAAATAACATTCAACTATAAAAAATCATCAATAACTACATTCCCATCATGAGTACTTGGTTTTTAACCCATACATGTATCATATACTCACATGAACAAGATCATAGAAGTGGCATGAATAATTATAATCTCAGATCAAACATTCCAATAAGTAACAAAAAATTGGGAAGTCACCTCTGATACAACATTTTAATTTACCATCCTAGGTGCCACACATCAGTGAATCAAGTTGGTTGGTCACATGAACTTATGTGAACCTCTATTTAATATAGAGGCCACTGACTAGAATAAAGAGTTTATGAAATGTATCATGTAGATATTATACAATTTTTATTTGTGTATAACACTATATGATATAAATAAAGAATTTTTGAATAATAATAACCATTAAAAAGAATCATTAAATAACCAAAAAATATGAGTATCACATGATGATCATGAATAAGGAAAAAATAACAAAATTAATACGGTAGATATTTCATTCTATATATGTTTCCAATGTCAAATGTAAAAAAGTAAATATATTTTATTAAAACCCATGAAGGTCCCAACATTAGATCTGGTTCCCTCATGAATCCTTCCTCTTAACTCAACAACCTATCATAGGGATAAAACTATTATCCTCTATAAATGATGTCTAATATGGTACCCATCAGGAAGCATTAGTAGGTCAAGATTCAATCTTATTATGCTATCATTAATAATGTCTAAAATAATATCCATTTTATAATGGTGTATTTGGTTTTATAACGAATAGAGTATAAAAATAATAATGATTTCTCAAATTTTATTACTCTTAAATTAACCACATAAATTTTCCATGTTCATGATTACACATGAACCATTAATACACATTTCTCCCAATTCATATGTTCAAACCATATGACATAGAAAATGACAATTCATTATGTCATATGTTTTTTTATTCATTTTAATCTAGTTTCATTTAATGGATTAATGATATTATAGTCTAATAATAATATAATGGTCCTAGAACATCATGTCTAGTACTCCATGGGTATTTAGATAATTATTCACAATCCCACACACCATGTGTATTTGGAGAATTAGTATTTTCCCAATAAAATAATTTTCACATGAATGAATTTGGGCCTAAATGCTTATATCTAGAATCCTATGGGAATTTATAGAATAATTTCATATCCAACACCCTAATTATTATAGAATCACAAATATTTCACATTATTATTGATTTATCATAATTTTTCTCTCTTATAAAACATTTATAAAATCATAGAACTTTTTAATTTATCACAACAATAATGCTTATTCATTTAAATAACATGGAATAATATAAACAATTCACCAATAACAAATATATCTAAATTTAATCATAAAAAAAATTAATCCTTCAAGGTTATTCCAATAAAACATATATTTTTTATTTTAAAACATTATAATAAACCATTTAATTAACCTATTCTATAATCATGACTTTCATTAATTTTATAATCACATTATTCGGACAATTTCCTAAGAAAAATAATTAATTATCAAATTAATTAATAAAAATCAAGATTTAGTATAAAAACATGTGAATTGATATTACATAATTATATAAACACAATTATACATCACTGATATGTTCATTGAAAACCTAAACTACCTACCTAAATGACTTTGATGAATGTTTATCATACTAGAAATCCATAAATTGAAGCTGATAAGGAATGAATCCAAAAACATGGAAGAACTATGACTGATTCTTTGATACAAAACCAAAAGCAATCAGATCCCTAATATCCAACATTCAATCCATCACTAACATATGATAAATCATTTCTCAATATGTTTAGTGTGATACAAAATTTATATATAACCAAACATGGAACAAAACACATACCAACAGAGTGAAAATCCAACAAATAGAACATTGATTCATCAATAACATGGTTCTAGGATCCCTGGATCCTTCCTAGGACCTTAAAATTTTAGATAAATTGTTTTAGTGTGGAAATTATTTGCTTATGTATAATAAATAATATTTTCAGAATGTTATAATATATTCTAGGATAATTAAAAACACTCGTGTATGGTGTCATCTTCCCCAGAGGAAAATTTTCCAATTCATGCAACATAATCATGCACCTCATAACAGGGATACATGGTTTCTTTTCTGGTTTCACATGGTTTAACATACCATAAAACTACCGTGAAATTACCCTACATGTGGTATTACATGATTTTTTTGTTTAGGTGCATGGTTTGGGATGATAGTCTACTAACTATCCACTTTTCCTATTTATAAAAAAATTATCAATGTTCACATGTACCACCCCAAAAAAACCCACTATATATATTCCATTATAAAAGTAAAATATTACATGTAAACGATAATGATGCATCAATATAAAATTTCACGAGCAAACTATTATTGAATAGTATAAAATAAATGAGTTCATTAACAATATATTAAAAACATTTTTATCTCATTGAAAATAAACTAGTTTAATGAAAATATATTTGATACACAATTATACAATTGAAACGAAAAAATAACATATCAAACATTTCGAAAAAATATTAACCTTTGGAAAAGTAAATGATTCCATAATTTTCTCTTTGTAATATAGGTAACCTATGAAATTTAAATTAGTTCCATAAAAAACACTTAAAAATAGTCTTCATCCATGAAATGATATAATGAACATGGGATAATTTCAAAAATATAACCATTTTTTAAGATGTTAAGAAAAATTAATTTTTTAAATGTATTTAAATAACATTACAATAATATTACAATATTTTTTTAGAAAAAACTTTTTTGATTTGGATTTTTTTAAAACATAAAACATTTTGAGAATCTGTTTTATTTAATAATAACATTGAATATTTTTAAATGAATTTTATAAAATAATTTAAACACTTATGGAGAAAAATATGTTTTCTATGTGAAAATCATTTTTAAGATAATTTTTAAATAATAATTAGAAAACATTGGTTTGGATGAAAAATAATTTTTGTCCAAATATAATATTCTTCATAAAAACTTTATTTTCAAATCGTGAGTACATAATGAGAGGGAAATAAAGGAAAACATGTAGTCTGAGGAAATAAATATATTATATTAAAAATTACTAATAAATATTTGTATTTATATCATAATATTTAACAATATGAAACCAAATCATAATCAGACTTGATTAATGATATGATAAAAAATGCAATGCAAACAAAAATTCTAACACAGAATCATAATAGACAAGAAATAATAAAATTAATTGAAACACATAATATCTTGAAAATCAGTATAATCATTATATAAAATTTCATGATGGCCTTATATAATCCTCATAAATGAATATTGGTGTATAACGAATCTAAAATCACAGAGAATAAAAAATTGAGACCAAAATACCTTATTGCTTTGGTAAGATTAAAACTGTAAATCTCATAAAATAGAGATCAAAAATTTGATATTAAAATATAATAAATTTAATTATAAGAATAATAAAATAAATTCTTGGATATTTTATGAATCATGAAATAAATATAAGTGGTGAATATGGCGTGTATCTTAATTAAATAAATGGAATATGAAAAAACCCTTTACACTGGGTCCATTTCATCACGCTTGTTCATTAACATTATTAATAAAAAATGTGTGATTATGATAATTAATTTATAACCATTAAATTTATTATTATTAATTATATTTCACATTTTATTTTTTTATATTCAATTACTTAATCAATTTGGATTATGTGGTATATTTTGACCAAATTTTTCTTATGGTTAAAAAATGACATTGGAAGTTTTACTGTAGTCTAAGTGGTCATTGATTAAACATATATAAAATAATAATAATTAAATAATTATCCTATTTTTAAAATTATTATCATTTCAAACTTTATCTCCCTAACCCTAGGTTCCCAAGGTCGGTGCATTATTTTAATACATTGGCATGATTATAAGGAATCACGTCTAGAAGAATAGATCCATTTAGCAGTCGTGTAAAACTGTTTATATATATGAATGTTACATTAAAATTTTTAAAATAAAACAAAACATAAATAATCTGTTGATAACTCCATTATTAACCTAGAATAACCTTTCCTATCAATCTTAACACCCTTTATCGCATCCTGGGAAAAATAAAACATATGAAAGGTGTGAGCTGAGATGCTTAGTTAGGATTACTATAAGGACCCAACATTAAAAATTATATAATCTGATGTTAAGTTATGAATTCTCAATGGAGATAAATCTAGGTTTAGAGTTTTAGATAGTTATTCCATATCTATTAAAATTCATATCAAAAATTATAAAGTAGAAAATTATATTGAGCATCAATTTTTTCATAAAATATAAACTCTAAAAATATAACATGTATACTTCCATGTTTTAGATAGCATAACATATCTCTGATCCCATCCTTAACCCTATTCATCATAATTTCACGTGAATAACATTTCAAAACATGGGGTTTGTATAAAAATATCATTAAGGGTTATAAAATAAGTTAAATATACATAAACCCTTCAATTAATTCAAATAAATGATACCACACTTTTCAATCATAACATACCTTCTGAAATCATAAAATTTCTGAATAACACATAGATATCATAAATCATAAAGGTATCTTATGGAATCCATATAATACATATATTATAGCTATCATAGCTACATTGGGAGTTATGTTATAATATGCATCATAGTATATTCCATAAATCTATTAGGATAAACATTAACATCTACCTCTATCATGTTACCCAATGCATTAGAGAGCTATATCAGGCTCACCCCTAGGTTTATCATTGAACCACCCATATATGTAAATAATTCACAAAAACCATAACATAATCATAACAAATGAAACCAATATAAAGGAAATATAACATTTTCTATTTACATTCACAATATAACATTTCAAGATATTGACATAATCAATGATTTACCAAACCATTTTCAAAACCATTTAAAAATATAATAAAGATATCTTTTAATCAAATTACCACATACCATTTAATTATTTTGAAAGAAATTTTAATTTCAAATCATTCATGTACATATAAATAAGTCTATAATTCCATTTTTAAATCATGGACATTAATGAGAAAGATTACGAAGAATAAATCTTTAAAACATATAAAAAGATATTTTAGTTAAAGCTTTCTTAACCAAATGAGAGATGCATGAATTCAAACAATTGATGAATAACATTAATAAAAACATATAATATCATGAGGATAAAGATATTTAAGATATAATAAGACAAATTTCATTATATAATACATATAAAATTGAATTTGTGTATAACAATAAATAATTCTCAATGGAATGTAAATTGAAACCAAGTCCCTTGAAAATCATATCTGTAGATCAAGGACAAATCAATGACATATTTATGCGTGAAACATATGAATACTCCCAATATTAGTTTATATTAATTGTAAAATAATAATAGTTCATTCACACATATTCATATCACAATAAAATCAAGAATTATATGTTTAACCTATAGAATTGAAATTCGGACAATAATTTTTCTTTCAGAAATTTGATACCCTAAAGGTGTCACATTAAAAAAATAATAAAATGAGTGCATGAGAGTGGAATGGGTATATCATCAAATAGAAATAATATTTAAAGGAATAAATATATATAATAACATATCCCAAAATAAGAAAATTGAAATTTAATATACATAAAATAAGTGTTTAACTAAAAGAGTATAGTGAATGGTTCCCTTACCGATTTGGTAACTTACAAAACACAATCCTCATGAAAGAAAAATCATAAAATGAAAATGTAAATGACCATAATTTAAATTTCATTAATCAAATAATACAATCATGGGAATTAAATCAACCACAACAAAGTAAATAGTTGAAAATATATCATGAATCTCACGGGAATAAAAATTGAGATGAAAACCCCTTAATACATTTTAATCAATCAAGTCATAAGAAAGAAAGTTAATAACAACCAAATGAACCATTTAATTCCTTTAATATAAATTTAATAATTATAATAAATATATAATTAATGTATACTATACACAATATGCAATAAATAAGTAGTGAACAATGGAAATCCCATAGAAATAAAAGTGAAATAAAAAACCCCTTACCTCATTTCTGACATGACCCCTTCGTTCTTTAATCTCCTTATTAATAAAATAAAGAAAATTTATACTTTTATAATAAATTTTTTCATTTTTATTATTTATTTTATATCACTTTTTAACATGTTATAAACATTATTCAATCATTTAACATAATAATGGGTTTTTTCCAATATTTGGTACTTGAGTCAAAAATGAACTTGTTATAATTACAAAATGTCCTTGTGGTCAAAATTTTATTATCTCTAAAATCATATTAATAATTTAATTATCTTATATATCATATATATCCAGTATATATATATATATATATTTATAATTAGTACATTTTATTTGGATATAATAAATGAAATTCACCGTTCATGGAGACGGTAAGTCGTACATATGCATCAACACTCTTTTAATTTCTATTTTGTATTTAATGGAATGAAAACATAATAATACCAAGATATATTATAATTAATGTATAATATCGTATGATATATATGTTAAATAATTTTTAAAACAAAACCCTTTATATTTTTCATGTATGTCATGAATGAGTCATATCACCTTGAGGGAGCGATAGTCTGCACTTCCTCTAATGAAATTATTGTGTTTACAAATATTTTATAGAATAAAGGTATGTTCGTAAATAAAAATTATTGAAGAATATAGAAAAATTTAACATAATATATATCATATATAAATATAGTTACATCATAATGGCCACCATGAGAGGTGGTAGGAGAATATTGAACAATCATCGTTTCGTGAGGCAATAGTTGGTCATCCACAGAAATAGTATGTTATTTAAACATTAAACAGAGGTGTTTGTATCTGTAGTTAGAATAAATGTCATAAAAACATCCTAGAATATTTATTATACTGGTTTTGTAATGAAATAAAGGAATAAAATGAATTTATGGGGTTGGAGAAGTAAAATAAACTAAAAGAACTTAATAGAAGATGTTACCTTCAAATCGGCTAACTCCCTTTTTTTTGAACCAAAAGTATTCCTTTAAGTACCTTCTTCCTATGTTATGGATTCAAGAATGAATATAGGGATGTAGGGAGATTAATTTTTTATAGTTTGGACAATAAAAGGGGCTTGAGATATGTGATTAATGGGTTAGAAGTGGGGGCATTTTATAAGGGGGAGAAGGGGCTCCTTATGAATGTTTGAAAATATTATTTTATTATATAATGATTCATGGTTTATAACGTTCCAAAACTCATTAAATTAGAATATATGATGAATTTTGTTCTAAATAAAATCATCTAATAGGAATTTGATATGTTTTTGATATTGTTTTAATTTCTTTATTCTTTTTTATTTAAATCATTTGTGATGAGGTACACATTGCATCATTATTGTGTCATAAATAATTTTATATATATTATGTTTAAAAATTATAATAAAATACCATGATTTAAGAAATATTTTAGTCTTCTAGTTGAATATTTATATTGTAAGAGAGAACTTATATAACTTATGTAAAAATTGATTTACTAAAAGATATATGTTTATTTCATTTTTTTCTATACTTTAAATTAATTAAGATAAAATGTCATTATCAGTATTATGTGGCCTTATGGGGTCCCAAAATAGACCCATGGATTCACATGGTCATTAATGTATCATCCAATAATATTATGACACATTTACATGTATTTTAATATTATTATAATATTATTTTGTACCTTTAGTCACCATATTTACCTTTAATCGTGGTAAAAAAAAGTCAAAAGTTAGTATTCATCAAAAAAATATTTTCTCCTTATTGAACAAAATTTTAATTATTGATATTAAATGTGAATTTCATATTTTTAAAATTCAATTCACAAAAGTTGTAAATTATATTTAAATGAAAAATTTGGTTTTCCAACTATCACTCAGTGTTATCATTATTAATCAAAAATTGATGGTTATAAAAAAAATACCAAAAATTCAGCCTATAATATATTTAATATTATGAATCAAAATTTTTTTCCTATTTTACTAAATTAACAAAATTTAATTTTCATTAATTACATTAAAATTAATTCCTTTTTTCAAAACAAAAAATGTGTTTTTACGAAATAATAACTATCAAAAGATCGACACCTGTTTATGGCCAATTTCAAAGTGAAATTACTTCATATGAACAAAATTGGATTAAATTCTATAAATATAATCTAATTTTCCTTTAGAAACATTAAAAAATATAATCTAACCACATAAATAAATTATATCAAAAGGGAGTTTTGAATTAATGTATAGTACTATTTACTATTCATTGAAAAATAAATTTTATCCGAAAAATACAATAATTTTACCCAAAGTAAATTTTGATGTTTTGATTCTAAATAAGTATTTCATATATTAAAATAGAACATATAAAAGTTAAAAAAAATATATTTAAATAGGTTTATCCACCAAAATGTGATAAATCTCACTTTTAATGAATTTAAGAGTATTTATGCATAAAATTCGATTCATTCGAATTTTAAGCCTCTATATTTTATTGGATAAATGTAAAAACATTTAAAAACATATATAATCATATTTTAGTAATTTATATTAATTACCACAAATACTACAACTATTTCTTAACTAATATTTAAAATAATAATTATATTATATTGTTTTTCAGTATAACTCAATGTTGTGTGCAACATAAGATTTCAAAGAAACTCGTTGTTATGTATCAGGTTTTCCATTGAACACTAAATTGCATTTAAATTAAAATTAATATTTAATTCACAAATATTAATAAATATGAAAAAAAATTATATTCTTTATTTACCATAGATGTTACATCCTTCCCCCTTTTGGGAATTTTGTCCTCACAATTTTAAAATTGGTCTTGAAAACATCATTTAAAGTCCCACATTAGAAAATGAGTCAATAAAAATATAACATTAATATAACGGAAGATAAGTACAAACGTCACCCGAGACTATAAATAGTAGGATTATATGAAAACATGGATATTAAAGTGAAACTGACTGTCACATATTAATATAGAGTGAAAGAGAACGTGATCATGAAACGTTAAACACCACAATGCCATAAATTTGTTGTTAGGTAAAAGTCTAGTGATAAAAGAGACCTTATAACATTTTTCATTCAAGATCCTTTTAATATAGTTGAAGAATTATTTTAATAATTAGACTAATATCATAATGAAATATACATACTTGTCCTGTATAGTTTTATCCTTTAATAACATCCCACTATAAACTCATCTTTTCTCCAAACATAAGTATTCATGAAAACAGGTCCACACCTAAGGTGCTAGAATAAACATTTGGAGTATCACATAATGTACAAAATTTGAACTCTATATTTCCACTATATTTAGACATCAACAAAACCAAAATTTGTTTGTACAAGATTAGATAATTACAAAATGTATAATCCATTATTAAAATAAATACTACTCTTAATCTCCATAATTGAAAAAATGAACCCAAAATTTAAGACCGATAATTAAATATACAATTGTCCTTAAAATTATTCTAAATAATCTAAACTAATATTGAAACCTAAAACTCAGAAGTATTTAATCACATAGTCTTCCATAGTAAATCTTAACATTTATCCCCAGAAACATCGACTACTCTTAAAGTTTCATAGTAAAGTGTAACTAACAAAATCACATATTTTCTGTGATAGGTTAATCATTTCCCTAAATAAACCACATCACCTTATGTTGATAATAAAAACATATATTATTAGAAATTAATATTTCAACCATAACTCTACAAATAAAATCACATAGTATTCTATTTCCTTTAATCATATGTGTTCCCAATAGAGAAAAATTATTCCCAAATAACCATAATCACATAATAACCAAATCATTTACCAATAATAAGGATATCTATTTTATATAACATAATATCCCAAATCAACTTATTCTGGATCAATTGAATACTTTTACTAAATATAATTAATCATACTAACTCGGGACTTTATATGGTCCAGTGGAAGGTGATAAATCCCAATCACACTTTAGATTGGGTTTGATTCCCATATAATTGTCCGAAACGATGGGTTAAAACACTGTCTACATGTTTTCCTTTTTTGAAAACTATATAATTTTATTACATTCAAAAAAAATTAGATAAATCCTTTAAAAATAACTGTAACATATATTATCTGCAAATTCTATCTCATACCTCGCATTTTAATCCCATAAGGTAATAAAATGTAACTTCCTTAGAAAGAGAGGATCATATGAACCCTTATTCTTATCCAATATGTCCATGGAAGAGAAGATAAGTATTTCATGAATACAATTTTCACATATCATACTTTATGGTTACAGATACCAGAAAATGACTTCCATATTAATCTCATCACATGTAGATCCTTAATATTTTATTCATTTTATCATCCTAAAAAGTACCATAACTCTTGAATCAATTAAATGTAGAATTTTTACTCATTTGACATTCTTCATGACACATTATATATTATTTTCCAACATATTCCATAATACATCATTCAAACAACCAAAATCATTTATCATATCCTAAGATTCAATAATGTTAAAACATCAGCTAAGAAATAGTTCATACCATTCATTGGCCGTTGTCAATTTTCTCATCTTCAATTGGATTGGAATTAAGAATTGGTAAACATATATTTTTTTTATCATGATTATGTCATTTCCAAAAAATATTTATAGGACATATATTTGTTCATTGACCATTAGCACCACATTTAAAACATTCAATTGATCCTTAAGAAAGAACTTCTTTCTATCTCCTAGAGTCAAATGGAAGCTTCCTTTTTACATGTCAGGTTCTTTCTTTACGAACTACATTACCACATCTATAGCTTCTTATCGTCCCATTAATGCATTTCCCTAAGATTTTTTCCACATAATTGACACATAGGTTGCTGAATATACTTACTTTTAGGATTGTTACCTGTACATCTATAGGGATATGATTCTTGAATATACGATGCCTAATAAAAATCTCCAAGGTTTAGGTTATTGATCAGAACTCTAGATATTTGGTCGAGAATAACCACAAGAGTAATCTTTGGAGATTTTATTTCATTAAGATCCTAATTATGAAAACCGTCATAGTTTTCTTCACATTCATTAATACTTTAATACCTGCTAGATCTATCAATTGACTAATAACAAAAAGGTTAGTGTTATTTTATTAGTAAAATCATAATATACTATCATATGAGGAGGATAAACACTAAAACATACATGTTTATGTTATCTTAAACTCATTCGATTTATCTATAGAAGAAACTATGACCCTTTCCAATATGATAACCATTATGGTAATTTTACTTCTACTTAAATTACACTCTATCCTCTAAAGTTATCTAATCCTACCTATGATACAAACTATAAGGACCCAGCCTTAAACATTACATAATCTTGATTTTAGTCGTGAATTGACATTGAGGATGTATTTATGTTTAGTTTTTTAGATAATTAGGCCATATCTATTACATTACATTTCAAAAATTTACAATATAGACTCTTATACACAGTATTCATATTTTTATAAAATAAAAACTGTAAAAAAATAACATGTCTTGTTCCATGTTTTAGATAGCATGACTTTTCCTTGACCCCATCCTTGTCCCTATTAATCTTTATCTCCATTGAAAAAAATTTCAAAACATTGGGTGATCATAAAAATCTCAGTAAGGGTTATAAAATAACGAAAAGTAATATTAAACAGTCAATAATAAAAAATCTATGAGACCATACATTTCAATCATAACATACCTCATGATATCCTATGATTTAGGAATAACACATATAAATAATAAATCATAAAGGTAACATGGGGCATCCATATGATACTTATATTGTAGCTATCACAACTAGGTGGAGAGTTACATTGGAATACCCATAACAGTATATTTCCTAAATATCTTAGGATAAACATTAACGTTTACATCCATTATGTTACCCAAGGCATTGGAGAGCAATCTCGGGCTCACCCACCTTCGGTTTATAATAGAACCACCCATTTACATAAACAATGCCCAAAAACCATAGCATAATCATAACATGTCAATCCATAATAATGTAAAGATAACATATCCACATATATTTCATGATATATCATTTTAGGATATTTATATTTTCAATGATTTATTAAAATATTTTCAAAACCATTTAAAATATTTAATAAAAATATTTTCGAATCAATGTATTTCATACCAAATTGACGATTTTGAAAGAAATTTTCATTTCAAAACATTAATGTCTATATAAATAAATACTTAAATAAAATATTAAATCATCGAATTTAATGACAATGATTTAAAATAATAAATCTTAAAAAAAATTAATATTATGTTTTAGTTAAAGGGTTCATAAACAAAGGATGGATTCTTGAATAGAAATAAGTTAAGAATAAAATTAATCAAATCATATAATATTATGAGAATTGGGTGATTTGGGATATAATATATCATAGGGAAGTATATAGACTATATATATGTGAAATGGTGTATAACAAAAAATATGTCTCAATGGAATGTAATTTGAGACAATGTCCATAGCAATTGTTATATCCTCAGATTAATAAGAAATCAATGAAATATTTATGTGTGAAAATTAATAATACACCCAATATAAATGAATATTAAGTTTAAAACAATCAGAGGTCATTCAAAAATATTAATTTCACAATATAATCCAGTAGTATATGTTTTTTCCAAATAATTGAAATTGGGTTATGAAGTTCTCTTATAGAAAATTGACAGCTTACCAACGTCACTTTAAAAATTCAGAAAATGAGTTGACAAAAGAAGAAAGTTACATCATCACATCGAAATAAATTTTTTAGAAATATGGGTATATAATAAATTATTCTTATATAAGAAGATTTAAATTTAAATGCTATAAAATACATCTTTAACTAAAAGAGTATGGTGAAAGGTTCCCTTACTCATTTGGTAAATTACGAAACATAAACCACATGATTGGAGGATAAAAAAATGAAGATGTAAATGACCATAAATTAAATTATATTAAAAAATTAATACAATCATGGTAAGTACATACAACACAAAAAAAATAATATAGTGGAAAATATAGCATGAATGTCACGATAATAAAAATTGAGTTGAAAACCTCTTACAACATTGTAATCAATGAAGTCGTAAGACCAAAAGTTAATAACCACCAAATGAATCACATAATACCATGAATATAGATAGAATCATGATAATATATATCAGATGTTAGTACACAATACAACACATTCAATTAATATGTGGTGCACAATGCAAATCTGACACAATTAAAAGTGAGATAAGAAACCCATTACCTCATGTACGCCTTGACCCATTCGTTCTTTAATCTCCTGAGTATTAAAATAATGTTAATTTATTCTTTATTAATAAACTTTTTAATTTTTATTAGTTTATTATATCAAGTATTACCATTTTATAAACATTATGAAATTATTTATGTTAATAATGGGCGTTTTTTAGATATTTTGTACATGAGTCAAAAAAGAACTTGTTATAATTACAAATTGCACAAGTGGTCAAAAATACATTATCTACATAATAATATTAATTATTTAAATTTCATATATATAATATAAATCTAGTAGATACATATTTATAATTAGTACATGTCATTTGGATACCAAAAATTAAATGCACAGGTCCTGGAGACGGAAATCCGTACGTAAGCATTAACGCTACATTAATTTCTATTTCATATTAAATGGAATGAAAACATAATGATACATAGAAATATTATAATTATAATATAATATGATAAGATATATATGTTACCTAATTTCATTAACTTTATCATTTATATGTTCCATTTATGTCATGAACTAATCATATCACCTTGAGAGGGTGATAGTCCGCACTTCCTAAAATGAAATTAAGGTGTTTACACATATTAGAATGCATAAAGTTATGTCTGTAAATACTAATTATATAACCATATAAAAAACATAGACATAATTTATATCATATATAAATACATTTCCATCATAATGGAAACCATAATAGGTGGTAGGAGAAGAGTAAGAAATCATCGTTTTGTGAGGAAGTAGTTCACCGACAATGGAAACAATATGGTCTTCACTCATTCTATGGAGGTGTGTGTAGGTATTGATCAAATAATTCTCATAAAAACATCATAGTATATTTAAAATACTGGTTATATTACAAAATAAAGGAATAAATTGAATTTATGGGGTATGAGAAGTAAAATAAAAAAAGAACTTAAGAGAAGACATTATCTTTAAATCAGTTAATTCCCTTTGGTTTGAAGGATTCCTTGAAGTGATTTATACCTTAGGTAAGACTTTTGAGCAGAATAATGGTAGGCATGGAGCTTTATTGGGTGGAGTTTAGTTGAGCCAAGGGGCATGAGAGGTGTGGGTAATGGTTTAGACGTGAGGGCATTTTATATGGTGGAGGATGGGCTCTTTAGAAATATTGGTAAATATTATTTTATAATATAATGATTCCTAGTTTATGAAGATAAAAAACTCATTAAAATATAATATTATATGTCTCTTGTTTGAAATAAAATCATCCAATAAGAATTGGACAGGTGTTTGATATTTTTTAATTATTATAATATTATTTATTTAAATCATTCATTAAGGAGGTACACATAGTATCATTATTTTTTCATAAATAACTTTATTTATTTGATGTCTAAAAATTATAAAAAAATTCCATGATATAGGAAATATTTTTATCTTTAAATTTTTTTATTTTTAGTCAAATAGATAACTTATATAACACCATGTAAATATTAATTTACTAAAAGATATATGTTTTTGTCATTTTTGTGTTTACTTTAAATTAATTAATATAAAGTGGCATTATCAAAATTAAGTGGAACTATGGGGTCCCAATATCGAAAAAAGGATTTCCATGGACATAAATATAACAACCAATAGAATTAGAACACATCTTATTATAATTTAATATTATTATAATATTATTTTTACCTCGAATTTCCTTATTTACCTTTAACTGTGGAAAATAAAAGTTAAAGGTAACTATTAACAAAATATTATTTTAATCTTACCTAACCAAAATTTACATACTGATAACAACCCTGTATATCATATATTCAAAATTCAATTCACAGATGTTTTAAAATTCCATTTATATGAAAAAATCAATTTTTTATCTTCCACTCAGTGTTTTCACAATTCATAAAAAATTGATGGTTTTTAGAAAAATAAAATCAATTCAGCCTAAGATATATTTTATAACCCATATTCAATAAGGATTTATATTTTACAAAATTCAGTTCATATAATTTGTAATAATAAATTAAAAATTAATTCCTATTGTCAAAATAAAAGGAGTGTTTTTAAGAAATAATAACTAGCAAAAGATTGACACTTGTTTTAGCCCAATTTCAAAGTGAAATAACTTTCAATGACCAAAATTAGATTAAATGGTAAAAATAAAATCTAATTACATTTTAAAACCATTTTAAAATGTTATCTAACATTATAAATATATTATATGAAATTTCCATTTTGAGTTAAAATACAGCATTTTTCAAAAATCATTAAAAATTGATTTTTATCCAAAAAATACCAAAATTTTACCCAAAGTGAATTATGATATCCCAATTATAAATAAGAATTTTATTTTGTCAAATATAACATATAAAATTGACCAAAAATATCTTTAATCAGTGTTCTCTATCAATAGGTGGAAAATCGACCTTTTAAATAATATTAGAGTATTTATACTTAAAATTCGATTCATTCACATTTTAATCCCATAAAATTTAATGGATAAATGTAAAAACATTTTAGAAACTTATATAATCATATTTTAGATAGATATATTCATTCCCACCAATAAAATGGATTTGTGTTAACTACCATTTTAAATAATAATATTATTATATTTTGTTTCAGAATAACTCAATGTTGTCTACAATGTATGATTTCTAAGAACCTCGTTGTTGCATATTGGGTACACCATAAAAAATAGAAAACCCATTAAAGTAAAAAATTATAATCAATTATAAAATATTAACAAATATGAAAATGTTATATTCTTTATTTACATGGGATGTTACAATAACAATATAGCGGAAACTTTTATAAATACGTATAAAAATTTAAGGCAATTTATAAGAATAAAAAACAAGCCATTTAAACATAAAATTAGGCTTAATATGGAAATAATAAATCAAATAACTATATTTACACATTCCAATGGATATTATACTAGTTGAATAATCATATGTAATTTCAATAGCTAATTTCATAATGATGGAATGTCTAATGCAGGACATCATAACCACATAGGCAAGGCCTCATGCCAAGACTACAAATAAGATTTTTTCAAGTCATTATTCAAAGACACTAGTTTGTATCATGAGAACTACTGTTGAATTGAAGAGCTATAAAAGGCTCCACCAATCACTTACTAATTCAAATGCATTCCTCATATGAAAAGGTTGAAATATAACATAATCATTCATATTAAAACTAGCATATGAAATGTTTTCACATTTACTATAAACCCTGAATGGTATAAAATTATCACATCCACCATCAAATACATCATAACTTATTCAATACAATATATAATTTTGTATTATTGTAAATCAACATTAAAAAACTAATATCCAAAAAATGATGTTGACATAGTCGAAAATAATAAACTAAACTCATTGAGAGAAATACCCCATTTCAAGATATCTGTTAAAAAGATGCACAATTTATATTGGAATAAATTTAAAAGATATTTTTTTAAACGTTTTTCCCAAACCATATTGAATATTTTGAAATTAATAAACACTTTAAAACAATCATTTCTACATAAAAAATCCTTAAAATCATTTCGAAAACATGGATATTTATTAAAAATTTATAAAAATAAATCACTAGAAACATTTAAAATGATAATATCATTAAATAGTACCTTCGATAAAAAGTTAAAATAATCATTTTTAAATAATTTTATGGAAACATAGACATAGATGACAAATAATTCTCAGTAGATACTTACAGATAAACAATCTCTGATAATAATGAGATTGGGGGAATAACCCTTACATTGTACTTTTCTTTGGTCGAGGGTACGTTTAACATCTTGTATAATAACCATAGTATTTTATTAAATTATACCATAAACATAATCATATTTTTTATATCATACATCATTCATTTATGGATTTATACTAACCATTTAATAATAATTTATATGTTAAAATATCTTTTCAGGTAATAATTGCTTTCTCTATCGTACATGTTTTAAATTGTTATTCTTGATATTATCACTTATATAATGAATTAATTTCTTATAGAATATAAAAAATTATTTATATATCATATATATTAAGAATATAAATATGTTAAATAGATAGTTACATGAAATGGAATACACGGTTTTTGGAGATGGAAGGTCGTACATACACATTAATTTTGATTCTGTTTTCATATCTTGTTGAACCGAAGTAAGTGAATTTTATATATGTAAATGCATATAAATATATATTGATTCATTATTATGTCATATATTACATACTTATTAATAATATATATTTTTATAATCATCGTTGAATGATGAATATGGAAATGAATCTCATCGTGTCGTGGAGACGTTAAGCCGTATGTACGCACGAGCGACAATATCATTCTGTTGATGGTGAAATAGAATGTAATTGGATTTATATTATATATAAATAATAATTAAAATATTATATTTATTATTTAAAACAATTATACTCATTATTATATCTATCCAAAGCATAAAGTGTTGAATAACAAACTACACTATGACGTGGAGATGGGAAGCTGTACGTACACATGTATGGTGACTTTGTCAGTCATAGTATTGATAGAATAATAAATATGGTTATAAAATATTTATAATAACATCTAATAATGTTGAATATAATAGATTTATTATTTTAGTGAGTTAAAATTAATGGAATGTGGAAGTGGAAGAAGAAAATAATAGTTAAAGAGGTGATGAAGTAATTACCTCTTCTTCAGGTTCGTCATTCGGATTTGATAAAAATGGATTCATAGTTTGGAATCTGACCAATTTATGGAATCTAGGTTGAATTTATGGTAGTTAGGAGGATATTGGATTAGATAATGTCCGAGTCAAATTTCCTTTTAGCTCTTATTTTGAGATAATGTGAAGTATCCTTTTATAGGAGAGATGATGGTCACTTTAGGAAAATCATGAAATATTAAATTATTATAAAATATTTTTCTATTTATAATGGCTATAAATTGATATATTTCAAGGAATAGGTGGTGGTGGGTCTAAATAATTTCATACAATTGGTTTTATACATGTTTGAGTATCCATATTAACATTATCTTTTATATTTAACTCTTATTTTAATAATTCATCTTTCACAATGTCTTCTTGTATTTTTATATGACATGGAAAATAAACATAATATAAAATTCCACTCAATCCTAATGTATTTAATTAATAAAATCTATATCATTATATAAGTCCTTTTCTAATGAATAAATTTTCAGGAATATTAAATCATTAATTAATATAGTATTTTTAAATTCATTTATGTCAATTTTGACAATATTTAATATTTCATTTTTGAGAAAGTTAAATACTTCATTAGGTATACATAATTACATGAAATATAATCTAACATGTCTTATTAACCCAGAAATTTATTTTAATACATCAAAAGTCTCAATTTACATTTATTTTGATATTTATAATATTAATTATTTTAATCAATCATTAATAAGGTAATTTTGGAATCATCGTTGTGTCATAAATAAATATCATTATTTAAGGTATAAAAATTAAAAATATAAATAAAATTATGTAATAAATAATTTTATCCTTCTAATGAATATTTATAGTCAAATTTATTTTCTGTATTACTTTACATTTAAAATTGTTTAGTGATTAATCTTTTAATTTAACACTTTTGACTATTGTTTAAAAATAATAATATATGTCCTAATATAATCCATGTGAACCAAAAAGATTATATTTTATTCCTATGGTTTTTTTGGGACGAATTAAACATATAAAATATAATTAGGACTTGTTTTAGGGTAATTATAATATCATTTTTACATTTAATTACCCTATTTACTTTTATACATGTTTAATAAAATTCAGAATATACATTTCACACATAAAATATTTCCAACCCATTGAACCAAAATTTACATACTAATGTCAACCTTGTCACTAAAAATTTTGAAATTCAATTAACAAATGTGGTAAATTTATGTCTTATGGAAATTAACAAATGTTCCTACAAGGTGGGTAAAAGAAGTAAAAAAATTCAAATTTTTTTACATCTATTTTTATAATAAAAAGAATCCAATAATTTTTATTAAACTAATAAAGGTATTATGTTTCAATTTTAACTTTAAAATAAATTTAAATGAAAGTAATTAATATTTAAATAATAGTCGGTTTTAAATAATAACGCAGTGCTTTTCACTACTAATCAATAATTGAATGTTTTCAGAAAAATAAAAATAATTCACCCTAAGATAATTTTTAAATTATGAATCCAAAAATGATATCTATTTTAAAAAATTAAAAACATGTGAGTGTTATTAATTAATTTAAAATTAATTACTTTTTTAAAAAACGAGAAGTGGGTTTTTAAGAAGTAATAACAAACAAAAGATTGGAATGTGTTCATGTACAATTTATATGTGAATTTACATCGAATGGTTTAAATTATTTCATTTTTATAAAAATATAAAATAACTATACTTTAAAAGCAATCAAATACATAATTTAACACTATAAATAATTTTTTTTTAGAAAGTTGGTTTGAATTAAAATTTATTATTTTTTTACTATCATCAAAATATGAAATTTATCATAAAAGTAGCCAAAATTTATCCAAACTTAATTTTTATGTATGACTTATAGAAATGAATATAATTTAATTAAATTAAATAAATAAAAGTGTCAAATATTGGATTTAAAAACGGTTTTCCATTAAAATGCCGAAAAACTAAATTACATAAAAATAATTATTTTATATAAAAATTTAGATTTTCCATATATAATGTCTCAGAAAAAAATTATAAATGATAAATTAATATATGTTATATACATAATTCAAAATTTGGTTAATATTATTCATAACCACTTTTTAAATGGCTAGTCAGATATGCCGTGATGCGCTTGAACTCGGTGTTGCGTGTTGTAACACCCCGAGATTTTATGAAAATTATTCTTTTTAAATTCATTAATGTCTTGTGTTATACGGTACACCAAAAGGATCTTACACAACACGCATCCTTGAATTGACTTGCATTAAACGCAATCGCGGCTTTCCTCAATAGCGTGTGTAGTACGCAATACCGAGTTTCACTAAACAATGATATGCTTAAAACTAGCTGTTATGAATAGTAATAACCACTTTTTGAAATTTTGTAAATTTTATTTTTCAAAATGGACTTCATTTTTGGATTCGTAATATCGAAGTTAGCTTAAGGTGAAATTTTGGTACATTTCGGATAACTTTCATTTTCTGATGAATAGTGAAAATTACTAAATTTTAATTAAAAACAACCTTTTTAATCGAAATAATTAATAGTGATAAATTATTAATTTGAGTGGTTTTAAAGTATATTTAGAATATATTTTTACAATTTAATACAATGTTGATCATTGGATGTAATTCTACATTTAAACCAGACATAAACACGTGTCAATCTTTTGATAGTTATTATCTCTTAAAAACACTCTATTTGTTTTGACGTTGGAAATTAATTTTTAAATTAAATAATTCAACTAATATGTTTTGAATTTGGTAAAATAGACATCATTTTTGAGTTCATAATATCAAATATAGCTTAGGCCTAATTTTTTTTATTTTTCTGGAAACTTTCATTTTTTGATGAATAGTGAAACCACTAAGTGGTAGTTAAAAAAATGAATTTTTCATAAAACATAATTTTACCGCTTCTGTGAGTGGAAATTTCAAAAATCCTAGATACACCGTTGATGTTAGTAAGTAAAATGTGGTTCACTGAGATGAAAATAATTTTTGGTGAATAGTAACTTTTTACTTTTTTTACCACGGTTAAAAGTAAATAGGGTAATTAAGGGTAAAAATGTTATTATTATTACCCTAAGACATGTCCTAATTCTATTGGATAAATGTAATTCGACCAAAATCAACCTTAGGAATAAAATATGATCATTTAGGCCCACTTAGATTAGATTAGGACAATTATTTTTAATTTATTTAATGAAGGGTAAAAATAGTTAAAATCAAAGTTTAATAAGTAAATAATTTTTAATATAGGATTATACATAAGTTAAATTCGACTATAAATACTATTAGAAAGAAAAAAAGATTTCCTACATAATGGTATTTTATTTTTAATTTTTAGACATTAAATAATTTAATTTATTTATGACACAAAGATGATGCAGTAGTTATCTTATTAATGAAATATTGACATAATTGATGTTATAAATACCCAAATAAATGTAATTTGAGACATTTTATGAATTCCACTAATTTTCTAGGTTAATATGACATGTTACTATTGATTTAATTAACTTTTTTCGAACTAATAATTCTGTTATGAGTTTCACAAAAATCAATTACTAAATAGTGTCAAAATTGACATATAATAGTTTTTAAAACAATTATTATATTATTATTTGTTACATTATTCATAAAACTATAAGGTTTGGCCAAATGACTTAGATAAGGTTATATATATTAATAATAAACAACTTGGGGTTCGTTTGGATTCTTATAGTATGTTTATTAATCTTATAGTGTAAGAACACAAAAAGACATGGTAAAAGTAAAATTATATAACTTAAAGTTAAATATAAATGATAAGGTTAAAATATGAACCTAAACTTGTATAATTTCTATTGTATGGGAGGAGTTCGACCCATCCCCACCTTAGCTTCGAAATAAAGAATTTTGGAGCTATTTAAAACAGAATTTGACTTTATAATAAAATAATATTTTTAGTTATTCCAAAGATTCCCCTCTCCTCCCTTATAAAAGGGCACCTCCTCCCTCTCTTCCTCGCACAAATTTGAGCCTTCATGCTTGGACAACCCCTACAACATTATCTTCTCCACTTCCCTAGAAACATCCTAGATGTTCTGTTCTTCCCCAAAGAACAATTTTAGTGCCCTAAAAGGATATCTCAAAGATGCGATTCAAAGAAGAAGTAATGCCCGTTACCGATTCTTTCATATTTATTTCTTCTTCCACATCTTCTCCATTAGTTGTTTCATCATGATGTAATAAAATAAGTATCACTAATATACTGATATGTTATTATAAGTATTAAACAACCATATTTTACCATCTATCCATCCTACGGAAAATGAAATCACCGCGCGTGCGTACGTACGGAATATCGTCTCCACGCCGTGGTGTAATCTATTTTCCACCACCACCATACTTGGATGGATATAATGGTCTAAATAATAACTATATATGATTATTTTAATGTGATATTGATTATGAAATAGTATACATACACTCCAATACAGTCCCACGATCATGATAACGATATCATCGCTCGTGCGTACGTACGGACTACCGCCTCCAGGACGCGATGAGATTCATTTTCCACGTTAACCATTAATGAATGATTATAATGTATGTATAATAAGTAATCATGAAATATATTACATAATAATGACACTGGATTTATGTGTATATATAAATATATTTCATCTACTTAATTCCATTCAACCCAATAAGGAAACGAAAAAAGCGTTCATGTGTACGTACGGCCTACCATCTCCATTAACGGTGTATTTATTTCCATTTACTGAATCATTATATATATGTATATTATTAATATATATTATATATAAATCATGTTTTATATTCTGGAATTACGTAATCATGATCTAATTAATCATATGAATAATTACAAGTCAAAACACGGACGACAAATGAAACAATTTTACCCAAAACGCTCTTTAACATGGAATTTACAAAAGAACGGGTAATATAAAGTCATGAGTGAACCAGATATGATATAATAAAAATAAGTATGATTCTCGAATAAGTCAATTAAATTATTTAAATCATTATACAGGAGGTTCAGACACTTACGATGCAAATCGGACCTAAGGTAAGGGAAAATCCCGCAATCTCAATTTTTATCCGAGATTGTTTATACTTTGGTATTTACTGGGGTGTATTTTATCATCCACATCCATGTTTCCTCAATATGTAATATTTACATCCTTCTACAATAGTTTATATCCAATTTTAACCTTCGGTGAGTTTTTAGTAACATATCTGAAAGGAATCTTTTGTCGTTTTTCGTACGAGGTACTTTTTGACTTTTCCGACAAAAGTACGAGAAGAATGTTTTTTTTAACTTATACGGCATGAATGGATTTTTAAAACATTATTTCCAAGAATCTTCCTTTACAAGTTTTCAAGTTTATTTTTAATCAACTTCTTTTAGTTTAAAATTGTATGACATGTTAAGAAAGGAAAATGTTTTTGAATTTGAAAGGATATTTTCCTCAAGAATGGAGTTCAAGTGTTTTATCAAAATTATTTTCCATCTAAGATAATATAGGGTTATGTTTATATCCCTATTATTACATTGAATTTATTATGTTGTGATGGAATTACTTTTATGAATTCCTTTATCTTATATGAATTGTTTGATGATGTCACGATGTTTAATATTCCCATTTTTATTACATGGGTTATGTAATGATGTATGATTTAGGATTTTGTGGCACACATAATAATGGTATCATTATGAGATGGGTGGGACCAATATATCCCTCCAATGCATTGGGTAAAGCTTTTATATCTCATGAGATAGACATGGCTGGAACGGCAGGTTAAACCGGTTCAGTGAAACAGGATTGAAACGAGGTGTGAACTCGGTTCAGAAATGGACATTGTCCACTAAGATAGTATTGGAAATGAGTCTTGACTAATAAGAAATTATTCTCTTGGATTATGTGTGTATTACACAACATTTCATGTTTTATTTTATGATTATTGGGATTACATTTCACTACTATGATTTACCCCATTAATGATATTATGATCTTTTTTGCAGGTTAAGATTTCAAAAATGTTATGTTCTTATGAATATGATGTGATTGATTTTTCTTTTGTTTACCTTTACTGAGCATTTGAGCTCACACTTTTATGTTTTCATTTCCCTATGATATAAATAAAGGTTTTAGGTAAGAAAAAAAAGGGGAAGATCTTTATGGGAGATGTTAAAGATCTTTCACCATGATTAGAAGATTACGTTCTGAGTTTCCGATGAAACTAAACTATTACGGTCCTTGTGTGTGTGTTTTTGTTATGTAATAGGTATTCTGAAAAATTAATGTAATGTCCTTGTACATTATGCTTCGGGTCTCTACAGTTGGTATCAGAGGAAAGGTTTAGTCAACCTTTGGAAACTAGGATGCGAAAACGTTAGTGAGATCCCTAGAGATATTTCTAAGGTATGTCTAGGGATGCCCCTATGGATAAGTATACGTATAGGATATAGTACTATAACTATGGTAACGATCTTATAATTTCACCTAATATATTAGATATTGAAGTTACTCCCCCTTTATTATGATTTTTTCCTCTAACACTATTCTTTTTGGGTTTTAGAAAATGGCTGGAAACAAGATGATTCATAATAATGGAGGATATTATGGACAATGGAATGATATTGTTCATGAGAAACCAAATGAAATGGGATTTAGAAGTCCAACCATCATCATTATGCCTAATCCGCAATCTCATAATATGATCAATAAACTCAAATTTGGTATGTTTCCTGACTCGGCTAATAAGAGAAAGATGGAGTTTCATGATGATCATAGAGGAAAGAAAGTTCAATATCCCCTATGTAAATCATGTGGGAAGAGGCATCGAGGAGAATGTTTCAAGGTAACTGGAAGATGCTTTGGTTGTGGAAAAGAAGGACACAAATCCAGTAAATGCAATGGAAAAGGTTCAGTTAACACTATGGATGAGGATAATGGTATTTCTATGACATCAACAATGGTTAAATGTTATAAATGTGGAATGTACGGGCATTATGCAGACCAATTCCCTAAGGGAAAGTCTCATTAAGAGAATAAGTACGGCCGTATGAGTAGTATTTATGTCGATGATGATGAAGAGACTACAAATGATATGTGAGTCGAAAGAATTGTTACATGTTTATTAAGTGTAATGTTGTATAAGTTATCTCATGGTACTATGGAATAAAGAGACATATAAGGATTGTCACACTGTTGTCTTTCCTTGAGTTTTGAAAGTGTATGATTAATGGTACCAGTATCCATTAAAGGATATTCAGATATTTTTGGAATATAGATGATATCCGCATAATGAAGGGATAAGGATAAAATTAAATCATTCATAGTTTTCATGAGCTCATGACTGATATAAGGAGAAGGTTATGTAATGGATTGAGTATATAGAATTTTTGGATTTTGGTATGTGGAAAGTGTTAACTTTTAACTGCATTCATGTTTTCACTTAGGTTCAATGGGTATTCAATAGAATACATGATTAAGGCCTTTGAATGTTTGGAATGTGACCAACAAGGCATTTCTTATGATATATGGGGATCAACGATGGTATTAAATCTATGGTAATCGTTTTCACTATATTATGAGAGTGGACTGCAGTATTATGGATAAGCCTAAAGATTTGAATGGATTATGTTGGACATAAGTTAGTATTGTTTAAGGATAGAATTTTTTTGGATATTATTGATGGGATGTTATAGTAATATAGTTTTAGAAAAAGGACAACCTGCAAGACGGTCGACAACCCATCGTGTCGGACAAGGCCATGGGAATCGAACCCACAACCGAAGTGCGACTAGCCTTTATCGCCTACCACTGGCCTACAGGATGTCCCTGTTTAGTAGATATTAGTTTTATTATATTAAGTAGTATGATATATGTAGTATAAGTCCATTTTAGAAACCATATATGATTAATCTCACTATAGATGGAGTTATGCATTTTTTGATAACTTTTCTAACCTTTTGTTTGAGACAGATGGAATGACCAATCATTATATCACATGATCTGCTAACACATCACAAATGAAAAATTCAACTTCATTTCTTTAAGAGATGAAGTGTAAATAGACCAAATAACGACCAACAGTGAGACTATACCGAAATCATTAAAGTGTTTCTTCTAATTCCAATTTCATCAACTTTAGGGAAACGATCTTGAAAACAAAAAATGTTTTCCTAGTGCTCTTATATCTGATGAATCAGATGGTACCTTAGATCATCACAAATTTATGGCTTTGTGATTGCTGGCTTTTCCATAGCCATGTTCTCTACCACTCTCCATCAGAACATGATGGTTAGATCTCTCTTCCTTATCCATATTTTCACCTATGTGGAAACCCAGTGATTAGTTTATTTGGGTAACCGTTACATTTCATAATTTTGTTTTTAAATACTGGTTTTGGTATTCCTTTTTATGATGTGGGTTTTTATCAAAGAAACTTTTGAATAGTAAACCATTTATAACCCCGATGAATTTCGAGGGAGAAATTCATTTAAACGGGGGTAGAATGTAACACCCTGAGATTTTATGAAAAATATTCTTTTTAATTTCATTAATATATTTTGTTATATGCTACACCAAAAAGATCTTTCACAACATTAATCCTTGACTTGACTTGCATTAAACACAATCACGACCTTCCTCGATAGCGTGTGTAGTACGCAATACCAAGTTTCACTAAACAACGATATGCTTAAAATTAGCTGTTATGAATAGTAATAACCACTTTTTGAAATTTTGTAAATTTTATTTTTCAAAATGGACTTCATTTTTGGATTCGGAATATAGAAATTAGTTTACAGTGAAATTTTGGTACATTTCGGATAACTTTCATTTTCTGATGAATAGTGAAAATTACTAAATTTTAATTAAAAACAACCTTTTTAATCGAAATAATTAATAGTGATAAATTATTAATTTGAGTGGTTTTAAAGTATATTTAGAATATATTTTTACAATTTAATAAAAATTTGGTCATTGGATGTAATTCTACATTTAAACCAGACATAAACAAGTGTCAATCTTTTGATATTTATTATCTCTTAAAAACACGCTATTTGTTTTGACGACAGGAATTAATTTTGAAATTAATTATTGCAAGTAATATGTTTCAAATTTGGTAAAATATACATCATTTTTCGTTCATAATATGAAATATATCATAGGCCTAATTTGTGGTATTTTTCTGGAAACTTTCATTTTTTGATGAATAGTGAAACCACTATGTGGTAGTTAAAAATATGATTTTTTCATAAAACTTAATTTTACCACTTCTGTGAGTCGAATTTCAAAAATCCGAGAGACACGGTTGATGTTAGTAAGTAAAATGTGGTTCAATGAGATGAAAATAATTTTTGCTGAATATGAACTTTTTACTTTTTTTTACCACGGTTAAAAGTAAATAGGGTAATTAAGGGTAAAAATGTTATTATTATTACCCTAACACATGTCCTAATTCTATTAGATAAGTGTAATTCGACCAAAACAACCTTAGGAATAAAATATGATCATTTAGGCCCACTTTTATTAGATTTGGTCATTTATTATTAATTTATTTAAAGAGGGGTTAAAATAGTTAAAATCAATGTTTAATAAGTAAATCATTTTTAATATAGGGTTATACATAAGATAAATTCGACTATATATACTCATTCGAAAGATAAATAGATTTCCTACATAATGGTATTTTATTTGTAAATTTTAGACATTAAATAATCTAATTTATTTATGACACAAAGATGATGCAGTAATTATCTTATTAACGAAATATTGACATAATTGATGTCATAAATACCCAAATAAATGTAATTTAAGACTTTTTATGAATTACACTAATTTTATAGGTTAATATGACATGTTAGAATTTATTTAATTAACTTTTTTGGAACTAATCATTCTGTTATGATTTTCACAAAAATCAATTACTAAATAGTGTCAAAATTGACATATAATAGTTTTTAAAACAAATATTATATTATTAATTGTTATTTTATTCCTAAAAATCTATGTATCAGCCAAATTACGTAGATAAGGTTATATATATTAATAATAAACAACTTGGGGTTCTTTTTCATTCTTATAGGAAGTTTATTATCCTTATAGTGTAAGAACACAAAAAGACACGATAAAAGTAAAATTATCTAACTTAATGTTAAATATAAATGATATGGTTACAATAGGAACCTAAACTTGCCTAAATTCTATTGGGTGAGAGGATTGAGAACCATACCCACCTTAGATTAGAAATAGATCAATTTGGAGCTATTTAAAACCGAATTTGACTTTATAATAAAATAATATTTTTAATTATTCCAAAGGTGCACCTCTCCTCCCTTATAAAAGGGCACCTCCTACCTCTTTTCCTCACACAACCTTGAGCCTTCAAGATCAGCCAACCCCTGAGAAATTATCTTCTCCACTTCCCTAGAAATATCCTAGATCTTTTTTTATTCCTCAAATACCAATTTTAGTTCCCTAAAAGGAGATCTCAAAGAGGCGCTTCAAAGAAGAGGTAATGCCCGTTACTAATTCTTTCATCTTTATTTCTTCATTAGCTTCTTCTTCTTTAGTTGTTTCATCATAAAGTAATAACATCAGTATCACTCATATAATTATATTTTATTATAAGTATTAAACAACCCTATTTCACCATCTATGCATCCTACGGATAATGAAATCACCGCGCGTGCGTACGCACAGAATACCGTCTCCACGCCGTGGTGTAATATATTTTCCACCACCACCTCACATGGATGGGTATAATGGTTTAAATAATAACTATATATGATTATTTTAAAGTGATATTTATTCTGAAATAGTATACATACACTCCAATATTGTCCCACGATCATGAGAACGATATCATCGCTCGTGCGTACGTACGGACTACCGTCTCCACGACGCAATCAGATTCATTTTCCATGTTAACCATTCATGAATGATTATAAAGTATATATAATAAGTAAGAATGAAATATATGACATAATAATGATACTATATTTATCTGTATATATATATATATGTCATCTACTTAATTCCATTAAACTCAATAAGGAAACGAAAATAGAGGTCATGCGTATGTACGGCCTACTATCTCCATTAACGGTGTATTTCTTTCCATTTACTGATTTATTATATCTATGTATATTATGAATATATATTATATATAAATCATGTTTTATATTCTGGATTTACGTAATCATGATCTAAGTAATCATATGAATAATTACAAGTCAAAACACGGACGATAAATGAAACAATTTTACCCAAAACGCCCTTTAAAATGGAATTTAAAAAAGAACGGGTAATATAATGTCATAAGTGAACCATATATGATATCATAACAATGAGTATGATTCTGGAATAAGTCAATGAAATTATTTAAATCATTATACAGGAGGTTCGGACACTTACGAATCAAATCGGACCTAAGTTAAGGGAAAATCTCACAATCTCAATGTTTATCCGAGATTGTTTATACTTTGGTATTTACTGGGGTGTATTTTATCATCCACATCCATGTTTCCTCAATATTTAATATTTAAATCATTCTAAAATATTTTATATCCAATTTTACCCTTTGGTGAGTTTTTAGTAAAATATATGAAAGGAATCTTTTGTCGTTTTTCGTACGAGGTACTTTTTGACTTTTCCGACAAAAGTACGAGTAGAATGTTTTTTTAACATTTACGGCATGAATGGATTTTTAAAAAATTATTTCCAAGAATCTTCTGTTACAAGTTTTCATGTTTATTTTTAATCAACTTATTTTAGTTTAAAATTGTATGACATGTTAATAAAGGAAAATATTCTTGAATTTGAAAGGATGTTTTCTTCAAGAATGGAGTTCAAGTGTTTTATCAAAATTATTTTCCATCTAAGATAATATAGGGTTCTATTTATATCCCTTTTATTACATTGAATTGATTATGTTGTGATGGAATTATTTGTATGAATTTCTTTATCTTATATGAATTTTTTGATGATGTCACGATGTTTAAGATTCCCATTTTTATTACATGGGTTATGCAATGATGTATGATTTATGATTTTGTGGCACACATAAGAATTGTATCATTATGAGATGGTTTGGACCTATATCTCCCTCCAATTCATTGGGTAATGATTTTATATCTCATGAGATAGACTTTCCTGGAACGGCAGGTTAAACCGGTTCAGTGAAACAGGACAGAAACGAGGAGTGAACTTGGTTCAGAAATGGACTTTGTCCACTAAGATAGTCTTGGCAATGAGTGTTGACTAACAAGAAAGTATTATCTATGATTATGTGTGTATTCCACAATGTTTCATGTTTTATGTTAAGATTATTGGGATTACATTTCACTACTATGATTTATCCCATGTTATGATATTATGACCTCTTTTGCAGGTTAAGATTTCCAAAATGTTATGTTTTATAAATATGATGTGATTGATTTTTCTTTTGTTTACCCTTACTGAGCATTTGAGCTCACCCTTTTATGTTTTCTTTTCCCCAAGATATAAATAAAGGTTTTAGGTAAGAGAAAAAAGGGAAGATCTTTATGGGAGATGTTGAAGATCTTTCACCATTATTAGAATAATACATTCCGAGTTTCCAAAGACAGTAAACTATTACGGTCCATGTGTGTGAGTTTTTGTTATGTAATAAGTATTTCGCAAAAGTAAT
Source organism: Viscum album (assembly GCA_963277665.1). NCBI lineage: Eukaryota > Viridiplantae > Streptophyta > Magnoliopsida > Santalales > Viscaceae > Viscum > Viscum album. The sequence continues at coordinate 1,424,241,725 of OY728142.1, read as the reverse complement.
TTAATGTCCATGTATGTTAATCTTCGGGTCTCTACACATGTAGCCCGTCCTATTTTATTAAATTAACGAGATAAATACTATGAAATCATGGTTTGTTACACATAAAAAATAAGGTAAGATTATTGTTAAAAATTAACTAATGTTATGATGATATAATGAGTAGGTTATATGTATGCATGTGTAATGTTACAATTTTTCAATAATGATTATGGAAAAAACCTATGTAATATTTTAACATAAGATAATAATAATTATTTCAAAATTATTTTGTTATTTATTTATATATACTTACACATATAATTATTGATATGTTTTGATGTGAAAATAAGAATTTCATTACTTCGAAGTGGTGGTAATCCACACATCCATGAATGGTGTTATCACTTTTTCAGTGTGTTAAATGGTAAGAAAAAATGAAATATTATAATTCCTGAAATACTCATATTTAATAAGTATGTTAAATATATAATTAATATGATATACATTTATTATATTTTTCTTTATTCCATCGATGTAACATGTTAGTAAAGAAATTCCCATCACTTTATGAGATGATAGTCTACTATACACATGAGTGACATTATCATACCCCCTACATTATTAAATGATAAAATGGTGTATATGATGTAATTAATATTAAGGTATTATTAAATAATAAATATCATAAATATCATAAAAATATTATTTAAATCATTGATCCAAATAATGAGACAATTCAATGCAAAAAATAAATTACATCATTTCATGACGTAGTTGCCTACCGTGCACACAAATGATGATTTCATAACGTATTTAATTGAAGTTGATGTGTCTTTTAGTTTCAGACCCATCATAACAACATATAAGATTATTTTATAGATTGTATTTATTATAAAATATAGATATTAGAATAATTTAATGGAGTGGTAGAATAAATTATAAAAAAAGTCATGTTGACAAATGTTACGTATTTTTCACGTAACATCTTTTTGTTTAAACCAAAGGCCTTCCTTGGATCAGATTATTCTGAAATTATTGTTTATATAATGAGATTAGAGATGTGTAGATGTAATTATTTAATGTTTTTAATGGTATAATAGAAATTTTACGGTGTGAAGAGAGGAGGAGATATTATGGGTTCTCATAAGTTGGGGAAAGGACACACTTAGATATTTTCCAATGAATGTTTGGTTAAAAATTGTTTTCACCTACAAAATGTAACCAATAATCTACTAAATTAGATTATATAATGGTTATGTTCAAAAAAATTTATAAAATTTTTTTTTATAAAATTATCTATGTTATATATAACCTTATGTATAATGGCTTACGAGAAGTTAAACTCGTTATTACCATTATCTAGCTAATTAATTTTAGTTTATCTCATTAATATCATTGAACGAAATTTAAGATTAATATATTATAAATTATAAATAATAATTATTCTGAAAATGGAATCAATTTTTCCACATATAAGTATAAATATTTAAAAAATATATTTTAATATTAATCCAAAGAACATTTTGAGAAAGTGTGTCTTTTATGTCAATTTGTTCAAATGGTTACTAATTTGTAATATCTAAATTTGATATGAAAATAAATAAAATGTAATATATTTTATTAATATATGTACAGTTTTAATAGTGAAACATTAAATCTACATTCAAATATAGTTTAACATTATTCATTATTTAAATGAGAAGTATGTTTTAAATTTGAATATAATATTATTTTAACTATTCATTCAACATTGAATCCAAAAAATTATAAAAAATAACCTTAATTAAATTTGGATATTACAGGATAAAAAATGAGTTTTATGTTGTCAAATATTATTACAAAAAGTGTGGAATTATTATTTTAAAACAAGTTATCTGTTAAAAGGTGGAAACCAGTTTTCAAAATATAATACTTTTTATACATAAAATTGGATTTCTTTTTATATTGTTCCAATAAAATATAATATACAAAAGTAAAAAAACATTTTCGAATGTATAATTTATATAAATTTACCTTATATTATCTAGTAATAGAAATAATTTAACATATTAATATTAAATCCCATTATATCCTAATAAATATTTTTTTTCTAAATTACATCCTTTAAATTAAATTTTTTTTATATTCATATATAATTAATTTCTAAAAAAATAATCCAACATTATATTTAATAACATTATTTATTTATATTTATAATAATGAATTTAATTTTATAGAGATAATATTCATTTTAAATAATAACAATAACTGAATATTAATATTTCGTAATACCCGATCTTTGATGTTACACAAGTTATCGAAGAAACTCACTGTTGAATATAATGATACCTAAAATCAGTGTTTTATCTAAATGAATCTATAATACCATTTCATGAAATGAAATTTATACCATTATTTTATTAATTGATTACTGTAAAATAAAATTTTATTATTTTATAATAAAGGGGTGTTACAATTATTCTTATATATTGAACTATTAATAAAAAATAAATTACGTAAAAATAATAAAAAACATAAATTCAATTTTTTTTTATTATTATGATGAGAAGTGATTCTAAAATTATAATTTAATTAAATTTTTTTTCTAAATATTATTTAATAATTAATTAATAATTTTATAGCTTCCCATGATTGCGGAAAATTATATATAAATTATATTAAAGTTTTATATAAATATTCATTGAAATGTTTTATTTCATAATAATATTCAATAATACATTCCTTCCAATTACACAAAAAAGAGCATAATGATGAAAAAAATTAAAAAAATTACATTATCTAACTATCTACATCAAACACTACACCTACCTCCACAACCAAATTTCATTTTTTGGCTATTTAGTATCCCATTCCATGTGTTAACCAAACTTGGTTTAAAATATCTAATATGAAGATGTTTTGTTTTAAAATCATAGATAAAATCATCAAAAAAATATACCTAAAGTTTTTTATACTGACCACATCAACAATAATTTATTTATTGTAATAGAAAATTATGTTTCATGTGTTTATGAACATTAAAGTGATTAAATTGAATTAAAGCATCCGTAGAGCATGATGATGAAGGTGTTATTACACCTTGCATAGAAATGAAAAAATGCATAACTGTAATAATACTCATAATATGAATTAAAGAATCTAGATGATACCAAACATATAATTTATTCCATCAATTCACCACATAATCTCAGAAATCCCTTGGAACCTATATTTTATAGAGCAATATAGATTTAAACCATAGAAAATTATGAGAAATTTTACAATATTAAATGAGATTGAATCTATTAATTTATATATATATGAAAATTATTGTATTTTGATTATTTATTAGAACTAATATATTTTGTGAAATACAAGAGAACAATTTATTTTGGTACATACCTCATCACTATTATCACCAATTTACATGGCACAATAATATCAGAATCATTTATATGATTTGGGGATAATTTATATATTCTTTAGAGAGAAAAAAATCCATATGTAACCTAAGTAACTTATAGAAATTATCACAAATTCCCACCAATAATTAGTTATCACTTGATGAAAAATAGTCCATAACATATTTCATTGATTCTCATGAATTAAAAAAGATTCCCCACATAAAATATAGTTGATAAATACACTCTATAGTTTTTTTATATGAATATATCAAAATTAATGGATAGATAGTGAGAATATTGGATGTCTAATATAACATTAAAAATTATGGTTTTATAGAAATATTTTATCTAAATAACAACCTAATGTAACAGAGAAATCAAATATAAAACCTATCAATCCATATAAATTATAGAAACTAGAGAATTATTATCACCACTTTTATATGATTTCATGTTGTCATTCTAGATATAACATTTATATTTAAATAAATAATAATTTTATATAACCCTTTCTAGGTAGATTAACATGATTCAATATAGTTATCATCGTAGTCATATGGTTAAAAAAATTACCCCTCTTTGAATTATTTGAACCTGAGAAAATTCTATAGTATATATAAAGATGATAAGAATCATTATAAAGTCTAATTTATAAATAATAATAGAAAATTAATCTATTAATTAATAATATGTGGTTATTAAAAATGAGAAAAATTTATGGAATAAAATTAACATATTTGTTTACAAATAGGTGTGTTAGAAAAATCACTTATTTATTATTTCTATTTTAGATTCTAATTTTTTTTATTTTATTATAATAAATATATAAAAAATAATTCACAATTGTATGACAGGTAATGTAATTATATAGGTATGTGCATATAAATTAATATAAATAATTCTTTATAGTAAATGAAATTCATTTATATTGTATGAGTTTAAAAACCCACACCACCCTAGATATCCGAATTAGAGACCCTATTTATATTTCACCGGAAAATTTTTTATTACATCCAATTTCCTTACTATCCAATCGTTTAGATAATGAAAAATATAATATATATATATAGCCATTGTTACTATTATATATTAACCTAATACTAATCATATTATTCATTACAGAATCACAAAATGAACTCAAACATAGGTCCAAAATTTGTTGACAATAGAGTGAACACCATTTTCACTTGTTTGATATAATTGTAAGTGATTATCCCTCTGTAGAATCTATCATGATTGGTAATAATTACAATTAAATTTATTATGACCCAATTATATCATTAAAAAAGAAAAATGGAGTTATAATATACTAGGTTAAAAATATATTTTAAAAATAGCAGCCATCATCTCTATATAAAAAATATTAATTATAAATTGTGACTCACTAAAGTGAATATATTATATTATACAAATAATTTATCTAAAATAATTATGATATGAATTGCATATATTAAATAAATTTAAAATAAAAATAATTGAAAAATTTATCAATAATGTGACATATTGAATCAAAAAGAAGAAAAATGTCATATTATATACACACATATGCTAACGATAATAATTTCTTATATATTTATCTTCAATTGGACACCAAATCATAAGAACCCTCATGTTCATTTTCATCCCCTTTATTAATTCTATGTAAATTGAGTTTTGTATGAATAGAAAGGATAAATTTGAAGAGTACTAGAAAATAATATAGTGATTTTTTCCCATAATATACCTAACAATTTATTATTATATCATGTGTACATGTAATATCATGGAAACATAAAAGTGAGGCTATTAATTACAGTATATGATATGCAATATAGAGATTCTATGAATTGTAAAATATTAATCTTCATATATCCTCATTATAACTCTGTAATGTAATTAATATTCACCTAAATATGAAATATATATAATGATTCTAATAAGAAAAATTATTTTTATTAATGATTAGAAAATATTCACTCATTTTTTTGTAAATCCATATTAATATTCCAATCATATGTTTTATTAATAATTATATTTTATTAATTTTTGCGAGTGATTTTAAAAAATATTATATAGCATTTAAAAAAAAATTTGATAAAAATTATATCATTTTTTAAATCTGCATGTCAAAATTATCATAGATTGGGTTTTTTATTTTCATATAAAAGGATGGATTTCAAGAGAATGGTAATAGATAAGAAAATTTATTGAAACTGAAATATTTATTTAATAAATAAATAATGAAAAACAATATTTATTAATTTTTTAATTACTAACTTTTTAATTTTGATTAATAATTATAAAATTATATTTTTATTCATTTATTTTATATACGACTCTAGACTAATAATTTTTGTAAAATTAAAAGGCGTTTTACTGAAAAATTGTTCATCAATGCATGTTTTGTATATTTTCTAATTATACAACATATATTAGTTAAATCCATTGAAATTAATTCATAATTTTAATTAGGTTGTCCATTTTTTTTATTTTTGTCCCGTTTTAGTCACTTTAATTGCTAATATAGAAAACAGTGATACCATAAAAATATAAAATTTTATTAAAAAAGTGTAAATATAATGCTACATGGATAAAAAGACACCCTAGAAGTTTTCTTAATTTTATTGGGTAATTGTTTTTCATAAATAATTATTTAATATTCAAATATATGACCTAATGTTTCTATTTTAAAATTATTTTAACATTTATCATATTTTTTTAGAAGAAATGTTAAAAAATTGATTATGTTCGTTTTAATAACATTGTTTTTTATACATGGGGAAAAAAAGATGATATATCCTTCATAAAAATATTTCCTAAATTAATAATTAATTTTTTATCATTTTTTTATTAATTTTTTTTTCAGGATAGAATTACAATAAACAATTACTCAATGATGACATAATATTTATTCTATTAGTAAAAAAATTTAAAAAAAATTAATAATATTAATTATCATATATTTTGTGTAACGCCCCAATACCAGTTAGTTAGAGTCGGTGCATTATTTTAATACATTGAAGATATTACAATGAATCAAGTCCCGAAGGACCGATCAGTTTAACAGTCTTGGAAAACATATTACATTCATGAACATTAAAATAAATTATAAAATGAAAAACAACTACATCATTGTCTCCATTTATAACATTTATGTCCCTTAGACTATCCCTGCAGGTCAGTTATAATATACTTCCTTGCATCCAGAGAAAAATAAAACATAGAAAGGGATGAAATCAGATGCTCAGTAAGGATAACAATATAGTAGAAACATTCATAAATAAGCATATGTAACTAAATAAATGTATTAGAATAAAATACAAGCCCTTTAAACATAAACATAATCATTATATGGCAATGATAAATCAAATAATACCATTTAATTATTCACATTGATGTTTTAAAAGTCGTATAATCACATGTAATATCAATATTAAATTTCAAATTGATGGAATGAATAATTACATACATCCTAACCACATAATATTGGCCTTGTTCCAAGACTACAAATAAGATTTTGTAAAGGCTTTATGCCAAGACACTAGTTTGTCTTATTAGACCTACAGATGCTTCGAGGAGCTATAGCGGGCTCCACCCACCACTTACTAAGTCCAATGCCTTCCTCATATTAAAAGGGTTAAACATAACCTAAACAGTCATATTAAAACAAACATATGAAATGTAAATGATTTATCTATAAACCATTAATGGTATAAATATAACATATCCATAGTCAAAAATTTCACAAAACCATTAATATAATATGGAATATTTGTATCATAATAAATCAACCTCGATCAGGAATAATATTTCGTAAAGGATGTTGACGTAGTAGAAAATGATCAGTGAAAATCTTTGAGATAAATATTTTGTTTAATGAAATCCATTAAATGTCACATAATTTTAAGAGGATTTTATTTAAAAGATAGTTTTCAATTAAAGTTTTTGACACCTAATTTTATCTTCTAAAATGAATTAACATTTTAAAACATTCATGTCTCTCTAAATATATACTTAAAACCATTTTAAAATCATGGAAATTAATGTGAAAGCTTTTGATGAATAAATCATTAAAAAATTTAAAATTATGTTTTAGTAAAATGGTCCCTTAAAACGAGTCCCTTTGATAACACTTTTATGATACATGGACATGGACAATAAATATATCATAGTATATAGTCATGTAAAAACATCCTCGGATAATGAAGAGATTGTAAAATTAACCCTTAACTTGTACTTTTCCACGGTCTAGGGTAGGTTATAATCCTGTAAAATAAATAAATCAATGTTATTATATTATAAAATAATCAAACAGAAAAATATTATATCATATACGATCTTATGATATTTCTTTGTTAATAATATTTTAGTAGTATCATCATTTTAGGTGTTAATAGATTCGTTTTCCTTTATATTCTTTATTACACAAGTCATCTTTGATTTGGATAGGATGTATCTTATTCATATCCAAAATGATATCTAGTTTTTGGACATTATTTTTAATCATAAAATAATAGTTATACTTGAATGTTTACGATGGGAAATGGCATCTCAACGCGTCGTAGAGACGTTAATTCATAGATACACATGAGTGAAAATATCATTTTTATTGTGAAATCATATGTAATTGGATGGTATATAATAAATATAAAATAATTAACATGTTTTATTTATTATTTACATCAGTTATACACATCCAAATAATGAATTATTTTTATAACAAACTACACCACAACATGGAGACGGTAAACCGTACGTACGCACGTATGTTGACTTTGTCATTTATATGATGAATAGAATAACTAATATGGATTTACCATATTTATAATAGCCTCAAAGTATGTATAATGTACTTGATTTATTATTTTGGTATGGAAACAATAAAAATTAAGAGGATGTGGAAGATGAAAAGAACTTGAATGTGGGTTAGTGAATTATTATCACTTCTTCCGGTTTATTTTTTTGAGTTGATCAAAAGGGATCCTTAGGTTGGTGTTATGATCAAAGTAACACCTCTTTATTGAAGTGAGAGAGTTTAGTACGATATTTTGGAAGGGGTTGGATGTGCCAAATGGCTTTGGAAGTGTGATTTGGAATGAAAAAAATTTCCCTTTTATAAGTGGGGTGAGGGTAACATTAGGAAACGATCAAAATATTATTTTATTATACATTCATATTCAGTTTAGAAAGGCTCCAAATGAATATATTTAGATCCTTATGTGGTTATGTGTCTAAATTTATTCAACCAATAGGTCTTTTACATGTTTGGGAAACCATTTCAAACTTATCTTTTAGATTTAACTCTCTGTAAAATAGTTTAATTTTTACCATGTCATATTGTATTCATACACTATATAGATTATAAACAAACTATAAACTTTTAAGAGATACTCATGTGGTTCATTAATGACATTTAAAATATTATTTAAGCCATTTGATGAACCGTTGATTTTTAAGAAAATCATATGAACCAATAATATAATATTTGTTTTAAAAATTAATTTAGTTCAATTTTAGCACTATTTTGTATTTTGTTTTTTTGAAAGTCATTCCAACCCTATCAATTAGATAAAAATTTATCTAATAAACCCTAGCATGTCATATTAAATTTTAAATTTATTCGAATTCATCAAAAGACTCAATTTACATTTATTTGGATATTTATAAAATCAATTATTATAATATTTCATTATTAAGGTAATTATTGCATCATCATTGTGTCATAAATAAATTAAAATATTTAATGTCTAACAATTATTATTAAAATTAAATTACACAGGAAATCATTTTATCTTTATAATTAATATATATAGTTGAATTTATCTTATTTAAAAACCTATATTGAAAATGGTTTAGTTATTAAACAATGAATTTTACACTTTTAACTATTCATTAAATAAAATAATTATAAATGCCCTAATAAAATCTATGTGGACCAAAGAGGATCATAATTTATTCTTATGGTTTTGTATGGTCTAATTACACTAATACAATAAAATTATGACATGTTTTAGGGATATTATAATATCATTTTTACCTTTAATTAATCCATTTTATTTTAATTGTGGTAAATAAATTTCAAAAGTTACTATTCACTAAAAATTTCACATTATTGATCCATATTTTACATACTGATGTCAACTGTGTCTCTCTAATTTTTTAAATATAACACATAGAAGATGTAAAGTTATGCTTTATACAAATTTGCAAAAGCTCCTAGAAGGTGGGTATAAAATGTTAAAATGTTCAATAATATTTTATACATCTAATTTTATTATAAAACGACTCTAGTGAATTATATTGAACAAATATAGGTATTATATAACTATTTTTACTAAAAATAAATTTAAATAATGTAAATATTTATTTATATAATGAATATGGTTTTAAATAATAACCTAGTGTTTTTCACTATTCATCAAAAATTAAATTTTTTCAGAAAAATACCTGAAACTCACCATAAGATAATTTTGAATTTTCAAATTCAAAAATTATATCTATTTTACCAAATTTAAAAATTAGATTTTGTATTTATTAATTTAAAATTAATTCTTGTTTTCAAAACCAAAAGGCGTGTTTTTAAAAGTAAAAACTATCAAAATATTGGCATGTATTTATGTCAAATTTAAATGTGAAATTGATTATAATTTCCTAAATTGTATTAAATGATAATATATACTATTATTTTACTTCGAAACAATTCAAATGTATAATTGAACCCTATAAATTATTTTGAATAAAAAAGTTGTTTTAAATTAAAATTGATTATTTTTTTACTATTCACCCCAATAAGAAAGTTATCAGAAAAACAACAAAAAAATTCATAACTAAATATTTATGTTGCAATAATAAATAAAAATTGTATGATGTATAATTTTATATATAAGAGTTTTAAATATTGGATTAAAATGGGTTCTCCATTAAAAGGGGTTAAAATTGCATTTTCTGAAAAATACATCCATTTTCTAAAAAAATGATTTTGTTCTTATATTATGTTTAATAAAAACATAATATGGATGTTAAAATTTATATGGAATATATAAAATTCAAAATGCAGATAATACTATTCATAACTGCTTTTGAACATCTAGTTTGGTAGGTCATGGTGCACTCGAACTTGGTGTTGCGTGCTGTGGAGGTTAGAGAATTACTTTGAAGAAATAAATTACTATGAAATCTTGGGGTGTTATATTATTTCACCTTCTAATAAACTATGTTCTCATATTTTCAAATTGTTATTCGAAAATAAAAGGTTAAAAATAAAAAAATACCTTTGTGGAAAACCGACATCGGAAATCAGTTTAATGAAATTTAGTCTTAATATGAAGGAATGGGAAATGAAAAATCCATCACCAAATTATGATATCACTTAGAATAATATTGGTGGAAATTAGAGGCACATAAGTGGAAGGAAAATGTAAATTTTTATAAGGAGTTATTGAGGTCATCTATCACAAACAACTATAAAATTTAGGGCCTCAAATACATCAATCTATGATGATTTAAAATTTTGTCAGTTCAACAATACATAAGGTATTAAGATAAAAAAAAATTTGTCTTAATATCCCTTCAATGATTTTTAATAATTAATTTATTCATTGAATATGAGAGAAAAAATATACTTGACCAGTAGAGTTTCATCCTTCAACTAATTCCAACTACAAACTCATCTTTAACTCCAACATATAATAGTATTAAAAAATATTATATTAATCTTAATGGTATAGGGTTCCAATAATGATTTTATAATTAATTTGTCACACTTTTAAAAAATCAAAATTATACAAACCAAAACATCATCTAGGCTAGTGGTAGGTGATGCATTATTGTCTCCCTTCGGTTGAAGGTTCCTGTCTCGTGGCCTTGACGGATGCGACGGGATATCGAGTGACCTCGTGATGTCCTTTTTTTGACAATCCAAAAATAAAATTAGGAAATTATTAAACAATAAAAATATTTTCCAATGATAAAATTAATCAATTCAAACCTTAAGACATATCCATATTAATTCTTGTCCAAACTCACAATCCTAAATTTATTAGGAATTTTAACAATATGAATACGCTTTTTTCCATGTAATAACTTGTAAATACCTTCATAATTTATTCTTTTAAAACATTGTAACACCATAATTTACAATAAAAAATTACTGAATACATTCAAGAAAACATATTCCTTATATAATACTGGATATACACTTTCTATACAAAAATGTTGTAAACTCTTACAATGATGGAATATATGAATAATTAATCAGTTTCAAGGTTGTCAAGAATATAGAATATAATATATCCAAATAAATCATATATTATTCCAAAAATTAGTATATCAATATCTGAACCATATTATTGATTATCAATCTCTCAACCATGGATTTTCCGAAACAATTAACATGCTATTAAGTCACTCTTTTCTTTGTATCCTCAAAAACTCAAGTCCTTAATGAAATAGTACTATAGTATAATCCTTATATTCTATATAATTCTTATAACATGTAAATATTTAATAAAATACTTAAATGAAAAAATACATTATTAACAACATAAGAACTCTAATCATTCCTGTTCATCTTCAGTAGTATCATAACATTATTATTATCAAATATACGCATTTTGGGTATAATCTAATGATTTGGACATTGATTTGCCTAGTGTCCCAACACCTTGCAGATGAAGCATTGTACATTTGAAACCTTTTTTCATACCCTTGCAATCAGGTACATGGTTTCATTTTTTACCACACTTATAACAGACTCCCATTCCCTTCTAGAATTTATCTAGGTGATTCTTTCCACATCTATCACATATAGAAAAATTCTACTTTCTCCTCTTCCCTTTGTCCATCTTTCTATCTTCCATCCTTTCTTCTCTTTATTCCCTTCAAATACATAGGAATTCATGTATTATTTACTTATCTTATTAACACATGATAGTATTTCTTCATATGATAGGAATACATGGGAGACTATTTCCGTTTTATATTTTGTCTTCATATCATGAAATATGTGATCCTTCTTAATCTTTCGATCATGCGTATTTATGGAATTATCATTCCTTCTACTAGGCGCCATTTCTAAACAATGTCATACACTAGGTCAGTTTATGAATCACAATTCATAATTACAAACTTGTATAATGTGTAACATAAATTGAAAAGATTATGCATATAATCTATATTTATAAAAAAAATTCTTAGAGGATGTATTTACTCCTAAATCCATAATAATTTCTTTTATTGAAAATGTGAATTATCATATGAATATCCCACAGGAGTGTCATAACCAAGAGTGCATCAAGGCCGGTTGACGTATACCAGGATACCCTAGGTCATGCCTAAAAATCCTTGTCAGTGTCTTCACTCCTAGGTACATCGATGCCAGAGCTGCCTCTACCTAGTTTTATCTAGACAAGTATTTCTTTCATTGAAAATTCCAAAAATATTTACATTAAAAAACTCATTGATGTTATTCAATGCTAATACTCAATGTTTATATTAGGGTAATGTTCTATAATCATATTTTTTATAACTATAGCTTCCATGGTTTGTACTAAACATCATCTGAAACCATCATTAATGCCCTAACCTCAGTTACCTAGTGTCAGTGCATTATTTTAATACATTGTCATGATTAAAGGGAATCATGTCCCGAAGTACCGACCAAATTAGAAGTCTTGTAAAGTAGATTACATAAATGAACATTACATTAAATTATAAAATTAAAAAAAAATAACATTGTCCCTGTTGGACACATTCATATCAATTAGACTATCCCTACAGGTCATACATAATATACATCTTCACATCCAGGGAAAAATAAAAATTGAAAGGGTAGAGTTCAGATGTTCATTAAGGATAACAATATAGTGGAAACATTCATAAATAATCATAAGAATTTAAGGAAATGTATAAGACTTAAACACAATACTTTTCAACTTAAATTTCATCATAAAATACAAAAGACAAATCAAATAATTCCATTTACTCTTCACATGTATATTATTCTAGTCGAATAATCAAATGTAATATCAATATCCAACTTCATAATGATGGAATTCATAATACCAGACTACATGACCACATAGTCAAGGCCTTATGTCAAGACTAAAAATAAAAATTTTTCTAGGCCTTGTTCCAAGACACTAGTTTGTCTCATTAGACCTACTGATGCATTGAAGAGCTATAGCGGGCTCCACTCATCACTTACTATGTCCAATTAATAACTCATATGAAAATGTTTATATGTAACACTGCAACCCTTCTAGGATAGATCTGGTGCATTAATTGTGATATTGGAATGGTTATATGGAATTAAAATCTGGAAATAATGACCATTTTAGTAGTCTTTAAGATACTAGAAACATAGATGTAACTCAAATTACATTAGAAAAGGTTATAAAATTCAATACATAATAGAAACTAAAAAATGCAACCACAGGAACACAATAAACGATCACCTATTCGTCACTTGTGGATGGAAAACAGTGAAAGATGTGAGATCAAATGCCTAGTAAGGGTTACAAATAGTGGAAGCATGAATACAATAATAGGTGAATTATAATCAATCTGACATAAGAAATATGACATGGTGAATAAATGAAAAACTCACTCCATTACAAAAATGAGAATGAAACTGCATCAATAGATTTTTCCATACTGAAAAAATCATGGTTAGAAAAAAATAATGGATAAATATTTTTCTTAATAATTGTATGTCATGTATCTGGAACATGAAACCATAATACCATTAAAATGATTTAGATCAATCGGTATAAATCCGTCTAGTTTTTGGAATCAAACTGTAAGGGTCTGTCGCCAAAATGATGTGTCTCATGAGACCTACCGATGAATCGAGGGGCTGTACTAGGCCCCACCCACCTCTGCATCAATAGAATTAATTATAAATTGTTCAACATAAGATAAATATGACTTCAAATATTATGTATTTAATAGAGTATATAGATTCATCAATATTTCCACTGCCAAAACAATAGTCAAAATAAATACTAAATCTAAAATGATATACGTCTTAGACAGTAATCATATCCATGATATGTGAATATGGAAATTTAATATAAACATAATTTAAAATAAAACATTATTCCAAATCAGAAATAGGTACACCACATAAATATTATTAGGTGCACAATACAAAGTAAGTCACAATAAAATAGTATTTGAGTCAAAGTATCTTACCACAATGTAATCGGTCGAATCATTGGACCCGAACATAATAACACTCGTTTGCATTTTGGTGATCCTCAACTCTCAATTTCTACCTCAGAGTTATCTGAAGCATCGAGTCTGTTAAACCCAAACCATTTGGCTCGTTTCAATCATCGAAGTCCCTCAGTGGATTATTTTTCTTGATTTTTCTTCGATAATTGAGATTTACGTGACCACGCGGTCATTGGTCTCCACGATAAATGGAATCTGATGATTCAGTTTTCTTTGTAAGAGGACATGACTTGCACGTGGTCCGTTTCTCCTCGCAGATGCATCAGATTTAAATATTTCCTCTTCCATGGGTCATACGATCTCTATATGAATGGAGATTCACCCATCATAGAGACATGAGTTATTTTCCCTCATCTTCCCCTATCTTTTCAAAACCCCATGGTTATTTATCCAAGATTGTTTATACTTTGGTATTTATTGGGGTGTATTTTATCATCCACATCCATGTTTCCTCAATATTTAATATTTAAATCCTTCTAAAATAGTTTATATCCAATTTTACCCTTCGGTGAGTTTTTAGTAAAATATATTAAAGTAATCTTTTGTCGTTTTTCGTACGAGGTACTTTTTGACTTTTCCGACAAAAGTACGAGAAGAATGTTTTTTTAACATTTACGGCATGAATGGATTTTTAAAAAATTATTTCCAAGAAGCTTCCGTTACAAGTTTTCAAGTTTATTTTTAATCAACTTCTTTTAGTTTAAAATTGTATGACATGTTAAGAAAGGAAAATGTTTTTGAACTTGAAAGGATGTTTTCTTCAAGAATGGAGTTCAAGTGTTTTATCAAAATTATTTTCCATCTAAGATAATATAGGGTTCTGTTTATATCCCTATTATTACATTGAATTGATTATGTTGTGATGGAATTATTTTTATGAATTCCTTTATCTTATATGAATTTCTTGATGATATCACGATGTTTAAGATTCCCATTTTTATTACATGGGATATGAAATGATGTATGATTTATGATTTTGTGGCACACATAAGAATTGTATCATTATGAGATGGTTTGGACCTATTTCTCCCTCCAATGCATTGGGTAATGATTTTATATCTCATGAGATAGACTTGCCTGGAACGGCAGGTTAAACCGGTTCACTGAAACAGGACTGAAACGAGGAGTGAACTTGGTTCAGAAATGGACTTTGTCCACTAAGATAGTCTTGGCAATGAGTGTTGACTAACAAGAAAGTATTATCTATGATTATGTGTGTATTCCACAATGTTTCATGTTTTATGTTATGATTATTGGGATTATATTTCACTACTATGATTTATCCCATGTTATGATATTATGATCTCTTTTGCAGGTTAAGATTTCAAAAATGTTATGTTCTTATGAATATGATGTGATTGATTTTTCTTTTGTTTACCCTTACTGAGCATTTGAGCTCACCCTTTTATGTTTCCTTTTCCCCAAGATATAAAGAAAGGTTTTAGGTAAGAAAAAAAAGGGAAGATCTTTATGGGAGATGTTGAAGATCTTTCACCATTATTAGAAGATTACGTTCCGAGTTTCCAAAGTCACTAAACTATTACGGTCCTTGTGTGTGAGTTTTTGTTATGTAATAAGTATTTCGCAAAAGTAATTTAATGTCCATGTATGTTAAGCTTCGGGTCTCTACACATGTAGCCCGGCCTATTTTATTAAATTAACGAGATAAATACTATGAAATCAAGGTTTGTTACACATAAAATATCATGTAAGATTATTGTTAAAAATTAACTAATGTTATGATGATATAATGAGTAGGTTATATGTATGCATGTGTAATGTTACAATTTTTCAATAATGATTATGGAAAAAACCTATGTAATATTTTAACATAAGATAATAATAATTATTACAAAATTATTTTGTTATTTATTTATATATACTTACACATATAATTATTGATATATTTTGATGTGAAAATAAGAATTTCATTGCTTCAAAGTGGTGGTAATCCACACATCCATGAATGGTGTTATCACTTTTTCAGTGTGTTAAATGGTAAGAAAAAACGAAATATTATAATTCCTGAAATACTCATATTTAATAAGTATGTTAAATATATAATTAATATGATATATATTTATTATATTTTTCTTTATTCCATCGATGTAACATGTTAGTAATGAAATTCCCATCACTTTATGAGATGATAGTCTACTATACACATGAGTGACATTATCATACCCCCTACAGTATTAAATGATAAAATGGTGTATATGATGTAATTAATATTAAGGTATTATTAAATAATAAATATCATAAATATCATAAAAATATTATTTAAATCATTGATCCAAATAATGAGACGATTCTATGTAAAAAACAAAGTACATCATTTCATGATGTAGTTTCCTATCGTGCACACAAATGATGATTTCATAACGTATTTAATGGAAGTTGGTGTGTCTTTCAGTTTCAAACCCATCATAACAAAATATAATATTATTTTATAGATTGTATTTATTATAAAATATAGATATTAGAAAAATTTAATGGAGTGGTAGAATAAATTATAAAAATAGTCATGTTGACAAATGTTACGTATTTTTCACGTAACATCTTTTTGTTTAAAGCAAAGGCCTTCCTTGGATCAGATTATTCTGAAATTATTGTTTATATAATGAGATTTGAGATGTGTAGAAGTAATATTTAATGTTTTTAATGGTAGAATTGAAATTTTACGGTGTGAAGAGAGGATGATATATTATGGGTTCTCATAAGTGGGGGAAATGACTCACTTAGATATTTTCCAATGAATGTTTGGTTAAAAATTGTTTTCACCTACAAAATGTAACCAATAATCTACTAAATTAGATTATATAATGGTTATGTTCAAAAAAATTTATAAAATATTTTTTTATAAAATTATCTATGATATATATAACCTTATGTATAATGGCTTACGAGAAGTTAAACTCGTTATTACCATTATCTAGCTAATTAATTTTAGTTTATCTCAGTAATATCATTGAACGAAATTTAAGATTAATATATTATAAATTATAAATAATAATTATTCTGAAAATGGAATCAATTTTTCCACATATAAGTATAAATATTTAAAAAATATATTTTAATATTAATCCAAAAAACATTCCGAGAAAGTGTGTCTTTTATGTCAATTTGTTCAAATGGTTACTAATTTGTAATATCTAAATTTGATTGAAAATAATTAAAATGTAATATATTTTATTAATATATGTATAGTTTTAATAGTGAAACATTAAATCTACATTCAAATATAGTTTCACATTATTCATTATTTAAATGAGAAGTATGTTTTAAATTTGAATATAATATTATTTTAACTATTCATTCAACATTGAATCCAAAAAATTATAAAAAATAACCTTAATTAAATTTGGATATTACAGGATAAAAAATGAGTTTTATGTTGTCAAATATTATTAAAAAAAGTGTGGAATTATTATTTTAAAACAAGTTATCTGTTAAAAGGTGGAAACCAGTTTTCAAAATATAATACTTTTTATACATAAAATTGGATTTCTTCTTATATTGTTCCAATAAAATATAATATACAAAAGTAAAAAAACATTATCGAATGTATAATTTATATAAATTTACCATATATTATCTTGTAATAGAAATAATTTAACATATTAATATTAAATCCCATTATCTCCTAATAAATATTTTTTTTCTAAATTACATCCTTTAAATTAAATTTGTTTTTATATTCATATATAATTAATTTCCAAAAAAATAATCCAACATTATATTTAATAACTTTATTTATTTATATTTATAATAATGAATTTAATTTTATAGAGATAATATTCATTTTAAATAATAACAATAACTGAAAATTAATATTTGGTAATACCCGATCTTTGATGTTACACAAGTTATCGAAGAAACTCACTGTTGAATATAATGATACCAAAAATCAGTGTTTTATCTAAATGAAGCTATAATACCTTTTCATGAAATGAAATTTATACCATTATTTTATTAATTGATTACTGTAAAATAAAATTTTATTATTTTATAATAAAGGGGTGTTACAATTATTCTTATATATTGAATTATTAATAAAAAATAAATTACGTAAAAATAATAAAAAACATAAATTCAAATTTTTTTTATTATTATGATGAGAAGTGATTCTAAAATTATAATTAAATTAAATTTTTTTTCTAAATATTATTTAATAATTAATTAATAATTTTATAGCTTCCCATGATTGCGGAAAAATTATATATAAATTATATTAATGTTTTATATAAATATTCATTGAAATTTTTTATTTCATAATAATATTCAATAATACATTCCTTCCAATTACACAAAAAAGAGAATAATGATGAAAAAAAAATTAAAAATATTACATTATCTAACTATCTACATCAAACATTACACCTACCTCCATAACCAAATTTCATTTTTTGGCTATTTAGTGTCCCATTCCATGTGTTAACCATACTTGGTTTAAAATATCTAATATGAAGATGTTTTGTTTTAAAATCATA
Organism: Viscum album; assembly: GCA_963277665.1. Lineage (NCBI taxonomy): Eukaryota > Viridiplantae > Streptophyta > Magnoliopsida > Santalales > Viscaceae > Viscum > Viscum album. The sequence goes on along the minus strand of OY728142.1, from coordinate 1,424,222,659 downwards.
TATAAAATCATCACAAAAATATACCTAATGTTTTTTATACTGACCACATCAACAATAATTTATTTATTGTAATAGAAAATTATGTTTCATGTGTTTAGGAACATTATAGTGATTAAATTGAATTAAAGCATCCGTAGAGCATGATGATGAAGGTGTTATTACACCTTGCATAAAAATGAAAAAATGCATAAATGTAATAATTCTCATAATATGAATTAAAGAATCCAGATGATACCAAACATATAATTTATTCCATCAATTCACCACATAATCTCAGAAATCCCTTGGAACCTATATTTTATAGAGCAATATAGATTTAAACCATAGAAAATTATGAAAAATTTTACAATATTAAATGAGATTGAATCTATTAATTTATATCTATATGAAAATTATTGTATTTTGATTATTTATTAGAACTAATATATTTTGTGAAATACAAGAGAACAATTTATTTTGGTACATACCTCATCACTATTATCACCAATTTACAGGGCACAATAAAATCGGAATCATTTATATGATTTGGGGATAATTTATATATTCTTTAGAGAAAAAAAATCCATATGTAACCTAAGTAACTTATAGAAATTATCACAAATTCCCACCAATAATTAGTTATCACTTGATGAAAAATAGTCCATAACATATTTCATTGATTCTCATGAATTGAAAAAGATTCCCCACATAAAATATAGTTGACAAATACACTCTATAGTTTTTATATATGAATATTTCAAAATTAATGGATAGATAGTGAGAATATTGGATGTCTAATATAACATTAAAAATTATGGTTTATAGAAAGATTTTATCTAAATAACAACCTAATGTAACAGAGAAATCAAATATAAAACCTATCAATCCATATAAATTATAGAAACTAGAGAATTCTTATCACCACTTTTATATGATTTCATGTTGTCATTCTAGAGATAACATTTATATTTAAATAAATAATAATTTTATATAACCCTTTCTAGGTAGATTAACATGATTCAATATAGTAATCATTGTAGTCATATGGTTAAAAAAATTACCCCTCTTTGAATTATTTGAACATGAAATACTTCTATAGTATATATAAAGATGATAATAATCATTATAAAGTCTAATTTATAAATAATAATAGAATATTAATCTATTAATTAATAAAATGTGGTTATTAACAATGAGAAAAATTTATGGAATAAAATTAACATATTTGTTTACAAATAGGTATGTTAGAAAATCACTTATTTATTATTTCTATTTTAGATTCTAAATTTTTTTATTTTATTCTAATAAATATATAAAAAATAATTCACAATTCTATGACATGTAATGTAATTCTATAAGTATGTACATATAAATTAATATAAATAATTCTTTTTAGTAAATGAAATTCATTTATATTGTAAGAGTTTAAAAACCCACACCACCGTAGATATCCGAATTAGAGACCCTATTTATATTTCGCCGGAAAATTTTTTATTACATCCAATTTCCTTACTATCCAATCGTTTAGATAATGAAAAATATAATATATATATAGCCATTGTTACTATTATATATTAACCTAATACTAATCATATTAATCATTACAGAATCACAAAATGAACTCAAACATAGGTCCAAAATTTGTTGACAATAGAGTGAACACCATTTTCAATTGTTTGATATAATTGTAAGTGATTATCCCTCTGTAGAATCTATCATGATTGGTAATAATTACAATTAAATTTATTATGACCCAATTATATCATTAAAAAAGAAAAATGGAGTTATAATATACTAGGTTAATAATATATTTTAAAAATAGCAGCCATCATTTCTATATAAAAAATATTAATTATAAATGGTGACTCACTAAAGTGAATATATTATATTATACAAATAATTTAAATAAAATAATTATGATATGAATTGCGTATATTAAATAAATTTAAAATAATATTAATTGAAAAATTTATCAATAATGTGACATATTGAATCAAAAAAGAAGAAAAATGTCATATTATATACACACATATACTAACGATAATAATTTCTTATATATTTATCCTCAATTGGAAACTAAATCATAAGAACCCTCATGTTCATTTTCATCCCCTTTATTAATTATATATAAATTTAGTTTTGTATGAATAGAAAGGATAAATTTGAAGAGTACTAGAAAATAATATAGTGATTTTTTCCCATAATATACCTACCAATTTATTATTATATCATGTGTACATGTAATATCATGGAAACATAAAAGTGAGGCTATTAAATACAGTATATGATATGTAATATAGAGATTCTATGAATTGTAAAATATTATTCTTCATATATCATCATTATAACTCTGCAAAGTAATTAATATTCACCTCAATATGAAATATATATAATGATTCTAATAAGAAAAATTATTTTTATTAATGATTAGAAAATATTCACTCATTTTTTAGTAAATCCATATTAATATTCCAATCATATGTTTTATTAATAATTATATTTTATTAATTTTTGTGAGTGATTGTAACAAATATTATATAGAATTTAAAAAAATTGATAAAAATTATATCATTTTTTAAATCTGCATGTCAAAATTATCGTAGATTGGGATTTTTATTTTCCTATAAAAGGATATATTTCAAGAGAATGGTAATAGATAAGAAAATTTATTGAAACTGAAATATTCATTTAATAAATAAATAATGAAAAAAATTATTTATTATTTTTTTAATTACTAACTTTTTAATTTTGATTAATAATTATAAAATTATATTTATATTCATTTATTTTATATACGACTCTAGACTAAAAAATTTTGTAAAAATAAAAGGCGTTTTACTGAAAAATTGTTCATCAATGCATGTTTTGTATATTTTCTAATTATACCACATATATTAATTAAATCCTTTGAAATTAATTCATAATTTTAATTAGGTTGTCCATTTTTTTTATTTTTGTCCCGTTTTAGTCACTTTAATTGCTAATATAGAAAACAGTGATACCATAAAAATATAAAATTTTATTAAAAAAGTGTAAATTTAATGCTACATGGATAAAAAGTCACCCTTGCAGTTTTCTTAATTTTATTGGGAAATTGTTTTTCATAAATAATTATTTAATATTCAAATATATGACCTAATGTTTCTATTTTAAAATTATTTTAACATTTATCATATTTTTTGAAAAGAAATTTTAAAAAATTGATTTTGTTCATTTTAATAAAATTGTTTTTTATAAATGGGGCAAAAAAGATGATATATCCTTCTTAAAAATATTTCCTAAATAAATAATTAATTTTTTATCATTTTTTTATTAAATTTTTTTTTCAGGATAAAATTACATTAAACGATTACTCAATGATGACATAATATTTATTATATTAGTAAAAAATAAATAATATTAATAATATTAACTATCATATATTTTGTGTAACGCCCCAATACCAGTTAGCTAGAGTCGGTGCATTATTTTAATACATTGGAGAGATTACAATGAATCAAGTCCCAAAGGACCGATCAGTTTAGCAGTCTTGGAAAACATATTACATTCATGAATATTAAAATAAATTATGAAATGAAAAACAACTACAACATTGTCTCCATTTATAACATTTATGTCCCTTAGACTATCCCTGCAGGTCAGTCATAATATACTTCCTTGCATCCTGAGAAAAATAAAACATAGAAAGGGATGAAATCAGATGCTCAGTAAGGATAACAATATAGTAGAAACATTCATAAATAAGCATATGTAATTAAATAAATGTATTAGAATAAAACACGATCCCTTTAAACATAAACATAATCATTATATGGCAATGATAAATCAAATAATACCATTTAATTATTCACATTGATGTTTTAAAAGTCTAATAATCACATGTAATATCAATATTCAATTTCATATTGATGGAATGAATAATTACATACATCCTAACCACATAATCTTGGCCTTGTTCCAAGATTACAAATAAGATTTTGTAAAGGCTTTATGCCAAGACACTAGTTTGTCTTATTAGACCTACAGATGCTTCGAGGAGCTATAGAGGGCTCCACCCACCACATACTAAGTCCAATGCCTTCCTCATATTAAAAGGGTTAATCATAACCTAAACATTCATATTAAAACTAACCTATGAAATGTAAATGATTTATCTATAAACCATTAATGGTATAAATATAACACATCAATAGTCACAAATTTCACAAAACCATTAATATAATATGGAATATTTGTATAATAATAAATCAACTTCGATCAGGAATAATATGTCATAAAGGATGTTGACGTAGTATAAAATGATAAGTGAAAATATTTGAGATAAATATCTTTTTTTAATGAAATCCATTAAATGTCACATAATTTTAAGAGGATTTTTTTTAAAAGATAGTTTTCAATTAATGTTTTCGACACCTAATTTAATCTTCTAAAAGGAATTAACATTTTAAAACATTCATGTCTCTATAAATATATCCTTAAAACCATTTTAAAATCATGGAAATTAATGTGAAAGATTTTGATGAATAAATCATTAAAAAATTTAAAATTATGTTTTAGTAAAATGGTCCCTTAAAACGAGTCCCTTTGATAACACTTTTATGATACATGGACATGGACAATAAATATATCATAGTATATAGTCATGTAAAAACAACCTCAGATAATGAAGAGATTGTAAAATTAACCCTTAACTTGTACTTTTCCACGGTCTAGGGTAGGTTATAATCCTGTAAAATAAATAAATCAATGTTATTATATTATAAAATAATCAAACAGAAAAATATTATATCATATACGATCTTATAATATTTCTTTGTTAATAATATTTTAGTAGTATCATCATTTCATGTGTTAATAGATTCGTTTTCCTTTATATTCTTTATTACACAAGTCATCTTTGATTTGGATTAGATGTATCTTATTCATATCCAAAATGATATCTAGTTTTTGGACATTATTTTTAATCATAAAATAAAAGTTATACTTGAATGTTTACGATGGGAAATGGCATCTCAACGCGTCGTAGAGACGGTAATTCATAGATACACATGAGTGAAACTATCATTTTTTATTGTGAAATCATATGTAATTGGATGCTATATAATAAATAAAAAATAATTAACATGTTGTATTTATTATTTACATCAGTTATACACATCCAAATAATGAATTATTTTTATAACAAACTACACCACAACATGGAGACGGTAAACCGTACGTACGCACGTATGATGACTTTGTCATTTATATGATGAATAGAATAACTAATATGGATTTACCATATTTATAATAGCCTCAAAGTATGTATAATGTACATGATTTATTATTTTGGTATGGAAACAAAAAAAATTAAGAGGATGTGGAAGATGAAAAGAACTTGAAAGTGGGTTAGTGAATTATTACCACTTCTTCCGGTTTATTTTTTTGAGTTGATCAAAATGGATCCTTAGGTTGGTGTTACGATCAATGTAAAACCTCTTTGTTGAAGTGAGAGAGTTTAGTAAGATATTTTGGCAGGGGTTGGCTGAGCCAAATGGCTTTGGAAGTGTGATTTGGAATGAAAAGAAGTGCCCTTTTATAAGTGGGGTGAGGGTAACATTAAAAAAAGATCAAAATATTATTTTATTATACATTCATATTCAGTTTAGGAAGGCTCCAAATGAATATATTTAGATCTTTATGTGGTTATGTGTCTAAATTTATTCAACCAATAGGTCTTTTACATGTTTGGGAAAGCATTTCAAACTTATCTTTTAGATTTAACTCTCTGTAAAATAGTTTAATTTTTACCATGTCATCTTGTATTCATACACTATATAGATTATAAACAAACTATAAACTTTTAAGAGATACCCATGTGGTTCATTAATGACATTTAAAATATTATTTAATCCATTTGATGAACCGTTGATTTTTAAGAAATTCATATCAACCAATAATATAATATTTGTTTTAAAAATTAATTTAGTTCAATTTTAGCAATATTTGGTATTTTGTTTTTGTGAAAGCCATTCCAACCCTATCAATTAGATAAAAATTTATCTAATAAACCCTAACATGTCATATTAACTTTTAAATTTATTAGAATTCGTCAAAAGACTCAATTTACATTTATTTGGATATTTATAAAATCAATTATTATAATATTTCATTATTAAGGTAATTATTGCATCATCATTGTGTCATAAATAAATTAAAATATTTAATGTCTAACAATTATTATTAAAATTAAATTACACAGGAAATCATTTTTTCTTTATAATTAATATATATAGTTGAATTTATCTTATTTAAAACCCTATATTGAAAATGGGTTAGTTATTAAACAATGAATTTTACACTTTTAACTATTCATTAAATAAAATAATTATAATTTCCCTAATAAAATCTATGTGGACCAAAGAGGATCCAAATTTATTCTTATGGTTTTTTCTGGTCTAATTACACTAATACAATAAAATTATGACATGTTTTAGGGATATTATAATATCATTTTTACCTTTAATTAATCCATTTTATTTTAATTGTGGTAAATAAATTTGAAAAGTTACTATTCACTAAAACATTCACATTATTGATCCATATTATACATACTGATGTCAACCGTGTCTCTCTAATTTTTTAAATCTTACACATAGAAGATGTAAAATTATTCTTTATACAAATTTTCAAAAGCTCCTAAAAGGTGGGTATAAAATGTTAAAATGTTCAATAAAATTTTATACATCTAATTTTATTATAAAATGACTCTAGTGAATTATATTGAACAAATATAGGTATTATATAACTATTTTTACTAAAAATAAATTTAAATAATGTAAATAATTATTTATATAATGAAGATGGTTTTAAATAATACTCCAGTGTTTTTCACTATTCATCAAAAATTAAATTTTTTCAGAAAAATACCTGAAACTCACCATAAGATAATTTTGAATTTTAAAATTCAAAAATGATATCTATTTTACCAAATTTAAAACATAGAATTTGTATTTATTAATTTAAATTAATTCTTGTTGTCAAAACCAAAAGGCGGGTTTTTAAAAGTAAAAACTATCAAAATATTGGTATGTATTTATGTCAAATTTAAATGTGAAATTGATTATAATGTCCTAAATTGTATTAAATGATAATTATATACTATTATTATACTTCTAAACAATTCAAATGTATAATTGAACACTATAAATTATTTTGAATAAAAAAGTTGTTTTAAATTAAAATTGAGTATTTTTTTACTATTCACCCCAATATGAAAGTTATCAGAAAAACACAAAAAAAAATTCATAACTAAATATTTATGTTCCAAAACTAAATACAAATTGTATTATGTATAATTTTATATATAACAGTTTTAAATATTGTATTAAAATGGGTTCTCCATTAAAAGGGGTTAAAATTGCATTTTCTGAAAAATACATCCATTTTCTACAAAAATGATTTTGTTCTTATATTATGTTTAATAAAAACATAATATGGATGTTAAAATTTATATGGAATATATAAAATTCAAAATTCAGATAATACTATTCATAACCGCTTTTGAACATCTAGTTTGGTAGGTCATGGTGCACTCGAACTCGGTGTAGCGTGCTCTGGAGGTTAGAGAATTACTTTGAAGAAATAAATTACTATGAAATCTTGGGGTATTATATTATTTCACCTTCTAATAAACTATGTTCTCATATTTTCAAATTGTTATTCGAAAATTAAAGGTTAAAAATAAACAAATACCATAGTGGAAAACCGACATCGGAAATCAGTTTAATGAAATTTAGTCTTAATATGAAGGAAAGGGAAATGAAAAATCCATCACCAAATTATGATATCACTTAGAAGAATATTGGTGGAAATTAAGGGCACATAAGTGGAAGGAAAATGTAAATTTTTATAGGGAGTGATTGAGGTCATCAATCACAAACAACTATAAAATTTAGGGCCTCAAATACATCAATCAATGATGATTTAAAATTTTGTCAGTTCAACAAAACATAAGGTATTAAGATAAAAAAAATTTCTTTTAATATCCCTTCAATGATGTTTAATAATTAATTTATTCATTGAATATGAGAGAAAAAATATACTTGACTAGTAGAGTTTCATCCTTCAACAAATTCCAACTACAAACTCATCTTTCACTCCAAAATATAATAGGATTAAAAAATATTCTATTAATCTTAATGGTATAGGGTTCCAATAATGATTTTATAATTAATTTTTCACACTTTTAAAAAAACAAAATTATACAAACCAAAAAATCATCTAGGCTAGTGGTAGGTGATGCATTATTGTCGCCCTTCGGTTGCAGGTTCATGTCTCGTGGCCTTGACGGATGCGACGGGTTGTCGCCTGACCTCCGTGATGTCCTTTTTTTGACAATCCAAAAATAAACTTAGGAAATTATTAAACAATAAAAATATTTTCCAATGTTAAAATTAATCAATTCAATCCTTAAGACATATCCATATTAATTCTTGTCCAAACTCACCGTCCTAAATTTATTAGGAATTTTAACAAAATGAATATACTTTTTTCCATGTAATAACATGTAAATACCTTCATCATTTATTCTTTTAAAACATTGTAACACCATAAATTACAATAAAAAATTACTGAATACATTCAAGAAAACATATTCCTTATATAATACTGGATATACACTTTCTATACAAAAATGTTGTAAACTCTTACAATGATGAAATATATGAATAATTAATCGGTTTCAAGGTTGTCAAGAATATAGAATATAATATATCCAAATAAATCATATATTATTCCAAAAATTAGTAACTCAATATCAGAACCATATTATGGATTATCATTCTAACAACCATGTATTTTCCAAAACAATTAACATGATATTAAGTCACTCTTTTCTTTGGTTCCTCAAAAACTCAAGTCCTTAATGAAATAGTACTATAGTATAATCCTTATATTCTATATAATTCTTATAACATGTACATATTTAATAAAATACTTAAATGAAAAATTACATTATTAGCAACATAAGAACTCTAATCATTCCTGTTCATCTTCAGTAGTATCATAACTTTATTATTATCAAATATACGCATTTTGGGTATAATCTAATGATTTGGACATTGATTTGCCTAGTGTCCCAACACCTTTCAGATGAAGCATTGTACATTTGAAACCTTTTTTCATACCCTTGCAATCACGTACATGGTTTCATTTTTTACCACACTTATAACAGACTCCCATTCCCTTCCAGAATTTATCTAGGTGATTCTTTCCACATATATCACATATAGAAAAATTCTACTTTCTCCTCTTCCCTTTATCCATCTTTCTATCATCCATCCTTTATTCTCTTTATTCCCTTCAAATCCATAGGAATTCATGTATTATTTACATTTCTTATTAACACATGATAGTATTTCTTTATATGATAGGAATACATGGGAGGCTATTTCCGTTTTATATTTTGTCTTCATATCATGAAATATGTGATCCTTCCTAATCTTTCGATCATGCGTATTTATGGAATTAGCATTCCTTCTATTTGGCGCCATTTCTAAACAATGTCATACACTAGGTCAGTTTATGAATCACAATGCATAATTACAAACTTGTATAATGTGTAACATAAATTGAAAAGATTATGCATATAATCTATATTTATAAAAAAATTCTTAGAGGATGTATTTACTCGAAAATCCATTATAATTTCTTTTAATGAAAATGTTAATTATCATATGAATATCCCACGGGAGTGTCATAACCAAGAGTGTATCAAGGCCGGTTGACGTATACCAAGATACCCTAGGTCATGCCTAAAAATCCTTGTCAGTGTCTTCACTCCTAGGTACATTGATGCCAGAGCTGCCTCTACCTAGTTTTATCTAGACAAGTATTTATTTCTTTGAAAATTCCAAAAATATTTACATTACAAAAATTCATTGATGTTATTCTATACTAATACTCAATGTTTATATTAGTGTAATGTTCTATAATCATATTTTTTATAACTATAGCTTCCATGGTTTGTACTAAACATCATCTGAAACCAACATTAATGCCCTAACCTCAGTTACCCAGTGTCAGTGCATTATTTTCATACATTGTCATGATTAAAAGGAATCATGTCCCGAAGAACCGACCAGATTAGAAGTCTTGGAAAGTAGATTACATAAATGAACATTACATTAAATTATAAAATAAAAAAAATAACATTGCCCATGTTGGACACATTCATATCAATTAGACTATCCCTACAGGTCATACATAATATACATCTTCACATCCTGGGAAAAATAAAAATCGAAAGGGTAGAGTTAAGATCTTTATTAAGGATAAAAATATAGTGGAAACATTCATAAATAATCATAAGCATTTAAGGAAATGTATAAGACTAAAACAAAATAATTTTCAACTTAAATTTCATCATAAAATACAAAAGACAAATCAAATAATTCCATTTACTCTTCAAATGTATATTCTTCTAGTCGAATAATCAAATGTAATATCAATATCCAACTTCATAATGATGGAATTCATAATACCAGACTACATGACCACTTAGTCAAGGCCTTATGCCAAGACTAAAAATAAAAATTTATTTTGGCCTTGTGCCAAGACACTAGTTTGTCTCATGAGACCTAATGATGCATTGAAGAGCTATAGCGGGCTCCACTAATCACTTAGTATTCCAAATTAATACCTCATATGAAAAGGTTTATATGTAACACCACAACCCTTCTAGGCTAGATCTGGTGCATTAATTGTGATATTGGCATGGTTATATGGAATTAAAATCTGGAAATAATGACCATTTTAGTAGTCTTTAAGATACTAGAAACATAGATGTAACTCAAATTACATTATAAAAGGTTATAAAATTCAATACATAATAGAAACTAAAAAATGCAACCACAGGAACACAATAAACGATCACCTCTTCGTCACTTGTGGATGGAAAACAGTGAAAGAGGTGAGATCAAATGCCTAGTAAGGGTTACAAATAGTGGAAGCATGAATACAATAATAGGTGAATTATAATCAATCTGACATAAGAAATATGACATGGTGAATAAATGAAAAACTCACTCCATTAAAAAAATGAGAATGAAACTACATCAATAGATTTTTCCATACTGAAAAACTCATGGATAGAAAAAAAATAATGGATAAATATTTTTCTTATTAATTGTATGTAATGTATCTGGCACATGAAACCATAATACCATTAAAATGGTTTAGATCAATCAGTATAAATCTTTCTAGTTTTTGGAATCAAACTGTAAGGGTCTGTCGCCAAAATGATGTGTCTCATGAGTCCTACCGATGAATCGAGGGGTTGTACCAGGCCCCACCCACCTCTGCATCAATAGAATTAATTATACATTTTTCAACATAAGAGAAATATGACATCACATAATATGTATTTAACAGAGTATATAGATTCATCAATATTTCCACTGTCAAACCAATAGTCAAAATAAATACTAAATCTAAAATGATATACATCTTAGACAGTAATCATATCCATGATATGTGAATATGGAAATTTAATATAAACATAATTTCAAATAAAACATTATCCCAAATCAGAAATAGGTACACCACATAAATATTATTAGGTCAACAATACAATTTAAGTCACAATAAAATAGTATTTGAGACAAAGTATCTTACCACAATGTAATCGGTCGAATCATTGGACCAGAACATAATAACACTCGTTTTCATTTTGGTGATCCTCAACTCTCAATTTCTACCTCAGAGTTATCTAAAGCATCGAGTCTGTTAAACCCAAACCATTTGGCTCGTTTCAATCATCGAAGACCCTCAGTGGATTATTTTTCTTGATTTTTCTTCGATAATTGAGATTTACGTGACCACGCGGTCATTGGTCTCCACGATAAACGGAATCTGATGATTCAGTTTTCTTTGTAAGAGGACATGATTTGCATGTGGTCCGTTTCTCCTCGCAGATGCATCAGATTTAAATATTTCCTCTTCCATGGGTCGTACGATCTCTATATGAATGGAGATTCACCCATCATAGAGACAAGGGTTATTTTCCCTCAGCTTCCCCTATCTTTTCAAAACCCCACTATTATTCGAATTCTAGGAAGTTGGATTTATCAAAGCTTCCAGTTGAGTGGGATTAGATCTTAGTTGGTGAGGAGTTACGATGCTAGAAAGCTGTTGTTTTTGAATCCTGGTTTGATCACTACTCGATATGTCTTTGGTTGGGTCATGGGGATGCTCTTTGTTGTCACGCTAAGCATTGGATGTCATTGGGTGAAAGAGATCATAGATTATGATCCATCTATTTGTATACCAGTTCTTCAAATACCTGTAAGCATTCTACCTCCTAAATCAAAGTTCAGTTATGTGTTTGGCAGGATAAATTGTGATTTACAATTGTCCAGTCTATGAGGTGATCCTATTGTGGCTACAGTGGGTAGTCTTTCAGGTGGCAAAGAGAATGTAGGTGATGAAGCTTTGTTGAATGGGGACTTACTGGAAGGACCTGATAAGGAGTTTTTCACTGTAGGGGGTGTTGGTGGTGGAAAATGAGTAACAGTTCAGCTTGGTATAGGTCAGTATCCCTCACCCTTTTCCAAGGAAGTTAAGGGTGGAAAGGGTGGACAGACAATTGGCCAACTTTCAGAACCTGGAGGTACGATTTCTCAGGCCACTTTTGGGGAACTAAAGGTGTCTTAGATTCCTAATGAGTAGGCACCAATGTCCCATGTGTCCCTTTTTCACAAGGATTTAAAGCCTACTGAGGTGCATAATCAGTTTTTAGTGTTAGATGAGGCAGAAAAATAAAATGAAGATCCCAAAGGATGGAAAATGGTCATTCCTAGGTGGAAATGTATGCAGGTCGGTAGTAGAAACTCAGAGGAGGAGGAATTGAGTGACCAAGATGGGGCCTCAAGAGACCAAGAGTGGGTCTCTCAGACCAGTGCAGACTATGAAAAAGAGGAACTGGGGCGATCCAATTCACGGAAAGGGAATCAAGGAAATCTTCTAACTGGATGCCTTTTGGCTCCTAAGGGTGGGAATAATTCAGTACTGTGCAAAAATTATTTGGGAACTCCAAAGACTATAGTTACCAGATTGGCTAGCAAGGACAAATGCAATGTCATAGAGGCTACTCTAGGGGTTTCTTTATTGAACAAAGAAGGGGTTTCAGTTTCATGTACGTCCCCCATGAGGAATACTTCAATGGATGGTTATTCTTCTGCGCACGATGCTAAAAACCAGAAAAGTGGATTGGTGGATCCTTCGGTGATCAGGAAGGGAGAGCCTTCAAAAGTATGAGGGGAGGGTTCCCTAGCTGTAGAAAACACATTGGACCTCCTTAAGTCTTCTGAGGAAGATATGGTGGTGGGGGTTCTGTTCATTCAGGCCACATAGGATTATGCAAAAAGGATGAATGGCATACCAGTTCAAGTGGGTGTAAGGAGGGAGCATTCCACTAGGATCGACCAATAACACTTAATTTTGACCAGAGGCTTCATTGAAAGGAGGATTACAGTGGAAGATTTATTATAGGTTTGGGAAAAGTTAGACTCTCATTTCAAAGTGATTATCTATAAAGATCTGGGAAAAAAGGTAAGTGACCTGTCATGGAAATTATTTAGGGCAGTTGCGTCGAATATTTTCAAGTTGGTCTCCTATAGTTTTTTTTTCTACTTTTAGTATTAATGTGCGGTTGTCTTGCTGTTTTCCACTTTTTTCCATAAAAGTATATCGTAATTTAAATTTAACTTAGAGGGTAAAAAAATATAGAATCATGTTATTATATATCAAATGGATGTACACATATACCATATACAAGAAATAAGTAGTGAACAATGAAAATATCGCATAAATGAAAGTGAGATGAGAAACCCCGTACAGACATTTCGGCATGGTAAAGAGTGTTAGTCCGAGCGATTAATGAGAGGTAAAGGGGAATTATATTATTTATATGTCACAAGGGAAGCACGGGGGAGATGATAAAACCTACCCCATCATTAGGAATTAAAAATAAAAGGGCACTACATTGGGGTGATTCTTGAAAAAAGGTGAGAGAGAGGATCCCTTACCTTATGTTCAAAGGCGTTCTTGTTTGTTCTTAATGACCGGAATAAACAAATTATTCTTATAAATTAATATTTATAGAACTTCTAATATATGTAAATGATTTATTATAAATATTTTTAGTTCATTTAAGGCCTTTTTGATTAGTAATAATTTTTAATTTCATTGGTCGGGCTTATTTGATTACTTGTTTTTAAAAGATCAATTCACTTATATTCAAGTTCAGATAAATTTTAAATATGGAAGTGGATGTAGAGAAATGATGTTATATGACATTAGAAAACATAAATTAGATTACATGGTTTTAATTTTAATTTTTTTACTTAGAGTGAGGTTGAATTATTACATATATATAACCTTATTGACAACTGTTTTGGTTAAAGGTGGGTTTGAATACAATGAACATGTTTTGATGTATAACTTAATACCAATTATACAAAAAGCTTATAGAAATAAAAATAGGAAACATTGGAAATGTAATAATCTGGTTCAACCATTTCGCAAATGGTTTCCTAACCTGAATTAAAGATTATAATAGAAATTGATAAATGGATGTCCTTGAATATGCTAAATTAGCACATCTCAAACGGTGGCTTCATTTCATCAAAATAAAGGGTGGGGAAAGGAGAATAAATAATGAAATATCCCATTTTCATAAAACAATTCCAGTCAATGTATGTTACCCGAGTTATCATACTATTTGGGTGAAGGGATGTGAGGAACGAAACAAAAAGAAAAGAACTTAAAAGAAATCAAGGAATTGGAAAGAGGAGTTCACCTCTTGAGAATTTCTCCTTTGAGATCCTCTTAAGGCTAGAGGATTTGGTATTTTGAAGAGACTAGGAGATTTTTGATGTAGGGGAGGATCTTGGAGAGATATTTGGGAAGAATATTGGCAAGTCACAAGGCTTGAGTGGAGTGAAGAAAAGAGGGAGTGAAGGGGGTTTTATAGTGGATGAGATAGGAGTTTTCTTAATATAAAAGACCTTAATTTATTATTTCTCCATTAAACAAGTAATAGTGAGTTTTACATGACATAGAATACTAATTTTTTCATGTAAATCTGAATAAATTGGGATTACCTCAGCAGATCATCATCAATGACTCCATTAATTCGTTATTTAGACTTTATTGTAAATTATCAGATTTTACTATTCATCAAAAATTAATGTAGTTTAGAAAAATACAAAAAATTCACACTAAACAATTTATGACATGTAATATCCAAAAATAATTTCCACTTTTCGAAGAGAATTTCTTAAATATTATTAATTAATAATTTAATTAAAATAATTATTTAATCTTAAAATATAAACACTTAATATATTCATCTTCATTCTTAATGTGACTAAATTCACTTATACACTCGAGGGTATGGATACCATTCCTAAATTTCATATTAATATTTATAATGGTAAGTTACTATTAATAAGGGCATGTTACTATTTATAAGGGTATGTAATAATTCACTGAAAAATATGTTAATTCTATCAGATTATAAATATAATCTTGAACACAACTAGTTGTGTGATATTATTAAAATTCAAATCACATAGTGGGAAAATTTATGTTAAATGTCTAGGATATGGATATACCTTTTATGTAACCATTTTTTATTCCATATAGGCTCATTAACTCATAAAAAATATGCTATAACTAGAATATATTTAATAGGAATAGACCATGAAGTGTTTCGGGTGCTACATTATTCCCTCCTTCAGAATTTTCGTCCTAAAAATTTTATATATGAAACACACCTAAATGATATGGGTGATTATTTTTCATAACGTAATTATGTTCTCATGTTGCTTCCTCGATATTATGGTTTCTCCAAAGTACCATTACTAGATGAGTTTTCTGATTTTCAAATACCTGCTCCCTTGTGTCAAGAATCCCTATAGGATATTCACAATATGACAAATCATGTTATAGATCAATTTCATCATATGTGAGTACAAGCGTTTGGTCTAGTATGTATTTCTTAATTAATGACATGTGGAGCACATCATGAACACTAGATAAATTTGGAAGCATCTCTAAATGGTAAGCTATGACTCCAATTCATTCCATAATTTCAAATGGTCTGATGTACCTGGTGACCAGTTTCCCTTTCTTACCAAACCTTAAGACACCCTTCTATGGAGATTATTTTAGAAATACATTATCTCCAACTAGTAATTCCATGCCCTTTCTCCTATTTTCTGCATAAATATTCTTCCTACATTGGGATTCTTTAATATGGTATATAATTTTCTTCACCTTTGTCACAGTATCTAAATATGTTCTGGGTTTATAACTTTCCTCTCACCTACATCTTCCCAAAAATTTGGAGTTAGACATCTCATTCAATATAATGCTTCCTATGGAGCCATTTGAATACTAGAATATAAACTATTGTGGTGGGGAAATTCCACCAAAGTCAAGTATCCACATACCTTGGATGTCAAGAGAGAATAAACTCAACATATCTTCGAAAGATTGAATAGTCCTGTTAGATTGTCCATCATTTTGGGGGTGATAAACAGTACTAATACGAAGCTCAATATTTAATGATATCTCGATACATTTATATAATTTTTATTTAAACTGGGGATCTCGATTGGATAAAATTGATAGAGGTTCACCATGATGTCATAAAACATCATTAATATAATTTCTTGAAAAGAACTCAGGTGAAAAAACCTCTCTTATAGGATGGGAATGTGATGATTTTGTGAGATGATCAATAATTACCCATATTACATCTTTCCTTCTAGGTTTCATTGGTAGTTCTATGACAAAATCCATAGTTATGTTATCCCACTTCCACATAAGAAGACGTAGAGGTTGCATCACAACTTTGGGATGTTGTCTCTCTGCCTTCACTTGTTGACAAACTAGACATCTTGACATGTAGTCAATAATTTTCTACTTAATATTATCCCGCCAAAAATAGTTCTTCAAATATCTATACATTATTGTGTCACCCATGTGTATTGAGAGATTTGATCTATGAGAATCTTCTAATAGTTCCATTTTTAGCTTAGGTATTGATGGAATACATAACCTCTTCCCAAATTTGAGAACTCTTTCTTCATACACAAAGTCGTCCAGTCACCCATCCTTGACAGCATTAATTTTATTGTGTATATTCTCATAATTAGATTGAGATATTTTTATATTCTCTAATAATTATGGTTTAGAAATCATTTGGAAGAGTAAATATGTTTCCCTTTCCCTAAAAATTCCCATATCCATCTTCAGTAGATCCAAAAATATTGGATCTCTCTCAATCCTCATTTGATTCATAAGTCCATGATTATTCCTAATTAATGCATCTGGCACTTTATTTTCCTTTCATAGGTTGTAGTGTATTGAACAATCATAATATCTGAGTAACTGAAGACACTTTTATTTCGTCATATTTTGTTCTTTTTGGGTGAAAATGTATTTAAAACTCTTGTAGTCTGTATAAATCTTGCATCTCTCTTCGTAATTATAATGCCTCCATATATTCAGGGCAATGATTATAGCTGATAATTCAAGATCATGAGATGGATAATTTATCTCATGAGTGTTCAACTATCTTGATGCATAAACAATGAATTTATCATTTTTCAAAATGATGAAACCTAGTCCATTATTTGATGCATCACTATATATTACAAATCCACCACTTATAGAATGAAGAGTAAATATTGAGAATTGACCAATCTTATTTTCAATTCTTCGAAGCATTCTGTACATTCTTTTATCCACACCAACATAACTCCTTTACATGTGGGCTTTTCTAGGGGGATATCAGGTCGGGAAAACTTCAAAACAAAACACTGATAGTAACCTACTATGCTAATTAAACTGTGTACCTTAGTTATGTTTGTTGGCATGGGTCATTCACGGATTTCCTTTTCCATTGAACGATCAACTAGGATTCCATCCTCAGAGACACTATGGCCTGGAAAAGAAACTGACTGAATCCAAAACATTCAGTTGCTATATTTCCATATAATTTATTTCTTCTAAGAGTTCACTGAATAATCCACAATTGATTCTCATTTCCTTCATAGATTTAGACTATAAGAGGATATCATTGATTAATACCACAAAAAAGGTATCAATATATTCCTAGAAAACACTATTCATTAATTATATGAAAACAAAGGGTACATTTGTCAGTCTAAAAGGCAGAATTGTAATGTTTTGATGCCCATACCTGGTCTGAAATGTTGTCTTAATAATATCTTCCTTCCTAACACACAAATGTTGATATTCATATTGAAGATCAATATTAAAAAAGTGTTGAGATCCATAAAGATGATCAAAAAAATCATCAATTTGGGGTAAGGATACTTATTATTTATTTTAATAGAATTTATTTCCCTGTAATCATTGAAAATCCTCGTGGATCCATCTTTCTTATTGAAAAATGGAATAATGGCCCTCTATGGAGACACAGTAGGTTGAATAAATACCTTTTCACTTAAATACTGTAGTTTTTTCTTCATCTCTACTAATTCCACCGTGGACATTCTATAGGGAGTCTTTGATATATGCATTACACTAGAAATTAAATCAATAGATAAATCATCTTTCTGATCTGGAAGATGTCCAGGTAAATCCCTTGGAAATACATCAATTTACACTTGACCTATGTGGACTTCTTCAATTTGAATATTTTTTCCTCACCCATAGATATTGCTTAATCTTCCTCTCCAAGTATTGCATTTAATAGAGCTACTGGGGTTGGATATAGATAAGAATCAAGTGGTGAAGTTTCTTCCCTAAAGGCAAGGGATTCTACACCATTTCCAAATATTGTAACATCATTCTTCTTACAATAAATAATCACATCATAGTATAAAAAACAATTAATACCTATAATTATATCAAAATTAGTCATCGTTATGATGAAAAGGTTAGAAACTAAAGAACGTTTTGGAATCTGGAAGGGGGTCTAGTCGACATGCCTTTGATTCAATGATACATATGTTGTGAGTTATGATGGACAACTCCTTTATTAAATCCAATTGGACATATCTAATATTGTAGAATAACTAAGAACATATAAATGAATGCGATTATCTAGAATCAAATATTGTTTTGGCTACGTTTGAAGATACAATTATAGTACCTGCAACCACATCATTATGAACTTTAACCTCCCCGGTTGTAATCACATAAGATATCCCTTACTCTCTTGGCCTTTTTTGAGTCATGTTTCCTTGGATCATAAAACACTCATTTTCATAGTGTCCCATGTCCCTATACTTTTAGAATTTAATGTCATTGAATTTTTCTTCCACTTGCATTCATCATATCGATTAATCTTTTTTCTACAGTTATTGCTGACTCCCATGCCTTTCAAGTATTTACCCAGATGATTATTTCCATAGTTCTCACATAATGGGAATAACATTTTATCTTGCTCTTACTTGGTTCATCTCTTTTTCCTTTGTTATCAGAGTACCACTTCTTTTCTTAATTTTCTTTGAAAAGATTTCATTTAGAAAATTAATTCTCTATTTTAATGGCACTTGATTAAATTTCATCCTATGATGAAAATTATTGAGAAGATAAATCCCTTAGAAGACTTGGATTAAGACCTTAAATGAAATGATCAATCTTCTCAGCCAATTCATGTACGTAATCTATAGAAAACCTAGCCATCCTTGGGTAGTAAGTCTCGTACTCTGCAAAACTGTCTTATTCCATTTGTTTTACGGCAATGAATTTCCTATTTATTTTAGTTTGTTTCTCACGAGGAAATTTTTTTCAAATAATATTTCCTTAAAATTCCTCCAGTACATATCATCTATTTCATCTTCCTCCATGGTATTCTGTATTAACTTAGACCATTGATCTGCATCACCCTTGAGACAATATACATCAAGCACTGCCTTCTTATTTTCATAATATCTTAATGCCCTGAATATCATTTCATGTTACTTGATCCACTACATATCTAATATCGGATTTATGTTCCCACTAAAATATGGGGGATTTTTCCACATGAAACGATCCAATATAGGTGTATCATGGTTATTTTTCATGACCTCAGTATGTTTTCCCAATATGGTCATAATATGATTTGCTCCAAAATTGACCATGTTGACTTGTTCAGTAGGGAAATCCCTACATTTTACATGAGTATTGATTCCCCTTATTCTATTAGGTGCCATTTATAAATAATTACATACAATAAATCAGTATATAAATCTAAAATAGAATGTACTTAATATTTATTGAAATTCAATGCATAGCTAATCTCATTGACATGGTCTCTCTAAGAAAAATTTACTTTTCAATCCTTCATAATGGATTGTTAAAAAAATTTGAATTATCCGAAGCATATCCCTAGAGAGTTTCATAACCAAGAGTGCATCAATAACTGTTGTCATATATCAGGATACCCCAGGTCAAGCCCAAGACACCTTGTCAGAGTTTTCACTCCTATGCACATATGCGCCAGAGCTGCCACAACCTTATCATTTCTAGATAGGGATGTATTTTCTAGAAATATTCACATAATTTATTCCTTACCAAAATACCAGGACGTTCATTTAAATTTATCCTAAAATACTACCATAGGTCTTTGTTCCTTGCTATATATTTTCAAATTTAGTTTCCATGTTTCCTACTAAACTTCCTCTGATATCAACTGTAACACTCGGACCCTTCTAGGCTAGAGCCGGTGCATTACTTGTGATATATGCATGGATAAGAGGACCATAAATCCCAAATGAATGATTAGTTTAGTATTCTTGATGAAATTAGATACAAAAATGTAACTAAAATTACATTGAAAAGGGTTACAAAATAAAATACATAATAGAAACTACAAGATACAACCATAGGAACTCAATAAACGATCACCTCTTCATCACTTGTTGATAAAAAACAATGTAAGGGGTGAGATCAAAATCTCATTAAGGGTTACAAATAGCATATGCATGAATACAATAATAAGTGAATAATAATCAATCTAACATATTCAATATGGAATGGTGACTAAATAAAACACACACTCTATTTATAAATTGAGAATAAAAACTACATTCATAGATTTTTTCATAGTGAAACCCTCATGGATTGTAAAAAATTATAATGAATAAAGAGAATGGTTATTAATTGGATGTCATTTATCTCACACATGAACCCATAATATAATTAAAATTGTTTAGTTTTATGTGTATAAAACCATTTGATTTTTGGAAACAAACTCGAAGGTTTTGTCGCCAAACTAATTTGTCTCATGAGACCTACTGATGCATCGAGGGGCTATAGCGGGCACCACCAAACTATGCATACAAATCATTCTTTATAAATAGTTCAACATAATATAAATATGACATTAAATTATCCATATTGAAAAGACAATATAGATTCCTCAATATTTCCACAGTCAAAACAACATTCAAAACAAATACTATATGTAAAATGATATAAAACTTAGACAGTACTCATATCCAAGATATATGAATATAGACATTTAAAATAAATATATTTCAAATGAATAGTGATATAAAATGGTAAATAGGTACACCACATAAGGATTATTATGTTCAAAATACAATGTTAGTCACAACAAAATAGTAGTTGAGACAAAGTCTCTTACCACAATGTAATCGGTCGAGTCATATGACCAGAACCTAATAACCCTAAAATAAATAATTGAATAACCTGAATATAAATAAATTCATATAATTATATATCAAATTTATGTAAACATATATCACATAAATTAAATAAGTGGCTAACCATGAACATCTCAAAGAAATGAAAGTGAGATGAGAACCCTTTACAAACATTTCGGCATTGTAACAAGTGTTCTTACGAGGGCATAATGATAGGTAAAGGGCTATTCTAATATTTATATGTCACAAGGTCAGTATGGGGGAGGTGAAAAAACAAACCACATAATTAGTAATTCAATATAAAAGGACACAACATTGGGGATATTCTTGAACAAAAGTGAGAGAGAGGATCCCTTACCATACGCTTGACGGTGTTCTAAAATGTTTTTAACAACCTGAATAATCAAATTAGGCTATTTAATTCATAATACCATGACCTCTAATATATGTAAATTATTTATTATAACTCTTTTTAGTTCATTCAAGGCCTTTTTATTATTTATAATGTTCAATTTCATTGTTCGGGATCGTTTGATTACTTGTTTTAAAAAGATCAGTTCACTTATATTCATGTTCCGATAAATATGAAAGAAGGATGTGGTTGTCCAATAATGAGGTTATATATGATTAGTGAACTTCCAGGAGATTACATGGTTTTAAATTTAATTTGGTTTCTTAGAGTGGGGTATAATTATTAAATAGAAATATGCTTAGTGACTACCGTTTTGGTTAAACGGTGGGTTTGATTACATCGAACATGTTTTTCTTTATAACATAAAACCATTTGTACAAAATGATTAATTAACTAAAAATAAGATATATTACATATATAATAATCTATTCCAATAATACCAAAAATGGTTTCATGACTAGAAATAATGATTATAATAAGAATTGATAAACTGTTGTCCTTGAATGTTCTAAATTAGCACATCCAAAACGGTGCTTTCATTTCTTTCAAATAAACGGTGGGGAAAGGAGAGAAGACAATTAAATATCCCATTATGAAAAAACATTCCAGTACATGTGGGTCACCAGAGTTATAATTCTATTTTGTTGAAGGGTGGTGTGGAAAGAAAAAAAAAGAAAAAAGCATAAAATAAATGAATGAATTGGAAAGAGGAGTTTACCTACTGAGATTTCCTCCTTTTAAATCCTTTTAAGGGGAGAGTTTTTGGTATTTTGAAGTGGATAGAATCTTTTGGGTGTGAGGGAAGATCTTGGTGAGATATTAGGGATGAATAATTCAAGGCACAAGGCTTTAGAGGAGTGGACAGAGGAGGGAGTGAAGGGGGGTTTTATATTAGAGGAGAGGGGAGTTTTCCTAATATAAAATTCATTAATTTATTTATTCTCCATAAGATAAGGAAAAGTGATTCTTCTATGAACAAAAATAGTATTTTTATAATGTGAATCCGAATCAATTGGGAATTCATCAGTATATCATCATCACTGACTCAATTAATCCATTATTTAGCATTTACTGTGAATTATCTGATTTTACTCTTCATCAAAAATTCATGTATTTCAGAAATATACCAAAAAATCAACCTAACCAGTTTTTTATGATTAGAATCCAAAAATGAAGTCCATTTAAAAAAAATTAAATATGTTTAATTAAATATTTAATTAAAATTATTATTTAATTGAAAAATATAAACACATAAAATATTCATCTTCATTTTTAAGATTCCTAAATTCACTTATATACTCAAGGGTATTGATAACATTCATAAAAAACATAATACTATTAATAAGTGTAATTTACTATTAATAAGGGAAGGTTACAATTAATAAAGGTAGGTTACTATTCACTTAAAATTTTGTTAACTTTATCAGACTCTAAATATCTTCTTGAGAACAACCTTGTTTGTCATATTATTAAAATTTGAATCGTAGAGATGGAAAATTTAAATTTAATGGATAGGTTATGGATATCTTTTTTTTATGTAAACATGTTTTGTTCCATATTGGCTCAGTGATTCATGAAATATAGGATATAACTAGAACGTATTTAAGAGAAGCATACCATGAAGTGTTTGGGGGTGCTATACTAAACATATCATAAACATTCCAATTAAAATAATCATACAAAATGTCCATGATTTATCCAAAAATCAAGAAGGATATAAAATAACACATCCATATTCAAACATATCAGAAAACTTTTAACACAATGTCGAATATTTGTATCATAATAAATCAACATCGATCATGAATAACATGCCATAAAGGATGTTGACATAGTTGAAAATGATCAGTAAAAATAATTGAGGGAAATATCCCTTTTACATGAAATCATTTAAAAGCCACATTATTTATAAAGGAATTCATTTAAAAAATAGTTTTGAATTAATGTGTCCCATACCACTTTGATACTTTTGAATGGAATTAACATTTTTAAATAATTTATGTCTATATAAATAAATCCTTCAATCCATTTTAATGATATGGAGATTAATAAGAAAGGTATAAAATAATAAATCATTAAAAAATTAAAAATGATGTTTTATTAAAATATTACCTGAAAAAATACCTTCGAAAACTCTTTTATGAAACATGGACATAGATAATAAATATTTTCTAATAGATACTTATGTAATAACCTCCTCGGATAATAATGTGATTATGAAAATAACCCTTACATTGTACTTTTCCTTTGACAAAGGTACGTTAACCTATTGTATAACTGTTAAATAATTGTTATAAATATATAAAAGAATCGTATACTTAGATATAATATCATATATGATCTTCTAATATTTCTTTGTTAATAATATTTTTGAAGTATCATCGTTTCGGGTGTTAACTAATTCGTTTTCATTAAAATGATTTGTTATGAATGTCGTGTCTATTATAGATAGGATGCATATTATTATTATCCCGAAAGATATCATGTCATAAACCATATTGTTAACCATCAAATGAAAATTATACTTGAATGGTTACGATGGGGAATGGCATCACATCGAATCATGCTAACGGTAAGTCTTACATACGCACGAGCATCAATATCATTATTTTAATTGTGAATTAGTATATAATTGGATTTTATATCATATATATATAGAATAAATAACATAATATATTTATTATTAACCTCATTTATACTTATTATTATATACATCCAAATAATAAAGTGTTTGAATAAAAACTACGCCACGACGTGGAGACGGTAAGCCGTGCGTACACAAATATAGTGACTTTGTCATTAATAGGATGGATAAAATAACGAATATGGTTGTACCATAATTATAATAACATAAAAGTATGTATAATGTATTGGATTTTGTTATGGAGACAACAAATAAAGTTGAAGTGGAAGAAGAAAATAACATGAAAGAGGGTGGTAAAATTATTACTTTTTTGGGGGGGTTTTCTTTTGAGTTTATCAAAAGAGATCCATAGGTTCTCTTTCTAATCAATGTAAATCCTCTAAGTTTAATTGATGAATTTTGGGAATATATTTTGTCAGGGTTTGGCCGAGTAAAATGTCTTTGGAGGTGTGGTTTTGGGAGAAGGGAACTTCCCTTTAATAATGGGGTGAGGGACACTTTAAAAAAAATTATAATATTAATTTATTATACAATCATATTCATTTTATAATGGATCCGAATGAATTTATTTCGAGCCATGGGTGGTTATGGGTCTAAATACTGTCAAAAAATAGGTTTTAGATAGGTTTAGGTTACCATTTTAACCATACCGTTTATATTTATCTCTCAGTTAAATAGATAAACTTTTACTGTGTCTTCTTGTAATCTTACACTATATGGTTAATAAACATACTTTAAACATCCATGATAACCAAATTTAGTTCATTATTGACATATATAATATTATGTAAACCCTTTTTATTAGCCTTATATTTTTAATAAAATTATATCAACCAATAATATAGTATTTGTTTTATAAATTAATATATTCCAATTTTGACTCTATTTGGTATTTTTTTTTGGGAAAGTTATAACAGCATATCACTTAAAACATAATTTATCTAATCAACCCTAAAATTTCCTATTGAACTAAAAAATTAGTGGAATTAATCATAAGTCTCATTTTTTATTTATTTGGATATTTATAATATCAATTATTTTTATATTTCATTATTAAGGTAATTACTGCTTCATCATTATGTCTAAATTAATTAAAATTAATTAATGTCTAAAAATTATTAATAAAATAACATTATGTAGGAAATATTTTAAAATATTAATGAATATTTATTATCTAATTTATCTTTTGTATAACCCTTTATAAAAAATGGTTTATTTAATAACTGTTGAATTTAACACTTTTAACTCTTCTTTAAATAAAATAATAATAAATTTCCAAATCTAATCCATGTCGACCAAATTGGAACCATTTTTTTCTAAGGTTGTATCCAGGAGAATTAAACTTATCTAATAGAATTAGGACATGTGTTATGATAATTATAATATCGTTTTTAACTTTAATTACTCCATTAACTTTTAACTATGGTAAATAAAAGTCAAATGTTACTATTCACCAAAATTTATTTTCATCTAATTGATCAGCATTACACATTATTATGTGAACTATGCCTCTTAGATTTTTGAAATTCAACTCACAGAAGCGGTATAATTATGTTTCATTTAAATTTGCAAACACTCCTAGAAGGTGGGTAAAACATGATAAAAATTTCATTAAAATTTTATACGTATAATTTTATTATAAAATGGATTCTATGAATTAAATTGAACATATATATGATATATATATATTATTTGACTTAATATAAATTTAAATAATATAAATAATTATTTAAAAAAATTGTTTTTAAATAACAACTATGTTTTTTTTATTCATAAAAAAATGTAAGTTTTTAGAAAAATACCAAAAATTCACCCTCTGATAATTTTTATATTTTGAATTAAAAAATGAAGTCTATTTTAACAAATTAAAATCCTAGAAGTAGAACCTATTAATTTAAATTTAAAATTCCATGATCAAAAACAAAAATTGTGGTTTTAAAAAGTAAAAACTATCAAAAGATTGACATGTGTTTTTGTCAAATTTAAATGCTAAATCACATATAATTACCTACACTGTATTAAATGATAAAAATATAATATAATGATAAATACAAACAATTCAAATGTAAAATTGTACATTAAGAATGTTTTTTATTAAAAAAGTGGTTTTCAATTAAATTTATTATTTTTCACTATTCACCCAAATATTAAAGATATCAGAAGAACACCAAAAAATTATTGAAACTAAATCTTTACGTCCTTATTCTGATGAAGAAGTTTATATTTACAAATTAAATACATAAAAGAGTGAAATATTGGATTTAAAATTGTTTCTCCGTTAAAAGGAAGAAAAATGTTATTTTATAAAAAATATTTCCTTTATATGAAATAATTTAATCTGTTTATATATTATGTCTAAGAAACACATAATAGGGATGTTAAATATTATATGGAATATATAAAATTCGAAATGCAGATAATTCAATTCATAACCTCTTTTTAACAACTATTTTGGTAAGTCATTGTTAGCTTGAACTCGTTGTTGTGTGTAGCCCATGTTATTGAATTACTTTGATGATATAATGTACAACAAAATCATTGGGTGTTACAATTTCATTAAATTATTTTGTTCCAAGGAATTTTAAGATAAATATTATATTTTATGTAGGTGCGTATTATATAGATTCCCATTCCCCTTCCATCAGTAGGTAATTAATGTCAAATTAAATGAATAGATATAAAATTAATATTAATGGTATTTTATAATAAATAATATTTTATTAAAATATTTAAATTTATTTAAAAACATTTATGATTGATTGGGATATGGTTTATAATATCCATCGTGGTCTATTTAAGTGTAAATGTAATTTTCAGAGTAATATTCATGATCATGAATAATTTAAAATCTTTTTCTATCACCACAATCATAAAAAGTTGTTTACATAAGTAAAAATAAAATGATATCGGTAAAAAATAATCTAAATATATATAAAATTTATTCGCTAAAATTAAAAATATTTATTAATAGCCATTCATCTGATAATATCAAAATTTTACATTTTGACTTGAAAATTAATTTATATGAACTTAATAAATTAATAAATTCCATGTTTTCCCCTTATATCATTTATAGAAAGGAACCTTCTTTACCCATTTCATCATATATCAAAATCTCACTACTTTATCTATTATCTTCCCAAATAAATTCATTAAATCCATACCCTCATTAACGAATTCATTTTTTTGGGCATAAATCTAAACATAAAGGGTTTTATTGATATTGAAAATGTGGTTGTATAAAGTAGATGTATAGCTTTGACCAAAGTTTTTTTATTTATTTATTATACCACCTCAAAAAGAACATATTATCCCATTATGATATAATAAAATCAGTATCTATCATATACTGAGATGTTTTTATTTTAATGTAATAACCTATATCTATCTAATTCTTCAATCAAATGGGAAGAAAAACCATCATTTCATTGTACGACAGTATACCACCTCAGAAAATAATGTAATTATTTTACCATAACCAACACATGAAAATTTATATAATTATTATTATGAAATATATATATTTTATTATATTTACAAAAAAATATTCCATTATAAATTATAATATACGATTTATTTTTTTACATTTCTAAAATTATTTTTGGCAATATTTGTGTGTATGTGTGTACTACAACTTCATGAAGATATATAAATTGTTTTTTAATGACCACATCAAATGTATTACATGTATAAATTTAATTAAATATAAATTATTATATAACTATTATTCTGTAATTATTAAAAAACACTTAAACTTTTCACATTATTATCATTAGAAATAGAAGTTTTATTCATGAATCGGTACGATATACAATCTCCATTATTATATAATTATAAATATTTCATCAAAAACATTAATTTTTGGTTTTAAAAATTCATTTATAGTATAAATATAATATTTAGGTCATAATTATTTTTCTGTAGATGGTTTTACAATGATTCATTTAATCATATTAGTCACACATATTTATTCTTTACTTATGAGAAATATATCATCAAAAAAATGAATTTCAATTTAATTGATTAATTAATTGTATAAGAAATTGTGCTAAATAATGTAAAAAGATGATTGAACATGAATTTTTTTAGTAAATATATAAAAATTTCTCATATATTTTTATCCCACATGGTAATGAATAAACCTGAAGTGTTAGAATTTAGCCAATGGACTTCCTTTTTAAAATACACATTTAATGTCTCTATCCCAACACTTTTTATTCAATATCCATATTTATTTAAAAAATATTAATATATCTATAAAAAAATAAAAAATATAATGTTCATTTTATCACCCTTTTGATTTTATTTCAAAGGATTTTAAAAGGAATCTATTGTGTAATTTTTTAATATTATTTATAAAAATAAAAATCGAATGTGATAGTTTAATGTGGTTGTAAAATGGATTTTCCCACCAACAAAACCATTATTTGAAGTAATAATTCTTGTATATGTTTATATGATTTATTAAAATAAATATTTTTTTAATCTTAATTAGTTATACATTGGGTTTTAAAAAGAAATGGAATTTCGATATCTGAAAAACATTTTTTGTATGAGTTCAAAACTGATTTATAAAGTTTAATAATAAAATAAAAAATAAAAAATTTGCATCATCATTATATTAGAATAGATAATTATAGAAGATGAAATGTGATTATATTATATTTTATCAAAAAGGTGATCAAAATACAACATATATGATTGTTCAAACTAATATAGCTTACATGACAGATGCACCAAGATAGAACTCCAATGCATTTTGTAATGTGCATTACCATTTTAGAAAATAAGGACATAGTTAGATAAGGGAGTTACACCTATGTATTTATCAATTGTATATATATTTTTAGAAATGACGTAGGATTATAATTATCTATGTTTCATAAAATGAGTTAATAATTTCATTATATGCATTTCATACATTTAAGTTGGAGAAAAGGGTGAGTGTTTTTAATGTAGAAGTAGTTAATTAGATTATGAAAATTAATATTGTTCTAATTGTAATATTTTTATGGGATTCTATATTTTTATTTAGAGTAAAGGTATTTTTATGTCCATTTGTTAGCTTTTCCTTTTCCCTTATTTAAAGATGATTATTATAGGTTTTAAGGTTGACTTATAATAAATAAGAAGCCAAGATGAATGTCAAGAATATTTGTAATGAAAATAAATATTTCTCATTTAATGTGATATATTTTGGTGAACTGGAATATTACCATATGTTTACAATATGAAGATATTGTTTTTAAACATATTTTTAATGAACAAAATCTATTAAAATCTAAATTGTAAAGACACTCAAGAAGGTATGAATGTGAATTTTAAAATAATGTTAGAAGAATATGAAATATTTTTGGATTGTTCCGTATATTATTTATAGGAGGTAATATTTAGATAACCTTATAGGTTTCAATATTTTTATATTTATATATTTAAAAATATATATAATTTTAAGGGATGAATATGTTTGTCTAAAATAGAATATTTGATGTCCCTTATAACTTATTATTTAGTATATTTGTGGGGAAAATTATTATTTTTTAACAGAAGATTTATAACGATAATATACAAAGGTATAATGGTTTTGAAGGTTAACATATTATTTAATTTTAAAAGGTACTATATTTTTAATTTTAATTTTAATTTTGAAATTATAAAATTCATTTCTTAATTTAAATTTTTTATTTTCCAAACAATAATTATGGGTTATCAAAGTGAAAGGAAACCAATCTTCCACATCCTTATTTTTTGTTCCAAATAATTTAATTTTCACTATAATGAAAAAATATTTTTCAATAGGATTTGAAATCATATTTAACATAAAAATCACATGAATGAATATATTTTATATACCAATAAAATGTTCATTTCCCTAATTGTTAAATAGAGAATTTAATTTCAATCTCTCAACACACATATTATATTTGGGATAAAATACTACCCCAAACATTATATTTTACTTTTCAACGATTTAGAATTCATGTTTCATGATAAAGGGGATATCAATAGTATATGTGATGACATAGATGACATGATTTTCAGTATGCATTATTTTATTATGATCTATTTTTGAAACATGATTGAGTTCATAGTTATTAATCTTAAAGAAATGATACATCTCATTGATTTCATAGTTAAAAATATTATTGAATAGATGAAAAATCATGTTTAGTGTTTTATGATTGTATTTGACTTATGGACATGTTTATATGTAATATTTCAATATATTCAATATATTATTTGAATCATTAATCAGTTAATGATTATTTTATAGTATATATTTTAAAAAACATGAAGATATATGTTATATAGAATTGATAACATTGAACATTGGAATAGGAAAATGGTGGTAATTTTTGGAGACAACATTTTAAAGACATTTGATAAGAGGTTAATAAACCATTGGGTTATTATGTACATGATGTTATGGAAATCATAGTCAAATATTATTTTTTGAATTTGTTGGAAATTCAATTGTATAAAAATACATAAATTTGAAAATGTAATTTAATGATTGATTGTACTTTTGAGGTTGTTCAACATAATCTTTGTTATATTTTTGTAATTATGTAAATATATTTTTATTAAATAGATAAGTAGTTATATCCGGTATGAATGTGAATGTCATACCGATAACTGATGGATTACAAGGGTGTACTGCATACACATAGACTATCTGATGTCCTATATAGCTAGCCATTTTTGTTCAAAAACTATTTTACCAATCCATTTTTTGATTATTTTAGGATCATATCATTTATCATGTAGACTACAATGTGATTCATAATTGATTTTTTTATTATATGATTTTGTTTAAAAAATAAGTTGTTGATTATTTTTTAGCCATTTTTGACTGTTAATTGGAAATATATTTGTATAATATGTTATTTTATTTGATTAATAAATAATATTTTTTCTTTGGGAAATTATTTTATTTAAATGTGGATTTATGGGGATTCATGTTAGTTAGGAAATATTTTGAATATTTTTTATATTAAATCATAAAATAATATATATTTTTTGTTATATGAATTTATTAGTGACTACGATGTATTGAAGGTAAATATTAAATTTACAAAGGAAGAATATGTTTTAAATCATTATGATCATTCAATTATAATATTATTTAGGAATATTATAAATAATTATATGGTGGGTTTTATATTAAATGATCAATGTTAATATTATTATCTTCTTTCTGAGGCCTTGTGATTTATGTGGTACATCATAATTTAATGGCTTTTTCATTTTAACCGTTTTCTAATTCTGCTACAATTTTTACTTTTCTTAATGTATAAAAATAATTGAATTTTTTTACCTTTATTATAATAATGTTATTCTTTAGATGATTATTCATTTTCTTCCTGAAAATTAAAATCATCTTTAATACTAATTATATGGATGAAATGATGAGACTATTGTGGAAATTTATTAAAGGATAAAATTTCAATATACATGTATATATATTTCATTATGTTCAAAATATATATCATAATGTAATAACTCATATCTATGAAAATATAGTTGAATTAATAATTATATCATTTAAACTTCACTTCCAACGAATCAATGTTGTATTTCAAAAAACTCTTGATTAAATTTTTATGGTCATTTACTTTCACATGAAGGTTCCATTTTATGTTATAATTGTTTTCTATCAATGTCATTAATTATTTGGAAATAAATTGTTTTTCCACATTATAATTTTACCATCACAATAATGATGTACTATTTTAAAACATAATATTCATATTTGTAGATGACATTTGGACATCACTTTATAAATTTTCAAGATGATGTTTAATTATAAAAATTCTAGATGTGGGATTCCAAAAAAATTATTTTAAAATTATATGACTTCTATTATCATGTTCACATTAATATTTTCAGTATGGTATTTATTAATATCGGAAAATTTAATATTACTATATTTTAAAATAATTAATCATCATGATTTCAAAAAAGACAAAGAAACTGAGATTAAATGATTAATGAACTATTATTATTTCAATATGACCATAATAAAGTACCCTTAAAAATATGATGAATTAATATTGTTAAAAAATATAATATATAAATAAAATTTTTAAATAATAAAAATGTTTTAATTAATTCATTGTAAATAAGAACACCTTTGATTAGTCAGGTCATTTAATTCTTAAAATTTATAGTTTCTATAAAATTTGTATTAATTTATTTCTATGAGTGAATATTATATATAAATTATTTATGTATTTTATAATTCATTATATATAATATTATAAATTTTCATATGAGGAATTCAAAATTTGTGTATATTGATTTATTGGTGTTTTTCTTATAAGATTATTTTTCAAAATGAATAAGAGAACATATGTATTTCTATTGAAAACTATATTTTATTTAAATGAATAAAAAATGTAATGTTATATTTTTGAATTTTTTTCAAATATTATTATTTCTATTTCATTAAAAATTACTATTATAAAGTATTTTACTAAATTTATAAATAAAATTGGAAAAATTCATAACATAAAGTTATTTTTTGGAATTTTTTTCTTTATTTTCCATTTTGATATTAAATTATTTTCCTACAATTACATGAAATAAATATTTGAAAATTTATTACATAATTTAGGTAAGATTTCCAATTTTTATATATATTTCTCTTTTATAATTAGTCATTATGAATGGAATCATAATAAACTGTGTGGCCACAATATAGGTAAAATAAGATAATTATTAGTAAAAATAATGATATAAGGACTAAAATGTGATAGTAAAATATTCTTTATTTTTATTTTAAGGGATTATATCATCCATAATCATAGAAAAATTATAATATATGAACATTTTTCATTTTTCCTAATATTTTTTCAATTATAATATTTTACGTATAGCTATCAGAAAAAATGGTATTCTCATTATATTATTAACAAAAAAATTTACATATTGATAAATATATTGTATTTTTAGTTTTAAATATTAATTTAAAATTTAAATTATTTATATAATGGTAATTTAAATTTATAATTTTTGACCAATATATTACCATTAATTCATAAAAATATTTGGTAAAATATTTATTCATTTAATAGAGAAATTAAATAATAGTTTTCAAAAATATTAAAAGAAATTATATTTGAATAAATATTTATTACTCATGAATATTATTTATATATTAACATGTTAGGGATGTTTTTATTGTTAATATTTGAATTTTATTTGAATTATGATGTTGTTAATGCCAATGTAAATAAATAGTTCAAAAATTGACATGTATGGTATTTTAAAATAATGAATGTTTAAATAAATGATTTAAATTCGATAAAAAACAATATATATGGAATGAATACTGTACTATGATATAGAATATCATCCATGGTTAATTTATTTTCTAATATTCCGTTTATAATATCTATATTCAGCCCTAAACAAAAAAAATGTTTTCATCATCGTAATCATAAAAATAGTGTTTGGAAAAGTAAAAAAAGACAAGGAAAGTATGTAATCTAAAAAAGAAATAATTATATTAGATGAGAGTATTTCATCTCATAAAAATTATTATATTTAAATAATATCAACTTGGATACATTTTGACTTGAATAATAATAAATATTAATTTAGTACGTTAATAAATTCATAGAGTGACAACTCCATATCTATGAATAGGGAACCTTCTATCATATATTCCTTACACATAAAAAGAATTGTAGATCAATCATTAACTAACCAAATAACCTCATACATACCATACCATATTTACAGAGGAATTTTTTACCACCTACCATATGAATATTAAATTGTACAATAATATAAAATGTCTGAATTGTGGTTAATCTTTTTAACTACATATTTTAGTTTTATTTATTCTTCCATATCCTTCAATTATTCTCCGACAACACTGATATAAAAAATTATGATATCCAGTAAGATTTTATTTTATTATGTAAACATTATTACTTATAATTATAATTATCTTCCATCAAATGGGAAATGAAGCCATTATTCAGGATTACGTTGGATAACCAACTTACAGATCAGTGTAATTTAGTTTCCATAACAACCTATCATGGATTTATATAATGATGGATAATATATACATATATGATATTAAGTAAATATTTATTTTGATTGATATATAAATATTAAACTAATTTTTTCCATTATGTTCATTACATAATGATACATTTGTTCATTCATACATGTGGAATACCACCACCATAAAGAGATTTCATTCATATTTCATCACCACATTAGATGAATAATATATATAAAAATATTTGCATATTAAATTATGAAACATAAGATTTCTTATATATTAATCTCTCTATAATGATAATATAACACTTACCTTCAATCGATATAGATCATTAGAAAATGTTAACATTACTTATATATATGTATGAATGACCATATTTATGATTATAACGTCGATCATTTTTCGTATCCTTCTTTATTGAATTGTTTACAATTAATATTTATGTGAATATATTATAATTAAATCATGATTATTTTTCAAGATATGCTGGAATAATGATATCTTTGACTATAATCAACATACTAAAATAACATTTTACATATGTTCTAATTATCATCAAAACATTAGAGAATAAGTTCATTGATTTGGAAATTTTATATAACATATTATTTATTAAAAACTTATTAATAAATAAGATGAAAATATTATATAATAAATCAAATAAATAACATATATTTTTTATTTTAGAAGAAATATTACAAACCTGAGGATTATACCTTTATGTAATTGCATTTCTATTAAAAATTATCATTTAGGGTTTCCATCCCAAATATTTTTTTGTCAAAGTCCATAATTTTTAAATTTATTTAATTAATTAATTTTTATATTTTTCTAATAAATAAAATTTAAATTGTATCTCTTTTTACTTTAATTAAATGTTTTTGTAATGGAATATTTATACTAAATTTTTTATATTTCATTAAAATAAATTAGTGGAATGTTGAATTTTATAATATACAGTGCCAATATATTTTTCACTATTACAACAATTATTACACATTTTTATTCTATAAAAAGAGTCCATTCATTATCAAAATAAAACCTCATTATTCTGGGTACTTTTTTTGGAAATGGCTTTTATAATGAATTGTTTTTTTGATATCCTAAAACTAATTTTTCATTCAATCTTGAAATAGTTTTCAAGAATATATTATTAAATATGATTATAAAAAATTGTGTCATTGGAAATATTGAACATGAGATCTATTAATAGTTATTGGTGATACTAATGCAACTTATACAATGGGTGATCATGATACATAATATATAGAAGTTAAAAATGATATACATTATATGATGGGTGTACCAATATAGTACACCAAATCAATTATTAGTATTACAATAAATTATAGGTAATATAAATGTAGTTGACAATAGAGGTTGTTAAAATTTATTTAAATTGGATAATGTTATTTTTAAATTAGGTTAAGAATATAATGCTCTATTTTTTCGAAACTGATTTTAATTTATAATTTATGGGTTCCAAAAGTTCTTTTTGTGAAAAATGATTATTTTTTCTTTTTAAAAGTCATTTCATTCATAATCTCAAATAATTAGGTGAATAATGTAAAATTTTCATGTGGTTTTATGTTTTCAAATGGATAATTGATTTATTATTTTTTATGTTCCATACTAGAATTTTTGTCTCATATAACATTTTAAAATTTTCTTTACATATTTCAAAGATTTTTACCAAAGTGATTATGTAATGTTGAATTCCATATAGTTTTCATGAAAATATAATATTTATATTATTGAGGGATTTATATTTTCGTAGAATTGTATAATAATTATAATTGTCCACATAATACAATGTGGGTTTTCTATATATGATTTTTCACCAAATTCTCTAATACTAAAAATTGTGAACATCATCTGGTTTATAAAATAATCATTTAAAGAGTAATGTCACCTGAATATGTTATATTAAATAATGTTTCGTCATTTTATGGAATAATGAAACAAAATATCTATATAAATTAAAATTTATTTTACTTTAACACATAAATAATTATTATATATATATAAGTGTATTTATAAAAAAATAGATTACCCCAGACACACCCATAAGAAAAGACACATCCCTCACCATATGTAATAAATAGAACTATACTATAATTATTTTGTTATATTACATTTATAAAAGGCATTGATGACCTGAGGCCTTTGAAAATGTTTGAACTGAAGGCATGGTGGGACTATGGTTGAATAAATTGCTTCCCTCAAAATGATTAGCATAAATCATGCCATGTCACCAATATTACGCCTTTCGACCACATAAAAATAGTAAAAATCATATGTAATACAAATAAATAAGCTATTATATAATTAATACATTTTTTCCCACACATGATAATACATTATGAAAACCAACTATATATAATAATATTTTGGTTTGGAGTTTGTGTTTATATAAAACAAAATGATTTTATCTATTTGAAATATGCTCATTACTTGATTTTGAATAATTGATAATGGACCTGAGGATTTTTTTTATATATAAAGGGAAAAAATCATGTTCAAGGATAAATACTCTTATTAGGGAACGGGAAGAAATGTATCAAGTGACATTGTCACCGATATTAGATCTGATGGAGAACTTATTAATGTTTGAGTTACTTTTGAATATGTATTAAAAAATTTCCATACTTATATCAACATATACGAATAGGATATCTAACACAAACAATAAATAAAAAAAATAGATAGAAACTCACACACACAGAAACACACACACACATGTTTGTGTATGAGTGTGTGTATTTGAAACAAAATATCAAACATGTCATATTTCAATGTATAAAAATGGAAGGAAATAAATAGTGTCATGATAAAATTATAACTAGTGAGTTCTAATTTATTAAATTAAAAATGATAAAATGAAAAATATATCTCAAAAAATTAATAAATAGTCAATTATATTATTATAATAATTCATTATATTAAAAACTCATGATTGGATGTGTCTAACATTACCCAAAATCATTTATAATGTAACACTAAATTAATTTTTAAGGGAAATGGATTTACATACTTATAACATTATAGATCCTAAATTAAGAATATTGATGATTAATTTATATCATCACCACTTGTATAAGACCCATTTGGAAGATATAATTCATATAATATAAATTCATAATTAATAAATGAATATATAAATGATAAAAATATGGATTTTGACACTATAAGAACAACATGTTATGATCTCCTTATTTTACGTATATAAATATGAAGGAAAAATGTATCTGTTTAATTACTATAGATGAATGGTATATCATATATTGAGTCTAATTTCATAATGATGGAAAACATATAAGATAAATGAGGAACATATTATCTTATTCCTTATATGGGTGACCGCAAAAAATAATATAAACCAAAATGTTGAGTTTATTTATGGAATGTATCAGTTGAAATTGATAATAGATTATGAGAACATATAAACAGATTTCAGATGGGACTCATATGAAAAAAAAATCTATCGAAATAAACTTATGGGTCATGATTTTTTTTGAAAATGAAAAATTTCCCCCAATTATAAAAAAGACCTAGGATTCCATAGTATACTTAATATATTGAAATTAGGTACCCATTATGACCCTGAAATATAAGATCCCATATACATTAACAATATAATAGTTTTGTAACATGTTTATACTAATATAATATTCTTTAATTTATTCCTGATATATATATTGTAAAAATGTATATATCATTATCATGATACATAAAAATAGAAACAATTTCATATAATAAGGATAACATATGTGACCATCAGATCACAATTGATCAAGAATAAAAAAACAATTTCTTATTTTAAGATATATCATCCATCATCATGTATTTCTCCAAAAATGAATCAATAATGTCTAATTTTTTCCATAATTTTCTATTTAAATATATAAAATTATATAATTTATTGGAGGTAGATATTTTTCCCAACCATGAAATAATATATACATTGGTTTTCCTAAAAACAATTCACTATAATCATATAATACAATAATAAAATAAATGGGTTTTATAAACATTTTATTATGGTATAACCCATTGAAAATATATAGGTTTCATAAACCATCAGTTATAGCATCATAGAATAACTCATTGAAAAGGAACATGTCTCGTAAACATATTATCCTAATAAATAAATACCTTTCATTGGTTTAATAAGGATTGTATCATTTATCTAGTAATCGTATTTAATATCAATGATTTACATCATATATGGTAAATTATTTTGAATAATAACATGGAATATCTCATGAGAAAAAAGACCATCTCAATGGGACATAACATCTTACAATCTAGAAAACTAAGTAATATTAAATCATATTTATTTAAAGAGAAATTTTTTTATTGATTTAATGGATTCATTAACAAATTTAATTTTTAGGATGGTAGAAATTATACTTCATGTCCTACGCATTAAAATAAATACTGATTTCATATTTTTGGTAAAAATTCAAAAGAACCTTATTCACAAAACCAAATTATTTTTTCTATTTTAACCCCTTAATTAATACAAAAAGAAATGATTAAAATGATTTAAAATATTTATTGGTGAATAGTGAAAATTTTATTTTGATTTTATTTTCAAAAAAATATGGACGCTGAAGAAAAAATGCTTCTTTTGAGTAAAGAGACCAATATATTTTATTTTCATTGAAAACATTCATTTAGAATATTGAGTACATAGAGATAGTAAGGTGAATGTAAAATATTTATTACAACCAGTTAACTATAAGATATGATAAATCATGATTTTTAATCAGTAGATCGTAATATTTCATCTCATAAAACAAAATCAAAAAATTTATGGACAAATAATGGGATTATAATATAAAACCTCTACCACTTGGGTAAAATTTTAATAGAAATCCAAAAGAATAAAATAACCAAATACAGATGTTTCTATACCATTATTTTCATATAAAGTGTTTTAAAATATATACATTGGTGAAATATACACTAAAAATAAACAACAAATGTTTAAGGCATGTGTCCCACAAGAAATAGATTATGGATGATAGTTCCTTACCTTATGAGTTTAATTCCATTGTACTCATTTAATCCGAATTTATAATATATGTATATATATAGAAGATTGATATAAATCTATTTACAATCAAAAAAATATATATAATAAAATATATGATTTACAGATGACATTTTATTACCCATTTATTATCAATCCATTATTAATATCATATTTCACATAATAATTGCATCATTTATCTTGTAGGTTTTGGTTTTGTATTTTTGGACCACATATTATTATCATGATTCAATTATATTTATTATATTAATATCATATATTATAATTATATATAAATTTATGTTAATCACTTAAATTTAATGATAGAAAATAAGATTCACAGTTCACGGAGATGATAGATAGTATGTATGAATGAATGTTGTTTCCAATTTCTTGATGGAAAAAAGTGAAGTTATTTTAAAAGGAAAATTACTTTTATGAAGTTATTTTTATTTAAAAAATATATTTATGTCGCATATATTCATTTAAATTTATGTGAAAAACAAACCACATTGTTTTATGAGGAAATAGACTTCTGTAACCATGAATGATTCTATCATCCACCAATCGAATACACATTATTAATTTATAAGTGGTATAATAATTCCATATGAATAAAAGCATTACAATTTTAGCATTTTTATATTAAATCCACTTTAAAATCAATAATTTAACGTTTTACATGAAAAAGAAATTAAGCCAATTTTCTTGGCAATAGTCTACTGTACACAGGATCAACAGTTTCATTTCCCATTAAATTGATGAAAAAGTTAACATATGATATAAAAACTTTAAAATAAAATATTATTATATGGGATATTGATACATAATTATTCCAATATAATTTTTCAATATTTTAATAATTTTGAAGATAAAATAAAATTGAAATTTAAGGTTAATGTGGATACATATTCATGGTATAATGTCCTCTGGTTTGCACCAAAATAATTTTTCATTTGGAATTCAGGACAAAAAATAATCTATTATGTGAATCAAGACATGGGGAAATAATTTTAATGGCTATTTTTTGAACCAATGGTTTTATGATATGATGAGAAGATTTGAGAGGGGGGTTTTCATTGATAAATGGGTAGAGGATATACATGTAATTTTTGAATAAAAAGGTTGTACCAACCTTTTAGAGATTAAAAAGTATCTGAAATGGTTCAATATCAAGAATTATATTATATTATTTTTATTTATGGCCAAAAAAATATAATTCTACAACATTTTTATATTTCCATTTTTTTTTGTTAACCCCCAATATCCCATTCCAACATTAACTATAGTAATAATTTTTTACTTATTTTATAATCATAATGATAAAAACCTAAGATGAAAATATTATAAAATATTAATAAAATTCATTCCAAATGTGGAATCCATTTTTCATTATTCTATTAACATACATGGAAAATTTTAATGTAAAATTAAACAATTTTTTTGTAAATTCACCTACATTTCATGCACATTACATTTCGAGAAATAGTTTTCTGAAGCTGTCTTGGGGTATCAAGGATACTTATTTCATACCATTTAAAATTTTCCAAATTTTCTAATGTTTTCAAATAGAACCTTATTGAAATGGTGTCTCAACGTTATGGTGTCATACTTGTAGTGTCACCCTGCAGTATAACCCAATTTGAAGCTCACACTGGAAGTCACTCATAGGAGGTGACTCATTAATGGTCGGTCGACCTACAGTGCCTCATCCATCAGTGTCTCTTTTGATAGTGCATTGGTAGTTGTTCATATTCTAAGGGCGCCTCATGAATAGTGTTTATAGATTCATCATTTTTCTCCATTTGACTTCATTTTTTAGGTAAAACACTTGTAAAGCCATATTTTTATGGATTTGATACTATTTTATATACCATAAATCCAATCATTAATTTTCTAGGATTCATGGGTTTAAATTTTCAAAGCGTATGATCTTGACCATATCCTCCTTTATTGGAAAATGAAAACCTTATCTAACCAGTGCCTATGTTTTAATTTTTACAAAATATGAGATATCTGTCCACTTTCCAAATCTTTATTGATTTCTCCTGATATGGGATTCCAAGACTCCATCATCCCATAGGATTTGAGTGAAGTGATGCAGCTTTCATTTCATATTTCCCTAGAGTTTATCATATTAATTGCTTGACCATTTTTTGTGTAGCCCATTTGTGCCGATCAACTTTCTTCCATGTTGTTTTTCGATCATTTTTCATAATTTTTCATCATGCCTGATGAGTATACTAATAGTTTCATTTTAAAAAATATTAGAATTCAGATTATTGAAGATAATGGAATCAATATATGATCAATATACATGGGTATGTATAGGAGAAACTTGATCTTGGTTAGATAATTTTTTTAGTTGATATTGTGCTTTGTTTTGACTAACTACAAACTTAAAATTATTGTCATTTTGGGTACTTGTTTTCACAATTGATAGTATGTGGTGTGCATTTAATTTCCTTTTTTTCAATGCTTGTTTAAATAATTTGGTTTACCATGCTTATATCACTAATAAATGGTCTCCCCCGTGTCATACAGTTTCTGTGATATTCCCAAAATTTACAAGTGGAATATAATTAAGGGATGACTTATGATATATGAAAGGAAATTTTCCTTAGTTTCTGAAGTGATGTGATGTGATTAATTGTTATGGTTTTTATGAATCGTAGAAAGTGGATGACATGTCATTGTGTAGTAGGGTTGTGATGTGTGTTGTGTTATTATGTACTAGGGTTGTGAAACTTTTTATATGGGGATATTTTGATAGTTTTGGTTGTGATTTTTAGGTTTTTTTGGATGGTATGGTGGTTTGGGTGGTGTCAATTTGAAGAAGGATAGAATTTCATCGTATGGGTGTGTTTCCATTAAAAAATCTAGAAATCTCAACCTCATATATAAAGATTGATATATGATATATCATGAATGGTTATTAAATATGGAGGATGTGTGGATCCATACAAGATAATCAGGGCTCTTAACCTTCTAAAATTACTTTTAATTTGGTTCATGTTGATTTTTTTGCATATTTGTTTTCCAGGTAGGGATGTAATAGATATACACATGTTAAAATTTGTTTTGTTACTTCGATTTGTTTGTTTACTAAGATTGATGAGGTAAATTAAATATTAAAACTTTTATTTCATGGTTAAACATGAATGGTGGTAAATGTTGAAAATAATGTGTAATGAACATAGGGGTAATGTGAAGCTGCATTTGTTTATTTGGCTCTTCTCTATAGAAAATTTTTCCATATATCATAATAATTGAATTTAGTGTTGGAATAAAATGTAACACTTTATTCATTTGGTTATTTTCAGGAGAACTCATAGGCTACTATGGAGTGTTTGAAAATATACATAAACACATATAATCATTTGATGTCAATACCGACCTCACCCACATGAATCACTACTTTCCAAACACCCACATATTCATATGGGGATGTCTTTCCAAACATCTCAGTTGTGGGATTGATTGTTGGGATACCACCATTCCATGATCCCTCTTTCTAGTGATAATGATACATGTTTCTTTTGGAGATTTGTGATAAAATGTGGTCTGACATGTGTCATTGGGAAGTTTTATATTGTTATTTCCCATGTGTCTTCTACATAACGTGTGATGCTCTATGTAGTGTAGTTGTGTGAAGTAGAGATGTGTTTTGAGGCCTAGGATTGGGTGGGAGGTAAGTGATGTGCATATCAGGTGTGTGAGGGTGAAATGTGTTGTGAGGCCCAAGTGGTTGAGGGGGAGATATGTTGTGAGAACCATGTCTTAGAAAGATGTGATGTATTATATTTTAATGAGGTGGGAGTGTCATGATATTTTCTATTGGGGTGTGAGAGGTGATATTTATTGGAGAAGCGGTGTGGGGTACCCAATCATCGATGTTATTTATATTATATAAGATGAATAGTGTTACATGGTGAGTGTGACTTGGTGTGGTTGGGATGACTAGTATAAAAATTTGTGTTTCATTTGGCTATATTGTTTTCTCATAGGATCATTAGTATGGTTATCTCACATGTGCA
This sequence comes from Viscum album, assembly GCA_963277665.1. Taxonomy (NCBI): domain Eukaryota; kingdom Viridiplantae; phylum Streptophyta; class Magnoliopsida; order Santalales; family Viscaceae; genus Viscum; species Viscum album. The sequence goes on along the minus strand of OY728142.1, from coordinate 1,424,178,854 downwards.
TGATATAATTTGGTTTACCTACTGAGTATACTTGTATTCACACCCTACATATATAAAATAACTTCAACGATTGAAGGAGGATATCATGAATCGTCCTAAGTGTTATTAGCTCAAGATTTTGGACAATTGTTATGTCACTACATAGTTTTACTTTTTTTATTTACAGTGGAGACTCTTATTGTAATAGTTCTATTTATACACACATTGTGGGATGATTTTGGCATTCACATTTATGTTATTTTAGGGACGTACTATGGATGACTCAATATTTTTCCGGATCATGTTTCTTATAATGTGTAATTCCACCAATATTGTGTGACCAGTACACCCATGGTTCTACACTACATCCCATTTTATATTAAAGGTGGGGGTCATTATCTCAATTTCTTCATTGGCACCCTTGAAGGGTTATCTTTCAAGAGAGGGGTCTTGATAGAGTGGTATCAAAGATTATGGATGTGTGATATGACAGAGTTTGGAGTTATGAATAGTTTGGATTTCATTTTTTTGTATAGAAATTGTTCTAGTTATACTTGGTGTGTGATATAGGCAAGGGACACCAACCAAGATATTGGATTTAAGTCTTCTTTGTGATCTAGTGTATGCGATCAATGGTTATTGAATGTCCATAAGAGGTGTACCTTCTTGTAGGGGAGAGAACAAAAAATGTACATAATGCCAAATTATGTAGGTTAATGTTTGAATTGGTTTGTTTTGGGATGGATAAAATAGATAAAATAAATAAAATAAAATAAAATAAATCAAAATGAAATTTAAAGACTACTCATTCATAAAAAGTTTTTATTTAACTTTTAGTTATGGATCATAGTCATCATCTTCATGTGTATCAAGACTTTTAGGATCAGTATGATAATTTAATTAAATGTCAAAGGGCTGATATGGTTGAGGAGGATAAACAATAGAATATTTTTTTTGTTTCCTATGTAGTGGTAGTCTCTGGGAATGTACGATGTAAGTGTCTCAGATGTGGAGATAGAGAGATGGATAGATGAGCTACAATTATCTCTCAGTTTTATCTTGACCATGAGTGGGTGTTGGGTCATTTTGGCAGTCAGTCAAATTAGGGGAGCTATGTGTCAGTGGTGGACAATGTATCAGGGAGAGATAAATCATTTAAATGTTTTGTGGGTTGATTTCAAGAAGGATATTCTAGCATTGTTCCTTTCATCGAAGATTTTTTCTGATAAGATGTAAGGGATACTCTACCTTTTATAAGGGAGTATGTCAATGAGGTGGAATTGAATAATGTTGAGGGGTCTTCCTCAATTTTCCGAAGATAACATTTTGGATAAGGAGTCTTCTGGGAGATTTCCGGATGAATCACTCTTCCCTCTATCTAGTATGGGGTTAATCCATTAATGTTTCCAATGTATATAGAGGAATAAATGTTTTAGGAGGAGTTCGATTGTATTATCATTCAAGGATGTTTACCATGAGAGGGGAGGAAACTGTGTTCTTCTATAGGCATAGTAATCCGTGGATGTTCTCAAGCGAAGGTTGAGCATCATGTTCATGTATGCTTAGCTTATCCACTAGAGGTTCCAAAGTGGAAGTGGGATGTAATCTCCATGGACAATATGACAGGGATTCCACGTACATCCAGGGAAAATGATTCCATCTAGGTGATCATTGAATTAATCAACAAGTCGGATCACTTCCTACCTATATGAGAGCAGGTGTTAGTAGAGCGATTGTGATGCCTCTACGTACAGGAGATTGTGTGACTTCATGGTGTGGGATTGACAATTGTCTCCGAATGTGACACAGATTTCACAACCTAGATGAGGAAGTGATTATATGAGGCATTTGGATAATAGCTACATTTGTGGACCACCTTTATCCTCAGACAAATGGTCAGACATAGTAGACCCTTCAGATGCTGGAGGACATGTTTCATGCATGCACCCTAGATTTTGGACATATTTGGGAGGAGTAGATACCCTTGGAGGATTTCCTATACAACAACAATTATCACTCCACCATTAGTATGGAACCATTTGAGACCCTATATTGTCAACCATTAAGATAAAATCTTTGCTAGACATACCCAGGGGAGTCAGCACTTATGTGTCCAGAGTCGGCATGGGCTACCACAATAAAGGTGGAAATCATCTAGGAGTGGATGAAGACTGCATGGAGTACACATAAGTCTTATGATGATAGTTTGCAGAGACCGTTGGTTTTTGAGGAGGGAGACCATGTATTCTGATATGTCTCACCTCGACATAGTTTATGGAGATCTAGATAAGGCGGAAAGTTATCCCTGAGGTTTATCAGACCATTTTTGATACATTGGAGGATATGCTAGTTTGCATACCCCTTGTCACTTCCAACGTAGTCGGAGAAGGTGCACAATGTATTCCTCGTATCTCAACTGAGGAGATACGTGCATGAACCATCTCGCATTATCGACCATGGTGAGATGGACTTTGATGATTGGGAAATGTTTATAGAGGTTCCAGTGGAGATTGAGGATCGACAGGAGCGATTAATTCTTTTACAATCGACACACGTGGTGCACCTTCATTGGTATCATGAGAACTTCCAGGGGAGCACATGGCAGTGGCAGACTCGAATTCGTGCTTTGTACCCCCATTTGTTTTCATTGTCTATGTTGTGGCTTTTGGGGATGAAAAGCCTAACGTGAGGAGAATGTAAAGACCCAGACTTTCCTTGTAATTTTTAAAATTATATGGAATTATAATGAGTTTTTGAAAATTTATTCCATGTTATTCTGAGGATTGGTTTCCCTGGAATGAATTTACGAAATTTTTTTAGGTATATTCTGTTAGTTCATTGGGGTGGGGATTTTCTATCATTTGAACTAGTTCCTTGATTAAAAATATGAGGGAACCGTTGTATCTGTAACACCATGATTCACTTAAGGGAGACTTCACTTTGATCGCAGTAGGCTTGATAAAAATTTACGTTTCAGACATTAAAACAATAATAAAAATAATATTGTTTTTTTGTATCACTATTTTCTTTTCCTACAATGGAAAAGCGACAATGTGGGACTAGTGATGTTTCCTACAAAAAATGGCTTGACCATTCAATCCTATGTAGCTTCACCATTAGATAATTTGGATGTTTCACAAATAATGAGCCCCATTAAATTCAATGACAATTGGACAGCCTCATCCTCTCCTATTTATCGGGAGCATGGGGAGAGGTGTTGGAACTACCTCAATATAAAACGGAGTGTTGAAAAAGTCTCGATATGCCAAATCCTTGGATGATAGAGTTGGTTCTAGAGAGCGGTGGCGAGTGACACAGAAACCCCAAAGTAAAGACCGACGATCATGTGATGAAGTTGGAGGATAGTTCAAAGGATAGAGGACACTGACCCACTTCCTCAATCCTGGTAGTTAATCCATCGTTCTTGAGGTAGGGTATAATTTAGGTTTTAATTTTCAATAGTTCTAGAATCCATTTTCCTCCATCGTATTTTTTCCAAGCTAATGCAGAGGGATTGGGCCTAATGAACCAGTCCTAGACCCTCCTCTTCCTTTCTACCACATTAGTTATCTGTGGAAGACCACTGGCATGGCGGGGCAGGCGACCAGTGCGGGTAGGGACAAAGGAGGCAGCTGACACCGGCCACCCGTACAATTGGAGGTGGCATACCCATACTGCCGGAGGAACTAGTAATGGTATATCTGACATGGTGGATGGAGGAATCTGTGCACACATGCACCCGGAAGAACCAACCGAGGCTTGTCAGCCGCGACGGTCAGAGGAGGTGGCCGGTACACCAGATTTCTGCGGATGGAGAAGAAGGTGTGGCCATCACGCCGGTAGAAAACTTGTGATGTGGCTCATTAGCCACAGTGGACTAGAAGAAGGCGGCCATCACACTGGACGAAAGCGGAAAGAGGAGAGGCGCTCCATCACGCACCTCTAGAGAGAGGGGCTAACACGTTGTCTAGACGCAACGAGAGGTCGAACCTACTCTAGTAGGTCCCGCAAACCACCTGGATGAGCGAAGTGGTTCCTCCACTACAGAGGAACCGAATGGCCACTGGGCCATTCTGGAGTCCCGGGGTCTCACCACCTGGTGTCGGCTAGGGCAAGACGAACACCACGTGGCTGGGCCGCTCGCCAGTAAGTCACCACCCAACGGGCCGCCTACCCAGTGGGCTGCCGCGCAGTGGGTTAGATCCCTTGCAGTACATGATTCCAACGGGCCTCACCATTATGTGTCGGGCCACCCCTTGAGGGAATGGTAGACCCTTATGTGTGATGGGCTAGATCTCGGCTCAGTGGGCTAAACCCGCTGCGGCCTTACCCAGACCAGGTTGCGCCATAGCCGTCTGACCGGGTAGGACCTAGACCCGGGCCCAACCAGACCCAGAAACACTTAATGTGTTGTATCTTGAGAAACATAAGTCTGTTAGATGAAACGTCTATGGAGTTGGGATCCTTGGGCTGAGACTGACCATTTAATATACTTTATTTGTGTTTTACAAGGTTGTATCGAACCCAAATCAAATCGGGCCCTCGTAACCAAAACACTTATAACTCAAAGACCATGCGTCTGATTGACGCATCGTCTATTGCGTTGGAACCCTTACCATATGGTAGTCCTTTGGGTTACTTCATGGTGGATATTAGTGGTCGTTGAGGTATGATTGATATCTCGAGAGGCAGATTCAATGGAATTCGAGCGCACCTGGTGTGAGGAATCTTGTGGAAGGTTGTAACATGAATAAAAAACATCAAAATTGTGTGGGTCAGAATCTATCGATCATTTGTGGGTTAGATTCTATCAGATCATATGTGGGTAAGTGATCAGTGATCATGTGTGGGTCAGTACATACTAATCATGTGTGTGTCAAATCCTTTGTGGGTCAGTGGGGGTTAGTACCAATCAATATTGTGTGGGTCAGAAGTAGTTCCTCTGAAAAGAATAAGATGAACTTTCATACGATTGATCATATGTACATTTGTACTTATGTTATAACTTATTATGAGCAGAGTCTTTAAAACTTCATTTTGTTATCTTCATGGTGTTACCTATGTGGTACTTCTATCATTGTGGTGTAACCTATGTGGTACTTCTACATTCATGGAGTTACCTGTGTGGTACTTCTACCTTCGTAGTGTTTTCGTAGTAGTGTTATCTATGTTTCACAACTAACGTTGTGGTATTTTATTCATTGTTTTACCTATTTGGTACTTCTATCTTAGTGGGGTTACATGTGTGGTATTTCTACCTTCGTGGTGTTACCTTTGTGGTATTCTTACATCATGTAATAGATGAGTATATCTTGATAACTTTGGTATTAGTATGGGAATATACCTAAGTAGGGATGAAGTTATGCTTTTTGGTTTTTCCATTATGGAATTTTAGGTGACCTATGAGGTCATGGGGTCCCTACTAAGTATCGTTATACTCACCCCTTCACGGGCTCTGCTAGAACCTTATTGTGACTTGTGTTGACAATGGACAAAATTTATCAAGGCTGAGGGAGCCTGTACCGGACGGTGCATAGAGGTGGACCATTTGACGTTATATGACGTAGGGATTACAGATCATGAGTTGTACCAACCCTTCAGGTAGGTTCCTCAGTGGACGATCCAGGAGCTGTTTTCACTTTATAGTTGTATTTTTACATTTTAGATATATTTTTACTTTTCATTTGTACTTGAAAATTTCAGTTGGGCTTGTATCTCATCCCATTTACATTTATTAAGCTTTTACTACAGTGTTTTACTTCATGGTTACTTCTCGTTGTTTTCTTGGACTATGTGTCTGTATAGGATAAAAGGAAACGCCTTCTAGTTTTAAGGATGTGCATTTCTGATGCTAGTAGCCAGGCCCTGGACAATGGAAGGCCGACTTAGGGTAGTCATGGAACAGGACCCGAGGAATGGGTTGTGACAACACCTCTCTTTGAATAATACAATAGCATTCTCTATACGCCATTTCGAGTTCTAACACACCATGACCAATTAAAGTAGTCATTATGAATAGTAATATCCTCTTTTTAAAATTTTATTATTTTTATTTTTCATTATATTAATCAATTTTGGATTTATAATATCAAAATTAGCTTAGGGTAATTTTTTGGTTATTTCCTAAAAAACATCAATTTTTAATGAATAGTGAATAAGAATACGTTATTTTTTAAAACCGACATTTTATTTTAATAAATAGTTTTTTTAAATTTAATTTATTTTAGGAAAAAATAGATACATAATACGTATATATGATTAATTTTATTTATTTGATCCATTTTATAATAATATTATATATGTATAATTTTATTGAAATTTTTACCGTCTTTTACCCACCTTCTAGGTGCATTTGAAAATTTACAATAAACAGAATTTTACCACTTCTGTGAATTGAATTTCAGAATCCCATGAGACAAGGTTGATATCAGTAAGTAAAATTTGGTCCAATAATATGAAAATAATTTTCGGTGAATACTAACATTTGACTTATATTTTTCATGGTTAAAAGTTAATAAGGTTATTATAGGTAAAAAATGGTATTATAATTCCCCTAAACATATCCTATTTCTATTGGAAAAGTGTATTTCTACCAAAATCAACATTAGTAATAATATAATATTCTTTTCGCCAACTTGGATTAGATTAGGACATTTATTATTATTTTATTTAAGGAAGAGTTAAAAGTGATAAATTTAAATTTTATTAACCAAAAAATTTTAATGTAGAGTTATAAAAAAGAAAAATTCGATTGTAAATATTCATTGGAATGATAAAAATATTTCCTACATAATGGTATTTTATTTATAATTTTTAGGAATTAAATAATTAAATTTATTTATGACACAATAATGAGTATAACTGATGAAAGTAATATATATATCATGTTAATGACTATGTATATATGATATACCATCCAATTTAATATTATTCCACCATAAATAGAATGATATTATCGCCCGTGCATACATACAGATTACCGTCTCCATGAATGTGATGAAAATCATTCCCCATCATAAACATTCAAGAATAATTTTCATTTTATGATTAAAATTTAGGGTTAAAAACATAATATCATTATGGATATGAGTCAAATACATCCTATCCATAACAAACATGGCTTATGTAATCAATCATATAAAAGAAAATGAATCAGTAAATATGTGAAACAATGATAGTACTGAAATATTTTTAACAAAGAATTATTAATAGATCATATCTGATATCATATTTATTTATCTGGTTCTTATATAATTTAATAATAATGATTTTACGATTATACATGAGGTTAACTTACCATCGATCCATGAAAATTTACAAGGTAAGGGTTAATTCTACAATATCATCATTATCTGGGGTTTTTAATACGTGATCATCTACAGGAACCGCTTTATCATCCACATCTGTTTTTTTTAAATTGAATTTCAAAACATTTTTATTATTTCATAGACTATGGGTCAAATCCATTTATACCCTTGTTTTAATTTTTTTTTTAATTTTTATAAAGAAAAATTTACATCGTTTTCCAAACAAGGTCCTTCCAAAACTTTTTGACAACATTAATGATAAAAATTAACTTATACAGCGGGAGCATCAATTTTTTGGGGTTATAACACAATCAAAGTTTCCCTTACATGCCTCTAATAATATTTTCAAAAGAAGGTTTTATTTTATAATTACATGTCATTTAAATTATTTCATTATACAAACAGATATTTCTATCAAACAATTTTTATTTCATCTATGTCAACATCATTTGATGGATTTTACCCTTGTTTGAAGTTGATTTATTATGATACAATATTCCATATTTTATTGATGGTTTTGTGACATGTTTGAATATAGATGTGTTTTTTTGAACAATTCATGGTTTATTGTTAATGTATTAACATTTCTTATTCTAGTGTTTAAAAAAATTATGTTATGTTTCTACCTTTTCATTTGAGCAATGAAATAGACATTATAAGTGATGGGTGGAGCCCACAAAATCTCCTTGATGAATTGATAGATCTAATGAGACAAACTAGTGTCTTGGAAAAAGGCCTTGACAAAATTTTATTTGTAGTCTTGGAACGAGGCCTTGACTATGGGGTTATGATGTCCACCATTATGCATTCCAACATTTTAAAATTGGCTATTGATATTACATGAGGTTAATTGACTATTAGAATTTCCATGGGAATAAGTAAATGGAATTAATTAATTTATCTTAGCCATATTTTACTTATGTTTATTTTTAAAAGGCTTGTGTTTTAGTCTTATAATTTTCATTAAATGATTATTTTTATTTATAATCATTTCTCCTATATTGTTATAATTACTAATAATATGTGCTCAACATTTTCATTGTTTTGTTTTTCCCACGATGCGAAGAAGTATATTATGACTAACCTCTAGGGATAGTCTAAGGGATATGAATGTGCTAAAAGGAGACACAATTTCTCCATTTTTCATAATGTAATGTAAAACATATTTTTATATCTAGTACTTCCAATTCTACAAAACTGATCGGTCATTCGGGATTTGATCCATTGTGATCATGCCAATATTATGTAATAATGCACCAAGTCTAGGTAACCCGGGTTGTGGTATTACATTGATGCAACATTACACGATCCATGTGATAATGTGGTATTTCCATGAAATGGTTATGATTATAGAGTTAGATATTTAGAAGGAATGTCATCATCTTATGTGAGTGGAGAGACAACCAATGCCGCCTCAGTTGATGAAGAATGGATTTCATGGAGATATTGGGATGGAAGGATGAGATATTCCACCAAGATTCACCACAATCTAAATTTTTAAAAAACATTTCAACATTGTGAGTCTTAGTGGAAATTAATGAAAAATAATGATTTTTGGATATGGGCCTTTATCAAGGCTCATCTACACATCCAATTGGATGGAAAATAAATACACTCCATTAATCTAATTTAAGTTTTTGTCCAAGACCATATCCTACCCATTTAAGGCGGTGACTCATTCAACACCATCAGCTCTAGATTTCTTCCCTCTCCTCTAATCTAATCCTATATCGATTTAACGTGACTCGCAGGATTAGGTCATGAATTTATCATCCTGAAATATGCCTATTTTTCAATTGAGGATTTATTTGATACATTAATGGTAGTATGATAGGATATTTTTATATTGATTCAACTGGGTCCTTCCTATCAATATGATAACGTATGTGTTCTATTGAACCACTATAAATTCAATGATCGGTATGGGGTCTCCAAAATGGGCCTTGATCATAATTTGTACCAATGGATTATACTCACTTTATACAAATACCTAAAGTGTTATGAAAGAATATTATATTTTATCCATGACTTATCTTATCCAATTAAGTTACAATATTAGAATTATATTAACTCTAGAGTCATTTTCAATTAAATATAATTTATTATCAACACCATTTAACGTAACATAAAAAAACAATGGTCTGATGTTTCCCTATATAATTCAATCTTTATCAAGATATATAAAGAAGATAACTATTTGTAATTACAATGTATAAATCTAAACCTGATAGAAATCAATATAATTACTCTTATATTCAAACTCATTATATCATAGATATAACTCTATGAGTTCTTCTTTGAGATCTTTTGACAATCTCAAGGCATTTGGGATTGATAGATTTTCAAATACAAAGGAAAATAGTTTCATTGTTTCATTATTCTAATCCAAAGGCCTTTGAATTCTTGTGTTAGGATGATTTTTATCCTGAAATGTATTGGTATTGAGTAATTAATATAGATGGAATGACCCATGAAATAGGAATTGGAGGTTCTCCTTACCATGTGAGCTTGGGTTGGGTAGGTCTACCTTACCACTGAGGGTGGTCTGACACGGTTTCCCCCTCATGTGGGTATATTAATTTGATTGGTTATATGTGGATTATTTAATGTGCATTAGTATTTTCCTGTTTCTATTTGACCCACTAATGGTCTATTTTAAAAGGTTATGCAACATTAATAGTCCAAGTGGGGATGTGGTGTGAATGTTGGGGTTCTTTCCATGTTTTTGACTTCACCGGTATCCTCTTCTCATGTACCAACTCACATAATTTCACCAAAAATATGTAGGTAACACATATACTTATACTTACTCTTCATCAAGGATGGATATAGTAAGAGAATTAAATAAATGTAATCGAAGATCAACTCCTCATCTAAAGAGGAATTTCTCTGGATAAATGTTTCATGGGGTTCCATTTCGCAGATAAGTGTCCATTATTTTAGATATGAAGGTTATGTTCTAATTGAGTGAAATACATGTTTTTCATTATAGCATGATTATCATTATGTGTTGTCGTGACCCATCCAGTGGGGCCCACGCCATGACTCTCCAAGCCCGCCTCCAGTAGGCCTGGGGCCGGTGAGTAGCACCAAGTAGTTAAATTATTAATCATGAGAGGCATTGCCTATGTACCTGTAAAAACACACACATCTCTAATCCCACAAATGCTTAAATGTAAAAACACTACAGAAAAAATGCAGGAATACAACTAAACCCAACCAACAGAGCACAACGGAACGTAAAATACTGAATGTAAACTGGGCCAGAATACAAGCCCACCAAAAAAAGCCTGAAAACTAAAAATTTCAAACATTAAACACAAAAGGTACTAGGACTACCGCTCGTAGCCATGGGAATGCCTCGTCCAGTAGGGAACTAAGAATGCTTTGTACTGTCGTAGTGCAAACATGACTCTGTCAAAAGGATTCTTGTCTACACAAGACACGACACGTGTGGGAAAAGCTTATGCAGGGGTGATTATAACAATACTCAGTAGAGGACCCCAAAAACCACAAAGCAGTACAAAAAGTAAAGGTACAGTCAGTTATACAAAATATATGCTTATAGAACATATAACACAAACCAGATATACTCCAAACCCGGACCCATAGTGTAAAGTCAAGCACAAAACCGCATACCACCATATAGGGGTTCAGTTTCAAGATTCCATGAAGCACTCATTCCGGGAGAACACAATCCACGAGTCATATAGATCTAATTATTTCCTTTAGAGAATTATTGGTCATCAGGAATCATCATGAGAGGTAGTTACACTCATTACAGGAGACACACTCCTGAGTGAAAAGGTTACATTAGATAGATGCACTAATAATGGTAGACACACTCCTAAGTGGGAAAGATAACGATACATAGATGAGGATCACTTCTAGGGCCATGGAGGATACTGCGACTCATCTATAATTCACCTGGTAGATAGAGGATCGATGCCTGGTGGAGTTTGTCACATCGATGACAGACTCTATTTAGGGTCAAAAATGGATAGAGGATCTCTATCCGGTCTTCTTGGATGGATTCTTGACTCTATAAAAGAATTTCCTATTGAAGGGATCATACTACTTTAAAAGGAAATGATGCCTGACCATTAGAGGTATGAGATGAAGGGGAACTACCCCAAAATAAGGATTTCCAAGATGTAGTGAACAAGAGGACCATGCCATTTTCTGAAAAAGTACAAGACGTGTAGAAAAGTTACACGATGTGTTGTCTGACCCCGGGTACTGCCCATGTACAAAGGCCCATGTCGTAAGGCGGGTCATGTAGAAAACTTAGTACACAGCATGTAGTACAGTGTACATGCTGTGTCTGAGTGACTGGGATTAGCTCCATGTACGCTGGCTATGTCCCCGTACATGGTAATCAACCTGTGTACTCCAGGACATATAAAAGGTACACGGTGTGGCCTATGTTACTGGCCTCGCTATGCCGTGTGACTGAGTACATGATCATGTACTCCATCTTGTGTTTGTGTACCCCCTGGATGCACACCAAGTTCCGCGTAACCACCTCTGTCATGCTGTACACGCCCTGTCACCTGAAGCCATGTAGTCCAACCTGTGTCCGTGTATATCCCAAAATAAACACCCAGCATTGGTGAAATTCAAAAACGTCGTGTGACTAGGGTCACACTTCGTGTGATTCCTCTTTGACCTCTGAAACCATAGTCCCCAACTCCAATACTACATGGCATGTTCTTTGGAATTACATGCCGTGTATTCTGGAAATTTCCAAAAATGCGGATCTCCACCGTTGTGCCTCTGGTGATGCTCCGTTAGTCGATCTAGTCATCTGATCACCACGAAACTCCCAGGTTTTGGACTCCCCCGCCCTACGAAGCTAATAATATTGTTTTAAGATCTCCGATCGGCTCCGAAAACATGCAATGATCCATCTGCGCGAAGAACACGTAAAGAACATCCCTTCCCAATCTTGTCTGATTCGTCATCCGCTATTGTCATCGCACCTCTGCAATGTCGTTGGGGTGTTGATTCATCAATTTGGAATCGTTGTGTTGCAAAAAGGAAGCACAATGATCCATTTTTCGTCACCCCATGAAGAACACGATGAATGTACGAAGTAAGGAAAAAGTGGAGAAATCCAATAAAACAAATTGAGAATGAACATCTACCATAATTTGTCACGTTATTGACCCGCTCCCATTAGTTGGTATAAATAGAGCAGAAATCAAAAAAAATAATCAACATCGATCATGTCATGACCTGCCTTCACCAATAGGAGGGAAGGGTCAGCAGATTTCCAGGCACTTCATTCTTTATGATGAAGGAGAGATAATGACCCCCGAAACCCACCTTCAATTGGTCCCGGAGTGGCGACCAGCACCAAGGGCATGAGATCACACACTAAATGGAAGGCATTACCATTTTTCGTTTAATAGGATCATTTTGATAAGATAGTGAATCCCACAACACCAAAACATAAAGTAAAATTAATGCCATGATCCATTCCCAGTGCATGTCACAAAAGTAAAATCCCCAATGTATAAGGGGACTACAAAGAAAAATACCAAAAGAAAGAACAATAGAAAATGCAATGATCTACCACAAGGTCTGTGCTAGTACGGTCCAACACGGTCCCTGATGTCCTCCTAGAAACCTAAAAGTATTTTTATATACGTGGGGTGATCATACAAGTATAATAAGTAGGGAAAAACCAAAGGCTCTCATGCACAAGTGGGGAGGCATACTAATGTCCTGTGAGAAAAGAGATAACCATGAACCTAACATGGAAACTAACCACCCAAGCCTCACCAAGGAACAATCCCCAAATAATGCAAGTCATGTAATGTATAGTAATATAACATCAATGTTTGGGTACCCCGCACCACTTTCCCACTGGTTATTGAAGACATCCTACGCATCGGACCAATCCCGCCATTCTCATCATAGACCCACTGCCATATCCCACCCGCAAACACCTAGGCCACAACCACACATCCCACCAGAAAACACCTAGGCCACAAACACTAACCTACCCGGAGATACCTAGGCCACAACTGTCACACCTAACCACTCCTAGAACACCTTGGCCAGAACAACCACCACCATGCCTGAAGACACCTGGTCTAGAAGAACTATCACCATGCCCGAAGACACCTGGGCCTCATCTCAAAGATATTTGGGAAAACACCTGCCCACACTCACTTGGTATAACCACCAAACTACCATGCCAAAGATTTATGGGCTAATAATCGACTTCCGGCCATCACATCCTGCCCGAAGATACTTGGTCTATCCGGGAAAGGGTGAAGAAAGAACCTAATAACCATCCACTAATAGAATTTTTGGGGAAAACACCCTCCCCCATGAAATGGGGGTGTTCGGTACTAAGTGATCAACTTGGGAGGGCCATGAATAAGAAACACATAAACTACAAGTATATGTATAGGTAACAACTACTCACAATATCTAGTTTTTTCTTCAGACAGCCTAAAGAACACTATCCTTATTATTCATTCATATGAGAAGAGAACATAACCCACGCCCATGTAACAACTCACACCAATCCAAATCCACATTTTTCCCATCCTTGCTTTCATGTTCAGTAATAATGTTTAAATAATTTTCTACACTACTGGGCAACTAACAGCTTAAGCACATACCGAGGGAAAAAGTTACAGCCAACAACAATTTTAGCATTCACACCCAGTTTTATTTCAAAGTCACAAAAGAAAAGGGATAAGTGAGAACCCTTCAAGTACTGGAACCAAAGAAAAAACCAAGGTACAGCCCCTTTTCCCCAAAATCCAGGATCCAACAGTTTCTCAAAAACAAAGGATCCCACCCCAATTCGTGATATAAGAAGAGTAATCACATATCCTCAAATTCACAACCAGAAAAAGTGCAACAACAGGGGATCCCATCCCCACCCGTATCACCCCAGCAATCATCCCATGAATGAAACAATCAAACCGCTACCACCAACACAAGGCAGGCCCATGAAGGTATTTTCAGATTTTAAAGATTTACCACACTCCATGGTTTGAATTCCACTGTGCTTTAACTGGGGTTATCACAGAAAAGGGTTGATCCTAGTGCTTTCAATTTATTTTACCGAGTATACGTAATTAACCAATTCCATTTTATGGTTATTTAAACATCTAGGAGAACTGAGGTTCAATAGTGCATAGAGAAATACCACTAATGGCCATGATTTTAAATAGGCATAAGCCCGCACAATTCATAAATTATTAATCATGAAAGAGGATAAAAATAGAACAACATCATCGATCACACCCCTCCCCTTCATTCTTCAGGGTCTGTTTATTATCTTCATTAATGTTTGGTTCTTCCAATTCTATAGAAGTAGTAGTGTACCCACCCCGCAAGATAAACAGAATGGAGAGACGAAGGTGAAACCCCAACCTGACGATCAAGGATCGATGTTAAGTCCTCGCATGGAAACTGGAAAACAGGAGTGGCTAGAACTCCATAGAATGCGATCAAGGAAGACTTCGGAACAGGGTTACGGCTCGTCGGGAGGAAGGGTACTCCGAGAAGGATGATTTGAAAAGAAATGTTTGGTAATGATTTTAGGTGATAAAGGCTGATAAGGGCTGAGATACATCACTCTCAGATGGTTAAGATATGGATGGAAACCGTGTAAGGAGTGGGATCATGGGTTGACCACGCAGCTGGGACACCCCACTCGTCATTAAAGGGTCCCCGCCTTTTGGGGGGGTTAAACCGAAGACACCTCATGGTTTTTTTGTTATTTAAAGGGGGTAACTCACCAATCATTTAATTTAAAAGTGCATTAATGAGATTTAAAACAAGATTAAAGGGGTCAAAACGCGGCTTAAAAGCCAATTTGCACAAAAAGAGGAACCACTGGGAAAACTGATGGTCACTAGTAGGAGAGGTCTACAGGTAGGCCGAGCCATCGGTAAGTCAAGGCTACCGGTAGGCCAAGCTACCGGTTTGCCAAAGCTACCAGTAGACTGGGCCACTGGTAAGCCGCGACTACCGGTAGGCCATGGCTACCGATAGGCCGAGCTACCGGTATGTCGAGCTACTGGTAGGCCTCCTATCGGTAAACCGAGCTAACTGTAGACCACACTATCCTTAGGCCGATTTACCGGTATTCCGAGCTACCGATAGGCCAATCTACTGGTAGACCGAGCTACCGGTTGACCGAGCTACCGGTAGGCTGAGCTACAGGTAGGCCTGCTACCGGTCGACAAAGCTACCGGTAGACTGAGCTATTGGTAGGTCGAGCTACCGGTAGTCCGAGCTACAGGTAGGCCAAGGCTACCGTTAAGCTTCACCGAGAAGCTGGATAGCCTCCCAAACAACCCCGAACACCTAAACATCACATTTTATTAAGTAATGGACCCCAAAAACCCTGGACATTACATCCGATACTTCTCAAAGTATTCTTGTCCCCAGGAAAATAAAAACAACACACAAAGATATTTCTCCGGGGAAAACCCCAGAGCTGTTCCAAAGTTGGAACAGAACCCCTCCTACATCCATGAACACTTCCCCAAATGTCATAATCCACAATGCTCACAACAAGCACA
Source organism: Viscum album (assembly GCA_963277665.1). NCBI lineage: Eukaryota > Viridiplantae > Streptophyta > Magnoliopsida > Santalales > Viscaceae > Viscum > Viscum album. The sequence continues at coordinate 1,424,163,010 of OY728142.1, read as the reverse complement.
AGGATCACACTGTCCAACACATGAGTTAGGGAGTCCCCTCCTACATGTTAGGATATTATCTTCTTTGGGTGGCACTGGCTCGCTCTCATAAGTTTAATCGCATCCACATTAATGTTAACTCATTAGCAGTCTGGTTTTCCCAACATCACACATTCGTACACACACAAAACACTCCATATATTAAAGCAAAAGGTACAATATCTCAAGGATCAGAACAAAAACAACATGTCAAAATAGCTCTGGATACTGAATGCCTAACTGGGACTCCCGCTCCAAAGTGCTCACTTCCAGGCCACCATGCCTCCACAACACACGATCCATGGGTATGGTTCATCCACGAAGCACTTTCTCCTTATGATCCTCAATCCTGATTGCTCGTTCTATGAAGGTCTCATTTTCTTCGACATCTAACTCTCCCCAATCGATGATGTGGGAGTTGTCGTGTAGATATCGACGAAGCTGGGACACATAGAATACATCGTGTATCCTCAGTAGTGGAGGTGGTAGCGCTAGCTGATAAGCCACTTCACCGATCCACCAAAACACATTGAAGGGTCCGATGAACTTGGGAGAAATCTTACATCCCATGCCGAACCTATGTTGTCCACACCGACGGGAGACCTTCCCGAACACTTGGTCCCCAACCTCGAACACCTACGTTCTCCTCCTATTATCGGCATATGACTTATGCCGGTCATGCGCCGACTTCATCCTCTCTCATGTAAGCTGAATCTTCTCTGTCATGCTCTGCACCACCTCTAGGCCATGAACACCTGCTTCTCCAACCTTAGCCCAGCACACGAGTGAGATACACGACCTTCCATATAGGGCTTCGAATGGAGCCATGCCAATGGTAGTGTGATGGATATTATTGTAGGCAAACTATACCAGAGTCAAGTGTAGCCCTCATGATCCCCCAAATTCCGGAATATATGCCCGCAACATGTCCTCCATGGCCTGCATGGTGCGCTTTGTCTGCCCATCTTTCTGGGGGTGGAAAGAAGTGTTAAGACGGACCTAGGTACCAAAATCATGCTTCAGTCCCCTTCAGACTCGTGAGATAAAACATGCATCCCTATCCAAGAATATGAAACAAGGAACTCCATGCAATATCACTACCTTGTCCACATACTTCAGTGCAATAGAAGCCACTACATTCGACTCCTTAATTTCTAGAATGTGATCCGATTTTGTCAACCGGTCCACTACTACCCAGATGTCATCACAACCTTCTTGAACATTGGGTATTCCCATGATGAAATCCATCGAGATGTCGTCCCACTTCATATCGGTGACATATAAAGTTTGCAACAGTCCTCCAAGAAGACGGTTTTCAACCCTTATCTACTGACACACTAGGCAGTTGGCCACAAACTCTGCCACTGCTTGCTTTAATCCATGCTACCAAAGCTATCTCCTCAGAACCTAGTACATCTTGGAGACTCCTGGGTGTACCACTAGTGGTTAGTTGTGTAACTCACTAAGAACCCATCCACACATAGCCTCTGGAACTAACATCTTCCCCTGGAAGAGAATCATATTTTTACCATCTTCTGTCAATCCTTCTGGAGCATCGCCCTGGTTAACTTAGTCACTCATCACTTCACACTCTAGGTCTCCCCATTGAGACTCCTCTACTTCCCGTAATATAGAAGATTGTACTATCATCATATACATGAAACCTCTACCACTATCCATCCTCGCATCAAGGTGCTGGGAATAAAACTCCTCCATCACCTTCCAAGCATCTGCCGACTCTCGGAACTCATCCTTATGCGACCTCCTGCTCACAGCATCTTCCGCTACATTACCTTTTCCTGATTTGTAGGAAATCTCGAAGTCATAATTCTAGAGGAAATCCATCCACCTTATATGCTGTATGTTTAGGTCCCGCTGGGAGAAGACATACCTCAAGCTTTTGTGATCTGTGAAGACCACAAAGCGTTCTCCGATGAGGTAATGTCTCCATAACATCAGTGGGAAAATTACTGCTGCATGTTGAAGATCGTGGGTGGAATAATTATGCTCATGAGGGAATAGCTGCATATACTCATAAGAGATGACCCCTTATTGCTACATCAACACACATCCAAGGCCTTTCCCTGAAGAATCACATAACACATAATACACTACCCCTTCTTCTTGTAGTCTGAGCACTGGGTCACTAACCAACTTCTCTTTCAGATTACTGAAGGATGATTTGTACTGCTCACTCCACACGAAAACCTAGTCCTTCTTGGTCAAGTCCGTCAAAGGGGATACAACTCGGGATATGTTGGGTAAGAACCTCCGATAGTAACCTGCCAGCCCGAGGAAACTGCGAACCTCTGCCACATTCTTGGGTGCTGCCCAAGAAACAACCGCCTCTACCTTTGATGGGTCCACCGCTACCCCTTTCTCGGACACTATGTGCCCAAGGAAGTGCACTTCTCACATCCTTAACATGGATTTTGAAAACATCCCATAGATTTTGTGTTGTCGTAGGACCACTAAAACCGTCCTCAGATGATCTGTGTGGTCCTCCTCTAATCTTGAGTAGATCTGGATGTCGTTGATGAACACAACTACGAACCGATCCAGGTACTCCCAGAAGACAGAGTTCATAAGCCCCATGAACATAGTCGGAGAGTCCATAACACTGAAAGGAATGACTACAAACTCGAAGTGACCATATCTACATCTGAAGTCCGTCTTCGAGATGTCGGTCTCATTCACCCTCCACTGGTGATACCCAGACCGCAGGTCGATCTTTTAGAACCATCTCTCCCCTTTCAGCTAGTCAAAGAGATCTTCTATCCTCAAAAGAGGGTAGTGATTCTCGATCGTTACCTGATTTATCCTCCTTTAGACTATGCACAACCATAGACCACCATCTGCCTTCTTTGTGAAAAATACTGGAGCACCCCACAGTGACGCACTTGGTTGAACGAAACCCTTCTTCATCAGATCGTCGATCTGAATCCGCAACTCCCATAGCTCCGAAGGAGCCATCCGGTAGGGAGCCATTGAAATCAGACGAGCACCAGGCTGCAAGTATATCCCAAACACGATATCACATTGGGGGTGGGGGGATGAATCGTCACCTCCTCAGGGAAGAATTCCAAAAACTCACTGACGATCCCTGGTACTTCCACCATCACATCATCCACAAACTATACTGACAGCTCGGATAACAAGGAGAGGAGGGGTTCCTCTTGCCTGCTGCCCTTCTGGCCACTCCTCTCGCCGGTGAAAGTAACACGCCGGTCGCCCAAGTCGGAGAACACAACCATTCTTTGGATGAATTAAATGATGGAACACACAAAGAATAGTCATTCGATGCCTAGGATGACATAGTATGGTTGTATCTATAGTAATAGTACATCCCTGACTGACTGATGTTTCCCTATCATCAGTCTGCATCCTCTACAATAATATAACAAGTCGGTCTAACCTCTGACTGGTGTGCTCAACACCAGGGGAACTGGAAGCCTCTCAGCATCTATACCCAGAGCACTGGCCAGACCGAGTGCAAAAAAGGATTTTAAAGCTCCGGTATCGAACCAGGAGTAATCAAGGGTACTAAATAAACTGATCGTACCTCGAAAAACCTCTAGTCCCACTAGAAGTGCTGCCTCTAAAGCGTGCAACTGTCCACACCCAGCTAATCTACCCCTCGGCTGTCGGCCGCCTCCCTGACCACGCCCCGGTCGAGGTCCCTGAGGAGCGCCCTGAGGTCGGCCTCCCCCAGCAACGTCTTCCTTTGGAGGAGATGGATCTTGCTTCCCCTGCTGCTGCTGATGGAAGAGCCATGTTGGAACCTACAACTAAGGAGGGTTTTGGGCCTGTCCGCCAATTCCGTACTGAACTCGGTCCGGGAACTGATTTAGGAGATGTCCATGGCTCCCACAGATGAAGCACCTCAGTCCTGGGACTGAGGGGAAAGGGTAAGGACCGGGGGACCAGAACTGGAACTGCTGTAGCCTTCTCCCTACTGGTAGGAACCTAGAGGGTCCTAATGCTGGAGGTCTAGTGCTCACGACCTTTCCCTTTGATGTGCCTAGATGAATCCCCTCCCGTGACACACCGCCCAGTGCGTGCATCCTCTCCACCACCTCTTCCTTCTTCTGGACCTCAAACTATGTATGCAAGGTGAAGGGGGTAATGGCATACTGGAGGGAGTGTCGGAGCGCCTCCTCTAAACATCTCACCTGAGACTCCTCATCCAGAAAGAGGTTTAGGGAAAAGAGAAGGAGGTCCTTGAACTTCATCCCCAGCTCCCTTACCGACATACTCCCCTTATGCAAGGAGAGTATCTCTTACCTCTTCTTTGCCTTCATCAAAGAAGAGAGGAATTCTGCCCGAAAATCTTTCTCAAAAACAGCCCATGCCCCGTCAGCCTCTCTCCTCTCCCCCATGTAGAGCATCCACCACTGGCGCGCTGCTCCCCGCATATGGAAGATGGCCATAGGAACCCAGTACTCAGTCGGAGCCTGAATCAAGCCGAAGACTATCACCAGCTTTTCTATCCAACCCCCCGTCTTCATGTCTGACGTGATGCCCTCGTACTTCTCGAGGGTCTGTCGATGGAAGGATCGAACTGTCATCTTCCACTGATCATCCTCCTCCTCTATATAATTCCTCTACTGATTGGCCAAGTCAACCACTTGGGCCTTGATCACCCGTACAACTCGTGGTCATCTCCCGGGTGACATAGATGCAAGGTAAACAAGGAATACCCAAGCCCACGTAGTGTAGAAGATTACTCCTAAAACTTCTTATACTTATTATTTATTTCAAGTTCCCAAAAACACCCCAGAAAAACGAGAACACAAGTCATTATGATGCATGTACCTTTCCTATGGTATCTACCCTGCAATCAGCGTGGACTCACTTGGTCATTTGGTGGGTCCAGAGTCCTTGCCTTAGATCACGGGGGGGGGGGGGGCTAAAATCTTGTGTCCAAGCTGGTCTTCCCTAGACGAATTCACGAACACAGGTCACCCAACACTGTTTCCCTACCATCCAATGCAATCCTCAATGGGACTAACTCCAGAATCCATCCTATCTCCCAACCATCATCTCTGATGCCATTCTGTCACGACTCGCCTTTACTAAAAGGTGGGAAGGGTCAGTTGATTGTCAGGCCCTTCCTTATTTATGTTGAATGAGATATTATGACCCCCAAAACCCGCCTTCAATAGGTCCTGGAGTGGAAAATAGCACCAAGGGAATGAGATTACACACTAAATGGAAGGAATTACCCTTTTTATTTTAATAGGATCGGGAGATAAGATAGTGAATCCCACAAATCAAAAACTAATACTAAAATTAAATCAATGAACCAATCCCAATTCATGTCAGAAAAGTAAAATCCACAATGTATAAGGAGACTATAAAGAAAAATACCAAAAGAATGAACAACAACAACTGTGATGATCTGCCACAAGATCTGAGCTAGTATGGTCCATCACGGTCCCCGAAGTCCTCCTGAAAACCTGAAAGTAGTTTTATATACATAGGGTGAGAATACAAGTATACTCAAAAGGGAAAAACCAAAGGCTCTAGTGAACAAGTGCGGAGGCATACTAATTTCGTGTGAGAAAAGAGATAATTATGGCACCTAACAAGGAAACTAACCACCCAAGCCCCACCAAGGCACACTCCCCAAATAACACAAGTCACGTAATGTATAGTAATAACACATAGATGTTTGGGTACCCCGTGCCACTTTCCCTCTTGTTATTGAAGACATCCTACACATCAGACCAATCCCGCCATTCTCATAGCAGTCCCACTACCATACCCCGCATGCAAACACCTGGGCCACAACCACTAACCCACCCAAAGACACATGGGCCACAACTGTCACACATAACCACGCCTGCAACACCTAGGCTAGAACAACCACCTCCACACCTGAAGACACCTGGTCTAGAAGAACTACCACCACCCCTGAAGACACCTGGGACTCATCCCGAAGATACATGGGAAACCACCTACCCGCACACACTTGGGCCAACCACCACACTACCCAGGTTGAAGATTCTTCGGAAAATAATGAACTTCAATCTATCACATCCTGACCAACGATACTTGGTCTATTTGGGGATGGGAGCAAAAATCAGCTAATAACCAGCCACTAATAGAAGGGTTGGGAAAAACAACCTCCCCCATGAAATGGGAGTGTTCGGCACTCTGTGATCAACTTTGGTGGGGCACGAATAAGAAACATAAAGACAACAAGTATATGTATAGGTAACAAGCACTCGCCCAATCTAGGTTTTTTTTCAGACAACCTAATGAATGTTATCCTTATTATTTATTCACAAGAGAAGAGAATTGAACCCAATCCCAAGTCACAAGTCACACCAATCAAAATCCCCATTTGTCCCATTCTTTCTTTCATGTTCAGTAATAATGTTTAAATAACTTTTTACACTAAAGGGTAACTAACAACATAAGAACATACAAAAGGAAAAAGTTACAACAAACAGAAATTTAAGCATTCACACCCGGTTCTATTTCAAAGTCACAACAACAAATGGATAAGTGAGATACCTAGAATTAATGGAACCAAAGAAAACCCCATGATACAGCCCCTTTTCCCCAAAAACTAGGAGCCAAGGGTTTCTCAACAACAGAGGATCCCACCCCATTTCGTGATATAAGCAGAGTAGTCACACAGCCTCAAATTCACAACTAGCAAAAGTAAAACAATAGGGGATCCCATCCCCACCCGTATCACCCCAACAATTGCCCCGTGAAAGAAACAACCAAACTGCTACAACCAAAACAAGGCAGGCCCATACCGGTATTTTCATATTTAAAAGATTTAACACACTCCATGGTTTCAATTCCACTATCCTTTAACCAGAGTTATCACAGAAAAGTTTTTATCCTGGGGCTTTCAATTTATTTAACCGGGTATACGTTATTAAACAATTCAATTTTAAGGTTATTCAAATATCTAGGAGCACTGAGGTTCAATAGTGCACAAGGAAAGACCACCAATGGCCAGGATTTTCAGTAGGCATAAGCCCAAAAAATTCATAAATCATTAATCATGATAGAGGATAAAATCAGAACAACATCATCGATCACACCCATCCCCTTCATTCTTTAGGGCCTGTTTATTATCTTCATTAATGTTTGGTTTGTCCAATTATACCGAAGTAGTAGCATAACCACCCCACAAGATACCCAGAATGGAGAGATGAATGTGAAACCCCTACCTGACGATCAAGGATTGACGTTAAGTCCTTGTGTGGAATCTAGAAAACAGGAGTGGCAAGAACTCCACGGAACAAGATCAAGGAAGACTTCGAAACAGGGGTATGGCTCGTCGGGAGGAAGGGTAATCCATGCAGGATGATAAGAAAAACAATGCAGGGAGAAGATTTTAGGTTATAAAGGAAGATGAGGGATGAGATACAGCACTCCCGGACGGTTATGTTATAAAGAGAAATCGTATAAGGAGCGGGATCGTGGGTTGACCACAGAGCTGGGAAACCCCACACATCAATAAAGGGTCCCCGCCCTTTGGTGTGGTTTAAATCGAAGAAACCTCATGGTTTGTTTCTCATTTAAGGGGGTTCCTCACCAATCATTTAATTTAAACGGGAATTAATGGGCTTTAAAATAGGATTAAAGGGGTCAAAACGCAAATTAAAAGCCAATTTGTGCAAAAAGAGGCGCCATTTGGAAAACCCGTGGTCACTAGTAGGCTAGGTCTACCAGTAGGATGATTTACCGGTAAGATAAGGCATTCGGTAGGCCAAGCTACCAGTTGGTGAAAGCTAATGGTAGACCAAGCCACCGGTAATCTGCGACTACCGGTAGGCCGAGCTACCAGTAGGATGAGCTACCCGTATGTCGCGCTACCGGTAGGCTTGCTACCGGTAGACCGAGCTACCGGTAGACCGAGCTACCGGTAGACCGAGCTACCGGTAGACCGAGCTACCTGTAAGCCGAGCTACCGGTAGAACGAGCTATCGGTAGGCCGAGCTACCTGTAGGCCGAGCTACCGGTAGGTCGAGCTACATGTTGGCCTTCTACCGGTAGACCGAGATACCGGTTGGCCGAGCTACCGGTAGTCCGAGCTACCTGTATGCCAAGGCTACTGTTAAGCTTCACTGATAAGATGTGATAGCTTCCCAGACTACCCCAAACACCTAAACATCACATTTTATTAAGTAATGGACCCCAAAAACTCAGGTCATTACAGATCAAATCCCTCAACCATCCCAAATAAAACCCTCCCGCAAGAAAGTACGAATCTGTGGATCAACTTGTTCGTGTTTGATCCGCATTCGTCATTTAAAATAAAAAAAATAGGAAAGGAAATTTGAAATTACAACCCCTACCTTAAAGAAAGGATCAGTCATTGACAAAAGGGTCGCACTGCTGTTTTCGTCGAGATCTTTCAACTTCGTTGGCACCGCGATTCATATCTTTGATCTATCGTCGTTCGTCGCTAAGAATTTACTACAACGCTCTACGGATTATCCATATATTTTTCTCAATCGTTACCAATTAGAATAAATAGAAAATCCAAAATAAAAAGGGAAAGGTATTTGATTTCCCATTGCGCTGCGGTATTAATGAGTCTGTGTTGCTGTTTCTGATTCATTATGACATGACATTAATGACTAAACCAACTTCCTCATCGCCGCGTTGCTACCACTACTAGAAATGAGGACATTAACAATGGTTCAAAATGTTTGGGAAAGGACGGAGAACCGTTGGTATAATATATACCAACGGTTCTGCAAACCGTGGGTAAGTAAGTCGTTGGGAAAACCTATCCCAACGGTTTACAAAGAACTATTGGTATAGGTTAGTAAAATTAACCTATGCCAACGGTTTAACCTAACGGTTGGAATAAGTTTTACCAATGGTTTAAACTAAACCGTTGGTAAAGGTGGTGAAAAGAAACTATTTCCCAATGGTTTAGTACAGTTTGGAATGGTTTTTGCCAATGGTTCAAAGAGAATCGTTGGCAAAAAAATCCATCATAATCTTTCTCAACAGTTTGTAAACCATTAGAAAAGGATTATTACAAGACTATGCCAACGGTTTCAAACCGTTGTCATAGTATTGATTTGAAAATTGAAAAGCAGCCTGAAATTTGTACATCAGACTCCAATTTTGCACACCAACCTCCATTCTGCTCCATTGTAATTACTATACCTGTAATAACAAACTAATACATACATGTAGAGAACAAATTCATACATATTTAACATATAATTCATTCTTGATCTATAAACATCTAGAATTAAATCAAAATTCAAAACGTAATTAAAAACATACAAAATTGATTTAGAATTCAATTTAAAATTTAGATGAAAATTTTATGTGCAGTCCAGAATTCAATTCATAATTGAATACATGCATAATTTAATTATCAATTATCAATAAAATATATAAAAAAACTGAATAACTATCAACAGAATCTGAATACCTTTGTTCATATTTTCATATACCTGTTATTTTTACTAAAAATGATGTCTATTTTAAACAAAATACATAAAGATAGAGTAATACTGGCCACACCGTGGCTTGAATTGAGGCGTGGTTGACTTGTACAAGTTATATATGACCCATGGATCGTTGTTCTAAAGTATCAACATATTATGAAATCATTTGGTTGGTTTTATGTATGCCAGTTATTGTTTTCACTTAAAATATTGTTCCATTAAAAAAAATGAGACACTTTGAGTGGTGACACACACACCAGGCCTCGGATTGGGGAGGGGTTAACTTGTACACATCACATATGACCCAAGGATCATCTTCCTAATGTTTCATTGGATTCCAGATGCAGTTGGTTGGTTTTCTGTATGTCATTTATTGTTTTCACTTAAAATAGTGTCTATTTTAAATGAAAGAGAGACAATTTGAGTGGTTCTGGCCACACTATGCCTCTAATTGAGGCGGAGATGACTCATAAACGTCAAAAATGACCCATGGATTGTTTTACTAAAGGTTCAATAGAATCCTAATTCATTTTGTCTATTTTACATATGGCAGTTGATGTTTTCACTTAAAATAAAGTCCTTTTTAAATTAAAGAGAGAAAATTTGAGTGCTTCCAGCCACACCGCACCTCAGATTGAGGTGGGGTTGACTTGTGCATGTCATATATTACCCATGGATCATTGTGATAATGTATAAACAGAATCAGAATCTGTTTGTTTGGTTTTTCGTATGTATATAAAATGTTGTCCATTTTAAAAAAAAGAGAGACACTTAAAGTAATTCCATCCACACTGCAACTCGGATTAAGGCAAAGTTTACTCATACACGACACATATGACCCATGGATCATTGTCCTAATGTTTTAACAGAATCTGAATGAGTTTGGTCAGTTTACAGTATGTCACTTTTTGTTTTCAATTAAAATGAAGTCCATTTTAAACTACAGAGTGACACTTCAAGTGGTGCTAGCCACTCCACACATCGGATTGAGGATGGGTAGACACGTACACATCGCATATAACCCATGGATCGTTTTTTTATATTTTCAACTAAATCCTCATGTGTTTAGTTGGTTTTACGTATGTTAGTTGTTGTTTTTATTGAAAATGTTGTCTATTTCAAATAAACCTGAGACACTTTTTATATGTATGTGTTAGTTGGTTTTAGTGTGTTATTTCAATTCTCTCTCATTTCCAATCTAATTATTGTACTGGTAATAAACTAACACATACATATAAAATTATTGTACCTGAAATAACCAACTAACACATACATATAGAGAAAAAATTCATACACATTTAACATATAATGCATCATGGAACTATACACATCCATAATTAAATTAGAATTCATAAACATACATAATTCATTTAGAATTCAATTGAAAATTTAGAAAAATATTATATGTGGTATCTGGAATTTAATTCAAAATATGATCAGTTTTTTGTATACCAAATATTTTTACCTGAAATGATGTACATTTTAACAAAATACATACACCTGGAGTGATATCGGCCACATCGTGCTTCAGATTGAGTACAGGTTAACTCGTACACGTCAAAAATGACCCATCAATCATTGTCCTAATGTATCAAAATATTCCGAAAGCGTTTGATCGGTTTTCCATATGCCAGTTGGTGTTTTTCACTTACAATGATGTTCTTTGGAAACAAAATACAGACACTTTGAGTGGTTTTGGCAACACCACATCTCAGATTGAGGCGGGGATGATTTGTGCACGTCACATATTAGCCATGGATCGTTCTCCTAATGTTTCAATGGAAACCGAATGCGTTTGGTGGGTTTTATGTATGTACTTAAAATGTTGTCCATTTTAAACAAAAGAGAGACACTTAGAGTGATCCCGACCACATCGTGCCTCATATTAAGGCATGGATGACTCGTACACATCACATATGACCCATGGATCATTTTCCTATAGAATAAACACATTTCGAATGCATTTCACCAGTTTTTCATATATCAATTGTTGTTTTCCCTTTAAATGATGACCATTTTAAACAAAAGAGAGACACTATGAATGGTCTCGGCCACACTGCATCTCATATTGAGGCGGGGTTGAATCATACACTTCACATATGACCCATGGATTGTTGTTCTAGAGTATAGACACAATCAGATTCCGTTTGGTAGGTTTTTCGAATGCTAGTTGTTGTTTTCACTTAAAATGAAGTCAATTTTAAACAAAAGACAGACACATTGAGTGGTTCCGGCCACACCACATCTCAAATTGAGACGAGGCTTATTCATACACGTCACATATGACCCATGGATCGTTCTCCTAATGTTTCAACAGAAACCGAATGTGTTTGGTCGGTTTTTCGTATGTAATTAAAATGTTGTCCGTTTTAAACAAAAGAGAGCCACTTAGAGTGATCCCGGCCACACCGTGCCTCGGATTAAGGAGGGGATGAATCATACACGTCACATATTATACATGGATCATTTTCCTAAATCATCAACACATTATGAATTCATTTGGTCAGCTTTTCGGATGTCAGTTGTTATTTTCACTTAAAATTATGTCCATTTTAAACAAAAGAGAGACACTATGAATGGTGTCGGCCATACCGCATCTCAGATTTAAACGGGGTTGACTCGTACACATCTCAAATGACCAATGAATCATTTTCCTAATGTATAAACACAATCCGAATGCATTTGGTCGGTTTTCTATATGCCAGTTGATATTTTTTAACTAAAAATGATGTCCTTTTGGAACAAAAGACATACACTTTTAGTGGTGCCATCCACACCGGGTCTCAGATTGAGGCGGTGTTGATTTTTACATGTCACATATGATCCATGGATCATTCTCCTAATATTTCAATGGAACCCGAATGTGTTTGGTCAGTTTTCGGTATATACTTAAAATGTTGACCATTTTAAACAAAAGTGAGCCACTTAGTGTGATCCCAGCCACATCGTGCCTCAGATTAAAGAGGGGTTGACACGTACACGTCACATATGACCCATGAATCGTTTTCCTAAAGCATAAACAAATTTATAATGTAATGCCTCGTCCCCAGTTACCCAGAGTTGGTGCATTATTACATAACATTGGGCTGATCACAAGAAAGATCAAATATCGAATGACCGATTCGTTTAGTAGACTTGGAATAACTAGATACATTAATAATGTTTACATTACATCATAAAATGAATTCTAAAACAACATAGTATCCATATTCCACACTCTTATACCCTCATACTATCCCTTCAATCCATTCATAATTTACTCCTTCACATCCTGGGAAAAATCAAACATAGAAAAGGGGTGAGCGCAAATGCCCAGTAAGGATAACAATATAGCTGAAACATTCATAAATAATAATAAACATTTAAGGTAATGTATAACTTAATCAAAAGCCTTTTAAACTTGAACATCAACAAAGTATGAAAAAATAATATAAAATAATTCCATTTACTTATTCACATGGATATACTACTAATGGAATAATCACATGCAATATCAATAACCACTTTCATTATGATGGAATGCATAATTCTAGACTACCAAAACCACATAACCAAGGCCTCATGCCTATAATACGAATAATATTATTCCAAGGCCATATTCCAAGACAGTAGTTTGTCTCATGAGACCTACCGATGCATCGAGGAGCTATAGAGGGCTCCACCCCTCACATATTATGTCCAATGCATTCCTCATATGAACAGGTTTAAACATAACATAAACATTCGAATTAAAACTAGCATATGAAATGTCAATACTTTCTTCATAAACTATGAATGGTATAAAAATAACACATCCATAGTCAAACATATCATAAAACCATCAATACATTATGTAAGTATTGTATCGTAATAAGTCAACTCCAAATAAACTTAAATTCCATCAAAGGATGATGACATAGATGAAATAAAACCCATTTTTAAAGAAATATCTCTTTGTATTTTGAAATCATTTACGAGTCATATATTTATAAAATAAAACAGTTTCTTTGAAAATATTCTTATAAACTTGTAAGGGATGATTCAATGATTTTATAATGGCAGAAAATAGCTGCACCCGCCGTATAAGTTAAAAAAATTCATACCTTAATTCTGTCAAAATGGTTAAAAAGCACCTTGTTTTGAAAATGATGGAAAAATTCCTTTATAAACCTCTAATAAAAAGTCAAACAAGGATATAAATGAATTTAACCCATATTATTTTAAATAGTTAAAATGTTTTTAAATACATTTTGAAAAACATTGGTGTGGATGATAAAGAAATATCATTAGATTATTACGTATAAACAACCTCGGATAATGAAGATATTGCGAAATAAACCCTTACCTTGTATCTTTACTTGGTTGAGGTTCGGTTAACCTCCTGTATAATGGTGAAATAATTTTTATTAAATTATAAAGTAATCATATACATTAATATGATATCATATATGATCTTTTAACATTGATTTGTTAATAATATCTCAGTATTATCATTGTTTCAGGTGTTAACTTACTCGTTTTATTTTATATGTTTTGTTATGTAAGACATGTTTTTTAGGGATATATTGTATATTATTCATATAAAGGATGATATCAAGTCCATAATCATTATTTTTAAATCATCAGATGATAATTATGCTTGAATGGATACGATAGAGAATGAATCTCATCGCGTTCGTGGAGACGGTCGTCCGTACGTACGCACGAGCGACAATATCATTCTTTTGATATTAAAATAATATATAATTGGATGTTATATCATATATACAGAATCATTATCATGTTATATTTATTATTTACATGAATTACACATCATTATTATACCCATCCAAATAATAATTTATCGAATAATAATTACACCACTCTGTGGAGATGGTAAGCCGTACGTACGCATGTATGGTGACATGTTATTCAAAGGATGTATAGAATAATTAATCTGGTTTAACCGTATATATAATAACATCATAGTATATATAATATACCAGAGTTATTATTTTATAATGTGAAAACAGAGAAAGAAGAAGTTGAAGAAGAAATGAAATTGAAAAAGGGTGGTGAAACATTACCTCTACTTCGGGTTCTTCCTTTTGATTTGATCAAAAGGGATCCATAGGTCGGCTTTCTGATCAAAATAATCTCTCTATGTTGTAGTTAGGGAAGTTGAGAGAGTATTTGGGCAGGGGTTTTCCGAACCAAAATGCTCTGAATGTGTGAATTAGTGAGAAGGGGGAGTGCCCTTTTATAAGAGGGGTGAGAGGCACCTTTGGAAAAGCTAGAAATATTATCTTATAATAAATTCATATTATGTTTCTAATGGCTCAAAAGTGTATTATTTAAAGTTTATGGTGGGTATAGGTCTAAAACCACTCATCCAATAGGATTTAGACAGGTTTGGGTTACTATATTAACCTTATCTTTAAGTATTAACTATTAGTTAATTAGTTTCACTTTTACATTATTTCATTGTATTTTTATATTATATGGTTAATAAACATACTATATACATCCAATAAACCCCAAAAGGGTCCATTAATTATACACATATTATGGTATAAGTCTCTTGGATGAACCATAGATTTTTAGGAATTTAATATCAATTAATAATATAATATTTGTTTTTAAAACTCTTTTATGTCAATTTTGAAACTATTCAATAATTGATTTTTGTAAAAATCATAACAGAATGATTACTTCTAAAAAAGTTCATGAAATCAATCCTAACAAGTAATATTAAACTAGAAATTTTTTGGTATTTATAAAAAGTCTCAAATTACATTTATTTGGGTATTTATAATATCATTTATTCTAATTTTTCATCTATTTATTAATTACTGCATTACCATTGTTCCATAAATAAATTAAATTATATAATGTATAAAAATTATAAATAAAATATAATTATATAGGAAATATTTTTATCTTACTAATGAATATTTTTAGTCTAAAATAAAACATAGATAACCCTATTTAAAAATTGTTTTTCTAAAAGATATATGCTTATGTCATTTTTTATTTATTTTACCATAATTAAAATAATGTGTCCCTATCTCCTACAAATGGCTCCATGGGGTCCCAAAATCGACGCAAAGATGCCCATGATCCGACATGTATCCACCAATAATGTTAGGACCCGTTTTAGGGTAATGTAGTATTATTATAATATTATTTTTAACCCTTATTTACCGGATTTACACTTAACCATGGTAAATAAAATATTTACCTAATTATTCAAAATGTCTAAAAATAAAAGTTACCTATTTACAAAATATGAACATCCTGATTCCAAATATGGAATCAATTTTTCCAAATTCAAAACACAAAATTGGCAGAAATTAATTTAAAATTATTTCCCGTTGTTATAACACAAAAACGCGATTTTAAGAGATAATAACTATCAAAAGATTGACACTTGTTTATGTCTGGTTTAATTGTAAAATTATGTACAATGACCAAAATTGTATTAAATGGTAGAAATATATTCTAATTATAATTTAAAACCACTAAAATTATTAATTTATCAATATAAATTATTACGATTAAAAAACATGTTTTTAATTAAAATTTGGTAATTTTCACTATTCATCAAAATATAAATGTTATCCGAAAAGTTCCAAAATTTCACCCTAGGATAAATGCGATATTAAAAATTGAAAAATGAAGACCATTTTGAGAGATAAAATTTATAAAATTTCAAAAAGTAGGTATTACTATTCATAACGTCTAGTTTGATTGGTTGTGTTGTGTTAGAACTTGATGATGCGTACAACACACGTTGTCGAATTATTCAAAGAGAAGAGTACCATAGAAGCTTGGGGTGTTACATTCTACCCTCCTTAAAATAATTTCGTCCTTGAAATTTCTAGAGTACTACCACATGAAAAGACTCGGGTGGTTCTTCATCACAAGTTCCTCAGGTTCCCACGTTGCCTCTTCCATTTTATGGTTTCTCCACAAAAATATTACCAGAAGTGTCATCCGGTTTCTCAGTCCTGAAGGACCCTACACAATAAGACATATCGGGTTCCAGTTCTAATTTCTCATAGGTGAGTACATGCGTTGGGTCAGGCATGTATTTCCTCAATAGAGATATGTGGAACACATTGTGAACTCTGGAGAGACTTGGCGGCATTACCAATCAGTAAGCTACAACCCAAATTCGTTCTAGAATTTTAAAAGGTCTGATGTACCTGGGACTCAATTTACCTTTCTTACCAAAACGTATGACTCCCTTCCATGGAGATACCTTCTGGAAAACATGATCACCGACTTGAAATTACAAATCCTTCTTTCGATTATCGGCATAGCTCTTATGCCTACTTTGAACACTTTGATATGGTTTTGGATTACCTTCACCCTTTCCATCATTTCCTCCACCAGTTCCAGGCCTACAAGTTTTCTTTCACCAACATCATCCCAACAGGTTGGAGTACGACATCTCTTTCCATATAACGCTTCATATGATGCCATCTGAATACTCGAATGGAAGATATTGATATAGGAAAATTCTACTAGAGGTAAATATTGATCCCACATACCCTTAAAGTCATGTGAGTAGGATCTCAACATGTCTTCTACAGTTTGAATAGTTCATTCTAATTGTCCATCAATTTGAGGGTGGTAGGCAGTGCTCAAATGAAGTTTAGTAACCAAGGATTTCAGAAGACTTTTCCAGAATCTTGAAGTAAAACGGGGATCACGATCAGAAACAATCGATAGGGGTACTCCATGAAGTCTCACAAATTCATCAATATATAGTCTTGGTAGACATTCCAGTGGTAGATATTCTCTTATATCAAGAAAATGTGCTGACTTGGTAAGACGATCAACAATAACCCATATTTCATCGTTCCTTCTAGGAGTCTTTGGTAGTCCAATGACAAAGTCCATCGTGATATTATCCCATTTCCACTCAGGTATGGGAAGAGGTTTCAATACTCCACCAGGCTGTTGGCTTCCAGCTTTCACATATTGACAAACCATACATCTTGACACAAAATCGGTAATATCCCTCTTCTTGTTGTCCCACCAAAAATTTTCCTTAAAATCGATATAAATTTTGGTGCTCCCATGGTGTATAAGGAAATTTGAACTATGAGCATCGTCCTGAAAATTCCCTTTTTAGATCAGGTATATCGAGAAACCCAAGTCTATTCCCAAATTTCAAAATTCCATCTTCATACACAATGTCTTTCAATCTCCCATCATTCACAGTTTAATTTTCTTTTGAAATTCCTCATCATCGGTATGAGAACTCTTAATCCTTTCTAGTAAAGATGTATTGGCAACCATTTGAAAACGCATTGATGTTTCACCTTCCCTAGTTATTCCAATGTTTATCTTCACAAGATCCATGAAAATTGGATCCCATTCAATTCTCATATTGATCAAAAATCCATGATCTTTTCTGCTCAAAGCATCTACCACCTTGTTTTCGATCCCCGGGGGGGGGGGGTAGTGTATCGTACAATCATAATCTTTGAGTAATTAATGCCATCTCCTTTACCTCGTGTTGAGTTTTTTATGTGACAAAATATACTTCAAACTCTTGTGATCAGTATAAATCTCACATTTTCACCATAGAGGTAGTGCCTCCATATCTTCAATGAAAAGATCAATGCTGCTAACTCGAGATCATGAGTAGTATAGTATTGTTCATGAATTTTCAACTGTCGTGATGCATAAGCAATAACCCTATCATTCTGCATAAGGACACAACCAAGTCCTTTCTTCGATGCATCACTATAAATAACTAACCCATCATTCCCCGATGCTATAGACAATATAGGAGCATTGACTAATATTCTACTCAGTTCTTCAAAACATTCTTCACACTCTTTTTTTCCAAAAAAATTTAACCCCTTTACGTGTGAGATTCGTTAATGGGTTAGCCAATCCGGAAAAATTCTGGACAAAACGTCGATAATAACCTGCCAAACCAATAAAACTGCGTACCTCAGTTATACTCGTAGGTGATGGCCATTCTTGGATAGCCTTGGTCTTAGAAGGGTCAATAAGGATTCCATATTTAGAGACAATATGGCCAAGAAAAGAAATATCAGGAATCCAGAATTCACACTTGCTAAACTTCCTATAAAATTCCTTTCTTCTTAGAGTCATCAGGATAATGCGCAATTGGTTTTCATGATCTTCGTAGATTTTTGAGTTTTCCAAGATATCATCAATAAATACCACCAAAAATTCATCGAGATATTCCTTGAAAACTCTATTCATCAGATCCTTGAATACAGAGGGTGAATTAGTCAATCCAAAAGGCATTACTGTATACTCGTAATGCCCATACCTGGTTCGAAATGATCTCTTCGGAATGTCTTCCTTCTTCACACACAACTGATGGTATCCAGATCGAAGGTCAATATTTGAAAAGTATTGATCTCCTTGCAGTTGGTCAAATAAATAATCAATGCATCGTAGGGGATACTTGTTCGTTATGTTATAACATTGATCTCCATGTTGTCGATACATAACCTCATAGATCCATCTTTCTTTTTGACAAAAAGAACAGCGGCTCCCCATTGAGAAACACTATGGCAAATAAATACTTTATTACTCAATTCCTCTAGTTGTTTCTTTAGTTAGACTAATTCCACAGTGGCTATTCTATAAGGGGTCTTTAATATAGGCCTTGATCCAGGAATTAAATCAATGGAAAACTCAACTTCGTCTTCTGTAGGATGTACAGGTAAATCTTCCAGAAATACATCTACATATTCTTTCACAATAGGTACATCCTCTATTAAAACATTTCTTTCCTCACCCAATGTAATTTCATCCTCTTCCTCCCCAATAATTGAATTTAGTTGAGCTACTGGGGGTGGATCTAGATAAGAATTAGGTGGTGATGATTTTTCTCTAAAGAAAGGTGTTCCGTATCAACATCATCAAAAATCGTATCCTCCTTCTTCTTACAATAAATCTTAGCATCATGGTCCGAAAGCCAATCCATACTGAGGATTATATCAAACACAATCATAGGTATGATGAGGAGATCAGCGAATAAAGAACATTTATGTGCTATAATGGGGATTGATTCAGAAAAATTTGTTGCAATGATACTTCCCTTAAGAGTTTTAACTGACTACTCCTTTGTTAAATCAAATTTGAAATATCTAATTTTCTTAAGAAACTGAGAAGATATGAAACAATGCAATGATCCAGAATCAAATAATGCATTTTCTAAACTTGCAGAAACCATTAAATTACCTGCCACCATGCCTTTCAGAGCTTCTACCTCAGAAGTTGTGATAGTATAGGCTTGGCCTTGATCCCTTGGCCTTTTCTGAGGTAAGTTACCCTGACGCTTAGGACATTCATTTTCATAATGTCCCATCTCCCTACAATTGTAGCATTGGACATCAGTAGCCTCCTTCTTCGCCTTGCAATCACGAGCTTGGTGGCCTTTTGTGACAACCGGGCCCCGGTGACAGCACAACCACCCCAGCTTAACATGGTCATCGGGTCCTGGCCTACCAGGTACCACTAGTTTCCCCAAAAACACGTGGGGCCCACCCCAGGGTTCACCCACATGTCCAAACGGGTCATCTAACTAATTATTGTCCCCACAGGCCAACACATGTCCTTTTTAGCGTGCTTTGTCCTCACTCACACACATCCTGAGAAATTTCCTAGGAGGTCACCCATCCTGATCACTACTTCAGGCCATTCAAGCTTAATTGTGGAGTTCTAATCAGACATGATCCCGAAAAGGAAGGTCCACCTTGTTGACATGAGTCATATCATTTATTCATTTAACCTTTTATCATTTGGGGATGTTACAATCACCCCCCATCCTTTAGAGCACAACTCCCTCGTTGTGGTCCCTATATATCAACCTAGCAAGTGCACCATGCACTTAAGGCTGGGTTCCTCCTCTGATACCAAATGTGACAACCGAGCCCCGGTGACAGCACAGCCACCCCGCCTTAACATGGCCGTCGGGTCCTGGCCTACCAGGTACCAGTAGTTTCCCCGCAGACACGTGGGGCCCACCCCAGGGTTCACCCACATTCCCGAACGGGTCATCTATCTAATGATTGTCCCCACAGGCCAACACATGTCCTATTCAGTGTGCTTTGTCCTCACTCACACAAATCCTGAGAAACTTCCCAAGAGGGAACCCATCATGATCACTACTCCATGCCAAGAATGCTTAACTGTGGAGTTCTAATCAGACAGGCACCTGAAAAGGAAGGTTCACCTTGTTGACATGAGTCATATCGTTTAGTCATTTAACCTTTTATCATTTGGGGATGTTACACCTTTTTCACAAATCTTGTAATAGACTCCCGTTCCTTTTAAGCAGGTACCGGAGTGTTTCATACCACATTTATCAAAGGATTGATATTCAACATTTCCCTACTTCCCCGTATTTCCATTCTCAGATTGATCAGTATATCTCTTCTTCTCTTTCTTTTCTTTAAAGTCATAAGACATAGAGAATTCCTTTTCGGTCCTGATAGCACATGAGACAATGTCTTCGTACGACGAGAAGGATTGTGAGACTAATTCTTGACAGAGAAATGGTTTTAACCCATCCAATAAATGATCAATCTTACTTCTTGGGTTACGTATATAATATCTAGAATACCTTTCTAACCTTGTAATGTTATCCTCATACCTTGCGACATTCTCATCCTCCTTTTGTCTCAGACTCAGAAATTTCCTTTCCATATCTGCTCAATGGTCACGAGAAATGTATTTTTCTAAAAATGGATCTCTAAACTCCCTCCATTCCATATTTGATACTTCATCATCTTCCATCATGTTTTGAATCAATGACCACGATTGATTAGCATCTCCAGTGAGGCGGTAAACTGCCATGATAACTTTTTCCATTCACTACTCCCTAATGTCTGGAATATTTTCTCAAGGAAATTTATCCATTGGTCAGCTACTAAGGGATTCATACTCCCATTGAATGTTTGTGGTTGTTTCCTCGTGAAGCGATCTAACATTGATCCTCCACGTTGCGGACTAGGGTGCTCCATACGGGTAAGGTTATTATTCATAACCTATGTGATTTGTCCCAGTATGGTGATTAGCTGATCGGCACCAGTTGCATCATCAGCTCCACTATAATTATCTTGAGTAGGAGGTAAATCCCTACATGGAGTGCGTTAATTAATACGGTTTCCATTTCTTCCACTAGGTGCCATTTCTAAAAAATTGCATAAACTAGATCAGTTTATGAACCAAATACATAATTCCATACTTATAAGGCACTTAACATAAATTGAACTATTTATTGATATAATCCATAATCATAAAAATGTTTTCTTTGAGGAAGTATATACTCATAAACCCTTCATAATGATTTGTAATGAAAATGAGAGTTATCTTAAGCATATCCCTCGGAAATGTCATAACCAAGAGTGCAACAAGGCATGTTGTCGTGCACCTGTTCCCGTTCGAGTCTAGCTCAAAGTGGTGTTTTTGGGTTTTACCTCTAGGTACATCTATTCCATAGCCACCTCTACCTACTCATATCCAAACAGGTATGTATTTCTCAGAAAACTCACAAAATCTCTACAAGTCCAAATTCTAGGTTGTTCTTCTATACTAATCCTCAAAGTCCATCTAAAATATATGTTCTCTAATCAGAGTTTATCTAAATATAGTTTCCATGGTTTGTAATAAAATTCCTCTGATACCAACTATAACGCCACGACCCCAGTTACCCAGAGTCGGTGCATTATTAAATAACATTGGAATGATCACAAGAAAGATCAAATCTTGAAAGACCGATTCATTTAGTAGCCTTGGAATAACTAGATACATTAATAAAGTTTACATTACATCATAAAATGAAAACTACAACCACATAGTCTCCATAGTCCACACTCTTATCCCCTCATTCTATCCCTGCAGGTCATTCATAATTTACTTCTTCACGTCCTGGGAAAAATAAAACATAGAAAAGGGGTGAGTGAAAATGCCCAGTAAGGATAACAATATGGAGGAAACTTTCATAAATAATAATAAACATTTAGGAAATGTATAACTAAAACAGAATACTTTTAAACTTGACCTTCAACATAGTATGAAAAAAATAAAATGAAATAACTACAATTACTAATTCACATGGATATTCTACTAATCGAATAATCACATGAAATATCAATAACCCCTTTCTTAGTGATGGAATGCATAATGCCAGACTATCATAACCACATAGCCAAGGCCTTGTGCAAAGAATACAAATAAGATATTTCCAAGGCCTTGTGCCAAGAAACTATTTTGTCTCATGAGATCTATTGATGCATCAAGGATCTATAACGGGCTCCACCCATCACATATTATGTCCAATGCATTCCTCATATGAACAGGTTTAAACATAACATAAACATTCATATTAAAACTAGCATACGAAATTTCAATACATTCTTCATAAACTATTAATGGAATAAAAAAACACATCCACATTAAAACATATCACAAAATCACCAATACAATATGGAAGTATTGTATCATAATAAATCAACTCCAAATAATCTTTAAATCCATCAAAGGATGTTGACATAGATGAAATCACAACTCTTTTTAAAGGAATATCTCTTTCTATTTTGAAATCATTTAAGAGTCATATATTTATAAAATAAAACAATTTATTTGAAAATATTCTTATAAGCTTGTAAGGGATGCTTCAACGAATTTACAAAGGTGGAAAATAGTCACACACGCCATATAAGTTAAAAAAACATTCTTACCTTAATTCTCTCAAAAAGGTTAAAAAGCACTTTGTTTGGAAAATGACGGAAAGATTCCTTTATAAACCTCTTATCAAAAGTCAAAAAATAGTATAAATGAAATTAAACCATATTTATGTAAATAGTAAAAATGTTTTTAAATACATTTGGAAGAATCATGGGTGTGGATGATCAAGAAATCCCAGTACATTAATACATATAAACAACCTCAGATAATGAAGAGATTGAGAAATAAACCCTTAACTTGTACCTTTCCGTGGTTGAGGGTAGGTTAAACTCCTGTATAATGGTGAAATAATTGTTATTAAATTATAAAATAATCATATACATTAATATGATGTCATATATGATCTTTTATCCTTGATTTGTTAATAATATCTTAGTATTATCGTTGTTTCGGGTGTTAACTTACTCGTTTTCTTTTATATGTTTTGTTACATAATGAGTGTTCTTCATGGATAGGCTGTATCATATTCATATAAAGAATGATATCAAGTCCATAAACATTATTTTTAAATCATCAAATGATAATTATGATTGAATGGATACGATAGAGAATGAATCTCATAGCGTTCGTGGAGACGGTAGTCCATACATACGCACGAGCGATAATATCATTCTATTGATATTAAAATAATATATAATTTGATGTTATATCATATATAAAGAATACTTATCATGTTATATTTTTTATTTACATGAATTACACATCAATATTATACCCATCCAATTAATAATATATTGAATAAAAATTACACAATGACGTAGAGATGGTAAGCCGTACGTACGCATGTATGGTGACGTGTTATTCAATGGATGGATAGAATAATGAATATGGTTGTACCATATTTATAATAACATAATATTATATATAAGATACTTTGGATATTATTTTATAATGGTAAAACAAAGAAAGAAGAAGTTGAAGAAGAAATGAAATTGAAAAAGGGTGGTGAAAACATTACCTCTTCTTCGGGTTCTTCCTTTTGATTTGTTCAAAAAAAATCCATAGGTTGGCTTTCTGATCAAAATAAGGCCTCTATGTTGTAGTGAGGGAAGTTTAGAGAGTATTTGGTCAGGTTTTGGCCGATCCAAAAGGCTTTGAATGTGTGAATTAGTGAGAAGGGGGAGTTCCCTTTTATAAGAGGGGTGAGGGGAACCTTTGGAAAAGCTAGAAATATTATTTTATAATAAATTAATATTCAGTTTATAATGTATAAAATGTGTTTTATTTAAAGGTTATGGTGGGGATAAGTATAAAACCACTCAAACAATAGGATTTAGATAGCTTTGGTTAATATATTAACCTTATCTTTAAGTATTAACTCTTAGTTAATTAGTTTCACTTTTACATTGTCTCTTTGTACTTTATATTATATAGTTAACAAAATTACTATACAATTATAGTGACCCCCCATGTGGCCCATTAATGATACACCTATCATGATATAAGCCTCTTGGACGAACATTATATTTTTAGGAATTTAATATTAATTAATAATATAATATTTGTTTTAAAAACTCTTTTATATCAATTTTGACAGTATTCAATAATTGTTTTTTGTAAAAATTATAATAGAATGAATACATAGAAAAAAGTTAATTAATTCAATCCTAACATGTCGTATTATACTATAAAATTTTGGTATTTATAAGAAGTCTCAAATTACATTTATTGGGGTATTTATAATATCAATTATTCTAATTTTTAATTAATTTAGTAATTACTGCATCACCATTGTGTCATAATTAAATTAAATTATATAATGTCTAAAAATTATAAATAAAATATCATTATTTAGGAAATATTTTTATCTTTCTAATGAATCTTTTTAGTCTAAAATCCAACATATATAACCCTTATTTAAATTTTTTTTCTTAAAGATATATGCTTATGTCATTTTTGTATTTATTTTAACTTAATTAAAATAAAGTGTCCCTATCACCTAAATGTGGCTCCATGGGGTCCCAAAAACGACCCAAAGATGTCCATGGTCGGACATGTATTCACCAATAAGGTTAGGACACGTTTTAGAGTAATTTAGTATTATTATAATTTTATTTTTTAACCCTTATTTACGGAATTTAACCTTAACCATGGTAAATAAATATATTTACCGAAATAATTATTCAAAACGTCTAAAAATAAAAGTTACCTATTTACACAGTATGAAAATCTTGATTCCAAATATGGAATCCATTTTTCCAAATTCAAAACACAATAGTGGAAGAAATTAATTTAAAATTAATTCCCGTTGTTAAAACAAAAAGCTTGTTTTTAAGAGATAATAACTATCAAAAGATTGACACTTGTTTATGTCCGGTTTAATAGGAAAATTATCTACAATGACAAACATTTTATTAAATGGAAAAAATATATTCTAAGTATACTTTAAACCAATCAAATTATTAATTTATTAAAATAAATTATTTCGATTAAAAAAGTTGTTTTTAATTAAAATTTAGTAATTTTCACTATTCATCAAAATATAAATGTTATCCGAAAAGTTCCAAAAATTCACCCCAAGTTAAATTCGATATTCCAAATACAAAAATGATGTTCATTTTGAGAGATAAAATTTATAAAATTTCAAAAATTAGGTATTACTAATCATAACGGCTAGTTTGATGGGTTTTGGTGTGTTAGAACTCGATAATGCATACACATGCTATCGCATTATTCAAAGAGAATCGTACCGTAAAAGCTTGGGGTGTTACATTCTCCCCTCATTCAAATAATTTCGTCCTTGAAATTTCTAGAATACTACCATATGAATAGACTTGGGTGGTTCTTCATCATATGTTTCTCGGGTTCCCACGTTGCCTCTTCCATTTTATGGTTTCTCCACAATACTTTTACCAGACGCATCGTCCGGTTTCTCAGTACTTGTTCTCTTGTATCAAGAATCCCGACAGGCTATTCGCAATAAGATAGATCGGGTTCGAGTTCTAATTCCTCATAGGTGAGTACATGCGTTGGGTCAGGAATGTATTTCCTCAATAGAGATATGTGGAACACATCGTGAACTCTAGAGAGACTTGGCGGCATTACCAATCAGTAAGCTACAACCCAAATTCGTTCTAGAATTTTAAAAGGTCTGATGTACCTGTGACTCAATTTACCTTTCTTACCAAAACGTATGACTCCCTTCCATGGAGATACCTTCTGGAAAACATGATCACCGACTTGAAATTACAAATCCTTCTTTCGATTATCAGCATAGCTCTTATGCCTACTTTGAGCTGCTTTGATATGGTTTTGGATTACCTTCACCCTTTCCATCATTTCCTCCACCAGTTCCGGGCCTACAAGTTTTCTTTCACCAACGTCATCCCAAAAGGTTGGTGTACGACATCTCTTTCCGTATAATGCTTCATATGGTGCCTTCTGAATACTCGAATGGAAGCTATTGTTATAGGAAAATTCTACCAGAGGTAAAAATTGATCCCACAAACCCTGAAAGTCAAGTGAGTAGGATCTCAACATGTCTTCTACAGTTTGAATAGTTCTTTCTGATTGTGCATCTATTTGAGGGTGGTAGGCAGTGCTCAAATGAAGTTCAGTATCCAAGGATTTCTGAAGAATTTTCCTGAATCATGAAGTAAAACGAGGATCACGATCAGAAACAATCGATAGGGGTACTCCATGAAGTCTCACAACTTCATCAATATATAGTATTTCTAGAAGTTCTAGTGGTAGATCTTCTCTTATAGAAAAAAAATGTGCTGACTTGGTAAGACGATCAACAATAACCCATATTACATCATTCCTTCTAGGAGTCTTTGGTAGTCCTATGACAAAGTCCATCGTGATATTATCCCATTTCCACTCAAGTATGGGAAGAGGTTTCAATACTCCACCAGGATGTTGCCTTCCAGCATTCACTTGTTGACAAACCATACATATTGATACAAAATCAGCAATCTCCCTCTTCATGTTGTCCCACCAAAAATGTTCCTTCAAATCTCTATACATTTTGGTGCTCCCAGGGTGTATAGAGAAATTGGAAATATGAGCATCATCCAGCAATTCCCTTTTTAGATCAGGTATATCAGGAACACAAAGTCTATTCCCAAATTTCAAAATTCCATCATCATACACAAAGTCTCTCAATCTCCCATCATTCAAAGCTTTAATATTCTTTTGAAATTCTTCATCATAGGTCTGAGAACTCTTAATACATTATAGTAAAGACGGTTTGGAAATAATTTGAAAAAGCATTGATGTTTCACCTTCCCTGGTTATTCTCATGTCCATCTTCACTAGATCCATGAAAATTGGATCCCTTTCAATTCTCATATTGTTCAAAACTCCATGATCATTTCTTCTCAAAGCGTCTTCCACCTTGTTTGCTTTCCCCGGGTGGTAGTGTATCGTACAATAATAATCCTTGAGTAATTCAAGCCATCTCCTTTTCCTCATGTTGAGTTCTTTTTGTGAGTAATATACTTCAAACTCTTGTGATGAGAACAAATCTCACATTTTCACCATAGAGGTAGTGCCTCCATATCTTCAAAGAAAATATCACAGATGCTAACTCGAGATCATGAGTAGGATAGTTTTCTTGATGAATATTCAACTGTCGTGATGCATAGGTAATAACCTATCATTCTGCATAAGGACACAACCAAGTCCTTTCTTCGATGCATCACTATAAATAACGAACCCATCGTTCCCCAATGGTAGAGTCAATATAAGAGCATTGACTAATATTCTCTTCAGTTCTTCAAAACATTCTTCACAATATTTTTTCCAAACAATTTTAACCCCTTCACCTGTGAGCTTCGTTAATGGGTTAGCCAATCGGGAAAACGAAAGGTCGATAATAACCTGCCAAACCAATAAAACTACGTACCCCAGTTATACTCATAGGTGCTGGCCATTCTTGGATTGCCTTGGTCTTAGAAGGGTCAATAGAGATTCCATATTTAGAGACAATATGGCCAAGAAAAGAAATCTCATGAAGCCAAAATTCACACATGCTAAATTTCCCATATAATTCTTGTCTTCTCAGGGTCTGTAGGATAATGCGCAAGTGATTTTCACGATCTTCGTAGATTTTTGAGTATAACAAGATATCATCAATAAATACCACCAAAAATTAATCGAGATATTCTCTGAAAACTCTATTCATCAGATCCATGAATAAAGAGGGTTCATTAGTCAATTAAAAAGGCATTACTGTAAACTCATAATGCCCGTACCTGGTTCGAAATGTTGTCTTCGGAATGTCTTACTTACTCTCACACAACTTATGGTATCCAGATAGAAGTTCAATCTTTGAAAAGTATTGAGCTCCATGAAGTTGGTCAAATAAATCATCAATGCGAGGTAAGGGATACTTGTTCTTTATTGTTATAGCATTGATCTACCTGTAGTCGAAACATAACCTCATATATCCATATTTATTTTTAACAAAAAGAATAGGGGATCCCCATGGAGAAACACTAGGGTGAATAAATCCTTTATTACTCAATTCCTCTAGTTGTTTCATTAGTTCGACTAATTCCACAGTGGCCACTCTACAAGGGGTCTTCGATATAGGCCTTGATTCGGGAATTAAATCAATGGATAACTGAACTTATCATTCTAGAGGATGTCCAGGTAAATCTTCCGGAAAAACATCTACATATTATTTCACAACACGTACATCCTCTATGTGAACATTCCATTCCTCACCCACTGTAATTTCAACCTCTTCCTCCCCAATAATTGAATTTATTTGAGCTACTGGGGGTGAATCTAGATAAGAATTATGTGGTGATGATTATGCTCTAAAGATAAGGTGTTCCTTATCATAATCATCAAAAATCGCAACCTCCTTCTTCTTACAATAAATCTTTGCATCATGTTCTGAAATCCAATCTATACCGAGGATTATATCAAACTCAATCATAGGTATGATGATGAGATCATCGGATAAAGAACATTTATGTGCTCTAATGGGGACTGATTTACAAAACATTGTTGCAATGATACTTCCCTTAAGAGTTTTAACTGAAAACTCCCTTATTAAATCAAATTAGAAATATCTAATTTTCATAGAAAACTGGGAAGATAAGAAACAATGTGATGATCCATAATCAAATAATGAATTTTCTAAACATGAGGAAGCCATTAAATTACATTCCACCACATCTTTCGAAGCTTCTGACTCAACAGTAGTGATAGCATAAGCTTGGCCCTTATCCCTTGGCCTTTTCTGAGGTAAGTTCCCCTGACGCTTAGGACATTCATTTGCATAATGTCCCATCTCCCCACAATTTTCACATTGGTCATCCGTATCTTCCTTCTTCCCCTTGCAATCACTGGTTTGGTGGCCTTTTTCACCACACTTGTAATAGTCGCCCATTCCTTTTAAGCAAGTACCGGGGTATTTCTTCTCACATTTAACAAAATATGGATATTCAACCTTTCCCTTCTTCCCCTTATTTCCATTCTGAGATTGATCAGTAGATGACTTCTACTCTTTCATTGATTTAAAGTCATAAGACTTAGAGAATTCTTTTTCGGTCTTGATAGCACATGGGACAATGTCTTCGTACGAAGAGAAGGATTGGGAGAATAATTCTCAGTGGAGAAATGGTTTTAACCCATCAAAGAAACAATCAATCTTACTTCTTGAGTTTTCTATATAATCTCCAGCATACCATGCTAACTTTGTAATGTTAGCCTCATACATTGCGACATTCTCATCCTTCTTTTGTCTCAGACTCAGAAATTTCCTTTCCATATCTGCTCTATGGTCACGAGAAAAGTATTTTTCGAAAAACAAATCTTTAAACTCCCTACATTCCATATTTGATACTTCATCATCTTCCTTCATGTTTTGAATCAATGACCACCATTGATCAACATCTCCAGTGAGGCGGTAAACTGCCATGATAACTTTTTCCCTTTCACAACTCCCTAATGCCTAAAATATTTTTTCTAGGGAATTTATCCATAGCTCAGCTACTAAGGGATTTGTACTCCCATTGAACTTTCATGGTTGTTGCCTCATGAAGCAATCTAACATTGATCCTCCACACTGCGGATCAGGGTGCTCCATACGGGTAAGGTTATTATTCATAACCTGAGTGAGTTTTCCTAGTATGGTGATTAGTTGATCGGCACCAGTTGCATCACCAGGTCCACTATAATTATCTTGAGCAGGAGGGAAATCCCAACATGTAGTGTGTGCATTGATATAGTTTCCATTTCTTCCACTAGGCACCATTTCTAAACAATGGCATAAAATAGATCAGTTTATGAATCAAAATACATAATTCCATGCTTATAAATCACTTAACAAAAATTTAACTATTTATGGATATAATCCATAATCATAAAAATGTTTTCATTGAGGAAGTATATACTCATAAACCCTTCATAATTATTTGTAATGAAAATGAGTGTTATCCTAAGAATATCCCCCGGGAGTGTCGTAACCAAGAGTGCAGCAAGGCCCATTGTCGTGCACCAGTTCCTGTTCGAGTCTAGATCAAAGCGGTGTTTTCCGGTTTTACCCCTAGGTACATCTGTTCTAGAGCCACCTCTACCAGCTCGTATCCATACAGGGATGTATTTCTCAGAAAACTCACAAAATATCTAGAATTCTGAAATTCTAGGATGTTCTTCTATACTAATCCTCAAAGTCCATCTTAAATCTATGTGCTCTAATAAGAGTTTATCTAAATATAGCATCCAAGGTTTGTACTAAACTTCCTCTGATAACAACTGTAACTCCCCAACCCCAGTTACCCAGATTCAGTGCATTATTACATAACATTGGAATGATCACAAGAAAGATCAAATCTCGAAAGACAGATTTGTTTGGTAGCCTTGGAATAACTATATACATTAATAAAGTTTAATTTACATCATAAAATGAAAATTACAACAACATAGTCTCAATAGTCCACACTCTTATCCCCTCATACTATCCCTGTAGGTCATTCATAATTTACTTATTCACATATTCAGAAAAATAAAACATATAAATGGGGTGAGCGCAAATGACCAGTAAGGATAACAATATAGTGGAAACATTCATAAATAAGAATAAACATTTAAGGCAATTAATAACTAAAACAAAAGACTTTCAAAATTGAACTTCATCATAGTATAGAAAAAATAAAATGAAATAATTCCATTTACTTATTCACATGGATATTCTACTAATCGAATAATCCAATGCAATATCAATAACCACTTTCATAATGATGGAATGAATTGTGCAAGACTATCATAACCACATAGACACGACCTCATTCCAAGACTACAAATATGATTTTTCCACGGCCTTGTGGAAAGACACTAGTTTGTCTCATGAGACCTACTGATGCATCGAGGAGCTATAGCGGGCTCCACCCATCACATATTAAGTCCAATTCATTCCACATATGAACATTTTTAAACATAAAATAAACATTCGTTTTAAAACTAGCATACGAAATGTCAATAAATTATTCATAAACTATGAATGGTATAAAAATAACACATCCATAGTCAAACATATCACAAAACCATCAATACAATATGGAAGTATAATAGCATAATAAATCAACTCCAAATAGACTTAAAATCCATCAAAGGATGTTGACAGAGATGAAATCATAACTCCTTTTAAAGAAATATCCCTTTCTATTTTGAAATCATTCAAGAGTAATATATTTATAAAATAAAAAATTTTCATTGAAAATATTCTTATAAGATTTCAATGGAATCTTAAATGATTTTATAATGGTGGAAAATAGCCGGACCCGCCGTATAAGATAAAAAAACATTCTTACCTTAATTCTGTCAAAAAGGTTTAAAAGCCCCTTGTTTGGAAAATTATGGAAAGATTCCTTTATAAACCTATTATAAAAAGTCCAAAAGGGTATAAATGGCTTTAACCAATATTCTTTTAAATATTAAAAATGTTTTGAAATACATTTTGAAGAAACATGGGTGTGGATGATAATGAAATACCAGTAGATTATTACGTATAAACAAACACAGATAATGAAGAGATTGTGAAATAAACCCTTACCTTGTACATTTCCTTGGATGAGGGTAGGTTAAACTCCTTTATAATGGTGAAATAATTGTTATTAAATTATAAAATAATCATATATATTAATATGATATCATATATGATCTTTTAACATTGATTTGATAATAATACCTTTGTATTATCGTTGTTTCAGGTGTTAACTTACTCACTTTCATTTATATGTTTCATTAAGTAAGACATGATTGTCATGGATAGGTTTTGTCTTATTAATATACAGAATGATATCAAGTCCTTATACATTATTTTTAAATCATCAAATTATAATTATTTTTGAATGGAAACGATAGAGAATGAATATTATCGCATTCGTGGAGACAGTAGTCCGTACGTACGCACGAGCGACAATATCATTATTTGGATAATAAAATAATATATAATTAGATGTTATATCATATATAAAGAATAATTATCATGTTATATTTATTATTTAAATGAATTAAACATCATTATTATACCCATCCAAATAATAATTTATTGAATAACAATTACACCACGACGTGGAGACAGTAAGCCGTACATATGCACGTATGGTGACATTTTATTCAAAGGATGGATATAATAATGAATATGGATGTACCATATTTATAATAACATCATTTTATATATAATACACTTGAGTTATTATTTTATAATGGTAAAACAACGAATGAAGAAGTTGAAGAAGAAATGAAATTGAAAATGGGTGGTGAAAACATTACCTCTTCTTTAGGTTCTTCCTTTTGATATGATCAAAAGGGATCCATAGGTTGGCTTTCTGATCAAACTAAGGCCTCTAGGTTGTAGTGAGGGATGTTGAGAGAGTATTTGGTCAGGTTATGTCCGAGCCAAAAGGCTTTGAATGTGTGAATTAGTGATAAGGTGGAGTGCCCTTTTATAAGAGGGGTGAGGGGCAGTTTTGGAAAAGCTAGAAATATTATTTTATAATAAATTCATATTCGGTTTATAATGGCTCAAAAGTGTTTTATTTAAATGTTAAGGTTGGGATAGGTCGAAAACCACTCATCCAATAGGATTTAGATAGGTTTGATTTACTATATTATCCTTATCTTTAAGTATTAACTCTTAGTTAATTAGTTTCACTTTTACATTGTCTCTTTTTATTTTTATATTATATGGTTAATAAACTAACTATATACATCTAAGAGACCCCTATGTGGTCCATTAATGATACACATATCCTTATATAAGTCTCTTGGACGATCCTTAGATTTTTAGGAATTTAATATCAATGAATAATATAATATTTGTTTTAAAAACACTTTTATGTCAATTTTGACACTATTCAATAATTGATTTTTGTAAAAATCATACCAGGATGATTACTTAGAAAAAAGTTTATTAAATCAATAATAACATGTCATATTATCCTATAAAATTATTTTTATTTATAAGAAGCCTCAAATTACAATTATATGGGTATTTATAATATCAATAATTCTAATTTTTCATTAATTTAGTAATTACTACATCACCATTGTGTAATAAATAAATTAAATTATATAATGTCTAAAAATTATAAATAAAATATAATTATATAGGAAATCATTTTAGATTTCTAATTATTATTTATAGTCGAAAATCCATCATATATATCCCTATTTAAAAAAAAATTTTCTAAACTATATATGCTTATGTCATTTTTGTATTTATTTTACCATAATTAAAATAAAGTGTCCCTATCACCTACAAGTGGCTCCATGGGGTCCCCAAATCGACCCAAAGATTCCCATGGTCGTACATGTATCCACCAATAAGGTTAGGAGACAGTTTAGGGTAATTTAGTATTATTATTATATAATTTTTTATGTCTTATTCACCGGATTTACCCTTAACCATGGTAAATAAAATATTTACCGAAATAATTTTTCAAAATGTCTAAAATTAAAAGTTAACTATTTACACAATATGAACATCCTGATTTCAAATATGGAATCCATTTTTCCAAATTCAAAACACAAAAGTGGCAGAAATTAATTTAAAATTAATTCCCGTTGTTAAAACAAGAAGTGTGTTTTTAAGAGATAATAACTATAAAAAGACTGACACTTGTTTATGTCCGGTTTAATTGTAAAATTATGTACAATGACCAACATTTTATTAAATGTTGAAAATATATTCTAAATATACTTTAAAAACTCTCAATTTCATAATTTATCAACATAAATTATTTCGATTAAAAAATTTGTTTTTAATTTAAATTTAGTAATTTTCACTATTCATCAAAATATAAATGTTATCCGAAAATTTCCAAAATTTCACCCTAGGATATATTCGATATTATGAATCCAAAAATGAAGTCCATTTTGAGATATAAAATTTATAATATTTCATAAAGTATGTATTACTATTCATAATGGCTAGTTTGTTTGGTTGTGGTGTGTTAGAACTCGATGTTGCGTAAAACACACTCTATCGCATTATTCAAAGAGAAGCGTACCATAGAAGCTTGGGGTGTTACATTCTCCCCCCATCAAAAAATTTCATCCTCGAAATTTCTAGTATACTACCTCTTGAAAAGAATCGGGTGGTTCTTCATCATAAGTTCTTCGGGTTCCCACGTTGCCTCTTCCATTTTATGGGTTCTCCACAAAACTTTTACCAGACGCATTGTCCGGTTTCTCAGTACTTGTTCTCTCGTATCAAGAATCCTGACGGGATTTTCTCAATAAGATAGATCGGGTTCCAGTTCTAATTCCTCATAGGTGAGTACATGCGTTGGAAACTGCCACTGCCGCGCACATGTGCCGACTCACTTATGTTAAAAAAAAGTTTAAACTACCATTCCAGGCTCACTGGGCCTCATAATGATGTCATATTTCACACCTGGTCTCGA
This sequence comes from Viscum album, assembly GCA_963277665.1. Lineage (NCBI taxonomy): Eukaryota > Viridiplantae > Streptophyta > Magnoliopsida > Santalales > Viscaceae > Viscum > Viscum album. The sequence continues at coordinate 1,424,127,972 of OY728142.1, read as the reverse complement.
AATAATTCCATACAATATTTTAAAATAATACACGTAAAATCAGAGACATTACATGTGCTACCTTCCAACATTTTATGTCAGGACAAATTTTATAAATTGTATCTATTAGATGTTTATGGGGTCGATGACATTAGATGTGTCACAATGGATGTGGTATTTGGAATATAAACCATTTTAAACTATGATTAGATAATAAAATGTGGTTAGTATATTGTATTTAGAGTCATCCATCTATCAATATTCTATTCCATTTTGCTAAAACATTATTTACACTAACCACCTTCTTTCTAATAATTGGTTGAGTCATAGTCCAGATGTTCTTGTGGCATTCCCAACATTTTAATCCAAGTACCTACTAGTTTCTGTAGGATTTCATTGAAGATGATGAATTCATGAATTTTGTACCACAGTATGTAATAAAATAGGTAATAACATAGATGGTCTTAAAAATACCTACACAGTCTGTCCTCTAAGGATATTTTTGGAAGGGTTAATCATTTTCTATTTTAGATAAAAAATAGAACCATTAAAAATTATATTGGAATGAGTAAACCTTGTTATTTTTCTCCATAAGTTGATTACGCATGACACCCCTCTACTCATCAGGGTGAGGTGGGGGATTCTGTTGACTACTAGGGTTGCGACATGATAAGGTGAAGCTTTTGAATCAATTAACAGTGGACTGATTTGGATTAATATAATGGATTGCGCCTACTACATTCCTTGGAATTTCCCCAATATTGTGCGATTTATCCAAGATTTAAGAATAATCCCTTTTGTAGAGTATTCAATTTGTGACAACCTGGACCTGGATGGTGCTTAATGGGTGCCCCGAGCCTGGTGGGTTACATATCCTCAAGCGCATCTTCACGAATTGTAAAGGCTGACGAATACCCTTAAGGGACAGGGGAGTGTCCATGGGAAGAATATTCCCTCATTGGCATAGTGTAGCACAATAGAGGAGATATAAATGAATAGTAAACAGCAGATTAAATATGAATAAATAGCAGAATAACACTGATGGAAAATATCAATAAGAATCACATTAAATATATCAAGTAGAATAGTGATGATGTAATGTCATGTCACTAGTAAACTGGAACGCATGGATACAAGATAATAGGAATAAATTGTTCCACATGTTAAAAGAAAACATAGTCTACTCCATGCATACTGAGATTCTACTTGGTCATCTGCTATCAAGATCAATCCTATCAGCACACAGTCAAGTAATGGTTGTTACATGCTTCCATTTTCAATACCTATAACCATATATTCTACTTCAGGTACCAAATGGTGCCCGAAGATTGTGTGAGTTAAATCTCAGTGTTCCACCACCAACGGTTTATATACCATTCTTCCTGTGAAATGGAATATATCAGTGTGCGGGCATATATGTCATGTAAAACATGCAGTAAAAAATAACGAAATAAAGAACTGCATGGTTCTTCCTTTGGCTAGTGTGAGAACTTGTAACATGTTAATTAATTAATTAATTACCATTTAATGTTAATAGGTTATATGAGGCATAGCGAATGGTGATATCATAGTTTGGTAGTATAATTAGTGAACCCCCCAAGACATAACAAAGTAACCAGCCAATGATATCTAGTGAGAGAGATACAGGGTCAAAACCAAGATAACTTAAACTCATGGAATGATAACTTAGTAGAATATGAATCTTGTTAAGGGGAAAGAGTGTAATCCAAGGAGTGAAATCCAAGGAATTCCACAATATGGTTCCTACAATGTCCAAGGTGATTGACCAATGTAAAACAGGGCTAAGAGGAGATATGGCCCTATGGGCTTTCACCATGTAACCTACAAATCAATGATGGATCCAAGGCATGTATTAAAAGGTATAATATAATAAATAAAGGGACATAATTGTAGTATACTAGACATCCATGGAATAGGCAAGAACATGAGTCTATATGGGTATCAACCTAAGAAAGATGTATCCCTGAATCGGATTGGGTTTCCCAAGACCCAAGGTATAATCCTATCAGAATCTAAGGTGAGATTGAGTCTGTCCATTCTTATTTGATTGGATAATAATTTATTAATTCATTTGTTTCAAGTCATTACTTTCCTTATTATGGATAGGTCACATCGATTTCAAACCATTTATTATTTGGTCCAATCCTTGTCTTCCATCAGTGAGGATAGGCCAAGTAGCATTGTAACCATTTAATATAGTCTTAATTATCATTTAATGATCATTAAATTTTGTAGGATCACTATGATAACTTTTATCAACATGGAAACGGGTGCTACAGACATGTAACCTTTATTCAATCCATTTTGATAAGTCCACGATATAATCTAAGTATACATTCCATTTAACATTTAATAAACATTTGTAAGCACATACCTTTGGTGGGTAATGTGGTGATCATATATGGTACATTCCAATTTTCAATTATCATGAATAACAAGCCATTTATGATAATAATTCTCGCATTTAGGAAGATAAATTAAAGGCACAATATAATGGTGGCTCAAATGTGCCAAAACACTAAAAACCCATTCAAGGAATAACCTTTGACATGAGGTAGATTGAGTTGTAGGTGAAACCACTAAGAAGTAATCACAGAATTGGAAGGTGAATAACCATATGATTTTAAAGAGTATAAATATGGCATGTTAATTTAAGAAACTGTTACCAATGAAACTGGTGGGTCGACACGAACATTCAAAAAACCATGAACTTTAGGGATGAGATATAGACCACCCACCTTAGTGTTATATGAGAATTCTCCACTGGTATCAACACTTGATTATCCTCGGATTGGAGTGGATTTATAAAAAGTTGAAAAATTTCTCAGGAGGAGATATATTGGTCCAGAGTGAAAGTGAAGATGTATAGTGGAAGGGGACTCGTGTACTTACCATTGTGCATCCAATGTGGTGAATTGAAGCTCAATCGGATACAAACGAAGGATATCTCATGACCCCTGTCGTATGATATAAAAAATCCCCCAAAAAATGAAAAATGAGGAATTTATCACATTTTCTCATATTAGGAGTAATGAGGTGGATTAATAGATTATTAAGGGCGTTTTGTTCATTTTACATAGGTTTTTTGCTTCACAATGTTTGTCTACATGGTTTGTCAAAAAATGAACAAACTGTGTGAGATGGTTCTACCCAAACCTGGGAAAAAGAGGCATTCACACAATTCGGTTGCATGGTCCTGTGCCAACTATGCAAGGTTCCAATGTCAAAAAAAAACATAAGCCAGAGGGTTAGGCAAACCATTCTATAGACATGCACAAACCATGAAACTTGGCCTATTTTCCAAAAAAGAGGATTTTTGAGCTCCAAAAAAGCCCCGAACACCATAAAAACTCATTTCTAACTCATTTGGAATATATATAAGGTTCAATGTAAGGATATAGACTGAAAATTAAAGGATATACATATGAGTGAAAAACTAGGTTTGTACAGTCTTCCCCCTTTAAAAGAACTCACCTCGGAGTTTCCCTTTCAAGGGTAAGAAAAAACTGTCTATGAATAACTATGGCCATTGAGCTCATACATCATCTTCCTACTCCCAAGTATCATCATGTACTCGGTTGTGATTCCATATCACCTTTATGATAGGGAAAAACCATCCACAAGGAACCTTGATGCTTTGGCCAACGATACATACTGGATACTCCATAAATGTAGCATCATCATATAACTCAAGTTCCTGATGACTAATTGTATGAGACGAGTCATCATGATATTGTAGAATCATTGATTCATGGAAGACGTCGTGCATAGAACAATACCTCTAGGGTAGTAGCAACCAATAAGCTACCAAATAGACTCACTCTACAATCTCAGACGGCCCGACGTAGCAAGGTGACAACATTTTTTCTTTCTTAACCTTCTATGTTCAAGCCTAGAAAATACCCATAGAAAAACAAGATCTCCAACCATGAACTCAAAGAGGTCGTCAATGGAAATCAGCATAAAATTTATGCCTAGACTTAGCCTTATTCATTAACTTCTGGATCATCTAAACCTATTTTGAAATTTCTTTAACAAGACAAGGACCTAGTAGGAAAACCTCCCTGGCCTCTATCTAGCATAAGGGTGAATAAAATGACCAACCATATAAGGGCTCAAAACTATATATCTAAATCATCACCTAGAAATTTTAATTATAGACAAACTCTATGAGAGGTATATACTTCTCCCAAGAACTGCTGAAATCAAGAAAGCATGCTCGAAGAATATCCTCCAAAACTATTATTGTATGTTAAAATTTTCAATCAGTATGAGGGTGAAAATATGTGTTTAGAAGAAACTGCGTTACAATTGAATTCTGTAAACCCTAGTAGAATAGTGAAGTGAAATGAAAATCTCTATCTGAAACGATATTACATGGATCACCATGTTGTCTAATAATCTCAAGGACATACAGTCTTCCTAGCTCATTAACTAATAATGTCTCCCTAATAGTAATGAATTGGGAAGATTTTTTTTGTCCTTCAAGGACTACCTAGATAGAATTGCTACCCCTTGGTGACCTAGGTATGACGAAGAAAAAATCTATAGTAACTTCTTCCCATTTTAATTATGGGATAGGAAGCGGCTGTAATAAGCCCATAGGTCTCTGTTGTTTTTGCATTCACCTACTAATAGGTGGAACACCTAATGATGAAGCCTATAATCTGATGTTTCATCTTAGACCACCTGTACTAGAATTTCATATTTTGATACAACTTATAGATGCTTGGATAAACTGCCTACTAGGAAGCGTGGGAATCTTTCATCAACTCCTCTTTCACATAAGTAGCAACCCAGATACATCCACGTAGACAAAGGACGTCATCTCTATCCATTGACCAATACAGATTTGGGTTATCTCCTAATATACAATCACAGAGAAGCATCCCATCAGGACCTGAAAATGTCCTAGTCATCACCTTCTCAAAGAGGGAATATGTAACTGTTAATTTTGAGAGGTAAGACTTATCATAACAGTCATGACATAGTAGATGATGTTTAGAAATTATGGACATTAACTTCCATTCATCACTAGCATCTGATACGACTTGTGTTTGAGTTTTCTTACTCAGTGCATCTATAACCACATTACCTTCTCTACACATATAATCACGACAAAAATCAATGGATTGAGATATTCAGTACATCATCGATGTCGGTGGTTCATGTCAAATTGATTAATCATATACATGAGACTCTGATTATAATTATACACCATAAAATGATCACCCATGAGATAATGTCCCCATAAATGAAAGGCATAGACAACAACTACTAGCACGATGTCAAACCTCAGGTAATTTCCCTCATGAGGCCTCAATTATCAAGATATGTATGCAATGACTTTTTCTTCCTGTATCAACACATCACCAAGCCCAATGCCTGATGAATTGCAAAAGATGACACAACCATTACCAGGATTTGGAATTATAAGAATAGATGTTGAGACATGCCTCCCATTCAACTCCAAAAATTATTTATCGCATGCTTCTAGCCATAGTAACAAAACAACTTTCTTTGTAAGTCTATTAAGAGGTGAAGAAAGACATGATAACTAATGTATGAAATTCATGTAATATCCAGCGATCCCTATGAAACTATTGATATCAAATTCATTTTTAGGGATCTCCATGGAGACTACAACACTACCCTTTATAGGGTAAATAGATACTCCAAACTCTTAAATAATATTTCCCAATAAGTGGACCTTGTCGATCTAGAAGACACATTTAGCAGGCATTCCATAATGATAATTACCTCATAGTGTACATAGGACGATATCGAGACGGAGGTTACGAGTGCGTGAATATCTCAAAATATCTGGCACTCTTGGAAGTATGTCCGGCAGCTCATGGCCCAACATGTCTAGAGCATGATCATCACCACCTTCTATTTGAATAACAATAGGGCATTGTGGAAAAATTGGTCTACAAATTCTAAGCACACACATTATAATATACTTACAAGAATGTAGATATCATTATTAACGAAACATGAATGTTTCAAAATTAACTACCAAATACACACTACCCAAACTACCTTCTTAGATGGCTAGGTATCAGTATGTGATCAATTATAAGATTCATGTTACATTGAAGTCAATTTTCAGGTTCACTCCATTACATTTCATAAACACGATAAATAGGAATATGGATGTTCAATAAATTCATTTTAAATATTATGATTAACTATATATTTGATATCCATTTCCGATGAATCAACACCCATAAACTTATCACCAAAACGATACTCATTTATTTATAGTGTAATGGCTGAACATGGAAAATTTCACATCAGGACCTATGAGGGCCCACACACCTCATAAATTGAAATAGTATATCACTCAATCAAATATAATGTATTAAAAGTAGAAGAAACTATTATAGTATCAGTCAATAATCATAGGCATATCAATCAATGAAATGTTTTGTAATAAACCTATATCACAAGGAAATATGAATGGAATGTGAATTCTAGGTGCCTACAATGATTAACGTAGCATTATTCATTTCCCTCATATCATCATGCCACGTTTGAAATAAATTCTCAATGAGTAATAATCATCAACACCAAAAAAACATGCGAGTCACCCAATGGTGAAATAATATAAAATGTAATAGGCAATATAGAACAAAAATTTCTTTATGGGAAGTAAGGCCTTTATCACAGACATAGAATCATGATTCCCATGAACTACTTATGACCATGTCCCAAGTGTTCAAATTCTCTAATCTATTGTCTACAAATTGGAATGAATGGAATGAAAAAAAAATTAATACCACTTGGTGTCAACCAGGACCCAAATGCAACATAATGGTTTCCTTGAACCTGGTTGGCCACATAGCCTCAAGAACCTCTTCCCAAATGCCATAGGATACCGACTACCAGGAAGGGCCAAGGGTGTGTCTTTATGAAGTCTAAACCCTCAATTACATAGTGTATCCTAAGGGAATTGATATAAATGAATAATAAATAGTGGAAGAAATATGAATACAAAGCAGAAGAAAACTGATGCAATAGATAAACAAAAATAACAATATCTGTATCAACTAGAATAGTGATGATGTATTTCCATGTCACTATAAAACTAGAAAGAAATAGTAAAAGACATTAGCCCTAACATGTTCCAAAGTGTACAAGAAATGAATTTCTTCTCGAAGAATCCTAATATCCTACTAGGTAATCTGCAATCAAGATCTAACCTATCAGTACAAAATCATGTGTTGGCAGTTAAATGCTTCCCTTTGTCTATACCAAAAACCATGTAATCTAATACGAGAAACATATGGAACCCTAAGAGGGTGTGAGTGAAGTCTTAGTGGGCCACCACCAATGGTGGATATAACATATGGCATGTGAAATAGAATGTAATAGTGTGAAAGAATATATGAAATGTAAAGAAAGAAGTACAAAATAACTAAATAACCATGTACCTGCTTCAGATTGTGGCTGGTGTCTAAACATGTAACCATCTACTTAATTAATCAACTACCATTTTTGTCAAAAATTCATGTATGGAATATCCCACACTAACATCATCTCGTGATAGTATATGTAGTGATAATCCCAACACTTAATAACGAAACTAGGCAATGATATCCAATGAGGGACTTCTAGGGTAAAAGAAAGGTAACCTAAACTCACAAAAAGGTAACTCAGTATAATCTGGGTCTAGCTAAGGGGTAATACAGTAATTTAATGTTTATAGTCCATGGAATTCCACAATATAGAAACCATGTTGTCCTATATGATTGACCAAGGTATAACGAGGATAAACAGAGATAGGTCCCTATGGGCTTTCACCATGGAACCTACTAGTCAATGTTGGATCCAAGGAGTGTATCCTAGGTATCCTGTAATAAATAATTGGACCCAAAGAATGTATACTGGTCATCCAAGAAATATACAATAACTGGAGTCTAGGTGGGTACCAACCTAAGTAAACTGTATCCTTGAATCTGGAAGGTGTTCTCGAAACCCATGTTATTTTCTTTTATGTATGCAAGTAAAATCGAGTTAATACCCAAATATTTGATAGTGTAATCATGTGTTAATTAATTTGGTACATGTATTTCCTTCTAGTAGTGTGGATAGGTCATGTAGAGTAGAAACCATGTATTTTTTGGTCCATACATTGTCTTCCTTTAGAGAGGATAGGCCTAGTAGCATTGCAATGATTTAATCAAGTATTAATTATCCATTAAGGCTTATTCAATTATTGAGGTTCACAATACTACCTTCCATAAACAGAGAAAGGGGTTTTATAGACATGTAACCATTATTCAATCTCTTTTGATAAGGCCATGTTATATATATAGTATACTATCCATTTCACATTTCATATTTCACATTTACAAAACATTTTTAAGCACCTACCATAGGTGGTGATGTGGTGATAATTAATGGTACATTCCATTATGTAATTCTCTGTAATAAAAAGATTTATGTTAATAAGTCTCAGCTTTAATAAGGTCAAGTAATGGAACACTCGAATGATGGCTCAAACGTGTCAAATCACTAAAAACACAATTAATGAATAACCTTTGACATGTGGCAGATTGAGTTATGGGTGAAACCCCTAACAACCAATCACATATTTTGAAACAGAATAACCATAATATTCTAATGAGTATAATCATGAGATGTTAATAATTGAAACAATTTCAAACAAAACTGGTGGGCACCACAAAAACAATCCAAAAATAATGAATTCTATGAATGAGTTACAGATCTCCCTCCACAGGGTTTTACGATCATTCTCCTCTAGTATAGGCCTTTGAGTTTCCTCATATCAGAACAGATCAATGAAAATATTAATACACTAACATAGAAATATCTCAGTCTTGAGTGAAAGAGAATAAATATGGCTATTGTGGACTTGAGTACTTACTACTGCACATCCAATGTGATGAACAAAATTTTAACCAGATACATGATGATGGAAATCTATTGATCCCTAGACTAGATATTGAATACTATCTAAAAGGTAGAAAATGGAGGAAAATTCCCCATTTTTTTAGATTATGAGGAAAGAGGAGGATTAATAGATCATTGAGGTTGTTTTTGTTATTTAAACATGTTTTTACCCCACGCACGGTTTTCCGCATGGTTTGTCAGCCCGTGTAGAAACCTTGTGATATTATTCTTCCTAAACCTTGAAAAAATGGGTGTTCACATTTTTTGGCTACACGGTAGTGCTTCAACCGTGCGATGATCCACTTCCTAAAAAACTCAAACTGAATGGTTAAGAAAACCAAGCCCTAACAATGCGCAAACTGTGCGACTTGGCAAGTTCTCCCAAAATAGGTGTTTTGAGCTCCAAAAAATCCCCAGACACCATTAAAAACTCTTCTAACTAATTATGAATTTATATTAGGTCTAATTTAAGGATTTAGACCAAAAATAAAAGGATCCATACATGAGTGCAAAATCGGGTTCTTATACTATTCATTAGGAATGGGTGGAGAAATCACAAAACCCACCTATATATTTATTTGGGGTGAGTTGAATTCAAAGATAATCCTGAAGTTACTCTATAAAAATATTAAGATGATAATTTAGGGGAAGAAATGAGTTAAATGAATACATCAAACATTTCCATCTATGAAAAATATCATAGGATATCTCATTTTCTCATTGTTTCAAATTCGTGAAGTCACTCATTGTTTTATTTTATGACATTGAGTAGAACTGAAAAATGGATTTCCATAAAAAATTCTCCAATAATTTGATCATTCGAGCTGGAAAACTAGTTTAAAATATAATTGATAGACTTTTCATTGTTAATATGAACAATATGATTTTAAATTCTTTTTCATACATGGGAGTCCCATCGTAGGACCAAATGTGATGAATAGATTATCAAATGTTGTTTTTGGTGACTTGTTCCATCAAATATTGGAAACATAGTACTCATGATGTTTCTATGTGGTGGGATATCACATACCCAATCTTTTTATGACTTACATTCCTAAATCAAAGGTGAATGACACTATTTCAAGGCATCCAATACCAAGACTAGTGACTCATGGGTTTTGATAAACCCTTGAAAGTGTTTAGTATAATTGGTAATTGGAAAGGTGTAGATATCTATATGATATATCATGTGAGGCATGCTATTATTTGAGGATGATATTGGACCAATGACACCTTTTCAATATTTTTTGTAGACCCATTATCATTTTTTTATAAATAGATGAAAATGTTGACATCCTTCCATGATTGGGTCCACGTAAACTGATGATCCAGGCATTGAGTTGGGAATATAGTCATTACTTCCTTCAATTTATATATTTATTCCACATTTTTGTGTTACACCAATCATAATTGTACAATGAGTCTCTAGTTGGGGGGAATATTTGATTGGATTTATAGCGTAGGGATATATAGCATTGACTCACCTAAAAAATTTCATTTATTCATCATGGAGGGTGAATATTTATTTGAGCATAGGGATCTATTGTAATTAGAAGGATGTGAATTTTTAGTAGACATTTCATTATTCATATTAGTTATTATATGAGGACCCAATATGTGATTGATCATGGTATCACCAAAATGTAGGTATATTCTCTAGTTTTGGGTACACATGCATTTTTTGTTTATATCATGTTGGACTATGTTATGGAAGAAACCATTCAGTCCCTGATCCTATTAATTCTCAACATATATGGTGACCTATATAGGTTTTACATTATTGATTTTTACTGATGAATAACACATTGTAGGATTCATGCAATGCGTTAAATTATAGGAGGGTTGTTTTCATCCTATGTTGGACCTTGCTATATTTCTATGGGATCCCATTTCAGATTCTTGTTGATCGGTGAGTCAAATGGATCCTATATGAAATCTAGTTGAATACCTACCTTATCAGGGAAATTGGTTGCGAGATTTTATGGATTGGGAGACCCTAAATTTTTAATCCTCCCTAAATGAGAATTTCTTATTTATGTTGAGGTGGTAGTTGAGGTAAAATTCCTCCATCTGTGTGGGATGGGGTTTCATATGTTCCCTGGTTTTAGTTTCTTAGATCATGTAGCCCAATCATGGTGGCATTTTTTGTAAAAACAATTCCCTTCCCTGTGGGAAAAGGATGATGTCATACAAGGCCTAATACAACAATCACTAACCTATTAATCTCACCCATCCTTATTCGAGGATGATGTTGATATGATTCCATGTTGGCACAAGAACTATTTTCTTTAGATGATATTAGCAATTAATGATGATTAACATCCCTTAAGAGGGATTCAAACATAATGTTTCATGATTCAATGTTTTTGTGTTTTTGATTGTTTTATATCATTTGTCTTGACTCTTTTGAGACATATTCATAGCCAACTATATTTTAATATGTTCATATTATTTGGTAGAATTTTTTTAGGAATGTCACCTTGGAATAATGATATTAAAAGATGTCACATAATGTGGGTTTTTGATGAATGGGGCATTCGGTGAAATGAAATGATCCATGTTCCCAATCCGCTTATAAGAACACTAAGAATGAATTCATCAATTATATGAAAAAAATCATGCAACCTATTGAGTAATGTCGATTGATGATCTTTTCCTCACATCTCCTATCATGGTGACTATATAGATGAATGTGATTCCATGTAATTTTAATGATGAATCTCTCAAAAAACATTCACATGGTCTATGTACACATTATAAGGATAGAACGTTTCTTTCTCATGGGGGTGAGTTTTTTCAGATTTTCAAATAGATTTTTTTTGTATTCATCTCAAAATGACTCTATAATGTATAACTAATACAAGGATAAGGGCCAAATCAATATGAGTACATCATCCAAGGGAAATTTTATTCTCATGAGAATCATACACTTTTTTATTCTATAAGATACTCTTATACATGATCATCACCACATGGGATATAACAGATAGTTTAATCACAATTAGCATGGAAATTTGAGGTATTTTTGGTATGGAAATAGACAATGGCTGTCTCAAAAGATGAGTATTATATGGGATTTCTTCTAGTTGAGAATGGATGTTTCTATCGACTTATAGGTTATCTAACATGTATAGTCACATCATTCCATGTTCACCATAATATGAGGTCTTTCTTGAATTTGAAATGGAATGTGGAGCACATTCTATCTAAAATGATATATCAATGTGAGGAAGGCTATTATAAAAAATGATAACATGGTTATAACTATGATCATTTCTAGATGTCTAACATCAAGGATAAATTATAAATTTCATGCCCAGGGGAAGTCATTTTGGGTGGATGGAAATAAGGGTAGGACCTTGTTGTTGCTTAATTATATTACCACAAGGAGCAATACTGTGATTATTATTAGAGAATAAGCTCTCTTGTTCAATCTATTTGATCCCGTGTAGGATTACATCATGGTGTATGATATTTGGAGGACCTACATAGCTATTGGTCAAAATGTTTCGAGTAGGATCTTAAAAACAATTATTAGAAACATTTTTATATGTTAATATATTGGTAGGATCTTGATCCACCACCGAAAGATGTTTGATGGTTATAAGAACTCTATATTCCATCAAAGCAGGGTTATGGGTCTGCACTTAATTTAGTAGTTGATTATGTCATGATTACATTTAAGGGTATCCCTTGAGATATACTAAGGTTACTTTTTGTGACTAATGGACATTATATATTGGTTTCTATTAATGTTTCACATCTGATGCCTTCGATATATGTCTATATTATTTGGGAATATTATTTGGGATATATGACTACCCTAGAGTGGGAAATGAGGTTGATTTATGTACAGTAGATGGAATGGGTATTTTGGGTTGATACTATTTTCCATTAATCATGGAATAATTTTTAAGACCCTCTATGAGTGGATGTAGGATGCATATAGTGTCTTAATTGGACACCAAATTGAATTGAATAGTCACCCAACATGAAGAGGTGGGGTTGTGGGACTCAATCATATATATTTTCGCAAAAAATATTACATCATAGAAAGTACATAGAATATGGTAACTAATTGTTTTCTAGTTCTTCATAATTTCTAAGACATTATGAGATATTTCCTTGGTAGGGATAGAAATATAAGCCTAATATATTGTCTTAGCAGGAATATGTGCATGATATGGTCCTCTATTATATTGTTTTAGAGACATATTTTCATTTAGGAATTGATTTTTAATTGTAATAATTTTAATGTTTTCATAGATTTATGTCTTATTTTTCTAATGGAAATTAAATGTATTATTAATAATTTCAATATTCTTTAGGGTTCTTACGATATTACCATATGTTATTTAGGTTAATGGTTAGTAATTTCTATATATTCATTTTTTGAAACTATATATTCATGGATCTAATTTTATGCATCCAAAAGAATTTTCATATACTCATGTTTATTTTTGGTCTTAATTAATTGTTGTGCTTGATGTGAATGAGAAGGAAATTATTTTTTCTCATATTTTTCTAGCCTTTTCCATGGAGGGCTTGATATGCATGAGCATGAATTCGACTCTGCTCATAATTTTACACTCTATCCACATGGAATACATGATAAGAGTGATCATGAATACACATATCTAGTTTTTTTGAAACGGTGTTAACTTTTTTGGATTTTTTATTAGGAATATGGATGAAAGAATGTTCATGATTATTTAGAATTAAGCCACTAAAATAAAACATGGGGAACTGGTCCCTTTTGTCTTTTTATTGGGTATACCTATTGGTATCATCTTTATAGCGAGCATACTAGGTAGTATGATATTTAAGATGATGATTTTTGGTAGGGTTCCTTAGTCTGGATTCATTTGATAATTGGAATTATTTGTTCGTATCCACATAAGATGCCAATATTTGGTTATAGAGTAACACATTACCATGATATAATGATAAGATATTGAAATCATTTGAGGCTTTTATATGGTACTTCTATTTTTGGACTATAGATGGTCACTCGACAGATGGATAGAAAGGATTCATAGACCACATGGAATGACGGGTTGCCTATATGGATAGGTGGGTAAAATTATAATGGTTCTATCATATTCGTACACATGATACCCTATAAAGATGATGGTTGGTCGGTGATGTAATAAATTTTTTGGTTGAGGGGTCATCTTGTGCAGAGACAGGTGTAGATGTCAAGGATTATTATTTATATGCACTGGTTTTAAGAGAATTCTGGTGAAATGTTACTACAATATATGTGATAGATACAGTTGAAAATAAATCATCAATGTAGCCCCCCATTACCACATGACTAATTAATGGTTCTGTTCATCCATCCACTATTATTGATATCAAGGTGAATTACAGGGGGTCACATTTCCAATGTGGTTATTGAATCATGTCGTGTTCAACATTTGGTTTCTCACATATTTCTACTGTTTAATGATTGATTACGATGTGATTTTTTTGGTACAATAATTTTTTTCAGAGTCACTACATCTGATCGATAATAAAAATGTTTTCTCTACACATCCATAAATCCCCAATGGCTATCATATAAATTACTACTCATGGACCTGCATTCAAAAGGTAGGGGTTTGTTAGGAGATATGTCCAATGACACTCAAGAACTCACATTGGTGAGGAGGATAGTAATTCATGATTATTACACAATTTTGGGGGGAACTTTTTCTTATTAAGGTACTCTATTATAGATTTATGATATGCACTACAATAATTTTATATTCCTATTTTAGAATAATATGGATTACCCAATGGTACTTATCAATGATGGACATGAATGGGTTTGGAATAATATTTGTGTCAATTAGGATCTGTACCAGTAGAGGGCTCTGTGGGGATGCATGGTTTTACACTAGTGGTACCCTATTAATATATGGATTATTTATTATTTAGCCATTCATTAAGATGATGATATTTTAAACCATTTCGTGATGAACATTGGTTTCTACTATCATTTATTAATAATAAAGATGTTTTAAAATTGAGATCAAACGCTGAATATGGGAGAAATACGTATATTTTGGAGATGAATTAGAACACATGTAGTTTGATGACACTTAATGTGTATCAATACCTCTTATATTCTTGTTAAGAGCATAAAACTGTGTAGTTTAACATCAAAAGTCATGAATTTCTAGGATAAAGATTCATATTAAATGTTCATATTAGACTTAGATCTTGGATGATTAAGGGACTTGGTAAAGATATGGTCTCATAAGTGGATATGACAGTTTTAGGAATGTATCCCAGATATCATTAAGGTGAATTTGGTTGTTGGTTTTGGACCACTACGAGGATTATTATATATATCAGTTAGTTGGGATGTCAATGAACATGTATTTAGGTAAGGGTTGGGGATACACATCATAGGAGGCCCATTAAGTTTCACTTCATTGGGATTTTTCTACTTTAATATTGAGGAATGGATATTGGTCTTATAACATATATGAATACCATGTTTTCTTGAATGATAAATTTGATAGGGGATAACACTAAAAAAGATTCCCTTTGTGTATAATTGTGGATTATATAGTATTGGAGGCCCATGGAGAATAATTAAATCATATATTGTATATAGTGGTTATGGGGAATGATTGGATTTAATACCATATAAGATCCTAATGGAGCATGATTAATTATTATACTGTATAGGATACCAATGGATCATGGATGGGGATCATAAAATATAGGAATCCCATGAAAAATTATTAGGTCATATACTATATAGAATACCCATGGGTGTTTGGGATGGTGTTGATTTCAGGATAACAACTATCCTCTAAGACAATGTGTGTCATGCTCAATTTTAGAAACAAGACAATGTAGAAAATATGAAGATTAAAAAAATTAAATTTTTTCTACTAGGTGACAGTTGTTGTAACCCCAAGGTAAGTATATGGAGAGGGATCTGAGTGTTTCTATGTCCACGTTTATTTTGGTACCTGGGACAGTGAACAGATGTAAGAGTGTTTCCACCTGCAATAATGGCTAGGGGATTCCTCCATGAGGAAAATTCAAAAAGAACCAAGGGAATGGGAGAGAAAATACAACAGTCACTTATATAATTAAAAGCATAATGGTAACCCTCAATCCCTATAATGGGGAGGTTCATGTGAGAACCTCCATAGATGGATCACTAATTTTCATGAAAATTTATACATGAATATATTCTAAGGCTAACATTTGTTAAGATGATAATACATATGAGTATTTTTATCATGAGTATATAGAGTCAGAAGAATATTGATGTGACTGCTAATCTAATAAAACATGATAGGGTATTTGGAAGTTGTCTTGGCCTAATATCATTTGACTATATCATGGATGGGCCAATTTGAGGGCATACGAAATGATATAAAGGAGTGATGGTATGTGGATATTGGAAAATCCTAGGCTTCCCCATTCTATATAGTAGGTTCTAATTGAAGAGGGGGTTCTATCCATGTATAATGCTTCAATATAAAGAAGGCAACACTTGTGTATCATTTTGAAACACAGATTTGAGTTCTTACAGTATAAGAAGTTGGTAAGCAGGGTTAGATTCTGTCTGCATAGCATGTTTCCACAAATTCTGTAATTTCTCCCATGTAGAATTTTTTTACCCATGGAAGGGTTCTGGCTGTATTGTGTTTTTCTCTACTGAGTTATTATCTATAAAAGAGCATTAATTTATGCCATGTGGATGGCTCTATTCAAATGGTTATTATATTTTTATATATTTAGATGATTTGAATTTTCTAATTAATTCAATACAATGGGTTTACCATATGGGAATCAATGGATCTCTACCAATTCATCTCTAACTATATTAATTATTCATACCATTTTTGTTGGTATTCCCTTAATTATCTCCTCTATTCCCATCATTGGTCTTTTAGTTTAGAATTTAGGGACAAGATATTTTCATGGTCTATTGTCAATGGTTGGATGCAAGGATTTTTTTGTTTGAGACCTAAGAGGACACAAAATCCATCGACTGGTTTTTTTTGAGTGCGGGAATTGTTTTCAGGTGTAGAAATAACCTACCATCATAGAAAATTAATTGGTTTCATTAAAGGGATCGGTCAATAATGCATATTCTCATTAAATATTTCATTTGTGAGGTATGGTCGATTATAGGGGGTTAAATAAACCTTCAGCCCAAAAAATAACATGGGTCCATGTGTGGTTGATCGCAATATAGTCTCATCCCATGATCAATGTAAGTCACCGATAACATCTCAATGAGAAAAAAATCCATATATATTAGTGGTAAAAATATAATTTTTTTACAACTTATACCCAAACCATCCATTCATGTTTCATCCCCACACATTTTTTATTATCAAATTATTTTTTTGGATTTATTTATACCCATTTCTATGTTCATGGAATTAAATTTTTCTCTATGGAATATTTGTATGACCAAATATATTAAACAAAATAATCATATATATAAAAAAAAAATATTATTTACATAAGAACTTATTAAATCCATTTATACGAATACCTTATTAAAATCTTATTTCAGGTTATAACTACATTGTTTTTCATATTTGATTAGGTTTTATATATTTATTCATTTCATGTTTTTCATTGTTCAATTATCTTTATAAAAATAATAATGATATAAATATAATATATATTAATTATATATTTAATTAAATATATCCATAAATATAAATGTTAAAATATGAATTACACCAACCATGGAGACGTTTGGATATATGTTTGGATGATTTTTTATTCCATTTTATAAATTTATAGAATAACGTAAATTTAAATAAAAATTATTCATAAGAAAATATTGATGAATTATGATATATAATGTATATCAAATATTTTTATCCTTATCACATTATGTGTGAAATCATTGTATAAATTTAATCAAACAACATCATGTGGTGGCAGTCTTTCGTACCCATGAGAGACTTTATTTTTTTCCCTAGAATAGAAATTATGTTGGTATATATTAAATTAAAATTATTCTAGTACATTAATGTGAAAATATATTATTTTTATTATATAATATATTATTGTTTAAAAATATGATAGGTGGTGATGGGAAATGAATTAGCTTAGTTTTTGAAGAGGCAGTATTCAATATATTTTATCGACATTTTCATTTCCCATTTGATGAACGATCTAATAAATATATAATATTACATTAAAACAAAATAATTTCAATATATATGCTTTATTTATGGAGAATATATAATAAAAATAAGTATTATTTTAATGATTTGTAATTAAAATTAATATATAATTCTATATTGAGAATAATTTAATTCTTCAAATAACATCAATATGATTTATCCAAAATGATTCATAGGTTGTTATAATGAGGAAAAAGGAACTTTAGGATCAGAGGGGAATGTAAATAATGTTTTTGGGAATTTATTTTTCAAAAAAAAAAAAGGTTTTATTATTGTTGATAAGAGAAGAAATAAGGCAGGGTTCTCTTCTATATGTTGGGAGAAGATACACATGAAATTTCAAAAAATAAAAAGGTGTACCCATGTATTAATCATGACACATGGATTTAAAACAAATAATCTCATAACATTATATTATATAACTTCTAAATTTTTCCATAAAATATGAGTGAGACATGATTTTAAGTAATTTTATCATTTATCATTCCGGTTTAATACCTGGTAAGCTCATTTTATCCTCAACTATATTAATTAATATTTTATGTTTTTAGTATTCATAGTTTTTAATAAAATTATATAAATGTTTTTATATAATAATTATTATTTTTTTTAAAATTATGGAAGCCATTTATATAAATTAAATTGAAATAAGTGGGGAAATGGAAATTAAAATTAAGCCTGTATATGTGAGGAAATTGTTTTTTCCCAAAAAGAAAATTTTCATAAGAGTATAATGTTTTAATGTAAAAAAGTAAACATGAATTTTTTTCTAGTGAAAAAATATTTTTATTAGAAATATTATTCAACTAATATAACATTTATATCATTTCATAAAAATACATATCACCATAACCACATAAAATTAATTTGTTGTAATTAATATGATTTAGTATTTTTAAAAATTCAATGAAAATTTATACTTTTAAAAAAACACCCACAACGTCATTATATGATAATAATTATATATATGGTTTAAAACTGATTTTTATTTTCAAAATAAAATTTTAAAAGAAGAAATATTTTTATTTTTTATTTATTCATATAAAATCAAGGAATTTGTTATAGAAATTAACAATACAAAGACATATCATGAAATTGTTAAAAAATATTTACATTCCTATCAATATGATTTCATTATAAAAGATTGTTATACATAATTGTGATTATAAGGAATTTCATAATAATATATATTACTAATAACTATTTAATAATGGTAATTAATAAATTATAATATTATTCGTATATTTTGATTTGTTAAAACATTGTTTTGTGGGAAACACAAACTGTCTTTGAATTGAAATTTATTCCAAAAACCTTATTTCATTAAAACATAACATGTAAGATATTTAAATACTAAAATAATTTGTTCATTATTCTTGCAAAATTAATATTTCTTAATTAAGAAAAATAAATGAGATAGGATAATGTAAATAACTGCATGAGAAACTAAATTTGAATAATCATATTTTCTAATAATTATTTTGATGAATTTTCAAAATTTTTACCTTTGTAATTTTCTAAAACATTATGTATCAATTTTTTTGTTAGTAATGGTTGTTTTTAAATATTTCTATAATAAATTGGAACAAAATTATACCCTGAATTGTTTATTTGGACAATAATGATGAATAATATAATATAATTTATTTAATAAATGATTATTTAATAATTTTTAATATTTAAATCATAATAATAATTCAATGC
The DNA here is from genome assembly GCA_963277665.1 of Viscum album. NCBI lineage: Eukaryota > Viridiplantae > Streptophyta > Magnoliopsida > Santalales > Viscaceae > Viscum > Viscum album. The sequence goes on along the minus strand of OY728142.1, from coordinate 1,424,108,185 downwards.
ATAATCTAAATGTATAATATCATAGGAAAGATGTATTTAAACAAAAAAATCAAAGAAAAAAAATTTATTTTGGGTCCATATATATAGTCCCATGTATCTATAATATTCTAGTCAGTATATTTAATCACGTGATAATATACATGAAGGATTATGTAGGATATGATACCTACAATGAAAGGAATAATTGGAATGGTATATGAGACCTAATAAACAAAGAACATGGGAAATGAAATTCATATTAATCATATCATTAGAAATGAATAATCATCATTAAAATGTGGAAATCAGTGGAATGAGATATTTAATAAGAATATGAATAATAATATAACATCAAAATATTTTCATCAAATCTCATTTAAAAATTATGATCAATGATATCATTACGTTAACACATAAAATATGTCTATAAAAAACATTTCATAAAATGTGAAAAATATAGAATCATGTTCATGTGTAATACAAATAATATAATTCTATATATCAAAATAATCAATAAAATATATTTATATATAAATCAAATCAAACCCACCACATCATAAAATTGTCAAAATCATTCATTCCACATGAGAAAACATAAATTAATATTAAAATTGATATTAACTCATGAGAAAGTAACGGGTTTATAGTAATTTTATAATTAATATGTCAATAAATACACATAGATATTCAAAAAAATTGAGTAGAAAAAATTACATTGTTCATAAAAGTGTTGAATTGTAAAACAAGATATTAGATTTTATGGTGGGAAGAAGAATAAAAAAAATAATATCCAATAGTGCAATGACCGAATTTATTAAAAAATTAATAAGATTGATAAAATAAAATTTAAATATTATAGAGAAGCGAATATTGTTTCATTAATTTAATGTAAATAGAAGTGAAAAACAATAAAATAAATTTTTTAATAATTATATTGTGATTGGATAAAATTAGTGGAGACTAACATCGATGATGATTTGGGTGATTGGGTAAAATTAAAGAAAATTAAATGTCTTGATTTTATTATATTTAACATGATTTTAAAAGCTACATATTTTAAATTTATTAAAACTTTAATTAATAAAATTACATTTAATAGGCTATAAAATACATAAAAAATATTTGAATGAGGATTAGATAGAAAAAAATAATCATAATGTCAACGGGAAATATTAATGCCCCATAAAAAATGTATTACATGACCTAATAATATATATTTGATTTCACATCTAGAGTTCCATGAATATACCTAGAAAATATAAATAACAATATAATTTTTAAAATAGTATTATAAAATACATACCATTATTTTTTTGTATATTAAACTAGAAGGGATAATCCTTTGTGATGAATTGAAAAAAAATTCCCTTCGATTAGTTTTGGTTTAGTTTTTTTTAGGTTTTCCTTGTTGTAAAATAAACACATGATTATTAAAATGTGAATGAATAACTATATTGTAGTTTTTCATTCATTATTTTTAAATTGAAAAGGTTGAATTTTGTTATTACTGTTTCTTTTGGATGTAAGATTCCTAGGAGAAACATTTTCATTAAAATTACCCCATTTTATTTGGATTTCACCAATTTGATTTGATGGAAATCATACAGTACTACAATTATATGAAGAATATTTAAATTCTAAAAAATTATATATTTATAATTTTTATATATATATAAATATTCATTAAGGTGTTTATAAGTGAAGTGTTTCCAACTTCGACAAAGGCGTCTAACCAACCATTAATGGGACATTATCAAATAACGAGAAGAGAGATGTATAATATATACATATATTGTAAGTAAAATGTTAATATTATGTTATCAAATTGAATAATTAAATATCATAATAATAATAAAAAAATTTTAAAAAATATATTTACGTGGGAGAATGTTAAAATTTAAGGAGAATAGTGTGATGAATCAAAATCAGTATGTAACCTTAGTAATGATTTGTTTTACCTTCCAAAGAAATTAACACGTAGATGGATATGAGTAATATGAACCAATATTGTAGCTAAGGGTAATAAGAGATTTATGTGAGGTTAATTGGCTATAACATGAGCTTAGACAAGTGTGTAGGAAGTGGTTATCTATGAGAAGAGAGATATGGTATTTTAATAATAGTGGAGGGGTATTTTGGCATAACATCATTAATAAATTTTTTTTCCAAAGTTAAATATTTAATATTGACATTTTTATCTTCATGAAATATATTTAATATATATGATTTTCGAAATAATATTAACATTATTCCTATAATTTAATAGTTCAATACAATGGAATGAAAATAAAAGATAAATTATTATTTTAAATTGAATACATATATTTTTATAACATAGAAATTACACATTTGGTTATAAAATTTATATTAAATAAATAAATATTATTTTCTTTTATTATATCATTTTGATTAGATTGAAATATTTTAGGATTTATGATGTCTTTATAAAAGCAATATTAAAACACAGAACAATAGTCTTTTAAAAATGTAATTTTTTATAATAAACTATAATTCCATAGTTTGACAAAAATCCAAAAATCTCCCTTAAAAATATGAATATTATTACTAAAAAAAGTAAATAATTTTAACAAAATAATTTTTTAAAGGATGAAATATTAATTAAAAACATTAATATTAATTTTTCTAAAATATTTTAAAATAACATGAAATATATATATTCATTATTTGAAAATATAATTGGGAGACTTATTTTTTATCTTCAAAATATTTATATTTACATAATTTAGTCATAGTAGATATCATTTACATTTTATTATTATAATTTTTTTTATAATACAATTCTAAAAGTCATGTTACACTTCATTATGTCCATGTTACAGTTCCTAATTATCAATTATAACATTCAAATAGTAATATATATTTTATTCATCCATTTATTCACCATTAAATCCAATTACTACAATTGTTATATATTCATATTTTTCAATATATTTATTTCATTAAAGAAATTTCTTCAAATTTGTAAAATGATTTCATGAGTGATAAATTATAAGATATCAAAATGATCAAAATGGTTATATATAATATTATTTATTTATTATTGATTAATTTCACTAATTTATATATTTCTATTTTATTATCTAAATATAAATTTTGAAATTAATATAATAAAGTGTTAATGGTCTTTATATTAGGTGGTGATTGTTCTTGTCACTATAAATTAATAATAAATATGAAAAACAATTTCATGAAAAGGAAAACCAACACATATAAAGACATTTTTGTTTCACTTTTCCTAACATAAACAAAATTACTCTTATTATCAACTCTTATTATTTGTTGAAAATAGATTTGGGTTCTTATGAATCATATCATCATGAGGTTCCAATGATTCTCTTGATACTTATGGTTTTGTAAATGTACATATATAAGGTGTTCGTTTTAGATAATATCATATTGTCTATATGATATATAATCTTCATAGTTTCTCATCATTAATGAGCTAACCATTTGGGTTTTCGAGTTCATAATCTAGTACATATGGAGAATTATTTATGTACATCCTCAAGAGAGATTAATAGAATACACGATAATGTTAGTCTACATTAAGTGTATGTTTTAGTTGATTGGCAATAACAATTAGGTAATGAGTGAAATAAAATGGGATAATATACATACGGTTGATATTTCTTTCATTCCAAACATCATTAATTTTTTAGAAGGTGATATTCAACAGAAAAAAATCCCCAACCTTCCAAAATCAAGTCCAATGGATTATTCTTATTATAGATCTTGTGTCGCCTCTTATCATGTTTAATGTATTGTTGTAATGTCTCATGATTCTAAAATAATGATTATGTTTGTTAGGGTGTTAAAATAAAAATCATCCAGTGATAAATAACCATGAATTATAGTTTTTTAAATATGAAAATTATCATATTACCATTGAATCACTATGTATAAACAGTATTAACTGATATGTAAATTATATTAACTTTTACTCATCAATTCACTTTTATTATACAATTAATTTGAAAAATTAAATAATTTTCTAGTGAAATATTTTATTCATTAATTTTTATTCATTATATATTTTTATTTAATTTTTATACGAGAATATTTTATTTAAATTAAGAATTTTTAGAAATGTTATTTTTAATAGTGGATTTTATTTTTTAATGGATTAATTATAATATATCTTCTGATGAATTTGGGATAATATTATAAAAAATTTTAATTCCATGAATAGTTAAAATTATCATTTTTATGAAAAAATATATTATGTTTAAAAGTATTTACAATGAATATAATATTTTAGATTATTTATAAATATTAATTATTTCTTACAGATTTATAATATTAATGTTATGGATATTATATTAATATTATACAATAATTTGAATAAAAACATTTTATATTTTAAAATGGAACTATTACTAAAAAATGTTTATCCACGAATCATGACAATTTAATTTTAAATTAAATTTGATAAAATTTATTATTTCAATATTTAAAAATATATTTCATATTTTTAATGTTACGTACTAATGTTTTTAAATATTTTTCTTTTATATCGAGATATATTATAATGTAATAACAGTTATTATTGTTATATTAGTAAGGGTAAATCATGAAAATAATGGTCGAAAAAACATGATAAAGACTGGAAACCACTCAACTCCCTCATATATTAGGGAGAAACTCTTGACCATCTCCACCATAATTGTGACAACACACATACAATTAATTTTTCCAACACACTAAATCATTGCGCCAACGTAAAATAATTGACTTTCCCCACTTTAAATTAATTAACATTGTCATTAGAATATATGATGGTTTTTAATAAATGAACCGTTATAAATTCCAATGATCATTACCAACCTCCCCCACTCTCTAATATATATGAAGCTTGGGAGGAGGAGTTGGGATGACTTCACCAAGCGAAAAATCACTAGTAATGTTGTGTGACTCCCAACACCTGGATGATTACGCTCTCCAATAAAGAATGTCCCACTTACGATGAATGCTGACCTCCTTCGACCTTACTCCTTGGGATTTCTTTTTAGGTAAGAGATCTGCATCATCGACTATGAAGAACCAACGCATGAGCCCAGAATTGGAGGATTGTGGTAGATGAGATGAACATTGAAAACATCACCTCCTTCCTTCTTGCGCCAGCGATGTCAAGAGAGAAAGGTAGGGGGTTCATTTTTGTGTTGATATTGTACCTTTTTTTTACCTTCTCCAAAGGATATAAAGGGATTTATGAAGAAATTTTTATGATCATTTTTCTACATATGTTGAGCCTTTTTTATCCTCCTAAACGCGGAGGGTTCGGGCCAAACACTCACGGCCTGACACCCTCCTTCAAATTTTCTTCATAATGTTCTTCGAGTGACAACACAACATGGCCAAGAGGCGATGACGAAGAAGATAGAGAATAAGGACCGTGCCACCCGTAGCCAGCGCGATCCACACAGCTGGCCTGGTGGCACCCGACCCGCACCCCATGCGCTACTCCGCAGCCCTACCCACAGAGTGATGCTTGAGCCACGCCGGCATGCGGCCCGCGCCCCCAGCGCGCCGGACGGCCCTACCGGCGGCCTGCCCGCCACCAGCGGCGCCCTGCCCTACTACCCTGCGCACCCCGCGGCGCCTTTCCCTAATGCACGGCGCCCCCCGTGGTGCCCTACCAGTGTGTAGGGTTCCCCCCGGTGCCCTACTATGCTACCCAATGTTCCCCCATGTGCTGCCCAGCACCCCAACATCCTGCTCGGCAACCTCGCCGCCTGCCCCATGGCCTGCCATGCCCTACCCCGTGCATTCGTGGCATGACTGCTTTCCAGGCGGCGTACCCACCCCACATGCGGCCTTCCCGCTCATCTCACGGCCACTGGCCTCTCGAGATGTCCCAGGGATCCCCCCGCGGTGTAGTTGGTCGAACCGGACTGGTCTCCCAAGCTGCCCAGGTGGGGAATATTGGTCTGAACCACCCTTACGATCGGCTGGGATGGGCCCAGCGGACCGAGTCAAAACATAGCGGGCTGACACGGCCAATGGGCTGGGTCAGACCCAGTGAGTCTGACCGGGTCAACCCAGACTGGGTCGGCCTACACTGGGTTGGGCCGAGTCGGTCAGACTGGGTCGGACCAGACCCAGGCCCATTATTGACCCATTACCTTCTTGGGCCATATCATTGGCATAGAACGTCGGTTTGACGAACCGTCAGTGGCACCGGGTTTTATTGGAGCATAGCCATCCATTTAATAATACCCCATAGGAGTTCAGGGTATAGTTGTGATGTGGTCAGGTTGGTTCGAACATAAAACCAACCGGGACCCCAGAACTAAAAGGCTAATAACTCACAGACCGTGCGTCCAATTGACGCGCCTTCTGTTGTGTTGAGACTCCTATGATGTGTCAGTCCTTTGAGATAATTCCATGTGAGTCTTCGTGAAATTTTTTTTATCGACCAGTAGCTCATGGAGCAGATCCTCCTAGAGACGAGCATACAGAGTGCGGAGACCTAGTAGCTGTAGAACTGACGACTGTTTGACCGATTTGACTCGTAGCGATTCCATTTTCCTAGTAGAAGTAGAGCCTGGTTTGGCGGTAGACCCACGGTGGACGGAGTACCTGGTAATTGGTTGTAGGCACATGGTACTCGACGGGAGGATTACCTCTAACGACTATTAGGGGGAGTGCTCGGTTTGATGGAAGACCCACAGCGGACAGAGTGTCTGGTAGTTGGCTACAGACCCACGGTACTTGACAGAGGATGAGTTCTCCAATTGCTGTGGTTTCGATTGTAAAAATCCTGGATTGAGCTGAGATGTGACCTTAGTGATTTCAACATAATTGAGATGGGTAAAATGATAACTTTGGTATATTTAAGGGAATATACCTAAGTAATGGTTATCCATTGAAATCATACTTTTTGGTTTTTCCTTGTTGGAATTTGTGAGACCTTGAGGGTCTTGGGGTCCGTACTGAGTATCGTTATACTCACCCCTGGACGGGCTATTCCCACACCTCGTTGAGTTGGATATAGTTGACTAACAGCACTGTCAGAGGCCAATAGCATCATGATTGGACTATTCTTGGAGGAGGACCTTACGACATATCAGTACACAGTGTATTCTGATAAATTAGGAGTACTGTGGAGGCCATTTGGACCTACCCTACAGGTAGGAGCCCCGAAGGATGATCCAAGAGCTACTAGACACCTTCTAGCTGTTTGTTTTTTAGTGGTACATGTTTTTTCTTTTCCTTGTACTTTACAGTTGGGTTTGTATTTATGGCCCTTTTTACTTTTTAGAACATTTTTTATTTATTTTTTACTTTGTGGTATCATCCTCATGTACTCCGGTTGCGTGTGTTTACGATTTATAAAGGAAATACCTTCCCATTTTTAGGGAATTACGCCTTCGGTGCTAGTTGCCAGCCCCTGGCCTATGGAAAGAGAGCTTGGGGTAATCACGATATGGGCCCTGAGGGATGAGTCGTAACAAATTGGTATCATTGGAGTCAGTTCTACCACAGAACATGGGACTTTGATATTTCATTTCTATGAAGCAATAATGTTAAGGGTACCGATGATGGTTTTCAATTCAGGGAGTCCAGTGTTGGTATTGCGGCTGACGTATCCATTCACTAGGACCCAGACTACTAATTACCAACTTAGTACATGAAAAAACTTATTGTGTGTGTGTTTTAAAAAGTTTTCTTCATTCCAGCTCTAACCAGGTCAGCTCACGAGGTATAGTCTTTTGATCGTGTCGCATCTATTCGGGATTCCTCCACGCAGATAGACAGTTAGAGTTCCGAGAGAGTACACAATGACATCCCACTGAGCCGGTGCAAGGCCCTCTTACTATGTTGGCACATTCAGGTCATGTACCAGCACCACCACCACCCGTTGGCATGAAGATGCCACCAGGCGTACTAGAGGACAGTTCATACAGACTAAGCGTGCTGCACCAGTTCCAATGATAGAGGCCTCTAAGGTTACGAGATGAGATAGATTCCCAGGCAGCAGAGGACTAGATGGAGGAAATTACTGTAGTTTTATGCCTAGTTGAGACACTAGAAGAGAAGATGTTGATCATAGCTACTACTTTTTTTAGTGAGTGACCATCAGGATGGTCCGCACTGTGATAAGGCTTCGGTACTTTTACCATTTTTCAAGATGGTACCTTCTGGCATTGTTCCAACTATATCACTGCCTATTGGTCAGAAGACACCACCCGTGGTACCGGTAGAAGACACATGTTGGTTTAGTTCCTTACATGTGTTTCAACATCAAATACCCCTCATGTTCCATGGTGATCCCAACTCACAGGCGGTTGAGGACTAGAATGGGGAGGTGGTTGAGAGTTCCCTTCAGCTTGTACAGTTTCGGCAGAATGACATGTCGGTAGTGGAGTATTCATCATGGCATACCGATTGTTATTGGTACTCGATAAATACAATAAAATCAGTGCATCGGAGCTTGGACCACTGAGTGAGGTGTGTTTAGGGACATTTGAGCCATCACTTTTTATTATGTACATTCCTACCTTTGTTAGGATTCTAGAGAGAACCTTTGAGGTAGAATGTTCTTTGGCTGAGAGGATAGAGCCAGTGAATGTTAGTAGTGGGAAAATAGGAAACTAGATCTATTCTCATAGAGGTGGGTGTGTCAAATTTTTCAGAATGAGGAAGTATTAAGGACATATGAATTTGTAGAGCAGCAGATATGGAAGCAGAGCCCAGAGAGCAGCATGAGGTGGTGTACATTTTGACATGTTACAACCGCCCCTTTTTATGGATTCCACTAGGCCCAGGGAGTTAAAGGGAGGGGAATGAGAGTTACTCCATGTGGTCAAGGAGTGAGACCCAAGGGCTCTGTGGATGATTCTAGGTACATATTGTGTCTATTACTAGCTACCATATCAACAGACATACGTACCTGTCATTCCTTCCTTCCACGAATCTTTTCCTAGACCTAGAGTTTCCTGTTAATCCATTGACTTGACCCTCATGTATGGAGATACCATTTGGAGGAGACTCGATAATCACACTTACGCCAATGGTGTGATTTGACCATTGAGGAGGGAGTTTCGGTTGGAACCTCTTGATGGTTACATCAAGGACTTACGCCGTCAATTTGGGTATGGATGGGGAAACCACAGTTCATACACAGATTGACTATATTAGGAAAAAAGGTTGTGGTTTATCTACAATGTTGGGATGGGGTTTTCCTTGGTCGGTGAAATAGACATCCCAGGAAGCATAGGATGAACTCATGCATAAGAGGGTGCATTCGATCACTATTGAGTTGGCTAGACATACCATTGTGCCAGACTTCTCCAGAGTTGCAGCACCACTATCAGCCATGACGAAGAATGAGAAATACTTTGTGTTGTTGGAGAGATTATACCAGAGCATTCAATATCTGAGGAAGAGGATGACTAGTGTCCCCATCTTGAGGATTCTAGAAAAAGGCGTAGGGTATGTATTTTTTTTTGTGATGCATTAGGGACCAGACTCGGATGTGTTATAATGCAGGAGCGAGCAGGGAACGTGTATGGTTCTCGTTAGCTGAGACAACACATGTAGAACAATGCTACCCATGACCTGAAATTAGTAGTAGTGGTATTCTCCTTGAGGTTTTGGCAGCACTACCTTATCGGTGAACATTTTAACATGTACTCTGATCAGAAGAGGCTCGAGTATATCTTCTCCCAGAAAGAACTGAACATGAGACAACGACGATGGATAGAGTTCCTCCCAGACTATGACATCAAGATAGTACATACTCATGGAAAGGAGAAGATTGTAGCAGATTCACTCATCAAAAGACCATGGATTGAGTTTCTTGGAAAGGCGCCAGAGCAGTTTGCTACCTTACAGATATCCTTCAAGGATTCGGATGGAGAAACCTTTCTACAGCATTTTACAGTCACTCTTCCCCTTCATCAGCGAGTTAGGGAGGCACATCATGGAGACTCTGACTGTGAGACATGACATGCTCAGATATCCACAGGGCAGGCACCTAATGAATTTTTTTAGGCGGGGAGCACAGAATCCTTTTCAGGGGATGTACAATGGTAACAATTTCACTTCAGGAGAAAGTGTTGTGGGAGTTCCACACTTACTCACTAGTGGTACATCAAGGAGTGGAAAAAATGTATCAGGACCTTAGACGACAGCACTGGTGGCCAGGTATAAAGATAGTAGTAGTTGAGTTTGTCTCAAAATACCTCACTTTTCAGCATGTGAAGGCGAAGAATCAGGTACCAGTGGGCTTGGTTCAGCCTTTAGGTGTCCCAAAGTTGAAGAGGGATGTGATATCCACGGACTTCGTGATGGGTCATCCATGAATGTCCAGGGGACCTGACTCTATTTGGGTGATCGTCGAATGACTAACCAAGTCGGCCTATTTCCTTCTGACCAGAGATGGTATGAGCTACCATGGAGAAGGTGCAGGTCTTACATGAGTAGATGAAGAATGTATAGAGTAGACAAAAATCGTATACTGATAGGAGACAGAGAACTCTGAAGTTGAGGATGGTGACCATGTATTTCTACAGGTCTCACCTTGATGAGTTCTATAGAGATTTGGCCAAAGAGGAAAGTTATTTATGAGATTATTCGGACATTTTCAGGACTCAACTGAGTTTTCAAGGTCTCATACTTCTTATCTCTTCCACATCAGTTTCACCGCATGTACGAAATATTCCATGTGTCTCTGTTGAGGAGGTACGTGCACGACCCTTCCAACATCATCGACCATGGGGAGCCGGATATCGATGATGGGGAAACATTCACAGAGGTTCTAATGAAGACTGAGGATCGACAAGAGTGGGTCCTGCATGGATGGTTGATTCCTATGGTGCATGTTTGTTGGCAGCACGTGAACCTATAGGAGTACACATGGGTACGAGAGGCTCATATGAATGATCAATACCCCCATTTGTTCCTGTAGTTTGAGTTGTAGCTTATGAGGACGTAAATCCCTAAGGTGGGGAGATTATAAAGACCAATAAATTCTGTGGAATTTTTTTATTAAATGCACAAGAATTTTACTTGTCCGTTGTTTTTGACGGCGCATGATTCCGTGGCCCGGTGTTCCCGTAATCAAATTCTGATGTTTTTGTTAAGCTTCTGTTAACGCGTGTAAGTATTTTTCCTGAAAAAGTGGAATAACTCATAAACAGTAACTCACATTATAAATCTGGGGGCTCCTTTCTGCTCTTAATAGATAGTATACCCAAGGAGTGACTTATGTTTTGTCCACATGAGCCTCCTGTGTGAAATCCAAAAATTGGCATAACCGTAAATAAAATAATTAAATAAATTAGTTTATTTTTCAAATTCTTATAACACACAAACAGTAGATCTGATTAAAAATATGAGGCCCCACTAAACATGTGAGTGCATGACTTATTTTTGAAAGTACTAACTTTGGCCGTCACGGGCCACCAGAAAATGTCAGATTTTGCCTGCAAATAAAATAATTTAGTGAGAATTATTTTATTGTAAAATTAATAACTTCTAAATGGAAACTTGAATTTAAAATCCAAGAGATCTGTTGGGTTTATTTGGGTGTTTTTAACCTAGACATAGCCTAGCCTTGAATGCAGTGTGTCGAGGGTGTCTGATAATAAATTTTTCAATGTTTTTTTCGTGTACGTTCAGTAAACGCATGAGAGGCATTTTTTAACTTTCGAACCGGGGCCCAGAATTGACATCTGAGGACACCGTTGAACACATGGTGCCAGTATTCGCTTTAGAAGACTTTCACCTCGATAGTTTTTGGTCGAGGGTGACATTATTTTTTGGTTTTTTCATGGAAATAATAAAATAAAATAAACACATTTTTAGTTTATATTATCTGTTATAACCACTCCATGTGGAGGTTGGAAGTGGGGACCACCACATTATAACCTCCTTTCAGAGGTTATGGTGGTGGGGACCACCCGAGTTAAAACCCCCATGAAACCTCCCATTAATTTGGAGAAAACTCTAAACTCCCTCATAAATGTGGTAGAGCCTCTTGGCCTCCTCCACCATAATTTTTCCAACGCACATACAATTCATTTTTCAAATACACCACAACGTTGCGCCAGTGTAAATTATTAGTCTTTCCCCTTTCTAAATTATGTAACAGTGTCATTGAAATTTAGGATGGTTCCTAATAAACGAACCATCATAAATTTCATCTATCGTTACCTACCTACCCCCTCCTATATATATGGATCATGGGAGGAGGATTTAGGATGACTTCACCAAGTGACAAAGTGCTGGTAAACTCCTGCCATGCCCACCACTTAGAGGATTACGCTCTCCAATGAAGAATGACCCACTGAACGATAAATGTTGACCTCCTTCGACCATCTTCCTTGAGAATTCATCTGACATGGGATGCCCACATCTTCGACTACAAAGAACAGACAGACGAGCTCGGAATAGGAGGTGTATGGTGGATGAGATGAATGTTGACAACATAACCTCCTTCCTTCTTGCACCAGCAATGTCAAGCGAACAAGGTAGGGGGTTATTTTTTTGTACCCTTTTTTTACCTTCTGTAAAGGATATAAATGGATCTATGCGGATGTTTTTTATGATCATTTTTATACTTATGTTTAGCCTATTGTTATCCTCATAAATGAAGAGGGATCGAGCCGACCTCACATGGACATACAGCCTCCGTCGAATTTTCATCATAATGTTCTTTGAGCGGCCACATGGCATGGAAAGGGGGCGACGACGATGAAGATGGAGAACAAGGGATGTGCCACCCACTGCCTCTGCGAACCACACCGCTGGCCGTGCGGCACTCGACCCGCACCCCACACGCTGCTCTGCAGCCCTACCGATGGTGCCCTGCCCGCGCCTCACCGGAGCGCCGCCCGCAACACCAGCATACTACCCGGCCCTGCCGGTGGCCTGCCTGCCCCCTGAAGGCCCTGCCGCCCTACCCTGTGCCCCTAACGGTACCCTGACTCCCTGATTGGTGCCCCGCTGTTCCATACCGAGCTACCCGACACACCCCGGGGAACCCTGCAGCCATGATCGGTGCCCCTGACGCCCTACCACGCTTCCCAGCAAGATCCCGTGTGCTGACCGGTGCCACAACATCCTACCCGGCACTCCCACGGCCTTCCCCACAACCTACCGTGCCCTATTCAGTGCACCTGTGGCCTACTCGGTGTCCAGCTGGCCTTCCCGTTCCCAGAGTGGCCAGCCCGGTAGCCTCCTGGAAAACGACCTCTCGAGCCGACCAGTGGCGCCCGCACGGTGTCACTGGCTGAACCAGCCTGGTCTCCCGGGACGAGTTACCGAGTCACCTACGTGGCGACTATTGGCCCAAATCGCCCTTGCAGTCCATTGGACTGGGCCCTGCTGACTGGGTCAATCCTTAACGAGATGACCTACCCAATTAGCCGGGTTAGACCTTGTGAGTCTAACCGGGTCGACCCAGACTGGGTCGGACCGGACCCGGGACCATTACTCAACCATTACCATCTAGGGCAATATCTTTGGCACCGGACGTCCGTTTGACGAACCGTCAGAAGTGCCAGTTTTTCTTAAAGAATAAATGTCCCTATGAGAATACCCCATGGGTGTTCAGGGTATAATTGATATGTGGTCAGGTTGGATCGTACACGAAACCTATCGGGCGCCCTGGACTAAAAGGCTAATAACTCACAGACCGAGCATCCGATTGACATGTCGTCTATTGTGTTGAGAGCACTATGACATAGCGGTACTTTGAGATGCATACATGTGAGACTTCATGAAACTTGGAGTATCGACCAGTATCTCATGGAGCGGATCATCCCGGAGACGAGCGTATAGGGTGCAGAGTCATATTAGCTGTAGACCTGACGACTAGTTGACCGATTCGACTCAGAGTGATTCGATTCACCTAAAAGACGGAGCGCCCAGTTTGGCAGTATACCCACATAGGACGGAGAACCTGATAGTTGGTTGTAGACCTGCGATACTCGATAGGAGGAGTACCTTTGACGGCTATTAGGGGGAGCACCCTGTTTGGCGGAAGACCCACAGCGGACGGAGCGCCTGGTAGTTGGCTGTAGACCCGCGGTACTCAGCAGAGGAGGAGTTCTCCAACAGTCGTGGTTTTGATAATGAAAATACTGGTTTGAGATGATTCATGACCTTTGTGTTTTCTCCATGATTGAGATGGGTTACATGATAACTTAGGTATATGTATGTGTATATACATATGTAATGGTTATTCGATTAAATCTTACTTTTTGGTTTATCATTGCTGGATTTTGTGAGACCTTGAGGGTCTCATGGTCCCTACTGGGTATCATTATACTCACCCTTTCATGGGAAATTCCCACACCTCGTTGTGTTGGATGCATACAACGGACAACGCTGACATTGGCCGAGAGCGGCAAGTCTGGATGGTTCTCGGAGGAGGACCTTACGACTTATCTGTACAGGGTGGAGTCTGACGAATTTGGAGTGTTGTGGAGGCCATCTATACCTACCCTTCAGGTAGGAGTCTCTATGGATGATCAAGGAGCTTCTAGACACCTTCTAGATATTTGTATTTTAGTTGTACCTATTTTTTCATTTCCTTGTACTTTACAGTTGGGCTTGTATTTTCAGCCCCTTTTACTTTTTATTACACTTTATATTCATATTTTACTTACTTTTTTCTTCATCATGTACTCTGGTTGTGTGTGTTTATGATTTATAAAGTCTATACATTCACAATTTTACAGAATTATTCCTTTGGTGCTATTCTCTAGCCCCTGGCAAATGGACGGTGGGCTTGGGGTAGTCATGATACGTGCCTCGTGGGATGGGTCATGACAATAACTGATCTAATTTCATGGCGAGAGGAACAATAAAAATAAGATCATCCAATAATTTAATGATAATTTTTATTAATAAAAAATTAATAATGTTGATGAAATTGAATTTAAATAATGTAGAGAATTGAGTATTCTTGTATTAATTGAGTGTATATTAAAGTGAAAAAGATACAAAGAAATTTTTAATAGTTTCATTATGAAGGGATTGAATGGGAGGAGACTAACAACAATGATGATTTGGGTGTTAATGTCAAATTAAATACAATGCAATGTCACGAATTTATTGTATTTTAAATGATTTCAAGAAGTAGATTTTTTAATATATTAAAATTTTCATTGATATAAGTAATTTTAAAAGGGTTTAAAATACATAATAAATATTAGAAAGTTGATCAGATAAAATGAATGAAACTCGAAGTCAATTGGCATAAGTTAATCCCCATAAAATCATTTCGTTTCAAAACTTCATCATAGATTCTTGATATCACAGCTAGAGTCCTATGAAAATTCCTTGAAAATTTAAATAACAATATAATTTTTAAATTATGATTATAAAATAAATACCATAATTTTTAATGTATATTAATCTAAATGGGATAATCCAATGTGAACGATTGAAAAAATTTCCAATTCCATTAGGTCTGGTTTTATTATTTTCAGGTGTTTTCATGCTGTAAAATAAACACATCTATAATAAACTATGAATGAATAAATATATAATATTTTTTCATTCATGACATCAAATTTGTAAAAAATGAACTTACCAATTAATATTTCATTAAGAGATAAGATTCATAGGAGACAAATTTTCATTAAAATTGTCCATTTTATTTTGATATCACAAATAATATTTAATGAAAAATACACACAAGTATAAATATTTGTAGAATATTTAAAATGATCAAATTTATGTGATTATATTGTATATTTATATAACTATTCATTAAGCGGTCTTTATGTGAATAGTATACTGCATCCTCAAAGGCGGTTAAACAACCATTAACAAGACATTATCATATAAAGAGAAGGGAGATGTATAATATATAATTATATTTTTTGTAAAATATTAACAATATGTTAACATATTTAATAAAAATATATAATAATAATAATAAATTTATGAAAAAAATATATATTTGAGCTGGAAAATGATAAAATTAAAGGAGAATAGTGTGAAGATGCAATAAGAGGATGTTACCTTGTTAACGATTTTTTTAAATTCATAAGAAATTAATACCTAGATAAATTAGAGAATTATGAAACAAAAACTTATCTAAGGAAAATAAGGGTTTTATGAGAGGTTAATTTGGTATAACATGAGCATTGACAAGTTTGTAGGTAGTGGTTATCTAAAGGAATGAATATGTAATATTTTATTTATTATAGACGAGTATTTTGGGGTAAAATATTGAATAAAAATTTATTTCCAAAGGTAAACATTAAAAAGTTACGTTTTAATCATTAAAAAATATATACGATTAAAAATAAATGATTTTTGGAATTTATGAAACTTTATTAATATAATATAATATATCAATAAAATGGAATGATGAAAAAAAATTCTATTAAATTGAATACTTATATTTTAATAATTAAGATTTTACTCATTTGGTTTTTGATTTTATATTAAAAAAAATGAATATTTTCTATTATTATATAATTTTTATTATAAAAAATAGTTTTATTATTTATGATGTCTTTATAAAAGCAATATTAAATCGTGAGACATTAGTCTTTTAAAATTCATTTTTTTATATTAAATTATAAATCCATTGTTTGAAAAAAAAATCCCATAACTCCCTTATAAAAAATGAATATAATTACTAAAAAATAAATAATTCTATAATTATAACTTCCTAAATTATTAAATATCAATTAATAATATTAATATTACAATTTTAGCAAAAAATGTTAAAATAAAATAAAAATATATATTCTTTTTTTGACTTTATAAATCGAAAATGTATTTTTTTAACTTTAATATAACTATATTTACATAATTTATTCATAGTAAATATCATTTAAATTTTA
Source organism: Viscum album (assembly GCA_963277665.1). Lineage (NCBI taxonomy): Eukaryota > Viridiplantae > Streptophyta > Magnoliopsida > Santalales > Viscaceae > Viscum > Viscum album. Next base: position 1,424,091,371 of record OY728142.1, on the reverse strand, counting down.
TTTCACTATTTATTTAGATATAGTAGCATTCTAAAAGTCATTTTACACTTCATAATGGCCATATTATTGTTCTTAATGATCAATTATACTATTAAAATAGCCATATATATATATTATTCATCTATTTCTTCCCCATTATATTCAATATTTATAATTTTTATATAATAATAATTTTCAATATATATGTCATTAATAAAATTCTTACATATTTTAAAATAAATTTTTGAGTGATAAATTAAATGAGATAAAAATGATCCAAATGAATATATATAATTTAATTTAGTTTTTTTATTTGGATTATTTTTCCTAATTTATCTTTTTGTTAAACTTATTCACTAAATATAATTTTCAAAATTAATATAATAATGTATTTATGGTATTTGTATTAAATGATGAATGTTCTTTTCACTATGAATTATTCATAAATGTCAAATATTATTTGCTGAGAAGGAAAAAAACCTATAATGAAATTTTTGTCACACTTATCCCCACATTAAAAATATCCTCATAATATCCCCACTTATCATTAGTTGAAAATAGATTTGGGTTCTTTTCAATCATTAAATCATTAGGTTCCTATGATTCCCTTGATACTTATGGTTTTATTAATCGACTTTATTGATGTGGTTGTTTTTTTAATACAATGCTATCTATATGATATATAATATTACCCTTTTTCTTGTAATAAATGATTTTATCCTTTTGTTTTTCTAGTTCCCAATTTAGTACGTGATGGGGATTAGTTATGTATCTCCTCAAGAGATATTAGTGAAACATATTATGATGTTGGTCCACATTTAGTGTATGTTCCAGTCAATTGGCCATAACTATTAGGTCATCAAAGATTTAAAAGGGATAATATTTATATTGGTGCTATTTCCTTTAATTACAAATATTATTAATTTTATATCGGGAAATATTCAACGGATCACATAGTACTAACCTTTTAAAATCAATTTCCATTTATTATTGTTAGTATAGATCTCTGATATACTCTTTGTTGTTTAATGTATTGTTGTAGTGTATAATGATTTTAAAATAATGATTATGTTTATTAGGGAATTAAATATAAAACACTAAGTGTAAAATAATCGTGAATTGTTGTTAATTAAATATTAAAATTATCACATTTTTATTGAATCACAATGTATGAACAATATTAACAGAAATAAAAATTATATATATATATTTATCATCAATTCACATTTTTTAAATAATTATTTAGGTAAAATAAAGAAATTTAGAGAGATAATTTTATGCTTCAATTTTTTTTCTTCATAATCTATTATAATTTAATTATTTTAAGTGAATATTTTGAGTTAAAATTAGGAGTTTTTAGAAATGTATTTTTAAAGAGGTTTTTATTTCTAAATGTATTAATTAAAATTTATCTTTGGATATATTAATGATAATTTTATGAAATGATTGACTTTATATGAATAGTGAAAACTATTGATTTATTTTGAAAACTATGTTATGGTTTAATGTATTTACTATGAGATTTAATATTTTAGATTATTTCTAATTTTTCATTTTTTATTAATGGTTTTGAATATTAATATTATGGTTATTATATTAATTTTATAAATTAATTTTTCATTTAACATATTATATATTAAAAGAGGAATATTTCCACTATAATTTTTTCATCGAATTATGACGATTTAATTTTAAATTGAATTTCATAGAATTTAAATTTTCAACATTTCAAAATAGATTTAATATTTCTAATGTTAGATACAAAATTTGGTAAATATTTCCATTTTAATTTTAGACAAAATATAATATAATAAATGTAATTTTTTTAGTATTAGTAATGGTAAATCATGAAAATAATTATTGAGAAATTATGATAATGACTGGAAAATAACTATAATAGTTAACTTGAATTTATTAGAAAATTTTATTTCATCCATAACATTGATATATTTAGTTATATAATTATTTTCCATTTATAATATTTTTATGAAATCTATAATAATTTCACTAATGAAAATGAAGTGCACTGTGTTGCATTTGTTGTCAATGAGGTATGTTGTTGTCAAGGAATGAATGGATGGATGTCAGAGAGTTTCAATATGTGAATGACAAAGGATGTGATGGTGATGGTGATGAAGGAGAATGGCCATGGTACTAAGATGCATGTCACTTAGGAGATTCACTAAGTGACATAGGAGATGTTGTGTTTGAAACATTCTCTATGCATATCTGACGATTGTTGAGCTGCTCTTTGAGTTCAAAGAACTTGTATCAACTAGATACAATGTCACAACAATGTTTGAAGACCATGCATTGTACGGACAATGCATGAGGAGATTAAGAGAGCCATCCACAACTTCTAAGTGGATGAAGTGCATTAACGAAGTCCATGCACTATCACTTAGTGCATTTGAACATGAAGATGATCCAATTGATCTCTGATTAGATCAATAAATAACATTGAAGATTATAAGTGATTCAGGAGTTCGATTGATGAAGATGAACCTTCGGGAATTCGATATCCTAAGTGAAGATCATATGAGAGGAGGATTGATGAATTCCTAAGAAGAAGAGAGAAGAAATGGCTTAGAGGAGAAAGGCTTCAAGTGGCATTTGGCATATGGGGATACTTTGTTTTTATACAAAGTCTTTATTCCTATACTTAGCAAAAAAAGTAGGCCACCAAGGAGGCCAGCCGAGGGTCATCACCCAAGGCACTTGTGGGACTCAAGGTCACCACGCCCATGGGGAACCCTCAAGGCCAGTGCAGCATCCTTGAGGCAGGGGCGCACCCATAGGACACCGCATGGGCGCCTGGGGCACGCCCGGAGGAGCGCGGCAGGGGCTGTGTATAAGCCCCGAGGGCACGCGGTGATGAAGCCCGCGCACCCGAGTGTGCATAGGGGGCGCTAGGAGCGCGCCCGCAGAGGCGAGAGTGGGCACAGAGCGCGACCGCAGGGAGAACAAGGTGCGGGGCAACACCGTGGAGGGAGAAGTTCAACTGAGCGCTTCTCGGCAGTGCTTGGTTGATAAGCCGCGAGAAAACCGGCCGGCGCTTCGATGTGGGATGTGGAATTTTTCCGCGGGAGCGATCCCAGCCGCACGATTGATCGCGCGGACGATCTAAGCCGCACATCTGATCCGCGGCGAGATGATCTGATCCAGGCCGTCCGAGATCAATTGAATCTTCGATCCAACGGCTCCCCGTCCATCTCCTACCTCAAGCTCGACCGAAGCTCCCCGACGTCTCCCGCTGAACCAGACGCCTCCCGAAGATGGATTTTGAGTATCCGGCCACCTCTGACGAAGCTGAAGTGTCCTTGAGGATCGTCTGAGCCTACTGAACACATTCATGCATCAAAATATGCATGCATGCAATGAGATGATGAATTCGGTCGAAGCCGAAGCAAACCGAAGGTGCGAGGCGTTGAAGAATTCATGTTTTGCATGGGATGGCCAAAACAGAGGTCGTGCATGCGTTCTAAATCGCATGCACGAGGAGGAATGAAAGAGGAAGATAAAGCCGCGTGAAACAGCGAAATAAAAACAATATTTTGAAGAATCTTGAAGAACCGAAAATCTCGGGAGTTTGAATTTATATCCACGCGGATTGAACGAGATGCCTCTGCCTATATAAGGAGAGCCCGAGGCATTGGAGAAGTTTGCTGAAACTCTGTTGAAAATCCGAGTCCCGTGAGAGCTCTGCCTCGCGAAGCTGAAGCCCCGCGCAACCCACTTGCGCGGCTGGGTTCCTTTTGTGCACTTCTTGCACGAAAGAAGAATGGGAGTCCCCTATGCACCTTCCTTGCGCGACAGGAAGACCCGTGGCCGCATCCTTGCGCGCCCGAGGTTGCATCCTTCTCTGCCTGCGGACTCGCGCAGCAGGAGGTGTTTGCGCGACCCTTGTGTACCTTGAGGACTTGCGCCCCTCCTTTGAGGCAGGAGAAGACCCGAGGCCAAGACTTGTGCTTGTGTGCCAAGTTAAGGGGTGCACCTTGTGTGTGTGCCACTTGGGAGAACACCCTACGGGCAGTGGGTGTGCAAAGGTGGAAGGCCACCACATTTGTGTGTGTGCAACAAGGAATACACCCTTTGGCACTTGTATGTGCAAATTGAAAAAGTGGTCGTAGCCCTTGGGGGTGTGCAAGAAGGATAGGCCAATCTTGTGTTTTCAAATTGAACAAAGAAAATGTGTGTTCAAACAAAACAAGAAGTGGGCCGAACCTAGGTGTGTGCACTAAGAAGTGTGTATACACTTAGAAGAAGAAAAGGGAGGACATCCACACTAAAGTATAACACACATTCAAGTGTGTAAGAAAATTGAATAAAGTGTGTGAAGAAGTGAGAAGGTTTGTGCTTAAAGTGTTACACCCTTTGTGGGTTTATTGCAGCAAGAGAAGAAAGAGGGAAGTGCATGCTTGCATGCATGCACGTGCACACGTAAACAAGTCAAATCTGCTTGTGTGCATTTGAGGAGTCCAAGACCAGAAGATCTTTATGATATTGTGATGCCATGCATTCAGTGCATGAAGTTATTTTGAAGTGAGACTGAGCCAGACTGAAGTGAAAGATATTGTTTGTCTGAGTTTTCAGTATTTGAGAAGAGCCTGATCAACAGAAGTGATCAGAAGTTGCTGAGCAAGACCAACAGACCATTTCAGAGGCTGTTGAAGATTCTTGAAGAGAGAAGCCAGGTCATCCTGGGAAGAAGGAGATAAATCCTGAGCAAGACGAGAAGACCTGATCATCACAAGTGATCAGAGGTACAGAGCAAGCCCAGCAGCCTTTATCCCAGGCTGCTGAAGATACTTGAAGAACTTAAAGAAAAGAAGAGCTACTCGTGTGACTCGAGGAGCCAGGAGAAGACCCTGTGGGACTCAGGGAGAAGAAGTCTTCAGTGGGATTCTGGAGCAGGCCAGTGGGACTCTGGTAACACTATGGGATGCAGTATAAAGACCCTCCTGTGGGACTCAGGAGAGATACAGTGGGACTCTGTATCGACCATTGTAATTTTAACAGGTTATAATAGAGAAACCATGTTGGGGTGTATAACCAACATGGCAAGGATGTAGGCCTTTGGTGTCGAACCTTGTAAATCCTTGTGTCCAGTGCCTTTACATTTACTGCATCATTCGAGGAAAGGCTGAGAGATACAAGAAGAGTGGATCGAGGCTTTAAACAGCCATAGAGGTTTAATTGATAAAGAATCAATTAGTAAAAAGTTTTAAGGGATCACTGATTCACCCCCTCCCCCTCTCAGTGATTCACACTGATCTGGGCACTTCAATTGGTATCAGAGCGAGGTTACCTCTAAAAGATCCAAGGGAGTCTATATGGAGTGCAGATTTGAGAAAATGAAAGAACAGCCTCAAATGGAGACATCATCCAAGACTCTGAAAAACAGAATGAAGAAACAGGCAAAGAAGATGAAGAAGACGGTTGTTGCAATCAGAGAAACTCCTTCTATGGAAAGAAATGTGAAAGTCACATCAGATGACAATTCCTTTTATCATTCTTCTGATGAAGCCTGCTCTAGCTGTGATGAAGATGGAAGGAACAATGATCTTCTAAATGCAATCAAATATCTTCAGAAGACAGTCCCCAAGGAAGTGGCAATGTGAATAGCTACAGGCCTCCTTGATCATCAAGAAGAAAAATTACAGCTAGAAGATGAAGCCAATTCTCTGGAAGTCCAATTGGCAAAAAGGGTTGGCATAACCAACACTCTCAGAAATCTAGTGAAGGCTAAAGACGAAACAATATCGCTTTGGAATGAAAGATATGAAGACACTACTGACGAATTGAAAAGAAGCCTTTCTGAGAAAGAATTATTAAAGACTGTGGTCAAAGATGTTTTCCATGCACTAGAAAAGAGTCATAAAGTATCAATGGTTGTCAGAGATGCTCAACTCGAAGAAAAAGTCAAATTTGTAAAGGAGCTGGACAATTCATTGCAAGAATTGAAGAAGGTGCATGAAGACCAGATGAAACAACTGGTGGAGAATTGGGAAGGAAAGCTAAGAACTGTTGAGGATGAGAAGAACTCCCTCAATATGAAATGATTAGAACTATAGGTGATATTGAAAAATCTGCAATCACCCAAAGCTGAAGCCTCCCAGTCAGCTGAAAGAAGACATGTTGCTACTCAAGTATGCTTTGAGCAGGATGATTCTAAGAGAAATACATCCTCTAATAAAAGTGAAACACCTTCTAGAAAGAAGGTACCATCCATACCATCTTGTACAGATGCTTCTAATTGTGTTTCCACAAAAAGTGCAGGATGGAAGAATAATTCCAAACAAATATGGATGAAGACAGTAAAGAAGCAGAGCTCTCTTGAAACAGCACAACAGGTCAAGAAAAGTACCCTACAATCAGAAGGACTGAAGAGGTCAAGATTCGTGGGACAATGCTGGTGTTGTAACAAGTATGGGCATTGTGCAAAGGATTGTCGGTACAATCCACAGAATGCCAAAGCACAGAGGAAGCCCATGCCAAGGGGGAGCAAGCCAGAAGAAAAGAAGCAGCATCCACAGGTCCAGAGACATCTGTTTACTGCTAACAGATTTGGATTTCTTTACAACATCTGGGATGGCTGCAAAAGTGGTCAAAAGAATGATACATGTCAATCTCCAACTGTATCCAAAGCTGGAATGAAGAGAAGATCACTGAACCTGGCTGAAAGAGATTCCTTGGGAAGCAAGCAGAAGAAAGTGGAAGATGCTCCCAAGAAGAGTTTGAAGAATGAAGAGAAGTCCTTGGAATTCAAATCCAAGAAGGGTGATGCATCCAGAAGGACCACCAAGAGAACATGCTTCTACTGTGGAAAGAAAAGACACATCATGGACCTTTCTAAAGAAGCCATGAAACTAAATAGAAGTAGACTGAACTCCAAAAGACAATCAATCCAGAAGAAGAAGGGATTGATTGAAAATAAGTTTCCTAAGAGAGGTAGCTTAGCAGCATCCAAAGAACCATGTGGAACTTCCAAAACTGAGGCCACTCTTCCAAATGATTTACTTGTCAAATGGACAAATCAGTTGCAACTTGCCAAAGATCTGCAAAGAGCTGAAGATGAAGTTCTGGCAATTGCTAAGGAAAAAGGGAAGAATAATATTTCACATGAAGATGTATTGAGATCCACACCAGCACAAACATCATTGAAGATCAAATGTGCAAGTGTGAAGAATGGTGAAAATGGGACATCTCGGTTGAGAGAATCTTCTCAACCTTGTTGTTCACATTGATGAACCAAGGAGGTTCCATATTATTCCCTAATCACTTGTATTTACATGTGCTGACATTGCAAGGAATTGAAGATGATGATCATTCTCAACTGGAGGATGGTTTGGACAGAATGGAGTGCACCCCTTGAGGGGGAGCCAATCTGAAGAAGATGGGATTCTTAGATTAATACCATCTTGAGAAAAGTGAAGTTATTCCAATCATACTTTCATCCCTTGTTTCTTAATTGTATTCATCATGACAATTAAGGGGGAGTATTGATTGAAGATAAAGGAATGAATGGGGGAGCTTTATCTTTGCACCTGAACTTTCTAATGAGTTTTGTGAAGTTGTGCAGGATTTAGAAAATTCATTGTTATATCTGAAAAATTTCAAACACCTAAGCATGATCTCACATGTGTAGAGAGTTATGGACAGCTTTGAATTCCTTGGATACATCACTATTGTTTTCTACACCGGGTTATCCCAAGTACACTTAGAGTTGATCAACTAAAGGTTCTTTGCTAAAGAAGAACATGTGACATCATCCATCCCCTAGTGTTTTTCAAGAAGATGCTATTCAAAGGGAGGAAGAAATATTTGGAAGAGAACCACACCACACCTTTGCATTTGGTTTCCAATAAGGGGGAGAAATATTGGCACACATATTGACCCATTCATATGTTCTCTAGTGTATTGCCAACAAATACAAAGGGGGAGATTGAAGTGCACTGTGTTGCATTTGTTGTCAATGTGGTATGTTGTTGTCAAGGAATGAATGGATGGATGTCAGAGAGTTTCAATATGTGAATGACAAAGGATGTGATGGTGATGGTGATGAAGGAGAATGGCCGTGGTACTATGATGCATGTCACTTAGGAGATTCACTAAGTGACATGGGAGAGGTTGTGGTTGAAACATTCTCTATGCATATCTGACGATTGTTGAGCTGCTCTTTAAGTTCAAAGAACTTGTATCAACTAGATACAATGTCACAACAATGTTTGAAGACCATGAATTGTACTGACAATTCATGAGGAGATGAAGAGAGCCATCCACAACTTCTAAGTGGATGAAGTGCATTAATGAAGTCCATGCACTATCACTTAGTGCATTTGAACATGAAGATGATCCAATTGATCTATGATTAGATCAATAAAGAACATTGAAGATTATAAGTGATTCAGGAGTTCGATTGATGAAGATGACCCTTCGGGAATTCGATATCCTAAGTGAAGATCATATGAGAGGAGGATTGATGAATTCCTAAGAAGAAGAGAGAAGAAATGGCTTAGAGGAGAAAGGCTTCAAGTGGCATTTGGCATATGCAGATACTTTGTTTTTATACAATGTCTTTATTCCTATACATAGCAAAAAAAAGTAGGCCACCAAGGAGGCCAGCCGAGGGTCATCACCCAAGGCACTTGTGGGACTCAAGGTCACCACGCCCATGGGGAACCCTCAAGGCCAGGGAAGCATCCTTGAGGCAGGGGCGCACCCATAGGACACCGCATGGGCGCCTGGGGCATGCCCGGAGGAGCGCGGCAGGGGCTGTGTATAAGCCCCAAGGGCACGCGGTGGTGAAGACCGCACACCCGAGTGTGCATAGCGGGCGCTAGGAGCGCGCCCACAGAGGCGAGAGTGGGCGCAGAGCGCGCCCGCAGGGAGAACACGGTGCGGGGCGGCACCGTGGAGGGAGAAGTTCAACTGAGCGCTTCTCGGCAGCGCTTGGTTGATAAGCCGCGAGAAAACCGGCCAACGCTTCGATGTGGGATGCGGAATTTTTCTGCAGGAGCGATCCCCTCCGCACGATTGATCGCGCGGACGATCTAAGCCGCACATCTGATCCGCGGCGAGATGATCTGATCCAGGCCATCCGAGATCAATTGAATCTTCGATCCAACGGCTCCCCGTCCATCTCCTACCTCGAGCTCGACCGAAGCTCCCCGACGTCTCCCGCTAAACCAGACGCCTCCCGAAGATGGATTTTGAGTATCCGGCCACCTCTGACGAAGCCGAAGTGTCCTTGAGGATCGTCTGAGCCTACTAAACACATTCATGCATCAAAATATGCATGCATGCAATGAGATGATGAATTCGGTCGAAGCCGAAGCTAACCGAAGGTGCGAGGCGTTGAAAAATTCGTGTTTTCCATGGGATGGCCAAAACAGAGGCCGTGCATGCGTTCTAAATCGCATGCACGAGGAGGAATGAAAGAGGAAGATAAAGCCGCGTGAAACAGCGAAAGAAAAACAAGATTTTGCAGAATCTTGAAGAACCGAAAATCTCGGGAGTTTGAATTTATATCCAAGCGGATTGAACGTGATGACTCTGCCTATATAAGGAGAGCCCGAGGCTTTGGAGAAGTTTGCTGAAACTCTGTTGAAAATCCGAGTCCCGTGAGAGCTCTGCCTCGCGAAGCTGAAGCCCCGCGCAACCCACTTGCGCGGCTGGGTTCCTTTTGTGCACTTCTTGCACGAAAGAAGAAAGGGAGTCCCCTGTGCGCCTTCCTTGTGCGACAGGAAGACCCATGTCCGCATCCTTGCACGCCCGAGGTTGCATCCTTCTCTACCCGCGGACATGCGCGGCAGGAGGTGTTTGCACGACCCTTGTGTACCTTGAGGTCTTGCGCACCTCCTTTGAGGCAGGAGAAGACCCGAGTCCAAGACTTGTGCTTGTGTGCCAAGTGAAGGAGTGCACCTTGTGTGTGTGCCACTTGGGAGAACACCCTACGGGAAGTGGGTGTGCAAAGGTGGAAGGCCACCACATTTGTGTGTGTGCAACAAGGAATACACCCTTTGGCACTTGTATGTGCAAATTGAAGAAGAGGACGTAGCCCTTGGGGGTGTACAAGAAGGAGAGTCCAATCTTGTGTTTGCAAATTGAACAAAGAAAATGTGTGTGCAAACAAAACAAGAAGTGGGCCGAACCTAGGTGTGTGCACTAAGAAGTGTGTATACACTTATAAGAAGAAAAGGGAGGACATCCACAATAAAGTATAACACACATTCAAGTGTGTAAGCAAATTGAATAAAGTGTGTGAATAAGTGAGAAGGTGTGTGCTTAAAGTGTTACACCCTTTGTGGGTTTATTGCACCAAGAGAAGAAAGAGGGAAGTGCATGCTTGCATGCATGCACGTGCACACGTAAAAAAGTCAAATCTGCTTGTGTGCATTTGAGGAGTCCAAGACCAGAAGATCTTGAAGATATTGTGATGCCATGCATTCAGTGCATGAAGTTGTTTTGAAGTGAGACTGAGCCAGACTGAAGTGAAAGATATTGTTTGTCTGAGTTTTCAGTATTTGAGAAGATCCTGATCAACAGAAGTGATCAGAAGTTGCTGAGCAAGGCCAACAGACCTTTTCAGAGACTGTTGAAGATTCTTGAAGAGAGAAGCCAGGTCATCCTGGGAAGAAGGAGATAAATCCTAAGCAAGACGAGAAGACATGATCATCACAAGTGATCAGAGGTACAGAGCAAGGCCAGCAGCCTTTATCCCAGGCTGCTGAAGATACTTGAAGAACTTAAAGAGAAGAAGAGCTACTCGTGTGACTCGAGGAGCCAGGAGAAGACCCTGTGGGACTCAGGGAGAAGAAGTCTTCAGTGGGATTCTGGAGCAGGCCAGTGGGACTCTGGTAACACTGTGGGACGCAGTATAAAGACCCTCCTGTGGGACTCAGGAGAGATACAATGGGACTCTGTATCGACCATTGTAATTTTAACAGGTTATAATGGAGAAACCATGTTGGGGTCTATAACCAACATGGCAAGGATGTAGGCCTTTGGTGCCGAACCTTGTAAATCCTTGTGTCCAGTGCCTTTACATTTACTGCATCATTCGAGGAAAGGCTGAGAGATACAAGAAGAGTGGATCGAGGCTTTAAACATCCATAGATGTTTAATTGATAAAGAATCAATTAGTAAAAAGTTTTAAGGGATCACTGATTCACCCCCTCCCCCTCTCAGTGATTCACACTGATCTGGGCACTTCAGAAAATAATAAAATCCCACACTATTGTTTTAATAAACAATAATATTTTTAATAAAGAGATTACAAAAGTGTATTATTAGTTAAAAAATAATTTTTTGGCTAATATATTGATGTACATCAGGGTAATTTTTTTATGTGATGTTATAATTACATTAAATCTTTACACAATACTGATGTAGTATTTATTCAATGAATGGAAAAATAAAATAAATAATATTAAAAATGTTAAAATTTTAAAAAAATTTAAAAATTATTGTAATAAATGATTTTCATAGATAAATATAATATTATTGGTATTTATTTAAATATTATATTAAAATTTAATTCTTTTCCTGATGTTATTACAATCAAAATAAATTAAAATTTCAAGAATAATAATTTTTTGATATTTTATGAAAAAAATAATTTAACATATGATTTAAAAAAAATATAAATATTTTAATATTTTAATTAAAATTTATATGGTTTATAATATAGTCCATGATACATTTATGGATCCTTTTCGACATAGATTAACTATATTGACCATCAATGTGTAAAAAATTGTATTGTCATTGTTTGTCTGAAAAGGGGTTAGTCGACCGGGGGGGTTATTCCAAAAGATTACTGTAAATATATAGTCCCGACATTCCCATATATTATTTTATGAATTTATTGAGAGAGATAATAATATATTATTATAATAAAATAATATTGTATCCATTTTTAGATAAACTATAAATTATATATATTAATACCGTACATTATTCTTAAAATTTCTAACCGTTCTCCTGCAAAAAAACCTCCTCTTCTATTTAATAAAAATACAAAACCAAATTTGGTTGTGAAAACATCTACAGAACTTAAACACATAAATTTCTAATCATATACTAGATTTTTTTTATTCAATAAAAAATTAAACCTATAAATTATATTCATGTAAACTATAAAACGATGTTCGAAGAAGAGGTATAATTCTGTACTAAGGGTTTATATTTTAATTTTCCACCCCAATTAAATATTAATCAAACAACCTAAGATAATAAATTTAGTGTCTCACATTTATAGATATGATATTATGATAATGTTCTAAACTATATCAATCAATAATCTCTATCCGATTAGAATAATATATATCATCTTTGTGTTTGAGGAGTAAGAACATCACATACAAATGTAAATCGTTTCCCATCTCCACCTACAACATATCATTATAAAGATGGATTTAATTCTTATATATTTTATTTTCATCAAATAATTTTCACTATTAAATTATGGTATATGTTTCAATTTTTAAACATTCAAATTTCTGAATACTGATAACATTGATTGGGCATACATGCAGAAAACAACCATGATGATGTAATGTGATTCATTTTCAATAATAAAATTACATTGATGATAAAAAATATATATTTTTTAAAATATATATTGAATTTATGTTTTGATTATGATTATATTATGACAAAATAATAATGACCCTCTTTCTAGAATGAGTTTTCTAAAATAAAACATTGCGCATGAGTATGTACAACCAAACATCTCTATGATCACCCTGTAGTTCATTTTGAATAAATAAGTGTCATTATTTATAATAAATTTATAACAGATGTATAATAAATATAATTATATCATTATATTTATTCTATAAATGATTTAATAACATCACATTTTACCATAGTCATCCTAAGTAATCCATTTTGGAAATATGAACCAATTATCATAAAAATATCCTTAGTGTGAACTCAAATGATTATGTAATTGTATATAATATTATTTTAAATTAAATAAATAAATTAATGATCCATAATTAGTTTTATATGTTGGAAAATAATTGAAATATTATTTTAATTTATATTTATAAATGTAATAAATTTAAATTCAGTTATATGTGAAAAGACATATTAAATAAAACCACATCTTAAATTTTATAAATATTTATATTTAAAACCATTACCTTCCCTAACAAAAATTTTAAGACTATTTATGATTATATTTTTATGAAAATTAATAAATTATAAATGGTTTTTTTTATTCTTTCATTTAAAGGAATCTAAAGGGAATATTTTTATGGAGTGCTTTGACTTTCCAAAGAAAATTAAAAGGAATGTACTATTTTAACATATACACTTTGAAAATTTTTTACTACAACAACTATGATTAGTTAATTTTTTATTCCAAAATATGATTTTATTTTTTATTAAATGAAAAAATCTCACTCATTTTATTTGGTTATTTCATAATTGAAAATGGACCTTTTTTATGACTACTATATTTTGATATCTGAAAGCATTTTCCAAATAAGTATAAAAGATTTTTTAATTGTTCTTATTCAATATGTTTTTCAAATGAAAATGTTATAAGGATTATATACACATTATAACACATGTGTGATACTGATATATACATATACATTTGTTTAACAATGATAGTCATCCAATGTATTTGGTAATGATAAGGGTTTCTAGAGAATTATATTGGATGACCCATGTATGGTTGACCAAACTTAATGGGATCAATTAAGGGTTCTATAATGGTTCAAGATGTGGATCTCCCATGTATCCAATATAACTTTTTTGTAACTCCCCGACCCCAGTTACCTAGAGTCGTTGCATTATTGCGTAACATTGGCATGATCACAAAAGATCAAGTCTCGAAAGACCGATTAGTTTAGTAGCCTTGGAAACATTAGATAAATTCATAAGTCATACATTACATCATAAATTTAAAAAAAACTAAAAAAACATCATGTCTTTATATCCCCTCATACTATCCATACACGTCATTCATAATATACTTCATCACATCCTAGAAAAATTAAAACATTGAAAGGGGTGAGCTCAGATGCTTAGTAGGGATAACAAAACAACATAAGCTTTCATAAATAAACATAAACATTTATGGCAATGTCTAACTAAAACAAAAGACATATAAACTTGAACTTCAACATAATATGACAAATGTAAAATGAGATAATGCCATTTTCTTATTCACATGGATATTATAATGGTCGAATAATCACATGAAATATCAATATCCACTTTCATAATGATAGAATTCATAATGCCGGAATATCATAACAACGTAGCCAAGCCGTCGTGACAAAACTAAAAATAAGATTTTCTCAAGGCCTAGTGCCAAGAAACTAGTTTGTATCATGAGACATGCCGATGCATCATGGAGCTATAACGGGCTCCACCCGTCACTTATTAATTCCAATGCATTCCTTATATGAAAAGGTTTAAACATATCGAAAACCATAACCTAATTGTATCACATAAAACATGAATAAAGGAAACATAATATTTCCACATTTTAATCACCAGATATCAATACAACACATTGATATAAAAAACGTTATCAAAACCATTTTCAATACCAAAATAAAAGAAAAGTAAAACATGGTATTTTTTTTATCTTTTAAAAAGATTTATGGCTTGTAGAGGAAGTCGAAACTCAAATAATCGTCATGGCGGCGGAGAAGTCGATTTCACCGCATACGTAAAAAAAGAAAAACATTCCTTTATTATGTTTAGTAAAATTCTTCGTATAAAAAATATTCCTTTTGAATAAACATAAAAGTCAAACGGGTTTATACACCGTATAAAAGAAGTTTGTGTATAAAATAAAATATGCTTCGGTGAAAGGAGACTTGGACGAAGTACTTACAAAGATAATTTTTTAAATAAAATAGATCTATTATGTGTATTCATTATAAGTACACATAAAGAAAGTACAAATACAATACAAGAAATAATAATATCATGACATAATGTGAATGTACGAGATTATCCCAAAGAATGGAAATTGGGTTAAGAAGTTCCCTTACCTCGTGCCCGACTTTACTCGACCATTATTTAACCTCATGAATAAAAAACTATAGTTAATTTATAATTTCTTAAAAACATTTTTCAAGTTTATTATTCCTTTTATATCACTTATTACCATGTTATGAACATTATGTAATTATTTATGTTAATAACGGTCGGTTTGTCGATCTTTGGCACTTGAGTCAAAAATAAATTTCATATAATTAAAAGTTGTTCATGTGGTAAAATATCCATTATATCCAGAATTATATTCATGATGTAGATATCATATATATAATATATATCCAGTATATACATTCATTCATAATATTACGTAACATTTAGAGGTAGGAAATGAAATGTACCGTTCATGGAGACGGTAAGCCGTACGTATGCATGAATGCTACTTTCATTTCTAATTCGTATTTAATGGAATGAAATCATAATTATATAAAGGTGTATTATAATTCCAGTATAATATAATATATAATATAATTTACTACATCCTTTATACATCCCACATATGGCATTAACGATTCAAATCACTTTGAGGGGCGGAAGTCCGCACTTCCTAAAATGAAATTATCGCGTTTTCCCATAATGGAAATCATAAAGGTATGACATAAATGAAAAATACATAAGCATAAGGAAATTAGAAACATAATATATATATCATATATGAAAATAGTGTCATGAAAATGGGCACCATTACTTGTTTTAAAAGAATATTTAACAATCATCGTTTGGTGAGGCAGTATTTCGCCACCCACAGAAACAGTATGTTCCTTAACAATTAAACAAAGGTGTGTGTAAGTGTAAAAAAAATAATTATCATAACAACATCATAGTATATTTTATATAATGGTGTTGTTACATAAGATAGTAATAAAATGATTTTAAGGGGTTGGAGAAGCAAAATAAAACAAAAGAACATAAGAGAAGACATTACCTTAAAATCGGGTAACTCTTTTTGATTTGAGCCAAAGGCTTCTTTGGGAAGACTTCTACCCAATTTGAGGCTTATAGGAGTAAGAGAAGGAATTTGAGAGAGTATTTGGTCAGAGGTTGGCCTAGCCAAATTCCTTCGATTGTGTGAATAAGGTGGTAGAGTTGGGATCCTTTTATGAGAGGAGAGGAGGGGCACTCTTGGAAAGTAATGAAATGTTACATTATTATGAAATACTTTTCGGATATTAAAGGTCACAAAATGATATATTTAGAGGCTAAGGTGATAAGTGTTATTAATATACTAATCCAATAGGTTTTTTACAAGTTTAAGTCTTAGATTTTATATTTTATTTTAATTTTATTTAAATCATTAATTAATGAGGTAATCGCTGCATCATCATTGTGTCATAAAATGTTTACTTTATTTATTGTCTAAAAATTTAAAAAAAATTACCATGATGTTGGAAATATTTTTATATTTCCAATGAATATTTATAGTATAAATGTTAACTTTAATAACCCCATATAATAATTGTTTTAGTAAAACAACACATGTTTGTGACAATGTTTTTTTCACTTTCAATAAAAGGTTATTAATTTCATTTTCTTACCCATGTGGCTCCATGGGGTCCCCAAGATGACCCATGGATTATCTTGGTCATACATGACTCATCCAATAAGTGTAGGACATGTGTCAAGATATTTTTATATTTTTATAATATAATTTTTACCTTAAATTTCACTAATTACCTTTAATCTCGATTAATAAATCTTATAAGTTACTATTCACCAAAAATTATTTTAATCCCATTGAACCACATATTACTTCCTAATGAATATTATGTATGTAGAATTTTTGAAATTCAATTCACAGAAGTGGTAATTTTTCATTTAAATGAAAAATCATTTTTAACTACCACTTAGCGGTTTCACTATTCATCAAAAATTGATGTTTTTCAGAAAAATACCAAAAATTCACTCTAAGCTATAATTGATATTATAAATTAAAAAAATGATGTATATTTTAAAAAATTACACACATATAAGTTGCATTAATTAATTTAATAATTAATTCTCGCTATCACAATAAATAGCGTGTTTTTAAGAAACAATATATATCAAAATATTGACAATTGTTTATGACCAATTTCAATGTAAAATTAATTATAGTGAACACCATTGGATAAAATGGTAAAAATATATTCTAATTATAAATTAAAACCACACAATAATATAATTTATCACTATAAATTATTTTTATTAAAAATGTTTTTTTAAGTATTTATCACTATTCATAAAAAATTGTAAGTTCTCAGAAAATTACAAAAAATTCAACTTAGGATAATTTCGATATTCCGAATACAAAAATGAAGTCCATTTTGAAATATAAAATTTATATAATTTCAAATAGTGGGGATTACTATTTATAACTGCTAATTTGAATGGTCGCGATGTGTTAGATCTCGAGGTTGCCTACAACACATGCTGATCTATTATTCAAAGAGAAGCTTACCATGGAAGCTTGGGGTGTTACATTCTCTCCTCCTTCAATAAATTGCATCCTCAAAATTTGACATTTTTCTTTGAATATAAATGGTTGAAAATAGAAAATACCTTTTGTGGAAAACCCAAATCGGAAATAAGGTTAATAAAAATATAACTTTAAAAAAATAAAGAGAAGTACAAAGATCACCCAAGATAGCCGATACTAGGATTCTATGAAACCATGGATATGATGGAAAAACAAAGCATCAAGGTCTGATGGAGAGTTGTATAAAATAGTTTTAGGAGAATTTTTAACTATAAGAAAATCACAGACATGTGATTGGTTAAATGATCATTGATTCCCCAGTAGGAAAATATTACCGACAACATTTTTGTTTTAAGTTACCTTTCATAATGTTGAGGAATTGATTTAGGAGATTTACTAAGAATGCAAGGAAATATACATACTTGTCATGTAGACTTTCATTCATTAATAAATTTTCACCACAAACCCATCTTTCACTCAAAAATATTATATTTATCCTAATGTTATAAGGTTCCAAATATTAACACATACCATTTAGATTGGGAAAACTATTGTGTAATAACCATGGTCTTCCTGTAGGCTAGTGGTAGGTAATAATGGCCTATCGCACTATGGTTGTGGGTTCGATTCCTACAGCTTTGTCTGACGTGACGGGTTATCCCCTGACCTGCAGCTTGTCCTTTTCCTAAAACTATATTATTATAGTATTCCAAAAACAATATTCATAAATGTTTTAAACATAAACAATACTACCCAATGTTCAACTTAACCCATTCCAACCTTTATAGTTATCCAAAATACCTCTTTCCAGACTTTTTCTAAAAGGTCTCTAAATTCAAAAATTGATTCTATTTACAGATTCCTCAAACAAAGTAATGTTTCTCTTATTGTAACATACAAAAATATGATTACCTTCATCATATTAAAATCATAATGAAAACAAAAAGTACTACAGTACAATCCTTATATATATCCCATTATTCTTAAAACCAGAATTTAATCCTTGAGTCCAAAAGCACCAATACATTAATTATTCCACTTCAACTGTAGTAATAGCATAAGATTTTCCTTGATCACTTAGCCTTTTCTGAGGTATGTTTCCCTGACGCATAAGTCATTCATTTGCATAATTCCCCATTTCTCTACAATTGTAGCATTCAACATTGATATCCTCTTTCTTTCCCTTACAATCACGGGCTTGGTGACATTTTTCCCCACATTTATAACAAACTACCATTCCTTTTAGGCAAGTACTGGGGTGATTCTTCCCACAATTATCGCATAATGGAAAATCATTCTTTCCTTTTTTTCCCCTTATCTGTCTCTTGTTCCACCATTCTCTTATTCTCTTGCTTTACTTTATTGTCATAAGATTTAGAGAATTCCATTTCTGTCTTGATAGCACATGAGACAATATATTCGTATGATGAGAAGGTTCGTGAGACTAATGCTCGACGGAGAAATGGATTTAACCCATCAAAGAAATGATCAATCTTTCTTCTTGTGTTACGTTTATAATTTGCAGCATGTCTTGTTAACCTTGTAAAGTTAGCCTCATACTTTGCGACATTCTCATCCTCCTTTTGTCTCAGACTCAAAAATTGCTTTCCATATCTGTTTGATGGTCATGAGGAAAGTATTATTCTAAGAAAAGATATTTGAACTCCCTCCATTTCATATTCTATACTTAATCATCTTCCTTTGTATTTTTGAATCAACGACCACCATTGATCAACATCTCCAGTGAGGCAGTAAACTGCAATGATAACATTTTCCCTTTCACTACTCCCCAAGGCATGGAATATTTTCTCTAAGGTATTTATCCATTTCTCCGATACTATGGGATTAGTACACCCATTGAATGTTGGTGGTTGTTTCCTCATGAAGCGGTCTAACATTGATCCTCCACGTTGCATATCAGGGTGATCCATACGCGTAAGGTTATTATTCATAACCTGAGTGAGTTTTCCCAGTATGGTGATCAGTTGATCAGCACCAGTTCTATCTCCAGCTCCACTATAATTTTCTTGATCAGGAGAAGAATCCCGACATGGAGTGCGTTTATTGATATTGTTTCCAATCCTTCCCATAGGTGCCATTTCTAAACAATGGCATAAACTAGATCAGTTTATGAATCAAAATACATAATTCCATACTTGTAAAACACTTAACAGAAATTGAACAATTTATAGATGTAATCCATAATCATAAAAAAAATTCTTTGAGGAAGTATATACTCATAAACCCTTCATAATGGTTTGTATTGAAAATGAGCATTATCCTAACCATATCCCCCAGGAGTGTCGCAACCAAGAGTGCAGCAAGGCCCGTTGTCGTGCACCAGTTCCCGTTCGAGTTTAGCTCAAATCGGTGTTTTCAGGTTTTACCCCTAGGTATATCTGTGGTAGATCCGCCTCTACCTACTCGTATCCAGACAAGGATTTATTGCTCGGAAAACTCACAAAATCTCTAGAATACCAAAATTCTAGGAAGTTATTTTATAATAATCCTCAAAGTCTATCTTAGGGCTATGTGCTGTAATAAAAGTTTATCTAAATATAGATTCCAAGGATAGTACTAAACTGCCTCGGATACCAACTGTAACGCCCTGACCCTAGTTACCTAGAGTCGGTGCATTATTGTATAACATTGGAATGATCACAAAAGATCAAGTCTCGAAAGACCCATTAGTTTAGTAGCCTTGGAGACACTAAATACATTCATAAGTTATAAATTACATCATAAAGTAAAACAAAACTAAAAAAACGTACTATCTTCATATCCCCTCATTCTATCCCTGTAGGTTATTCATAATATACTTCATCACATCCTGGAAAAATTAAAACATTGAAAGGGGTGAGCTCATATGCTCAGTAAAGATAACAATACAGCAAAAGCTTTCATAAGTAAACATAAACATTTAAGGAAATGTATAACTAAAACAAAAACTTTTTAAACATGAACTTCAACATAATATGGAAAATGTAAAATGAGATATTGTCATTTCTTATTCACATGGATATTCTACTGGTCAAATAATCACATTCAATATCAATAACCACTTTCATAATGATGGAATGCATAATGCCAGACTATCATAACAACATAGCCATGTCATCATGACAAAACTACAAATAAGATTTTGTCAAGGCCTCGTGCCAAGACACTAGTTTGTCTCATGAGACCTGCCGATGCATCAAGGAGCTATAGTAGGCTCCACCCATCACATATTATGTATAATGAATTCCTTATATGAAAAGGTGTAAACATATCATAAACCATAACATAATTATATCACATAAAACATGCATAAAGAAAACATATGATTTCCACATTTATATCACCAGATATCAATACAACACATTGATATAATAAAAACATTATCAAACCCATTTTCAATTCCAAAATAAATTAAAAGTAAAACATGGTATTTATTTTTCTTTTAAAAAAATTTATGGCTTGTAGAGGAAGCCGAAACCCAAATAATGGTCTTGGCGGCGGAGAATTCGTTGTCGCCACATATGTACAACAAGAAAACATTCCTTTTTTTCATGTAGTTAAATGCTTCATATAAAAAATATTTCATTTGAATAAACATAAAAGTCAAAGGGTTTTATACACCGTATAAAAGAATGTTGTGTATAAAATAAAATATGCCTCACTGAAAGGAGATTGAGACGAAGTCCATACAAAGATAATTTTTTAAATAAAATAGATATATTATGTGTATTCATTATAATTACACATAAATAAAGTACAAATACAATATAGGACATAATAATATCATGACATAATTCGAAAGTAAGAGATTAACCCAAAGAACGGAAATTGGGTTAAGAAGTTCCCTTACCTCGTGTCCAACTTGACTCGACCGTTATTTATCCTCCTGAATAATAAACTAGAGTTAATTTATAATTTCTTAAGAACCTTTTCATGATTATTATTCCTTTTATATCACTTATTACCATTTTATGAACATTATGTAAATATTTATGTTAATAACGGTTGTTTTGACGATCTTTGGTACTTGTGTCAAAAATAAACTTCTTATAATTACATGTTGTTCATGTGGTAAAATATCCAGTATATAAAGAATTATATTCATGATTTAGATATAATATATATAATATATCATGTACATAAATTCATTCATAATATTACATAACATTTAGAGGTAAGAAATGAAATGCACTATTCATGGAGACGGTAAGCCGTACGTACGCATGAACGCTACTTTCATTTCTATTTCGTATTTAATGGAATGAAATCATAATTATATAAAGGTGTATTATAATTCCAGTATAATATCATTTATAATTTCAGTTAATCCATCCTTTTTACATCCCACATATGGCATTAACGATTCCAATCTCTTAGAGGGGGCGGTAGTCCGCACTTCCTAAAATGAAATTATCGCGTTTACCAATAATGGAAATCATAAAGGTATGCCATAAATAAGAAATACAGAGAAATAAGGAAAACATGAACATAATATATATATCATATATGAAAATAGTTTCATCAATATGGCCACCATTAGAGGTGTTAAAAGAATATTGAACAATCATCAGTTCGTGAGGCAGTATTTCACCACCCGCAGAAACAGTATGTTCATTAACCATTAGACGAAGAAGTGTGTAAGTGTAAATCAAATACTTATCATAAAAATATCCTAGTATATTTTAGATACTGTAATTGTTACAAATTAATGTAATAAAAATATTTTAAGGGGTTGGAGAAGCAAAATAAAAAAAATAACATAAGAGAAGACATTACCTTAAAATCGGGTAACTCTTTTTGATTTTAGCCAAAGGCTTCCTTGGGAAGACTAATGCCCAGATTGCGGCATATAGGAGTAATAGAGGGTTTTTAAAAGAGTATTTGGGAAGACTTTGGCCCAGAAAAATGTCTTTGATGGTGTGAATAAGGTGGTAGAGGTGGGGGGCTTTTATAAGAGGAGAGGAGGGGAACTCTTGGAATGTTATTAAATGTTACATTATTATAAAATTCTTTTAAGATTTTAAAAGACCCAAAATGATATATTTCTAGGATAAGGTGATAAGGGTTCGAAATATACTCATCCAATAGGTTTTTGAGAAGTGTAAGTCTTAGATTTTACATTTTCTTTTCATTTTATTTAAATCATTAATTAATGAGGTAATCGATGCTTCATCATTGCGTCATATAAAATTGAAAATATTTAATGTCAAAATATTATAATAAAATTACCATGAGGTTGTAAATCGTTATAGATTTCCAATGAATATTTATAGTCGAAAAGGTAACTTATATAACCCCATGTAATAATTGTTTCAGTAAAACAACACATGTTTGTGACAATTTTATTTTTACTTTAAATAAAAAGTTATTAATGAAATTTTCTTACCCAAGTGGCTCCATGGGGTACCCAAGTTGACCCATGGATTTTATTGGTCATACATGACACATACAATAAGTGTAGGGAATGTGTAATGATATTTTTGTATTTTTATAATATCATTTTTACCTTAAATTTCACTAATTACCTATAATCGCGATGAATAAAACATAAAAGTCATTATTCCCCAAAAATTAATTTAATCCCATTGAACCAAATATTACTTCCTAATGACAATTAAGTATGTTGTATTTTTTAAACTCTATTCACAAAAGCGTTATAGTTTCATTTAAACGAAAAATAGGTTTTTTAACTACCACTTAGTGGTTTCACTATTTATCAAAAATTGAAGTTTTTCAGAAAAATACCAAAAATTCACCCTAAGCTATAATTGATATTACGAATTCAAAAATGATTTCTAATTTACAAAATTCCAAACATATAAGTTGCATTATTTAATTTAATATTTAATTCTCAATGTCACAACAAATAGCGTGTTTTTAAGAAACAATATATATCAAAAGATTGACAATTGTTTATGTCCAATTTGAAAGTGAAATTAATTTTAATGACCACCATTTGATAAAATGGTAAAAATATATTCTAATTATACTTTAAGACCACTCAATAGTATATGTTATCATTATAAATTAATTTTATTAAAATAAGTTGTTTTTAAGTATTTTTCACTATTCATAAAAATTGGAAGTTCTTAGAAAATTACAAAAAATTCAAATTAGGATAATTTCGATATTCTGAATACAAAAGTGAAGTCCATTTTGAAATATAAAATTTACATAATTTCAAATAGTGGGTATTAATATTCATAATGGCTACTTTGATTGGTCACGGTGTGTTAGAACTCAAGGTTGCGTACAACACACGCTGCTCTATTATTCAAAGTGAAGCGTACCATGGAAGCTTGAGGTGTTTCATTTTTTATCTTATGTAATGATTTTTAGTGGATTTAATTTAAATTAATAATAAATTATAATGATGGTTTAGAGAAAATATGATTCCATTTCTGTTTAAAATATATTCTATTGAAAATGTATTTAATTTTTTTATGTTTCACTTTACTAAAAGATATCATATTTTTCAAATAAAAACTAAATTCTCATACAAAACTATCAAATCTATTTTAATTTTCTATATATAAAAACATTTTCTTATTAATTCATAATTTTTAAACTCTCCGATTCAATATTGTTTTCAATGAAGCATCAATCAATATTTTGAACACAATACCAATTATAATCATTTATTTTATTTGTTATTATTTTTCTTTATTTCTAAACAACTAGATTAGTTTTATTATATATATTATTTATTATTAATATTGATTTACAAATATAAAACAATCAGATTAGATTTACCAACCATGGTGTAAATTTAATTATTGATTACCATTTTCATTATCACATGAGTTCTACCATAAATATAAGAGATATGATGACATAAAACATATAATTTTGATGGATGCAAATATAAATATTGAAATATGTTTGAAATATTAAGTTTAATTTATTATATTTTGTGTGTGTGATTTTAATTCATGATATTCATATTTTCTTACAAACAAGTTATATTAATCAAAACATTGGCGAGTTCAACATCCAATGGCCATAACGTTTGATTTGTAACTCTATTTTAATTTCACAACTTGTCAAGTCAATGATTATGAAATGATCTAAAACATAGGAGAAAAAGTTACTTTTTTTAGTTGGTTTTTCTATAAATAAACCCCAAAATATATTTCTCATTTACAGCGTTGGTATTTTTAAAAAACTAACTCTGAATCCATTTTTTTACATTTGGACATTGGTTTTTAAAGAAATGGACACAAAAAATTATACATATGGTCTGTTTGGGATCTATTATTAAAAAAACTAATGATTAAAAAGAAAATCTAATTCATCATTAGCATTAGTTTACAAAAATTGATTATAAAATTCATATTTTTTTACATCGGTGGTTTCAACGTTGGTTTAAAACAAACATCAAAATAAAAAAACATTAAATATCATTTTTCTACTTGTGATTATGAAATATGGATCATGATGATATGTGTCCACATTTAATATATTGTTCTGATATGTAATATTTATGACTGAATTCTCTAAAAATATAACCATTAAAGATTAATAGGTACAATTGATATTTATTTCTTCGGTAATGACATCTGATTACGTAATCATTAAGATTAGATCATTATTGTTTGGATCACATATGAGGTTAAATAATTTTTGAGACTATGTTTTTTATACGAGGTTTTATTTAGTGTAATGGATACTATAATTATTTTATATGTTTATGGTTATTTACATGGAAAAAGAATTATAAAACCACTTTGTTTTTTTCTATGATGTATATTGAGGCGATTAATTATATTTTTGGAGATTAGATATAAATGTCTAATCAAATTCCTTATGATAGAGATGAATTATAATGTATTAATGTGTTTATAATTGTATTTTATTTATGTATAACATTTTCATTTAAACATGAAATAATATATTTCATGTTCTAATGAATTTTTATTATATAGATTAATGAGTAATCCTTATGTTGAAATAGAAAGAATCTCACATGAAATTTTTATCCTTATCATATAATTTAATCATAAAAATAATGGATTTTTTTCTTATGATTTTGAATGTATTATAAAATTTAAAACACCTATAAAAAATAATTTATTTATCCAACAATTTAAAATTAACATAATTTTCCCAGGGTCATGGTGTCTCCATAATCTTAATTGAAAAAAATATCCACATAATTTTACAAGGAATGCATGACCATGGACTTGAGTAATTTTTTTTCAAAATATATGTATTTAATACATGATGATTAGGTCTATAATAAATATAAATTAAGACCCTAATATTATTATATAGTATATGAATTATTTTGTTATGTTTTATTTATGAAACAATACTAAGTTTATATTGACAAATCATAAGGTTATTTTTCATATCATTAATTTTTAGCGTTGCATTTTTAAGGAAAAGGACAAAAAATCTTTCTTAATGGACCAATTATGTGTTTATATATAGATCTATCATAACTATAATGTTTTTTTGTTTTATCTATCTCCAAACACCTATGTATTATTTTATTATTTGTTATGTATTCAAAATATTGAAAATTGAAGAATTAATAACTCGAAAAAATTGAAAAGTGAAAATGTGATAATTTTGAGTTATTTATTTTTGTTATATATATATAATATATATTTTTATCATAAGAAATGATTATTAGAAGAATAATTTTTATAGATTTGGTGGAAATAATTTTAAAAGTATTTCTAGACTTCATGGTTTATATTCTTAGATTTTATTTAAATTTTAGTTATTATAATTAGAGAACTTATGATTTTTCATCTATTTAACCATGGGATTTGAACATTATATGGTATCTAAATTATTGATTTATTTAATATAGATACCAATATAACATTGGGTAACATTATAATATTATTATAAACCTAATATTATGGTACTTTATTTGTAAAATATGTTTGAATTAATTTTTATAATTATATATTGAATTATTTTTTTATTGTGGTGATTCATGTTATTTATGAAAATTATAAGAATATTATAGATAATATAGGTCTTTGGAATATAAATATTTTTATAAGAAACAATGAGTTATTACTATTATTTGGTGATTACTACAAAATTTATCTTGGAAGAATATGTAATAATTTTTTTGGATTAATTCTTATCATGTAATATTTTGTTGAAATTTTTAAACATTTATTTATTGAATGATATATATTGAACAATGGGAATTACTATTGAATTTTTTATAATGATTTAGTTACTTGTTCATTTGACATATTATTCACTTTTATATTATCATACCTTGTGGTAACAATTTTGGTTTTTGTTAACATCTGAAGGTGGTAGTAATTCATTTCTATTCTCTTAAAGATTTTGCGATTCTTTTGATTTATATTTTTTTTGTAAAGGAATAAAAAATATGGCATTAATACCAATACAATTTAGAAAAATATGTTTTCTATTTGATGTTTATTAAATGATTGAATTTTTAGTTTATTGTATGTATATTTTGATATGATCTTATTATAGATGAAAAATGAAATCTGAAACATTTGGAAAAGGATAGTAAAAAAAATTATGCTATCACATTCACTTCCAATAAATGGATAGACTATTTTTAACTAACCAGATTATAGTTAGTTACAATTAAACAATCAAAAAATAATTCACATTATTTTGATCAATGTCCTCTATCACCTTCCATCATCACTATGAAATTTACTTATTAATAAATTTTTATATCTTCACATTCCAATAACGTAATAATTTTTGGAATAATAGTATTTGTTATCCCATATTCCTTTCAAACATCACCTTCTCTCTTTTCTAGATTATTCTTTATGAATACTATATTCTATGTGTGATTTCAACCATATTATTAATAAAATTAAAAAATCCTGATTATAGAGACTATATTAAAATGGGGAGTAAAATATCATTATGGGTTATAATTTAATAACTAATTATTTTTAATGAACTTCTATTCTTATATTATATAAAAAAATACAACACCAAGCATAAAAAACCGTGAAATATTTTCAATTAAATATTCCAATTATAACCCAGCCCTTCATTTAGTACGTATAAATATGATAAAATAATTAGTAATATGATCTCCATTCCAAATAATTGAATATTTATTGATTGATTCATTATAAAAACTAAAACTATATTTAGAAATCACATATTATGGTTCAGAAAAAATATTTCTTCATAAATAATTTTAACCATTTTGTAATGGTGTATTTTCAATAATTTTCCAAACATCTAGAAATAGTTTTATATAAATAATATAATTTTTTAAATAATAATATTAAAATTATCTTATGATGATTTTTTTTATAATATTTAAAATGATTGTAATTTCAGTGAATAATTAAAATATTTATTTTAATTGAATTCATTATGTTCCTATAAAATATATTAAAATTAAAATTCAATATTATATAATTTTAAAAATATTATTTCTTTCATATTGATTAATAATAATACAATTATTATTATGATTTTAATGTTATACATGAATTCCATATATAAATTTTCATATTTATATAGTAATATTTTAAGAAAATATTTTTTATAACTTTTTCCTAGTTTAGTTTTTAATCATTTATGTGAAATATTTTTAATCATGAAAAATGGATTCAATATACTGAGTGAAAATAATACAATTTATTAAATTACACACTTTGATTTTATTTAATTATGAATTGTGCTCATAATAAATTTTTACCCATTTAGGGTAAATAATATAATTAAATATACACGTACTATGAGGACTCAAAAGTGACCCTAAAACATAAATAATTTATATTTTATGAGGATATTTCATTCATAATCATCCATGATTGTGATATATTACTTTTTCGGCATTTTTACATGGTTTTAATATTTGAAATATATTATGTAATAAAAAGTAACAATGTCACACTTTTATTTTAGTAACTATAATATTTTAATCATTATAAAAAATGGAGTATATTTTTGGTAAAAAAATTTCATTTGAAAAAAATTATTTATTCTCACCATGGTACATATTTTTATATTTTTAGTGAATAATTATTTACCCTAATTTCCAACACAATGATGATGCATTAATTATTCATTTAATGAAAAAAATAAAACAACATTATATAAAAAAATTTAAATTAATAAAATTTAAATAATTAATTTGGTACATTAATTATATATATATATAAATTTTATTTATGTATTTAATGATTTTATTATAATATAATTATTTGGGATGTTACTAAGTTAAAATTAAATTAGTAGTTCAAAAAATGTCATTAATGATATTTTATATAAATTATATTTTGACATATGATTAATAATAAAAAAAAGTTTTATAATAATAAATTATAATAGAATGTGGTGTATAATATCATCCAAGTTCATTTATTATCCTTCATTTAGTTTTCATTAACTATATTTACACTAAAATATTAATAGCCATTATTGTTAGGGAATGTGTGAAAAGGTTTAACAATTAGTAATGAAAAAGAGATATGTTAAAAAATAGAAAAATATTACCAAAATTTATTGGATTAAATATTTATAATCCAAATAATCTAATATTATAATTTTTTTATTGGAATACATTTTTTATTTGAAATAAATTGATATTAATTTAATACGTAATGAAATTAAAAAAATTCTCCTCCCATATATTTTAAAATAGAATATATTGCCTTATTTACGTAGTTCATAATAAAATATTTTATTCATAAAATATATTTAGAAATAAAATCAAAACATTCGTTATCCAAAAATAGAGGTATTTAGATGATTAATAATCAATCCGTGAAATTATATTTGTGCAATCCGTAAGCGGTTCGGAAATTTTTTTGTATCATTCAAAATATTGTGTTTTTGTATTATTTATTATTCCTCCCCCATTAAAGTATTAAATAATCATTTTGAGATAATAAAACCAGTCTGTTACAAAATCTATGATTTTATGAAACTAATTTACAATCATTTATCAGTCACCAACCTCCATCAATTGGGAACAAAATATGTCGTTCATGTGTACAAATGTCCACCTCCTCATGAAAAGATGTAAATTTATTCCAGTACCAACTCTCATGGATACATGTAGATTTGTATGTGATTAATATATAAGTTATAAATAAAATATATATAATTATTAAAAATAAAATATATCATTTAATTTGTTATCATTTTACATAATGAAAAAGATAACATCATTCAGGCGTACATGTAGACTACCACCTCTCTGAAGTGATGATATTTGGTTTTCATCGCAAAATTAGATGGTTGATGTATATAAGTATATTAAAAGAAAATATCAAATATTTATTATATCACTATAATTATATTAATCTATTTAATAATTGCCTTCATTCAATAAAGATTTATGAAAAATAGAATCTTTACTCATGGGTATGTATGACCTACTGTCTCCTTGATTATAACATGGTCTATTTTTTATAACCACTAGTCAAGAATGGATTGAAATGTCTAATTTATTTATAAAAAATAAATTTACGTACACTTATTACTATTTATGTTCTTAAACATTTCCATATTTTACTATAATCAACCTATATAAGTCATTTAGTATGTATGAAACCGATATCATCGATATATACAAGGTGAAATTAAATGATTAGGTATTTGTGAATTAGATTATGTTAAACAAAAAAATTAATAATAAATTTGAAGGGTTTAATAATAATATAAATAATTAAAATATGTTTTTTATTTAGTATTATAATAAATATATTTGATTATTCATACATGATTTGAGAGACACATTATCTTAAAACCCCAATGTAAATGTTATAATGATTTATTTACAATGTTATTCTATTCTATGTCCATTATTTTAACATTATTTTGTAAATATATTATTATAGAAATAAATTAAATTAAAAAAAAAAATTCCACATCCTATAAAAGGTATAAAAAGAATTTATTTTAGGTAAAATTTATCTTTATCTACAAATGAAAAAAGGAATGTTTTGTTTTAATGTATACATTGAAAATGGAATTTCCCACCACGAAAACATTATTTTATGTTTGGTTAACTATTACTAAGTTTTGGTATTTTATCAAATATTAACCATTAAGCCCATTATTCAAAAATTGTAAAACATATTTTTTTTGAATGAAATAGTTCTTTTGATAATTTTTTTTCATAAACATGGGTTAGGATGTGTTTTAAATGTTCTTATTAATGATGATGTCCATATAGATTTTATATTAAGGGTTAATCCCCATTATAGACCACAGTTGAAAATAAAATAATTTAGAGGCAGTGAACATATATATTTCCATAAAATGAATTTGTTAATTATTATGTTCTCTAGATAATTAAATTCAAACTCAATCATATTGCAAGACCCTATTTTTTTCAAGACTGTAATTTTGCGGTGAAATTTGAATTTTGTGATTGGATGTTTTTATGGTGTAAAATGGTAATTTCAGAAAAAATAATGAAATATGATAAATATTATGAAGACATCATCATATATATATTATTTCATGATATTTGGTTTTATATATGGTATTTTTATTAGGAGTTGACTAAACTCTAATTTGGTGATGGGTCGCCCTTTTCCGTTCCTTTCTATTTTTTTCTATTATTTCTTTTCAATTATTTACATTTCTACCTATGAGAACTCACATATCTCCATGTGTCTCTTCTCAAGACACATTACCTGTAAAAAGGAGATAGAGAGACGAGAATGGATAAAGGGGGGGTGATAGGTACCTCCACAGAGCTCAGGGTGCACCAGATCATCGTACAACAACCATGGGTCATAGAGATGACGAAATCACAGTAGAATTGTAACAAAAGGTAGGGATTTATTTATGTTTTATCCTTATAACACCATATATTATTTCATTTCTAATTCAAACACATGATTATGCTTTATTATGGTCCCTTGTGTCCGAATTTATTGATTGGGGTGGGGGTGAAAATAAGTGTTTCATTCATTTTGGAGGGTTTTCATTTATAAAAAACTCGGCTACATGACATGTGATTCAGATAGACACATCATGTGACCATCCCATTTGTAGTTCATGATGATATTTAAGTACACTCCATGTAATTTTATATATATGATGTGTATTAGTACTCAGTCATGTAGCTCAATACCATGCCAAGAAACCTGTGTAGGGGTACATGGATATATATAGTACAAAATGAGAACCTATGTGCATCACACACCATGTAAATATACATGTCTTGGCCATGTATAGGGATAGACTAGTTGAGGGGAACTTGATGGTACCCCATTTAGGGTAGTCACATTGTACCAACCATAAACAATTCACACTTGAGAATTTACATATTGATTCTATCTATATTACACGCACAATTAGTGCATTAGGTGTAAATGTTGTATTCTCATTGAGACGCATTGTGTACTGACCCATGAAACACTTTTATGTGGATTTCATGTCTTTTCATCCAATAGTGTGGATTGGACCCATGATTATTTGTTTCGTATTATAATTTCATGTTGATCATGATATCATTAACCATGGTGTGTTTTGAGGACTCATAGGTGGAGTTTTTCAAATATAGATTTTATTCCTATATTACATTAATTTAGTAGTTTTCTACGATAGCGAGACCAATTCTAAGATGATCTATGAGCTTTATCTCTTTTTATATGTCTATTTAGATTATCTATGAGGACATATCTAATGTGAGATTTTCTTATATAGACTATGTGGAATTGAGAGATGTATTTATCAAGGATCCCCTACATGATTCCTCTAGTTATGTTTCATTCTAGAGGATCTGGTAAGAGATGCCTCTATCCACTATCTGTTTTATGTGGTTCCTTGGCGGGATTCAAATTCTTATGAATAGATTTAGGGATCCCATTGTAGGATCTCATTACAACCATTTTTCTAATAATCCTTTATAATAATACTCTTCAATATTTTATGGTTATAGAGTGTCCCTTGTATAATATTTTATGCTTTGGAATGTTCAGAGGATCCCATATAAGATACCATAGACTTATTTTACCATTCAATGACCTTGGGTATGTTTCATCCCTTAAAATATATTTATGAATCCCAAGTTGGATTCCATCTTTTTTGAGCTTACGTCTGGGAACCCAAGTAGGATTCCTCCTTGTAGTTGAATTCATATACCCAGTTGGTGCTCGATGGTTAAAGGACACAGATTCAATAAGTCAGTTCTGGGTAGAGAAGGTAGTGGGTGTGACATTAAAGCATGCACTGAATTTGTAATCACATGTGTCTATATTTGTAGGGACACGATTGGGTGTTCTAAAAACTTCACCATTTTTGTACCTTCACATTTGTATTTTTGATGCAGAGAACTTTACAAGAGGTATATCATGGTTGGTGGTGAGTGACCCAAAAACGAGGAGTCTTTATATCTTTTTGGGATGCTTGTATGTTCTTCTTGGGATCTAGATTTTCTTACACTATATATTTCATATGTTTTTAGTATACCCATAGGTACTACCGAGTATTTTCTAGTTTATTAGTATTTTTGATTATTAGGATATTTAGGATGTCAAGAGGTGTTTACAGGTGTCTGAATATTGATCCTATAACTATGAAATATTTTCATAACATCCCTACTAATGAAAATCACGGATGACTAGACTTTACCAATTGATGAGGATGATTTCTTTATCCTATGTATTATATTTTTTGATGATTATTATGCTCTCAGAGACATTATTATACTCTTGGGTTATTATGCTCTCCCATTGGATATGGAGGATTACACTCTCCCTTAATAATGGAATTATGACATTGTTGGAATGATGTCTCATGTCATATCATACCAGAATTATTGAACTCTTCTAGAAGATAGGGATGAATATTCTCTCCAATATTAGAGTCTTACAGGGCTATAATTGTGGTGTGTCATCATTTAGTTCTATTTATAGACCCCATAAGGGTCAGACCCATAGGGGTTTTCGGAGCTCTAAATTTCATAACTGCTAATAGATTGAGACCGAAGGAATGAAAATTAGACTATATTTACATAGACAGGTCTGAAAGATATCTATGTTAGTGAACATTTATCTTTTGTCAATATACACTTCCTGAAAATACATACTTCCATTTTTTGGAGGTGGGTACGAGTGAACCCAAGTAAAGGATGATTATCCCACAATAGTGACATTGTTTACTAAGAGATAATTTTGATGTTTTTTGATGTTTGTATATAATTATTGGGATTAGAACCCAGATATAGACTTAATGAATCATTGATTTAGTGTTATGACATCCAACTCAATTCCCTTACAAAGAGTGTCCAGGTGATTGACATTACGAACTGATTGATTGAATGATGTTAGTATTATGTTATTTCTTTCACCTACTCATGAATATTCTTATTAATGTATATAAGTATAGGTGTGTTACTATATATGTATACAATTAAATATATGGAAATACAATGTTCCACATTCCCAATTAACCAGTTTTACATACCTGGGGTTCATCTATCGATCATGTTTTTGTTTTACATATCATTTTGATGTGTATCATTTTGGATCCTCATCATGTTTTTTCATACCGATATATAGGCATAACATATAAGTTCTTTATTGGGGTGTCCTACAATGGTTTTTACCACTTCAACATGTGATACTCTATGTACTTGTTGAATTTTTTTTCTTCTTTTCAGTTTGACTACATATACATGATATAAAATTTTGTTGCCCAGAGATGAATGATCGTGTAGATCTACTCAAGTTGGTTTATTGTATCGGTCTACTACAATTCGACATTGTTTAGTGACTTTGTATGTGGTCTTGATCAGTGTTAACAGTATTGACATATACATTTTTTAGTATGTATTATACCCCTATATCTATATGGTCATCCCGATGGGTGACAAGTGTTCTATTTATGACAAAATTGTTCGAGGTTTTATAGAATGTTTCATTTCTTATTACATCATGTTATACATCAATAATTAAAAATTTAGTATTCAATTTAAATTATTATTTGTATCATAAATATATATTTTTGATTTATTCTTAATCCAATATTATGATAGAGTCTCAACACTATCACCCACTGGGTTATCTCTGCTAGTCGACATCCTGTTGTGTATACATAGGAATTCTCGTGCCCCCAGAACCAACTAGTACAGAGCATTGGTTCAACATAATCTAGTTCGAGACATTATAACATGTTATCAAAGGTGTTATTTTCCTTTTACATACTATTTGTGATATGGTATAGCTGATTATTAAAAATTAGTCTCATCCTATGATGGATTACAAATTGGCCCATATAGAAAACTTATTTTGTTAAGAATCTATGGTTTCCAGGTTTATGAGATTTTGGTTCTGATCTATGATTTTACATTTGAATATGACTTCTCACTTGATCAACATAATTTGTTTTGGAACCATGGAATGACGTTAAATTAGTGTAACAATATATGTGAAAGTCCAAAATTATGTGTATGATTTAAATATGTGCATAATATAAAGTTTCATAGAAAAAACATATGCACCCAATGTGATGTAAAAATTGTGTTTTTCACACATAGAATGAATATTGCGTGGCAAAAAATATGGTTCAAAAACATTCACACAATATTTTAGAGGAATATAATTAAGTGTCTACCTATATGGAATACATAATAATTTTCAAACAATAATCTATATTCCTACTCATTCCAATGATTACCACAAAAAGTATTTATAATGATTTTATCATCCACAAAAGATTTTATATTAGTCAAAAAAACATTGTTAACCATGTGGTATTGTTGAAAAAATGACTTCGGTTTCATAAATGTCACTTTGTGTTACAATTCTCATATGATCCGCTCAAAGAAGACATTTCTTTCAAAATGATGATGTTGCATGCAAATGTACTGTTGTGATTCGAACATTGTTTTTATATTATGTTATTTGGTTATGTTCTTAAAATTTCCACCATTCATGTCTTCAATTAATGCGACTTATCAAGAATGATAGAGAAAAATAATTCAATGCCTGTCTTTTTAAGAGACAATTATGTCGATAAACAGAGTAAGACTTCTTCCAACACATTGAGCTTGGGAGAGTTGACCGATGTGATCAAAGGGATTTAGTGAGATTTTGATAATCTATTATGAAGGAAGCATGCCTATCATAGATTGGCTATGTATAAAAATATTTTAAAACAAAAATATTAATGGAAAATGGACTTTTGTATGAACAACAACCTGTCGGCGTACACACCTTTGACAAGGAGACTATGGTGAATCATGTAAAAATTGTTGTTTTATATCATTTCATGTGATTTTTATATTTCTTCACATTCTCATCAAAAACGTTTTATAGTTTACTTCCAAAAAGGGAACAAGATCTATCGGGATAATAGAAAATTTTGTCACCCAGATTCGCCAGTCCCCTCTCTAGGTGTTCCAGGTTCCTTAATATGGTACCAGAGGGTGGTTGCTGGTGTTAAATATGTAAATTCATTAGTTTTGTGGAGAATTCAGTAAACATCAGTGGAGTTCCCCTATTTGATTGAAGAAAAATAATGATGTTTTTCTATATGCTGATATCTCATCTAATATATGTTCTAATAGATGTTATTTTTTAAACATCACATGTAATAAAAGAAACTTACCCAATAGGGCTATCTACGACTGATTCATATAGGAATATTCTTGATTGAAATTCTAAAGGGATGAATGCTCTCACTATAGAAATTTATGTTCTGATCTATCTAAAGGTGAGGTGTTTTACATCAGAAAAGTCTATGTTGGAAAATAAGAGAATATATATGAATGAGGGAATAAAGTGAAGGAGGAGAAATTACATCTACTATAACATATTTTTTCTAATATGAATATTTATTCTGATTAGAATACACATTCCTTATTCAATCATATTAATGTTGTACAATGAGAAATTAAATGGTTTGGGAATGAAATCAAAGACATATATATTGATAATAAACTTCTGATAAGTCTTACATCCCTATAAGAACCAAAAATCTCAGCAATTATGTAAAGGGATCTATATGACCTTTATCTAGATGATTTAATGGGAAACATGGTGGTATATAAAATTAGAGTAAAGCAATAATATACGACATCGCATGTTAGAATAGAAATTAAATTCAAATACATAGGAAAATTATATATTTTAGATGATAATTTATATGAATATAATGTGTAATGAAAAAAAAACATTCAATCTTTGATAAGAAATTTAAGAATGGAAGAGTGTAATTTGAAGGTAAGTTACCTATGGATTTTCTATATTGTAGATGAGTTGTTAACATTTACTCTTGGTGCACTCGAATGATTGATGTTGATGAATGTACAGCTGGATACATACATAATCTTTAGAAAATGAGTTTTAAAAATTGGAGACTTCATGTCTAGTCAAAAATAATAGAGATTGAGTTTTGTTTTTGAAAAAGTTGATGATAGGGAATACTATTAGAAAGAGTAACCAGATTTTAAATATTTAACCCATGAATAAATTTTTTATACCATTAAAAAGATGGAACCTTTGAAAGATAGTCAAAGAGATAGAAAGTTATCAACTTATTTGAATCTCTAGTTGAATCCTAATGATGCTTTTAGAAATCTTGAGAATTATTGAAAGAATATAATATGTAGAAGAACTGACAATGAGAATTGGAGAATAGGAAATGATCATTAATGATATCACCTCCAGACATGAAATGAAGTCCAAGACTATTGGGTGTCTTGAAGAAGAATTTGTTACTCTTAGGAGTAGAATTAGAAGTGAATCATTCTAAAATGTAAAATAATTAAAATACATTTTGGAAGAGTCTTAGATGATATATTTCTAGAGATTGATAACAATGGTTCTGTAGAAGTTAAAAATATTTTGAATGGTTAAAGAATCCAATGAATGTGAATTAGTGGAATCGGATTTCTTGTTTAAGCCTGAAATACTGTAAATAAATATTGCCTAAATAAATTAAATATGGAAGTTGTTCAGGTTGAAAATTCAATAGAAATATTGAAAAAGAAACACTCAATTCAATATGAATGAATAAATGAAAAATATCTTTAGGTATCTAGAAACAATATGTATTCAATCATATTTTTTGAGGAATAATAAATGAGGATGAATCTAAATGAGGAGGCATTTCAATACATGAAATTCTAATTTTGTTGTTATTTGGGCCATACCATGTCATATTGAGAAGAGGAATGGAGATACGTGAATGTGGAAGAGATAGGATATAAACAATAGAGAAGAAATTCATATCCTATTACATATATATGAAATAAATCATATATATGTTGTTGTCATTGTTCTAACATTGGTCATAAATATATGTATTTCATGAAGGGGAATGACATGATAAATTCACACAATTCTCAATGACATGTCATTACTAAAAAACTAAACTCCATGGCTATTTCAAACTAGATTTCATCTTCGTAAAAATGCTACAAATATAAAGAACACATTCATGTGGAAGAGATATTTGAAATGCCATCCCTATCCTCCAGTCATTATAATATTTGATGGATGGAAAAGTGGAAAAATGAAAAATTCAACCATATAGATGATTCTCACAAAGCATCAAATAACCTTAGCATGTGGATTCTTGATAGTGGGTGATCATACCATATGATGGAAGTTGTAGAAAAATTAATGAATGTTAACATAAATGTTGATAGAATAATATGGATTAGTATTGATGGAGCATTGAATATCAATGACAGTGGAAGTACTGAGCTAGCCAATGTAGAGATAAATAAAAATGAAGTTATTTACATTGATGGGTTAGGTCAAAATATATAAAATGCAATTCAACTCTGTAATAATTGTTATTGTGAATTTCAATAAAAAAAGAATCCCAATATTGGGAAATATAAGGAATTATATCATGACAAGCTGTAGAATAGATGAAAACCATCATTAGTTTGACAGGTAATAAAAATTTTTCTACATGAAATTTGAGGAAGAAAAAACATTTGTGGCATTGGATATTGGGGGAAAATAATCAACAGGATATTGAAAAAATATGTAAACTGAATATTTTCATTGATACTCCAAATCTGAATCATGAACAAGAGAATACATGTAATTCCGGCAAGTTAGGAAGGTTGGCGTTTAGTTCATATCATCCAAAGATGAAAAGGGCATCAAATATTATTGATCTCATCCATACAAATTCTTCTGGCCCGATAAATGTTTCAGGATCTCATGGTGTAAGGTAAATTTTCCACTTCATAGATGATTATTGTATAATGTAATTTTTCATTGTAATACATAAAAAATGGAATATTTTTGATTTCATGAGACCTTATCGAATAACTTTCAAGAATGATACTAGACACAGAATCAATATTCTCCAGCTTGATATTGGAGGTGAATAAACATCCAATGATATTGAAAATTTTATAGTGAAACATGGAATTCAACATCAGTGGATGCTGTGAGAACCCCATAGAAAAATAGGTTTGTGGTGTTTCGAAATCGATAGGTTA
The DNA here is from genome assembly GCA_963277665.1 of Viscum album. Classification (NCBI taxonomy): domain Eukaryota; kingdom Viridiplantae; phylum Streptophyta; class Magnoliopsida; order Santalales; family Viscaceae; genus Viscum; species Viscum album. The sequence goes on along the minus strand of OY728142.1, from coordinate 1,424,052,498 downwards.
ATTGAAGTCCTAGATCAATGATGATTGAGATTCGCATCTCTCACCATTATTGAAAAGAGTTCATTCAATGTGAGGTATATATTTCAAATTGAATAGAGATTTATAAGGGTAGAATGAAGAAACCATATAAGTTGTGGCATGGATGGAATCCCTCATTGAAGTATTTAAATGATTTCAGATGCATGTTTTTTATATAATGTAAATAAAAAACCCTTCAAATTGTGGTGATGTGGAAGATGAAGGAATATTCTATTAATATTCAACGAATAACAAAGGCCCCAAATGCTTCAATAAGAGTCTTCAAAAAATATTGGAAGGAATTGATGTAAAAATCATCAAATATATGCCCAAAATCCATTACAAAATTTTTATGATAATATGATAGAGGATGAGGATGAATGTGAACATGGAATAGATCTAAATAAATTTTAAGAAGATGAGTTGAAAAACTCTCAGGAGTCACATAATGATGTTGAATCTGAATAATAATCAAAAGAGGAATCCATGGATTTGTGTTTTTTAATTAACCTCCCCGTACAAATCAAAGAGAATAAATTTATCAACAATACATCATTATGTATTGAATTCACCCACAAAATCATGGATAATGAAGAATAATTCACCATCTATATTACCTTTAGTAGTAAGATAAACATCATTTATAGAAGCTCTAAAGGATGACTCATGGGATAAATCTATGAATGATGAGTTAGACCAGATCGACACGAACCAAACAGGGGATCTTGTTAATAGACGTAAAGTCACAACATGATTGGTATGTATTTTATTTTCATGAAGTAATAGATGAGAATCATAATGTGATCTAAAACAAGTCGTGACTGTTGTGTAAGGTATATTCATAGATTGATGTTTTTGATGTTGAAGAAACATTTTATATGGTGTCGAGACTGGAGTCAATCATACTATTTCATTCAATGGTAATTAAATATTGATACAGAGGGTATGAAATGGATGGAAAATCAACTTTCTTAAATCATGTTATTAAATATGAATATTACATATAACAACATTTGGGATTTCTTCTGGGCAATGATGACATGATGTTCTAGAGAGTAAAGAATTATCTCCATGGATTATAGTAGGAACCAATGTCATGGTACTCTTAGTTGTATTCTAATATAAAAAATCATGAATTCCGAAGGGGATGAGTGGATCAAAATCTATATGTGATGATTTCTCAAAAAGACCATTTCATTGTACTGGTGTGTGGATAATATTATCATTAGTGTTTTTAGGTAAGCATTAGTGTTGGAATTTTCCAATCACATGAAATTGTAATTTAAAAAGTCTATTATTAGTGAACTATCCTATCTTATAGTGAATCTATTGATGCATAGAAAAGACTAAAAATTCATTTTTAGGTAGAGTATGCTAGAGTGTTTATAAAGAAGTTCAACATACATGACACAAAACAAATGTTGACTCCGATTGTTGTTCAAACTAAACTGCTAAATCATGAGGATGAGACATCTTTAGAACCCCCAATGTATCTAGTCATATTTTAATTATTTTTTATAATTGATAGTGACATGGCTATATATTTCCTTTCAAAGATTCATAGCGTCCAATTTTCATAGTAATCCAAAGGTATAATATATGAAGATAGTGAAAAGAACCAAGAAATACATTAAAGGAACTCACAATTATATATTATAATTTTCTCCTGGAAGAGATAATGAATAATCTAGGTTTTCTAATGCTGACTATAGTGGAGATTTTGTGGATATAAATCCCACAAATGATGAATCTTTCTTTATTTGAATGAAGTTTCCGATTTGGATAAGTAAGAATCATGAAAGCACATCCCTTAATACATATGAAGTTGAGTATATCTATACTATATAGGATTGCACTCAACATTTGGGAGGAAGTAATAATGGATAGATATTAGTAATGAGGTGAAATAGACTAGGTGATTCACTATGATAATTTGAGGGAAATTTATCATAAGAAGAATCTTGTTCATTATTCTGATACATACAACATTTAAATTAGATATTACTTCCTTAAGGAAAAATTTGGACAATGTGTGATTAAAATGAATTATGTGGGAACTGATGAGGAAGTGGATGATATTTTGACTAAGCCCCTTGCAATGACTATGTTCGATAAGAATTAGTTGAACCTTAGGGTTGAACCACCTTCCATTTCATGATGAGGTCATGATATTCCCGTATCCCCATTTGAATTAGCTTTTTTTATAATCCTAAGTATTTAATACAGGTTTTTGTGGGAGATATTAACAAAGGGAGTGTGTTTTCAGATCTAAAATGTATAAATTCTTGTATTTAAGATTATATCCGATGGGGGAGAAAGAATAAATTAAATGGTACAAAGGAGGATCATGAAATGTTTTTTAGGTTATAGGATCATGGAGAATGGAGAATAATGAGCATTTAATGTTATGAAGAAATAGTCTACGACATGTAACAATTCTATATCACAATTAGAATTTCGTGTTAGTAAGAAATAATTTAGGGAATATGATGAATCTGTGACACATTGGGAAATTAACATGGAAATCATTTTGAATTCCAAAACATAGGAACCCAATTCAAACATCCCCCATATTTATGTAAACTGATAATTTCGAATGTAGACATAGTGTGTTGGATGAGGTGATTATTATGTATCATATTTTGATAGTTTTTGGCGATCTATTTAATTTATCTGTAGAATGCCAACAAACTAAAATGTAGATATTATAAGAACCAAGGCTATTCTGTTTGGGAATTAGAGTATAGGTTTTATTTTTCTAATCCTCAATATAAGATTAGAATGTTTCTATTGAAAGGGATCACACAGTTCAAGAAAAAAGATATTGAAGGTGGTAGTGTTTCATAGTATTTTCCAAATATTTTGGTCCGAAAAATGAAGATTGGAGAAGAATATTTATGGGAACGTATGTTAAAGGATATTTTTAATGAGTACGGAAACATGTGCACACGGAATGAATTAAGATCAGTGAATCAGAATATGTAAATAGGAAAAAGTTGATGTAAGATTTAAATTTTTGAAAAAGTTGAGGTTGTTCAAAAAAATATTACATGCCCAATGCAATGTCAAACTGTGGTTTTCACGCAAAAAAAATAATCATACCTATACTAAAAAAGTCCAATCAAAAGATTGTGAGTAGGGCCTTCAGGGACTATAAATAGGCGGATACCCCCATAGAAGACTTAGGAATTTCCCAATCACTATCTATTTTCACTTCCATGTGAATGATTTTCATGAGAATTAATTTCATAGAGTAAATTTTGTTCTCAATATGTTTCATTAGTCTAATAATACGATGTAAGACTTGTGGTATAGTTGCACGAAATATCGAGGTAGTTCCAAAGTCAGTTTTCATGACAAATCTCAAATCTTGTTTGCAAAAGCATATCTTGTGCACCAAAGGTAGATGTGGCACATAAAATTTAGGGTTGTGCTTCATTATTTCTTTTGATATATAGTTTATTTGATTAGTGCTACCATATGCATCCTTTTAGGACTTGGATGTAAGTAGTGTATTCTCCTTGACAAAGATAAATACTTCATTGCTAGAATTTAGAGGTGATGATTATGTTGAAAAACCGAGTAAGACTTCTCCCAAAACATTGGGATAGGGGGAGTCGATGGAAGATATCTGAGAAACATAGTGAGATATCCCTAAACCATTATGAAGAAAAAAAGTTCAGAAAAGAGTGGCTATGTTTGAAATTTTTTTAATCCACAACTAGCAAGTAATATTAGACATTGGTACGACCGACAAACTTTTGGTGTGTGCTTTGTGCACTAGACCTTTTTCATGAACCAAGTAAAAATTTATGTGTCATCTCATTTCATGTCATAGCTTATTTCCTTCACTTAAAAATCAAACATGATTAATAGTTTCTAACATACATGGCAATAGGATCCCTAAGGTTAAATGAAAATGTTGACACACAATGTCACCCCTCCCCTATCCAGGTGTTTGGGGTCCCTCAATTTTTTTTAATATTATGATATATTAGGGATCCCTAGATGTTGGATATCAAAAATAGTACAACGTTGGATTTGGACTCTTGGTCAAAAAAGGAAAGAGTGATCTCATGCGTCATACATGTCTTGTAGGATTCACATCCTATAGATCTTCTAGTGTGATATTTTTACTAATGAATGAGTTATATTTATTTGATCCTACATAACTATAAACATATCTTCTTGATGGTAGGTTACATTGATCTACATTATGGAATTTCTTTTTGAGGCTTATTAATCATTCCTTGTGCACGAGAGGAGCAGTTGACACTTGGAGTTCAATATGGAATGTGATTCCCTTTTTTTGTACCCCTATAAGGGTTTTATTTTTTTGTTTATAGTAATCTAATCAGATTACTGAGTTTGATGGAATTGTATACTAAGAATTTTTTCATGAACTAGACATCCAATATTTATTAACATAGATGGATTTACATTGAATATGTCCTTAAAATATCTTCTTCATTGATATCTTGAACTCCAGGGACAATTTCTATATATAGATTCTTAGTGAGGACCAGGGCCTATTGTGATGTATTTTCTATTTTAACCCATGTAGGTTGTTGTTATAATTACCTTTTATATATTTTTTTGGTATTTTCGGCTAGGTGTTTAGTCCATATAGCCTAGTTGAGAGAGAAATTCTGTTTGGCTAGGTGGCTGACCTAGAGACCCTTTCTTAGAATAAGAACCTCATAGGTTGATGTTTTTTTCCTCTATGGAAACATGTGTGAGATAGGTTCTCTTCTGTTTTCATATTCCTTATAAGGCAGTGATATTAGTTTTTTTTCTTATTTTGATATTTATGTATTGTCTGTTCACGAGTTTTTTATCATGGTAATGTTGATGCCTTCATCATTTGATTAAAATGTTGGGTTCTTTGGGATGATTAATATGATTGATTGGAATTAATTTTTGGGTTCTCGGCTAGGTCAACTGCTATTTATGATATTCTTAATGTATTTAGAGTGATGTAAGAAAATCATAAATAGAACGGATCCATGCGACGATCGTTCATGGAATAAATCATGGCATATGTGAGGTGCCCATTTTTGAATATGGTGTAAGAGAGATATTATAGCATAGTAAACATGTAGATCCATGTATTATGTTCAGGGTAGTAATTTGTTGGATGACTCACTAGATCCTGGGTTGAGTGTAAAAGGTATAGTCCAGTTACACATGGTATAGTTTAGTGGAAAATCAGTGAGTTTCTTGAAGTGAGATTAAGACTGATGTTGTAATATACTTTTTTTTGATTGTTTTCCTATTACTTTTGGATAAATTTTGAATTTATAATAGTGTTAGAGGTGAAATAATCTAAGAATCGGGTACTGTGAAATGGTTGACCCGTTCAAAACCTAGAGATGCATTCTCGAGTGATGTGGTCTCAGGTGTTGGATAAAGGCAGGCTGTCTATTCTTTTAGTGTGGCATGATTGGAGTTGTAAATTTAATTTTATTAAATCATAGGGTACTAACGATATAGATGATCAAGGCCTATATTGACATCATATTGAGTATTAATTTAGGGAAGAGACCCTATGCATTGATTCATTTATTTTAATTGTCTTCCTTGGTTGAGGAAGGAATCATGTTGATGTTTTTCTCAAGGGAGAGTCTATGTTATGAAATATGTATGGATGTGAACCATTGGCACTATAAATGTTGTGATCTTCATTTTCAGTTGGAATTCATCATATTCGTAGGCTATGGAGAGAAATTATTTTTCTATATAAGAGATAGTTTTTGACTTAGTGTAGGATGTTTAAAATAGTGCTAGATTTTTTTTGAAATTAGAGAAATTAAAATTTTAGCCGAATAGTTAATACAGAAGATATAATATTTAATTATATAAATTTTATTTATTCATGTTGTTTTGTTAAGCCATATTATAAGAATTGAGCATTTTATTGAGATTTCATCTCTTAAATTGAGGCCGAAAAAAAGATTTTTTTCTTATGCAATGCATATACTCATGTAGGGAACCAGTGATTGATGTTCCTCAATTTTTATTTCATTTATTTTTCTGTTATTTTTCATCTTTTTCATTTAATTATATTGCTTTTATTTTCATTAGATCTCTTGTATGACTAGGGATATCTACGCACGATGTCTGACTGAGAGTGGATTGGGAGACAGAGGATAGAGATAGGGAAATAGTTAGATGTGATGAGAGGTTCCACTGTAGATCATGGGACATGCCAGAACGTCTTGCAGTAACTGTCAACCACAGAAAGAAGAAATTCTTTTGTAGAATTCACCAAATGGTACTAAATATTTATTTTCTTGATGTATATCCACTTATAAATTTTTTAATTACAATTCCTATTATACTTCATTATGTTCCATTGTGTCTTAATATATGTATTTTTGGGTAAAAATGGGGATTTGAGGCATTTTGATGGTTTTACATTCAAGAAAAACTATGCCAATTTTAAAGAGGTTGAGGAAGAAAATTTGTATAACCTTATTGTTTTTGGAAAGATGATGTTTTTAAAGAAACTTTTTTGCAATAGGATGTACATTCTGTGTACTAGTACTCCGAAGGGTAATAGAGTTCCATACCATATAACACCTGCAGGGTTACATTTCCTTATAGAGAACACCACTATACCCCATGTGGGTCACATGAAATGTAAAAGTATATGACATGGCCATGTACATGTCTATTCCATTTATGGGAAATGGAAAGTTACACCTTGTATGTTGAACTCCAAGTACTCACTTTATACACTATGCACTCGGGTGTTTACAAAATGAGTCTGGAATGAGTATAACATCAGGTGAGGATTCGATAGTATTCACTATGAGCCCATGAAGACATTACTTGTCCTTCCCCCATAAAACCCATTATTCATGATTCATGTAGTTTCTCACAAGGGTAAAAATTATATGCATTATTAATTCATTCTTAGAATCATTTTTATTAGATCGTGATGTTATGACCTGTGGGGTGTTTTGAGCGATCATAGTTGTTGTTTCTTGAACAAGTAGATTATTCTTCCAATACATGAATTTATTAGTCTCCAAAGACTCAGAATTATTCTATTATGAGATATGATGTATATCTCTTAACATATTCAGTTGTTTTTTTTCGTTGAGGATGTCTCCCTTCATATATGCGCCCTTCTTTCCTATGTAGTCGTGAGACATGTTATTATAGAGGATCCATTGCTGGACTAATCTATTTCCAATTAATCTGAAAGGGTCCCATATAAGATTATTATATCTTTTATCTATTTACTAATGTTCCCCTAATGGATTCCTTTCCTTTTGAGATGATCTAGGGATTCCATTATATAACCCCTTTACATATGATATTATGTTCAATCCTTCAAGGATTCATCTTTCATCTAATATGATTGGAGAGGATAATATGTATGAATCCTTCACCTATGTGTTGTTTAGAGGATATTTAGTGGATGACTTAGTATTTCATTTAATTAAAGAATCACATGTATGATTCCTCCATTACATTATATTTTACGATACCGAGTTTGATACCTTTACTTTTGTGTTTACCTTGAGGATACCAAGTAGGATACCTCTCAGTGTTTATCGTTAAGGACTCACTAGGTTCTCATTTTATTACAAATGTAGAGTTAGTATGATGATTCTGGTTGTAGATGATAGCAGATGTCACCTTATAACCCATGATGAACACGTAATCCCATTTTGGTGATTGTATAGTTTCTGGTTTGGGCTTTCTTATACCCTCACTATTTTTTTACACAATCGTAAGTTTATTTCTAATGCAATTATGTATCCAAGTGGTACATCTTGGATGGTGACACTTAAACATGATGTGAGGCATATTTGAATCTATTTTTGATTCCTGTATGTTCTTACTATGATCTATAATATTATACATGAAAAATTTCATATGTTTATTTCTCTAAAAGAGACACTACATAAATATTGTCTATTGTGATGTATTATTTGTTATTATGTTTATTTTTATGTCTAGACTTGTTTCATGGAATCATTTTAATTGAGAATATAACTATATTATACTTGAAAAGATACAATTGTAATTATTCACTTGGATGATTATATTCTCTTGAGTGAAGATTATTATTCTGATCTCCACTGTATGACATGTGATGATAATGATTATGTTATCCTCGACCTTATTGTACTCATGGTCTATTATGCTCTCCCAAGGGATAAATATGGTTACACAATAACTGAATAGTTACATCATTTCAATGTTGGTATGAAGTCTCACATCATTGGTTTCCTAGAATGATTTTGATATTTTTAGATGATAAGGATTATGATACAAACCCTTATTAGTTACTCCAAGGGTGAGTTGAATGGAATCTCACTATTGAGTTATCTATACAGATTACATATGGTAGAGAAGAGTTGAATGGCATCTCACTATTGAGTTATCTATACAGATTGCATATGGTAGAGAACATTAGGGATTATCTGAGTTCTAAATTTCATGACCTTATAGGGACGACGACCTAGGGCTAGGACATTAGAAATGATTTACATGTCCGTTTTAGCCTGGAATCAGGTATACTAACAATTTACTATTTATATGTATATAAATCCATAGATTCCATTTTCTAGTTATAATAGTAGAGCACAATTTATCCTATGTGTAGGAGGAGTATGCATCGTGTGGTGATGTAGCTTACTCAGATATATTTCTAGAATTTTGTGATATTGTTTTGTGTCTATTGGATTCATAGACATACAAATTAACTTAATTATGCATGGATTGAGTTTTATAAAATCCAGATCAATTCAAATGCAGAAGATGTATTAGGGAACCAGATTACAGACCTTAAGATTTATTTTTGTTTGTTTTATGTTATTTTATTCTCTAATTCAGGAAGATTAATATTTACCTAAATATATATAGGGATGTGGCTACACATGTATATGTATATAGATATTGAAATACATGGTTGAATTTTCCCAGTTGACCGTTATTACTAATTCGGGTTTCTACTGTGGACCATTTTTTAAAAATTTGTTTTTTTCTTAGTGAAGCAGAGTAGTTTTATTTCTCAAACTATAATAGAAGCTTAACATATATATTACTTATCAGTGTGGAAAACTTATATTATTTCTAAAAAACTCACCTCACAATTAGTTTACATGAAGACCTTATCTCTTATTTTCTATTTAAGGATAGGGACATTGAAGATAGGGTTGGATCCTAGAGCATCACGATCGACTGAAGATGATTGAGTTGGTTCTTATGAGTGGGTTGGTGCAATTTGATAGTTTTTGGAGACCAGATATTTGGTTTAGTTTGTTGTTAGTAGGAAACCCCTATAATTATATTTCAATTTCAAATTTACTCCCGAATCTGTATGGATAACCAATTGGGTGAATAGTTTTTTATGTATGACATAGATCATCCTGAATTTTTTTAATTTTTTAATTCTTATTACATCATGTTATATATGAGTTTGTTTACTTCTTATACACTATATTTATTTTGTTCTATATAAGAGACATTTCTATTTTTAATATTTTTTATTTCTATAATATAAAGTCATAGTATCCCAACACTTCCCTCTTAATCCCTTCCCACATGTCATCAGCCTTTGCATTATACGAAGGCATGCATGAAGAATCATTACCAATTGAATCAAATCACTTATTTAATCTTTCTTGCGAAGTTACCCATATGATTGTTACAATTATATGGTCTCATTCAGTTGTACTTTATGGGCTATATAATGAGAATACCCATATATTAATACTTAATATTATATTAATTATAAATAATTGTTTTGAAAATAATTTTTTACTATTGTCATTATATTGATATTTTAATAAAATGACAAGTCCCATTATGAAAAAACTTGTCTTTCTAATATAATTTTTTTCATGTGTTTTATTGTTTTTTACTTTAATAACAAATTTATAATTTTTTTGTATCCTTTACTAATCTTTCTAAGATATTTCCAATTTTTTAAAATGTATTTTAGTGGGTTTATGTATGTATTTATTTTTATATATGGTTAAATAAATATGTCTACCATTATGGGGTTTCAGGTTGTACTAATTTTCAACTCATTTTACATATCATGTTGAGGAATCATCTAAAACCTAGAGGTGAACACATGTATATTGAGAAAATAAGAAATAATATCATTCCTTATGCATCTTGATGTCCTCCTAGACATATATCATATCATATAGATCAAAAGATAATTATTCCTGAATATTGATGAACTGAGCAGTTGGGGTGATTCAATCGGAAGATAGCCACCTGCAACCACCCGATGATCCAATTCAAATATTTTAAAAACACATACCATCAGAATTCATGAAAATTCAATAAAACTAAAATATAAGGAACACAAATTTGTTTTATAGATTTGTTCTCCCACTAATCCTTGATTTTCATATTTCTCATTCAGTCATAATCATAATTGGTATAGTACCCTTCTATAAATTATTCATTCAAATACATTCATGATAAAAATGGAAATAGAAACATAATTAGGGTGATCTCATAATCACATTAAGTGAATAATAAATATTTACAATTGAATGTCATCAGCTATTATAATGTGAGCATATGTGTTTGACAAGATAATGATAGTGCAAAATTATAACCTAATATAAATTGTTGTGATCAATAAATTGATCATGAAACATTAAATAATAGAATAAATATTTAAAAAATTCAAGACTCATCAAAATAAATATTTATGATCTATATGACATCAATATTAATAAATTTTATAATTTATAACACATATAAATAAATAATTGTGTTGATATCATTAAAATATTTACTTCATAACACATTTTACAATCATGTTAGAAATAACTAGTTCCCAGTTAAATCGAATTGGGAAATAGTTAGGCAAAGTCTCTGACTCATTCTCATAGTGAAAAGGTAGAATACCCAAATCATTACAATATTATCTCGTCTCATGAATCAAAAAGATATATTGTCCTAACCAGAAGCTATATAGATTCAAAAATCATAAAAGATCTGTTATCCTCCACAAAAGATTTATAAATTTTCCAATTGTATATAAATTACTAATGGCTATAAATAATGTAAAAGAATATTTCATTTCCCCATGAATATCATATAAATAATTAGTGTTCCCTTCATAACATTATTTATTCATGGGAATGGAATAGGTTCCAGGACTATCTTCTAGAAACCTAATTAACCAATGTAGAATAAATGTGTATTATAATAATATCAATAAAAACTATTATCCTTATAAAAATAAATCGATTAAATATAAATATCTATGCAACATGTCAATCCCATTAGAGAGAAGTAGGTTCAATAAAAATATATTTGAAACATAATAATTAAGGGAAAAAAATGTGATTGATGTTAATCAGATTAAAACATAAATCTGCCATGAAAATGAAATGTGTTTCATAATAATATCAATTAAACAAGTATATCCTAATGAAATCAAATGGTTTACATGTCAATCTCATTAAAACATGATTATTCCATGAGAAATAAATGTGTTCCATAAAAATCTCTTAGGAACAATCTTAATTCATACAATGTATTATTTATTATTGTATCATTACAATATATCCCAATTTTATGATATGCAATAATTATTTTTTTTAAATTGAAGAATAAAAATCCAGTTAAAAAATAACTAAAATATTTACTTAAGAAGAATATAATTTTATTATGATTAATATCAAAGGATTTCATCATGGATATAAATGAGATTTTGAAACAAAACTTAGGTATTTTTTAAAGAAAATACCCTTTCCATTTTGAAAAAAATTATTTAAAAAACAAAAAATTATAAAAAATAAATGGAATTAAATTATTGAAAATATTATTTTTTAAAAATAAAATAATTATTCAAATTATTGATTTTTCATGATAGTGGAAAACAATGTTCATTTAGTAAAGGCTAAAAATAAATATTCTTTTCAAATCATTTGAAAAATGGAAATCAAATTTACCTATTTTGGGTAATTTTATAAATGTGAACTTAAAAATTTTAAAATTCAGTTCAAATAACATATAATATTACTTTTTGGAAAGCATTTTTTTAGAAAATATAAATTTTGAAATATATTTAGATGAAATGGATTTAGAAGGGAAAAAAATTGATAAATGATAGAAATGAGCACAGATTTAATTATAAACATTTTTATATAATATTTTATGTACGAAATATTGGTAATTAGTAATATTACATTAAAATAAATTGAAAAACTATAGGTTAATGACTTTAATTTTTTTTAATATTCTACGAAAAGTTAATTCCCTTTAGAAAAATTCAATCAAGAATATTATCAATTAAAAAAATACATTGTGACCTAAATCTTTTGGAAATTCAGTACTCTTAAATAGAATAACCCATGACTCAATAACAATGATATATATAAAAAATATTAAAAAAATAATTAATTCCATTATATATCTTTTCAAATGGTCGGTATATATATTTCATAGAATATGTTTTGATTATAACATAACATATTTCCAAAATGACAGTCTTTTAGATGATCACCCCAGACATTGATCAAAATTATTTTGTTATAATTAATAAAATAAATAATTTTTTTTATCAAATTTAAATACACATAAAGGAATTTGAAATAAAACTGATGGTAATAATATATCATTGTATATATAAGAGTTGTATAACAGTGACAATGAATATCTAATATAACCCAATGAAAATAAATTGATTTATAAAATTCTTTGGCATTGTTTGCATTGATGTAAAATATCATTTGATAGAAAAATTAAAATTTATGAATAAAATAACCTTAATTCTAAGGGATTTAATATATAAATTCTAAATAATTTGTTATATAACCCCCAATATAAAAATATATTTTCAAAATAAAATTCCTCACCTATAAATATAATGTGAGTTATGAAATAGTTTCATCGAGACAATAAATTATTTAAACTTCCTTTAACCCATTCATAAGAATCCTACATATTTTTGTTAATTTAATACTAATATTTAAAAGTTTAAATACCTTATTATAGAATAATTTTCTTTATTTCATGTTAAAGACATATTTTAAAATTTAATTAAATCAATCCACATCTAACGTTTTTAAGATGATCAATTCATTGCTTCAAAATGACTTGTGTGTGTTGAATGTTGTAAAAGTGTTCACATATTAAACATATCAAAAATATTAAAAATTATATATTCATAATATTTAAAAATCATTAATAATTTTATAATATTTCATAAATTATGTTTATTAAAAATTTCTAATTTTTTAGTTGTGGAGATAGTATGTGTCACATATGTTTTACTTATATTTATAATTTTCAAAGAACAGTATCAAAATAAGGTAAATAATATTTTCTCGATATATAATGATAAATTTATAATAAAAAATATATTACTTTTTTTAATGTATTTATACTTATTATCCTTGTGTTTTGGTTATGAAAAAGGAATGGCATCCATATGGGGACGTGATAGTCTACACATGATCACAAATGACATTACCATTTTTAGTGTATGAAATAAAATAATATATTATCATTTAAAAATGATCAATATGTAATCAATATCATATTCATTTAATTTATATCAAATATAATAATTATCATCAAAATTATTAGCAACCGTGTATAGTTTTAGTGATAAGAAATAACATCATATCATGAAGTGGCAGTGTTTAGTACCCACATGAGACATCGCCATTGCCCCCATAAAATTGAAATGTTAAATAATTATGTTAATTAAAATTTTCATAAGTATTTATTATGATAAAAATTTCATATATATATATATATACTATTAATCCCTCATTATATCAATCTATTAGTGGTGATTATCTCAAACTATTGTTATTGTTTTGTGAGGTTGTAGTTTTTCGTTCATAAGAATGACTATTTGTAAATATAATTGAATATGTGATGGATTTAGGTTATTTTATTTAAAAAATAAAATATAAGTATGTGTTAGATAATATTGATATGATATAAAAATGAATATATTACATTAAATGGAGGTTTAATAAGAAATAAAATAAAGAATTTCAGTAAATCACGATACATATTCATTGAAAAACCTCAATATGAATGAATAAAATGGAATCATAGGATGGATTTATGATTCCAATACAAGATCAATTTTTTTTAGAATTTTTTCGATTTTTAAGTATTTTATTTCTAATAATAATGAATATTAATTCCTGAAAATGTTATTAGTGGGGTGGAATTATAAATGTTAGGTTACATACAAACTTGTATATTATAAATGGAAATGGTTCACCGGTATTTTTCTTATTCCCAATATATCAAATTTTTGATATCATAGAACCATAGAAATTATAGAGTCGACATAGGTACATAAATTAAGTTCAAAAATGCCTTTTAGAAATTTTAAACCTTATAAATTTACTTTAACCTCTATAAAGAAATTGTTTTCACCTAAACCGTGACATTGATGTTTAATTATATTTACTATTCATTAGGATTAAAAAATGTTATGCATTCAAAAATAAAAATAAAATATGAAAACTAAAAATATTTAATCAATTTTTTCAAATTCAATTTACATAAATTAAAAGAACTAATTTATTATTAGACCCATAAACATAATGAAATAACAATTTTTAATTAATAAAATTTTTGTGGGAAAAAAATTATATTAAATAAATAATAACCATCATTCCACAAAACATGGTTAATATTTATTGATGTATAATATATAAATATATGAATAAACATATAAATAAATAAAATTTTAAAATTATTCAAAAGAAATATATTGAATTAAATATATTTAAATAAAAATTAATATTCTATAAATAATTTAGAAAAAATAATTGTACATTTAATTTGGATTATTTATAGAAATGAAATCATAATTTTAGAATAATATAAACTTTCACTATTCACTGAAAAATACATAATTTTAGAATTGTCCAAAATTTTATTCAATTGGAAATAATGATATGATTATTTGATAAATATTTTATATGTTGGGAAATAGTTTTTCTTAAATTTTGAAAAAATATTTATTAATTTTTTTTGGAAATGTAATGAAAAACTTTTTTGAAGATCAAATAATTTTGCAGAATGAAATTAAATTATTATAAATTAATTTATTATTTAGTAAAACTTTAAATACTATTTATATTTAGTATTATATTCATATATTCATATTTAAAAAATTTCTTAATAGTATTCATAAAAAAACTAAGAGGTTGTTTTTAATGGTTTTATATATTTCACAGGTCATTTACACATAGTGTTGTATGTCAAATAGACTATAAGAAACTGTTATATTTTCAAAAATTTCTGGGTGGTATATAATCCTCCCATTAATATTTTTTTATTTAAATTTTATCATTTTCTCGGTTACCAAATGATGTAAATTTTAAAGTAGCTTTTTTTGGAAACCCACATTGTTAAATGTATTAATAAAACATCTACTTGATAATAGAGAAAAGGAAGTATAATGGTTTGTTAAATAAATGTAGACATTTATTCAAAATAATAGAAATTAATATTAAAATGAATTTATTATATGTAAAAATTATAATGTCTAAATAATGATGTAGAGTGAAAGAGATAATGTATCATAATAAAGTGATTTAACATTATAAAATAGATAAACCCAAAAATATAATCAAACGATATTTGAAAATGGCTAATTAAATTTTTAAAAAATATGGATATAAAACATAATATTCATTCATAATAATTTTACAAGTGTTTAGAAACTAAATAATATCTACAATAAAAAAAAAATTAAAATATACTAATTTTTGGAGTGGAATTTTATTTAATTATCAATTTCCACCACAATCTCATCTTTTGAACCAAATGATGTGTATTCATTTTGATTTTCTGTAAGCATAAAATAGAAATATTATTTATAATGGAAAAAATATCTATAAAATGTAAAATTAACACATTGAAAATTTAAATAGACATTATACTATAAAAAATAGCACATGGAATAATAATTAGAAAAATTGACAAAACATCATATGAAGAAAAAATATATTAATATATAACATTTATTTGTAATACCAAAATTAAGAATATCATTGTTCAAAATAAAAATTGTGTTATATCAGAAATAAAATAAATAACATCAATTATAAATATTAAATTAACATAAATGTATATATCATAAATTTATTTTTACTTTCGCAAAAAAAATATCGATCAACTTTTGAAATATATGTTCAGACTTTGTAAATAAATCACTGTTGAATCCCATGATTTTCAATATAATAAAAAATTCATTCCCATAACATCCACAATATCCATGATCTATTGGGATTCAAATTTTATAACCATAGCTAATCTTATTTATTCAAAATTTAATTTCATGATTCATATTGAAATAATGATTTACAAATAATTCAACCAAATTAAAAATCTCTTAAAATGTCGTTAATCACATTAATATATAATCCCATAAAACCCTAACAGATTATCTAATCCATTGAAAATATTATCATTCTTAATATTATAGAAATAATTGGTTTTCTGTAACACTATAGATAGCAAGACCAGAAAACATATTAATATTTAAGGATTTATAAATCATGATTTAATTGAAACTATAACATCCCAAAACCAGTACTCCCATATCCAATGCTAAAGTCATAAAAGATAAATTAATGGATTTTATACCGATTTTTGGGGACCATATTTGACCATAAAATCACACAACAACAAATTTTATTTTTGGATTACTTATATAATAAAGAAACATTCATTTTTTGTGATTATATAATTTGGAAATAATCTAAAACAAAAAAATACTACGGTCTTTAAAAGAACATTTCTCCCAATTTACATAGTTTTTTAGTTTTAGATAAACTCATTATCATTATCCATATAAGACAATTCTATATATAATTCATAGATCATCATTATTTATTCATTGGTTGAAGGAAATATATGACGGGTGTTTTAAAATTATTTTTCAGTGTAACCAAAATCAATTAAATTTGAATGAAATATGTGTGTTTAAGAAGGGAATAAGGGTATGCTAAAACTAAAAAAGTTCATGAGGATTAAATATGATAACTCATACCCCTGAATATATAGATAATTAAATATTAATAAATTTATAAACTATTGCTTAATTGATTGACATAACACTATCAATAACCATGAGCTATATAATATGACTCTTGATCCTAGGAAAACATAATAACCCATTGAATTAATGATAATAATGTGTTTCTACCATTTTTCCATAATCTTTATAACAAATTCGATCAAATTTTTAGAAATTAATAATCCTTGAATAAATACATAGGATAAAACCCAAGGAAATATCATTCATTATTCCTCTAAATTAATAAAATATAACCTCATGCATCAGAGAAATATTTGTTAAAACACATCATTTATGTTATATCAGACACAGCTTTTACAGTCTAGGAATAGAAATAATATATGTTATATTGATATAATAAAATTTATGATAGAAAAATTAGTCGTATAATAATGTTAGATAAACATAAAAATAGTGTTTTATCCTTCATTTCATTTAAAAAAATCATTGAAATAATAATTATTCGTTTCATAACTTTATTAATCTGCAGGAATAAAAATGTGTTATTATAAAATCATATCTAAACAAGAGTATCCCATATAAATGAAATGGGTTCAATAATAATCACTTTCATACATGATTAACCTAAGTAAAAGAAATGAGTCCCATGTGAATATCCTTGAAGCATGATTGGACCATTGAAATGTGATATGTTATATAACAATCTCTTTGAAAAATGATTAACCTGGTAAAATTAAATGGGTTCTATGTCAATTTCATTAAAACATGATTAAGAAATGGAAAATAAATGGCTTATAAAACAATATCATAGAAATATTATTATCCATTGAAAAAGATATGTGTTCCATGTCAATCTCTTAGGAACCTGATATTTCCATTTATTTTAAATGGGTTACATCAAAATTTAATTGAACTAATATTAATCAAGACATAAAGGCAATGAGGAGAAAATCATTAAAAAATATCCCCATTAGAGCATATATAATGTCAAGTGGTATTGACATATTTGAATGGAAACACAATTAAAATATCACAAATATTTTTTGAGTGAAATAAACATTTAAATTTGAGTAACATAAAATGATGTCATATTAAAATTATAATTTTTATAGATAACTTATAAAAACAATTTAAGGAAAAAATTCATATATTTTTAGAACAGTTATTTTTAGAATAAAACATTCTAAACCAATTAATAAATTATTTTTAATTGAAATTATCCATTTAATGATAAAAAAATAATTAAAAATTTAGAAAGTCATGATAGTAGAAAATTAAATTTATGTCATAAATTGTTTAAACATACATTCTGTACAAAACATATTGATATTGAGTGTTCAAAGTGACACATTTAGAAAATGTAAAGAAATTTATTTTTATAAAATTCTGAAAAATGATAGAAGATCATGTTAAATAGATAGATGATAAGATTAATTTTTTAAAAAATGATAATTTTGAAAAAAAAATTTAGATATCATTTAATTTCAAGAAAAAAGTGCTTGACCAATGAGATAAAATAAGTAAGATTTTATTTAATATATACCATGAAATTATTTTAATTAACAATTATTAGAAAATTTTACAATTATAATAAAATTTAATGAATACACATTACAAAAAAAAAATTAAATTTATTTATTAAATTTTTTTAGATAATTTCCTTTACTAAAAATTCATGTATAGAAAATATTGATTAAAATGTATATTGCAATATAAATTATTTTCCATGTTAATCAAAATTAACCATAATACCAATGAATGAATTAAATCTAGTGATATATTAAATTTCAATAACATAATTATTTTTAGTATATAACTTGTCAAAGGGGTAGTTGATACCCTCCATAAAATATGTTTGGGCTATGAAATAACATATTTACTCAAGAGGAAAATTAGAAATAAGCATTTATTATAAGGATTTCGATGATTAAATTGCAACTAACCAGTAAATAAATTATGTGTAAATATTTGAATACAGCAAAGTGATGTGGAAATAAAATATAAAATAATAGCATGTCATGATAGACATATTCTTAGAATATCTAACACAATGAAGAACTAACGTAACCCAATATAATAAAATTGAGTTATGAAAAACATTGCATATGGTTGTCTTTCATGTAAAAAATATTTGGATATATAATTCAATATAAAAAATAAAAAATAAAAAAGTATAATGCATTCCTGATATATATTTTAATATGGATATTATATACATTTTAGAATAATAACATGTGTTGAATATGACCGATGTATTATTGAGATAATAAGTTAGATGGGAAACCCATACATCGATTCCAGACATCCCATATATTCCACATAAATCATGTATAATTAGATTAATTTTTTTTTTAATTTATTAACAAAGAAATATAGTTTAAAATAATTACACATATATATTTTTTATTTCTATTTAATGACATATATAAATATATAATTAGATGATTCCACATCATGGATTTTGACGATGTTCGGTTCACTGATTGAACATTTCTTCATTTTTTTATTATGGTCAATGAGGTCACTATTTTAAAATATAAAGAAAAGTAATCAATAAATGTGTAAATAATTTTTACATGAAACAAAAAATATAAAATAACCATTATTAGTGTAATGAAAAATAACAACATTTCAGCAACAAAGATAGTATTCCAGACATATGATGGAGTAGGTTTACCATTATTCAACAATTTATATAGATATAATGAAATTTATAGCATATTTTCAGAGAATTAAAATTATATTATAAATAAAATATTAATTGAAAAAATATAAAAATAAATAACATCAATAATAGTATGATGTAGAAAAAAAAATATTAACCATGCTTTGTGGAGGTGGTCATCCACACATGCGTATAAATGACATATTCTTTTTTCATAGTAAAAATGAAATTGTTATATTATAATTTAATAATTATAAAAATATCTTTTATATTATTAATATATAATTTATATATCATATATTTATTTTTAATATCTTATTTAGTTTAGTTGTAATGAATTAGTGGAAAATGAATCATATCGTATCACGATGTGGAAGAATCCTGTAAACACGAGCATCATTAATGTATCCCTCTGTAATAGAATGATAAATTTTATATTTGATATCATATTTAAATAAGAATAATTATATTTAAAAACATTAACTAATGTTTTTAATCCTTCAGTATATAAATATATTACAGGTGATAATGGAAAATTCATGGAATCAGTATGTGATGTAGTAGTCTACTAAGAAAAATTGATGATATCATATCCCATTTTATGGGTGGGATGATGGATTTATGAAAATTATTAAAACAAATTACTTCTAAAGATAATAGTTTGATTATAAATTAATGATTGGAAAATAATTTATGAATGAGTAAGAATAAATAATATACATATTCTTGGATAATCATGATATATTCTCTTTTTAAAACCACCATAGGTAAGCCTCAAAATGAATTATAGGATTTAATTAACTAAAAAATTATGGTATCTAGGTTGTGGGGTGGTAGGTATAGAAATTTATTGGGAATTTATTATATAATAAATTAGGGATGTACATAAATAAATAACAATTTCGAGGAAATCTTATTTCTAAAAAATAAAATTACTTTATAAAAATTGAATGATTATTTACTAACCATTTATATATAATTTCTATTGATTATGTTATATATATATTTATAACTAGTCATTAAAATTCATACCCTCCAATTAATAGGATATTTTATATTGAAAAAATATATATTTTGTGTGTCATTTCTTCCTCTTTTTATGTTTCGAGTAATATAGTAAATAGAGTGTTGTTTTCTAAAATGCACTGGTGTTAAAATTTAAGAACAACCCATATAGTGTTATTTTTAGTACATAGGTTGATAATACACTTGATGAATTCGATTATGATGTTGCGGCACATTTATTTTCTAATATGTGATGTTTTAATTATTAAATTCGATTTCTCAATCATTGAATTAACTTACAGAAAAACCATGAAATTTATTAACTACATGACCAGATACCTAATCATATATCCCAATCACAATTTTAATTAATGATATTCATACATCATGGTACATGTTGGGTTGATTTATTAATAAAATACAAGTCTATAGTCAAATAGATTTTTCTATATCGTTAGCGATGATTGCACACATAGACTTGTTCCAAAATATATGAATCTCTCTTTCATACATATTATCTAATGAGTCTTACAAATTGTTTTTGATTATAATCTTCTTTTAAAGATACAATACTTCAATATTTTTATCATTGATATACTATTTCATTGATACATGGGATATCATTTAGCTAATGAAGGATTTTATATATAGAATTATTAATACCCAATCCTTACCATGTATTCCATAATGATTGAGTATTTCTAAATTATATTTATTGGTCAAGTAGTTGATTAAATTTATTGATTCAATGGAAAAATTAGTAAAATTTCATGTAAGGGAATAAATTGATAAATCATGGTCCTTGATTAGTATAACTATAATCGATAATTCTTTATTAACATATTCTACCAGAATAAATATATACATTGTAGTTTTATAATCATGATATACATCACTCTTTAATTCATTAAATTATCATATTAAAATAATATAAAAAATGTTCACAATTTGGAACTCTAGATAATATTTAATTAGTTTTACTCATGGATCATCAATTTTTGATAGTCATCGACTATCACATTATTAATTTTCCTTATTTGTAAAATGTTAAATTTCATTGAATTATTTTGAAAATAAGCAATCCTTCAAAACATAAGAAGAGTGTTAGTATAAGTTATTTTATTACCCTATTGTTGATATGAAGAATTATTTTACCATTTTCCTCCATCTATAAATAATGTACACCTTCTATGTTCACATATTTAGTCGGATGGGAAATTATAATAATTTTTTTCTGAAAACTCATTAGATGAATCAGAATAATAAATAAAATTTGTGGATCTCTATAAAACAATTTGTTATGATAATTTCTACTAAATCCATTATCCTATTAGAATCTATAGAAATTTATTCACATGTAATTATATTTACCATATATATTATTTTCTGTATCCAAAATTGACACCCGAATAAAAAAATACCACATTAGAAACCTTAAATTCTTTTGTGTAATACCAAGATTATATTTATGTTTTTATTTTACCTATCGGTTATATATAAATGTATTATATATAGAACACTAAATATTTATCAAGGTAGTATTTGAATACTCTATTATTTAATTCCAAACAGATTTTTATAGTGTTTTTAGTAAAAATAGAATATTTATGAACTTATAAAATATATATTAGATATGACATTGTATTATTTGAATATTTTATATATTTAAATATATTGAACGGAGGACTATAGGTATAACTTTTATAAGTACTAAAATAACTATTTTTTTTGAAATAAGTCATCAATAATTGCAATTGGATACATGATCTTTATCTTTTTTAGATATCAAATTTTGTAAGAGGTACACATCAATGGATTTTTCAACATAGATATGTTGTATTACCCAAATATCAGGTCTTAAGAGAATATTAAATATTTTAAATGTCTTCAGGATCATTCATAGCTTGATGTTATGAATATTCAAGGATATTATGATGTTCAAAGTTAGTTCATGATTTCACATAAATATCAATGTCAAAAATGTGGAACTACTGTGTTGATACATGATTTATAAAAATATGTACTGTAGGCCAAAAAATGGTAAAAATGATATAGTAAATTAATTATTTTAAGATCCTATGATACACATGATTTTACAATCTATGATCCTATACATGTGAGGTTGTGAGACATTTTGAAAATGGAAAACGTGAATGATATGCTTGGTTTGTCACACTGTGAACCTATCCATGTTATTCTATGATCCTTTAGATAGTGGGTATTCATGGTTGGTGAATGTTATAGAATAACATGGAGAAAAACACGACATTTCATAAAAGAGTGGGAATTCAGTTCTTCACTATTCCACCTGTTATGTTTATTTCATCCATTTTTCTCACTCATTTATCACATATATAAGGCTTAAAAATATCCTCTCTTACCCATCCTCTAAGATTTGACATCCCTCCTCAATCTAAATGTGTAATCAAATTGAATATATTTCATTGGATCACACTCTCTCAATCAAAAATTTCTCTTTCTATTTTCTCATTTTTTGTTGAAATAGTAGGTATTATTCCTATAATAACTCATATTTCATATTAGTAAGGGTTTATCATATTTTTAAAAATTATCGATTTGTAAATAGAAGATATTCCAGATAATCAATGACTAAAACATAATATGAATTAAAGTTTGTGTAATTTATCATTTTCTTAAAATTCAAGTTGTTTATATCATTCAATATTTTTTTACACTCCATACCTTTTTAGAATCGCCTCAAAATATAATATCTCTTCAATTAGATAACTATAAATAAATATAGAAGTTATATGAGGCATTTTTATGTTATTATTGGATTGGGAACTCAATGTATACAATCATTATAGACTGTGATTGATTAAATTATATACAACAACACCACATTCATTATACGTAAAAACCCATTTTTAGAATGTTTTTTTCAATTTAAAATGACATTATTAGAAGGGTTTATTTTACATGAAACAGGAATTGTAATATCAGGTACTCTTCCCTTAAAATCATATTAAAATAATTACATGTTATACATTTATAATTGGATGACTCAAGGAATTTAAAAGCTTAACAGTAGGTTTGGAACACTCACTTAACATTTTCCATTTATTATATTCTCACATGAGTGTTATAAAATAGGGTATTTTCCACATTATCATACATAAAATAATTTAATCTATTTCATTACAACATTATTTTTCTCCAATATTTATTTAAGTAAATCATTGTAATTGTAATCACTGGAGGAAACAATCTATAATCGGTTAACTTATCAGCACTGTAATAAGAAGAATAATATGATATAACATGGGCCATAAATAAACATAGTATATGGTTTTAAAAATAATAGTAATCATTATGTAATCTTAAGAATAATAACAAACACACAATCAGAGGGTATCAATTAAAAGTATATTTTAATGGTAATATGATTAATATTAAAAATTATCAATAATCTTGTCAAATAGAACAAATAAATTGTGAAAAAATATTTTATTCTTTTCATAGATAACACATGTTTTTAAATAATCGTATAAAAAATATGAACAATGGTAAAATCATGTCCACATGCAATACACACAATCTCAAGATATATATTATGATACCCAACATATTTGAGGGATATAATATTTAAATACGACTTGTCAAATTATATAATTCTCAATATAATTCATTCTTTATAGAAATAAAAAACAAAGTCAATAATAATCATTGTATGATTCCATGGAAATTTTCCGGATTCCAATATGATTTCATAAATCAACTGTCAAATAAAATACACGTAGGTTCCAAATATAAGAAGTGAAATGAATATTTTTTTCTATTGCAGCGTAGAATTATAAATTAAGAGATCATGTTTCTTATAGAGTATATAAATAACGAAAATTTAAACCAATGGTGGATATTAAAAAATGTATTTATATAACATAATGAATATAGATGAGAATTAATTAGTGTGAAGTTGAAATATTTTTCTCCCTTGATGAAAAAATAAATGAATAAAATTTGTTATTAAAATATATATTTATATGAATCAAATTGAATATGTTTATTAATAGGAGAAAATCCCATTATAAAAGTTGAGTTCAAGAGCCCATTATAAAAATTAAAATATTTAATTAATAATTATAATTTCTGATTTATCAAAATTGGAATGTAATAACCTAGAAAATATCGGTAATTAAATAAAATTTTGAAATGGGATATAATATAAGTAGGATATATTTTATTGATAATTATATAAAAATTGATATTATAAAAGCGAATGACTGAGAGACAATCCCCTTAATAACATTTTATGTAATACACTAATCAAATATAATTTGAGATCATAATGAATTGAATATTATTTCCATAGAAAAGGACAATAATATAATTATTTATATGATTTTTATATAAATCACATATAAATATTTTTAATTAATATTATAAAAATAAATATAATAAAAACAGTATGGTTGAGAGAGAATTTACATATCACACATCCCATTATTTTCGACTAATTTTTTCCTCCAGTATAATAATCATCAATTTAATTTTTTTAATAGTGATTATTTTTTTTTACTTTTCTATTTTTTTCAATAATAATTATATATTTTTATTTATAATTATTCTTGTTGTTGAGATATTGACTCAAAATAGTTTTCATTTTCGATTAACTCTGATTGTTTATATTTCATAAATATTACTAAATTATAAAAGTATATTATAAATACATTTTATAGAAACAAAAAGATAAATATTATTACTTATTAATATATTTTATATAATTTAATGTATGTATCATTGAATGAGGTTATTATTACCCTCACTTTTCAATCATAAAAATTAAATCATTTTTACACAGTATATAATACATTACAAAAACCATATGCTAAACATACATGTCAGCTTAGTGCATTGGGAATCATAGAACTAAAATATTTTAACTCATTGAATGGTATTCATTGTTCCCCAAAATATTACCCCCTTAGTTTTCATATATAAAAAAAATTCTTCATATTTTAGGGAATTTAGACATAAGAATGTGGTGATATAAAATTATCAATAAGGGTAAATAATGGAAATACGTAATCACAAAATGAGCATAAGGTTATGAGAAACAATGAATCACATTCAAATAAAAATATTTACTTAAAAAATATCATAAACATGAATAATTTTATAAAGGATGATAGTTTATAAGAAATAATTAATATGTGAATAAATATTATATGCCATGAATGCATAACAATGGAATAAGACATCGAATTATTGTCAAACATATAAATATAGAATATAGTATGTCAAAGACAATACCAAGAACCAAACATTATTTTTTTCTTGGGCTACGACTCGTGTACCTACATATTATAAGGATTTGGATAAAACCCTTGTACATTATTGTTTTTGGGATTGGTCTATATCCAGTGTACACTTGTAATTTGAGTCATGGAAACAACATGGGTTCCCCCTTATATTCAGTATTATTCTATAACTTGTTCTTCCTCTAAAATTCAAGGATTGGATTAAACATGTGTACCATATTTCATTTAGTCCTAGGCTACACACAGTGTACTATTTTAGCTCATATTCGACATGTCATTACCCAATGAATTGGAGAGAGATATAGGTCCCACCCATGTCATAAGGAAATCATTCATACATAAGCCACAAGATATTAAAACAATCATCATATCATAAACCATATTAATTTTTGGGTTTTCGAATCATCAATTTGTAACCCTTCAATTAAAATCAATATCATTAACATTTTGTAACATCATAACCAATAAAAAATAGATAGGCTTCCAAACCAGTTCATTAAATCATATCCCATGAAAATAAGTGGGTTTCAAAATAATATAACTGGTGTAAAGTAAACATATTTCATTAGAATAATTCAATCAAAACATAAACCATTATAAAAATTATTTGAGTGGAACCATTGGATTATTTCTTAGATAGGCATGAAAAACATCAATAGAAGTCATATTATTTGGAATATAATATTTAAATATTATTTCAAATAATTTCATGATAAAATAAAAATTATAATTTTTAAAAAGTATTTTAATTATAAATCCGATAGAAAAACATTTTCACATAAAATATATTAAAATCTTATAATGAATTATTGAAATCTTCCTGAATACCATGTTTCTCTAATGTATAAAAAAAGATTGAAAAAACATCAAAAACCATTTTCTATCATAACCAATTTAAAATTGTGAATTTTTATAACATTAGGAAACATTATTCCAAAAAAATAACTATTTAATCTTGATTAAGTCTCATCAAGGTAATTTTGGTAATTATGGTGAGTAAATAAAGACATGTAATACATTCTTTATTCACATTATATGGTTTTTAAAATATCCTTGATTGAGAAATTATAAGAAGATTCCTTTATAAAAAAATAAAAGGTAAAACATGGTAATTTTTTTTCATGAACATGTTAATAGTAGAATTTTTTTGTAAAAATTATTTAAAACATGGTTTAAATGAACATATATTTCTGATATAATTGATATGTAAATTAAAAAATTAATAAAAAACACTTTTTTATCATCTTATGTATGAAATAGAATAAATTTGTAAAACTACATGGATATAACA
Organism: Viscum album; assembly: GCA_963277665.1. Classification (NCBI taxonomy): domain Eukaryota; kingdom Viridiplantae; phylum Streptophyta; class Magnoliopsida; order Santalales; family Viscaceae; genus Viscum; species Viscum album. The sequence continues at coordinate 1,424,025,223 of OY728142.1, read as the reverse complement.
TGAATAACTACAGGTTAATTAGTCTCTCTAGTGTTATTAAAATATATATGATAATATTTCATCAATGAAAACATAATAATAAACAATCTTGAGAAATGATGATCTTATTTTGATAAACTCTTAGCATATGGTAATTCTGAATCATACTCCAATTGGTATAAAATTACATTACATGGAGCATAAAAATATAGTGAAAATAATATTATTCATGATATAATATGTAAATGTCAATATATACACCTCATAGAAAAATATAGTTTCATAACATTGAATTCTTCTCAAAGAAGTCAAATTTAGAAGAAATTACATAACTAATTTGGTATCATTTGAAACCTACACCCAATAAGAGGAAGACCATAAAATGGATATTTAAATAACCAAAAATTAAAAAATAATTTTCAATAAATACATTAGTGTTTAGTATATATAACCTCAAAATAAAAAATAGAGGTACATAATGCATGTATCTCATTTAAATAAAAAGTGAGATGAAATTATATTACCTTGTGTCATGAATTTCATCATACATGTTAAAGGATATTTTATTATAAGTATATATTTTATATAAATGTATTACATATCCATAAAATTCTTTATTCAACCATATATCATTTTTAGGGCTTTATATTTAATATTTACTTACAATTATTTGTTAAAGTATCATTTTCGGTAATAAAAGCTTTGGTTATCTTACATGTTTTAACATTTCATTATTCATCATCTCAAGTAAATAATTATTTAACTATTTAAAAATGTAAAAAATGAAATATATTTCACAAATATCCAGTATATAATAATTTATTATAATCTATAATCTATAGATATATGAGATGGAATAAACCATTCATGAAGATGTTATGTCGTATGTATGCATAAACAATGTTCTAATTTTCAAGGTCAATTGAAAGAAAAAAAGTAATTAAAATATCTATATATATTTATATTAAATAACTAAAATAGTGTTAAAAAGTATTATATATCATATAATTTTACTAAAACCATACATTATGCATTCCTTGTATAGTGAGAATGAACCAAATCACTTTGAGGAGGCGGTAGAAAACACTACCAAAAATGAAGTTACCATATTTATTTAAAATAAAGAGAATAATTCTATGATTTAAATAATATATGATAAAGATTATTTTCATAATTAATATCATATATATCATATGAGTACATATATCTATTCATAATTTCCCACCAAAAGATGTGTTAAATGAAAAAAACAAACATCTTTTTGAGAGGTGGTAGTTCAAAAAACACAAGAATGGAAAGTAAATTACCCATTAGATGGAAGAGTGTGTAATTTTAGGTCAATAACATATCATTAAGTAATATTAGTATGATGAGGATACTAGTTGAATTATTTTTTCCTGTAAAAATGATTATTTCTGTGGAGGATAATAATAATAAAAGAAAAGATCTTGAGGAAGGATGTTACATCATCTTTGGTTAAGTCCTTATCTTTTTCACCAAAGGGCTTCTATGGGTGGATTTCTTCCCAAAGTGAGGCCACAAGAAGGAGTTATATAATTATAGAAATAATATTCTCATGATAATGTCTAATCTTAGGTGTCGTGATAGGTGTGAATAAATGGAGTGTTGGTGTCCTTATATAATAGAGGGAAATGTCACACATAAAAGTTTCAATAAAAAAAGATAGGTGTTCCCAAAATGATAAATAAACATGAAATAAAAAAATCACAAAAAAGAAATGTTTATTTTTCAAATTTATCCATGAAATTTGTTTTGGAGATTTGTATATGTAATTTATTCAGTCTTGATTATGCTTTATTCTCTTGTTAAGCTTAATTTAACTTTAATCACTGAAAATGATTTTAATCACATCAACTAATTGGATTAGAAAAATAATAATATATTACTAGATGCTAAATATTATTCTTTTTACAACCATTTTTTTCCATTATAGGAAATTAAATTCAAAAAAAAGAAAAATTATTTTTAATTCTAATCTCACAGATGTGGTGATAATGATATTTTTAATGTGAGATTCATCAAAAAATAATTATGATTATTTTTATAAACTATATATAACAAATATTAAAATATTAGGAAATTAGATTAAATTATTTATAATTGATATATTATGATATTAACAAAACTTAAAATATAATTTAAATAAATATTAAATATTATGAATTTTTTTAAAATAAATCATTATTTTTCCCTATTCTCCAAAAAAAGATGCTTATTGGAAAAATTCGTAAAATTCACCTTTACTTAATTTATACATTATAAACTAAATATTGATTTTTATTTTATCAAATTATATTTCTTAATCTTACTAAAATAAGTTTAATTATTATTAAAAAAAGGACATAAAAAGTTGTTCATTTGAGAATATATTATTTTCGATCATATATAGACATTAAAAATAATTATACGTTTTATCAGGATTATAATTTATTTACTAAATGAATATTTTTATTATATTTATATATTGAATATTACTATTCAAATTTTTATGTATAATGGATAAATTATAATTATCTCTTTTAATTAATTATAAAAAATGTAGTTTCATTGAAACTCGATGTTGGGTGTAACACAAGCCAAGTCGGTATTGGGTATAATGCATTCAAAGTAACTATTGTGTGAAGTGAAAACATATATAGGGGTATGGAATAATTGAATATTTCATGTTGTATCTTAAAATTTATGAATATCTTGATTCACTCATATAAAAAATGCTATAAGCATTATTATTTTTAAAGAAATATCAACATGATTAAATTATTTTAAAAAAATATTTATCAAAAACTCGGGGTGTTACATTATACCACCCATAAAATGAATTTATCAGTATAAATTCATCTGGGATATTTATGGATTAATAATTTACTATTCTTTTAATAGAAACCATCATTGTAAAATGATAAATAAATTTTTTTTTAAAATAAAGCTGTAACCATAACGGTTACCATGAGTAACTCATAGATGGGATTCCATTTAAGAGAACATTGGTGAGATTTAAAAATATGGGATTTGAGGAAAATAAATAATTATTTTTGGTATTAATTTATTTTGTTAATCAAGATAAATTTAATGATCATAGAAACATTAAGGTCCTCCATGAAATATATATTTTATTATTTAAATGGAAAGTAGTTCAACAAATTTTTTGTAGTATGACATAATTTTATGTCTAGACTATCTTCCTATTGTTTCATAATTTTCCTGAAAAAAATAATGTCTTGATTTAATGAAGAGATTAAATTTTATTCAACATGGACTATATCAGGACATTGTAAAAAAATTACGGTGAATTTTTCATTCATGAAGTACAAATAGATCACGAGTTCTATGATATGTTATCCCATTTGTCATTAGTTATCATGAACAAATAGATATTAGAATATGTTATCCAATATAGAGAAATCGCCATTTCATTTGAATGTAACCTAATACTAAAACACCATATAATGTGTAACTTAATCATTCCATTAATGGGTAACCTTAAACAACTTATGATAGATTAAAATAATGATATTTAAGTGGATATTAATTAAACCGTCATAACTTTGATCCCCTGTGTATCAAAGAGTGTCTATCAGTTGTCACTTTCCAAACATGTGAATGTCATCATCTTATATTTTCATGAAACATTTTAATAACCTAAATAAACATAAATACCTCAAAAGACATGGATACTTCCTTATTCCAAATATTACAAGATATTTTACTTAAATATGACATGTTTTAAAAATCATCCATGATAAAGAAGAAAAATATTTTAAAAAACCAATTATTAGGTCTAATGTATTCAATAACGTTCAATATAATTATTCATATCCAACATATCATTACCCAAACAATATTATCTCAACATCAATTATAAATTAAGGGTTACCTTCACTTTTTAAAAATATTACATTTCCATGAAGTTAGTTTTATTTCTAACTAGCACCATTCAATGTGTCCAAAAAAATCGGTATAGAAAAAACATTTAAAGAATGTATTTATATATTTAATGAATCAACTAACAGAATAAATGAATTTTAAAACACTAATTATTCCTTCATTTAAATTTTTTCATTAATATATTATGTATAAATCATCAACTAATTTCTTAATACATGTATCACATTACATGAAGTATGAATATTTTATTAAGGTTCCTCAATGTTAGTCTAATAATTTTTTTTATGTTTGATGTAAATAATATAGAATGATAATTCTAAATGTTTCCAATGACTTTTTTGGACTCTTTTTCTTTAGATGTATATCAATACTCATGGTCCTTATTGATTATATTTATGATATTTCATATTTGGATTTCAATTTTCATCATAACCATACATATCAACATTGAAACATTCAATTCCACCCTTATTCATCTAGTTCTAATAATTGAATAAAACTATAAATCATAGGGTTAAAAACACATATAGTAGTGGAAAAGGACATAAAAATGAACAATTACTTTTATGATATCAAAATAATGACCCAATATCATTTGATCTGTGACACCATCAAAACCCCATATGGCGAAATTAGTTCCCTATGGTTCTATGCAAGAATAAAATTTCTTAAACTCAAAAAATCTTAACACAATGTGTAGTATTTGGTAAGTAAGACTGTCAAACACACAATGTCGAACCATATGTTATAAATTAATTAGGAAATTGAAATATAAATTTATTGCTTTTCTGTGACGAAATACAAAAAACCGAAAGAATGATGCGTGTTTTGGATCTATATGGGAGTTAAGCCAGGTTCAGTGATTTTATGGTTTGTGTTTTAGGGATTCAATTAATATGGTCTTTTTTAGTTTTTTTGTTAGAATTTTGTCATTAGGGATCCTAGGTCATGGTATCACATACTAGTCCTATGATGGAAATTTTGGAATGGTTATATACTCAGTGAATACATAGAAATAGGCACCAAACACCATTTTAAACATAACTATCCAAGATTACACAATAATGAATATAAAACTAAGCTAATTAATTGATGTAATTAAATAATTGACTTCAAATCACATTCAACGGTCATTAAATTGTAAAAAAATATTATGATATAGATAAATGAAGTTTGAAACAATGAATATTATGAATTAAATAATGAAAAATAATCCCTAAGCCGCACTCCCCTTATAAATCATATCACCCAGCACTAGATAGACTACTCTATTATGGTGCGAGTGAGCATCTTTGGGACCCTAGGAAGAAAGACAGTGATGAATGGATACATATCGTCACTCTTTCATCATATTGTGTTTGTCTCTATATTATCATCCTAGAATGTCTTGAAATGGAGTCATAGACCAGTATTTATAGGCTTTTTTCATCGAAACCCACATCCCAAGACAAATTAATAAATTTTGTATCACCACCTACAAGACATGTAAATAGTTTACATGACATGTACCTTAGATCCTCTTTTTCCTCTCCCGCATTTAATCTGTAAAAATCACATACACTGGTTTGACTACCAGCATATTGTGTAATGGTGGTACATGATGTGTACTTGGAATTCATTTTTTGTATACTCTTCACGATTTTTTTCTCGGTTTTATTTCTATTGAAATGGTCTTCACCAATAATTTGTGTACACAACTTATAGTGCATTTTTACTCAGTTTACATCTCCTATTTATGTCCAAAAATCATGTGACGCGCCGTGTGTGTATAAAATTGTTGTGAAATTCCCTTCAGTTCATTTTTGGTCAACATATTTTTCCTTTTTAACAAATTCATCATTTCATGCCAAAAAACATAAAATAAGTAAATAAATTCTAGTGGTGGCATGATAATTCAATAAATTAAAAAATCAAAAAACTAAACTACTCAAAAATATATCTATGAATTACACATATCACACCTTTTGTTTATACTTAGAAATTCTTATAAAAAATTTTCTATTTCCATCATGATGGTTTGTGAAGAGTATATGAATTATCAAATCATATCCTTCAATAGTGTCAAACCAGGTGTGAAACAAGTAATATTTCATTGTACCAAGATATACTCTATCAGGACTAGCACACATTATCAGAGTTGTTAATCATATGTACATCTATTCCAGATCCACATCTTCTTGTAGAATCCCAACTGAAATTTATTGATTGAAAACAAATAACCATATCCTTTACCAAAATTCAATGCTATTTTATTGGAGTCATCCCTAGAAATATCATTCGTAATCTACCATGGATCTCAATAAATATTTCTCATCCAAGTTATCAATTGTGGAAAAATCCATTTCCATGATACCAACTATATTTATCTTAACATTTCATGAAAATACATTACATATTTTTTACAGAATATTAAATTCATTAAAGAAATATGTGGTTAATGACCATGTTAGGTTATTCACATTGGGTTCATGAAAAATTCATAAAAAATTGTTAAATATATTCACTATTTCTTACAAATATCATCCCCATTAGTAATGATACTTATAATAATTAATTCATAACATTTTGAATAGAAACCAAATAAAGTGGTGACATCCAATGGACAATAAGCGTAAATAATGGATATATGTATTCATAATATAAACATAAGTCCATGTGAACATGATCCCAACATTCGATGATCACACCATGGATATCAATGTTTAAAAACATTAATTAGGGAATAATGGTTGGATGTTCATAAGGCATGAATTATAAATGAATCAAGAGAATATGCCAAGAAAGGATAACTAAAGAATAAGAAATTTAATATTTGGAATACCCATAAGTAGAGAAAAAAATATATAAAGGATACCTACCAAGACATTTATATCATGATAGTATTTGGCTATAACTAATGAACCTATTTATTTTTAGGAATATGATACAACATGTGGTCCTTTTTGATTTTGATATACTATTAAAACATGTATAGTGTCTAAAATTAAGGTTGGGGATGCATCCCATGTGCCCTCTTATAATATTGATTGTGTACCATATTGTTCACCCTCGTACATTTAGGCACGATCTACATCATATTTACCCTATTACATTCAAGATTAGGCTAAATTTCATGTACCCTTTAAGAAAATATAAAAAATATCATTACCCAATTAATTTTAGATATATATATATAGATCCCGGAAATATCAAATCAAAATCATTCATACATGTGACTCATGATATAAATCATTCATCATGTGATGACCCATAATAAGTGATGGTTATTATAAGCATCATTTCATATCCCTGGAAATGATAAGGGTATAATAAACATATCATTACATCGTAACATAAGGGTAATAGGGATGTTTCCTAACAATTTAATGAATGAATAAACCATAGAAAGAAGAAATATTCAATATCATTTAACACATGAAAGACAAAAGGGTTCCCTACAAATTATTTTTAAAACATTATCCATTCAATAAGTTGTATTAATGAAACCTATGGATCACATCAATGAAGGTAATGGATAACATGAACATGTCTCATCATAGATGAAAAAAAAATTTGAATTTTTTTTATAAATAACATATGGAAATTATCATTTCTTCATTAAAAATTACTAATAAAAAAAATCCTATTGAAATATATTTTATTATAAATTATCTTCAAAAAATAACAAAAAATCATGAAATTATTTTGAAAACATTTTCCCTTAACAAAATATAAAATAACCTTGAAAACATTTTTAATACATTTTTCATTGAAATCCACATTAAAATAATGAATTTATAGAATATTTGCAAAAATATTACATAGAATAATAAAATGGAAATCTTGTAATGGATGATAGAATGAAATGACGATCATGACAGTGGGTAAATCTTTAAATATAAAACAATCATTTCTCATAGTAAAATGTTTATAAAAGTGCCGTTGATGTTAAAATTACATTGAGATTCAATTTTCTAGAAACAAAATTGGTTAATAGTTAAATCATGGTTAATAGTGACATGTAAAGATAATATGATAATTTTAGAATATTTTTGCAATCCATTTTTAGATCATGGATTTGATTATGCATAGATTTAGGACAAACAATAGAGGTAAAGTCGACATTTTTAAAGAAGTATTCTTGATAATATTATATAAAATTTTGTGAAAAAGTTGTACCATTAATTGAATATTCCATAAATAAATAGATTTTAAAAAATTGTTGATATTTATAGATATATTGGTCATAATATATCATCACTATAAAAATCATAAACAACCATGAATAATGATGAGCTTATTTCAATAAATACATACAACATGGTAACTCTTATTCCTAATATTAATAAAAGAAAATGAAAATGAAAGTGGAATATTAATACAATATAAAAAATAATATTTAAGATATGATATGTGAAATGCATTATTTACACCTCATAGAAAAATATAGCTGCATTACATGGCATGTGTCTCAATGAGGACAAATTGAGATGAAGTTAATTTTCTGATTTGAAAATTTTAAAACATAAACCCATGGAGAAAAATATCCTAAAATTTATATCGAAATGTCCATAAATTAATGTAAAATAGTAATATAATATATTCATATAAATTATATATAAACCACACAAAATAAATGAGTGGTTTCTAAGTCATGTATCTCATTGAGATAAAAAGTTAGATGAAATTCCCTTACCTTGTCAATTGACATTCGACGTACACGCACAATAATATTGTATAATAAATATACTATAATTATAAATTTATCACTCAACCATATTCATATATATATATAGAAGATATTACCATATAATATTTTTATGACCATTTATTAGTTATTAATTTAAAATTATATGTTAATGTAATATTTTGGGTAATATCCACTTTGTTTATCGTACCTTTTTTAACTTATCATTATTGGTCCACTTACATAAATAAGGATTTAAAAAACTAAATAATGTAACAAATTACATATGTATCATCTAAATTGAGTATAAAAACATTTTTATTAAACTATAATATATTGATATCTGAAATTTAATACATTAATCATAAAGACAGTGAACCATACATAAGAATTAACATTATTTCCATTTTCAAATATTATTGATTGAATGAAAATAAATGATATATATATATATATTTATAATTAATATTGTCACCGTAGAATAATTTATATATATATGTCATATATGGTTTTTAAAATCATCATTAATACTATCCATGTAAGGTATAAACGAATCACATAACTTTTTGAAGATAGTAGACCACACATCCTAAAATGAATTTATCATATTAAGAAAATTTTGAATTCATGAAAGTTGGATTTAATAAATTAACAATGAAGTATAAAAAATATTAAATCTTATATTTTAAATATTAAACAGAGTTTCTATAATAATTACCAACCATATGATTTGGTAGAGGTAAAATGAATATCATCCTTTTTGTGGAAATAATTCACCGTATAGAACATCGGTAAGTTTATTTTTCATTATATTGAATTGAGTGAAAGTGCATGTAGAACCCCAAACATAAAAAAAACTAAATATATTTAGGATATGGAGTATATAATATGATAATGAAATAATAAAAATTGAGGTAATGGAGAACAATATAAAATATAATTTTTATAAGGATGCAGATATAAAGGATATAATAAAGAAATGTGATAATAATAATAATAGAGGGGGAGGTGATGTAAAATAAATGAATGTTTATTTAGGAATTATGTAACATATTGTTTGTGTAACAAATTTTTTTGATCATAAAGGTATTACTTGGTTGGATTTATACCCAAATGGGGGATTCAAGGAGGAATGAAAGGATGTTCAGAAGCCAATTGGGATTATTTTGTCTAAACATATGTTCCTGGAAGTGTGTTAATAATGGGGAAAAGTGGTGACTTTGATAAGGGATAGAAAGGACATAGATTTTATTTTCAAAAAAAAGGAATTTTTACCGATCTTTTAACCGAATAAATTTCAAAAAAAAACTCAACAATTGATGGATTATGTCCTAAATATATCCATAATATGGGATTTTTATAAGATTCCTTGTCAATTTTTCACATGTAATTAAGGTTTAGTCACTTATTAAGTATAATTTTACATTAATTTATTATATTAATTTCCATCTCAATCACTAAACATTTTGGTGAAAATTTTAGTTCACATTATTATACTAAAAATGTTATAATTATTAAATACTTTTATATAATGTTTTCAAAAATAAATTCAGAGAATCCAAAATATATTTTTGAATGGGAATCTCGAAAACGTGGAAAGAAAACAAATTTTAAATGGAAAATGTTCAAAAGATCATTATGAATGTTTCTAAATTAATTAGAAAATGATCCCGATGAACAAAATTGGATTAATATATTTATAATATATCCATTATTACTTTAAAACCCATATGAAATTTTACTATACTTTAAAAATTAATTAGAAAAAAATAATTTTTTGAATAAAAATTCATTATTTTTTACTATTCACCAATATATGAAGTTTATAATAAATAACCAAAAAATTCACCCTATGCCAAGTTAGACAAAATGAATTAAAAAATTATACCTATTTCAAAAAACTGAATTTTCTAATGTTCTTAAAATTATTTTTTATGCTGTTCATAGTAGGAAATTAAAATTTTCTTTTGAGAAAATTGTATTTTGAAACATATAATTACATAAACTAAAACAATAATTTTTAGAATAAATATTTTTCATTTATATAATATCATTATAAATAATTTATAAAAAAATTAATTAAAATTAAAATTATTATGTTTAATAAATATTTTATAACTATTTATTTCAATATATTTTAAAAAATAAATATAGTTTTATTGAAACGCATAGTGACGTGAAATGTAAAATACATTGGTGTGGCATATAACATAAGAAATTTTGGTGATCTATATAGAGAAATCATATTTTATGTATCGTATAATGATATTTGTGCATGGTGTATCTTACAATGAAACAATAACATGGTTTTCTCATATAACACAAGTTATATTTAGTGTTGTGAGAAGTAAAAAATACAAAGTAGTTGAAATTAATTTTAAAAAAATATCTCACAAAAACATGGGGAGTTATGATTGTGATAATTAATGTGTTGAAAACATCCTCTTAGTTAGATAACATACCTTAAACAAGATATTTTCAAAAAGGGAGAATATTTATGTATAATATATTTCAATATTATAAATAAAAATTTTATGGTATATTAAAATAAACATGATCATGATAAGAAACAAATAAAATTACATTAAATTATTAGATATAAATTTGAGTGAGAATATTAAATAATTTATGTAGAAATGTGTGTTGATTTTATGAATGGAATTAATTTTTTAAAAATCCAATCATAATTATGACTCTATCAACCTCAAGACACAATGTTTTCTCGATCCAAACAACATATATGATTTATATGAGTGATAATGAGAGTTTTATTGTGATTATATAATGTTTGGAGAAGTTTATTGGAAGTGTTTTTCAAGGGTATAATATAGTGGTTTTAATACATTATTTTAAAATTATGAATCATAATATATTAATAACAAATGGTTTATTTTCTTTAATACACTATTTATAAAAAATTTATAACATTAAAATTAAGGAATGACCAGAATGATTAATTAATTTATAAATGCTATAAAATATTTTTTTATACTTTGGAAATTACTTTTTATTATTGAATGTATTTTATATTTTTTTAAATGAACATTTTATCTTAATAAAATAATTTTTTCGTAATTTAACCAACTTATTAATTATTAATTCATTAAAAGATAAATTTTTCACCATCAATCATCTATATTTTAACAAATAGTATTTTTTATATTCATCTTAAAAATCAGTTTTTCTAAAAAATTGTCAAAAAACAAAGAATATATTAGTCGGACCTAATGATTTCAATATTTTAATTAATTTTATCAAAAACTAAATCCTATTAAATATTATTTATATTCAATATGAAAATGAATTTTACATAATCCTTATAAGTACAAATCATAATAAAATATAGGCATTCATTTTATGAGTTTTTAATTTCATTAGATATTTTCACGTGTTATAGTATTTATATTGACATGATTTATTCATGTTAAATAAAACATAATTATAATTTTAATATTTTATTGTATTTGTAACCATTCTAACATTTTGAATACTATTCTAATAGTCATGTTACTACTCAAAAAAACAATTTAACTATTACTAATGACTATTTTTACTATTCCAAATATAATTTTTATTTTATAATATCTATAAATAAATTCTATTTCATTAAATTCATAATCCATTTAAAAAATAGAATTTTTATTAGATTTTAATGTCATAATTAATTGGAATTTTATATTTTAATTTATAAATAAAATCAAGAGAATTTAAATATATATTTAACCTCAAAATATATTATTAAAGATGAAAATTTATATAAACATTATTTTATATCAAAATAATTTTATCAATTCATAAAAAGTCAAAAAAAAATTATCTTGTGAAATATTTTTTCATGTTAATCATAATAAAATAATGTTTTATCTATTTATGATATATTTTATCAACAAAATTTCATTGGATATCCATTAAATATTGATTTATTGAAAATATTTATGAAAAATATTTTCTACAAAAGAGGAATTATTATAGAAGTACTAATCCAAATATACATTTCGTTTTACCTCTATATTATTTTCAAATTATTTCTTCCACTTGCATTTCAATAAATATAAAAACCTTAATAACAAGAATAAGTCAAATGGTTTCACTATAAACAATATTTTTAAAGGATAATTTTTCAATTTAATTGATTTAGTGAAAATGGTAATGAGATTATTGGATCAATTTTCATTCATTGAATTAGAATAATTTTTTATATTATTCTATGATTGGTCGTATCCATTATTATAATTTCATTTTATAATATTTATTATTCTTTTAAGGATGTATTTTTTTTCTTTATAATCATATTTTTGATTCATTTTTTCCTTTTATTTTAAGTCATCATAAGATGATTCAATTATAGTATTTTTTCATTTAATTTCATTCAATTTATAATTAAAAATTTCTTGTTATCATATATTATACAACTTTACCATATTTTTATGATATTTATATATAATTTATGGTCGCATTCCATTATTGACTACTACTTCACATGTTACGATCTTTGAAAGGGAAAAATATACATTTGATTATTATATATTCTAGGTGTATTTTTAATAATTATACAATAAGTAAATATTATTATTTATTTTTTTCAGAATATTTTTACTTATATTTACCATAATACATTTTTGGATTAATAGGTAATCTCTTTTTCTTTTATTAAATGAATAATTATTTAAAAATATTTAATTTATCTATAATCCATTGGATGATGTGTATATATTTTTAGTAAAATTTAAAATATTTATTTTATTATGTTATTGGGTATTTTACTATTTTTCATCATGTATTATGAAATTTTTTAGAGGGTGTATATCACATTTTAGTTATTTGAGTTTTTTAATCTCTATATATTCTCTTCAGCTACAAACATTTATCATTTCATTAGCCATTTTAATAGATCATCATTGAAATTTGTCTATACCATTAAAATTTAGTTATTATATAAATGTCAATTAAATTTATCATTATTTAATTATTGTTATTTAATATAAATACTCTTCACCTATATTTTTTGCAGAAATTGAAATTTGTTATGATATTTCTTTTATTTCAAAAAGGTTAACAATAATTGTTAATTTCTTTTTTTATATTCATAAAGAAATGTGTTTTATTAATTTTTTGATTTATGAAAATTATATATGTCATGTGTGAGACAAAAAAATAAATATATTACCCAATTCATTGGGGAATGATATATTTTGTGGAAAAAATATTGGAAACAAAAAAATAGTGTATTTTATTTTGGGTGAATATTAATTATTGTTAATGATTACAGATGATAATTTTTTATTAGATATTAATAATTAATTATTTCATAATAGATTATAGATATTTAAAACAGTTTAATGTATTTCAATGATGTACAGACATAGTCTGTCATCAAATAAAAAGTTCATAAATCCAAAAGGGTGACTCATATGAGAGACATTATCAAATTTTAATGCATTATATGTAGCTAAATCAGTGGAACACACCAGGATATTTCCTTATCTAAAATTTTTATAAATGAAGACTCCTACAACTTTCAACTTATTATAACGATGAATAATGTATGTAGATACCCAATGAGATAAAATCATGTAATGTAGTAACCTGATAATGGTAGACGCATCTAGAAAAATATTAGAAAATATTTTACCATATAAAAATGATAAATACATTACATCAAAAAATAACCTATAATATATCAGAAGAACATAGAATACAATTATTAGGGTATCTCAACACCATGAATTTTTTTTTTGACGATGTGCTATTCACACCAACACAATATTTATTTCAATTAAACCCATATATATTTAATTTAATCAAGTAACAAGGAGTATTTCATTTATGTTAATTTCCCTTCAGAATTAGTGTACTCTTCTTTCTCAATAACACAATATCAAGCTACAAATATTGGTTAAAAAATATGTTGGAACACAAAAAATATATGTTACTTTGTCTTGAATGGTTTTATGACATCAATGAATAAGGTAATCAAAACTAAAAATAATAGGATATGTGATTTATATCTTTCCCCAAATATGATAGGGCATATAAGAACCATTAAATGTGTATATAACATCTAGAATTCTTCCATAAACATTATTATTTATTTTTATTATTTTTATTATATCATAAAGATTAATTTTTAACATTTAGTTGATTTCATGATTGAACGTATGTTTATGATAACTTTTTTATTAAAACTAAATAATCTAATATTCATATTTAGTAACTTAATATTAATTTATTATTATTTTTTAAAACTCAATTATTAAATTAATTAATAATATTAAATAATAAATAATGCTGTATTATCCAACATATTGATTGATTAAAATAAATATTAGTGGAATGACTGATTTTAATTTAGAGAACCACATGTGTGGTTTTTAAATTCCCAATTAATTTTTAATAATTAAATTTATTATATATGGAGTATTATAAACATAAATATTACCTTATACTTGGAATCGTAATTTTGAAATTATTTGTTTCATAATTTTTCCAACTTTTTAGAGGCAATTGAATTGTTTGTTAAAAAGTAATATATGATATGAATACATGAAAAGTATTATGACATCATAATGAAATTAAAATAACATAATAAGTTTATAATTTCTATCTCATCCAAAAATGGTTATATTAAATAATGTAAAGTATTATAATGATGTTAAAACTATATTATGAACCTATAAAGAATCATTAATAACCATCTGTATGTTGTAATATTTTAAATGGAATTATTTCCATATATTTATTTTTTCTGTATGAAAATTAATTTATTTGAAAGGGGGATTGGTACATAAATAAATATAATTACCAAACTAGTCCTAATAAGTAACATAATGTAGGATATAAAATTTCTATGTAAAATGGTTTTGTATTTTATTAAGACTCAGTGTGTGATGATTATACATAGATATTGACCAACAAAACCCCCTCATTTTAATAAAATATACTATCATTACCCCATTTATCAATAATCTTATGAAATTTAGTATAAAGTAACTATAATGGTCTATATTATTATTCTATCTAAGCATTTTATGAGACTCTTTTCCATATATTATTAAAACTATCATTCAAGGTAGGGCCTCTTAATATTTAATTTTCCTTTTAAATTTTAATCCTTTTATAATAATACAATTTAAAGCTGACTTCCTTATTATTTCATGACAATAATACCATGGGAAAAATAATTTTGATATATTAATAAATATTGATAATTTTTACTTCTCATAATTAAAATATCTTAATATATTATTTCGTCAATATAATTATCCCTAATATGTTCTTATTATTTATTCACATAATCCAATAAAATTAATTTTAATTTAATTATGAAATTCAATTATCATTTATTTTTATGATTTTATTATTATAATACCAATTATAGAACATGATTCCATCAAAATATAATACCTTTATAATAAATTATAATATATCATACGAAATTGTGGAATTATAATTCTAAAGAACATGAAATTTCAAGGAAATGTTTTTTCTTAATTATTTTGAATTTTATGATTCTGTGATTTCTGACAGCACCTTATTCCGAGGTCTGATGTGCCATGAATTAATTTCTGATGTTTTTTTGGGTACGTTCAGTAAATGTACGTGCATGTTTTTCTATCATTTGAACCGGTGCTCGGAAATGAAATCTAAGGACACCAAGGAACTCACAACGCTAGTGTTCTCTTAAGGTAACCATTGCCGAAATTGCGTTATATGTGGGTTGAGAGTTAATTTTTGGGGTTTTGGAATAAAATAAATAAAATTTGAAGTATACAATTTTATTTACGGATGTTAGTTATTTCCTCCATGAGAAAGTTAGGGGTGGGGACCAGATCTCACATAAACTATCATGTGAGGATTTATGGTGGTGGGACCCACATGATCCCCTAACCCTTAAACTCCCTTGAACTCCCCCATTAACACTCCCCTTCATTTATTTCTTTGACAACTCCCACTAATTTAATAAGCGGAGCCTATCCACCTTCCTCCCATTAAGATTGAAAACACATTTTAATTAATTAAATTTGATTCTCAAATTAATTTATTAAAGTGTTTGAATTTTTTAATTGGTGTGTGAATAAAGTAATAGCATTAGCTATTATTTAGAGAAGGCTTTTATTTTGTTGGGGAAAACATGGGAAAGATCTGGAGAATTAGAAAAGAAAAGTGTTCTTCTCCCGACGAAGAACTCATCCTTAGAAGAATATCATACTCTCTCGGTGTAGAATGCTCCCCGACTTCTCCTACCTCATTCTTCCTCCGCATCAAGGGAGAAGACACCGCTGACGAGATAGGTCACCTACGACAACAACTCATCCTCCAACATTGGCGGGATGACACCGTTTTTCTACGATGCCCGACTACCATGACGCTCTTCTTCCATGGCTCGACGATGTGCGACATCAATTTCAAGGTAGGGGTATTTTTTGTATAATTTAATTCATGTGATTTATACACACGAACTTGGGTGATTATTTGTTGAATAATTGTTTGAGCCTCTAACGCGGTGGGTACGGGCTAACGAACAAGTCTGTACCCATCTCCATGTTTTTCATGATGCACGGATTATTTTGCGACCGATGAACGGAAGGGAAACATTGATTTGAGACCGTCACAGTGAAGAGCGGGACCCGAGGAGGCCACATGCTTAGATGGGAGCTAAAATGGACCACCAGAATGACTCGGATGGCCCGCGGAAGGTCATTCCTCGAGGAAGCGGCAGCCCAACACACCACCGGCGGAAGACCGCTACTGCACCAGCCGCGGCAGCGGGGAATTGGAACCTGCAAAACGCGGGTTACGGGGAAGCCGGGCGATGGCAGACTGACGCTGTCATTACATCGAACCCACCCCCCTGCTCGGCTGGACAGGCCAAGCTACGGCCCGCCCGCAAGACGGGCTGCGCCAGTCGGTCCGGGCCACGACCAAACGTTCCAGACCCAGACCCTGGTCGGGTTGACCCGGGTGGGTTGGGTCGGGTCGGACCGGGCCCATACCCCCCTCTTCAGACCGTTTTTGGTTAATTTCCTATAACATGATCTACAGACCTTCGATTGACTCACCGTCAGTGGTGTAGGATTTCTTGGATCTGGGAGGTTGTTTTGGGATATTACAATCAAGGTTTTGGGGAAGTTTGGGTATGGCCGGGTTGGTTCGAACCCGAAACCAACAGGCCCTTGGAGCGGAAACGTTTATAACTTAATGATCGGTTATCCAATTGACATAATTAAAACTATGTTGGTTTCCTTTTTTTGAGACGGTTGTTTTGGAATACTTCACATGGGATTTGGATGAGATTGGAGTATTGTCAGGTTTGTTTATCTTAAAAACCAACAAGGCCCCGGGAACGGAAAAGCCAGTAACTCAAAGATCGGGCGTCCGATTGACGCGTCGTCTATTGAGTTGCGACCCCTATGACGAAGCATCCCTTTGTGATACTTCTACGTGAGAATTCGTGACACATGGAGTACTAGATTGATGATCGTGTAGAGGACCCTCCTAGTTACGAGCGAGCAGATTTTAGAGACCTATTAGCTGGTTGAGACATGACGACTACTAATCGATCGACTCAGAGTGATTTGGATGGCCCAGTGGGGTGTTATTGGTTTTTGTAGCAGGCCCACGAAGGTGGAGCACTTGGTTGTAGCGGTAGACCAGCAGTACTCGAAAGAAGGAGTACCTCTGTAGGCTATGAGGGTGAGCACTTGGTTATAGCGGTAGATCCATTATGGGAAGCGCTTGGTTGTAGCAGTAGGCCCACAGTAATTGACAGGTGGAGTACTTCAGCAGTCCATGGTTAGTGGTAAGCACTTGGTTGTAGCAGAGGGCCCTATGTACTCGACATAAGAAGAGTTCCTTAGCTTTTGTGGTTTCGACATCGTGGAAAAAATCCTGGTTTGGGCTGAGTCAATGACCTCTGGGTTTTCCTCATGATTGAGATGAGTTACTTGATATCTTATGTATATGTATGGTCATATACCTAAATAATGGTTATTCGTTGATTTCATACTTTTTGGTATATCTTTGTTGGTTTTTTGAGACCTTTAGGGTCTCTGGGTCCCTACTGATTTGCGTTATACTAACCCATGCACGAGAAATGCGCGCACCTCGTTGTGTTGGATGCAGTTGAGAGACAGTGCTGACCAAGGCTGAGTGTACGAGGACTGGATGGTACCAGGAGGTGGAAACTCGGTGTGACAGCACACGCTGCGGACCGAAAGACATGGAGTGCCAAGGAGGAAATATGTACCAACCCTTCAGGTAGGAACACAGAGGATGATCACGGAGGATGATCTAAGAGCTGCTTCCACCTTTCACCTGTTGTATTTTTCAACTGTACCTTGTTCAATGCAGTTGTACATTTTTGTTGGCTTTGTATTTTTGGCCCCTTTGTACTCTTATCACACTTGTTATACCTCTTTTCTTAGTGTTTTATTCCTGTTGTACTATGGTAATGTGTGTTACCTTTATAAAGGCAATGCCATACCATATTTTAGGAAATTACGCCTTTGGTTCTAGTCTCCATCCCCTGGCCTATAGAATGCGGTCATGGGGTAGTCACGATACGGTCCCCGGGGGACGGGTCATGAAAAATTGGTATTAGGGGAGGTCAATTATATCATAGAACTAGGACATTGGCATTTTATTTCTGCGTAGAAATAGTGTTAAGGATACTAAGTGTGGTTTTCATTTTAGGGAGTCTAGTGTTGGTGCAGGAGGCTGACATATCCATACACCCGGACCGTAACTTCTTATTTCTGACTGAGCACATGAAAGCACTGATTGCGTGTGTGTTTTCATAAGTTTTCTTACATTAGCTCAAACCAGATCAGCTCACATGGTATATAATTTTGACCGTGTTGCATCATTTCATTCAGGATGCCTCCCCTTGGATGACCGTATAGGGCCCCGAGAGTAGTACGTGTTGACATCCCACCAATCAACGAGTTCTTAGAATAGGGTCCTCTTGTAATTGAGGCACTAAAGGAGGAACCATTGGTAATACAACATGTTCGACCACCGATGCCACCAGCCCCAGCAGCAGAGAGTGCACGCTGCTTGAGTGCGCCGCACGAGTTCCAGTGCCAGAGGCCACCCAGGTTCCCCGGAGAGACGGACCCACATATGGATGGGGATTGGCTAGAGGATGTGGTGAGAGTTTTCAGACTGGTAGGGACCCTAGATGACTTTATGGTGATCCTTGCTACCAGCCTCAGTCAGGTAGTAGCTGGAAGATGGTGGAGCCTGATGGTCCAGGTCCATGACGAGGTGACACTACACTACACAGAATTCAAGAGCCTGTTCCGAGCGGAGTTTGTACTAGCCACCCTATGAGTGGTGCATATACAAGAGCTACTACATCTACAGTAGGGCAGCATGATAGTAGCACAGTACTCAGCGAGGTTTACAGACCTCTCACACTACTCTACAGATATAATACGAGACTGGTTCATCAGGACTCGGACCTTTGAGTTGGGTCTCAGGTGAGAGATTAGAGGTTCATTTTTTTCTCAAAGAATTCTGACGTAGACATGGGTGTTGGAGCGAGCCCTCCTAGTGGAGAGTTTCCTTGCTGAGCAATCTCCAGTAGTGGAACCCACCACTTGTCGACATGCAACGGAGTCTTCTGTAGCTGGCACTAGACAGATGAAGCAGGGGTCCAATAGGATAGGACCCACGGGTGGTCGACTGCATGACTTAGGATGGTGTGTGCGAGGAACCTGAGGTGGAGAATGGCATACTAGGAGAAGACAGTATTACTCCTGCGACTGGTTTGGTCACATGGCACGTGACAGTCTGAACTGTCATAAGAACGATGAATAGATAGATGAAGGACCTCCCAGGCAGAGGCAGAGGATCGATTGAGGGGGACCACAAGGAATAGGAGACTGAGGTAGAGGAGCAGGCCATGCAGCTAGTGGTGGAGGACGCTTCGAGGTGTTTCCACCACCACCAGGAGGTCGATCCCAACCACATGGAATAGGTGTACATGGGAGAGGAAAACCACAGGAAGCTAAAGCTTACGAATATAGAGCTATGAAAGTAGGTGGACAGGAGTGGACAACTTCTAGACATGGATGCCTTTGATCATTGTGCTTCTATCATCCTTTTTGATGTTGTTTATGGTTGTTATGTGTCTTTCTACTTTGAGATGCATTAATAAAAGACACATTTCTTTGTGATGTTTTCTTTTCTTCCTTTTTGTGTGGTTAATATGAAGAGGTTCCTATTAAAACTGTTTACTTGACCCTCGCTTTCAATATTTCTACTGGAGGAGACCCAGTAACCAAACACTGATGGTGATAGTGTGACTAAACCCTTGGAGGCGAGAGTAACAGTTGGATATTTTAGTAGTAGCGTCGAGGCCTTACAACATCGTCCATGGCATGAATTAGTTCTGTTCATGTCAGGATTGACTGTATTAGGTAACGGACATGGTTCATCCAGGGTATGAGACCAGATTTCTCTTATCGTCTGAGGAGAAATCATAGCAGCTCTTGTAAATCGTAGACAAAGAAGGGTGTATAGGAGATCGTTTTAATTGGCTAGTCTCACCCATTGTTCGTCGAGTGAACATTTTATGGTTTAATATAATATCTATAGTCTTAGATGAATCTTCTCTTAGAAATACGAAGACATGAGATAATGATGATGGATTAAGTTCCTCCAGGACTATGACTTCGAGATAGTCTATACTCCTTGGAAGGGGAATGTAGTAACGAATGCTTTTAGTAGGAGTTCATGAATCTAGCTGCTAGGAGAGGTGACAGAGCAACTGGTCACGTTGTTGATATCATTTGTAGATATGGATGGTGCAGCCTATCTGTAGACACTCCTCCAATTCTTCAGTAGAGTAGGCAAGGTGTCGTACCACCTGGCCCTTCCACCGTAGTTGCACTGGGTGCACGACGTTTTCCACGTATCTCAGATGAGGAGATATGTGAATGACCCTTACAACATCATAGACCATGGGGAGATGGAAATCAATGATGGGGAGACATTCACGATGGTTCTGGTGGTGATCGTGGATCGACCGGATCAGGTCATACGTGGGTGGTTGATTCCTCAGTTGCGCATTCGCTGGCCGCACGAAAACCTCCAGGGGAGCATATTGGAGCAAGAGGCGCAGATGCATGCTCAACAGCCCTTTAGTTTCCAAGTATGTGTTGTAACTCTATGGGGACGTAAAGCCCTGAGGTGGGAGTAATGTAAAGACCCAAAAATTTCAGATATTTTTTTTCTTAATTATTTGGAATTTTATGAGTTTGCGGTATCTGAAGGCACCTAATTCTGAGGCCTGGTGTGCCCTAAAACAATTTCAGAAGTTTTGTTTGGGTAAGTTCAGTGAATGTATGTTCGGGTTTTTCTATCTTTTGAACTGGTGCTCATAATTGAAATCATATGACACTGATGAACTTGCAATACTGTTATTCGCTTAAGGGAACCTTTGCCGCAGTTGTGTTTTATGTAGGTTGAGAGTTAATTTTTGGGTTTTGGAATAAAATAAATAAAATGTGTGTTACACAATTTTATTTATGGATGTTAGTTATTTCCTTAATGAGGAAGTTAGGGGTGGGGCCCACATCTCACATGACCTCCCATGTAAGGATTTAGTGTGGTGGGGCCCACACGAGCCCATAACCCTTCAACTCCCTTGAACCCCCCATTAACACTCCCCTTCATTTATTTCTTTGAAAACTCCCCGTCATTTAATAAGAGGACCCCCTCCACCTTTCTCCCATTAAGATTTCCAACACATTTAAATTAATTAAATGGGATTCTCCAGTTAAATAATTTGAGAGTTTGAATTATGTAATTGGTGTGTGAATAAAATAATAGCATTAGCTATTATTTTGGTAGGCATTTTTTGTGTTGGGGAATACTTGTGGATGCTCTAGAGAATTATAAATGAAATTTTTTCTTCTCCCGAAAAAGAACACATCCGTCGTAGAACGTCATACTCTCTTGGCGAAGACCGCTCAACGACTTCTCCTACCTCCTTATTCCACCACTTCAACGGAGAAGACATTGCTCGCGAGAGGCATCACCTACGACAAAAACTTCTCCTCCAATGGTTTCGAGACAACACCATTGTTTCGCAATGCCAAACTACCACGATGCTTGCCTTCCACAACTCGACGACGTGCGATGTCAATTTCGAGGTAGGGGAATTTTTTTGTATCATTAAATTCATGTGATTTAGACCCACGAACTTGGGTGATTATTTTTTAAATAATTTTTTGAGCCTCTAACATGGTGGGTACCAACTAATGAACATGTTCAGACCCATCACAATATCATTATTGATGCACAGAATGTTTTGCGATGGATGAACAGAAGGGAAACTTTGATTTGAGACTGTCGTAGTGAAGAGCGGGACCCGAGGAGGCCACAGGAATATAAGAGAGCTAAACCGGACCACTAGAATGACTCTGGTGGCCCGTGAAAGGTTGCGGCGGTGAGGGTCACCACCTCGGCGGTGGCTCCGAGTGCGCTGCGCGGTCGGCCCGGGCCGGGCCGGGCCTAGACCCCCCTCTTTAGACTGTTTTCGATTAATTGTCCATAACAAGAGTTACAGACCTCCGGTCTGTGCATCGTTGGTTGCATATGATTTCTTTGATCATGGAGGTCGTTTCAGTATATTACACTCATGGTTTTGGAGAAGTTTGGGTATATCCGGGTTGGTTCGAACCTGAAACCAACTAGGCCCTCGGAGCGGAAACGCTTATAACATAAGGATCGGACATCCGATTGACGTGACGTCAAATACATTGCTTTAATTTTGTTGAGAGGGTTCATTTTTCATACTCCAAGTAGGATTCCTATGATATTGGTGTATGGTCGGGATGGTTATAGCTTAAAAACCAATTGGGCCCCTAGAACGGGAAATCCAATAACTCACAGACCGTGCATCTGATTGACGTGTCGTCTGTTGCGTTGAGACCCCTATAATGAGGTGGTCCTTTGTGATACATCTACATGCGAATTAATGACAAATGGAGTATTCACTTGTGGATCGTGGAGGAGACCCTCTCAGTTACGAGCAATAAGATTACAGAGACCTAGTAGCTGGCTGAGACATGACGACTGCTGATCGATCGACTCGGAGTGATTCAGATGTCACAGTGGGGAGCGCTTTGTTGTAGCAGCAGACCCACGGTGGAGGAGTGCTTAGTTGTAGTGTTAGACCCACGGTACTCGACAAAAGGAGTACTTCTTTATGATATGAGGGGGATCGCTTGGTTGTAGCAGCAGACCCATGGTGGGAAGCACTTTGTCGTAGCAGTAGGCCCACAGTACATGACATGTGGAGTACATCAGAAGTCCAAGGTTAATGGAAAGTGCTTGGTTGTAGTGGCATTCCAACTATACTCGATAGAGGAGGATTTCTCCAGCAGTCGTGGTTTCAACTTCGATAATAAAAATATTGGATTGAGCTGAGACAACGACCTTAGTTTTTTCCCCATGATTGAGATGGGTTACTTGATATCATTGGTATATGTATGAGCATATACATATGTAATGGTTATCCATTGATTTCATACTATGTAGCTTATCCTTTTTGGTTATTGTGAGACCTTGAGGGTATCGGGGTCCCTACTGAGTATCATTATACTCACCCCTCCACAGGCAATGCCCGAACCTCATTGTATTGGATGAAGATGACAGACAACGCGAACTGAGGCTGAGTGTACGAGGACTGGATGGTACCCATAGGTGGAAACTTGGTGTGACGACACATGGAGCGGACCAATAGACCTGGAGTGCTGAGGAGGACATATATACCAACCCTCCAGGTAGGAACCCATTGGATGATCCCAGAGGACGATCCAGGTGCAGCTTCCTCCTTTACGCTGTATTCTTTTTTAGTTGTTCATTCTTCAGTTGTAGTTGTACCTTTTTGTTGGGCTTGTATTTTAGGCCCCTTTGTACTTTTAGCACACTTTTTATACATATTTTCTTAGTGTTTTATTCCTCTTGTAATCTAGTAGTGTGCGTTACATTTTAAAAAGTCAATGCCTTCCAAATTTTTAGGGAATTATGCCTTTGGTGCTAGTCACCAGCCCCTGGCCTATGGAAGGAGGGCTTGGGGTAGTCATGATACGGGCCCCAGGGGATGAGTCGTGATAGTAATGCACTTTATATATCCCATTAATAAAATCCACAATGGGATACTAAAATTTGATGTAAGCTATAAATTCAATTCACTTTGTATAAATAAAATTGAAAAATATTTTTCAGGTATTAACTCAACCTTTTCCTAGAGAATAATAAATGGGCCTTTCAAAATAGTTATTTCGATACTCTAATGGGATATAATTTTTAATATTAAATATATCATCAAAAACT
The DNA here is from genome assembly GCA_963277665.1 of Viscum album. Classification (NCBI taxonomy): domain Eukaryota; kingdom Viridiplantae; phylum Streptophyta; class Magnoliopsida; order Santalales; family Viscaceae; genus Viscum; species Viscum album. The sequence goes on along the minus strand of OY728142.1, from coordinate 1,424,000,325 downwards.
ATAAAAATGGATTAGAAATTATTTTCATATACTAAAAAATATGTATATGAGTTATCCATGAAAATACAATAAATAATCATTATATTATTATCACATTAATAATGTAATATTCAATAATATTTTTAATATCTTAATAACTTTAAGATAAGTTATTTAATGTTCACATGGATAGCTAATTTGTTCCAATGAATGGGAAAAATAGAAAATTCATCACATAATTTATGTTAATATATATACCTGTGGAATAATTATCACTTGTTATATATGATTTTGATTATGTAAAATTGTAATATATACTATATATCCATTATATTACCTTTATGAATCAATTTGAAACAAAAATAGTGATAGGTGGTGACATGGTTAATATTACCCCTTGATGTTCCAGTATAAATTAGGACACCAAATTGTTGGGTATTTAGAATAATTTTAACCCATTAACACGTGATGTATTGACATGTGACACTGAAAATATTATGAAGTAACTCAATATGATTTCCCAAACTGTGATATAAATTATTCAATACCAATAACTATTTTATAATTATCAATTTCAAGAATTTATTAGGACTATAGTTCAATTAATTTTAGAAGTAATTTAAACTTATATATCATTGATTTAATTCTAATGTAATCCAGCATTCATTGTATACACACCTTTACAATGAATATGGCCTCCCCATCTTTTGTATTTATTACCATTTCCTTAGGAAACTAAGAATATTAATTGTTATAAATTTTGGATTTGAGATGATAAATACTAAATTTTTATGTATTTAGTCAATGTAAATTCAGTTTAAAGTGAAATATAGTGTTCATTAACGTGTTATATTAATAAAAACAACAAATTTATAAATAAATTGTTTTTTGATTTATGAATTATATTCCATATAATAATATATTCATCATTAAATAAATTTTTTAACATTAAGAAATAGAAGAATAGGAAGTCATAGTGAATAATGAGGAAAACATTCAAATATTAGAAAAACATGTTTCTTCCAATTCATGTAATACAAAATAAAATATTCAATACATATTAGATGGTTTTATTATAATAAATCATACTAAATTATTCACCCAATAACTTCTAATCGATGATCTGATAGTAAATAATTCTATATGTATGGAGACTGAGTTCTATAATTAGTTAATTATCAATTGTAACTTGTATAATAAGGGAGAAGTCGTGTTAAATATTCAAAATAATTAGTCATATACGAAGAAGTGAATAATATAATTTACTATATAAAATAAAATATATGGAAAACACATTTAAAAGTTTATAATGTTAATGGGTGTTTGTTACAATTATAGGGAAAATGACTATCATTATCCTGCGATCAAGGAAATGAAAGAGGCCATAATTTCTAAACAATTAAATATCAAGGATATGGGAATTTTTTAAATCACTTCCATGCCAATTAATGTTTTATAACCTTGGAGAAGTCATGGGATAACAGTCCTTCTTTTGATATTTAAAAAGTATAAGATGATGTCCCATATTTTCTTATTGTACGTACATTTATCATAAAAACTAAGAATGATAATTTATTAATTTTTATTGTCCTACAAAATCTTTTGTATCTTTCCCGAGTTCGTTGAATAACGAATCATCCCATGGTTCACTAATGAATGAGATTTTATTCAACATTGTTATGGAAATAATATAAAAATGAAATTATAATATATTAACTATATTGAGATTCATATATATTCTTTGGTTCAAACCACAGTTTTTATAATATTGGTCAATGTTAATATAATATGTGGGTAATATAGGATAAAAATGATTCATGAATGAATTTATTATCATGAAAAATATATTAAAAACTATAAATATGGAATATTACCCATTTTTTATAATGGTGAAAATTCATTTCTTGTATTTCTTTGAAATCCACTTATTTTTATTGTAAAAATGATATTTTTTATCATGATGAATAAATTAATGGGAAGCATATCGATATAAATATGGATGTATCATTTATGGGAGATTATATATATGTATTTCCTGAAGAATTGCCAAGACATCCTAATGATAATGATGTATAATTCTCTTTTAACATTCCATATTACAATACACATATATATAACCCACCATATTAAATCGATTTGATGGAAATGATTTAATTATATAATAAAATAAAGAAGTAATACGATAAGAGAGTCATATTCCCTATAGTTTCATCTTCTGTATCACCAGTCTCATCTTTTACATTAAGGATTAGATTTTTATGTTTTTCTTCAATTAATAAAAAAGTGAAATTTATATAATAAACCATTATCATTAAAATCCCATTGGCGATTTCATTGATCAAATTCAAAATACACAATAATTCTTAAATATTGGTTTCCATTGATGTTTCCAATAACTATAAGTGATGAATGATGGTACACCCAAGAAGCTTTTTCATATAATTTTTGGGTATTATGATTTTGAAGTATTTTTTTTAGTTGAAAAATTTAATGTTAGTGTTGATGGATTTAATAAATAGTGTATTCAATTATTATATTGATAGAATATATTTGTCATTAATTATTGAGATATTGATAACTTACATGTTTTATAATGATTATGAATTATTTTTATAGAATAATAATGATAATTTATGTTACAAAGATATATATAATAAATTTATAAAGTATGAATTTAGGTTTTTTTTATTCATTTCAGGGATCAATTTATGTAATGATGGAATATCAATTCACCCTAATATGGAAAATATATTTAAAATAATGGACCAATGAAAACAATATAACTATGGTATGTATATTCCTAGTTTTTCCTTTTTTACTATTGATGATTTATAGTATTTTTTTATAATTAGATACATACATAAATAATAAAACAGATTAATTGGTGGAATTAATATACTCATTGAAATGAGAATAACATTCCGAATAACTGAAAAATTTATTAATAGGAGAGCTTGTTTAGTACATCCATTTTTGAAATGATTGATTTGGTAATATATATTCATTTATTAAAGAAATTATTTTGGTGTAACTTTATGAAAAATCATAATGTTATTTCTTATGCATCCAATTAATTGAATGTAGAAGATATAATCATTACATTGAAAATATTGAGGTACCATATTTTTTTGGAATTATGTAACATATTTAACCATTATTATTTTTTAACTGTATATTAAAATGTAGAGAATAAAACTTGATAAGGATAAGATGATCTCAACTACTAAACGACTATGAATTAGGAATACACTACAACCCAATAAAATAAAACATTATAAAAAATAAAATTACTATTAAATATTAGGGATTCCTATGTTTGAGGAGTATGTAAAAGGATCCAATGATCATGAATTTTCTAAAGTCAGACATGGAATATACAATGTTAGAGGAAATATTACTCATTTTCAATGAAATTTAATAACAATATTTACAGGATAATATTAATAGGCATACACAAGAATAAATGTGTTTTAAAATGAATTTTGAATCCATTAATGATGGATTGTTGAATGAATTCCACTATAAAGTGTGTTTTTTATGAATTAAAATAAACTACCTATTCAATTAATTCCTAATATAATTTTTTTTGGTGAAGATCAATGTTATAAATTATCTCAATACCCTTGTAATGTAAAATTATTATGGATCATGAAAAAAGCATTTTATGGGAATATTAATGTGAGAAATTTTATTCTATCTTTAAAGAATCATTTTATTCCAATAATTATTATAAGATAGAGAAATCCAAACTTATGTTAATAAATCCTATCCCTATATCAACATGGAACTAGAAGAACATCACATTTCACATTTTTATTATACATTATTATAAATATATAATGAAGGAATCTAATAGGTTAATTATGGATTTAATTAAAAAATTAACAAATTTACATGAAATAAGAAAGCCTTTACACCTGGAATGAGCAAAATATATTTATTTATATGATGTTAGAAGACATTATATTATACCAATATCAAATTTTTTATCTCTAAAATCCAATCACAATAAAAATTTGATGGATTTTTTAAATTTCATTAATAAAAAAGCTAAATTTATAACCACCAATAATACAAAAAAATTATGTGATATTTGAATAGACTATCAAATCCTTATAGAACATGTGGACTCTATGTCGAGTATACTTGTATGAAAAATTAAATTCATAAAATCCCCTAGTTGAAATTTTATAATATAAAAGATTATATTTATGTTTGAAAATGGAATCGAACCAAGACTTTTATGGTATTTTATTTTGATCCTAAACATGATGGGATGAAGTTGTGGAAATGATAACAGTTATTCCTAAATTCATATAGAATAAAATTGATATGGTGTATGATAGATATATTCATACATAGATAATTATTATTAGATACAAAATATATGATGATTTTCATTATTGGGATTTTGAATTCTATGTGGGTGATAATATCTTTTTCAATGTATCATTGTGGAATAAATTTATAATTATTAGTAATAATGTAAATCTATGTATGATTTCAAATTGAATGTTTAAATGTTTAGAGATAATTTTATTAGTGGAATATCATTTATATTTTTTACCCAACCTCTAAATTGTTCACAGTTTCAATAATATATAAATATATGGGAAGAATATGTTATACCCAACACATGTGATTAGGTAAATATAGGAATAACCCCACCAGAATCCGTATTGACTCTTAAACAACACAGAATAATTATTACTCATATGTAATATTTCATACAATAATTTTTTTATTTTTTTCATTAAAACATTGGGAATTGAAAGATTATTTTTTTTAAATCAAATGATGTATTAGAGAAACTTCTAACTAATGTTATCCTAAATATAATCATGGAATATGTAGTATAGAAGAAATAAAAATATTATAATTTTATGGAAAATAAAAATGAAAATAATTCTATATCTATGAAAATAAATGAAAATAATGGGAAATAATGACTACTAATATTATAACAATACATTAATAATAGAAGAATTAACAAAAATTTGTCGAGTACATATACTTTGAAATCATAATTACATGGGGAGAGGTATACATGAACACCCAAGGAGTTCTATCTCATAATACCCATTGATGTATAAAGGGGCTATATATTTATTATCTCAACACACCACAAAAATATGTTCACTAAATTTACAAAATAGTTAACAATAAAACTTATACCATTCCATATTGATCCAATATATGAATATAACCTTGACAATCAATGTTAGAAGGAATTTTTCATCAAGTATTTTAATATATCCCCTTTTATTAAATGAAATTTCAATCATGGTGAACATCATCATATTCTAATTTTGTATAATGATATTTTTTTAAAAATATATGGTAATGTGTATATTGTTAAGTAAATATATAAATAATATCACCACAATCCATTGTTAAAATGTGTCTGGATTGTTGTAAAATTACATAAACCATGTATAATGATTGAAATTCTGTAGGATGTTAACATAAATTATTGATGTCTATATAAAATAATTCATTGAGAGGAATAAAACAATAACATATCAATAATCAAATTTAATGATACCATGATTTTAATATTCAAAATTAAAAGTAAATTTAAAATATTGAATATATATTTTTAAATAAATCCAAGTATATTAACTCCCTTGGACATTATATGGGAAATAAAAGAAAAAATAAATGAGATTTTTGAAACTATTTATAATAAATACCTAATGATAATTCTTAACTATTTCCATGAAAGGCATCTTTTGAATAGGTAATGTAATATTTTGTGAAAATATTTTCATTTAAAAATCACCTCTTATAACTTATCAATATAAATGATATAATATATTCTATCGAAAATGTGGACATAAAGATAAAAAAATTTACTATGTAAATTCAACTTTTTTAATACTATAAAATTATGATATTTAAAATCCATCATAAAGGAAATAGTAATAAAACATCATTTTTATAAAAAACCAATTTATAATAGATGCTATTTTAATAACGTGTAATAAATTATATAGGGGGATTAAACATAGAAATAAAATAAAATATTCTTAACTAAATAATAAAACACAATAAACGGAGACTTTATTTATCAATATCCCTTACAAGAAACTTACTATTAAAATTAATGAATATTTTAAAAATCAATATTATATTGTAGTAATGTTAATTTATATAACATAATATAAGACCAAATGATATATTGATTTTGTAAATGTTATTAATGTTATATGTACAAGGTAATGATCGTAACTAGATAAATAAAAATAGATTTTCTGAAAATCTATACAACTTCGGTAATAATTGTGTATAATATATTTTAAGAAGAGGAAGTTATTTGGATTAGTAGTTCCAAGGAATAAAACAATATTATAAATTTAAATCCATTGTAATGGAATACAAAATTTTATGTAATAGAGGGTTTATAAAACTAAAATTCCATAAATAATTAACGTTTGAGACCCACAAACCATGCTACCTGAGTATAAAATTAATAAAAATAAACTAAGTCACAAATATTGTAATTAATCATTAAATATCCTGCCTATATGATAATTCATGGTAATATATATTTCTATATAAAAAGTTGTATATATACCACATAAAATAAATAATTCACATATCATCATGGGTGTTGACACTTATTTTGTTATGTATTGTGACATCATATCATTAATTCAATGTGGTCTGCTACATATGAATAAGCATAGAAGGCATCATAAATCCATGAGAAGAAGGAAGCAATTAACCACAAACACATGTCCAAATGAGGACCCTTTTATAGAATTTCCCCAGGCTATCCAATAATTAACTTCTCGGTCCCTTAAGCATCACATTCAGAACCATACTCCTTTTTTAATAGGGTTTGATGAACCTAAAAGAATTCTATATTAGTATTTCCATTATCTAAAATTTACAAATTAAACTATTGGAAATTAATATATGTTGTAAATAATATATACATGTTGGTTCATTCTTCATTGGTTAATCATGTTTTTTATCCATTAGTGATCAACATGTAACATATTCATTTAATTATATGGGGATTTAGTAGTGTTTCACAATTAATTATTATCTTAACGGGTATCAATATGTAATAATACTATTGACAGAGATTGATGATTTGGACAACATTATTAATGGTCATTCTCTAATGATTGGGGATACTATTTCTATTATGAATCCTAATAAAAAATTTGGTTCTATAACATATTCCATTTCATCAAATGAATTTATAACATGCGTTGTCATTAATAACATGATTCAGATAAATATGGCTGGAAGAAAATATAATTTATATACAAATTTTTTTAATGGTTTCTAGTAAACATGATATATCAGTTTCCAATGACGTTTTCATGGGTACTTGGGACACTATATCCTAGACTACCATGTCATGTTTTAAGTATGATCATCATATAATTATACTGGATCTTGTGACCCCGAATCCAATGAACTCTATAACTTTTATATTCAACAATGATTTGATTTCTCAGTCATAACGTGGAATAATTATTCAAGTGGTTATTACGTCTATTGATTTTATATATAATACTTGAGCCTATATTAGGAATATAAAATTGGCCAAAACAAGCCTAAAGATGGAGTAAGGTTTCTCATAAGCTCAATATTTTTCTTTGTAATACAGATTCTTCAAAGAAGAGTTCAATAAATGTGAAATGACTCAATAATGGTTATATGAAGTTCAAGTTATTTAATTATTGTTAATGTGATATAATAATTTCTAGGTACTTATCACTTCTTTGGAATGGTGATTAGATTAAGGATAACAAGATAGATCAAACTATTTATATTCATTGTTATTATAGGAATAACATCAAAAGCTCATCTACCATTTCTAAGAATGTGGATGGAATCATTATACATATTTCCAATTATAATGATAATTTCAGGATAATAATTTTTCCATTAATTATATTGATTAAGGAGGATCTATTTGGTCTTAATTAAAAAAATATTCCTCTATATTTTGGTTTTGGAAATATTATATTTAAATAATATTGTCCAATCATTCATGTTCATGTTTGTCAGCTTATCCTTGACTTTTGACGGTAGTTCTCCTCCACAAAGACTAAATTATAAATGTAATTCATTGATTCCTAATGTTTATATTGGTAATTAAATTCATCACATTATACTGGTTACATTTTTCCACACAATTTATAAAATCATTTGCAATGTATTAGCTAATAGGTTAGTCTCTATATGAAATAAAATTGTTTCTCCCTCTTAATTATTCTTCATTAAGGTTAGGAAAATTTAGAATTGTCTTGTTATATCCACTAAAAGTGTTAATATACTCATGAATCATATTAGATATGGAAATATTTTCCTCAAACATGATATCAACAATAATAACTAAAAAAGGATTTTATGATTGTTTATAAGGTTCTGTCTAGTTTTCCTAATTTTATTTCGTTTATAAATTGTATTAATAGATTATTAGGCTTATCTCTTATTTAAGTACGAGTCAATGGTTCCCTTGAATGTTATTTCTCATTATCATTATGTGTAAGACATAGTAACCCTCTTGCTTCTATTCATTTCTGCATTATCGTGAATTATCTTAGTATGTTATTATCATTCATGGTTGATAATGGGAAAATGAAATCCATTAATGCTAGTACAGGACTCTCTACAACATCCCATATCTTATTTGAAAAAAACAGTATTATATTCACTATAGGGGATAAGACCACTATCAAAAAAATAATGAATAAATAATTTTGTTATGATATTCCAATTTTTAGGTCGAATTTTGAATAAATCATTCATTGACATTGGTAGGAGGATATCACCATCAAAATTTTTTTAAATTATTTAAAATTTAAGAATAAAGGAGGGGGTTTTCCATTTTTTTATCTCATAGTTTATATGCACTAGGGTAGGTAAAAGGATTTATATTTTTTTATTTCATCAGTCAGACTGCTAAGTATCTCACATCATGGAATGGTAAGTCTCTTTCTATGAATTTTTGAAATTGTTTAGTGAAATACATCATCCCCTCAATGTTTTTTACTAATTTATGTTTTATGAATGATCGACTGTAAATATTTAGAATAATTCCATATCTATTAAAAAATTTATTTGTGGTGGTAGTATTTATTTATGGCTATTAGCCAATATGACCATAATTTTTTTGTACCCCCTATGATTCTTGGTGTCTTGGTCTTAAAAAAAAGTTTTAGTTAGTCCTTGAAATAAAATTTCATATAGAGATTGGTTAATAATAAATCTATGTCACATCATATTATTGATTCCTAATTTCTTCTTAATAATAAAACATGAAATTATATTCATAAGACCTACTATGTTTGGAATTCACCAAAATACTTATTTTTTAATTTTGATATTCATTCAATGTTATTGGTCCCATGATATTAAACTCTGAATTTGTGGACTAAAAATATTATATGGGCTCCTTTAGTAGAATGAATATTGGAAAATGATTTTATTCCTGATTTCTCTATTTCAATTTCATATCTATTTACCAATATAAATGAGATTCCATAAATAATGATTGATATTGTCAATTTATTTTGATTCCACCCAAAACCAATTAATGATTTGGGACGCAGCGGAAAATAGTTATTTAATCTGAATACATTGTATAGTCATCCTTCTGGTTAAGACTAAAATTTTCCATGGATATGAGAAAATCATAGGTGCTTAATTTTCCCTGAATGATCTACCCTCATCTAAAGTTACTGTAACTTATGTTACTGACTAAACATTTTTTTATAGAATAGTGGAATCTCCGTATGTACTATGTCTACTCTCTACCATAGAAATAGGAATGTGTATCACCATTAAATCACTTGTTGTGCTAAAACATCATTAATGGTGAGTTATTTTTATGTGGTGTTCAATATCCCTCTTCCTCTCACATGATCCTATTACAATTTCATTAAAATTTGGCAGTCTCTCTCACAATACACTAAAATTATGTTTCTTTTTTGGGTTTCATCCATGGATTTAATATTCCTTATTTTGAAGGATCATAATAAAGAATTACATGATCATGTTACTTTTGTTACTCAAATATCTCTTTCCCAATTATTTTTTGTTATCAGAGAATCTATCTAATTCCAATAAGTCTTTTTTCCATTAACTCTATACATGATTTCTAAATATTAATGAGGCAGGATATTAGTGAAAAAATAAATCCTCATTATGGGATGTTTGATATATTTTTGAAGTCACCATTATCGGGGTGGACTAAAATAAATACTGATGATTCTATAAGGGGTTATCATGGTTTTTCTATTTATGGTTCAATTTTCAGAAATTGTGAGGGGGATTATTTAGGTTTTCATTATAGTTCATGTGGTTTTTTCAACATTTGAGGTAGAAAATTTGGGTGTCATTGAGGCCATTGAATGTGATTGTTATTTTATGAGGTAAATGTTTGTTAGAATGTGATTCTTATACTATATTTCAAGATATCAGAGAAGGTTCTGAACATATTTTATGGAAATCATTCGATCGACTGATTTTTTCATCTACTCTCTCTCGTCTATTGAAAACATTTCAACTCATATTTATAAGGTAGACAACTCTCTTGAATATGATCTTACTAATATGGGTGTTGATGATAAAAATTTGGCTCTGTATAATTAGTTTCCTATTTACATTTTACCTCATCTAATGAGGGTTAAAGGTAAATTTCAAATTTTTTATACATTGGTAATCTATAATTTATTTTATTAATAAATGAAAAATTTTCTTTTCATAAAGTCCTGCCTATTTCTAAAAAATTCAACACAAATAATAGAAAAATAAACTACATGGGGCTGCGAGTTCACACAATGAAAAATTAATGTAATTTAATTCTAAGAGGATGGGTTTGAATAAATAATACATATATGATTTATTTAATAACACTAATAAAAAATTAATATATAATGATTATCACATTACTCAAGTAAGGATAGTTTTGGAAGAGAATGAATAAGAAAAAAATGTCAAAGATTAAGTAATACTCAATTTGTGACATTTAATGTTCTCTTGAAAGATTCCATGGAAATAATGGGATTATTATTACTAATGGACACAATAAGATTATTAACATGGGAGTGGATTCATGATGGATACAACTAATATATCTTAATTAATTAATCAGATGGAATTTGTATGTAATGAAGGGTTAGAAATGTCCCCTTTTATAAGAGAATAGATGGGTACTTTTTTGAAGAAACATTAAAAGTTAATGATGCTACTATAATATACATAATATCAATGATCTTTGTGATGGCATGGACTTTCATGGCCATTTACTTTTCCAAAACACAGCTCTACCAAAACAGTGGCATTGTGATAGTCGCACCGGTGTCAGTGGAACCATAAGGGTGACACTGTGATGGTGGCACCGTGTCCTCGCTGAGCCTTTGTTCTTTTTCTAGTTCCCTACTTTTCGGCTCCCACAACGTATCTTTTGAGGTTAATTTATTTTAATACAATTTTTAAATTCATTTAAATCCCATAATTAATTCCAAAAAATCCCGAGAAACCTCCCCAATGGGGGGTATTAAATAACACCTCAATATCATCACGTGTAACTGCCCACCCACGTAGGAAACCACGATCCAAATTTCCAGGAGTTCAAAATTCCATATCCAGTAACAGTAGGATATCCTCTTTATATCTCACTCTAGAGTTTCCTTTTTCTTCTTCTTCTTGGCTGGTCTTCTTTACTTCCTTTTGCATTTGAAGTCCTCTCTTACTATGTCTTGTGGTGCGCTTTTGCTGGAGTTTTCTACTCGTCCATGGAGTCTCTGACATTCCTCCCCTGGAAGTCTCACATCCCTTGTTCTTGGCGCGTAGATAAGAACTTCGATCCTTGATCAACCAAGTAGGGTTTTTTCCTTCGCCTCTACTTACTTTATATCTTACGGTGTGGGTATGTTTTTGTTTCTTTGGGGATCGATGAAACCAAAATTAATGAAGATAATGAATGGACCATTAAATAATGAATGGGGGTGTGATCGATGTTCTAGTGTACTCTTTTATGTTTATATCTATTGTGAACTGTATGGGATTGTGCTCACAAAAAATCATGGTCGTTGGTGGTATTTCCTTGAATCCTAATTGACCCTTTTTCTTTGGTGATGACTAAATAACTGCCACATGGAAATTGGTTAGTCACATAAAATCAGTTGTTTCTAATAGATGTTAAGAAAAACAAGAATCCTTCTGTGAACACCGTGGTTAACCAACAGAAGAAGAACCCAAGGAATGATGTGGTTTAACCTGGAAGTTTCCTACTCTGTTTTAGTAGTATTTGTGTTGTTCTTCATGGAGCATATGAGGTCACATGGATGGGGATGGGATCCCCTATTTCTATACAGTTTATTGTTGTAGTTCAGGATCCGTGTGGGGCTGAATCTCGAGGCTTTCTTTGGTTCCAGCACTTTGAGGTATCTCACTTGATCCCTTTGTTTTTGTGACTCTTCAAGAGAACAAGGTGTAAATTCTTAAATTTTTATTTGGTTGTTTCTCATTCCCTGGCTTGTGGTTATTCCTGTTTGTTTCCCAGTAGTGTATAATTTACCTAATGGGATCACTTGAACATGAAAACGAGAATGGTTAAAATGGGGAATTGGTTTTGGGAATGAGTTGTGACTTGGCTGCGAGTGATGTGCTATTCTTTTATGAATGAATAGTAATGAGGGTTTTGTGCTTAGGTTTTGGAACCCTAGTTTGGGACGAGTTCTTTCTACCTATACATTTATTTGTAGTTTTTTCGTTTCTTATTCTCTCCCCACCCAAGTTGAGCACATAATTCCGAACACCTGTATATCATGGGGGAGGGTGTTTTTCCCAACACTCTTCTGACTGCCCGGTTATTAGCTCCTTTTCATCACACTTTCTTGAATAGCCCATGACTCTTCGGGCAGGGTGTGACATCTTGAGGTCTATTATAGACAATGATTTTTTGGGAAGGGTAGTGGTGGTTGACATAGGTGTGTGCAGGATGGTTGTTTCCCATGATTCTTCTGGATGAGTCCCAGGTGTCTTCGGGCATCGCAGTGGTTGTTCTAGCCCAGGTGTTTGCGGGCATGGTTACGCGCTGTGGTAGTGGCCCTGGTGTTTGTGGGTAGGATGTGTGGTACTGGACCAGGTGTCTGCGGGGGTTAATGGTGGTTGTGGCCCAGGTGTTCGCAGGCGGGGTGTGGCAGCGGGACTACGGTGAGAATGGATGGATTAGTTCGATGCATATGATGTCTTTAATAACTAGTTGGAAAGTGGCGCGGGGTACTCGAATATCATTGTGCTATTACTATACATTACATGACTTGCATTATTTGGGGAATGTGTCTTTGTGAGGCTTGGGTGGATTTTTTCCCTTGATAGGTTTCTTGGTTATCTCCATTTTCACCGGGGAATTAGTATGACTACTCACTTGTGCATGAGAGTCTTTGGTTTTCCTTGCTGAGTATACTTGTATGCTCACCCAACGTATATAAAACTGCTTTCAGGTTTCCAGGAGGAGTTCAGGGATCGTGTGGGACTGTACTAGATCCGACGTTGGGGCAGTTTCTGTTATCGTTTTCCTTATCTTGGAAAATTACTTTTGGAGTTATTGTGACTTGTATCCTTTACTTTTGAACACAAATATAGAAATGTTTTGATTTGGGAATTACCTTTACATTCATATTTTGTTATTTTATTGGATTTTATATCTTATCACTTTATCCTGTTAAAACAAAAAGGGTAATGACTTCTAACTTGTGAGATATTCTATACACTTTTTTCTAGTCACCGCTCTGGGACCTATTGAAGGAAGGTTTCGGGGGACAATATCTCTCCTTCAACTTAAAGAATGAAGGGTCTGCAAATATGATGTCCCTTCCCTCTTTTTGGTGAAGGCGAGTCATGACAAAATGGTATCAGAGGAGTGGTTGAGAGAAAGGATGATGTTCGGGGTTAGGCACAGTGAGGATTTCATGGGATGGTAGGGAAACCGTGTTGGTTGATCTTGGTGAATGAAATAGGCCATTGAAGACTGGCTAGTATATGGGATTTTAGGCCCCCATGATCTGATGCAAGGACTCTGGACCTACCGACTGGCCAAGTGAGGCTACAATGATTGCAGGGTAGAGACCCTAGAAAAGGTACATTCATCATAATGACATGTGTTCTTGCGTTTTATGGGTATATTGGGGATTAAAAATAAACAGGATGTCTAAGAAAAATTTAAGAACAATATTCTACAGTAATCGGGCTTAGTAATTCTTTGTTTACCTTGCTTATATGGCACTTGGGATACGTCCATGAGTAGGGCGGACGACTGAGGCCCCAAAGGTTGATTTGGATGATCGAAAGAGGTTTGACTGAGAGGAGGATGATCAGTGGAAAAGGACCGTTCGTGCCTTTCAACGATAGACCCTTGGGAAGTAAGAGGGTAGCATCATGGATGTGGAGACATAGAGCTGGCTTGAGGAGCTACTGATAGCTTCCGGCTTGATTCGGGCACTGACGAAGTACTGGTTTCCTCTGGCAGTCATCTAGATGTGGGGAGTAGTGCGTCAGTGGTCGACTCTTTATCTCAAGGAAAATAAGGAGGCGGAGGTTGCGTGGGCTGACATCGAGAGGGAGTTCCGGGCATAATTCCTCTCTTCCACGATGAAGGTTGAAAAGAGGCAGGAGTTCCTCTCCCTCCAGTAGGGGATCATGTCTATAAGAGCGTTGGGGATCAAGTTCAAGGATCCCCTTCTCTTTGCTCGGGACCTTTTTTCGGATGAGGAGTCTCGGGCGAGATGCTTGGAGGAGGCGCTTCAACCATCTCTTTAGTAAGCAGTTACCCCCTTCAACTTACCGACCTACTTAGAGGTCCAGAAGAAAGCTGAAGTGTTGGAAAGGATGCACACGCTGAGAGTCATATCATGAGAGGGAATCTAGTTGGGATTGTCGAAGGGGAAGACCGTCAACAGCAGGCCTCCAACATCCGGACCGTCTATGTTTCGACCAACAAGTTGTAGGCCTCATCAGTTTCAGTTATGATCCCCCGGTCCTCGCCCTTTTCTTTTGGGCCTAGGACTGAGGTGCTTTATTTTTGGGAGCCATGGACACCTTCGGAATTATTGCCCGAATAGAGTACAATACAACGGGGGTGGGCAAGTTCAGCACCCACCTTAGCCGCTGTAGTTTCTAGCTAGGACCCTATAGTAGTAGCAACAAGGATATCAAGCTCCCGCCCCTCTAAGACCAGACGTGGTGGGAGGAGGCTGACCTCAAGGCTCCCCTCAGGGACCTCGACTAGGGCATGGTCAGGGAGGCGGCTGATAGCCGAGAGGCAGAGGAGCTGGGCGTGGGCAGTTGCACGCCACAGAGGTAGCAGTTCCAGCAGGGCCAGAAGTCATTCAAGGTACACTCATCTTGTTTATCACCCTTGCCTATGCCTTATTCGATACAGGAGCTTCACACTCCTTTGATACACCCAGTCTGGCATGTGCCCTCGGTTTAGATGTTGAGATATTTTCAGCGCCCCTGGTGCTAAGAACGCCAGTCGGAGGTCAGGCCGACATGTCTTATGTTTTCCGAGGGTGTAGACTTATGATGGGGCCACATCAGTCTATCAGGGATCTTCTTCTGTTGCAGATACATCCATATGATGTCATAAAAGGCATTGACTAGATCTTCTCTTTATGTTCCGTCATTGAATGATTTTGAGTAAGGGTCGTGTTTTCAGATTTGGGCGGTCAATGTGTAGCTTTCATCGGTGAGTGGGGTTACTAGAAATGTATCAGGTGAGAGGATCCCCTACTTTCATTACTATTAGTGGAATCAGTGGATGTAGAGATATTGGAATTCCCATGTATTGTCAATGAGTTCATGGATGTCTTCCCTGAAGATGTGGCGAATCATACCTCTATACGTGATGTTGAGTTTGGGATACACTTACAACTTGGTGCCCGCACGATTTTGATGGCTCCTTACCAGATGGAACCTTCTATGTTTTGGGAGTTACTGATCCAGGTTGATGATCGAATGAATAAGGGTTTTGTTCGTCCAATTGCATCACCGCGGTGTGATCCTATCTTGTTTGCGAAGAAGGGGGATTGTGGTCTAAGACTGTGCATATATTACAGGAGGTTGAATCAGGTGACAGACAAGAATTGCTACCCTCTACCAAGGATATACGATCTCTTTGATCAGCTGAGGGGAGGAGGTTGGTTCTCGAAGATCGATCTGTGGTCTGGATATCACCAAGTGAGGGTGAAGGAGGGGGACATCTCAAAGACTGCCTTCAGATGCAGATATGGGTCTTTTAAGTTTGTGTTCATGTCATTCAGCGTTACGAACGATCCATGCGTATTCATGGGGATCATGAACTCTGTATTTTGGGAATATCTGGACAGGTTCGTAGTCGTGTTTATTGACGACATCTTGGTCTACTCAAAATCAAAGTAGGAACATGCAGAGCACATGTGAACGGTTTTAGGGGTCCTCTGGCGACACCAACATTATGGAAAATTTTGCATGTGCATGTTCTGGACACAGGAAGTGCATTTCCTTAGGCATGTAGTGTCTTAGCAGGGGATAGCAGTGGACTTGTCGAAGGTCGAGGCGGTTGTTTCTTTGGAAGCACCCAAGTGTGTGACAGAAGTCCGTAGTTTCCTAGGTCTGGAAGGTTACCATTGGTGGTTTGTGACCAGCTTCTCCCTCGTTGTGACACCTTTGACAGCCTCGACCAAGAAAGAACATGATATTTTGTGGAATGGGTTGTGCGAAGAAGCCTTCAACTATATAAATGAGAAGTTGGTGAGTGCCCCAGTGCTGAGGTTTCCAAAAGAAAGGGGCATCGTATGAGGAGTTATGTGATGATTCAAGACAAGGCGTCAGATTTTTGTTGATGTAGCGACAAGTGCTGATCTCCTCTAGGTCTAGACAGTAACATCCCCATGAGCGTTACTATTCCACCCATGATCTGTAGCTTGCGATGGTCATTTTCACACTGACGTTGTGGCAGCATTACCTCATCGGGGAGAGCTTCGTGGTCTTCACTAATCCCAAAAGCTTGAAGTATATCTTCTGGCAGCAGGACATTTACTTACGACAGTGAAGGTGTATGGAGTTCCATCATGTCTAATACGTGACGTATTCCTATACCTCAAGAAAGGGGAATGTGGTTGCTGATACCTTGAGCAGGAATGCGCAAAAGTATGCTGTTCGAGAGTCGACATATACTTGGAAGGCGATGGAGGAGTTGGCTTCAATACACATGGATACATGGATGGATGGTGGTGGAAGTTTCCTTTATCAGATGACATTGTGTTCTTCTCTACTACGGCGGGTGGAGGAGTCCTAGTGGGGAGACTCAAAAAGTGAATTGATGCGTGATCGAGTAAACCAAGGTGATGCTCCGAAAGGGTGGACGGAGGATGGTCATAACCAGATTCTTTTTCAAGCGATGTTGTTTTTCTCAGAGGCGATGCACGGAAGGTTTCTTGGTGAGATCCAAAACTCACCCCTATCAGTGCACCCGGTTGTTTCCAAGATGCACTGGGGCTTGAGGGGTCAATTCCGGTAGCTCGGGGTAAAGATAGATGTGGTAGAGGTTGTGTCCAGGTGCCTACTATTTCAGCAAGTGAATGATGAACACCATGTTCTAGGTAGCTTGTTTCAGCCTTTAGATGGCCCCAAATGGAAAGGGGAAGACATCTCAATGTATTTCGTCATAGGGATTCCCTAGATCCAAGGAGGATCTGATGATATATGGGTAGTGGTGGACCTATTGATGAAATCGGCTCACTTTCTAGTGATCAAGGCATCAGGAACAGTGGATTACGTAGCACATAGGTATGTGGATGATGTGGTTTGGTTGCATGGAGTTCCGAAAATCCATAGTCTCGAATAGGGACACACCATTTACCTCACGATCCTGAGAGGATTGAAGCATGCTTTTGGTATCGAACTACGTCTTAGCACTTCTTTCCATCCCTGTATAGATTGACCGATAGAGCACACCATCCAAACCTCATTGGATATGAATCAGGCATGTATACTAGATTTTAGGGGATCATGGGTGTGACACTTGCCTCCGGAAGAGTTTTCCTACCATAATATCTATCACTCTACCATTGGAATGGCTCCATTCAAAGCCTTGTACCATGTCTCTCACCCGTGTGCTGGAACGAGGTTGAAAAAACATGTGTTCTTGGCCCATAGGTGGTGCAGAGCACGATGGAGAAGATTCATCTTATACGGGAGATGATGGAGGCAGATCAAGACTGACATTAGTCATATGTTGATAATAGGATGAGACCCTTGGAGTTCGGGGTCAGGGACCATGTGTTCTTGAAGGTATCCCCTCAGCGTGTACAAGGGAGGTCTGGTTGGGGGAGTAATATTTCTCCAAGACTCATCGGACCCTTCAATGTGTTTCGGTAGGTCGGAGAAGTGGATTATCAGCTATCATTACCACCGCCGCAGCTAAGGATACATGACGTCTTCCATGTGTCACATCTCCGACGGTATCTGCACGATGATTAACACGTACTCGACTGGGGAAATCTGGACATCAAGGCCAACATGAATTTTTTGGAAGGGCCAGTGAGGATCGAGGAACATAGGTAGAAGGTGCTCCGTGGATGGACCATTCTATTGGTTCCTATGTTGTGGAGGCATAGAGGCCTCGAGGAATGTTCCTAGGAATGCGAGATGTAGATTCTTGCCTAGAACCCAGAGCTATTTTGATTTTTGCCTCATTTAGTTTTCACTTTTTATGATGGAACACATTACCTTAATAACTATGGAATGTATGCTTTCCTTTATTCTCTAGATGCATGTGAAATGTTAAGACTGTGGGGAGGGGAGGACCTAATCCCTAGTTAAGATTCATTAATGTGGATGCTCCTAAACCCATTTCGGCAAGTCAGTGCCTCCCAAAGCAGATAGTATCTTCACATGGAGGAAGGGAAACCCCTCACCCACATGACAGGACAATTTAGTCTTTTGTTTTTCTTGGTCTCACGGGGATAGGAGTGGTTTGATTGTGATTCTTCATGAGATTGATAAAGAATGGGGGAGTTCTGTGGTAACAAAGAGGTCTACTCTTGAGAGGTATCTTTCAAGGTGGTTGTTCAGACCCCTCTTTTTTCTTCGGGTCTAGTTTTAATTATTGACGGAGAGAATAGATTGAGAGGTATCTAATGTAATGGACCAGAATTTTCTGGCCATTTACATTGCCAAGACATGGCTCCACCAAAATGGTGGCACCGTGATGGTGGCACCGGTCGCAGTCGCATTGGTCACGGTGGCACCGTAAATGTGACATCGTGATAGTGGAATCGTGTCCTCGCTGAACCTTTTTTGTTTTCTCTATCCCTGACTTTTCTGCTCTCGCGACATATCTTTTCACATAAATTATTTTCAATACCATTTTCAAAGTCATTTAACGCCCATAATTAATTCCTAAAAATCCTAAGAAACCTCCCTGCTGTGGGGTATTAAATAACCCCTTAATGTCATCCTATGTAACTGCACACCCACATAGGAATCCACGATCTGACTTTCCAAGCGTTCAAAATTCCATATCCCATAACAGTAGTATCTCCTCTTTATATCTCGTGATAGAGTTTCTTTCAACTTTTTCTTGGCCGGTCTCCTTTTCTTCATTGTTTGTTTGTATTCCTCTCTTCATGAGGCTTGTGGTGCGCTTGTGTTGGAGTTTTCTGCTCGTCCTTGGAGTCCTCGACGATCCTCCCCAGCAAGTCCTGCATTCCCTGTTCTTGGTGCGTGGATAAGAACGTTGATCCTTGATCAACCAAGTAGGGTTATTTCTACACCTCTTCCTACTGTGTATCATGTGGGGTGGGTTTTCTATTGTTTATGTGGTGATTTATGAAACCAAACTTAATGAAGATAATGAAAGTACCTTTAAATAATGAAGAGGGGTGTGATCGATGTTCTACTGTAATCTTTTATGTTGATATGTGTTGTGAACTATATGAGCATGTTCTCCTTGAAAATCATGGCCTTTGGTGGCCTTTCCATGAATCCTCATAAACCCTTGTCTATGGTGATGACTAAATAACTGTAACATAGAAATTGGTTAGTCACCTAAACTCAGTTAGTTTAAATGGATCTTCAGTAAAAGAAGAATCCATGTGTGACCACCCCAGTTAACCAACAGAAAGAAGAACCTAATGAATGATGAGCTTGAACCTGGTAGTTTCCTTCTCTGTTTTGGTAGTAGGTGTGTTGATTTGTTTGGCTCTAACGAGGTGACATGGATGGGGATGGGATCCCCAGTTGCTGTACAGTTTTTGTTTGTGGTTCGGGAGCAGTGTGGGGATGTATCTCAAAGCATTATTTGGATCCAGTACTTTGAGGGATCTAACATGATCCCTTTGTTGTTGTGACTTTACAAGAGAACCAGGTGTGAATTCTTAAATTTTTGTTTAGATGTTTCTCTTTCCCAATATTTTGGAAATACTTGTTAGTTGCCCAATAGTGTAGAATTCACCTAATGGGATCACTTGAATGTGAAAAAGATAATGGTTAAAATGGGGAATTGGTTTTTGGAATGAGTTGTGACTTGGTCATGAGTGCTTTGTTGTTATTTTATGAATGAATAGTAACGAGGGTGTTTGTGCTTAGTTTTTGGAACCCTAGGATGGGATGAGTGATTTTTACCTATACATATATATGTAGTTGTCACGTTTCTTATTCACCCCCCACCCAAGTTGAGCACTTAGTGCCGAACACCCCCATTTAATGGGGGAGGGTGTTTTTCCCAACAATTTTCTGAGTGGCTGGTTATTAGATCCTTTTCTACTCGCTATCCCGATAAGCCCATGACTCTGCGGTCAGGCTGTGACGACATGAGGTCCAACATAGCCCATGATTCTTCGAACAGGGTAGTGGTGGTTGGCCCAGGTGTGTGCGGGCAGGTTGTTTCCCAAGAGTCTTCGGGATGAGGCCCATGTGTCTTCAGGAATGGTAGTGGTTGTTCTATCCCAGGTGTTTTTGGGCATGGTTACGCATGGTGATAGTAGACCAGGTGTTTGCGGGCAGTATGTGTGGTAGTGACCCTGGCATCTGCGTGTGGGAATGGAGGTTGTGGCCCAAGTGTGTGCGGGCGGGGTGTGGTAGTGGGACGTCGGTGAGAATGGCGGGATTGGATCGATATGTAGGATGTCTTTAATAACCAGTTGGAATGTTGCGTGGGGTACCCAAATATCGATGTGATATTACTATACATAACATGACTTATGTTATTTGGGGATTGTGCCTTGGTGAGGCTTGGGTGGATAGTTTTCCTTTCTAGGTTCCTTGGTGATCTCCTTTTCCACAGGGCATTAGAATGCCTCCCCAGTTGTGCACGAGAGGTATTGGATTTCCCTATTGAGTATACTTGTATGCTCACCCTCAATCAGGGATCATGTGGGCCCGTACTAGCTTAGACATTGGGGAAATTTATATTGTTGTTCTCCTTTTCTTGGTACATTACTTTTGGAGTTCTTGTGACTTGTATCATTTACTTTTGAACATGCATATGGAAATGATTTACATTGGGCTTTACATTTACCTCTAGCTTTTGGTGTTATTTGGGATTTACTATTTTATTTAACGATCCTATTAAAAAAAAGGGTAATCCCTTCCATCTTGTGTGTGATTTTATACCCTTGGTTCTAGACGCCACTCTAGGACCTATTGAAGGCAGTTTCGGGGGTCATTATCTCTCCTTCAAATTAAAGAAGGAAGGGTCTGGCAATCTGCTGTCCCTTCCCTCCTTTTGGTGAAGGCAGGTCGTGACACTCTTATAATATGAAATAGTGGAGTTTTTATTGACATATGGTCAATAAATATTTAAAAAAATACATTCACAAATGTTTAAAATAATTCAATCATTTTATTTTTGTTTTTAAATTTTTCTTATTTTTAACGCAGTTTAATAATTATTAAATTACTAACTTATGATTAAATAAATAATAAAATAAACCATATATGGTAATTTTATTTTTATGAAAGTAAATTTTAACTCTATTTAATCGATATAAAATTATAAATATTTGAATTTTTACTGGAATGTTATATCATTATATATATATAATAGATTTTCGTAGAAATATATTTCCAAAAATTTATGTGGCCTTATTATTATTTATTATTGGTTACAATTTAATGTCTATTAGTATAGTTATATATTGGTAAACAATTGTATTTCAGACATTATTAAATTATTTTTATTTATTTATTTTGATAATAAGTATACAATACTCGAAAGAATTATTCTTCTGTAGGTGTATTTTTACCTTTAACCTGGAAATTAAGTTTATTCTTATCAATCAAACATTACTGAACATAATTTAATATCAAATTATGTTACTGCACATATTTTTTATATAAATTATAAAATCCAATTTATATATTTAATTCTGAAAATTAATTTAATTTATTTTTAATATTACCGAATGGAAAAAAATAATAGAACTAAAAGAGTCTTATGATTGGAAATTTATATACATTTTTTTCCAAAAAACAATGTTATTTGAAATTAAAATTTATGTTAAATTTTTAAATTTATTTTATAGTGAATTGATTGGAAAAATTCATTCAATATTGGATTATGATGTGGTTTTAATGTGATGGTTTTTAGAAAAAATAGACATTTTATCAATATTCATCAAAGAAAAAATTATATTTGAAATAATTTAAAATGTTAATAATTGTATAATATAGTTATTTTAAATCAAAAAAGGATTCTAATATTTTAAGATTCAAATTAAAATATTTATAAGTTGAATTCCTAAATAAAAACATAAAATGTAATAAAAGCATGATTTTATTGGAAAATGCTATTTTCAAATACTAACAATCATTATTGTTATATCATATCATTTACCAAATGAATTGTTGTAAAAAAATTATTATTATAAAATTAAATTTATAATCCTTAATAATATGTTTATTAAAAAAGTAAATGTATTTCTCATCAAAAATCAGTTATTCGAAAACACATTTCTAAAAAATTAATGATATATTAAGAATTTTTTTGTAAAATAATCAAATTTTCATCAAAATAAAAGATTATATTAATATATTTTTATTTTTATTTTTTAAAATTTTTATTCATATTTATTACAACTAATTAATAGTGTCTTTTTGATGGGTATACATAAATATTTTTATTTTACATAACTCTATAATTATTTCATTTAAGAAAATTAATTAATTAGTATAATGATATAAAACTTATTTTTATCATTAAAAATACGTTATATAAAGAATTATTTTGTTGTTCCATTATCTATCACCTAAGAAAATTCTATATATTTGATTTGACACATAATATCAATGTAATTTATAATGGTAAATCATAATTAAAAATAAAAATATATAAGATAATTGGATTATTTAGAAATTTCAAAGAGATGAATCAACATGAAAAATATTATTATAATTTCATTATAAAGGTATATAATGAAATTATAATTTTATAGTGAATATAACTAGGTGAAGAAGGTTTAGATCTATAATAAAGAACATCCCACAAACCTTATAAATGTGTATAATATAATAATAACACTCTTTGTCATTATTTATAACTCAATATCAAATAGTCATTAAAAACATAAATGACATAAAAATTTATAAAATCATCAGATACAACTCAATAACCCATACATTATTCAAAATGTAAATGCAATTTAATTTTAAAATAATTTATCTTGGCTATTTCTGTTGTTGGACAATGGATTGGGACACTGAGTTTCATAATTCCAGACACTCATGTAATTGAAGTAGTATGGTTTTTTATTTATTCATTTCCCTTTAAATTATTAGTATGATAACCATCAGAACCACACAAATATAATTTTCCAATACCATTATAAAATCAATATAAATACTTATTCAGTCATTTTTTATTTTTAAAAAATTTAATATCCATTTCTTGAACATATTTTTCACACATATATTTATTGTATTCCATCATTATATAATTTAGTGTGATTATGATTTCATTGCTGATCAAATTAATTGAAAGAATTATAAATATCTAGTTAGGATAATCAAAATTATTCTCACTCCATTTGTCATTTCACTGAGGTGTTCATTGGAATATTTTCTACATTGACCATAGAATACATTGTTTACATGAATCTTTCATGATTCTTAAGATTTTAGTCTTGAAAGTGATAACAAGAGTAACGATTAGTGTAAACGAATTATCATAAATAGCCACCAAATAATTATCCCTCATTATGTATCACATCCTAACCCAAACATGTTTGGATATAGTTTTTTCATCTCAAATTATATCATACTTGCATCAACCTATATCACCTTTAGGTAAACAAATAACATTATTGGTTCATCTTGGGATAAAATGAGTTGTGTTTTCTCAAACATTTTAATATATTCCCAATGATTTGGATCCCAAAATAAAATAAAAATTATGAAAACAATTGAATACAAAATAATATTAAATTTACTATAACGAAATCAAAATAATACCTTATACGTGAAATCACATATCAATAAATATGTACCTTCACTATTGAATATATATGATTCATTATATGTTACAGATGATAACATTTCTGTTAAATTAAATAAAATAAATACATTTAATTCCCTAATAATAATTTATAGATATTATGTGAATCAATCAAAGAGTATTCCCGTGGAGTATCATACTAGATTTAAATTAGACCCCATTTTCATGAGACATATGTTTGTAATGTTAATACAAAATCCATCAATAATGGGATTATTACAATAATATATATTTGCAACACATCATGAATCCACATTTAGTATCCATACAGTTATATAACTTCTAGTATAACCACACAATATTAACATTACCATAATGTAATGATGTTATTATATTATAAAAATTCAATCCTTGACATATCCAATGTGCTTAACCAAATGGATACGTACGCATATCACTGGATAATATGTTAATTATTAATGTAAATTTAAATAATAAACATTACCAAAGTTGTATGTATAACATTTAAATTAATTTCTTCTGTAAAATAAAAACCCATAAACTGTCATCAACAATATCATAATAATTTATGATATCTGAAACAATATATGATAACAATTACAACAGCCAAGACCCGCACATTAATATATGGTGCTACAGACACATACATTAAATACAGATATTGATACATAATATATGATCTTGGATATGAAAATCCATCATTCCAAAATTAGTATTGATTTTTTCATATCAAATAACCCTATCAATTTTCATGTATACATAAATTGAGAATCATGTAAAACTAGAAATTACAAAATCCCTTGATCATAATATAAAATGGATATTTTTTCATTATATGTGAGTCTACATTATCCATAATTATTATACAATAAAACACACTAATTATTCCACGTATTCAATCATTCTAAACATATCACATATACGAAATTTCTTTATAACACAGTGAATGTTAATATAATAATGGGATAATATAAAATTCACAATAAGAGAAATAGGAAATTAATGTAGTAAAAAACATAATAATGGAAAACATAATATGGTTGGAATTAAAAATATTAATAACTACATAATAAACTGGAAAATATAACCATATCTATCAGTGATAATAAATAGAAAGATTTATTTAAATGACTACTAATCACATACATATGAAATAAATAATGATATAAATCCAAATATTTTCTTAAGTACTTGTTCTATGAAACTATATGGATATATAATGTATTCCCCCACTTCTTAATTTACTATCATGAGCACATTAACTATAGGATTCAACATCACATTACATACCATTTCTTAATGAACAATTGTTGGAAGAAAACATGAATATAAAAATAATGAAAATATGTATTTTCAGAACATAATAAACCCTTTGGGCAGTCAATAATAATCAAGAATGTGTACCCATACCTAAAAATTAAATTATTATCTATTATAGGTGAACATATTATATATTAATTTTTTAAAATCAACCATTTACAATGTGTTGTAGAATGATATTACGGTATAATTACTGTAATAACATAAGACAAATCTGTCTATAGAAAAATTGAAAATGGACCAATGATTGGAAATTAAATTAAATATAAAATATGTAGTATATACCCCACATAATTGAAATTTGGTTCGTAATACCAATCATGTATCAAAGAGAATAATTTGAGATGAATAGACATAACAAGTCACACATAAGTTCTTTTCCTATGTTTATCATACCGAATAAAAAAATTATTATTGAATATGTGACATGATATGTTTTTTTATAGAGACCCTCTATTTTCATACATTAACGTTACATCACTATTGAGGAATAAAAAATATAATGTATAATTACATGCTTAAAGACTATATTAGTATATTTACAATGGAATGATGGAAACGTAAACACCAGTACATGAAGTTTTAAAATTAACTAATATTTGGATATCTAATAATATCAATCATCGAAGACATATATTACCTATTATATATATTCATAAGCCGATGGAAGAAAATAAGGGATGATATCAAATGGTCTTTAAAGGTGAACAAGGGGTGGAATTAAGCATAAACATGAGCATAGGGGTATGAGAACATGATCCTGAAAATAGAAGATCACACCCTTAATATCAACGATCATATATGTCCATCATCTCATATAGTGTGGTACTTAATAATTCATGAATCATAAATATATAATAAATGTAATATTTGAATGTATAAAATTGTAATATTACATGTTTTTATAGAACCCAGTTAATCATATATAACGATTTATATTAGTTAAGGAATCACTTCCAAGGCTATAATAATGGATAAAGTCCATTACTAATCATGGTTTACTCCTTGTTCCATCCCTACACAACTGAATTTAGTTCACTCCCATTCCATCCCTATAATAGTTAACTAAGATCATTTCTTATTCCATCCATGTATATATAATGAGATATAAAGTATTACCCAATGCATTGGAAGGGGAAATAGTTCACACCAATATCAAAATGAAATCAAACATACATCTTCAATAAAATAGCAATCAATCATATCCTAATCAATGAAAATAAATATATATCACAAACATGTTATGAAATCAAAATATTTTTAAAAATATATAGGTTTCAATATAAATTAATCAAAATTGTGACTAATTAAAGAGAACTAGATTGAATTAACATATTTCCCATAAAATAGAAATTGTTTTCGAAAAGACAATTATATTACGAATATCCATTTCAGAGAAAGAATATTAAATTATCCTTTAGATCATTTTCAACAAAGGCATGAGAAACCTCAAAGTTGTCATATTATATAGAAAAAATGATTGAAATATCATCCAATAACATTTACAGACGAATATATCATTTCTTCATTGAGAATATATTTTTAATGAAAAACCTCATTTGAAAATAATTTTCAGAAAAAATTATATGAGAAATTATAAAAATAATTAATTCATTTTGATAATGTTTCTCCTTAAAAACATGTAGAATAAGATTTAAAATATTTTAAAACATTATTCCATGAAAACACTTTAAAAATAATAAATTAATGTTTCAAAACGTTTTGAAATCCATTTCAATGAAATTAAATTTAAAACATAAAAATAAATCATTAAAACATTTTGAAAACCCTTACATTGGAAATAAAATTGAAAACGTGCAATGAAATAATGAAAATTCTTCGAAAACAGTATTTTTCTAAAAAATTGAAAATATATGAATAAATCATGAAATTTTTATTAAAACCTTTTTACATGAAAACATATGGAATAGAAAAAATATATATCAAAACCCCATTCACTGATAATTAGTTTTCAATAAACATTCTTAAAAAATATCATTTTTAGAAACGTAATGGAATATCCTAAAAATGAGGGTGGGTAAATCTGCATATGTTGTATGATGTAAAAAAGAATATACCTTTTTTATAGTAAAAAGGTATGAAAAATTCCCTCTATGGTAGAGATAAGACAGTACAATTGAAACCAATTGTATAAAAAAATTGGGTAATATTTAATTTTAATGATTATAGGTGAATAATATAATATTATTGTTATCCATTTTTTGAGAATATGGCCTTGAAGGATAAATGATTTCTAACTGATGAGAGAGGTAAATTATAGAATTCCTAAAAACTTTATTTAAATAATATTTTGTGCCAAATAAGTGGAAAATTATACAAATATATTATTATATCATGAATAAATATAGTACAAGAATATTCATGAGTGTTATCGAGATATGGATTATACTATATCATCAAATGAATCATAACCATAAAATCTCAAAAAGCGATGGGATTATTTTAATAAACTCATAATCATGGTAACTTTGAATGATACTAAAATTTTTTGAAAATAAAATTACATGAACCATAATATTTCATGAATATAATGAGAGAAATCATATATCATATCAGAGGAAGAATATACACCTCATGGAACAATTATGGTGCATATCATCGCATGTGTCGCAAAGAAGGAAAATTTATAAAAAATAATTTTTCTCTTTTTGGTATCGTTAGAAATATAGTATCCCATGAAGAAATATAATCATATTGATATTTAAATAATACTAAATTTATTTATTTTAATCATATAATTAATCCATGGGAATTATATAGACCCTACGAAAGTAATGGGTGAGGAATATTGAATTTATCTTAAAAAAAATAAAAAGTGAGATTAAATTCTCATTACCTTGTATCATGACTCTATCCATACTAATTCAGAACTAAAGTATGATTAAAATAAATTTATTATAAATATATAATATAACCATATTATTATATAAAATACCATTTATTATTTGATTATAATTTTATATTACTTTTATGATAAAACATTAATGTTAATGTTAGGGTTCGAGAAATATTTTCTTTTTTTTATGTGTTAAAAAAATTTATATATCTGGTTATTGTATTTATATCATGATTTTCAGAATGTGAAATAGTATATAAATATATTTTATATTTTATATATATGTATTATAATGTTTATATTTGTTAAAGTGTTATGAAATGTTGTATACCAATATAAGATAAGTATACCATATGTACACTTGAACGATGATTCAATTTTATTGGTGAATTGAAATAATGATGTTAAATAACATGTATTTATATATATATATATATAATAATTATTATTATAGGATTATTGTATCATATATATCATATAATTTCACTAATCATATTTTATTTAATTCCTTGTAGTGTTTGAATCAATCACGTCGCTTTAATGGGGTAGTAGTCCAAACATCCTCAAAAAAATTATAATATCTAAATGATATAGAAAGTATACAGATATGTTTGGTTAATGGATAAATTAATCTAAACATATTATAAATATAGTATATTATAATTTTAAAATGTTTTACAATCATAATTTCTACCATATGGGGCAATAATGGATATATGAACAATCATCATTTAGTGAGGTGGTAGTTCACCATACATGCAAAGAACATCTTCATTACCCATTAGATTACAGTTTGTGAAATTGTAGGTTGGAACCTTTTTATTACAAAATCATTGAATATTTAGGATAATATTTTTTATTCAATAATAAAATTTGAAGATTTTAGTGGTGGTATAATGTAAATTACATAAAAGAAAAAGAAGAATAATGTTACCTCTTATTTGGGTAACTAATTTTTTATTTTCACAAAATGGCTTCATTGAATTTCATTATTATAAAAGGGAGGCTTCTAGGATGAGTGGTGTTATATTGAGGATCTATTTGGGAAAATCATGGTAGAGGAAAAGTGACATGAGAGGTGTCAAGAATATTACATAGATCCAACATAATTAATATCGTCATATTAACTAAATAATAACCCATGTATATTTATCAAAACAAAATTATCTAATGATAAAGAACACATTAATGGTTACCTTACCTTATTAAAATAATAACATTTTCCCCTAATCACTTTACATTCCATCAAGAAAATTCAACATAAACATAATAATAATAGATGAAATATATAAAAATAACAACACTTGTCTATTTAATTATTCATATAACATAATATTATATTCCAAATAAATAAAAACATAAATTTTTACACATAATATATAATTCATAAGAATTAAACCTCCTCCAATTAAATAATACCTATATCCTTAAACATTTCAACTATAGTATCATAATCATCTAAAATATAACCACTACTCATATAACTGTACTGATTCTATTCTAGATCATTCATCTTGACATGTGAGTTTCATAAAGACATTTTATTCCACAATTAAAATGCATAATAGTTGATGATTCTCTCAGGATGCCAATATTTTTATCCATTTCATTAACCTAATACTTCATGTTAACCTTTCATTCAACTTTTTTGTATCATTCATTACCATAGTCCAAACATATTATTATTCTTATATGACATTCAATTAGTTTTTTCATTTCACATTCCTGACAAAAAGGAAATTGATTCTTATTTCTTCCCTAGTCACCATTTCCTACTCTCTCATTACATCATTCTTTATCTTCCATGGTGAGACTGAGAGTTGTTTAATTTGTAAATTATTAATCATGTTCCATGAAAACTGATTAGAAATTATCACAAAATATTCCACTCTAGTGATCATCCCACTTGAATTCACATCAGCATGTCAGCCTACACATAAAATTTTAATCCAATTACTTCTAGTAACAATTATTAAATAAAAGTAGAATCATAGTATGATCATTACTTATCATTATAGAAAACCACATTTCAAATAAAATAATTTCTCATAGGATATCTAAATCATTATTCCTTCCTTTTTATAAGAAACCATATCTTCATAAATTATATTTATTTACATCATATGATTAAATTATTTAGTATTTTCTATGATGAGTTTGTGTATTTCAATTGAATATCCCCAAGTGTTTCAAACTAGTTAATCATCAAGGCCGATTTTCATGCACAAGATTAAACTAGGTTAGTCGTATATCATTCTTTATGAGATCTTATTAATAGTTAAATTTGTGTCCAATAAACATACACTTATTGTATCCACATTGAGATGTATTTATACGAAACCATGTACTCAATACTTTAAAAAAATACAGTACATTTTCGTAAATGTTGACTCATTACTATACATAACCTTAATGACATCCCTGGACATATCCATCAAATTTTGGATAAGGATTTCACTAATTTTTTCTAATCCTATATTCCAATGGTTGAATAAACATAACATTGATACCAACTATATTGAACTTTGGTTTTCATACATTAACATTACATCACTTCTACAGAATACATAACACATTATACAAACCAATTCCAAAAGAGCATATTAGTTAAGTGCTTTTAGAAACATGGGAATGTGAACACTAGTATATGAAAGATTAAATTATCTCCAAATATGTTAGAAAGAACATAAACCCCTACAAGAAATATCATATAATAAATAAATCATCATAATGAAGGTAATAAAACATAAAAATGGTTTGTCTCACATTCTTAGTAATGAGAAAAAAAGGGATATATATAAGTATAAACATATACATTTGAGTACGATAACATGATCTTGAATATTTATGATCATACACTTCATATCAAAGAACATATAAATGAATCATGGAATAAAGATTTTTTGATCGTTAGAGATGAATAAAAAGGAAATAAATAACATAATACAAGAATGAATAAAATAACAACAATTCAATGAATTTTGGAAGACACATATGAATATGTAATTATTTACATAGTATTCTTGGAATTTCTACCAAGGAAATATTTTTGGACAAATTCCTCTACTGATCCAGGTTCACAACCCATTCCAGCCCCATATTACAAAACCATGATCACTCCCAATTCTAACATTTTAAAATGTGACTCATTTAATTTCACATTCTATCATAGTCTATCTCACGAGATATAAATATGTATACAATTCATTGGAGGGAGATATATGTCTCACACATCTCTAAATGAAACCATATATACAAGATCCACAAAATAAAAAATAGTCATATTTGAACCCATGAAATTAAATGGGTATCATAAAATTGTAATCATATAATAACATATTAATAATATATTGGTCTAATAATCATTTTTTCAAAATGACGACCCATAAAATAGAAATGGATTTTATAAAAATATAACTCCTGAATGTGAAATAGGGTACATAAAGTCAAAGACCATTACAATACCCCATTCAGCGAAAGAATATAAATGTATCCTTTATATTATTTCATATAAAGGCATTAGTAACCGCAACATATGTCATCAAAGATGTAAAATAGTTTTTTATAACTATTTATAACAGTTTATGGGGAAAATATTATTTCTTATTTGAGTAACTATTTTTAATTCACAAAACCAATTATAAATATTTTTTGTAGAAAATTCCATAGATAATGATAAATAATACTTACATTTATCCTAAATTTTTTTCCATAAATAATTTTATAATAGGAATGAATTTGTTTTTAAATAATCATTCAAAACACTTTAAAAACACAAGAATTTATATTTAAACTATTATTATACACATTATACTAAATATAATTTGAAAACATATAAATAAATCATGAAAGAGTTTTGAAAACAAATTCAATTAAAATAACATTTAACACATGTAAATAATTATTCAAAATATACTGAAACCAATTTCTTTGAAAATAATATGAAATATTTATAAAAACATGAAAATTATTTTAAAAAAATTTTACTCTGAAACATAATATAGAACAGTTAATATATATTAAAAAATTAGTTCCGTGAAAAATAATTATAAAAAAAATATTTTAATTTCTTCATTTTAAATCAAAGAACTGAGTTTCATAGAAATGGCATACGGTTAATATGTACATGTCTTAGGAAGTAAAATAATATTCATTTTTTTACATTAAAATGATAAGAAAATTAATTTTTCGGAAATTGAAAAAAATGAATCCATATAAAAAACATGTTAAAGGAAAAATGGTTAACTTTTAATTTAAATATTATATTATAGTAGTATAATATTGTTGTATTTCATTTTAAAAAACATGGTTTTGAAAGAACATTGATTTCTGATCGAAGAGACTGGTAAATTCGAATAATAAAAAAACAATTTATAAAAAATCATATGTGAGAATGAGTGAGAAAATGGATCCAATATAAAATAATATCATGAATAACCATTGGATAATAAAATTAATTTTTTTTCATGAGTTATGGATCATAATATTTCATCAATGGCATCAAAATCATAAATAATATCAAAAAGTTAAGATATTGTTTCAATAAACTCTTACCACATGATGACTTTTACCAGTACACCCAACATAAGAAACATAAATTAAATGAAGTGTAAAATATCATTAATTGAAATAGAATCATGGAATAACATGGGAAATATATTATACACCTCTCACTGAGAAATATAGGTGCATAACATGTAATTTTTATGAAGGAAAGTAATTTGATAGAAAATCATTTTTCCGATTTGGTATGTTTTGAATCATAGTCCCCACGAAATAAATATAATCAAAATATTATTTAAA
Organism: Viscum album; assembly: GCA_963277665.1. Taxonomy (NCBI): domain Eukaryota; kingdom Viridiplantae; phylum Streptophyta; class Magnoliopsida; order Santalales; family Viscaceae; genus Viscum; species Viscum album. The sequence goes on along the minus strand of OY728142.1, from coordinate 1,423,966,897 downwards.
TACCCATAAATTTGTGTATAATAATCATATCATACATACATTAATATATTATATAAAAATAATAAGTAATTGGTGGTGAATAAAGCATGTATCTCCGGAATACAAAAAGTGAGATAAATGCCTATAAATTTTGACTTGACACACGTTGTTCTCATTAAAAAAATATGAAATAAATATAAATTCATTATAAATATATAATATAACCATAATATAATTTATAATATAATATATGGTTTTGTTAGGAATTTATATTACATTATAGTTAACAATTCCATGTTATTGTCACACTTCAGGTAATATTCACATCGTTTTTCTCATGTGACTAAATTTGTTTTATATTTGGTCCCTACACATATAAAATGATTTATGTTTTTAAAAATTTATATATATAAAATTTTTGTTCTATTTTTTTATTATAATAATTCTATATAATACATAATTATGAAATTGAATACATCATTCATGGAAATGGAAGGCCGTACGTACAAGCGAATGTTGATTCTGTTTAATTGTCGTATTGAAAGAAATAATTTAAATGACTTATGTAAATAACTATATTTATGAATAATTATTATCATATCATTCTTATATCAAATGCATCATTGAATTTCATAGATCCCATCCTTCAACAATTCCATGTAGTTTGATAATGAGTCACATCCCTTTGCGATGGTGGCAGTCCACACATCATGAAACAAAATTACCAAATATAAACCAAATGTAAAGGATAAAAATATGTGTCATAAAAAAATATGATTAATGAAATTATAAATTTAATATTTAAAAATATATAAATAAATTTTGTACCATAATTTCCACTATGAGATGTCTTAAAATAAAAATCAACATTCAGTGTTTTGTGATGCAGTAGTTTGTCATACACGTAAATAGGTTGGTGTTTACACATAAAATGTAATTGTGATTAAGTTCTAGTCATAAAAATATCATAATAACATAACGATATATTTATTATTCTTATTTTTTATACTATAATACAATATGAAGTGTTTAAGGTGGGTATAATAGAAATAACATAAAATAACTTGAGGAGGAATGTTATCTATTATTCAGGTAACATTTTTGGTTCGAAAAAATGGTATTACATAGATGGAAGTAATCCAATTTTTCTTATTGTAGGATTATGGGAGGGGTTTTTAGGATCTATTTTGTTAGATATTCATCAATTCAAAGTTGGTTGAGAAGTGCGGGGAAGTGGGAGGACTGGTACATTTTTTGTATTTTGAGAAAGGAATTCCATACATATTTTCCTATGATAGTTGGATCCATTATTGGTACTAATTAGATAAAAGAGAGTATAGGTTATAAATATAGACATTTAATTTCCCTTTTAAAAGTTAACATGTTGTTTTGGGTCTTTAATGTAAGGATTAGTACTCTTTTAACCATAATTTCCACTTAATAGTTGTTATTAATTTTCACTGCATTCACTAATGTTTTTTTGTAAAAAAACATATTTAACCATATTATAAATTATAAATTATTATTATTCATCATATGTATTAAATTATTCCAAATTTGAACCACATATGTGTCAGAAAATAATTTTAAATTAATCTCGCATACGAGAAAACAATGCGTGTTTTTAAGAATCAACCTAAACTTGTCTAGGTTTGTATAAAAAATTTGAATGTAAAATTCATTACAATGATGCAAATTGTATTAATTGAGAAAATATTCTTCCATTTATTCTTTGAATCAAATTTGATATTTTACTTTTCCTTAACATTTAATTATATGAACAAGTTTTTTTGAATTAAAGGCCATATTTTTAAATATTCAATAAAAAATATAACCTTATAGAAATAGACCAAAAGTATACCATAAACTAATTTTATGTTAATATTTCAATGGTGAGTTATATAAAGAAATATTAAATCTATAATAGTTTCATGATTTGTATTTAATATTGGGTTTCCATTATAATCTGTTAAATGTACAATTATAAAAATATAATTTTTTAAGAATAAAATGGGGTTTGTTCTTATCTTATATCTATCAAATACATTGAACGAATATAAAAAATATTTGATATAATATATAAAATATATACTACATTACTATTGGTCAGTACTAACAATTTATATATTTTATTATGGTAAGACAACATTGTAACCATAAAAATAATATCATTTCCTTTTATATTCAATTTTTTTTCATATTCATTTTTAATTAATTGGTAAACAATGAATTCATCTTATAATTTTGTAAAAAACTTATTTTAATAAACTAGTTAATACCAATAATAACAGTAAATTTAACACCAATGTTATAAATTATTTTATTAAGTAATACTATTTTAATAATATATTATTTTTCCTTAATCCTCAGTCCTGCCTGTAACACAAGCCATAGAGGAAAGTTGTTGTTGTTTGTAACACAAAATAACCTCATTATTTTGTGTAGAACAATATAAAATTTATGTTTCTTATATTTCCTGATTAACTTCGTGTTGCGTATAATGTATGATAAACAAATTGAATTGATATAAGATAATTTTTTTAGTATTTTGTGACATGAAAAATATCATAATGATTAAATTAATTTGAAAAAAATCACAAAATATTGAAGTGCTATATTTGTAATGTAAAAAATATGAGTAAAATGTCATGGATATCATAATTATATATTCGGAATATTGATCATTCTCATTAATGTATATTTGAATTGATATGATTATGATTATTTATTAAGACCATAATGTTATGAATATTGTATGATTATATATGGATAAATATAGAATAGTTTTACCATTTAATTTAATGTAACGGGTTTTGAATTATGTGGCATAAGATTTCCCATTAATAAGTGATGAAAATAGATCATTAAGAATTCTAAATAATTATCAAATATATTATTATAGTACTTATTGGTTATAAAAACATATAAGTTAGAAGTAACTTATTTTGGGGTGATATTTGGTTGATAAGGGCAAAAAATAGAATTTCCACATTTGTTTTAAATATTTTGAAAGTCTTCTGTTCTTAGGTTTTTATGTTGAAATTTGTTTTTCATTATCCTTTGTAAGTACTTTTAAGTTAGGTAAATTAATTTTTAATGAAAATATGAAATAAAATATCATACCAAATATGGTTTTGTTGAAACATTATTTAATAAATATTTAATATATTTCAAATTTTAAATAAATAAAAAATATAGTCTATATTGAAAATTTATATATATATCTATATAGTTTTTGGTAATAATTTATTGTTTTAAAACTATTGGGACATTAATATAATTTATAATTATTTTAAAAAATATCTATTAATATAATTTCTTATTCGTTTAAACATAATATTATATACCCCATTTAAAATAGATTAAAATAAATTTTAAGATTAAAATTACATAATATTGATAAAAAAATATTCATTAAAAGTGTCCCTCCTTCTATCATAATAGCTGTTATCATTTTTCACAGTAAATATAAATTAATACTAAAATGGAATAATTCATTATTATATATCATTATAATTTTTATTTAGAAAATAAAATTATATTTAATGATATAATTTATTAATGGGATTAAAAAATATTATTAATAAAATCACATAAAAATTGGTTTTAGAATAATATATTCATTTTTTAAAAGTAATTCATTAAATTTATAAAAAATAAAAATGAAATTTTAAATTAATATTTTTAATAATAAATATATATTTTATATGAAATGGTTTAATAATGTCTATGGAACACTGGTGTTATGGTGATTTCATAAAAGTGCATTATTTTAGTAAAATCATTATGTTTTCACTTTTCACCAAGAACACAATTACTGATAAAATAAGAAATTTCATTATAAGACTATATTTTTATGATCCATACTTAAATGATTGTCAGGACCCTCCATCACAAAAAGGAGTGAAGGGTCAGCTGACTGCCAGGCCCTTCCTTCTTTAAGTTGAAGGAGAGATAACGACCCCCAAAACCCGCCTTCAATAGGTCCCGAAGTGGCGACTAGCACCAAGGGTATAGAATCACACACTAAATGGAAGGCATTTCCCTTTTTCAGTTTTATAGGATCAGGAGATAAGATGATGAAACACAACAACACCAAAACTAATAGAAAAGTAAAGCCAAAAGTAATCCATTCCCACATGCATGTTCCAAAAGTAAAAGCCACAACGAACAAAGGTGACTACAAGGGTAAGTACCAAAGAAGGAAAACAAAAACTGCAACTGCCCCAAGGGTCCGAGCTAGTATGGTCATGCGCAATACTCGATGTCCTCCTGGAATCCTGAAAGCTGTTTTATATACGTAGGGTGAGCATACAAGTACAATCAGTAGGGAAAACAAAAGTCTCTCGTGCACAAGTGGGGGAACGTACTAAAGGCCCGTCAGAAGAAGGAGTAAACCAAACATCTAACAAGGTAGACTATCCACCCAAGGCTCACCATGTTATACTCCCCAAATAACGCAAGTCAAGTAATATATATATATATATATATATGAGCACATCGATGTTTGTGTACCACATGCCACTAGTCCGCGGGTTATTGAGACATCCTACGCATCGAACCAATCCTGCCATTCTCACTGCAATCCCACTTCCACACCTTCCACACACACCTGGGCCATAGCCACATGCAGTCCCGCTGGTGAATCATGCCCACAAACTCTTGGGCCACAATATTCACAGGTAACCATGCCTGCAAACACCTTGGCCAGAACAACCACCACCACGCATGATGACACATGGGCTAGAAGATCCACTACCACACCCGAAGTCACCTGGGCCTCATCCCAAAGACACATGGGAAACCACCTGCCGCACACACCTGGCCAACCACCACACTACCCTAACCGATGATTCTTGGGACAATAATGGATCTGAGGCCATCACAACCTGCCCGAAGATACTTGGTCTATCTGGGAAAGGGAGTAGAAAAGGAGCTAATAACCATCCACTAATAATATTGTTGGAAAAAACACCCTCCCCCATGAAATCGGGGTGTTCGTCACTAAGTTCTCAACTTGCGTGGGGCGTGAATAAGAAACACAAAACTACAAGTATGTATATATAGGTAGTAAGCACTCACCCAAGTTAGGTTTTTCTTCAGCCAGCCTAAAGGACACAAACAACACTCAAGTCCGAGTCACGACTCTCGCCAACAAACTCATTTGTCCCTTTCTTGTTCTCATGGTCAGTTATAATGTTCAAATAAGTTTATGCACTACTGGGAAACTAACACCATAAGCATAACCAAGGAAAAGAACCTAGCTAAACGTCGATTTATGTATCCAAACCCTGTTCTCTTGTAATGACACAACAACAAAGGAATAATTGAGATCCCTCAAAGTACTGGAACCAAAGAAAACCATGAGACATTGCCCCGTGTTCCCTCCCCCAAAATTTTTTTTCATCAACAGAGGATCCCACCCCGATTCATGATATAAAGAAGGTAACCACCCAGTTTTAAAACACACAACCACTGAGTCCATAACAAAAGGGGATCCCATCCCCAATTTCATAACCACCGAGAGTATAAAAACAGGTGATCCCATCCCCGCCCACATCTCTAGCAGTTGGCCTGTAAAAGAAAACAACCAAACCACTACCACAAACACAACTCAATGCTATTCCTGTATTTTTAGATTTAAAAGAATTAACACACTACATTATTTCAATTTCCATTTGTTTTAACCAGTGTTATCATAGAAAAGGATTGATACTGGTGCTTCCAATTCATTTAGCTGAATATACGTAATTAACTGATTTCATTTACACAACAAGGGTTCAAAACCACAAAACAATCCATTTAAACATCACCAGATCCAAGGGTTCGTTAGTTCACATAGAAAGACCACCAACAGCCATGATTTTGAGAAGGTGTAAGCCCGCACAGTTCACAAAGAAGATCATAACATAAAACATAATCAAATATCACATCCCCCCTTCTTTATTTATAGAATCCATTTCATTATCTTTATTTAGATCTGTTTTATCCAATTCTAGAGAACTAGAATCATGTCCACCCTGCATGCTACACAAAAGAGAGAGATAAAGGATAAATTCCGTTCGTATTGATCAACGATCGATGTTAAGGCCAGGCACAGAACATTACACATAGTGATGCAGCACGCCTGAACAAAAAGTGGCTCATCTGAATGAAGGGTACTCTAGCATAGTGTGAACGAGAAAAATACCCTATGGCGAACCCTTTTGTTTATAAGGACGGGGACGGTTGAGATTAGAACGCGAAACCGCGTAAGGCGCGGGGTCATGGGTTAACCACGAGGTTGAGACACCCCACACGTTATTAAAACGATCGGGCGGTTTAAACCAGCACACACACAGGCTTAATTTGTTAAATATTTAACTAAAACATTCAGTGCATTTTCAGGATTTTAAAACGAGTTTAATGTGGCCAAAATAGGGTTTAAAACCCTATTTGCGCAAAAAGGAGCACTACTGGAAAGAACCCACGAGGTAGGCCAGAGCCACCGGTAGCCGAGCTACCGGTAGGTTGCAGCCATAGGTAGACCGAGCTACCGGTAAGCTGTATCTATCGGTAGACCGAGCTACCGGTATGCTTCTACTACAGGTAGGATGTAGCTACCGGTAGAACAAGCTACCTGTAGACAGAGCTATCGGTAGCGGTAGCTACCGGTAGACCGCGGTACTGGTAGACAGAGCTACCGGTAAGTTTCGACTACCGGTAGACCAAGCCACCTGTAGGCCTGCTACCGGTAGGCTAAGGCTACCGGTAGGCCTACCATTACACCATACATCACCGAGATTCCCGGACTAGAAAACCCAACATGGGATTTTTCCAAAGTAATGGACCCCAAAAACCCGGGCCAATACATCAAATACTTCTTAAATGATTCTCTTCCTCGAAAATCAAATCAAAATAAAAAGAAAAAGAGGGTCCGAACAACCACCTCGAATGATAACTCTTAAGATTGAACCCATGCTAACTAAAAACACTTTCCTGTCAGAAACCAACCAACATACAATGTTAAACTTCCCAGACATGTGGGTTGGGGAGTCTCTTCCCCCATGTCAATATATTATCCACTTTGGGCGGCACTAACTCACCCACACAGGTTTAATCACATCCAACTTAATGCGTCTTGATTAGGGGTTGGGTTTTCTCCTCTCCCATATCCAGGGATTTTCATACAAATTCAGAGGATAGAAAACCAGTACATTTCATAGCCAAAAATACAAAACATTCTACCACAATAGGCACCACAAAGAAAAAAACTCAAAACAACTCTGGGTACTGGGTACGCATATGTGATTCCCTCTCCCACGTACTCTCCTCAAGCCCACTATGTCTACACAACACACAAACCAAGGGAACGGTTCACCCACGAAGCACCCTCTCTTTGCGATCCTTGATCATCACTGGTCTCTCCACAAAAGTCGCATCGTCCTCGATGTCTAACTCAACCCAATCAAGGATGTGTGAATAGTCATACAGATACCGAAAGAGCAAGGACACATGGAAGACATCATGTATCATCAGTAGTGGCAGTGGTAACACAAACTGATAATCCACTTCACCGACCCGCCCCCAACAATTTGAAGGGTCCAATGAACCTGGGAGAAAGCTTAATCCCCTTGCCAAACCTTTTTTGTCCACGCCGAGGGGAGACCTTAAAGAATACGTGGTCTCCAACCTCAAACTCCAGGGGCCTCCTCCTGGTATCAGCATATGACTTCTGTCGGTTTTGGGCCACATTCAACCTTTCTCGTATGAGCTGAACCTTCTATGTCGTTCTCTGCACCACCTCTGGGCCAAGAATTCCTGCCTCTCCGACTTCGGTCCAATACACAGGTGAGAGGCATTGCCTCCCGTACAAGGCATCAAATGGGGCCATACCAATGGTAGAGTGGTAAATATTATTTTAGTAAAACTCTACCATGGGAAAGTATTGTACCCATTATCCTCCGGAGTCCTGAAAACATGCCCGAAGCATATCCTCCAAGGTCTGGATGGTGTGCTATGTCTGTCCATTTGCCTTAGAGTGGAAAGCAGTGCTAAGATGCAGCTGGGTGCCAAAATCATGCTGCAATCCTCTCCAGACTCGCGAGGTAAACCATGCATCCCTATCTGAGACTGTAGACCTCATAGATACATGAAACCACACCACCTCATCCACGTACCTTCATGGAAAAGCATCCACTACACTCGACACCCTGATCGCCAGAAAGTGAGCCGATTTCATCAACTAGTCCACTACCACCAAGATGGAGTCGTATCCCCCTTGGACCATGGGTAGTCCGATGATGAAATCCATCTAGATTACATCCCACTTCCACTCGGGGACATCTAGAGGCTAAAGTAGGCTGCCTGGAACTCGTTGATTAGCCTTAACTTTCTAACACACTAAGAACTGGGCCACAAATTCTGCCACCACTCGCTTAACTCTGGGCCACCAAAACTATCTCTTCAGTCCCTGGTACATCTTGGAAATTTCAGGGTGTACCACCAGTGGTGAGTTGTGGAACTCACTGAGAACCTCTCCGCACATCGACTCCGGAACAAACAGCTTTCCCTGGAAAAGCATCTGGTTTTTTCCATCCTTCATCCATCCTTCTGGGGCATTACCCTGGTAAACTCAGTCGTGCATCACTTCGCACTCTGAGTCTCCCCACGGAGACTCCTCCACTTGCTGAAACAGAGACGATTGCACTGTCATCTGATACAAAATACCCCTACTGGTATCCATCCACGTATCCAGGTGTAAGTCATCCAACTCCTCCATCACCTTCCAGGCGTCCGCCGACTCTCAGACCGCATCCTTCTGCATCCTCCTGCTCAAGGAATCAGCCACTAAATTGACCTTTCCCTCAGTATAAGAGAACACGAAGTCGTAATCCTAGAGGAACACCACCCATCTCCGCTTTCGCAAGTTTAGGTCTCGTTGGGAGAAGATATACCTCAAGATTTTTTGATCTGTGAAGACCACAAAGCGTTCTCCGATGAGGTAGTGCCGCCATAACCATAGCAAAAAAACGACCACTGCAATCTCCAGGCCGTGGGTGGCCTAATTACGCTAATGAGGTCGTAGCTCCCATGACCCATAAGAGATCACCCCTTGTCACTGCATCACCACACATCCCAGGCCTCGTTCTAAAGCATCACAGAACACCTCATATGCTTCCCCTTCTTCAAGAAATCTCATCACTGGGGCACTGACCAACTTCTTCTTCAGATAGCTGAAGGCAGACTCACACTGCTCACTCCACACGAAAACTTGGTTTTTCTTGGTCAGGGTTGTCAATCAGGCTGCCACTCGGGAGAAGTTGGGTACAAACATCCGATAGTAACCTTCCAGCCTAAGGAAACTACAGACCTCTACCACATTCTTGGGTGCTCCCCAAGAAACAACTTCCTAAACCATTGATGGGTCCACCTCTACCCCTGGTCAGACACCACGTGATAGCGGAAGTGCACTTATCATGTCCAGAACATGCATTTTGACAACTTCCCATAGAGATGGTGCTGTCCGAGGACCTCCAAAACCATCCATATGTGCTCTGGATGGTCATCCTATGATCTCGAATAGATCAAGATATCGTCGATGAACACAACCACGAACCGATCCAAGTACTCCCGGATGATGGAGTTCATAAGCCCCATGAACACAACTGGGGCGTTCGTAACACTGAAGGGCATGAACACGAACTCGAAGTGTCCATATCTGCACCTGAATTCCATCTTTAGGATGTCACTTTCCTTCACTCTCAGCTGGTGATACCAAGACTGCAGGTCGATCTTCGAGAAGCATCCTGCCCCTTTCAGTTGGTCGAAAAGATCGTCTATCCTCAGATGAGGGTAGCGATTCTTGATCATCACCAGATTCATCCTCCTTTAGTCTATGAACAACCTGATACCACCATATTCCTTCTTTGATATCAAGACCGGAGCACCCCACGGTGACACACTTGGCCGAACATAACCCCTATTCATCAGATCGTCAATCTGAATCTACAACTCCCGTAGCTCTGAAGGTTCCATCTGGTAAGGAGCCATCGAGATCAGACGATGGCCAGACTGTAGGTCTATCCTGAACTCGATATCACATCGAGGGGGTAGAGTCTTCACCTCCTTTGGGAAGACGTCCATAAACTCACAAACGATCTCTAGAACTTCCACCATCTCAGTATCAACTGGATCTACTGACAGCTCGTCTAGGAAAGAGAGGAGGGGTTCCTCTCGCCGGCTTCCCTTCTGACTGCTCTTCTCGCAGGTGAAGGTAACACGCCGGCCACCCAAGTCCGAGAACGCAACCCTTCCATGGGAATAGTCGATGATGGTACACACAAAGAATAGCCTGTCGATTCCTTGGATGACATTGTATGGCTGTATCTGTAGAAGAAGAAGACCCCTAACCGACTGATGTGGCCCCATCCTCAGTCTGCATCCCTAACAAACAAACAAAAATTCAGTCCGACCTCCGACTAGTATGCTCAACACCAGGGGCACTAGAACACTCTTGTCATCAAGACCCAAGGCACGGGCTAGAATGGGTGAATCAAATGAGTGTGATGCTCTGGTATCGAACAAGGAAAAAGCAAGGGTACTGAACAAACTGATCGTACCTCGAACAACCTCCGGACCTACTGGAACTGCTGCCTTCACGACGTGTAGCTATCCACACTGAGATCCTGTACCCCTCGGCTATCAGACACCTCCCCAAACACGCCCCGGTCGAGGACCCTAAGGAGCTCCCTGAGGTCGGCATCCGCCTCCTATGTCTACCCTCGGAGGAGCGGGAGCTCGCTGTCCCTGCTGCTGCTGCAGGAAAGGCCTGACTAGGAGCTGCTGCTGGGGCCAGTGCTGGGGCTGTCCACCACCACCATACTATACCCAGTCCGGGCACTGACCTCGGAGATTTCCATGGCTCCCACAGATAATGCATCGTGTTCCTGGGCCCGAAAGAAAAGGGAGAGGACCAGGGGATCAGAACTGAAACTGCTACGGCATGTTCCCTGCTAGTCGGAACCTGTAGGGCCCTGACGCTGGAGTCCTAGTGCTGACGGCCTTCCCCTTTGATGGTCCCGGCTAGATCCCCTCTCGTGACACTCCTCGTAGAGCGTGCATCTTCTCCACCACTTCGGCCTTCTTCTAGAACTCCACGTACATCGGCAGGGTAAAGGGGGTAACAACATACTAGAGGGAGGGTTGGAGCACATCCTCCAAACGTCTTTCCCAAGACTCCTCATTGGGAAAGAGGTCCAGATAAAAATTTAGGAGGTCCTTGAACTTTATCCCTATCTCCCTCAGTAACATACACCCATGTTGGAGGGAGAGTAGCTCCTGTCTCTTTTCCTCCTTCATTGTCGAGGAGGGGATTCCTCCCAGAACTCCCCCTCAAAATCATCACAATCCACCTTAGCCTCTCTCCTCTCCCCTAGGTAAAGCTCCCACCATTGACGGGCCACTCCCCGCATCTGGCTGATGGCCAGGGGAACCCATTACTCGGTCGGAGCTCGGATCAATCCCAAGTCTATCACTAGATCCTCTAGCCAGCTCTTCGTCATCATGTCAGAGGTGCTGTCATCATACTTCTCGAGGGTCTATTGTTGGAAGGTCCGAAGTGTCATCTTCCACTGGTCATCCTCCTCCTCTTAATTAGCTCTCTGTCAATCGGCCAAGGTAGTCTCCAGGGCCTCGATTGCCTGTACCACATGTGGTCACCTTCCATGTTCCATAGTTGTAAGGTAAACAAGGAATGCCTAAGCCCAAGTAGTGCATAATGTCTTTCCTTAAAATTTCGTAAAATGTTTATTTATTCTTTATTCCCAAAACACCCCATAAACAAAAGAACACAAGTCATTATGATGCATGTACCTTTCCTAGGGTCTATCTACCATGCAATCAGCGTATACTCACTTGGTCGTTCGGTAGGTCCCGAGTCTTTGCATCGGATCATGGGGGGGCCCTAAAATCACGTGTCCTAGCTAGTTTTCCCTGGCCTAATTCACGCACCAAGGTCACCCAAAACTGTTTCCCTACCATCCCATGCAATCCTCACTATGCCTAACTCCTGACTCTGTCCTATCTCTCAACCTCCCTCTGATTACATTCTTTGAGGACCCGCCTTCACCTAAAAGAGGGAAGGGTCAACAGACTTCTAGGCCCTTCCTTCTTTAAGTTGAAGGAGAGATAATTACCCCCGAACCCCGCCTTCAACAGGTCCCGGAGTGGAAACTAGCACCATGGGTATAGAATGGCACACTAAATGGAAGGAATTACCCTTTTTCTGTTTTATAGGATCTGGAGATAAGATTATTAAACCCAAAAACACCAAAACTAAAAGAAAAGTAAATCCAAAAGTAAACCATTCCCACATGAATGTTCCAAAAGTAAAAGCCACAAAGTACAAAAGTGACTACAAGGGTACGTACCAAAGAAGGAAAAGAAGTAACTGCAACTTCCCCAAAGGTCTGAGCTAGTAAGGTCTTGCGCGATCCCCGAAGTCCTCCTTGAATCCTGAAAATAGTTTTATATACGTAGAGTGAGCATACAAGTACACTCAGTAAGTAAAACCAAATACTCTCATGCACATGTGGGGGAACGTACTAATGTCCCATGAGAAGAAGGAGCAAACCAAACACCTAACATGGTAAACTATCCCCCCAAGCCTCACCAAGGCACACTCCCCAAATAACGCAAGTCAAGTAATATATATATAGGAGCACATCGATGTCTAGGTACCCGGCACCACTTTCCCACTGGTTATTGAGACATCCTACGCATCGAACCAATCCCTCCATTCTCACTGCAGTCCCACTACCACACCCACTCGCACACACCTGGTCCACAACCACACGCAATCCCACTACAGAATCCCACCCGCAAACACCTGGGCCACAACTACCACATGTAACCATGACTGCAAACACCTATGCTTGAACAACCACCACCGTGTCCGAAGACACCTGGGCTAGAATATCCACTTCCACTCACGAAGACACCTGTCCCTCATCCCGAAGACACGTGGGAAACAACCTGCCGCACACACCCGGCCAACCACTACACTAGCCTGCCTGACGATTCTTGCGAAAATAATGGACCTCAATCCATCAGAGTATTTCCGAAGATACTTGGGCTATCCGGGATAGGGAGCAGAGAAGGAGCTAATAACCATCCACTAATAACTGTGTTGAAAAAAAAACCCTCCCCCATGAAATGGTGGTCTTCGGCACTAAGTGCTCAACTTGGGTGGGGGAGAATAAGAAACACATAACTACAAGTATGTATATATAGGTAACAAGCACTCACCCAAGTTAGGTTTTTCTTCCACCAGCCTAAAGGACACATATAACACTCAAGTCCAAGTCACGACTCTCACCAACAAACCCATTTTTCCCTTTCTTATTTTCATGTTTAGTAATAATGTTCAAATAAGTTTATGCACTACTGTGAAACTAACACCATAATCATAACCAAGGATATGAAACCATCCAAACTTCAATTTAACTATCCACACCCGGTTCTCTTGTAAAGTCACAACAACAAAGGAATAAGTGACATCCCTCGAAGTAATGGAACCAAAGATAACCCCGAGACACTGCCACATGTCCCCTCCACCAAAACGATTTTTCATCAACATAGGATCCCGCCCTAATTCGTGATATAAACAAGGTAACCACCCGGTCTTAAAAATCACAACCACCGAGTCCATAACAACAGGGTATCCCATCCCCAATTGAATAACCACCGAGAGTATAAAAACAGGGTATCCCATACCCTCTCATATCTCCAGCAATCGGCCCGTAAAAAAAACAACCAAACCCCTACCACCAACATGAAGCAGATCCATGCTGGTATTTTCAGATTTAAACGATTTTGCAGACTCCATGATTTCAATTTTAGTGTGTTTTAACCATGGTTATCACAGAAAAGGATTGATCATGGTGCTTCCAATTCATTTATCCAAATATACGTAATTAACCAATTTCTATTAGATAGCAAGGGTTCACAACCACAATACAATCCATTTAAACATCACCAGATGCAAGGGTTCATTAGTGCACATTGAAAGACCACCAACAACCATGATTTTCAGAAGGCGTAAGCCCGCACAGTTCACAATGAAGATCATAACATAAAACAGCATAAAAGATCACATCCCCACTTATTTCATTATAAAATCCAGTTCATTATCTTTATTTTGGTCTGGTTTATCCAATTCTACAGAATCAGAAGCATGCCCACACTGCATGATACTCAAAAAAGAGAGACGAAGGAGAAATTACCTATATGTTGATCAATGATCGATGCTAAGGCCGGGCACAAAACATTACATATAGCGATACGGCTCACCTTAATGAAAAGTGGCTTGTCTAAACGAAGGGTACTCTAGCTGAGGGTGAATGAGAAAAGATCTCTATGGAGAACCCTTTTGTTTATAAGGGCGAGGACGGTTGAGATTAGAACAAGAAACTGCATAAGGTGCGGGGTCATGGGTTGACCACGCGGTTGAGACACCCCACACGTTATTAAAACGATCGTGCGGTTTAAACCGGCGCACACAGAGGCTTAATTCATTAAATATTTAATTAAGACATTTAGTGTATTACCAGGGTTTTAAAACGAGTTTAACAGGGTCAAAATAGGGTTTAAAACCCTATTTGCGCAAAAAGGAGCGCTACTGGTGAGAACACGCGGGGTAGTCCAGAGGCACAGGTAGCTGAGAGCTTCCAGTGGGTGACAGTGACCGGTAGCTCGGCTACTGGTTGTTGAGAGCGACCGGTAGACCGAGCTACCAGTAGGCTATAACTAACGGTAGACCGAGCTACCGGTAGGCTGCGGCTACCGGTAGACAGAGCTACCGGTAGGCTGCGGCTACCCGTAGACAGACCTACCGGTAGGCCTTCTACCAGCAGGCTAAGGCTACTAGTAGGCCTACTGTTATGCCAAACTTCACTGAGATTCCCAGACCAGAAAATCCAACACGATATTTTCACAAAGCAATGGACCCCAAAAACCCAGGCCATTATAATTATGTTCATATTATCATTTTAATATTAAATAATATTTAAAGTGAATTTATAAATTAATTTATTTTAAAAAATGAAAATCTATTTTGTTGAAAAATTGTAATTTGTAATATTTCATTACTTATAGTTATGTTTTTATCTTTATGAAAAAATTTTATGTAGAACAATTAGTTATATTGTTGACAAATTTTCATCAATATTAATATATTTAACGAAATTTATATTTATATCACATAGAAAAAAATTCTTATAAAAATACATTTCATAAAAATAAAGAATCCAATTAGTTATTTTACAAAAACAAATTTAATTCCATTCATATTAAAAGTTGAATTTATTTTATATATACATTTATTTCATTGTGTGATTAATTAGACTAATTCTCACAAATTCAATTATTATTATTTAATTATAAAATATAAATATTTATATTTTAACTTATTGAAACACATTTTAATTTATGACTAATGAAGTGTTTCTAGTATGCTATATAACAATTTGGATCTTTAACAAACATTTATGAAAATACCATAATGTTACAAAAATTAAAATAATATCCTGAATAGTGAATGTATAGATATTTTTTTATTATCTTAATGAATAAAAACTTTTTTTTGAAGATTTTCTATTTTTTATGAACAAATATGAGAGATTGGGAAAATAAAACTTAATAATTACCTAATTTTGATAATAGACTAATTTACATAAAAAATTTAAGAATAGCTTATTTTAGTGGAGAATATTGTACGTATGATTAAAATGGTGTGATGTAAAAACATTTATTCATTTGTCTAATAAAATTAACTAATTTTTTTAATTAACAATATAAATTAATGAATAGTGATATATTTAGACAATTTTCAATAAAAATCTAAAATAAAAATTTCTTTTAGAAGTGTTTTAAATTTTTCGGAACATAATTTTTTATTTTTAAATAATTATAATTTTTTTATAACATAAATTCCACATTGATGAGAATTATTTTCATTATTAAATCATAAATTAGGAATATTATTGTTGAAACTACCCCATATAATTTTTTATAGTAATCAGATATAGTAATTTTTTATTAATAAGTGAATTGGGATTTGAGTATATGGTATGTAATATGACTTCATAGTGACTAAAATATTTGTTTATAATTAATACATTATATTTTGTGACCAAAATTGAATTTATTCAATAATATAATGAATTTTTATGTATTAATATAATTATTCATAAACTATAGGGTTTACATGAAGACATAAATTATATTCCCATCCATTAAATGAATTTTTTTGTGAATATTGATTTTTTTCACATATGAACCAATATTATTTTAGTTGGGGAAATTTTTTTTTTAAATTATATTCCCAAATAAAGTCCCTATATATAAAATACCATGTGATAAAACTAGAGTATGACTCAAGATATTTTTTAAATTAATATACTAGTGTCCAACCTCCAAACTCAGAAACTTATAAAAAACCTCCCCTCATTTTACATAATTACTCTCCAGGTATCTTAATACTCCACAATCCAAAAAGTTCGAGCACTAATTCCAAATCAATTTCAATATCAAGAGTACCCCTTTATATTTTTAAATGTTCCATGGTTATCATATAATTACTTAAGAAGATAACCATCCTGTTATGTGTTCTCAATCCCACTATTTCCTTTACAATTACAATCCATTTAAAATGATGACATTCGATATTAATTTTCATAAAATTATATTATTGTAATGCCATTACATTTCCATCCATTAAATTTATTTTTCATTAAATATTACTTATTCATTATCATTATAGCCTTCCCAAATGTTGTTATTATTAAAATATAGGGGTCAATGGTCCCATATTATTTTTTACTCATGCAATCAAATAGAATTTATTTATATTATATATGAAATGTATTTATTATTTGTTATGAATTCATTATAATATTATGAACAAGCTATAACCTTTATTAATTATTATAAATCCATTATAATAAATTTTTATCAACATGATATTAACATAGTGAATAAAAAAGGGGCTTAACTATTGAACTTTTTTTGCACTTAGAGGATCTTATTAGGAAAACTAATTATATATATATATAAATTTTTGTGAATACATTAAGATAGAGTAATCTAAATTTGTATCCTTGAACAGTTTATGTTTCCCACATAGTTATTTCTTTATCATCTGAATGATAATAGGTAATTTCAATATATTTTTAATATCAAATATTTTTCAAGTTTTTGAAATAATGTTTTCCATTATTCTTTTATTATTCCATGGAATGGGGAAGTATTTAAATTCCACATAATACATAATTTTTTATGAATTCATATTAATTACAAAGAAATTAATTTAATGAGTTTATTTAGGGACTTTTTTCTAATAATTAATCATTCTATTCACAAAATGGTTCCATTGGAAATAATTAAGGATTGGTAGGTCCTAGAATTATATATATCCTTGATGAATTTGTTGGTCTTAGGAGATAAAATTTTCATGTATGTAAAATTATCTTTACACATTCATGTATTATAAATTGGAATGTTTCATTGATGATAATTTTTTTTATGTCTAACATAATGCATTCATTCATCATGATATAAAAAATCCCTATGAATTATTGAATTTATTATTCTTTACTCTATGGCTAAATTTTCCTCCCTATTTCATTTTAAATGGAAATTATTTATTCTGGAGAATATTATCCAATCCATGTTTATTTATGACAGATTCCTCTCTATGATACCCTATATTGACCATATTTTATCACTATTATATATTATTTCCTATTCCATAAGGAAATATGAGTATAACATTAAGTGAAATATGGATTTCTTATTTTTAGCTGTGATAAATCATTATGTATTCGATTGATGTATGTTTTTTTTGAAATGTATTTGAAATTTCATTTATTTTTTTTTTTCCAGGAGTACTAAAATATATGATTCCATGTATTGTTTTATATGCACTTAAATACTATTTTAATTAAAAACCCACTAGTTTTGAGTTTCTAGATTATGGGTTTTATATAATGTATCATTCAATTGGCTGTATTAATCTTCACAAGTTTTGATATTTTAGTCGACAAATGTGTTTCCACATATTGTTTACTCCTTAATGAGAAATATATTCTCATTACACTATTTTTAATGGTTTTTCAATGATTATTTGGTGATTTTTTTTTATTATTATGTCAATTGTTTGGGTATAATGGTTTTTAAGGATGAATTAATAATAAATTAAAATATATAATATATTCTATAACAAATTTTAATATACATAGAGTAAAATTGTGTGTTAAAAAATGAATCTTTTTGTGACATGTCTCAAAAAAATTAACTCTCTAAACCAAATCGTCATTTAATGGTGAGTTTTTATAATTTTTATTGAAACATATTTAATTATGTGATTTATATTTTTATATTATCTCATTTACTTTGAGAATCCTTAATAAATTAAAATATGTGAATAATACTCAAACACCAATTTCAATATTCTATCATTATATAATATTACTTTCCTGTTACATCCTACATCCATCCATTTCTCAAAAATTTATCTAGAACACAAATTTTCACTTGTATAATTAACAAATAATTGGAATGTAAATTAAATTAATAACTAAATATCATTATAACAATTGCATGTCATGTTTGATATATTTTATTTGACAACGTATACATTAATTATTTTGATGAATCTTCTGTAATGAATCCCACACAAGGCCAACATGGATAAAAAGAGTAATTCTTAATGCCAACCAACAATATAACATTCATTGGAAACTATAATCAATAATATAAATATATACCTATGGGTTTATTTATTCCCATAAATCCTTCAAAAATAATAAAAATATTCAATAAACACCATACAATATAAATTAAATCTATAATAAATATAATTTCATTTTAAAATATGGGTCTCCTACATAAAAATCACTGAGTGAATTTTATATTATCAAATCTATATGAACACTGTTGATCACCCTTAGCTATTATGGCCTAGACTTATCAAGAAATTCCTCCTATAAATATATAAAATCAAATATGTGTACATATATACCAGGGAGATAATAAAGGTATACTCAGTAGGATATTCTCATTTATGATGAGAATATTTATTAATTATACTAATAACTCAAATAAAATATAGAAGACCAAAATCATAAAAATATTTTCATTAAATTGTATCCCATCCTAAAATAGACTCACTCAACAAATTTTAAATCCATGAATAGTTAATTAATTCTATATAGAAAATATCATGACGGTACATCACTATCAATTACCAGTATTTTATTCACCTACACACCCTAATTACATATATCATACAACACATATCCATTCCTTATCAATATGGCCTCATAAATTCACATCTTCATCAAAACTATATTCACATGACTTTACCAACATTACACTTACTGAAACCTCATAATTCCCTAAAAACAACCACATTAAAACTCATTAGACCAAAACATCACTTCACATCCATACCAGAATATGGTAATATAAAAATGAGTGACATAAGTCTCATTCCATCCTCTGTTAGTAGATACTAGCCCCCATAGATTAACACCACTATCACATCTCATAAACATTATCCAAAATTGAATAGTTTCAAATTAATCATAATCTAATACAATATTTGACAATAAAATTAGTTGATGTGGGAGTGAGGGTCCAAAAGTATGCATCCAAATGTTTATCATCTATCCCCAATGATATTGAAAACATTCATAATCCATGACCACATATGGGTCATAATAAGTTTTCTAGAATCTGGTTGGGGTGAATAAATATAACATTATACTATAATCAATATAAAACAATGAAATTCATAAAATTGGTTTGAATAAAAATAATCATTTCAATTTATATATTGAAATAGTAAATAAATAATAACCTAACCACCTAACCTAAAAACCACTCGCACAACAAGAAACAAAAAAATATACCATTGAATATAACAATAATATCCAAAGATTAATTGATACTTATTATTTGATCAAATCAGAAATCAATTACAAAATTCAAATTTACCAACATGTTACATTCAATCAACAACATTAAAATTAGTCTATTGATTATTTATTTTCCCTATTTATTCTAATTATTCACAAATAATTTAAACTATTACATAATTTAATTGAAAAAATAGTACATAATTTCAGTTTTAACATCCATTTTGTTTATTATCATTCATTTCAATCACATTCTAAATTATAAGGAAACCTTTAAAGAACTAAAAAATCATCTTATATAAAAATATATCTTATTCCATAATAACATGTACAATAAACACCACAACCAAAACCACAATTTCCATAATCCCATCCATGTGCATTGTAAATTATACAATCTAAAAAACAGAAATAAATACATCATCAATCAAAAAATAGTCTAAAATATTGTAATGACAAAATAATTCTCATTTTCTTTAGAGTTTAACAAGTCATTAAATTTAAATAAGTGACGTCACCAATATATAAAATGCTGGAACAAAAAGATGAGTGGATTCAAATTATGTGGGGAATGAATTACCATTTAATGAATAACACTAATAACCAACCGGACTACATAAAATAGCTCACTACATGATTCATGAAATAAACCAAGAAATTTCAAAACATTCTCTTTAAAACAACCTACCAAGGTATGCTCTAATGAAAAAAACCAATGTCATTTTAAATAGTGGACATATATCATATAAATACCAAGACAACACCCATACTCCAGGCTCTACAACCTCCATACCCCAACATCACTATATAGTCCAATGTATCTGGATGTAGTGCTACCGAAGTGTGATTATTTACTATTTCCCATGTACAGGGAGGTTGGATATACAAAAGAAACAAAGATCCAATGTATATGTGAGTATATAACTCAGTAGGTTCTCACAATTACTTCATTACTCATTCCATATGGATTGAATGGTTATAAAATTATATAAATTTTTAATATAATTTTTTTTACCAAAACAATATATAACCAAATATAAAATGTTTAAATTCCAATCATAACCATGTGAAAAAAATAGAAATGAAAAAAATTTAGATCAGGTTATTTTCTCAAAAACTATTTAATCCTTGCATAAAACCATTTTTTATAGTAATTTTGGCATTCCAATTCCATTGTTCACAATGCACCCAAACATGATTCCTTCGTTCGAATGCTCCATACTCAAGAGTGGTCTCTCATCCACGTACCTTGTGTCCCGATGACACATACCCCTGATCTAGTTCTCCCACCTTGTACCCCAATTGTACATGTCCCTTAATTAGGGGTACGTTTAACTTGAACTTACATAACCCCAAGTATGCCAAAAAAATTCCAAATAACAATTTCAAACAATTTTAATAAAACTATATATATTGAATTCCAAAGAATGAAGCTGTTTCAAAATGACCATTTTATTTCAATAAAAAATCCATTTTTATTGAAAACAACTACTCAAATAGATGTCAATAATCCCATAAAATCCACATTTTTAATCCATGTTTTAAAATCAAGAACAAAAACAACATATTTCAATGACAAAATTTTCCAGATTTCCCCAATTTTCCAAACCATTACGAAGAATGGTTTCAAACGATTTTTAACTGCCAAAGCACAAATAATTCAACCACATATGTTCAATTCAAAATAATTCCCATCAGTTGTACAATGATGAGTTGATAAATAATCCACTTACCTTAATGGATTAGAAGAAACATGATAATGGACGAAGAACACTTTAGAAAACTGGGTTGATTCTTCACAAAACCTCGTTATATCTCTGATCCTAGCAAGATAAAGGACATATATAAAGTTATTTAGACTCCAAACTCATAAATCTACCTATTATGGGTGTACATATGAGAATTCATGAATATAGGGGATGTATATCAAATTGGATTTATGAAACCGATCAAGAAAAATGAATAAAGATCACATACCTTAGGAATCTGGGTTCAAATACAAAGGAAATAGTCTAGATTCACTCCAAATCATATGAGATAGGTTATTCAACCATCAAGGAAGGATAATATCGAGTTATGGACTCTTAATAGAAAAAATGATCCACTTAATGGAAAAAAACATGTGAGATCCACTTTATTTTGATCTCAAAAAATCATCTGCATGGTTAATTTGCACGGTTAGACAAACCGTGCACAAACCTTGCATTAACTACTACCTAGGAATATCCTCATATAGACCCCTTTAACGGTCTCTCTAGCCATGACCACACCATGCTGAATCTCTTTGCCTCAAACATGATATTTTACATAGTTTCTTCACCAAACAAACTACCTTCTGAAATAACA
Organism: Viscum album; assembly: GCA_963277665.1. Classification (NCBI taxonomy): domain Eukaryota; kingdom Viridiplantae; phylum Streptophyta; class Magnoliopsida; order Santalales; family Viscaceae; genus Viscum; species Viscum album. Next base: position 1,423,944,614 of record OY728142.1, on the reverse strand, counting down.
CAAATCATTTTCCATAAACGCTTCTCCCGGTTGGATATAATGAAGAATTCAATGTTATTATATATAATATATATAAAATAATGGTCTTATATATTTATTATATCATATATATTTTTATAATTACCATTATTTATATAATGTGATGTTGTCGTTCATTTTTATGACGGTCTACCACACCGTGAAGCGATGCAAACCATTTTTCTGTAAAGAATTCTAAGAAACATAATTTGGGTGAATTAAATGAATATATATAGAATAAATATTATCATAAATTTATTCATAATAGTTATGATATTTTTTATATTTTATTCATTTAATTATTGGATGAAATATAAATAGAATATATGCACACGGATGGCCAACCATCCCGAGGAATGATCTATTTTAATTTATATTCAACAATTTTTTGATTAACATAATGAAATATATTTTAAATAAATGTAATAGTTATATCATTGATTAAATTATGGATATTATGGAACCATAATCAATATAAGAGTACTAAAAATAAAAAATCATAAAATACAAAAAATAGTTATTTAACACAAATTTATTTTAACATGGAATTGATAAAAAAAGTTATAAAAATTAACAATCTAATAATTATGGTACGATATATATATATATATATATATATATATATATATATATATATATTAGTAAAAGATCTATAATAAACGAATAATTTTATATAGTTTGTTTTAATTTTAATTATTGATTTCATGACATGTCGTAATGGATCTCTATCTCACTATATATTACAACGATACATGTGACATATTCTCCATATATTTATCATCACTAGTGTAAATATTTTCCATGAATGTATCATATAATGATTCTAAATAAAATTATTGTGATATATAAATATATTTTAGAATTTATCATTCATTGGTTTTAATGTTCAAATGTTCCCAAAGTGAAATTGGTTTATTTTTTCTTAATTTACCTACATTGAGACAGGTGTTATGTTATGAACCAATATTATATTATTAGTGGTATATACGAAAAAATTTACACTGAATTTTGATAATTTTTTATTTTAATTATATTATATGTTTTATTTAATTTTATTCTATCGTTGTCTATATGATTTAGTGTTATAAAAAGTGATGTGGGCATTATGATACATTCTCATATATTATTGAGACTGTTTATGTTCATGCACCATTTTATTAAATAGTATGAACTTTCTCTCATGGAACTCCAGAGTTTTATTATTGTCTACACATTTCATTACAATGATTTTTAATATCATTATCATTTGATAATTTCTCCTTAGTTTAAAATACGTTTTAATGAAATAACATCGTTATTTCTCTCTTTGGATAAAACCCCATTTTCATAAAAAACATTGTATTTAGAAAAAATTGAATTTTTAAAGATTTTAATCATGATTTATTAAATTAAATAGATTACTTTTTATTAAATTTTACTTGTTTTTAATAGTATTTTTATTTCATCTTCCGCACTTGACCCCCATTTTCATTTACTGAAAATGTGAATATTTTTTTTAAATGTGTATTATATGAATTGAGTTTTCTCTAACTATGACCCTTATTAACATTGAAAATTAATTTATTTTCTTAATGATTATTCTCAGATAAAATGATTTCCATAATTTTTAGTGCATTTTAATTTTTATAATGTTTATTTTCAAAATCAGAAGACCAATTTTCAAAATAATTTAGGGAAATGATCTGTTAACATACAATTATAAAATTTTTTGTTTTAAAAAAATCATATAGTTTATATGATTTGAAAATATCATATCAATGTGGATTGTATTTTTTATTCATTAATTATTCTAATTATTTAATATCATTAATTTTATGTTACCAAAGTTATGTTCAAAAAAATGGATTCTGATAAAAATATTCTGTAATGAATATGTGTTCTAAAAATATGTAAGGAAATTGTACAGTATGGGTTTTATACATTTATATTCATATTCTTTATCCATATATGATGATATCCATTATGTTCCATTTTATTTACATGTTATAAGGTCCATGGAAACAATTATTACTCCTTATCTAAATGGTTAATTTTTATGATGATATGATGTCTATAAAATGCATTATGTTTGTAATGGGACTCAATAATGACCACCAATATAGTTTTGTAATTAAACCACATCTAATATAATAGTTTATTAATGATAATTTAATACTAATAAATAATTTTTTATACTTATTTGTATGAAATAAAATTATTTCTTATTAAATTGGTTTTTTCTCATGAATCAGGTTCTATGATTCCATGATGAATCATGACTTATAAACATCTATAATTCATTACATGACTTAATTTTTTTATCATTGATATTGAAAGACTAGTTTAAAAATGTAATTATCATGTTTTCATAACCCTATACTAATGTTACTATTTTTTACCATTGATATATCCATTTTTTAATCTTACTGATAATCATTTCTCATCTATTCTTAGGTTTCATTTCCCTCAGATGTGTATAAATATGATATGATTGACACATATATGGAGGGTTATATTTATTGAGAACATAGTGGGAGATGGTTATACTCACTTATAGACCAAATATTTATGTTCCCATGTTTCCAATTGCAATAGAACTACAATATTCTAGCATTTATGAATATGTTATGTAATGAATATATTTTTTATAAAATGATTCTTTTTTTTATTTAGAATTTTTGGCCCCTACTTTTGGAATTATATAAGGGATTAGTTATCATTTGGAAACATGTGTGATAAATCTTTAGAGGGATCCCTTGTTATATGTGTCAGGAAATGTATAGTAATATGTTTATGGATGTTTCTATGGATGAATCATTGTATAAGAAGATGTAATGTAATTTTGGAAATTGATATATGATGTGGTTTCATGTAATTACATCATAATATGTATAATATATGTGGATGAGGATCTGTAACATATGTACCTAGGAGTAATAAACCAAAAAGGGTGCATTGATATTGATGCAATCATCACCCAGTGCATAATAACGTTCAATATTATAGAATTTTTTTGAAACTACATGTGTATATTAATTCCAATTTAGAAAATCATTACAAAATGACATGAGGGCTTTAAATAATGTACATGAATGACATAGGGTAATCCTAAGGTCTCATAGGTTTAAAACAATGTATCATTGTTTAGACATCCAATATGTGATTATTTTATTTTTACACTTATGATAATATTTTGTGATATAATAATTTTGAGTCCCATTCAATGGATAGAACAAAAAATATAATTTTTAACACATAAAATGTGGGATAATTTATTATCTATGAGGCAATAAATATAACGATTATTGGAGAAATAAATGATGTGATTAGTCATAAGAATATATTATGATATATGAATTATAAGGTTAACTTCATTCAGATTACTAATGTGTCTGATAAGTGGAAGATGCAATTTATAATGGCTTACTTGGTAATGAATTTAGATGATAATTGTTTCATCAGTATACATTTCACGATGGTGGGGGGGGGGGGGTAGGTGGAAGTGTCAAATAGAAGAATATATAAAATAATAAAGGAAATCATGTTATCTATTTGGAAAAATTTGTTTTCCAATTAAAATATTGTCGAGGTGTTCAATTTATCATATTTGATGATCATTAAAATTATTCAAGTCATCTTAATAAGCGTATATATAATTCCAAAACCATGGAATGAATTATTTCATGTTAATAATTGATGTGGAATGATCTATTTTATTATTTATTGGGAATCATGAATATTTTATATGTTTAAATTTCCAATATTAATTGTGTTGTAAGAATAACGAAACATACTTAGATTGTGTGAATTTAGGTTGAATATATTGATCATTATGGTATTAACAAAATGAGTTAATAATAAAATCATGGGTTTATGAATATATGGTTGATCATAAGATCAATGTATTAGACACGTATTATGTGGTGTTAGGTGATTTATATTTATCGATATTATGGATACGTTAGGATAGAATTATCGAAATACAACCTATTATGTTGTATTTATTTGTGTGATTTTTACAGAGTATTTCCTCTACATTATATGGGAATATGATTAATGTTACCAGTAAAACACTAGGTTTAATTTATCATTAATATAAGGAAATTTTCATTAAAATTACATAATATTTAATGAAATGAATAATTCACATTGAGTATCTTTTCAGGATTAGAGTTTAAGAGAATTATTCCATAACTATAACATATCAACATGGAAATTACATGTAGACACTATTACTCAGTATCCAATATTTTTTCATAAAATAAAAAATCATAAAATGAAACATTTCTAGTTCCATGTTATAGATATAATGACTTTTCATTAATCTCATTAGTGATACTATTCATCTTTATGTCATGTGGAAAAAAATTCAAAAACATTGGTTGAGAAAAAAAAGCTTGGTAAGGGTTAAAATATACAAAACAGAACATTAAACCATCAATAAATAAAAATAAGTGAAACCACACTCTTTATCATAACATACATAATGAAATCATAAGATTTATGAATAACACATAGAAATCAGAAATCATAAAGTTCAGACATGGAATTCATAACATACATTCATTTTAGCTATCATAGCTACATATAGAGTCACATTTGGAATACCCATCAAAATATTTTCCCTAAATCTCTTATTAGAAAAATTAATTTTTACCTCTTGCACGTTACTCAATGCATTAGAGAGCTATCTCGGGCTTCCACACCTAATGTTTATCACGGAACCACCCATATAAGTAATAAATACCCAATAAACATAATATATTCATAACACATAACAAAAGAATAATGGAAATATAAAATTTCCACATTCCAATCAAAATATATCAAATCACGAAATTTATATAAACAATGATATATCAAATCATTTTCGGTACCATTTAAAACATTTAATAAAGTGATTTTTGATTCAACTTGTCCATTATTACATTGAATATATTAAATGAATTATCATTTGAAAACATTAATGTACATATAAATAAATCCTTAAAACAATTTTTAAAACATGGACATTAATGATAATTATTTAGAATAATAAATCATTAAAACATTTAAAATGATATATTACATAAAGATATTTTAACAAAATGTGAGACGACTGAATACAAATAATTTATGAATAACTTGTAAAAATAATTTTATAATATCATGAGAATAAAAGGATTCATGAAATTATATTCCAAAGGATAGTATATATAACAAATAAGTGTTAATTGGTGCATAACAACAATGGATTCTCAATAGAATGTAAATAGAGATAAAATCCCTTATAAAAACTGTATCCTTAGATTTAGGATAAAGAAATTACATAATAATGTTTTACAAATAATAATACACTCAATATAATTTGATATTAATTTTGAAATAATTAGTGTTTATTCACCCATATTCATATCATGAAATAATGAAGATGTAGAAGTTTAACCCAAAGGATTAAAATTGGGTGAAAAGTTCCCTTACAAATATTTGACACCCTAATGACATCACATTAAAATATAGAAAATGAATTGATGATATTGAAAATGGTTTCTCATCACAAGGACATAAAATTTTCAGCAATAAGGATATAGAAGAACAATCCCAATATTAAAATATGTAAATGAAAAGGCACAACAAACTAAATCCTTTTAAAAAGAGAATGATGAAAGGTTCCTTTACTGATTATGTAACTTATGAAACAAAAAACCCAAGAAATAAAGATCATACAGTGACTATGTAAATACCCATAAATTAAATTATATTACCTCAAGAATAAAATCATGGCCAGTACATACACCATAGAAAAGTAAATAGTGGGAAATATATCATGAATCTCATAAGAATAAAATGTGATATTAAATCCCATTACCACATTGTAATCAATCTATTCATATGAAAAATAGATAATTACCAGCATATGAATCACTAAATATGATTAATATAAATATAATAATGATAATATATATCAAATTTTAGTACACAATACACCATAATAAATAATCTGCGAACAATGGAAATCTCACAGAATTAAATGTGGGATAAGAAACCCCTTACCACATTGTAATCAATCAAGTCGTATGAAAAAAAGTTAATATCATCCAAATGAATCATAGAATAACATGAATATATATAATTATGATAAAATATATAAAATCTAAGTACACAATACACCAAATACAAAAAATAAGTTGTGAACAATGTAATTCTCCCAAAATTGAATGTGAGATAAGAAATCCCTTACCACTTTGCGATCAATCAAGTCAAATGACCAAAAATTAATAATCACCAAATTTGTCACACAATAACATGAATATAAAGATAATAATGATAATATATATCAAATATAATAAAACAATACACTACATGAAATATATTAGTGGCGAACAATGGAAATCTCACAGAATAAAAAGTGAGATAAGAACCCCCTTTTACTCGTATCTGAAATAACTAGTTTGTTCTTTGTTCTTCCTAAATATTAAAATTAAGGTAATTTATACTTGATTAAGAACATTTTCCACATTTATTATTACATTAAAATAACTCATTACTGTGTCTTAAACATTTTTTAATCATTTTTGTTAATAATTGTCATTTTTTCGATATTTGGTACTTGAGTAAAAAATGAACACATTAAAATTACATGTATTCCATGTGGTCACGATTCCATAATATCCAGAATTATATTCATGATTTAGATATCATATATTATATATATATCTAGTATATATATGTATTTATAATAGTACATGACATTTGTATATAAGAAATGAAATGAACCATTTAGGGAAAAAGTAAGACGTACGTACACATGAAAGCTACTTTCATTTCTATTTCATATTTTAATTGAATAAAAAATAATTATACATTGTAATATTATAATTTAATTATAATATAAGATATAATTTCAATAACTCCATCATTTATATATCCCATGTATGGCATGAATGAGTCATGTCACTTTGAGGGGGCGGTAGCCCACACTTCCTCAACTGAAATTATGGATTTTAACCATAATTGATACCATAAAGGTAAGATATAAATGAAAAAATAAATAATTATATATAAAATAAACATAATATATATATTATATATAAATAAAATTCCATCATAATGTCCACCATGAGAGTGAATATAAGATATTTGAACAATCATCATTTTATGAAGTTGTAGTTCACCATCCACAGAAATATTATAATTATTTCCCATTATATAGAGGTATGGGAAATTTTAGATTGAATAATTATCATTACAAAAAACCTAGTATATTTAATATACTGGTTTTTTTATAAAATAAAATAATAAAAAAAGTTTAGAGGGTTTGATATGTAAAATAAAACAAAAGGACCTAATTGAAGATGTTAACATTAAATTGGGTATCTCCCTCTTGATAGAACAAAAAGGATTAATTGAAGTGCCTTATGCCCTATGTAAGGATTATAGGTGGAATATATGGATCTTTGGAGCTTATTTGGGTAGGGGTTGGATGTTGCAATTGGCTTTAGAGGTGTGAGGAATGTGATATATGTTGTGTCCATTTATAAGGGGGAGGAGGAGATCTTTTGGAAGGTGTGAAAGTATTATTTTATTATATAATTATATTCGGTTTCTAAATATCCAAAACTCATTTAAGTAGTAGATATGATGAATTCTGGTATAAATAAAAATATCCAATATGAATTTGATAGGTTGTGGATACTATTTTAAACGTTATAATCATATTTATTTAAACCGTTTATTAATGGGGTAAACACTGCATCAGTATTGTCATATATAATATAATTTATTTTACTACTAAAATTATGAATATATACCATGATGTAGGAAATCTATTTATATTTACAAAGAATATTTTTGTATTTTATATAACTTTTATAACCCCATGTAAAAATCTATTTACAAAATCATATATGTTTATGTTATTTTTGTCATTCCATTAAATAAATAAATATAAAGTGTCATTATAACTCTTTCGTGGCTCTATGGGGTCCCAAAATGTTCCCAAGGATGTACATGATAAGAAATGTATTAAACAGTTGGATTATAACACTTTTAGGGTAATTTTATATTATTATGAAAATATATTGTTACTCTTATTTACCATATTTACATTTTAGCCACGGTAAAAACCTTTTTTTCTGATATAAATATTCATATTGTCAAAAAAATAAATTTTCATATTTAATCAATTTGGACCTCCTGATTCCAAATATGGAATAATTTTTTTCACTTTCAGAACACAGAAGTGGCATTTATTAATTTGAAATTAATTCACATTGTCAAAACAAAAAGCATGTTTTTAAGAAATAATAACTATCAATCAATTGACATATATTTATGTTCAATTTCAAAGTGAAATTATTTCCAATGACCAAAATTTTATTGAATGGTAAAAACATAATCTAACTAAAATTTAAAACCAAATAAAAAGATAATATAATTATATAAAAGAATTTGATTAAAATTCAGTTTTGAATTAAAATACAGTAATTTTCACTATCCATCATAAAATGAATTTTATCAGGAAAATACCCAAATTTTACCCAATGTGAATTTTGATATCATAATTATAATAAAGAATTTTATTTTCTCTAATAGAACATATAAAACTGAAAAAAAAAGATTTAATGAGGGTATTCTATTAAAATGATAAAAATCAATCTTTTAAAGTAAATTATTCTTAAAATTAGATTCATTCACATTTTAAGACTCTAACATTTATTTGATAAATGAAAAATCATTTAAACGACATGTATAATAATATTGTAGTTAGTTCTGTTCATTATTTCTAATACAATGGCTAAGCTTTAACTACCATTTAATATAATAATATTATATTATTATTGTGAGACCTATGATTTTAATGAAACATGTTGATCTGTATGGGGTAATCCATCAAACATAACAACACATTTATAGTAAAATTGATATTTAATTCACAAAATATTAAATAAAATGAAAATTTATTATTTCAATATTTAACTGGGATGTCACATCCTTCCCCTGTTTTGGTAATTTCATCCTAACAATTTAAAAATTATTATTAGAAACATCATTAAAGTCACCCTATAGAAAAATGAGTCAATGAATATATCCCATTAAAATAAAGGGAGAGAAGTAAAAAAGGTCACCCAAGAAAGAAGATATCATGATTCAATGAAAACATGGAGATAGAGGAGAAAAAAACCATCATGTTCTGATGGAGAGTGATAAAAATAGGATTATGAGAAAGTTAACCACCAAAAAAATACATAATTGGGATGGGTTAAACAGTCTCTGAATCCATAGTAGGAAAAATTATCAAACACAATTTTTGTATTATGTTACATTTCATCGAGTAATTTATTTATGAGCTTAACTAAATCCTACCGGAAACATACATACTTTTCATGTAGACTTTCTCACTTTACTAAACTTCTACCTCAAACTCATCTTTTCTCCAAACGATGAGTGTTCAAACTAATTTTTTCACATTAAAAGCACTAGAATCATGTTCTAGAGAATCACATAATAAAAAAAAGATGAACATCATATTTCCCATGACTTTATACATCATCCAAAAAAAATGGTTAGTTAATGATTATATAATTCTAAAAAAGGAAAATATTTTTAAAAGAGAAAAACTATTATTAACACATAAAATTTGTCAAATAATACCCAAATATTAACAAAGATCGTTCAATACACAACTATCCTTCAAATAATTCAATGTAATCCAAAATATTGCTGAGATCCAAAATTCAAAAGGATTTGATCACATAGTCTTTCACAAAAATCATTACATTTATCTCCAAAAACATATACTTATCTTAATGCCTCATATAGATGTGTAATTAACCTAAACAAATATTCTCTTTGATAGTTTAATAATTTCAATATATAACCCAAAATAAAAGTATTATTGATTTATAAAATCATATAACTATGAATAATTTTTCATACTATCCAGTGTCTTCATGTAGTCTAGTGGTAGGCGATAAATCCCAGTTGCACTTTGGTGGTGTGTTTGATTCCCACAGCTTTGTCTCACGTGATGGGGTTTCATGCAGTCTTCATGTTGTCCTTTTTCAAAAACTACATAATTTTATAATATTCCCTAAAAGTGTTAAATTAATAAAAAAATACCCATAACATAATTTAACCACAAAGGTTATCTAATAAATTTCATTTTTCTTATTAAAATGTATTAACATGTAATTGCCTCAAATTCAAGGATCATATAAATCCAAATTGTTCTTTATAACTATAGCCACAAAAGAAAAGATAATTAGCCCTTGAAATTTCTTTTCATATATCAATATTCAAGGTTACACATACAATAAAAATACTTATAATGTAATCCCATCATCAAAAGATCCTTAATACTTTTAAGCATTTCACCATCCTAAAATCTACCAAAACACTTTAATCCCTTATATGTTTACTTGTTACTCATTCAATATTCATCATGATCCATTTACCATCCCTTTCGAACAAATTTTAAAATACATCTTTTCTACAAACAGAATCACGAATCATATCATAATATTCAATAATGTCAAAACATAAATTATTAAATAATCCATACCATTCATTGGTCATGGTCAGTTTCCTCATCCTCAATTAGAATGGCATTAGTATTGGTAAACATATATTTTTGTGATCCTGGTGATCCCATTTTCGAACCATCATTGTAGGAATTCTTTTTTTATAATGACCATGCACACCACATTTAAAACATTCAATTGGTCCCTCGGAATGAACTTCATTAACTTTCCTATAGTCAACTGGATACTTCCTTTTTCTATGGAAGGTTCTTGCTTTATGAAATTCACATCTACATCAATAACATCATCCCATCACTTGGAAACATTTTCTTATGTGTTTCTTTCCACATACATAAAACTAGGGTTTTTGAACATACATACCTTTTTTATTAATACCTACACTTTTTTAAGGATTTGTTTGTCACATATATATTATGCCTTATAACAATCACCATGGTTCAGGTGGTCAATCGTGACTCCGGATAGTTGGTTGAGAATAACCACAAGAGTTGTCATTGTACATCCCATTTTATTTTGTTACTCACTTAGAAAACTGTCACAGTTTTCTTCATATCTAGTATTACATTGGTGTCGATTAGATCCAACCGTTTACAAAAACAAAAAATGTCATCTTGAGTATATCAATAAAATCCTAATATAATATCTAATGAGGAGGATAAATACTAAGATATACATATTCATGTTATCTTAAACTCATTCACTTTTTCTAAAATAACTGAGACACATTCTAAAATCTTAACAACTATGGTATGTCACTAAATCATAATGAACACCCTAACCTCTTAAGTTATTTATTCCATCGTCGGTTACCAACTATAAAGACCTGATCTTAAACAATCCATAATATTGAATTAAATGAATAAATCAAATTGGGGATCTTTTAAGGTTTAGAGTTTTAGAGAATTAGAGTATAACTATAAGATATCAACATGAGAATTACATTTAGACACGAATACACAATATCTATTTTTTTCATTATATAAAAACACTTAAAAAGTAACATTTCTAGTTCCATGTTTTAGACTTCATGAAATTTCATTGATCTCATCTTTGATTGTATTTGTCTTTATGTCCTACGGAAAAAATTTCAAAAACATTTTATGAGCATAAAAAGCTCAATAAGGGTTTAAAAATAATGAAAGAAAGCATTATCCCATCTATAAATACAAATAAATGAAACCATACTTTTCAATCATAACATAACGCATGAAATCATATGATTTATGAATAACACATAGATATCATAAATCATAAAGGTAGATTATGGAATTCATAACATATGTACATTTTAGATATCACATCTAATAAGGAGTCACATTTGGAATACACATCACTGTATATTCCCTAAATATCTTAGGAGGAAAATTAACATTTAACCTACTTTACGTTACCCAATGCATCAGCAAGCTATCTTGGGATCACCTGCCCAAAGTTTTTCACAGAATATACCATATAAGTAAACAATTCCCAATAACCATGACATATTAATTAGAAATAACACAAGAATAATAGAAATATGACATTTCCACATTCCAATCACAAAATATCAAATCATGATATTAAAATAAACAATGCTTTATGAAATCATTTTCGAAACAATTTATAACATTTAATATTGTGATTTTTGAATCAAAGTGTCCCATAACACATTGAAGATTCTAAATTAATTATCAATTTAAAATTTTAATTTCTATATAAATAAATACATAAAATAATTTTTAAAACCTGGACATTAAGGATAAATAATTATAATAACAAATCATTAAAACATTTTAAATTCTATTTTAGATAAAGGGTTAATAACAAAATATGAGATGCTTGAATACAAATAATTGTAGAATGAAATTTAATCATAACCTTATAATATCATGAGAATAAAGGGATTAATGATAGGATATTACAAAGACAATATATACACAATATAAGTGTTAATTGGTGCATAAAAAAATGATGTATCAATTTAATGTGAATTGAGATGAAATCCCTTATAAAAACTATATCCTCAGATTATGGATAAATCAATTAAATAATAATGTGTGAAAAATAAAAATACACTCATTATAATTGGATATTATGTGTGAAACAATCAGAGGTTGTTCTCCCATATTCATAGCATGACATAATCATGAATAAAAAGTTTAAACCAAAGAATTAAAATTTTGTGAAGAAGTTCCCTTACAAAAATTTTACAGCCTAATGACATCACATTAAAATTCAGAAAATGAATTGATGAAATAGAAAAGGGTATATAATAACATGGATATAAAATTTACAGGAATAAGGTTAGATATGAACATATTACTACATAAGAAGATATAAATTAAACGACATAATAAAAAGAAGTCATTTAATTATAAGAGGGTGAAAGGTTCCGTTACTGATTTGGTAACTTATGAAACATACATCCCAAGAAATAAGGATCATACAATGATGATGTAAATACCAATTAATTAAATTATATTATACCAAGAACATAATCTTGGGTAGTACATACACCACAAAAAAAAGGAAATAGTGGCTAATAAAGCATGAATCTCACTGGAATAAAAAGAGAGATTAAAACCCCTTACCACATTGTCATTAATAGAGTCATAGGTTCAAAAGTTAATAACCTCAAAAAGAATCACAAAATATGAGGAATATAAGTATAATCACTATAATATACATCAAATATCATAACACAATACATCATATGCAATATATAAGTGGAGAACAATAGAAATATCACAGAATTAGTAGTGTGATAAAAGAAACATTACCATGTTGTAAAAAATCGAGTCATATGACCAAAAGTTAATAACTAAAAAATTAATCATAGAATTCCATGAATATAAATATAATCAGGATAACATATATCAAATGTATTTTAAAAATACACCACATTCAATAAATAAGCGGTGAACAATGAAAATATCACGAAATTAAAAGTGTGATAAGAAATCTTTTTCCATGTTGTAATCAATCGATTCGTATAACCAAATGATAATAACCACCCAATTATTCGAATAATAACCTGAATAGAAATAGAATAATGATAATATATATCAAATGGAAGTACACAATACACCACATGCAATAAATTAGTGTCAAACAATGAAAATCTCACAGAATTAAAAGTGAGATAAGAAACCCCCTAACATCGTGTCCGACATGACATGTTTCTTCCATGTTCATTCTGAAAAAATATGCATAATTTAATTTATCATTGATTAAGAACATTTTTCAATTTTATTATTCCTTTTATATAACTCATTACATAGTCAGAAAAATTATGTAATCATTTAAGTTAATAATGGTTGTTTTGTCAATATTTGGTACTTGAGTCAAAAATGAACACCTTTTTATTACAAGTTGACCATGTGGTGAAGAGTCCATTATCTCCAGAATTATATTCATGATTTGGATATCATATATATAATATATATCTAGTATATATTTTTATTTATAAAATTATATAACACTTGGAGATAAGAAATGAAATGCACTGTTCATGGAAACAGTAAGTCATACTTATGCATGAACGCTACTTCCATTTTTATTTTTTATTTAAATTAAATGGAAACATAATGATACATATTATATTATAATACCAGTATAATTTAATATATAATTTTATTAACTCCATCCTTCATACGTCCCCTTTATGTCATGAATGAGTCATATCACTTTGAGGGGGTAGTATTATGCACTTCCTCAAATGAAATTATCAAGTTTTCCAATAATGGAAACCATAAAGGTATGAAATAAATGAAAAAAATACAGAATCATAAAGAAAAATTAAAAATAATATTTATATCATATATAAATACAGTTTCGTCCTAAGGGCCACCATGATATCTGGTAGTAGATATTTGAACAATCATCATTTCATGAGGCAATTGTTCATCGTCCACAAAAATAATATGATCTTCACCAATTAGATGGTGTTGTGTGTAATTTTAGTTCAAATTATTTTCATAACAAAAAAAAATATATTTAGGATACTGGTGTTGTTATAAAATAAAAAAATAAAAATATTTTAGGGGGTCGGAGATGCAAAATAAAACAAAAGGTCTTAAGAGTAGACGTTACCTTTAAAATGGGTATCTTCATTTGGATTGAACCAAAAGGTTTACATGAAGTGACTTGTTCCTAAGGAAAATATTTTAGGTGGAAGAGGGTGATCTTGAGAGCTTATTTGGAAAAGGTTTGGATGATCCCTGGGTCATTAGAAGTGTGATGAATGGGGTATAAGTGGTGTCCTTTTATAAGGGTGAGGAGGGGATCTTTAAGAAAGAGTGAAAATATTATTTGATGATATAATGATTTTCTGTTTCTAAAGCTCCAAATTTCATTAAAGTCAAATATATAATGACTCATGGTAGAAAGAAAATAATCCAATTAGAATTGTATACGTTTTGGATGTTATATATATAATTATAATATTATTTATTTAAATAATTTATTAATGAGGTCAACCCAGCTTCATTATTGTGTAATAAATAATTTAATTTATATGAGTTTTAAAAATTATTAAAACAAATACCATGGTCTACGACCTTTTTCAAGATTTCGGTAGAAGATTCACATTCAAAATGATAACTTATATTATCCCATGTAAAAATTGATTTACAAAAATATATATGTTTATGTAAATTTTTCCTTTACTTTAAATAAATTAATATAAAGTGTCATTATCACTCTTTTATGGCTCTATGGGTTCTCAAAATCGACCCAAGGATGCCCATGGACTGAAATATATTAACCTATAGTACTAAAATGCATGTTATTGTAATTTTATATTATAATTATAATATTTTGATATACATATTAATACATTTACCCTTTAACCATTGTAAATAAATTTTTTTCTAAATAAAATAATCATATTTGTCTAAAAATAAAAGTTTCCAATTTACATAATTTCGACCTGTTCATTCCAAATATGGAATCAATTTTTACAAATTCAAATAAAAAAAGTAGAAGAAATTAATTCCAAATTAGTTCCCGCTATAAAAAAAACATGTTTTAAAGAAATAAAAACTACCAAAAGATTGACAGTTATTTATGACTAATTTCAAAGTTATGTTACTTCCAATGACCAACATTGGATTAATTGGTTAAAACATAATATAATTACACTTTAATAAAAATTATAAAGGTAATATAACCATATAAATAATTAATATTAAAAGGCCTTTTTGATTTAAAATGTACTATTTTTCACTATTCATCATAAAATGATTTTTTTTAGAAAAATACCAAAATTTTACCAAAAGTGAATTTTGATGTCCTGATTCTAATGAAAATTTTAATTTTGTCAAATGGAAAATACAAAAGTTACAAAATCAAGATTTAAGTATGGGTTTCCATCAATGGCGGTAAATCAACATTTTAAAACAAATTATGCATAAAAATAGATTCATTCATGTTTTATTCCTATATTTTTTATTGGATAAATATAAAAACATTTTACATACATGTATAATCATATTGTAGTTACTTCAGTTTATTCCCACCAATTCAACGGCTAGGATATAACTACCAATTTGATTAATAATATTTTATTATTATCGTGCAACGTAAGATTTCAAAGAAACTCGTTGTTGTGTATCAGGTACGCCATCAAATATAGAAACCCATTTAATGTAAAATTTATATTACTTCATAAAATATTTAATAAAATGAAAATTTAGTATTTCTTTATTTACATGAGATTTTAGCATTAATGATTATATACTAATTGGATATTTTAATTTCTGAATGTTTTAAGAAGTATGTAAATAATGTTTTGTAAAATGGATCATATGGAAGATGGGTAAAAACTATTGGAATTCTGAAATGTATAGGTCTTGAACCCATAACTAAATGATGAAAATGGTATGACATCATCCAATAGAGAATTTGAAAGAGTTTTTACCATGGGAAAACATTTAGATATAATTTTATAATTATCATACATAGTCTAAGGTATTTTATAATTTTATGTATGATTGATAGATGTCTCATGGGATGTTATTATAATACTATAATGAAAATCAGAAAACACCACCCTATATTTTGTCATTTGAAACACCAGAATGTATAAAGGTCAATTTTTTATATTTAGGTCAATCAGCTTTAAATTACTACACAATTAATTATGATCATCATATATTTATTTCTAGATTATATTTCAAGAATATATATTAAGAATGTGGTTAGATTTAACTGAGTAACACAAAAAATTTTATCAGGTCGATGTTTGAATTTTACCACATTGTTTTGAAAAAATATTCTCCAAGATGTTGATAAAATTGGTATTATCACCACATTGTATCATCCTTTGAATGATAGTCAATGTGATAGAATAATCGAATTACTATAGGAAGTGATAAGATCTTGATTAATGAATTTAAATGTTTGTTCGGATCAAATCCTCATTCAAGTATAGTTTCCATAAATCAAAAACTTTGACATGATAATTAATAATGATCATATAAATCCATTTATAGAATAATGTGAATCAATACAACGTAATTAAATTATGTTTGAAAATAAATGTTATTGGGACATTAGATAACTTATGAAATGGAAGAAATCGATATAACTATTCAATACATGTAATGGTAATAAAAATTTGAATGAAATAATATTTTGATAATTGTTTATCTGAATTATTATTTAGGTTGTATATGATGTGTTTTGATTTATTTCAATATGGACGAAAATTTTTAAACAACGCCATAGTTTTATCTTTCCCATTGAAATTGATAACCTTTTCAGGACTATAGCTTATCAGTTGGTTCTTTCATAGAACATCTATCACATAAAAGATTTTTTTAATATATTTTCATAATTATCCTCCTACATAATCAATAATATATTACAAAAACATAGTTCTCACTAGTTAATCATAATTATTCATACGTTGAACATCCATTGTTGATTCTATTCAATGCTAAGAGTGTTCTAGAAAACAACACTACTTAGTAGGTAATTTCATATGCCAAAACCAACAGATTAATAATGTAATGTCAGAATATAAGATTTTAATAAGGTATAGTTATAATTAGCCATTGATAATAATTTTATAAAATTAGAGGTGGAAATTCATTTTAATGTTGTTGAATGTAACACCATACAATTTTTTGAAATTTATATTTTTTAGAAAATTTAATATTTTCAAAACGTTTAATTACATGAAACATTAACTTTACCTTTCAATATATGGAACGCTTATTTTTTAATACGTTACACTGAACACTAAATTCTTCATGAATTTCATGAAATATGGAGTTTAAATATGATGAAACATTTTATAAAAAATTATTATTTAATATGATTGTTTTTCATAAGATTAGGAATTTAGGGAATTAATAGGATTATCTTAATTAAGATTATCTATTATCTAAAAACGTATAAAAAATAAATTATTTTGGGATTAATTAATTATAAATTAAAAAATAAAAAAAATTAAATTAAAGTAATTATTTTTCTATTAATGTTTTTAATCCATATAACCATATTTGAAGACAATAAATATCAAAAAAAACTATATGGGAATGATTTTAATTGTATAATTATATTTTCTATTCAGTTAGATGTTGTATATTTATAATATTTGTTTTTCTAAAAAATGGTTATGTGTACATATGATTCTAGGAAGACATGCTATATTTTTATAAAAATTAATATCATCTACATTTGAGAACATATTTTAAAATTAACTGTATACAATTGTATATCATTTATTTTAAATGATAATAATTATTGTTTGAAATTTCTTTTCAAAATTATTAATGAGTTAATTTTTTAGAGATTTCAAATAACATAAAAGTTTTGATAAATAATAAAAAATAAATGTTTCTATTATGAATTATTATTTTAATAATTATATTTAAAAACAGACAAACTATTTGATCATTTTTTTAAATTTAATATTAGTTATACTATAAATATATTAGTCATATTTATAAAAATGGAATCAATTTCATTCAAATATTTTTATATTACAACATTTCTACTTATGAGTATTTTATCTTTGAAATCACACTTTCTAAATGCATAATATTTTTAATTAAATTATGACACATCATTGTGTTGACTTTTGAAAAATCGATTCCATATTTGGAATAAAAATATTACATATTATATAATATATTGAAATAATTTTTGACAATAATAAATTGTAATTAACATAAAACTAATTTAGTCGTTTACGTTTAATATAGGTTTTTTCAGAGGGTTATATTAAAAATTAATAACGGAATCAACGAACTAAAACATATACCAACCCCATTTTGTTATCATATTTATACCATAAAACCTCTATGTTTTCATAATGAAACATTTGTTATATCCTTTCCCTTGTAAGGAATGTGGGAACAATTTTTTTTCAAATATGTCAAGTGCTCCCATCAACTCACAAATAAAATGTCATCTCAACCATCTTATCTTCACAATTAAAAACATTTAGATAGTATAATACCCTTAAAATAATTATATAATTATTTATCCTATTATTAAATTCTTTATTACAGATATAAATACATCCTACGATGGATTTTCTTGAAATCAAAATGATGTTAAAAGAAAAAATAGGTAACCTCTCTGACCATGATATTAATTTTACTTTTTCCTTAAAAACATTAAATTATTATATAAATGTATTAAAAGGTAAATTAAGTATATTAAATATACTAATATGTTTTTATTTTAAGTTAATAAACTACACTCATATCACCCTCTAATTATTTGGAAGGGAAACTGTTTATCGTGTGTCTATCAATCTTCCACCTTACGAACTGATGTAAATTTTTTGTTCTCATTGATACTCATGGATGAATGTAATTATATATTATATATATATATTATATATGAAATAATTATACTCCAATAATTATTGTATCATATATACCGTCTTTCATTCTCTTCTATTTATTATAGGATTACTTTATTTTTATCTTTGGCGGACTACCTCCATTCGAAACAATGTGATTAGTTTTATTTTAATGATATAAATAGTGGGAAATAATGATAAATTTTATAAATATATGTGGAATATATATTAAATATCAATTATTATGGAATAGTAATATATTATTTTCCATTAATGTACTTCATCCTTCAGGAAATTGAATCAACATTCACTAGTATATACAATGTATCTTTGAATTGAAGAGTGTATTTCATTTTCTATCTCTAAAATTTATGGACTACAATTAATAAATTAATAGTAAATATAAATTATATTTATTTAATTTATATTACTCTTTATATTATGTACTTGTGATTTATTTATGTTGACCGAAAATAAAAATTCAAACCATACACAGAAAACAAGGATGCTATTTCACAAAAAATGATTTTCGTAAAGGAATGTTAAAAAATGGAATAAATTGTTATAAAGAAATAAAACATGTTCTGATATATATAAATATAGTACAATAATAAATTTATTATAAATATAAATTTATTATAATGGTATCTTGAATGTGTATGATGGATGTCCAGACTTATCATAATGGATGTCCATCAAACTATTTATATTTTTTAGATAGAAGTAGTATTCACCCAATATTTCTTTTATATTGTTTACATACAAACCATGAGATTATTTTATGATTTTTATCCTCATTTTTATGGAATTTTTGATATCCATTTCTGTTTCCCAGCCACATTATCTATACTATTGAAATGTCACCAAAGTGTTCTGATATTTTTATTCCAATTTCATACCATTGGGATATATGTTGTGTTTTAGACATATCTCCATTTATTAAATGTAAATATATACTCAGTATCATAAAATATAAAAAATTTATTTAATATCATGATATTCAGTATTTAATTTATTTTTATTAATTTTTTGGGTTAATTATTCATTGTTACAAAATTGGATTTATTTTTATGATACAATCACAAAAGTTTTTAGGATTGTTTATGTTAATGATTCAAAAGATAAAAAATGTTTATCAATATCTCATGAAACTTTAGGTTATTATTATTATATGGATATTTAATTAAAATAAATATTTCCCTTAATTTTCCTCTTTTTATATACTAATGAGTTTGAAAAAAATTATTTTCTTAACAAATATCTTATTTATTTTTCTATTTTTTTGAAAACCATTTCTATTCCAAAAAATGTTATCAAAACATATTAGAAATACATATAACTTTTCTTCAAAGATGTTATATTAAATAAATTTTAAACCTTTTATCTTTTTTATGAGTTATTTAAAATAAATCCTTACAATTTTTAAAAATTAGTCCCAATTTAGTGTAAATAGAAAATTGAAAGTATTGGTCGGTTTAACATGTAGGTCATTTAAAACATTTCTCACCATATTGACGATTATTTAGTTTAAAAATTATATTATATATTATAATGATTTGTTTCATACAAAAGAATTTTCATTTTTATACTGAATATATAGTTTTGAAATTACATTTTTTCATTTTAAATGGGTTTTTTAGAGGAAATATTTTAAATGACCTTTAAATATTATTTTGTATTTTTCTATAGTAATTTTCACGGAAATGAATTCTAAATTTTTATCCTATTTATTTTATTAATTTATAATTTGGAAGGGTATTTTTCTCAGAATATTTTATTAATTATTTTAAATGATTCTGTTATATGTTTCTAATTTCATTTTAATAAAAAATAATTTTGAAACCATTTTATGATTTAATCATGATAATTTTAATGTGGGAATGTTATTTTTGAAATGATATATTCTTTTGTCATTTAAAATTATTTTCCATCTAAGATGACATCTATTATTGTCAATATTACATTACAGGGTATAAAATCTAAGGATAATAGTCTTATAATTTTATATATTTTTTATGATTATGATGAAAATATGTCTATGAAATATGTTTTTATCAAAGTTTTTATTCCATGATACGATGATTTAGAATGCCCACTTATTTTTGAATGGGTTATTCTATTATAAATTGAAGAAATTTATATGAAATACATTTTATTTAAATGGATTATACTATTATATATTTCTTATTAAACACATTTCATTTGAATAGTTCGGATATGTTAATTATTTTAGGGTCATGTGGAAGAAATTTCTGAAAATTTCTTTTTGTGATTAGTTTTACTATACATAAGCCTCCAATACATTAGGTAAATATTGAAATATCCTGAGATAAAAGGGATAGTAATGGGGAGGGAACACCATTTTATAATCAAAATATCAATAGTGATATTCATGGGAGTGAACCATAACTGCAATGATGGTTTAAAGAGTGAACCAATAACAGTATAGTAGATTTAGAAATAAACCGTTACGATAAATTAAATTGTTTTTAGGATTCTACATATGTGAAAAATATATGTATAATGAAAATTTTATTTTATTATGGTTCTTTTTCTTTTATTCCAGTAAAATTTATTCCTTTTTGTGAAATCATGATCTATGACATTACATTGGTTTATGATCAATGATATTCATGTTGTAATTTTCAAATGTAATGATCATATTCTCATAACCTTATTCATATGTTACTATTATGACATCATTGATATATAAATTTTTTACCCTTATGGAGAAACCAATATTAGAGATTATTATGTTTTTTCTTTGTTTATAATTAAAGGTATTATGTATGATATATCTACGAATTGTAATAGTAATGAAGATCTTATTTCGAAATGGTGTATCCAAATTTTGGAAAAGTTATTAATGTTTCCATGTATCCAAAGGCTGTAGGCCAAATAAATTTCAATTTAGATTTTTATGTTATGTAATTTATACAAAATTACTAATACGTTAAATATATGTATGATATTTTTCAGTATTTACATTTACCATGTTGAAACATTAGAAATCAGAAAAAAATAATTTCATAATATAAAATCACATCTATGAATCCATATTTCTCATCAAAAACATTCAACAGCCAACCCTTTCACATGGAAAATAAAAATTTATTTTCATAGAAATTCAAGTTCCTCCATTATATTCATCTAAAATCATAATATAATTTGTGAATTAAAACCACACAAGGTATGATAATGAGTAAAATCTAATCTCTAACACCATAACATATTTATCTATATCATCAACATCATCACCACCACAACCCAACTTAATTATAAAATAATTTCAATCATATGATTTTTTAATAATTAAAATAAATTTAATTATTATGTATTTAATGAATTTATCATTACTAATAAGAAATGTTTGACTCTATTAACAATATACACTTCACTAAAATCATATCTCTCTATAATTTAGAATATACTAGAAATATTAACCCATATAATACATTTTCCAAATGATCATGACACCCATTTGGTCAGTCTATGAAAATAACATGATCTTAAATTAAAAAATCAACAAAATTTAATGTAATTGGAGTCATTATAAAGATAAAAGTTATTATAAAACATATTAATGTGTTCAAAAATTAATTATAGTAGACATGAAACAAAAAATACCATTTTAATACCTTTTCACATTAGAAAGAAAAATATGAAATGGATTAATATTACTTTATTATAAAAACCATAACTACACATGATGTGTATAATCATTTATGAGACATTAATAATTACCCGCAAAATATATATTTCTATTATAGTAATCAATATAATCCTATTTATTGTCTTGAGTGGCCATAATACATCAATGAATTATTTTTACTTTCCCAATAATTTTCTAAATGAAAATCATCTAAGGACTACTACATCTATAACATTGGTATCTCACAACGAAGATATAAAAAGATATCCATAGGTATTTGAATTTATCAATACCAATGGATAACTGATTAATATTATTATATGATGGTCAAATAATTGTAGTACATTCACTAATGAATAACCAAAATCTTGAACAACGGGATGAAACACTTCCCCAATGGTTTTAATGGTCATATATATATATATTAATTATAATTCAAAAATGTCATATGGTATTGTTGAAAGATAAATTAACACTAAAAACACTTATGAAGATATAATTTAAAATTTTTTCATGATAATATATAATCATACTCAAAACCCAGTAATGTAGAAAAATATGTTATATTTATATAATTATCAAAAAACCCCACCCTCAAGGAATCCTTGTTAAAAATTAAATATTCCATAATTATAAAATGATATACTATTATTAGAATTATATAAATTAGTTAATATTATTTAGTTATAGAAATTATGAAAACATTTAAATTTCTACCAGTTACCACTTAGGAAATCAAATTAGAGTGTTAATCCATACAAAAAATGAATCTTTTCCATCACCCTATAAAAACCCAACACCATTATATTAACATGCCAAATTTCATATTCATCCATGGTGAATGTAAATAATTCCTTTTGGCATGATATATATTGTATATAGTTGTATGTGCATATATTTGGTTTAAATGAAACTAACAAAGAACGTTATCACACACCTCAAATAAAAACAAGATATTTCCTTAGAAGAACACATAATGTTTGTCATCCTATAACTATCTCATAGGGGAATCACTAATACCAATATATAGAATCCTAACCACTTCCTCAATTCCTTATGAAAAATATTAACTGACATGCTACATTTTCAAGTAATGGACCATCATGTGACATAGGAATTCATATATATAAGCATTCTCTATATCATGAATCCAACCAATTAGATCCTCTGGCTCCATTTATGATTCTCCAAATATACTAAAATAACTATAATGATACCTTATAATCATAATATTAGAAATGAAATTTCCATTCCATTGTATATATATTATGACAACCCTACTTTTTATTACAACTTAAACATGATTTATTACATAAAACATCACTTTATACAACAAAGAAGATCGAGAGGTTTAGTGTCTTTGGGGATTAGGATAATTACATAAAAACATAAAACAAGAAATATAACATCTTTATTGAAAACTTCCTTTACAAGACCTCTACATTCCCTCGTACTTAGCATTTCATGGGATAAACTGAGGACATTCATAAGAAAAGGGTGAGCTATTAATCCCGATAAGGGAGTACACATAGAATAACATGAGGATTACAATACATGTTAGAAAAAATGCATGTCAATAGAGCATAAGATAATCATTAACATAAAATAATGATAAAGCATGATAATACTAACATGGAAATATGTCAACAACACTTAACAATGAATTAGCATGAGTCAAGGCTCATTGCACATGGAGCATTAGTAAACCCTCATTGCACATGAAGCACGAGTAAACCCTCATTGCACTTGAATTAGCAAGAGTCAACACTCATTGCACATGATGTATCATACTATTATACATTACCCAATGCATTGGAGCGCTATAAGGGCGCACCCTTCTTAAACATTTCATTTCATGCATAAGTGTCCCACATGGATCATAAAACATTGATTCATAAAACTTAATAATTTATTCCATGATAAAGGAATGTGGAATTAATACATGAAACTTTATAATCTATATGTAAATTTTCATAATGTTGAATACCCTTGATGGAGAAATGTGCATGGTATTCACTACACAATGACATTGGCTTAGAAAATCGGGGCGATTTCGGCAGCGTAACTGTGTGACATAAGAATTAATAAAAAGGATGATGAGAGAGAAAGGGCTTCCTCATAATATTTACATGTAATGGAAATTAAATAGGTCATATAGATACATGTCCCATAAATTTTAATGGAATTTAGATTCATGATACAAAATTATATGCTTGAATGTAAAAGAAGAGAGAGAAGATCCTTTCTGAATTTTGGCGTAGTAACGGGTGTACATGGGAGGAATTTAATGAGAGATAAAGGGGTCCCCATCATTAAAAAAATAATAGGGCAGTATGGGGGAGGTGAGAAACCATACCAAAACATTTATAATTGAAATTAAAAGGTCACAACATCTTATAGAAAATTGGACAAAATGAGAAAGGAAGAAAAAAACC
This sequence comes from Viscum album, assembly GCA_963277665.1. Taxonomy (NCBI): domain Eukaryota; kingdom Viridiplantae; phylum Streptophyta; class Magnoliopsida; order Santalales; family Viscaceae; genus Viscum; species Viscum album. The sequence goes on along the minus strand of OY728142.1, from coordinate 1,423,919,207 downwards.
CTTACTTGAAAGTGTGCTTACAAAGGCTAGAGAAAGGCTTGTGAGAGGCTTCTATAGAGCTGAGGAACCTTAGGAGGATTATAGAATGAGTAGGGCAGGGTTTGGACGAACTCCAAGGGATTTTAGTGTGGAGGAAGTGGGATCTTGGGTGGGTTTATATAGGAAAGGTGAGGGAATTCTTTATTATTTAGGTTTGGGTCCCCTTACATTAAATTAATTCAAACCACAAACCATCCCATGGTTTTTGCCCATGTTTTTTCAAAAAGAGAAGAGGAAAAAAATATTTTATAAGGCCCAAGTTCGAACTTCTTAAAATAATACGGTTGCATATGTGGAGGTGAGTCACACTCTGATGGAAAGTAATTTAAAAAGGCAACGGGTTGAATATGTCTTGAGGGGTCCATTAATGCTTTAAAAAGTAAGTCGAACAAACCCAAAATCACATTATTTTAATGATAAAACATATACTGGACGAACATATGGATTATGTTATTTTATTACATCACCATTTCGTCATTATGTTGTCATAAAACAGATTATATATTTTAACGGTTTTTAATTTTTACCCAAAAATTTGACTGTCTTATAAAATTATGAAAAATTCACCATTGGAAAATTTCGACATCCTGATTCTGGAAATGAAATAAATTTTATCTAAAAAAATTTCTAAATATGTTAATTTTCACTTTTAAAATAAAAACCAACATTTATCGAAAATTCACAGATTTTGACTGAAATGGCTTTCAAACCTTAATAAAAATTTTAATTTCATTCATAAAATTATAAGCACATTTATATTTAATAAAAATTAATTTAATAATATTAATATTATTTTATTAAAATATTATTTTATTAAAAAATTCCTTAATTTAATAAAATATATTTATTAATTAAATAATAACTAAAAACACCATTTGTACTTTTAAAACTATTTACATTGTATAAAGAATGACTAGAAATTATATTCATTATTATATACAAAAAATAATGTACATGAACATACTACTAATTATTTGTTACATAACCCCTTAAAACTGTCGCATAAAACCTAAGGGTAAGGTGTGCGATGGTGACAGACTCTTGCGGCGGCACAGATAACATTGCTCGAGTGGTAATCTCTATCAACTTCCACTTTTCCCGTAGACACTCACGTTCGGGCTTGACATAATGAAGCTCAGCATGGGCTAGGTCAAGGGTGAAGCCCATGGATGCCACCTCTTTTCCGGGCCCTGAAAAATGGGCTTCGTATGGGGCAATTCTACTGGATGAGGCCATCACTTCCTTTGTCTGAGTAAAATTGGGTTCGATAATTCCTTATATTTATACTAATCATGTGATCACTGTTCAACAGATATAAAAGTAATGGTCACAACCCTTATCATAAAACCAAAGAATTTGACATCTTATAAAAACATTTTTTATAAAGTGACATTTAACTGGATCAAGAGGGATTTTCCATTAATGAAACTTTGGGTCGTTACAATATTCCCCCCTTAATAAATTTCGCCCTCGAAATTATCCTTTTCCCACACTAAAACAAATGTGGGTAACTCAGCTTCATCATATTCTCTGACTCCAAATATAATTCATCAAACCTGTGGTTTTTCCACAACACCATGATGAGGGGCATTGTCTTATTTCGTAGAACTTTTTCTCTATCATCAAAGATATTAAATGCTTTCTCCTCATAAGAAAGATCGTCTTCCAATTGTACCACCTCAGAAGAGAGTACATGTGAAGGGTCCGGTATGTAATTACTTAAGAGGGGTACATGAAAGACATCATGTACTTTGGCCATGGAAGGTGGAAGTGCTAGTCGATAGGCAACAACCCCGATACGACCAAGAATCCCGAAGGGGTAGATATACCTTGTACTTAACTTCCCTTTATTTCAAAAACTCATGACCTTTTTCCACAGAGATATGAGTAGAAACACCATGTCTCCAACATTAAACTCAATGTCTCATCGACGATTATCTGCATAACTCTTTTGTCGACTCTGGGATGCCTTGATATGCTGCTGAATGGTTTTCACCTTCTCCACCATTTCTTTTACCATTTCTGGTCCAAGCAGCTTATGTTCACCGACCACATCCCAACATGCTGGTGTTCTGCACCTTTTCCCATAAAGGGCTTCATAGGGTGCCATTTGGATGCTCAAGTGGAAACTGTTATTATAAGAGAACTCAACCAGAGGAAGATGCTGATCTCATCCTCCTATAAAGTCCATTAAGGACTCTCTCAACATATCCTCAAGTGTTTGTATAGTCCGCTCGGATTGGCCATCAGTTTGAGGATGATAGGCCATACTGAAGTCCAGTTTGGTATTCAGAGCATGTTGAGGACTCTTCCAAAACATAGAGGTGAATCTTGGATCTCGGTCAGACACAATAGATATTGGTACTCCATGCAACCCTACCACTTCCCTAATATATATCTGTTCCAGTTGATCCAATGAGAAATCCTCACGAATATCAATGAATTGTGCAGTCTTTGTAAGACGATCCACAACAAACCAGATTGCATTGTTGCCTTTGGATGTCTTTGGATGTCCGGTGACAAAGTCCATGGTGATGTTTTCCCATTTACATTCTGGTATGGGAATTGGTTGCATCATCCCCTTAGACGTCTGCCTCTCTGACTTCACTTGCTGACACACCAGGCACATTGATGTATATTTGGCGATCTCCTTCTTCATATTATCGCACCAAAAGTTTTCTCAGAGATCTCGATACATCTTTCTACTCCCTGGGTGAATAGAAAAATTTGAACTATGTGCATCATTTAAGAGTTCCTTCTTCAGCTCTGGACATGTTGGAACACATAGTATTTTCCCGAACCACACAGTTCCTTCTTCATTAATATTAAACTCTGAGGATTTTCCCTTTTTGATAGCTTCCACATTTTCTAGAATTCCCACATCATCCTTTTGATCATCCTTTAACCTTTCTAAAATATATGGTTGAGGAATCATTTGTGAAAGGATTGATGATGTTCCCTTCTTTATGATTTCCACATCAATCTTCATCACGTCTAAGAAAAATGTATCTTTTTCAATTCTCAACATTGATAGAATCGCTGGATCCTTTCTACTTAGGGCATCTACCACCTTGTTCACTTTCCCAGGGTGGTAATGTATTGAATAGTCATATTCCTTGATGAGCTCTATCCATCTTATCTGGCGCATATTAAGCTCTTTCTGTGTGATTATATATTTAAGACTCTTGTGGTCAGTATATATCTCACATTTCACTCCATAGATATAATGCCGCCATATTTTCAAGGAAAATATCACTACCTCCAACTCCAGATCATGCGTTGGAGAGTTTCGATCATGGATTTTCAACTGCCTTGAGGAATAGGATATCACTTTATCATTCTGCATCAGCACGCATCCTATGCCTTTCTTCGAAGCATCACTGAATACGACAAAAATCTCCCCACTTGTGGGTAAAGTGAGCAAAGGTGCAGTGATAAGCCTCCTTTTCAACTCCTTGAAGATTTTTTCGCATTCATCACTCCAAGAAAACTTTACTCCCTTTCGAGTTAGATTGGGAAGAGGGTTGGAAAATCGTGAGACATTTCTCACAAATCTTCGATAATATCCAGCTAACCCCAAGAAGCTATGGATATCGGTTACAGATGTTGGCCTCGGCCATCCCTAAATTGAATATATTTTGGAGGGATCCACAGATATCCCATTTCTTGTGATGATATGGCCCATGATTGAGACCTACTTCAACCAGAAATCACCCTTGTTTTACTATCCATAGATCTTCTCCTTGCGCAAAGTCTCCAGTATAGTTCTTAAATGCTCCTCATGATCCTCCTTCGTTTTGGAGAATATTATAATATCATCTATAAGGACTACCAAAAATTTGTCAAGGTAATCTCTAAACACTCTATTCATCAATTTCATGAATATTGCTGGAGCATTGGTGAGTACGAAAGGCATTACTATGAATTCATAGTGCCCGTACCTTGTACGAAAATCAGTCTTGGGGATATCTTTCTTCTTCACCCTTACTTGATAATATCCTGACAGCAAGTCCACCTTGTAGATGTATTTTTCTCCACGTAACTGATCGAACAAGTCATCAATTTGTGGGAGAGGATATTTTTTCTTTATCGTGATTTTGTTAAGTTCACGATAATCGATGAAAATCTACATTGACCCATCCTTCTTCTTGATGAAGAGGACCGGTGAACCCCATGGTGAAGAACTTGGGCGTATAAATCCTTTATCCAGATTCTCCTATAGTTGTTCCTTCAGCTCTTCATGCTCAACAACAACCATTCTATATGGAGTCTTGGATATTGGTAATTCCCCAGGTATAATTTCAATTGAAAACTCAACATCTCTTCTAGGAGGAAGACCATGAAGTTCCTCAGGAAACACTTCTGTGAATTCACTCACAATAGGCATTTCTTCAAGGATGGTTTTATTCCTTGGACTCAATCATCTGAGCTAGATATGCATGCTCATAGGGCAGTAATATCCATGCTTGAGATGGTGGATCTAAAGGAGATTCTTCTTCCTCCTGACACTTGTAATGAATCGGGGGTCGATTCTCCATATGGAGTGTGATTTCCCTCTCCCGACAATTTATGTTGGCTCTATATAGGGAAATCCAATCAATTCCAAGAATTGCGGAAAATTCCACCATAGGTAGTATGATGAGGTTTGATGGGAAATTCAATCCACGGATTATAACAATGGAGGACATATATTCATGGGATGCAATGATTGCCGCATTTTCCATACTCACCGACATCTTTACTTCCATGATTTGTTGTGGTGATGGGATTGTTCTACTAAACATTCGAGATATAAAAGAATGCGTAGAACCTAAATCAAAAAGTACTTTCTCTATTCTTGAATGAATAACTAGCGTACCTGTCAGCACATCGTGGTCAAGGTTCACATCGGTAGAAGTGATGGAAAAAGCTCTTCCTTGCTGTCTTGGAGGTTGTTGGTTGCTTTCGATAACCCTTGGATTAGGGCACTGATTTGAAAAATGACCTGGTTCTTTGCATTTATAACATTGTACAACACGTTGATGTTCGAATGGAGTGTTCCCCTCCTCTGTCGCAGCCGCGAGTCCTTCTTGCCAAAAGTTAACAGCTAGGTGCCCTTCTCTTCCACACCTAAAGCATTTTCTCGTCCCCTTAAAACAATTTCCAGGGTTCTTCTTTATGCACTTTTGGTAAGTGGGGTGCTAGAACTTCTTAGGGCCATTGGATTTATTCATCAGACCACTAGAATTGATGTCTACCTTATGATTCTTGTCCCCATGATACCCCTGTGATTCTCCGATCTCCATTTCGACCTTGAGGGAACATAAGACAATTTCCTCATAGCTGTCGAAGTCACGGATCGATAATGCTTTCCGCAAGCTAGGCTTCAGCCCACCAAAGAAGAGGTCAACATTGCGTTTGGGGGTAACGACAAAGCTGGAAGCGTATCGTGAAAGCCTTGTGATGTTTTCCTCATACGCTCCAACAGATTCTTCATCTTTTTTCTTAAGGTAAAGGAAGTCCCTTTCCATCAAAATATGGAGGGTGTGCGGAAAATAATTATCGAAAAACATCTTCCGGAATTCCTTCCATTCCAAAGCCTTGATCTCCTCCTCAAGATTTGTATTTTTGATCAACGTCCACCATTGATCAGCTTCACCCTCCATACGATAAGCAGCCATAAGAACCTTCTCTTGTTCAGAACATTGGAGGATGGATAAGATCTTTTCAATGTAGTTGATTCATTGTTCAGCGATCGTGGGATCGGATGATCCGCTAAAAGTAGGAGGCCATTGTCTCATGAAGCTCTCGATAGTGACTTGTTATTTCTTTGGGGGGTTGAACGTTCCTCCTGACCCGTGATTCTATTCAAAATATGAGTTAACTGAGAGAGAACCATGACAAAGTTCACGATTCCCGCTCCCATTGGATTTGTCATCTCATTAGTACAGTCATCACACTGATCTTCACAACGGTTGTTAGCCCGAGTACTCCTATTATAGGCCATTGGATGGAATAAAAGGAAAGTTAGGGGTAACACATAAAGGGTAATCCAAAGAAAAAAGTTGATGACATATAAATAAATGTTAATTTCGTTAACTCCTGAGTCTATAGGATTCAATCTAGGCTTTTCATGATATACTTTCTAACATATATTCTTATGGTCATTTTCCCTTAATAAGTGTTCATAATAATATTGTGAATGTATCAAAACATATCCCCTGGGAGTGTCATGACCAAGAGTGCAGCAAGGCCCATTGTCGTGCACCAGTTCCCGTTCGAGTCTAGCTCAATGTGGTGTTTTCGGGTTTTACCCCCAGGATACATCTGTGCCAGAGCCGCCTCTACCTGATCGTTTCCAGACAGGTATGTATTTGTTTGATAAACCACTTACTCAGTAATAACCAAAACATAGGGATGTTTTTATTATACTTAGTCTTCTAGCTAAGGCTTTACTAGGGTTCCCTAATCCCAAAAATAACTAAACCTATCCTTGGATACCAACTATGACTACCCTGCTTTTTATTAAAACATAAACTTGCTTTATTACATAAAACATCACTTGATAAAATAATGAAGATCGAGAGGTTTGGTGCCGTTGGGGCTTAGGATCATTACATAAAAACTTAACACATGAAATAAAACATCTTTATTGAAAACTTCCTTTACATGACCACTACATTCCCTCATACTTAGCATTGCATGGGATAAACTGAGGACATGCATAAGAAAAGGGTGAGCTATAAAGCCCAGTAAGGGAGTACACATGGAATAACATGAGGAGTACAATACATGTTAGGAAATAGGCATGTCAATAGTGAATAAGATAAACATGAACATAAAGGCATGATAAAGCATGATAATCATAACATGGAAATGTGGCAACAACACTTAACATTGAATTAGCATGAGCCAAGGCTCATTGCACATGGAGTGTGAGTAAACCCTCATTGCACCTGAAGCATGAGTAATCCGTTGTTGCACTTGAATTAGCATGATTCAACACTCATTGAACATGACATATCATGATACTGTACTTTACCCAATGCATTGGAGCACTATAAGGGCGCACCCTTCTTAAACATTTCATTTCATGCATAAGTGTGCCACATGGATCATAAAACATGGATTCATAAAACATAATCATTTATTCCACGATAAAGGAATGTAGAATTCATACATGAAACTTTATAATCAATATGTAAATGGGCATAAAGGTGAATACCCTTGATGGGGAAATGGGCATGGTATTCACTACACAATTACATTGGCTTAGAAAATCGGTGCGATTTCGACAGCGTAACAACGTGACATAAGAATTCATAAAAAATGATGATGAGAGAGAAAGTGGTTCCTCATCATACTTAAATGTAATGGATAGTAATGAGATAATATAGATACATGTCCCAACAATTGTAATGAAATTTAGATTCATGATACAAAATTATTTTCTTGAATGTAAAAGAAGAGAGAGAAGTTCCTTTCGGAATTTCAGCATAGTAACGAGTGTACATGGGAGGCATTTAATGTGAGAGAAATGGGTCTCCCATCATTCAAACAATAAGAGGGAAGTATGGGGGAGGTTAGAAACCATACCCCAACATTTATAATTTAAATTAAAAGGGAAAAAGAACTTAATGAAAATTGGACAAAAATGAGAAAGGAAGAAAAAAACCCTTACTTGGAAGTGTGCTTCCAATGCCTAGAGAGAGGCTTGTGAGAGGCTTCTTGGGAGCTTGGGGTAACTTGGGAGGATTTTAGAGAGAGTCGGGCCGATGATGGACGAACTCCAAGGGATTTTAGGGAGGAGGAAGTGGGATCTTGGTTGGGTTTATATAGTAAAGGTGAGGGAATTCTTTATTATTTAGGTTTGGGTCCCCTTCCATTAAATTAATCCAAATCACAAACCATCCCATGGTTTTTGCCCATGTTTTTTGTCAAAGGGAACAGGGAAAAAATATTTTATAAGTCCCAAGTCTTAAATTTTTAAAAGAATAGGGTTGCTTATGTGGAGGTGAGTCACACTCCCATGGAAATTAATTTAAAAAGGCCAAGTGTTGGATATGTCTTGAGGGGTCCATTAATGCTTTAAAAAGTAAGTAAAAAAACCCAAAATCACATTATTTTAATGATAAAACATTTTTTGGCCGAACATAAGGATTATGGTATTTTATTAAATCACCATTGGGTTATTATGATGTCATAAAACACATTATATATTTAAACGGTATTAAATTTTTACACAAAAATTTGACTGTCTCAGAATATTATGAAAAATTCACCGTCGGATAATTTTGACATCCTGATTCCAGAAATGACATTTATTTTAAATAAAAAATTTTCTAAATATGTTATGTTTCACTTTTAAAATAATAACCAATATTTATCGAAAATTCACGGATTGTGACTGAAATGGATTTCAAACCTTAATAAAAATTGTAATTGCATTCATATGATTATAAGATCATTTATATTTAATAAAAATTTATTTTATAATAATATTATTATTTTATTAAAATATTATTTAATTCAAAAATCCCCTAATTTATTAAAATAGGTTTCTAAATTAAATAATAACTAAAAACACCATTTGTACTTTAAAGACTATTCACAATGTATCAAAAATGACTAGAAATTATATTCATTATTATATATAAAAAATAATGTACATGAACATAGTACTACTTATTTGTTACATAACCCCTCAAAACAGCCGCATAAGACCTAAGGGTAAGGTGTGCGATGGTGACAGACTCTTGGGGCGGCTCAAATAACATCACTCAAGTGGTAATCTCTATCAACGTCCACTTTTCCCGTAGACGGTCACATTCGAGCTTGACATAATGAAGCTCATCTTGGTCTTGGTCAAGGCCGAACCCCAAGGACGCCACCACTTTTCCGAGCTCCGACAAATGGGATTCGTATGGGGAAATTCTACTGGATGAGGCCATTGTTTCCTTTGTCTGAGTAAAATTGGGTTTGTTAAAGCCTTATATTTATACTAATCATGTGATCATTGTTAAATGACTATAAAAGTAACGATCCCAACTCTTATCATAAAACCAATGAATTTTACATCTTATAAAAACATTTTTTATAAAGAGACATTTAACTGGATCAAGAGGAATTTTCCATTAATGAATCTTTGGGTCGTTACATATATGATCATGAAATCATAGTCTTATATGAACTCTACCCTACCCCTCTAATATAAATTTATAACTCACTGGGATAATATATAACTCACTTATTAATAATATATGATGACTAACTGATGATTAGATAATGGACACATTAATACAGAAAAAATGCAGTTCCCCAAATCAAGATAATTGGTGGAATAAAAATGTTCATAAGGGATAAAATTTATGAAATATATAATATCACCATCCGGTGATTAATTAAATGTCAACAATACTAAATATGAGAATCATGACAGAATAAAATTAATTCATGTCACTTCTCTAAAACAAAAGGATAATAGTGTTGAATTACTATTTGTAACTATATAAAAATAATTTTTGATAGAGATGTGTCCATAATAAGTCCCAATAATTATTAGTTAAATGCGTTGTAGGAGAATTAATTCAAGTGAAACATGTTATTAACTTCTCTAATATCATACAAGATAAATGTAAATATAAAACATTATACAAATCATTATAGGAACTTGTTTAAAGTCAATTATATATTTCTAGGAACAACCACCATATCCTATTGATTCAAAAAATTAACAAAAAACATGATCACTCATATCCAAAAGGTGTATATTGAAAACATATTATTTTTTAATGTTCACAACCCAATTAATCAGGAATTTAATATGATAAGAAGTTACAAGAAATAAATCCTACATCATAATACAATAGAGGATACAATCTAGAAGAAATTATGTATGGAATATAGTGTGGAGTATATCCTCTATTGTGAAAAAATACAATAAAAGTAGAAATACGAAAAATAAAATAATAAAATAAACTGATAGATTAGAATCTATATCCGAATAGAACTAAACATTAATAAATAATAGAAAATTTAAATAATAATAATAAATTTTCAACTTCTACGTGACATCCCAAAATAACTATCATGTTTTTTTCAAACAATTAATATTATAAAATTAAAAAAAAGTCTCCAATATCGTAGTTTCCAACCACATGGTATGCCTTGTCTCTATAATAAAACCCTATCCTACCACAAAAATATATTCTTGAAAAAGGACCCTGTACTTTTTATATACCTATTTATATGAAGTCATGTATGGTATCAAATGGTTGATAATTAGGGTGTGAGTATAACTCTGTTTGATTATACCCATAATATCTAAATAATTTAGTAGGTTAAAACCGATGGTTTTTGAAAAATTTCAAACCACATATACATGATGCCGAATAACTCATTCCCATGTAGAGTTCTTCATATAGAAATTAATATTTTATACCTTATATAGATTCTTCTACCATGGATGAATCAACCGAATAATATATTTTTTAACCCTACATCCCTCCCCCAAGAAAAAAATGTTCTATTTGTAAATCCTCATTCTAGTGTTTCTTATGTCTCCCAATGTAACATTACCCATGGAAAGGGAAATGTAACCAATAATATTAGACTCCGTAAAACTTCCCCTTCTTGAGGAACTTATATTATTTTATGTTATTTGGTCATGCTGAGGTAAATATAATCAAATTTAACTAGATTATATGATAATTCATATTCTAGATCCACTTATGGGATCCCATGGTAAAAACCCAAATAAATGAAAATTTATATAGTATCTACGTATTAGTTAAATGAAATATAAAATAATAACAATACCCAAGAATTAAAAACCTAATAACATAAGTAATATTAGTTAATTACTTAAAATACTAATTAAAAATTCATTCGTTTTAATATTTTATATTAATAATTATCCCATTAATTTTAATAATTTTTTGTATATATTAATATAGAAAAACTAATAATGAAAAAACTTAATTCCTTCATGATTTCAATAGATTTAACTATATAAAATTTCTTTCCATTTATCTATATACAATACAATTAATTCATTATAAGGAAAAATATATTAATCCATATGGAAAAAAATTCACTGTTTAGTGTTCATCAAATTAAAATGATTTAATCCCTATGGGGAACTAGATTAAATAACTCCTCCTTCAAATATTATGTTAATGTATTTTAAAACATGGTGGTGGAAATATTACTTATATCAATTATAACTAAAAAATGGGGAAAAGGAGGAATATTCAAAACATATAATCATATCAATGGTTTAGTAATTAAGATGGGTTGTGTTTATAGTGTGTTGGTGTGATCACACATAATGCACTTACTAAAAGAATGAAACATGAATTAGGGAGATGATACTAACCAAGGAAATCAATCATGGAAAAGAAGGGATCCATGTTTGGGAACCATATCAAAATTTAAAAAACAATGTTATATATAATGAGATTTAAATAACCCATCAAATAATTAACAAGGCTACATAAGGGGAATCAAATGTATTTGAAAAAAATCAGAAGGGACCTGCCGATTTTTTAGTAGATATATGAATGGATAAAATTTCATTATAATGGTATTGGATAACACATGATAACCATTGAAAATTAAAATTTTTTATAATACCATGTTAGGCCCAAATTAATTTTTAAATGTAGTTGACCGATTTATTCATGTCTTAATAATTCTACATTGAATGTTGATTTTTCATCCCACTATAACATCACCTAGTAGGAACTGGTGTCCCAAGAAACCCAATATTAGTAGAAATCCAAATGGCATGCTATTGGGATCCCACCAACTAGAGAGTTGTTTCCCAGTTGGCGCATAGTGGTTCTCTTATAGGAGATGAAATGTACATGAATCTTTTTGGATGATGGATGGACCGCATGGATTTGCTGGTGGATCTTTTGAATATCAAGAACTATAAGATACATCAATAATTAAACAATAATATATTTTCAAATACAATACAATACTTCCAATACATAATTATTTTCTATGAATGGGTCTATTTTTGGAGTTTGAAAAGGGTTGAAAATATAAAAATAGTTCAACATAAATTCAAAGAGGTGCATTACATGAAAAAGACATGATGTTATAACCTCCCCACAATATAACAACAAATCCTTGATATATGATCCTAAAAATAAATGTGGATTATTGATGAATATGTTATTTTATTATTCAACATGTCAAACACATGTTTCCAAGTGTCTATTTGAACACACCATGCAATCCCTACACACACATGTGAGGAATAATATTATATCAGTAGTTTTTATAAACATAATCTATAATACAATTAAAATGATCCTCAATCTATACATTAATATCATGTTCCCAAACGTCATATTTTATAATTTCAGATTTTTTTGAGTGATAAATTTAAATAAAGGAAATAATGAACACATCATTCAAGACCATGTAGCACTAGTGAAGGATTAAAATATATATCACATGACTTGTCCTCCCTATATTCTCAAATCGCCTAATAAAACTAAGTGCTAGCATTCACTACATGTTTATATGACATTATCTTAATCATGGGGTCACTATATTTAATGCATGATGACCATCCTCAATATCTATATCCCACCTATACTTTTTAGTTTGAATTTAAAAAACAATTCAGCATTACTATCATTACTTTATTAAACTATACCTACACTATCATCTATTGCATCAGACAAGGAATAACTAGTGATAAATCATATAACAATAACATGAAATGAGCTGAATTAATAAAATATCTATATTATGTATTAAATAGAGAAAAATAGATTAATTTATGAAGTTTATAATTTCTTTCTCCAAGAGTGCTAGATTTATCTCCCTAAAACCACAGAAATTGAAATCACTGACTCGTAACATATCCTATAGAATATGAATCATCTATTTATATTTTTTGTTAGTCCAAGAATGATATGATATACACAAAAGAATATATTATCCCATTTCATTTTGAAGGACCATCTAAAACCAGGAAATGAATAATGGATTTGGATTAGAACTAATACTCCTCAAAACACCATATATATGAACAATCTTATATAGGTACTGAAAAACAAGATCATCAATGGATATGGTTTACCTATTAGAAAACATCTATTCTACCATAATAGTTGAACCATGGCCTCCCATGTTACATCATTTTTATGATATGTACTTAGTATACATATAAATAAGTTTGTGGGGATATTATCATACATCTATTCCATAATTTGAGATATATGTTATAACATAGCATGCCTCATATGCTTGACCATCAATTGAAAATAGCTAAAACATCATGAAATAATGACTCTTATCTCTTTTTTCATCCTCCCCACATGTACATCCTATGTAGATCATGATATTTTATTTATAATATGATGTACTGCACAATTAGAAGCATAGGAAACACTAATCACCTTCTCATGTATAGAAGTAAGAACCAATATATGTTCATTGAGAAGAGGAAAGTAATCCCTTAAAATATTCTAACCTGATGCTGGAAAACCAATATATAAGATCCCCCGTGGATATATTCCATCCATTTTATAAAATATCCTAGTCTTGATCCAGTATATAATCACTTGATAAAAAGACATCGATTTCAATGTCACTCTTCCCTGGGACTATCAAATATATTGATGTATGTCAGAAATGTGTTCCATTATACACCATTAATAAAATTACTTCCACCATTCCATTGAATTTGTCTTCATAATAATTTATTTAATAATGTAAATTACCATATATATAGTGTATGATAACTTGATATTAAGAGACCATAGATAATAAAAATATTATCTATTTATAAATTTCATGTCCTATTGTAAAATTAGGTACATTAGGCTCCAAATATCCATGTATATTACAAACAACTAACTAAATAGATAATTCATCCAACATGTCCTAGATTATACCACAACACCCATATCTATTTATTCAGTATGACATCTCTCCTCTTATCCTTTCAATTTTATATTTCCACATGAAACCAATAAATCCTCCAATATCCATACAATTCAAAATTTAATTTTGAATATGTCTTAGTACATCATATAAACCTTACCCATCTTATGTATGGTTAGTATAAGTATTATGGTCATCGTAATCATCAATCCCTTGGATGAGTCCTCATAAGAATAAGATATAATAGACTTCCTGCCATTCATGGTCATCCCAAAAATTGAAACATCTAAATATGATATTTCTACAGAAATGAACAATTAATATCATACTAGACAATTAAATATCTGAATAACATAGTTTTTTTGGTTTTTTATTATGATACCGTGGCCATCAACTACTTTGGAATATTATCCCTCCATATTCTAAGAAAAACTAACCTATTCTATGATTTTTTTATTTATAAGTGACATTTATATATACTAAAATTTATATAACCCCCTCATAATTTATTAAGGATGATTAAATAATTTTTAGAAAGAATAATTGTTATATTATATAATTCAATTTTTCAACTATGAGGACCAGAAAAAATTGATATAAAATCAAATGGAATATATGATTCATCAAGTGTATTATTAGTAATGGTTGTTTGTCATTAAAAATAACATCTTCATGAAAACATATAATCCATACATACTATTAATAGAATTAAATGTTATTCCACATGATCTCATTCTAAATTAATTATACCATGGAATTAATCAATTTTTGATGAAGGTATATGAGCATCTCATTTTGTCAAATATATTTGTTGACAAATAGAAGGGGGTACATATTCACCACCATCATATAGTTCAATCTATAATAACTAACACATGTGGCTAATGTTCTATTAATATTCATAATAAAATTCATGGGAGAACCATATGGTGATGTAAATATCCATATGTAACCCTTAGATTCCAAATCAGTCTACAATACATTATACACTCAAATATCCACTAATTTCAATCTGTAATGAATAATAGAACCGAGTTCATCTCTCGAGATCAACTTCATAATTAACTGAATCTCACAAAATTGTTTTTAGAAAGTGAATTATTCTAGAAACATGATTTAATGTTGTTGTATAAGATAGTTTAATAGTTGTTATTACATAGGATAAGAATCTACGCACTATAATGTTCATTTCCTTCATTACTAGTTTGATTCTCCTGACTATATATAGATCTTCATTAATTCCTCACAATACTGACATCAGTCTACCAAGCCCCCAATTAGTCCATGAACGATTGTAATGACTAAATGTGATTATCTATTCATACTTGATTCATAGGATATCACAAATCACTACTGACACCTTCATACCCAAAATTATTTTCACATTATTCATTAATTCATTTACAATGTGATGATTGAAATTATTCATCCAAACCATTTATTATGACATAATACCCATATTAGACTCCTCCCTTGACACAAAAAAATAAATTAAACCATACTCTTTCAGTAATATCAAGATCATGGGATGAAAACTCTAAGGTAAACTTATTAAAAGTTGATTTCATCAAGGTTATCCCCAACACCAACAACGTCCCTAATAATCATCTCACAACCATTCTTCCAAAAACTCAACAATACTCACACCTACACTACACTATTTATTTGAATCACAGGATTACTGAAATGGAACTAGAAAAACCCTTCATCCCTATATAGTGATTCCCCCATTACTCAAAGTCCTCTGATTCTATACTCACCTTTCACATTTAGTAATTAAAATAATTAGGTGTTAACACCACTATATAGTGCAATACTAATGCTTCTATTTAGGAATAAAATATCTATATTACTTATATTCATTGTTTACCATATAATAAATGGGTTGTAGTTGTCTTCTATGAGAACCCAACACCACTACAAAAGTTTTCATAACATAAACCTAGTATATAAAATCATAATCCTAGAAGATAAAAGATCATTTTTCATAGATATGAAATGTGTTTGTTAATTACTAGTCCTCAAACACTAAATTTTATTTTTACAGTAATGAATTATTACTATAAGTCTCAACACAAAACATTAATCCTCAATTAAAAATGATTAATAGTTCAAGGCAATGAAAATAATATACAATCATTATCAAGATTCCACACCATTATATGGAATAATAAGTGAATTTTCATGTCATAATCATTCCTTGTATTATTTTTAATTAGATATTAAAAGAGATATAATATCATAGTTTGTAATTGTGTTTATCCCTCATGTGATAAAAAAAATTTCCAATACATAAAAAAACAAGTTAAAAATACATCCCTAAGTGAAAAAAATAATTCAATATTTCTAGACATGTGTGCTACCAAACCTTGAGAAAAATAATCATAAATAGTAACATCACTTGTAGTGTGAATGACCCATTTTTAAATTACATAAAATTATAACAAGTGAAAAATATAAATAGTAATCCCATACCTAGTTATTTGGGTTTCCGTGAAAAATAATTCATATACTATAATGAATAAGCTCATTTCCAAGAACCCAAATATCCAACACACATGGATTCCATTACCAAATAGTAATTTAATATAAAATAAAATAGATATTATAATAAATTATTGAATTCATGGACTACTACTCCCTCAGATGACTGACATAGTTAGTAATGAGTTTTAAATAATCCATCCATAGATGTATGAGAATGTGGAAATATATTTAATTTGAATGTATTGTATTTTGGGGATTATTTCATATGGTAAATATTTTCAATAATAGTGTAAGTATGATAAAGACCCATAAATTCAAATAATGTTTATGAATACATAAAAAAATAAAAAAAAATTATAAATTAGAAAAAATAATAATAATAGTAACAAACCATGTCGTATTATACTGTATTCCTATATTTGTAACATGATGAAATAAAACAACTACATATATGAAAATAATTATAAAATACACAAAAATCCTTGTCTCAAACCCTATTCTCAATCCCACATAAAATCTTCTATCCCAACATACTATGTTAATAAAATAATGAATAGGGCACCTTGTCCATTTCTAGAACTCCATCCATGATGTGTAATAGAGTAATAAATAATTTAGGAATATGATGTGACAGAAACCAAATGGGTCTAAAACTAACAGACTAACAATATATTTAATACAGCTGTATCATAAACATGGTAATGACATGATAAATTATTACATTGTGTCAAATAACCGAAATAACACTTTTGATATGATTTGACCACTAAATTCAACCATATCTATATCATCCCAATCTTGGATATCCATCAACAATGTAAAATTTATATTCATTAGTCAAATTACCCACACTACATAGGGGATGACTTTTCAAGGACAAATCACCAATATATATCACATGTAACCATAGATATGGCCTTTAAATAATAAATATTAGGATCTATATATATTAAAATGATTTAGAGACATATGTGATTTCATGGTTATTTACCCTGTTATAATATTAGTAACCAATATTAATGAAATCCAAAAAAATTACATGCTAGATACCCTTTATGTGTACCTTTTGTTCCAAACAATGAAAAGTGAAAATTAACAATATTACACATGAAACCACATAAATTATCTAGTTGGAGCCTCTAACATGATCTGATGAAATATGGCCATATGAAGAGAAAATTATCATGTAACCACATAGATAAAAAGATATAAAAAATCATACAAAAAATCAAGCTTTCCTTACATGAAAACATAAATCATATATTTAAATAATCCTAATAACCAGTTATCAAAACATTAAATAAATTATTCTATATAAATAATTAACACATTAATTAATGTAATTAAAATTGACATATTAATCATGACCTTTTACAAATTAGATAATAATTTCCACTTTGTGTCATCATTTCATTTATCAAATACCCTATTTATTCCAATGAGGCCACTATATTCCATTTGATTAATTTAAAATTGAAATTAAAAAATTCACATTGTAAAAAATTAATCCTTTTAATAAAAAACCATAAATTCTCATAGGTCACAATATTAAATCATTTCACATTATAACCTAGTTTTAGTGGTTTGAATACCACTTGAGAGCCTGCAAGTCCATTCCTAATGCCAATAAAAACAATGATCTATGACCGATATTTTTTCAAATTGTTTCATGAAATCAGCGGTTTATCACATATTTTAGGACATTTAAATTGACGTTCATCAAAATAATTGTTATCTCATAATCGTGATAAAAAAACATCTGTAAGGGGGTTGTTTTATGCAACCCACCTCATGCATGAAGAATTATAGATCCATGAAAAAAAATCAAATAAATACACAACAAAAATATTACTTATTTAAAGCGTTTCAAATATAAATCAATGTCTATAATAAGAGGATCCATGGAATAAACATTAATACTATACCCAAGAATAAATAGACATATAAAATTTTAATCACTAGATAAATGAAAAACAATGAATTGAAGGGAGCATGCAGAGAATCCACGAGTTCCTTGTGAGAAAATTAAAACAAGGCCATTCTATATTAGGCTAGAAAAAAGATATTATATAGTTACATGGATGGGTTTGGGTTTTTAAAAGATTTATTTTACCCTTTTATTCTCAATTCTATTCAAAAAATCGTTCGGTAATCGGTGGGCACCAGAAGATTGATGGTGGTATCCTCATGTAAAACAGAACATCTAGAAACCACACGAGGTTGATGGTGGGTCTCTTATAGGATACCCAATCTACCCATATCCCATGTGTTGGAAAGTGGACATTACTAGTTATCCGGTGGATATGAAATCACTCTAGAGTGATATGACACACATAGACACCTTGTAACACTACTTCGTAAATATACATGAACCTATGTATCATTTATTACTGATATAATGAGGGCAATTTACATTGATTAAAACATTTTACGAAACACCATGATGCTCACATAAAAACTAAATGAGGAACATAATTGATAAATAATGGAATCTTACGGCCTTAAAATACCTAATGACCCTATAAAATATGTTTGGGACACTCAATATCATTCCCATACTACCTCATTCATACCTGGATGACATTAATGATTAATAAAAATAATATATTAGTGATATTTGGGATCATTTTTTTCATCATGAAAATGAAACATTTTAGTAAATTTTGTTACCATGAAGAATATCTAAGAACGAGATGTTTCGATAATTAACTACGAATGAATATTTGCGGCATCATCATTATTCACCATCATCTGATAATAAAAAACCACAATTAAATATATGAGAAGAGGCTATGTTTGTTATATTATTATATTTATCATATATCATAGGTTGAGAATAATGTTTCTTCGTCATAACCTATTTTAAGTGAAAATATTCCATATAAAAACACACAAACATGTATTTCTTTTAGAGATTTACATTACATCACACCATGTGATACTATGGATATACTGAGACACGTTTTAGTAGATAATTTTTAAAAAGGCTTATTCTATTTAAACTATGTTGATCCAACTACTATGTTTAATCTATATTACTGGTACAATGGGTGGTAACTATATTACTAACCTGATATCTCTTATATTTGGTTGTGTTATTACCTAAATGGTAATACACTGATAAATTATTCAATAAATAATGTGTCATGACCCCCTCCCACCAAAGATTCCCCTCTTGAGATTGAAATGGTGGAAGGGAGATAATGACCCCTGAGTCCCGCCTCTAGTAGGCCCTAGAGTGGAAACTAGCACCAACGGTATGAGTTATCACAAATATGGGAGGCATTACCCTTTCAATATTTAAGATCATGAAATAGGACAAGTCAACCACCAAAAAGGAAAAGAGAAAGTGTATATAAATAAACCCAAACCAATCCCACATGCATGTTTAAATAGTTCTGAAACAAGGTACAAGTACAAGAAAGCTCAAAAAGTAGAATACCAAAAGAAACAAGAGTACAAAAAACTGCAACAACTCTAACTGTCTCGACTAGTAGGGCCCTGCACGGCCCTGGTAGTCCTCTTGGAAACCGGAAAGTAAACGCAGGGTGGGCGTACAAGTATACTCAGTAGGAAAACCTAAAGCTCTTGTGCAAAAGTGGGGAGACATCCTAATGTCCCATGAGAACAACAGAAGAAACCAAAACCTAAGCAGGGATTCTATCCACCCAACCTCACCAGCCACACTCACCAAAAACACAACAACAGGTAGTAGTAGTATATAAGATCAAGAGTAATGGGTACCCCGCACCATTTTCCCCCATTAGTTAGCTACTCTCCCTAATGGAGAACGTCTTGATGCTACCACACTCTTCCCGCCCGCACACACCTGGGCCTTAGAACCATGTACCCCGCCTGCACACACTTGGGCCTCACAACCACGTATCCCGCCCGCACACAACTGGGCCTCACAACCACTTATCCCACCCGCACATACCTGGGCCTCACAACCACGTATCCCACCCATACACACCTAGGCCCCACAACCACATATCCCACCTGCACACACCTGGGCCTCACAACTAAGTTTCCCCCGCACACACCTTGGGCTTGCAACCACGTATCCCACCCGCACACACCTGGGCCACACAACCACGTATCCCGCCCACAGACTCCTGGGCTCCAAAACCCCGTATCCCAACTGCACACACCTGGGCCTCACAACCACGTATCTCAACCGCACACACCTAGGCCACATCTCTAAGGTTCTTGGGAAATAGTAATACCTGCCCGAAGAGACTTGGGCTAAAACCAACCATATCGAAACCTACCCGAAGAGTATTGGGTGTAAGGTCGCCTCAAGCCATCATAGCCTAGGGAAGAAGGTGTAGGAAGGAGCTAGTAACTATGTGGAAAACTCCCTTTCTCATGAAATGGGATTGTTCGGCACTCTGTGATCAACATGGGTGGGGTGCGATAAAACACAAAGATACAGATATACATATATACCAAACACTCATCCAAACCTATGGATTCTAATTAGAGAACTGAACAGGTGCCTCGACACTGCTACTACGAAGCATGAATACAAAAAACAACCCCAACCCCATTTTGGTATTCATGTTTCAACAGAATCAGTTTAATAGTTCCTTAACTACTGGGCAACTATCCACAACCAACCACATCGATCGTTCGAAAAGAATATCCCTGCCATCCACAAATCATGTAAGGAAAACTGAAGCAACCCAACCAAGCCCTTCTTATTAACCATCCAACCCCATTAATTATTATTATTGTTCCATTACCAAGTCCCACCATTCATTAACTCTTCCACATTTCATTTACAATCCATAGTTCATTCAGATTCAAACCCAACCCTACAGCCCCACTGCCAACCACCATAACCACAACCACACCAAACATCTTCACCCCTTGGTACCATTTATCGCAGCCCCACTTCCAATCACTAACATAACATTCACACGATCCCCAAACCAAGACAACCACAACCCCTATTCTCACCCTATCCATAACAACCCACAAAACACCCCCTTTACATAAATTAAGCCCAAACAGCACCCACATGTTTATTATTTCAGTTTTGTTCAACCGGGGTGATCACACAAGGGTTCAGGATTTTTATTTAATCAGAAAACATGACGTGATTAATCAATTTCCACATTCCATAATTTTTCCATCCATAAACGGCCTAGAAAGATAGGTCAGCATTTAATTGCACAAGAAAAGGCCCCCAATGACTGTGATTTTCAGTAGTCATAAGCCTATTCAATTCACAACATAACATCACAGGATATAAAAAAATGTAACAGTAATCACAAACATCCCAACCCCATTATATAAGCCAGTTATTATCTTCATTAAATGGGTTCAAAAGTGTTTCACATAAACAAGAGGACACCCACTCCACTTGTTGCACAAATTAGAGAGGCGAAGGTAATATCCTTACCTCAACAGGTTCTGATAACAACACTCCCTCATATCAACTTTAGAAGATGTCCATCGGAATCCATCACTTCTGGAAAAACCCTGCAAAACTCATCAGGTGGAAGATAGGAAGGAAAGGCCGAAAGGAATGCAACAACCCCTAGCTGAAAAGTTCAGCCTCATCATTTTGATCCCGTGTCTACTGACAGATCGTAAATCGGAGCTCGGACGAAGAAGTTACGGATGAAAGGAGCCTTCGAGTCTCTTGGGAGAGCTCTGTTTGAGGGAATGGGGAGGAGGGGAGTGAGTTGAAAAGGAGGAGGGGACACCTCATTTTATAGGCGAGAAAAACAAAATTACACAGCATGTACTTTATGGTACACAGCGTGTACTCGACCATTTCACACGGTCACCACGCGGATTCCAACACGGCCTTCAATGCGGCACACTACTGTTAACTGGTCAACACATGATTTGAGGGTAACGCATACGCGGGTAGGGACTACATGGTGTGTAGTTTGCGGTATATGGTGTGTACCCATTTATTTCACACGGAAAGGACACAGCTCCAACACGGCACACGACCATTGACTGGTCAACACACGGTTTGAGGGTAACGAATACGTGAGGAGGGACTGCATGATGTGTAGTATGGGGTACACGGCGTGTACCCATTTATTTCACATGGCAAGGACACGGCCTTCAACACGGGGTATAGCTGGATAGGGTGTACACATCATGTACTCACACTACATGGCGTGCAGTTTCAAAATTCTGAAAAATGTGGGAAAAGTCCATCTTACCCTCCAGAACACTTCATGACCCTCTTTTTGACAATGGAATGGGCCTGGGAGGTCCGGTCCATTACATCAGATACATATTAAAACATTCTCATCCCCAAAGAGGTACCCAAATAGATACCCCATAGGGCCCTCATTATAACTGGAACCCATCCAACAACCCTAATCATATTTTTTAGGAATTCATTCTCCTATGTCGAGAAATTTTCCGCTTTAGGCGGCACTAACTCTCATGCACGGGTTTAATCGCATCCGCATTAATGTGTCTCGATTATGAATTGGGTCTTCCTATATTCATAAATTAGGATTATTTTCAACTTTCACTATCCCCAGCACCACACAACCAACAAACTTCCTGAATATGAAGTTTGTAGAAATTCCATCTCCTATGTCGACATATTATCCACTTTAGGCGGAACAGACTCACCAGAACGGGTTCAATCACATCTGCATTAATTCATATAGATTTAGGATCAGGTTTCATCCTTTTTCCCACACATCCATACATTCTACACACTTCCATAGAGCAAGGAAACAAATGTCTCATAACCGACAAGCCAAGCATTCCATATATCAATGGTACAGAGTATAACATCAAAACAATTCTCAGAAGATCAAAGAAAACACGAGTCAATATATATCCGGGTACTGAGCATGCATCTAAGCCTTTTGCTCCCATGTGCTCTCCTCGAGGCCACCATGCCTCCACAACACATGAACCAAGGGAATGGTTCATCCATGGAGCACCTTCTCTTTACGATCCTCGATTCTGACTGGTCGTTCCTTGATGATCCCGTCATCTCCCATATCTATCTCTCCCCAGTCGATAATGTGATATTCGTCGTCTAAGTATCGACGTAGATGGGAGACATGGAAGACATCATGAAGCTTCTCCAACTGAGGTGGCAAGGATAGCTGATATTCCACCTCTCCGACTCGCCTCAGCACCTCAAAAGGTCCTAAGAACCAAGGTGAGAGATTTATCCCTTTCCCAAACCTCTGAGGCCCCCATCGAGGGGAAACCTTCAAGAACACATGATCTCCCACCTCGAACTCCAATGGCCTCCTCCGATGATCAGCCTAAGACTTCTGTCGGTCTGGAGCCGCATTCATCCTCTCACTACATGCTGTACATTCTCTGTGGTGCTTTGCACTACCTCTGGCCCAAGATAACATGTTTCACCAACCTCTGCCCAGAAAATGGGTAAACGACATGGTCTTCCATAAAAATCCGCAAACGGTGCCATGCCAATAGTAGAGTGGAAGATGTTGTTGTAGGAAAATTCTATGAAAGTCAAGTGTCGTACCCATGAACCTCCAAAATCCAGAACGCATGCTCGCAGCATGTCTTCCAATGTATGGATAGTCCGCTCTGTCTGCCGTTCAGTATGGTGGTGGAAAGCAGTTCTAAGGCATAGCTGGGGGCCAAAATCTTGTTGTAACCCACTCTAGACTCGTGGGGTAAACCGAGTATCCCGGTCTGAGATGATATTCTTCGTTAATCCATGAAAACTCACCACATAATCAACCAACCTCTGTGCTAAGGTACTCACCGGGCCCGACTCCTTAACCGCTAGAAAGTGAGACAATTTTGTCAGACGATCCACCACCACGCAGATAGCATCATAACCTCCCTGAGCTCTGGGTAGTCCTCTGATAAAGTCCATCGAGATGTCATCCCACTTCCACATGGGGACATCTAATGGATGCAACAAACCACTGGGAACACAGTTTTCAACCTTTACTTGCTGACACACTAGGCACATTGCTACAAACTCCACCACTTCTCATTTCACCCCATGCCACCAAAACTGTTCCCTTTGGCCTCAATACATTTTTGAAACTCCCTGATGTACCGCCAAGGCTGAGCTATGGAACTCATGGAGAACTCCCTCATGCATCGCCTCCGGAACAAACAACCTTCCATGGAAAAGAATCTCATGTCGGCTGTCCTTTGACCATCCTTCTGGAGCATTTCCCTTATCGGCAAGATCCCGTATTACATCCTCCTCAGTGTCCACCCATTGAGACTCTTCCACCTACTGTAACAAGGACGACTACACCATCATCTGAAACAAACAGACTCTAACACCTTCTACCCTTGCATCCATGTGCAAGCCGGCCAAATCTTCCATCACTTTCCAAGCATCAGTGGGTTCCCAAACCACTTCCTTATGCGACTTACTGCTCAAGGAATTAGCCACAACGTTGCCCTTACCATCAGTGTAGGAGATCATGAAGTCATAGTCATGGAGAAACTCGACCCATATCCACTACAGCATGTTCAGGTTAGGTTGGGAGAAGATATAAAATATGCTCTTGTGATCTAAGAAGACCACAAAGCGCTCCCCAATGAGGTGATTTTGCCACAAATTAAGTGTGAACACTACTGCTGAAAGCTCCAGGTCATGGGTGCCATTGTTATGCTCATGAGGGTGCAACTGCATTGACCCATAACAGATCACACCCTTCTTCTACATCAGTATGCACCCCAAACAAAGGCCAGAAGCATCCCAAAACACATCATACAACAACCCATCCTCTGGAAACTTGATTACATGAGCACATACCAACTTCTCCTTCAGGTAGTCAAAATCCTTCTTGCACTGATATCTCCAAAGCAAGACCTAGTTCTTCCTAGTATAAGATGTCAAAGGAGCAACAACTCAAGATAAGTCTGAAACCATCCTCCAATAGTAACCTGCTAACCCCAGGAAACTACGAACATCTGCCACACTCTAGGGTGCCGCCCAAGAAACAACTTCCTCCACCTTCGACAGGTCCACATACACTCCATGCTGAGACACTATATTCCCAAGGAAGTGTACTTCTTGTGTCAAGAACTTACACTTCGAAATATCTTGTAAAGCTAGTGGTGTCGAAGGACATCTAAGATTGCCCTGAGATTCTCAATGTGCTCCTCCTCTGATCTTGAGTAGATCAGGATGTCATCGATAAACACAATGATGAACCGGTCCAAATACTCTTGGAAGACAAAGTTCATATGTCCCATGAACACAGATGGTGAATTTGTAACTCCAAGTGGAATCACTACAAACTCTAAGTGCCCATACCTGCACCTAAAAGATGTCTTCGAGATATCACTGTCATTCACCCTCAGCTGATGATATCCTTGTCGTAGATCAATCTTAGAAAACCAACCTGCTCCCCTCAGCTGGTCGAAGATATCATCTATCCTTGGAAGGGGGAAACCATTCTTGATCGTTACCTGATTCAACATTCAGTATTCTAAGAATAACATGAGACCACCATCTGCCTTCTTCACACAAAAAAACTAGAGAACCCCATGGCGACACGCTGGGTCGAACAAAACCCTTCTCTCTCAGTTCGTCAATCCGAATCTGCAAATCCCAAAACTTCGAAGGTGAGATCCGATAAGGGGCAATAGAAATATGATGGGCACCAGGCTGTATGTCTATCCTGAACTCAAAGTCACATTGGGGGGGTGGAGTCACAACCTCTTCGAGAAAAACATCGAGGATTTCCCCAATAACCACTGGGACATCCATAATCTCTTTAGTAGCTGAAACCAATGAAAACTAGCCTAACAAGGAAAGGAGAGTCTTCACATGCCGAATTTCCACTTGATAGCACCTCTTGCAAACAAAAGATACATGTTTCCTGTCCACGTCAGAGAACACTACTCTTATTCGGATGCAGTCGATAACAAAACTAACAGAAAACAACTAGTCGATGCCTAGGATGAAATTTCATGGGTGCATGTGTAGAGAAAGTAGATCCCATCTACATTGATGCGGTCCCAATGTCAGCCCAAATCCCAAGAAAACACAAGATACGCTGGTTTGGCCTCCAAATGGTGTACTCAGTACCGGGGGTATAGAAAGTCTTTCTATGTCTAGACCTAAATCATGGGCTAGGTCGGGTGCAACAAAGGAGTGCGAAGCTTGAGAATAGAACAAAGTAGAAACGATAGTGCTGAACAAACAAATCGTACCTCGCACTACCTTTTGTCCTGCTGGAGCTGCCAACTCTACTGCGTTCAACTGTCCACGCCTAACTACTCTGCCTCTCTGAAGGTTTCCACCTCCGCAACCACACTCTAGTCTAGGTCCCTAAGGAGCACCCTGAGGTCGTCCTCCTCCCACAAAGTCTGCCCTCGGAGGAGCATGGTCTTGTTGCTGCTGGAAGGGCCTCGCCGGCAACTGGTGTTACTAAGGTGGGAGCTGAACTTTCCCACCTCCACAGTACTGAGATCAGGTCAGGCACCGACTCTGAATGTTCCCAAAACCTCCACAATAAAAACACTTTGGTCCAGGGCTCATGAAAAATGGACGAGGACATGAAGATCTGAACTGGAACTACTAGGGCCTGCTCCCCATGGGCCTGAACCTGGAAGGTCTGGTCGCATGAGACCTACTACTGACTGCCTTCCCCTTCGACGAACCTGGCTAGATCCCCTCACGTGGCAAACCTACCTATGAGTGTATCCTCTCTACAACCTCTTCCTTCTTCTGTACTTCCAAGTACGTCGGAAGGGTGAAGGGGTGACAACATACTGGAACGAAGGACGAAGCGCCTCCTCCAAACGTCTCACACGAGACTTCTCATCCAGAAAGAGATCCAGAGCAAAGTGTAGGAGATATTTGAACATGTTCCCCAACTCTCGTACTGACATACATTCCTACTGGAGGGAGAGTAACTCCTCCCGCCTATCTACCTTGATCATGGAAGAAAGGAATTCCTCCCAGAATTCCTTCTCAAAGTCAGCCCACAGAACCTCTTCCTCTATCCTCTCTCCGAGGTATAGCGTCCACCACATTCACACCGCACCTCTCAGCTAACTGACTGCTAGGGGAACCCCGCACTCCCTTAGAGCATAGATCTAGGTAAAAGCGATCCCTAGCTCCGCAAGCCACCGCTCCGTCTCCATATCCGAAGTACTACCCTCGTACTTCTTGAGGGTTTGCCGCTTGAATGAACAAAGAGTCTTCTTCCACTGGATAACTTCCACCTCTCGGTCAATCCTCAACTGATCGACCGCGTGAATCTGCTGGGCCTCAGCTGTCTGAGTCACCTGGGGATGACGTCCATGTTCCATAGCTATACGGTAAACAAGGATCACCTAAGCCCAAATAACAAGGATTTTCCCAAGGTTTCATTTTATCATATTATTCAATTTCTTTCCCAGACCCCCCAAATCAAGTAAAACACAATCAGATGATGCATGTACCTTCCCTAGGGTCTCTACCCTGCAATCAATATAGTCTCACTTTGTCGTTCGGTAGGCTCAGATTCCCTGATCGGATCACGGGGGGCCCTAAAATACTGTGTCCTAGGCGGTCTTCCCTGGCCTATGTCACGCACCAATGATCAATCAACACGGTTTCCCTACCATCCCATGAAATCCTCACTATTTCTAACTCTGAACTCCATCCTTTCTCTCAACCATCACCTCTGATACCATTTTGTCATGACCCCCTCCCACCAAAGATGCCCCTCCTGAGCTGGCAATGGTCGAAGGGAGATAATGACCCCCGAGTCCCGCCTCCAGTAGGACCCGAAGTGGTGACTAGCACCACAGGTAAGAGTTTTCAAAAATATGGGAGGCATTACCCTTTTTAATATTTAATATTGGGAAATAGGACAAGTCAACCACAGAAAAAATAAAGGGCAATTGTATATAAATAAACCCAAACCAATCCCACATGCATGTTTAAATAGTTCTGAAAAAATGTACATGTACATGAAATCTCAAAATGTACAATACAAAACGAAACAATAGTACAACAAACTGCAACAACTCCAACTGTCCCGACTTGTAGGATCCTGCAAAGCATAGGTAGTCCTCCTAGAAACTTGCAAGTAATCCTAGGTTGAGCATACAAGTATACTGAGTAGGGAAACCAAAAGCTCTCATGCACAAGTGGGGAGACATCCTAATGTCCCATGAGAACAACAGAAGAAACCAAAACCTAAGAAGGAATTCTATCCACCCAACCTCACCAGCCACGCTCACGAAAACCACAACAACAGGTAGTAATAGTATATAAGATCAAGAGTAATGGGTACCCCGCACCATTTTCCCCCATTATTTAGATGCTCATCCTAACCGAGAACATCCTGATGCTACCACACTGTTACCGCCCGCACACACATGGGCCTCAGAACCACGTACCCCGCTCGCACACACCGAGGCATCACAACCACGTATCCCGCCCCCACACACCTGGGTCTCACAACCACGTATCTCGCCCGCACACACCTGTTCCTCACAACCACGTATCCCGCCCGCACATACCTGGGACCACAACCACATATCCCGCCGACACACACCTGGGACTCACAACCACGTATCCCGCCCGCACAATCCTGGGCCTCACACCCACATAACCCGCCCACACACACCAGTGCCTTGCAACTACGTATCCCACCCGCACACACCTGGGCCTGATCCCAATGGTTCTTGGGAAATTGTAAAACCTACTCGAAGAGACTTGGGCTAAAACCACCCCAATCAAAACCTACCTGAAGAGTCTTGGGTGTAAGGTTGCCTCATGCCATCACAGCCTAGGGAAGAAGGAGCAGTGAGGAGCTAGTAAATAAGGGGAAAACAACCTCTCACATGAAATGGGCGTCTTCAGCACTGAGTGCTCAACATGGGTGGGGTGCGATAAAACACAAAGATACAGATATATATATACCAAACACTCAGACTAACCTATGGATTCTTATTAGAGAACTAATCACGTGTCTCGACACTGATACTATGAAGCATACATACAACAAACAACCCCAAACCCATTTAGGTTTTCATGTTTCAAAAGAATTAGTTTAATAATTCCTTAACTACTGGGAAACAATCCACAACCAAACACATCGATCATTCGTAAAGGATATCCCTGCCATCTACAAATCATGATAGGAAAACAAAAGCAACACAACCAAGCCATTCTTATTAACTATCCAACCCCATTTATTATTATTCTTATTCCATTACCTTGCCCCCCCCATTCATTAACTCTTCCACATTTCATTTACAACCCATAGTTCATTCACATTCAAACCCAACCCTGCTGCCCTGCTGCCAACCACCATAACCACAACCACACCATACATCATCACCCCTTGATACCATTTATCGCAGCCCCACTGCCCATCACTAACATAGCATCCACACCAACCCTTAACCAAGCCAATCGCAGCCCCACTACTCACATGATCTACAAAAACCCACAAAAACACACCCTTCACAAAAATTAACCCCAAACAGCACCCACATGTTTATTATTTCAGTTTTTTTCAACCGGTGTGATCACACAAGGTTTCCATATTTTCATTTAATCAGCTAACATTACGTGATTAAACAATTTCTATATTCCATAATGATTCCATCCATAAAAGGTCTAGAATGCTAGGGTAGCATTTAGTTGCACAAGCAAAGGCCCCCAACGACCGTGATTTTCAGAAGGCATAAGCCTATTCAATTCATAACATAATATCATAGGATATAAAAAAAGTAACAGTGATTACAAACTTCCCAACCCCATTATATAATCCAGTTATTATATTCATTAAATGTGTTCAAAAGTGTTTCATGTAAACAAGAGGACACCCACCCCGCATGTTACACAAATTATAGATACGAAGGTAATATCCCTACCTCAATAGGTTCTGATAACAACGCTCCCCCGGATCAACTTTAGAAGACGTCTGTCGGCATCCGTCACTTCTAGAAAAACCTGTCAAAACCACCTCGGGTGGAATATGGGTAGGAAATCCTGAAATTAAAGCAACAAACCCAAGCTCTTATGTTCCTCCTTGTCGTTAAGATCCCGTGGCCGCCGACAGATCGTAAATCGGAGCTCGGACGAAGAAGTTACGGATGAAAGGAGCCTTCCAGTCTATTGGGAGATCTCTGCTCGAGGGAATGGGGAGGAGAGGAGTGAGTTGAAAAGGAGGTGGGGACCCTCCTTTTATAGGTGGGAAAAAAAGTACCCGGTGTGTACTTTATGGTACACGGTGTGTACTCTGCCATTTCACACGATCACCGCGCAACTTCCAACACGGCCTTCAAAGCGGCATGCGGCCGTTGTTTAGTCAACACACGATTTGAGGGTAACACATACGAGGGGAAGGACTACACAGCATGTATTATGGGGTACATGTCCTGTACCCATTTATTTCACAAGGAAATTACACGTCTCCAACACGGCACACGACCGTTGACTGATCAACACACGGTTTGAGGGTAACGCGTATGTGGGGAGGGACAACACGGCGTGTAGCATAGGGTACACAGCGTGTACCCATTTATTTCACACGGCAAGGACATGGCCTTCAACATGGGGTATACCGGGCAAGGGGGTACATTGCGTGTACTCACACTAGACGACATGTTGTTTCAAAATTATGAAAAGTTTGGGGAATGTCCATTTTACCATCCTGAACACTTCATGACCCTCTTTTTGACAAAGGAATGGGCCGGAGAGGTCTGAGCCATTACATAATGGAAAAAACAATATTTATTTATTCCAACAAAGATCCAAACACTAATTTATTCCTATAATGATGTATGGGGATCTGGAATCCTATAACCCATTTGATTCAATACATTAGTGATAATATCCACAGACACACCTTCTCTATCATTTAAAACAATTATCCTTTGAACATAACCCATAAAGATAAACATATAATACCACCTATTAATTAAAATATAAAAATTTATAGATTTTATCTATAATAAAAATAATTATCATAACCCCTAATGATACCCAACCAGTACAACATCTCCCTAATAAGCCTAAATAAAATAAGGAAAACATCTAACTATCATGAATACCAAAAACATAATTAAATTATATTATGCATAAAATATAATTGTTTAGAATTATGTCATCTGTGTTAACAAGTTAATATATCTATAATAAAAATATATATAATACATATTTTATGATAATTAAATGGTACCATATATATCATTTGTATAAATAGATATGTAAATTTCATATCATAATACTGTATAGTCTCTACTCATTCATATCGACCATGATGACATTGACATCTGATTCCATTATCTTCTAAGATTAAAAATATTTTGGAACATCAAAGAATTATAAATTTCAATATCCCTATACTATTAGATTATATATATTAAATTGAATATATTATGGATTTTGATATGGTGTTAGGGTCACTAAAACTAATTTGACCAATGATAATGATATTCATTCCCATTCTATCTAATAAAAACTGATGGGTTCTAGAATTACTATTATCCATGAACACAATAAGAATTATAAAAACGAAAAAAATTCTAGGTATAGGCTTGAAAACATTCATCTATATAGAATAGAATATTACAATTTTAAGATCAACTCCCAACAAGTAGAAACCTATACTACTTAGATAATCAATAACCTCCATTTTATTCCATAACCCTTGATATTTTTCGACTAAAAATAGTCATTTATAAATATAGGGGATATCATATAGTATTAGAATTTTTTCATATTTTATGATATATACATGGATTAAATAATTATATAAATTCCTTTAGAAATATTATATATATTATCATATAGGTATATAATATGCATGATATATTAAGATAAAATATTTTATGTAGTGGTTGTGTCATAGTTCTATTATCTTAATGGTTGGATTCATTCTTCACTTCTTTGACTCACATAGACACATAATTTTTTAATTAATTAAATTTTATTATCTCATTACTGTAGTTTATAATTGATTATCAATTTCATAAAATAAAACATATGGGAGGTTGAGGAATATATCTTATATTGGATTTCACTGAAGTGATTGACCACATTTTTTTTAATTCATTGGTTAATGCATCAAATCCATGAGAATAATGATAATCTATAAATTGGAGGTTACTCCATAAGTTGTATACATGTTTGAATCCTCCTACAACAGCTCTAGATGAAAGCGTTTTACTCTCAAAACTATCTTCTTTTAACCTTGTTTCCCAAGAAATAGTAGTATACCATGGATGCATAAACAATATTGAATAATATTCAGTGCAATTTGGAGAATCACATAGATACACCTCAAATGGTAGATCAATTTAATAATTCAAAATTCCATATATAAAAATAAATGGATTAACTAAAATTAAAACATTTTATTTCACTATAATGTTATCATATTCATTTGTAGATTGAATAATATTAATTTGAAATCCATTGGGTTCTTAGGTTTTAGTATTTTCATAAATTTTATCTCCATTTTTATAAAAACTTAACGGCTTCTTATAACCAAATCTAAAAGGGATTATTTATTGATATCAACATATCCAACATTAAATATTCATGTTCAGATTTGAATTGAAGTTTATATAAAAATAATACATATCATTAAAAGGAATGAATTAGAATCGAATCCCTAGATAAATAATCCCACAAAATGATTAAACATTAACTCATCATTATGTAGAATATTCAGATAATTTCTTTTTGTTAAACCAAATCCATGCTCCTAAAAACTCATGACCGTTCTATAATGAAATTGTAACTCATTTTTTCTATAAATATTTACCATCATGAAGTGAAATTTATAATTAATATACATATGAATATGGACTGATGATATCTCAAAAAAAACATAAACTCCAATTAATATGAAATAAAAATAACATTATTCTTCAATCAATATAGATTTATATACAAAACATATCGTAGTCATTGAATTTACAAGGATAAAAGAAATCTATGTAATCTACATCCTCTAATATATATACTAATCATATATAATAAGATTATAATTATATATGATGTAATAAAATAAATTTTTTATAAATAACCTCAATGACTCACACTACTCCATTAGGTCATACCACTGATAGTATAGTATTGAACCTTTCTTCACCACCATTTCATTAAAAATATATTGATGAATATATATGGACATGTTTATAATATTTCATTCAAAAAATTAAAATCACTAGAAAATGAATTTTATTATTTTTATCTTCATTAAATTCATTTTGATGTTTTTAATCACGTTCTTTAAATAAATCACAATCAATATATTTCATATATCCCAATAATTTTTATACCCTAAAATCAATTCCATAATTCTTATGTCATATTGATATCAATAAGTCCTATTTCATTATAATATGGTTGTCTTAAACACCAGTTTTCTATATTGTCTCTATAGCTATTTCACATATTTGTGTTATTAGAATATTTTCCCTAAAAATAATATACACATATCACCATTACATACAGGAAAAAATTCATATATATCAATAAATACCCAAATAAAACTCCATTATACTCTAACTATACATGAAACCCTCCTCGGTTTTTACTGAAGAAGAGAGTCTACTCATTAAACCGTTAAATAATATATTTTTCATTGGAATCATGATGTATGGATTCTATGAAATAAAATCTATATAATTTATCTTAAAAAATTATAGAAACAAAATACACCCCACAAATCATCTCCATATAATATAAATTAACACTCAATTCAGTATTCATGTAATTCCATATAAAATATATGATCTATAATGGAAAACATATAAAACTATTCTTCTCCTAAATAAAATCACGGATACCAGTGATCATTATGGGAGAGTGTTGTACAAATATATCTATAAACCCCACAAAGAGAATTATTAACACATACACATTAACATAGGATTGAGAATACAAGTACACTAATTATGATCCTCTTAATTTCCACTGATTAAAAAACTAATGAAAATTAAAATGCCTAAGTGAATAAATAGGTCATCCATCTCTACCCCGACAGATGGTTAACTAAAACAACTTTACATTATGGATAACTCAACTAAGATAACATTCAAGTTTAGTAATATAGTTATAGAAATATTATATGAAACAATTTCCTTAAAAAATCCTTTTAGATATATTTACACAATTATCCAATTAAATATATCCCAGAGCTCCAAAATATTCTATATAAGAATAACAACATAAATAACTAACTATAAAAAAAACATACCCACCTATCGAAATTCGTAAATTAGAATCAACAAATCTCCATTCTCTAATCCCTTCTATATAAAATATCCTAACACCACATGAACTCATAAAATCCTTATCATAGTATAGAAATATGTTCAGGAATTATATCTTCTGTGTAAACTAATCCTTTAATGAAAATTTATATCCATTCATTCACACCAAAATCATATCCTTGTTACATTATATGAAATCATGTTTATATAATTTTACATAATATTTAGATATTATATTATATAAAAAAATTATATGAGGTATTTGGGAAAGGTAAATACACATTCATTTATTTCACCTTTGTTATACAATATGAGAAAAAAAATACATCTAATGACCTCATATGAGGGTCAATATTGTTCCCCAACCCTAGGGGGTCTGTAGGATATATCAAGAATATAAAATTTACATAATAACCATAAAAACGATCCAATGTTGTTTAATTAGTAAATAGAATGATTTTATTATAATTAACATATAAAACCAAATTATTTTGACCACCTGACATAGAAATCATTGTCCAAAACTACTACCATAATTTAAAACCAATAATGAACCCCAAGAAACTAATAAAAAATCAGGAAAGCATCCTTAATAATATCATTACCAAATTATAAATTTACCCATTAAAAACATTGTTATATTTAATCATAAAAAATTAATATATTAGCTTCATTTTTTATTTTTATATTTACAAAAAATATTAACATTTTATCGAAACCATTTAACTTAATATTTCATTAAATTTAGTCTCATCTAACAGTTCAATATGAAGAATGTTTATGATTATATTTATTTAAACAATTTATATATTTTAAATGAATTAGAAACAATGTTAAACATACCTCACAAAACTAAAATATCAGATTCAAAAGAAACCCATTAAAAAATATAAATAATTAAAAACTAATAATTATATAACTATAAAATTGTTTTCAACACTACATGTTATAAACTAATCACAACAACATATAATTACCCATGAATTCTAGTGTAGTATCAGTGATACCTACGTGCTCCAAAAAATCAACCAAAACGTAGTAAAATATATATTCTTATGAAAATTATTAATAATTTATGAAGGAAAGATGAAAAAAATAATATCTATACAATGAATCAAAAATAATAAAGAACCATTAATTAAAAATTGTATCATTTTAAAAATATATGTATAAAAACATGAATATAATATGTTATATTTTTATACACTATTTTTAAAACAATGATGTAACGCCCTGACCCAAGTTATCTTGAGTCGGTGTATTATTACATAACATTGGCATGATCACAAGAAAGATCGAATCTCGAATGACCGATTGGTTTAGTAGCCTTAGAAACACTAGATATATTCATAAAGTTTTACATTACATCATAAAGTGAAAAACTACTACAACAACATATCGTCTCCATAGTCCACACTATTATCCCCTCATAATATCCCAGCAGGTCATTCATAATTTACTTCTTCACATCCTGGGAAAAATAAAACATAGAAAAGGGGTGATCTCAAATTCCCAGTAAGGATAACAATATAGCCGAAACTTTCATAAATAAGAATAAACATTTAAGGCAGTGTATAGCTAAAAAATGCCTTTTATTTTTGAAGTTCAACATAGTATGGAAAAAATAAAATGAAATAATTCCATTTACTTATTCACATGTATATTCTACTAATCGAATAATCACATGCAATATCAATAACCACTTTTGTAATGATAGAATGCATAATGCCATACTATCATAACCACATAGCCAAGGCCTCGTGTCAAGACTACAAATAAGGTTTTTCCAATGCCTTGGGCCAAGACACTAGTTTGTCTCATGAGACTTACCGATGCATTGATGAGCTATAGCGGGCTCCACCCGTCACAAATTAAGTCCAATGAATTCCCATATGAAAAGGTTTAAACATAACATAAACATTCGTATTAAAACGAGCATACTAAATGTCAATACTTTCACCATAAACCATGAATGGTATAAAAATAGTGCATCCACAGTCAAACATATCACAAAACCATCAATAAAATATATAAGTTTTGTATCATAATAAATCAACATTAAATAAACTTAAAATCCATCGAAGGATGTTGACATAGATGAAGTCAAAACTCTTTTTAGGGAAATATCTCTTTCTATTTTGAAATAATTTAAGAGTCATATATTTATAAAATAAAACATTTTCTTTGAAAATATTCTTATTAGATTGTAAGGGATGCTTCGATGATTTTATAATGGCGGAAAATAGCCGCACCCGCCGTATAAGTTAAAATAAACATTCTTACCTTAATTCTGTCGAAAAGGTTAAAAGGCACCTTGTTTGGAAAACGACGGAAAGATTACTTTATAAAACTCTTATTAAAAGTCAAAAAAGGGTATATTTAACTTTAACCCATATTCTTTTATATAGTAAAAATGTTTGGAAATACATTTTTAAGAAAAATTTATGTGGATTATAAAGAGATCCCAGTAGATTATTACGTATAGACAACCTCGGATAATGAAGAGATTGAAAAATAAACCATTACATTGTACATTTACTTGGTTGGGGGTAGTCTAACCTCCTGTATAATGGTGAAATAATTGTTATTAAATTATACAAGAATCATAAACATTAATATGATATCATATATGATCTTTTAACATTGATTTGTTAATAATATCTTAGTGTTATTGTTTTTTCGGCTGTTAACTTACTCGTTTTCTTTTATATGTTTTGTTAAGTAAACCATGTTTTTAATGGATATGTTGTATCTTATTCATATCCA
Organism: Viscum album; assembly: GCA_963277665.1. NCBI lineage: Eukaryota > Viridiplantae > Streptophyta > Magnoliopsida > Santalales > Viscaceae > Viscum > Viscum album. The sequence continues at coordinate 1,423,881,845 of OY728142.1, read as the reverse complement.
GAATGATATCATGTGCTTAAAAATTATTTTTAAATCATCAAATGATAATTATACTTGAATGGATACGATGGAGAATGAATCTCATCGCGTTCGTGGAGACGGTAGTCCGTACGTACGCACGAGTGACAATATCATTCTTTTGATATTAAAATAATATATAATTGGATGGTATATCATATATACAGAATTATTATCATGTTATATTTATGATTTACATGAATTATAAATCATTATTATACCCATACAAATAATAATATATTGAATAACAAGTACACCACGACGTGGAGTCGGTAAGCCGTACATACGCACGTATGGTGACATGTTATTCAAAGGATGGATAGAATAATGAATATGGTTGTACCATATTTATAATAACATCACAGTATTTATAAGATACTGGAGTTATTATTTTATAATGGTAATAACAACGAAAGAAGAAGTGGAAGAAGAAAGGAACTTGGAAAAGGGTGGTGAAATCATTACATCTTCTTTGGGTTCTTCCTTTTGATTTGATCAAAAGGTATCATAGGTTGGATTTATGACTAATGGAAGGCCTCTTGGATGAATTGAGGTAAGTTGAGAGAGTATTTGGGAATAGTTTTACTGAACCAAAATTCTTTGAAGGTGTGAATTAAAGGGAAGGGCGGGTACCCTTTTATAAGAGGGGTGAGGGGCACCTTTGGAAAAGCTAGAAATATTATTTTATAATAAATTCATATTCGGTTTATAATGGCACCAATGTGTATTATTTATATGTTAAGGTGGGGATAGGTCTAAAAACATTCAAAAAATAGAATTTAGACAGGTTTGGGTTACAATATTAACCTTATCTTCAAGTATTAACTCTTAGTTAATTAGTTTCACTTTTACAATGTCTCTTTGTATTTTTATATTATATGGTTAATAAACTTACTATATACATACAAGAGACCCCCAAGTGGTCCATTAATGATACACATATCATGATATAAGTCTCTAAGACGAACCTTAGATTTTTAGGAATTTAATATCAATTAATAATATAATAATTTTTTAAACTCTTTTATGTCAATTTTGACACTATTCAATAATTGATTTTTGTAAAACTATTAACTGAATTATTACTTATAAATAAGTTAATTAAATCATTCCTAACATTTCATATTAACCTATAAAATCATTTTAATTCATCAAAAGTCTCCAATTATATTTATTTGGGTATCTACAATATCAATCATTTCAATTTTTCACTATTATGGTAATTACTTCATCACCATTTTGTCATAAATAACATAAATTATTTAATGTCTAAAAATTATAATTAAAATAGCATTATGTTTTAAATCTTGTTATCTTTCTAATTAATATTTATAGTCGAAAATAAAACATATATAACCCAATTTAAAAATTGTTTTTATAAAAGATATATGCTTGTGTCATTTTTGTATTCATTTTAACTTAATTAAAATAATGTGTCCCTATCACTTACAAGTGGCACCATGGGGTCCCAAAATCGACCCAAAGATGCCCATGGTCGGACATGTATCAAACAATAATAATAGGGCACGTTTTAGGGTAATTTGTTATTATTATAATATTATTTTTTAACCCTTATTTATCAGATTTACCCTTTAACCATGGTATATAAAATATTTACCGAAGTAATTATTCAAAATGTGTAAAAATAAAAGTTACCAATTTAAAAAATTTGAACATCATAATTCCAAATATGGAATCCAATTTTCCAAATTCAAAACACAGAAGTGGCAGAAATTAAATTAAAATTCACTGCCACTGTCAAAACAAAAAGCGTGTTTTTAAGATATAATAATTATCAAAATATTGATACTTGTTTATGTTCGGTTTAATTGTGAAATTATGTTCAATGAACAAAATCGTATTAAATGGTAAAAATATAATCTAAATATTTTTTAAAACCACTCAAATTCATAATTTATCACTATTAACTTTTTTGATTAAAAAGTTTTTAATTAAAATTTAGTAATTTTCACTATTCATCAAAATATTAAAGTTATCCGAAAAGTACAAAAATTTCACCTTAGGCTAAATTCAATACTATGAATCTAAAAATGAAGTCCATTTGAGAGATAAAATCTATAAAATTTTAAAATGTAGCTATTACTATTTATAACGGCTAGTTTGATCGGTTGTGGTGTGTGTTAGAACTCGATTTTGAGTACGAAACACGCTCTATCATTATTCAAAAAGAAGTGTGCCATATAAGCTTGAGGTTTTACATTCTCCCCTCCTTCAAATAATTTCGTCCTCAAAATTTCTAAAATACTACCGCATGAAAAGACTCGGGTGGTTCTTCATCATAAGTTTCTCGGGTTCCCACGTTGCCTCTTCAATCTTATGGTTTCTCCAAAAAACATTTACCAGACGCATCATCCAATTTTTCATCATGTGTTCTCTCGTATCAAGAATATTGATGGGCTCTTCGCAATAAGACAGATCTGGTTCTAGTTCTAATTCCTCGTAGGTGATTATATGCGTTGGGTCAGGCATGTATTTCCTCAATAGAGATATGTGGAACACATTGTGAACTTTGGAGAGACTTGGCGGTATTTCCAATCTGTAATCTATAACCTCAATGATGTCATAAAACAAATTATATATTTAAACGGTATTTAATTTTTACCCAAAAATTTGATTGTCTTAGAAAATTATGAAAAATTCACCGTTGGATAATTTCGACATCCTGATTCCAGAAATGACATTAATTTTACCTAAAAAAATTTCTAAATATGTTAATTTTCACTTTTAAAATAAAAACCAACATTTATCGAAAATTCATAGATTTTGACAGAAATGGCTTTCAAACTTTAATAAAAATTTTAATTGCTATCATAAAATTATAAGCTCATTTATAATTAATAAAAATTAATTTAATAATATTATTTTTATTTTATTAAAATATTATTTAATTAAAAAATCAATTAATTTAATAAAATATATTTATTAATTAAATAATAACTAAAAACAACATTTGTACTTTTAAAACTATTTATAATGTATCAAGAATGAATAGAAATTATATTCATTATTATATACAAAAAATAATGTACATGAACATACAACTAATTCTTTATTACATAACCCCTTAAAACAACCGCATAAGACCTAATGGTAAGGTGTGCGATGGTGACAGACTCTTGGGGCGGCACAGATAACATCGCTCGAGTGGTAACATATAGGATTCAATCTAGGATTTCCATGCTATACTTTCTAACATATATTCTTAGGGGAATTTTTCCCTTAGTAAGAGTTCATACTAAGATTTTGAATGTATAAAAACATATCCCCCGGGAGTTTCATAACCAGGAGTGCAGCGAGGCCCGTTGTCGTGCACCAGTTCCCGTTCGAGTATAGCTCAATGCGGTGTTTTCGGGTTTTACCCCCAGGATACATCTGTGCTAGAGCCGCCTCTACCTAGTCGTATCCAAACATGGATGTATTTGTTCGATAAACCACTTACTCAGTACTAACCAAAACATAGGGATGTTGTTATTATACTTGGTCTTATATCTAAGGCTTTACTAGGGTTTCCTAATCCCAAAAATAACTAAACCTATCCTTTGATACCAACTATGACAACCTTGATTTTTATTACAACTTAAACATGCTTTATTACATAAAACATCACTTGATACAACAAAGAAGATCGAGAGGTTTGGTGTCTTTGGGGATTAGGATCATTACATTAAAACGTAAAACATGAAATACAACATCTTTATTGAAAACTTCCTTTGCATGACCACTACATTCCCTCGTACTTAGCATTGCATGGGATAACCTGAGGACATGCATAAGAAAAGGGTGAGCTATAAAGCCCAATAAGCGAGTACACATGGAATAACATGAGGAGTAAAATACATGTTAGGAAATAGGCATGTCAATAGAGAATAAGATAAACATGAACATAAAGGCATGATAAAGCATGATAATCATAACATGGAAATGTGGCAACAACACTTAACATTGAATTATCATGAGACAAGGCTCATTGCACAAGGAGCATGAGTAAACCCTCATTGCACATGAAGCATGAGTAAACCCTCATTGAACTTGAATTATCATGATTCAACACTCATTTCACATGACGAATCATGATACTATACTTTACCCAATGCATTGGAGTGCTAAAAGGGCGCACCCTTCCTAAACATTTCATTTCATGCATAAGTGTGCCACATGGATCATAAAACATGGATTCATAAAACATAATCAGTTATTCCACGATAAAGGAATGTGGAATTCATACATGAAACTTTATCATCAATAAGTAAATGTGAATAAAGGTGAATACCCTTGATGGGGAAATGGGCATGGTATTCACTACACAATGACATTGACATAGAAAATCGGTGCGATTTCGACAGCGTAACAGCGTGACATAAGAATTCATAAAAAAAGATGATGAGATAGAAAGGGGTTCCTCATCATACTTACATGTAATGGACAGTAAGGAGGTCGTATAGATACATGTCCCAACAATTGTAATGAAATTTAGATTCATGATACAAAATTATTTGCTTGAATGTACAAGAAGAGAGAGAAGATCCTTTCAGAATTTCGACATTGTAACAGGTGTACATGGGAGGCATTTAATGTGAGAGAATGGGGTATCCCATCATTAAAACAATAATAGGGAAGTATGGGTGAGGTGAGAAACCATACCCCAACATTTATAATTGAAATGAAAAGGGAAAAACAACTTAATGGAATTTGGACAAAAATGAGAAAGGAAGAAAAAAACCCTTACTTGGAAGTGTGCTTCCAAAGCCTAGAGAGAGGCTTGTGAGTGGCTTCTTGAGAGCTTAGGGTACCTTGGGAGGATTATAGAGAGAGTAGGGCAGAGGTTGGACGAACTCCAAGGGATTTTATTGAAGAGGAAGTGGGAGCATGGGTGGGTTTATATAGGAACGTGAGGGAATTCTTTATTATTTAGGCTTGGGTCCCCTTCCATTAAATTTATCCAAACCACAATCCATACCATGGTTTTTGCCCATGTTTTTTGTCAAAGGGAAGAGGAAAACAATATTTTATAAGTCCCAAGTCCTAACGTTTTAATATAATAGGGTTGCTTATGTGGAGGTGAGTCACACTCCCATGGAAATTAATTTTTAAAGGCCAAGTGTTGGATATGTGTTGAGGGGTCCATTAATGCTTTGAAAAGTAAGTAAAACAAACCCAAAATCACATTATTTTAATGATAAAACATATTTTGGCCAAACATAAGGATTATGGTATTTTATTACATCACCATTGGGTCATTATGATGTTATAAAACACATTATATATTAAAACGGTATTAAATTTTTACCCAAAAATTTGATTGGCTCAGAAAATTATGAAAAATTCACCGTTGGATAATTTTGAAATCCTGATTCCAGAAATGAAATTTATTTTATATAAAAAAAATTCTAAATATGTTATGTTTCACTTTTAAATTAATAACCAACATTTATCGAAAATTCACGGATTGTGACAGAAATGGATTTCAAACCTTAATAAAAATTGTAATTGCATTCATAAAATTATAAGACCATTTATATTTAATAAAAATTTATTTAATAATATTATTATTATTTTATTAAAATATTATTTAATTCAAAAATCCCTTAATTTATTATAATAGGTTTCTTAATTAAATAATAACTAAAAACACCATTTGTACTTTAAAAACTATTTACAATGTATAAAAAATGACTAGAAATTATAATCATTATTATATATAAACAATAATGTAGATGAACATAGTTCTACTTATTTTTTACATAACCCCTTGAAACAGCCACATAAGACCTAAGGGTAAGGTGTGCGATGGTGACAAACTCTTGGGGCGGCTCAAATAACATCGCTCGAGTGGTAATCTCTATCAACGTCCACTTTTCCCGTAGACGGTCACGTTAGAGCTTGAAATAATGAAGCTCATCTTGGGATTGGTCAAGGGAGAAGCCCAAGGATGCCCCCTCTATTCCGAGCTCCAACAAATGGGCTTCGTCTGGGGAAATTCTACTGGATGAGGCCATTTGTTCCATTGTGTGAGTAAAATTGGGTTCGTTAAAGCCTTACATTTATACTAATCATGTGATCACTGTTCAACGGCTATAAAAGTAATGGTCCCAACTCTTATCATAAAACCAAAGAAGTTGACATCATATAAAAATATTTTTTATAAAGATACATTTAACTAGATCAAGAGATATTTTCCATTAACGAATCTTTGGGTCGTTACATATATGATCATGAAATCATAGTCTTATATGAACTCTACCCTACCCCTCTAATATAAATTTATAACTCACTAGTATAATATATAACTCACTTATTTATAATCTATGATGACTAGCTGGTGATTAGATAATGGAAACATTAATACAGAAAAAATGAAGTTCCCCAAATCAAGATAATAGGTTGAATAAAAATGTTCATAAGGGAAAAAATTATACGAACTATATAATATCACCATCAGGTGATTAATTAAATGTGAATAATACTAAATATGAGAATAATGACAGAATAAAATTAATCAATGTCACTTCTCTAAAACAAAAGGATAATAGTGTTGAATTACTATTTGTAACTATATAATAATAAATATTGACAGATATGTGTCCATAATAAGTCCCAATAATTATTAGTTAAATGTGATGTAGGAGAATTAATTCAAGAGAAACATGTTATTAACTTCTCTAATATCATAAAAGATAAATGTAAATATAAAACATTATACAAATCATTATAGGAACCAGTTTAAAGCCAATTATATATTTCTAGGAACAACCACCATATCCTATTGATTCAAAAAGTTAACAAAAAACATGATCACTCATATCCAAAAGGTGTATATTCAAAACATATTATTTTTTAATGTTCCCAACCCAATTACTCAATAATTTAATGTGAAATGAAGTTACAAGACATAAATCCTACATCATAATACTATAGAGGATACAATCTAGAAGAAATTATGTATGTAATATCGTGTGGAGTATATCCTCTATTGTGAAAAAATACAATAAAAGTAGAAATACGAAAAATAAAACAATAAAATAAACTTATAGATTAGAAGCTATATCCGAATATAACTAAACATTAATAAATAATAGACAATTTAAATAATAATAATAAATTTTCAACTTCTACGTTACTTTCCAAAATAACTATCATTCTTTTTTCACACAATTAACATACTAAAAATTAAAAAATTATCCAATATCGTAGTTTCCAACCACATGGTATGCCTTGTCTCTATAATCAAACCCTATCCTACCACATAAATATATTCTTGAAAAAGGACCCTGTACTTTTTATATAACTATTTATATGAATTCATGTATGGTATCAAATGGTTGATAATTAGGGTGTGAGTATAACTCTGTTTTATTATACCCATAATATCTAAATAATTTAGTAGGTTAAAACCGATGGTTTTTGAAAAATTTCAAACCACATATGCATGATGACGAATAACTCATTCTCATGGAGAGTTATTCATATAGAAATTAATATTTTATACCTTATATAGATTCTTCTACCATTGATGAATAAACCAAATAATAATTTTTTAACACTACATCCCCCCCAAGCAAAAAAATGTTCTATTTGTAATTCCTCAATCTAGTGTTTCCTATGTCTCCCAATGTAACATTACCCATGGAAAGGGAAATGTAACCAATAATATTGGACTCCGTAAAAATTCCCCTTCTTATGGAACTTATATTTTTTTATGTAATTTGGTCATGCTTAAGTAAATATAATCAAATTGAACTAGATTATATGATAATTCATATTCTAGATCCACTTATGGGATCCTATGGTAAAAACCCAAATAAATGAAAATTTATATAGTATCTACATAATAGTTAATTGAAATATAATATAATAACAATACCCAAGAATTAAAAACATAATAACATAAGTAATATTAGTTAATTACTTAAAATACTAATTAAAAAGACATTCGTTTTAATATTTTATATTACTAATTGTCCCATTAATTTTAATAATTTTTTCTATATATTAATATAGAAAAACTAATAATGAAAAAAATTAATTCCTTCATGATTTCAATAGATTTAACTATATAAAATTTCATTCCATTTATCTATATACAATAAAATTAATTCATTATAAGGAAAAATATATTAATCCATATGGAAAAAAATTCACTATTTAGTGTTCATCAAATTAAAATGATTGAATCCCTGTGAGGAACTAGATTAAATAACTCCTACTTAAAATATTATGTTAATGGATTTTAAAACATGGTGGTGGAAATATTCCTTGTATCAATTATAACTAAAAAATGGGAAAAAATGAGAAATATTCAAAATATATAATCAAATCAAGCGTTTAGTAATTAGGTTGGGTTGTGTTTATAGTGTGTTGGTGTGATCACACATAATGCACTTACTAAAAGAATGAAACATGAATTAGGGATATGATCCTGACCACCTAAATCAATCATGGAAAAGAAGGGATCTATGTTGGGGAACCATATCAAAATTTAAAAAACAATGTTATATATAATGTGATTTAAATAACCCATCAAATAATTAACAAGGCTGCGTAAGGGGAATCCAATGTATTTGAAAAAAAATAGAAGGGACCTGCCGAATTGTTTAGTAGATATATGAATGGATAAAATGTCATTATAATGGTATTGGATAACACATGAGAACCATGGAAAAATAAAAAAAATTATAATACCATGTTAGGCTCAAAATTAATTTTTAAATGTAGTTGAATGATTTCTTCATGTCTTAATAATTCTACAATGAATGTTGATTTTTCATCCCAATATAACATCACCTAGTAGGCACTAGTGTCCCTAGAAACCCAATATTAGTAGAAATCCAAATGGCATGATATTATGATCCCACGAACTAGAGAGTTTTTTCCCAGTTGGCGCATAATGGTTCTCTTATAGGAGATGAAATGTACATGAATCTTTTTGGATGATGGATGGACCGCATGGGCATGCCGGTGGATCTTTTGTATATCAAGAACTATAAGATACATCAACAATGAAACTATAATATATTTTCAAATACATTATAATACTTACAATACATAATTATTTTCTATGAATGGGTCTATTTTTGGAGTTGGAAAAGGGTTAAAAATATAAAAATAGTTCAACATAAATTCAAAGAGGAACATTACTTGACAAAGACATGATGTTATAACTTCCCCACTATATAACAACAAATCCTTGATATATGATCCTAAAAATAAATGTGGATTATTGATGAATATGTTATTTTATTGTTCCACATGTCAAACTCATGTTTCCAAGTGTCTATTTGAACACACCATGCAAGCAGTACCCACACATGTGAGGAATAATATTATATCATTAGTTTTTATAAACATGATCTATAATAAAATTAAAATGATCCTCAATCTATATATTAATATCATGTTCCCAAACGTCATATTTTATAATTTCAGATTTTTTTGAGTGATAAATTTAAATAAAGGAAATAATGAACACATCATTCAAGACCATGTAGCACTAGTGATGGATTAAAATATATATCACATGACTTGTCCTCCCTATATTCTCAAATTGCCTAATAAACCTAAGCGCTAGCATTCACTACATGTTTATATGACATTATCTTAATCATGGGGTCACCATATTAAATGCATGATGAGCATCCTCAATCTCTATATCCCACCTATACTTTTTAGTTTGAATTTAAAAAAAATTCATGGTTACTATCATTACATTAATAAACTATACCTACACTATCATCTATTGCATGAGACAAGGATTAACTAGTGATAAATCATATAACAATAACATGAAATGAGGTGAATTAGTAAAATATCTATATTATGAATTAAATAGTGAAAAATAGATTAATTTATGAAGCTTATAATTTCTTTCTCTATGAGTGCTAGATTTATCTCCCTAAAACCACATAAATCGAAATCAATAACTCGTAACATATCCTTTAGAATCTGAATCATATATTTAGATTTTTTGTTAGTCCAAGAATGATATGATATACACAAAAGAATATATTATCCAATTTCATTTTGAAGGACCATCTGAAACCAGGAAATAGATAATGGATTTGGATTAGAAATAATACTCCTCAAAACACCATATATATGAACAATATTATATAGGTACTGAAAAACAAGATCATCAATGGATATGGTTTACCTATTAGTAAACATCTATTCTACCATAATAGTTGAACCATGGACTCCCATGTTACATCATTTTTATGATATGTACTTAGTATACATATAAATAAGTCCGTGGGGATATTATCATACATCCATTCCATAATTTGAGAAATATGTTATAACATAGCATGCCTCATATGCTTGACCATCAATTTATAATATCTAAAACATCATTAAATAATGACTCTTATCTCTTTTTTCATCCCTCCCCACATGTACATCCTATGTGGATAATTATATTTTATTTATAATATGATGTACCGCACAATTAGAAGCATAGGACAACCTCATCACCTTCTCATGTATAGAAGTACGAACCAATATATGTTCATGGAGAAGAGGAAAGTAAACCCTTGAAATATTCTAACCTAATGATGGACACCCACTATATAAGATCCCCCTTGGATCTATTCCCTACATTTTATAAAATATCCTAGTCTTGATCCAGTATATAATCACTTGATAAAAATACCTTGATTTCAATGTCACTCTTCCCTGGGACTATCAAATATAATGATGTATGTCAGAAATGTGTTCCATTATACTCAATTAATAAAATTATTTCCACCATTCCATTGAATTTGTATTCATAATAATTTATTTAATAATGTAATTTACCATATATATAGTGTATGATAACTTGATATTAAGAGACCATAGATAATAAACATATTATCTATTTATAAATTTCATGTCCTTTTGTAAAATTATGTACATTAGGTTCCAAATATCCATGTATATTACAAAACCCTAACTGAATAGATAAACCATCCAACATGTCATGGATTATACCACAACACCCATATCTATTTATTCAGTATGACATCTCTCCTCTTATCCTTTCAATTTTATATTTCCACATGAAACCAATAAATCCACCAATATCAATAAAAATCAAAATTTAATTTTTAATATGTCTTAGTACATCATATAAGCCTTACTCATCTTATGTACGGTTAGGATAAGTATTATGGTCATCGTAATCATCAATCCCTTGAATGAGTCCTCATAAGAATAAGATATAATAGACTTCCTTCCATTCATGGTCATCCCAAAAATTGAAACATTTAAATATGATATTTCTACAGTAATGAAAAATTAATATCATACTAGACATTTAAATATCTGAATAACATAGTTTTTTTGGTTCGTTATTATGATACCATGGCCATCAACTACTTTGGAACATTAACCCTCCATATTCAAAGAAAAACTAACCTATTCTGTGATTTTTTATTTATAAGTGACATTTATATATACTAAAATTTATATGACCCCCTCATAATTTATTAAGGATGATTAAATAATTTTTATAAAGAATCATTGTTATATTATATAATTCAATTTTTCAACTATGAGGAACAAAAAAAATTGATATAAAATAAAATGGAAAATATGATTAATCAAGTGTATTATTACTAATGGTTGTTTGTCATTAAAAATAACATCTTCATTAAAACATATAATCCATACATACTATTAATAGAATTAAATGTTATTCCACATGGTCTCATGCTAAATTAATTATACCATGGAATTAATAAATTTTTGAGGAAGGTATATGAGAATCTCATTCCGTCAAATATATTTGTTGACAAATAGAAGGGGGTACAAATTCACCACCATCATATAGTTCAATCTCTAATAACTAACACATATGGCTAATTCCCTATTAATATTCATAATAAAATTCATGGGAGAACCATATGATGATTTAAATATCCATATGTATCCATTTGATTCCTAATAAGTCTACAGTACATTATACATTCAAATATCCACTAATTTCCATCTGTAATGAAGAATAGAACCTAGTTAAACTCTCGAGACCAACTTCATAATTAACTCAATCCCACAAAATTGTTTTTATAAAGTTAATTATTCTTGAAACATGATTTAATGTTGTTGTATAAGATAGTTTAATAGTTTTTATTACATAGGATAAGAATATATTCACTATAATGTTCATTTCCCTCATTACTAGTTTGATTCTCCTGGCTATTTATAGATCTTCATTAATTCCTCACAATACTGACATCAGTCTACCAAGCCCCCAATTAGTCCATGACCGATTGTAATGACTACATGTGATTATCTATTCATACTTGATTCATAGGATATCCCAAATCACTACTGACACCTTCATACCCAAAATGATGTTCACATTATTCATTAATTCATTTTCAATGTGATGATTGATATTATTCATCCTAAGCATTTATTATGACATACTACCCATATTAGACTCCTCCCTTCACACTGGAAAATAAATTAAACCATACTCTTTCAGTAATATCAAGATCATGTGATGAAAACTCTATGGTAAACTTATTAAAAGTTGATTTCATCAACCACCAATGTGAGATCTCTATAGACATATAATCAGTGAAATATGAGTGCTATATTATTCTCACTATAAATGGGTTTCTATAATTTGAGTGACTCTGAACTGAATTCATTAATGACATACCATAACAAATGTTTTCAAGGTTATCCCCAACACCAAATACATCCCTAATAATCATCTCACAACCATTCTTCCAACAACTCAACAATCCTCACACCTACACTACACTATTTATTTGAGTCACAGGATTACTGAAATGGAACTAAAAAAAGCCTTCATCCCTACATAGTGATTCCCCCATTACTCAAAGTCCTCTGATCCAAGAATAACCTTTCATTTTTAGTTATTACAATAATTAGGTGTTAACCCCACTATATAGGGCAATCCTAATGCTTCTATTTAGGAATAAAATATCTATATTACTTATATTCATTGTTTACCATATAAAACATGGGTTGTAGTTGATTTCTCTGAGAACCCAACACCACTATAAAAGTTTTCAGAACAAAAACCTATTATATAAAATCATAATCCTAGAAGATAAAAGATAATTTTTCATAGATATGAAATGTGTTTGTTAATTACTAGTCCTCGAGCACTAAATTTTAAATATACAGTAATGAATTATCACTATAAGTCTCAACAAAAAACATTAATCCTCATTTAAAAATGATTAATTGTTCAAGTAAATGAAAATAAAATACAATCATTATCAAGATTCCACACCATTATATTTCATAATAAGTAAAATTTCATGTCATAATCATTCCTTGTATTATTTTTAATTAGATATTGATGGAGATATAATATCATAGTTTTTAATTGTGTTTATCCCTCATGTGATAAAAAATGTCCCAATACTTAAAATAACGTGTTAAAAATACATCCCTATGTGAATCAAATAATTCAATCTTTCTAGACATGTATGATACCAAACCATGAGAAAAATAATCATAAATAGTAACATCACTTATAGAGTGAATGACCGATTTTTAAATAACCTAAAAATATAACAGGTGAAAAATATAAATAGTAATCCCATACCTAGTTATTTGGGTTTCCCTAAAAAATAATTTTTATACTATAATGAATAAGCTCATTTACAAACACCCAAATATCCAACACACATGGATTCCATTACCAAATAGTAATGTAATATAAAATAAAATAGATATGATAATAAATTATTGAATTCATGGACTACTACTCCCTCAGATGACTGACATAGGTAGTAATGAGTTTTAAATTATTCATCCCTAGATGTATGAGAATGTAGAAATATATTTAATTTGAATGTATTGTATTTTGGGGATTATATCATATGGTAAATATTTTAAATAATTGTGTAAGTATGATAAAGGCCCCTAAATTTAAATAATGTTTATGAATACATAACAAAATCAAAAAAAATTATAAATTACAATAAATAAAAATAATAGTAACAGACCATGTCGTATTATACTGTATTCCAATATTTGTATCATGATGAAATAAAACAACTACAAGTATGAAAATAATTATAAAATAAAAAAATCCTTGTTTCAAACCCTATGCTCCATCCCACATAAAATCTACTATCCCTGCATACTATGTTAATAAATTAATGCATAGGTTGCCTTGTCCATTTCCTGAACTCCATCTATGATGTGTAACAGAGTAATAAATAATTTAGGAATATGATGTGACAGATACCAAATTGGTCTAAAACTAACAGACTAACAATATATTTAATACAACAGTATTATAAACATGGTAATTACATGATAAATTATTACATTGTGTCAAATAACCCAAAAAACACTTTTGATATGATTTGAACACTAAATTCAACCATATCTACATCATCCCAATCTTGGATATCCATCAAAAATGTAAAATTTATATTCATAAGAAAAATTACCCACACTACATAGGGGATGACTTTTCAAGGACAAACCACCAATATATATCAGATGTAACCATATATATGGCCTCTAAATAATAAATATTAGGATCTATATATATTAAAATTCTTTATATACATATGTGATTTCATGGTTATTTACCCCTGTTATAATATTAGTAACCAATATTAATGAAATCCAAAAAAAATTACATGTTAGATACCCTTTATGTGTACCTTTGGTTCCAAACAATTCAAAGTGAAAATTAACAATATTATACATGAAACCACATAAATTATCTTTTTGGACCCTCTAACATGATCTGATGAAATATGGCCATATGTAGAGAAAATTATCATGTAACCACATAGATAAAAAGATATAAAAAATCATACAAAAAATCAAGCTTTCCTTACATGAAAACATAAATCATATATTTAAATAATCCTAATTACCAGTTATCAAAACATTCAATACATTATTCTATATAAATAATTTACACATTAATTAATGTAATTAAAATTCACATATTAATCATGACCTTTTACAAATTAGATAGTAATTGTCTCTTTGTGTCATCATTTTATTTATCAACTACCCTATTTATTCCAATTAAGCCTCTACATTCCATTTGATTAATTTAAAATTAAAATTAAAAAATTCACATTGTAAAAAATTAATCCTTTTAATAAAAAACCATAAATACTCACAAGTCACAATATTAAATCATTTAACATTATAACCTAGTTTTAGTGGTTTGAATACCACTTGGGAGCCTACAAGTCCATTCCTAATTCCAATATAAACAATGAGGTATGACCAATATTCTTTCAAATTTTTTCATGAAATCAGCAGTTTATCACATATTTTAGGAAACTTAAATTGAAGTTCATCAAAATAATTTTTATCTCATAATCGTGATAACACAAACATCTTTAAGGGGATTGTTTTATGCAACCCACCTCATTCATGAAGAATTATAGATCCATGATCAAAAATCAAATAAACACACAAAAAAATTACTTATTAAAAGAGTTTCAAATATAAATCAATTTCTATAATAAGAGGGTCCATGGAATAAACATTAATACTATACCCAGGAATAAAGAGACATATTAAATTTTAATCACTAGATAAATGAAAAACAATGAATTGAAGGGAGCATGCATAGAATCCACGAGTGTCTTGTGAGAAAATAAAAACAAGTCCATTCTATATTAGTCTAGAAAAAAGATATTATATAGTTACATAGATGGGTTTGGGTCTTAAAAAGATTTATTTTACCCTTTGATTCTCAATTCTATTCGAAAATTGTTAGGTAACCGGTGGGAACCAGCAGATTGATGGTGGTATCCTCATGTAAAACAGAACATCTAGAAACCACATGAGGTTGATGGTGGGTCTCTTATAGGATACCCAATCTAACCATATCCCATGTGTAGGAAAGTGGACATTACTAGTTATCCGGTGGATTTGAAATCACTCTAGAATGATATGACACACATAGACTCCTTGTAACACTACTTTGTAAATATACATGAACCTATGTATCATTTATTACTGACATAATGAGGGAAATTAACATTGATTAAAACATTTTACGAAACACCATGATGTTCACATAAAAACAATACGAGGAACATAATTGAAAAATAATGGAATCTTACGGCCTTAAAATACGTAATGACCCTCTAAAATATGTTTGGGACCCTCGATATCATTCCCATACTTCCTCATTCATACCTGGATGACATTAATGATTACATAAAAATAAAATATTAGTGATATTTGGGATCATTTTGTTCATCATGAAAATGAAACATTTTAGTAAATTTTGTTACCATGAAGAATATCTAAGAACGAGATGTTCCGATAATTAACCACGAATGAATATTTGCGACATCATCATTATTCAACATCATTTGATAATAAAAAACCCGTAATTAAATATATGAGAAGAGGGTATGTTTGTTATATTATTATATTTATCATATATCATATGTTGAGAATAACTTTTCTTTGTCATATCCTATTTTAAGTGAAAATATTCCATATAAAAACACAAAAACATGTATTTCATTTCGATATTTACATTACATCACACCATCTGAAGCTATGGGTATACTGAGACACATTTTTAGTAGATAATTGTTAAAAAGACATATTCTATTTAAACTATGTGGATCCACCTACTATGTTTAATCTATATTACTGGTACAATGGGTGGTAACTATATTACTAACCTGATATCTCTTATATTTGGATGTGTTATTACCTAAATGGTAATACACTGAGAAATTATTCAATAAATCATGTGTCATGACCCCCTCCAACCAAAGATGCCCCTATTGAGATGGAAATGGTGGAAGGGAGATAATGACCCCCGAGTCCCGCCTCTAGTAGGCCCCAGAGTGGCGACTAGCACCAAGGGTATGAGTTATCACAAATATGGGAGGCATTACCCTTTCAATATTTAAGATCGGGAAATAGGACAAGTCAGCCACCAAAAAGGAAAAGAGAAAGTGTATATAAATAAACCCAAACCAATCCCACATGCATGTTTAAATAGTTCTAAAACATGGTAAAAGTACAAGAAAGCTCAAAAAGTACAATACCAAAAGATACAAGAGTACAAAAAACTGCAAAAACTCCAACTGTCTCGACTTGTAGGGCCCCGCACGGCCCTGGTAGTCCTCTTGGAAACCTGAAAGTAAACGCAGGGTGGGCATACAAGTATACTCAGTAGGAAAACCTAAAGCTCTCAAGAAAAAGTGGGGAGACATCCTAATGTCCCATGAGAATAACAGAATAAACCAAAACCTAACAAGGAATTCTATCCACCCAACCTCACTAGCCACACTCACCAAAAACACAACAACAGGTAGTAGTAGTATATAAGATCAAGAGTATTGGGTACCCCACACCATTTTCCCACATTAGTTAGCTACACTCCCTAACGGCGAACGTCTTGATGCTACCACACTCTTCCCACCCGTACACACCTGGGCCTCAGAACCATGTACCTCGCATGCACACACTTGGGACTCACAACCACGTATCCCACCCGCACACAACTGGGCCTCACAACCACTTATCCCACCTGCACACACCTGGGCCTCACAACCAAGTATCCCGCCCGTACACACCTAGGCCCCATAACCACATATCCCACCCACACACCTCAGCCTCACAACCAAGTTTCCCCCACACACACCTTGGCCTCGCAACCACGTATCCCACCCGCACACACCTGGGCCACACAACCACGTATACCGCCCACACACACCTGGGCCCCACAACCACGTATCCCACCAACACACACCTGGGCTTCACAACCACGTATCTCACCCGCACACACCTAGGCCTCATCTCTAAGGTTCTTGGGAAATAGTAAAACCTGCCCGAAGAGACTTGGGCTAAAACCAACCCTATCGAAACCTGCCTGAAGTGTCTTGTGTGTAAGTTCACCTCAAGCCATCATAGCCTAGGGAATAAGGAGTAGGAAGGAGCTAGTAACTATGTGGAAAACTCCCTATCTCATGAAATGGGAGTGTTCAACACTCAGTGATCAACATGGGTGGGGTGTGATAAAACACAAAGATACAGATATAAATATATACCAAACACTCATCCAAAACTATGGCTTCTAATTAGAGAACTGAACATGTGCCTCAGCACTGCTACTACGAAGCATGCAAACAAAAAACAACCCCAAACCCATTTTGGATTTCAGGTTTCAACAGAATCAGTTTAATAGTTCCTTAACTACTGGGAAACTATCCACAACCAACCACATCGATCGTTCGAAAAGAATATCCCTACAATCCACAAATCATGTAAGGAAAACTCAAGAAACACAACCAAGCCCTTCTTATTAACCATCCAAAACCATTAATTATTATTATCGTTCCATTACCAAGCCCCACCATTCATTAACTCTTCCACATTTCATTTACAATACATAGTTCATTCAGATTCAAACCCAACCCTACATCCCCAATGCCAACCACCATAACCACAACCACACTTTACATCATCACCCCTTGATACCATTTATCACAGCCCCACTTCCAATCACTAAAACAACATTCACACCACCCCAATCCAAGAAAACCACAACCCCGTTGCTCACTCGATCCACAACAACCAACAAAAAGACCCCCTTTACATAAATTAACCCAAAACAACACCCACATGTTTATTATTTCAGTTTTGTTCAACCGGGGTGATCACACAAGGGTTCGGGATTTTCATTTAATCAGACAACATTATGTGATTAATCAATTTCCACATTCCATAATGTTTCCATCCATAAACGGTCTAGAAAGATAGCACAACATTTAATTGCGCAAGAAAAGGCCCCCAATGACTGTGATTTTCAGTAGGCATAAGCCTATTCAATTCACAACATAATATCACAGGATATAACAAAAATGTAACAGTAATCACAAACTTCCCAACCCCGTTATATAAGCCAGTTATTATCTTCATTAAACGGGTTCAAAAGTGTTTCACATAAACAAGAGGACACCCACTCCACTTGTTGCACAAATTAGAGAGACGATGGTAATATCCTTACCTCAAGAGGTTCTTATAACAACACTCCCTCATATCAACATTAGAAGACGTCCGTCAGAATCCGTCACTTCTAGAAAAACCATGAAAAACCTCATCAGGTGGAATCTGGGAAGGAAAGGCCGAAAGGAAAGCAACAAAACCTAGCTGAAATGTTCAGCCTCATCATTTCGATCCCGTGGCCACTGACAGATCGTAAATTGGAGCTCGGACGAAGAAGTTACGGATGAAAGGAGCCTTCGAATCTTTTAGGAGAGCTCTTTTTGGGGGAATGGGGAGGATGAGAGTGAGTTTAAAAGGAGGAGGGGACACCTCCTTTTATAGGCGAGAAAAAAAATTACACATCATGTACTTTATGGTACACAACGTGTACTCAGCCATTTCACACAGTCACCACGCGGCTTCCAACACGGCCTTCAACGCGGCACACTGCCGTCGACTGGTCAACACATGATTTTAGGGTAACACATACGCAGGGAGGGACTACATGGTGTGTAGTTTGGGGTATATGGTGTGTACCCATTTATTTCACACGGCAAGGACACATCTCCAACACGGCACACAACCGTTGACCGGTCAACACACTGTTTGAGGGTAACGAATACGCGAGGAGGGACTACACGGTGTGTAGTATGAGGTACAAGGCGTGTACCCATTTATTTCACATGGCAAGGACACGGCCTTCATCATGGGGTAAACCCGGATAGGGGGTACACAGCGTGTACTCTCACTACATGGTGTGTTGTTTCAAAATTCTGAAAAATGTGGGAAAAGTCCATTTTACCCTCCAGAACACTTCATGACCCTCTTTTTGAAAAAGGAATGTGCCAGAGAGGTCCGTGCCATTACATCAGATACATCTTAAAACATTCTCATCCCCGAAGAGGTACCCAAAAAGATACCCTGTATGGCCCTCGTTATAACAGGAACTCATCCAACAACCCTAATCATATGTTTTAGGAATTCCTTCTCCCATGTCGAGATATTTTCTTCTTTAGGCGGAACTAACTCGCATGCACGGGTTTAATCGCATCCTCATTAATGCATCTCAATTACGAATTGGGTCTTCCTATATTCATAAATTAGGATTATTTTCAACTTTCAGTATCCACAGCACCACACAACCAACAAACTGCAGGAATATATAGTTTGGGGAAATTCCTTCTCCTCTGTCGACATATTATCCACTTAAGGCGGAACAGACTCACCCGCACGGGTTCAATCACATCCGCATTAATGCTTCTAGATTAAGGATCCGGTTTTTTCCTTTTTCCCACACATCCATACATGCTACACACTTCCATAAATCATGGAAACAAATGGTCTCATAACCGACAAGCCAAGAATTCCATATATCAATGGTACAAAGTATAATATCAATAAAAAGCTCAGAAGATCAAAGAAAACACGAGTAAATACATATCCGGGTACTGAGCATGAATCTAAGCCTTTCACTCCAAAGTTCTCTCCTCGAGGCTGCCATGCCTCCACAACACATGAACCAAGGGAATGGTTCATCCATGGAGCACCTTCTCTTTACGATCCTCGATTCTGACTGGTCGTTCCGTGATGATCCCATAATCTCCCATATCTAACTCTCCCCAGTCGATAATGTGAGAGTCGTAATGTAAGTATCGACGTAGCTGGGAGACGTGGATGACGTCATGAACCTTCTCCAACTGAGGTGGCAAGGCTAGTTGATATGCCACCTCGCCTACTCGCCTCAGCACCTCAAAAGTTCTGAAGAACCTAGGTGAGAGATTTATCCCTTTCCCAATCCTCTGCTACCCCCGTTGAATGGAAACCTTAAAGAACACATGATCTCTCACCTCGAACTCCAATGGATTCCTCCGATGATCAGCCTAAGAGTTCTATCTGTCCTAAGCCGCTTTCATCCTCTCACTACAAGCTGGACATTCTCTGTGGTGCTTTGCACAACCTCTGGCCCAAGAGCACATGTTTCACCAACCTCTGCCCAGCAAATGGGTAAACGAAATGGTCTTCCATAAAAATCCGCAAACAGTGCCATGCCAATAGTAGAGTGGAAGCTGTTGTTGTAGAAAAATTTTATGAAAGTCAAATGTCGTACCCATGACCCTCCAAAATCCAGAACGCATGCTCGCAGCATGTCTTCCAATGTCTGGATAGTCCGCTCTGTCTGCCCGTCAGTTTGTTGGTGGAAAGTAGTTCTAAGGCATAGCTGGGGGCCAAAATCTTGTTGTAACACACTCCAGACTCGTGAGGTAAACCGATTATCCCGGTTTGAGATGATAGTCTTCAGAAATCCATGAAAACTCACCACCTCATCAACCTGCCTCTGTGCTAAGGTACTCAACGGGCCCAACTCCTTAACGGCTAGAAAGTGAGCCAATTTCGTTAGACGATCCACCACCACCCAGATAGCATCATAACCTCCCTGAGCTCTGGGTATTCCTCTGATGAAGCCCATCGAGATGTCATCCCACTTCCACATGGAGACATCTAATGGATGCAACAAACCACTGGGAACATGGTGTTCAACATTTACTTGTTGAAACACTAGGCACTTTGCTCCAAACTCTGCCACTGCTCATTTCACCCCAGGCCACCAAAACTGTTCCCTTAGGCCTTGATACATTTTTGAAACTCCCAGATGTACCGCCAAGGATGAGCTATGGAACTCATGGAGAACTCCCTCATGCATCGCCTCTGGAACAAAAAACCTTCCATGGAAAAGAATATCATGTCGGATGTCCTCTGATCATCCTTCTGGAGCATTTCCCTGATCGACAAGATCTCGTATTAGATCCTCCTTAGAGTCCCCCCACTGAGACTCTTCCACCTACTGTAACAAGGATGACTGCACCATCATCTGAAACAAACAGGCTCTAACACCTTCTACCCTTGCATCCATGTGCAAGGCGACCAAATCTCCCATCACTTTCCAAGCATCAGTGGGTTCTCTAACCACTTCCTTATGTGACTTACTTCTCAAGGAATTAGCCACAACGTTGCCCTTACCATCAGTGTAAGAAATCATGACGTCATAGTCATGGAGAAACTCGACCCATCTCCACTACTGCATGTTCAGGTCAGGTTGGGAGAAGATATAACATATGCTCTTGTGATCTAATGTCACCACAAATTCAGTGCGAACACTACTGCTGAAGCTCTAGGTCATGGGTGGCATTGTTACGCTCATGAGGGCGCAACTGCATAGACCCATAACAGATGACACCCTTCTTCTACATCAGTACGCACCCCAAACCAAGGCCATAAGCATTAAAAAACACCTCATACAACAACCCATCCTCTGGAAACTTGAGTACATGAGCACATACCAACTTATCCTTCAGGTAGTCAAAATCCTTCTTGAACTGCTCGCTCCAAAGTAAGATCTAGTTCTTCCTAGTATAAGCTGTCAAAGGAGAAGAAACTCGAGAGATGTCTGAAACCAACCTCTGATAGTAACCTGCTAACCCCAGGAAACTACGAACATCTGCCACGCTCTTCGGTTCTGCCCAAGAAACAACTTCCTCCACCTTCGACAGGTCCACATACACTCCATGCTGAGACACTATATACCCAAGTAAGTGTACTTATTGTGTCAAGATCTTACACTTCGACAATATCTTGTAATGATAGTGGTGTAGAAAGACATCTAATATTTCCCTGATATTCTCAACGTGCTCCTCCGCTGATCTTGAGTAGATTAGGATGTCATCGATAAGCACAATGACGAACCGGTCCAGAAACTCTTGGAAGGAAAAGTTCATAAGTCCCATGAACACAGCTGGTGAATTTGTAACTCCAAGTGGCATCACTACAAACTCGAAGTTCCCATAACTTCACCTAAAAGACGTCTTCGAGATGTCACTGTCCTTCACCCTCACCTGATGATATCCTGATCATAGATCAATCTTAGAAAACCAACCTTCTCCCCTCAGCTGGTCGAAGAGATCATCTATCCTTGGATGGGGGTAACAGTTCATGATCGTTACCTGATTCAACATTCAGTATTCTAACCATAACCTGAGACCACCATCTGCCTTCTTCACAAAAAAAAATTAGAGAACCCCATGGCGATACATTGGGTCGAACAAAACCCTTCTCTATCAGATCG
The DNA here is from genome assembly GCA_963277665.1 of Viscum album. Taxonomy (NCBI): domain Eukaryota; kingdom Viridiplantae; phylum Streptophyta; class Magnoliopsida; order Santalales; family Viscaceae; genus Viscum; species Viscum album. The sequence continues at coordinate 1,423,858,726 of OY728142.1, read as the reverse complement.
TTAATCCGAATATGAAACTCCCACAACTCCGAAGGTGCCATCCGATAATGGGCAATAGAAATCATACGGGAACCAGGCTGTAAGTCTATCCCGAACTCAAAGTCACTTTGGGGGGGGGGGGGGGTTGAGTCACAACCTGTTCGAGAAAAACATCGAGGATTTCCCCAAAAACCTCTGGGACATCCATAATCTCTTTAGCAGCTAAAACCAATGATAACTAGCCTAACAAGGAAAGGAGAGGCTTCACATGCCGGCTTCCAACTTGATAGCACCTCTAGAAAACAAAAGATACACGTTACCCATTCACATCAGAGAACACGACTCTTATTCGGATGCAGTCGATAACAGCACTAACAGAAAACAACTAGTAGATGCCTAGGATGAAATCGTATGGGTGCATATGTAGAAAAAGTAGATCCCAACTATATTGATGCGGTCCCAATGTCATCCCACATCCCAAAAAAAACACAAGATATGCTGGTTTGGCATCCAACAGGTGTACTCAGTACCGGGGGAACAAAATGTCTCTCTACGTCTAGACCTAAAGCATGGGCTAGGTCGGGTGCAACAAAGGAGTGTGAAGCATGACAATCGAACAAAGCAGAAACGAGAGTGCTGAACAAACAAATCATATATCACACCACCTTTGGTCCTGCTTGAGCTGCCAACTCTACTGCGTGCAACTATCCACGCCTAGCTACTCTGCCTCTATGATGTTGTCGACCTCCCTGACCACGCTCTAGTCTAGGTCCCTAAGGAGCACCCTGAGGTCGTCCTCCCCCTGAAAAGTCTGCCCTCGGAGGAGCATGGTCCTGCTGCTGCTGGAAGGGCCTCGCCGGCAACTGGTATTACTGAGGTGGGTGCTGAACCCACCCACCTCCATCATACTGAGATCAGGTCAGGCACAGACTCTGAATGTTACCAAAACCTCCACAAGAAAAACACTTTTGTCATGGGCTCATGAAAAAGGGATGAGGACCTGAAGATCTGAACTGGAACTACTAGGGCCTACTCCCCACTGGCCTGAACCTGGAAGGTCCGGTCGCAGGAGACCTACTACTGACTGCCTTCCCCTTCGATGAACCTAGCTAGATCCCCTCATGTGGAGAACCTTGCTATGATTGCATCCTCTCTACAACCTCTTCCTTCTTCTGTACTGCCAAGTACGTCGGAAGGGTGAAAGGGGTGACAACATACTGGAACAAAGGACAAAGAGCCTCCTCCAAATGTCTCACCCGAGACTTCTCATCCAGAAATAGATCCAGAGAAAAGTGTAGGAGACCTTTGAACTTGATCCCCAGCTCTCGTACTGACATAATTTCTTGCCGGAGGGAGAGTAACTCATGCCGCTTCTCTACCTTGATCCTGGAAGAAAGGAATTCCTCCCAGAATTCCATATCAAAGTCATTCCACAGAACCTCTACCTCTTTCCTCTCTTCAAGGTAGAGTGTCCACCACTTTCACACCACATCTCTCAGCTGACTGACTTCTAGGGGAACCCATCACTCCCTCAGAGCACAGATCAAGGTAAAAGTGATCCCTAGCTCCTCAAGCCACCCCTCCGTCTCCATATCCGAAGTACTACCCTCGTACTTCTTGAGGGTTTTCCTCTTGAATGAACAAAGAGTCTTCTTGCAATGGCTATCTTCCTCCTCTCGGTCAATCCTCACCTGATCGACCGCGTGAATCTGCTAGGCCTCGGCTATCTGAGTCACCTGGGGACGACGTCCATGTTCCATAGCTATAAGGTAAACAAAGATCACCTAAGCCACAATAGCAAGGATTTTCCCAAGGTTTCATTTTAACATTTTATTAAATTTCTTTCCCAGAACACCCAAATCAAGTAAAAAACAATCAGATGATGTACGTACCTTCCGTAGGGTCTCTACCCTGCAATCAATGTATTCTCACTTGGTCGTTCGGTAGGCTCAGATTCCTTGATCGGATCACGGGGGGACCTAAAATCTCGTGTCCTAGCCAGTCTTCCCTGGCCTATGTCACACACCAATGATCAATCAACACTATTGCCCTACCATCCCATGCAATCCTCACTATGCCTAACTCCGGAATCCATCCTTTCTCTCAACCATCACCTCTGATACCATTTTGTCATGACCCCCTCACACTAAAGATGCCCCTCCTGAGATGGAAATGGTAGAAGGGAGATAATGACCCCCCCCACCCCCGAGTCCCTCCTCTAATAGGACCCGAAGTGGCGACTAGCACCACGGGTATGAGTTTTCACAAATATGGGAGAAATTACCCTTTTTAATATTTATGATTGGGAAATAGGACAAGTCGACCATAGAAAAGGAAAAGGGTAATTGTATATAATTAAACCCAAACCAATCCCACATGCATGTTTAAATAGTTCTGAAAAAAGGTACATGTACAATAAAGCTCAAAATGTACAATAAAAAACGAAACAAGAGTACAACAAACTGCAACAACTCCAACTATCCCGACTTGTAGGGTCCTCCACGGCACAGGTAGTCCTCCTGGAAACCTGAAAGTAAACCTAGGGTGAGCATACAAGTATAATCAGTAGGGAAACCTAAAACTCCCATTCACAAGTGGGGAGACATCCTAATGTCCCGTGAGAACAACAGAAGTAACCAAAACCTAAGAAGGGATTCTATCCACCCAACCTCACCATCCACGCTCACCAAAAACACAAAAATAGGTAGTAGTAGTATATAAGATCAATAGTAATGGGTACCCCGCACCATTTACCCCCATTATTTAGATGCTCATCCTAATAGAGAACATCCTAATGCTACCACACTGTTACCGCCCGCAAACACCTGGGCCTCAGAACCACATACCCCACTCGCACACACCTGGGCCTCATAACCATGTATCCTGCCCCACACACCTGTGTCTCACAACCACGTATCCCGCCCGCACACACCTCTGCCTCACAACCACGTATCTCGCCCGCACACACCTGGGCCTCACAACCAAGTATCCCGCCGACACACACCTGGGACTAACAACCACGTATCCCACCCGCACACACCTGGGCCACACAACCACGTATCCCGCCCGCACACACCAATGGATCGCAACCACGTATCACACCCGCACACACCTGGGACTGATCCCGATGGTTCTTGGGAATGTTTAAAACCTACTCGAAGAGATTTGGGCTAAAACCACCCCAATTGAAACCTACCTGAAGTGTCTTGGGTGTAAGGTCACCTCATGCTATCACAGCCTAGGGAAGAAGGAGCAGGGAGGAGCTAGTAAATAAGGGGAAAACAACCTCTCCCATGAAATGGGGGTGTTCGACACAGAGTTATAAACATGGGTGGGGTGCGATAAAACACAATTATATAGATATATATATACCAAACACTCAGCCCAACATATGGCTTATAATTAGAGAACTAAGCACGTTCCTCGACACTGCTACTGCGAAGCATGCATAAAACAAACAACCCCAAACCCATTTAGGTTTTCATGTTTCAAAAGAATTAGTTTAATAATTCATTAACTACTGGGAAACAATCCACAACCAACCACATCGATCATTCGTAAAGGATATCCCTGCCATCTACAAATCATGACAGGAAAACACAAGAAACGCAACCAATCCCTTCTTATTAGTTATCCAACCCCGTTAATTGTTCTTCCTATTCCATTACCATGCCCCACCATTCATTAACTCTTCCACATTTTATTTAGAACCCACAGTTCATTCACATTCAAACCCAACCCTGCTGTCCTGCAGCCAACCACCATAACCACAACCACACCGTACATCATCACCCCTTGATACCATTTATCGCAGCCCCACTGCCCATCTCTAACATAGCATACACACCAACCCTTAACCAAGCCAATCGCAACCCCACTACTCAAATGATCTACAAAAACCCCCAAAACACCCACTTCACATAAATTACCCCCAAACAGCACCCACATGTTTATTATTTTAGTTTTGTTCAACCGGGGTGATCACACAAGGTTTCCAAATTTACATTTAATCAGCTAACTTTACGTGATTAACCAATTTCTATATTCCATAAAGATTCCATCCATAAAAGGTCTAGAAAGCTAGGGTAGCATTTAATTGCGCAAGAAAAGGCCCCCAGTGACTGTGATTTTCAGAAGGCATAAGCATATTCAATTCACAACATAATATCATAGGATATTAAAAAAAGTAACAGTAATGACAAACATCCCAACCCCATTATATAATCCAGTTATTAACTTCATTAAATGTGTTCAAAAGTGTTTCACGTAAACAAGAGGACACCCACCCCACATGTTACACAAATTATAGATACGAAGGTAATATCCCTAGCTCAATAGGTTCTGATAACAACGCTCCCCGAGATCAACTTTAGAAGACGTCTGTCGGCGTCCGTCGCTTCTAGAAAAACCTATCAAAACCACCTCGAGTGGAAGCTGGGTAAGAAATCCTGAAATGAAAGCAACCAAAACAATATCTTAAGTTTCTCCTCGTCGTTACGATCCCGTGGCCACCGATAGAACGTAAATCAGAGCTCGGATGAAGAATTTACGGATGAAAGGATCCTTCGAGTCTATTGGGAGAGCTCTTCTTGATGGAATGGGGAGTAGAGGAGTGAGTTGAAAAGTAGGTGGGGACCCTCCTTTTATAGGTGGGAAAAAAAGATCCCAGCATGCACTTTATGGTACACGTTGTGTACTCTGCCATTTCACATGATCACCGTGCGACTTCAAACACGGCCTTCAATGCGGTACGTGGCCATTGTTTGGTCAACACACGGTTGGAGGGTAACCCATACGAGGGGAGGGACTACACAACGTGTATTATAGGGTACATGGCGTGTACCCATTTATTTCACACGGAAAGGACACGGCTCCAACACGGCACACGACCGTTGACTGGTCAGCACATGGTTTGAGGGTAACGCTTACGCGAGGAGGGACTACACGGCTTGTAGCATGGGGTACACGGCGTGTACCCATTTATTTCACACGGCAAGGACATGGCCTTCAACATGGGGTATACCCAGCAAGGGGGTACATGATGTGTACTAACACTACACGGCGTGTTGTTTAAAAATTATAAAAAGTGTGGGGAAAGTCCATTTTACCATCCAGAACACTTCCTGACCCTCTTTTTGACAAAGGAATGGGCCGGAGAGGTCCGAGCCATTACATCATGGAAAAACAATATCTATTTATTCCAACAAAGATCCAAACACTAATTTATTCCTATAATCATGTATGAGGATATGGAATCCTGTAACCCATTTGATTCAATACATTAGTGATAATTTCCACATACACACCTTCTCTATCATTTAAACTAATTATCCTTTGAACATAACCCCTAAAAATAAACATATAATACCACCTATTAAATGAAATATAAAAATTTATAGATTTTATCTATAATAAAAATAATTATCATAACCCCTAATGATACCCAACCAGTACGACATCTCCCTAATAAGCCTAAATAAAATAAGGAAGACATCCAACTATCATGAATATCATTAACATAATTAAATTATAATATACATAAAATATAATTGTTTAGAATTATGTCATATGTTTTAACAAGTTAATATATCTATAATAAAAAGATATATAATACATATTTTATGATAATTAAATGGTACCATAAAATATCATTGGTATGAACAGATATGTAAATTTCATATCATAATAATGTACATTCTCTACTCATTCATATCGACCATGATGACATTGACATCTGATTCCATTATCTTCTAAGATTAAAAATATTGTGGAACATCAGAGGATTATAAATTTCAATATCCCTATACTATTAGATTATATATATTAAATTGAATATATTATGGATTTTGATAAGCTGTTAGGGGCACTAATACTAATTTCACCAATGATAATGATATTCATTCCAATTCTATGTAATAAAAACTGATGGGTTCTAGAATTACTATTATACATGAACACAATAAGAATTATAAAAACGAAAAAAATTCTAGGTATAGTGTAGAGACCCGTATCCTGACGTACATGGAAATTACATTACTTTTGCGGAATACATAGTACATAACAATAACACACACACAAGGATCGTAATAGTTTAGTGTCTTTGGAAACTCGGAACGTAATCTTCTAAACGTGGTGAAAGATCTTCAATATCTCCCATAAAGATCTTCCCCTTTTTTTTTTACCTAAAACCTTTCTTTATATCCTGGGGAAAGAAAAACAAAAAAGGGTGAGCTCAAATGCTCAGTAAGGGTAAACAAAAGAAATATCAATCACATCATATACATAGCTTTTGGAAATCATAACCTGGAAAAGAGCTCATAATATCATAACATGGGATATATCATAGAAGTGAAATGTAATCCCAATAATCATAACATAAAACATGAAACTTTGTGGCATACACACATAATCATAGAAAATCATTTCTTGATAGTCAAGACTCATTTCCAAGACTATCTTAGTGGACAAAGACCCTTTCTGAATCGAGTAACCCTCGTTTCAGTCCTGTTTCACTGAACCGGTATAACCTACCATTTCAGCCATGTCTATCTCATGAGATATAAAATCTTTACCCAATGCATTGGAGGGAGATATAGGTCCCACCCATCTCATAATGATACCATTCTTATGTGTTCCACAAAATCATAAATCATACATCATTTCATAACCCATGTAATAAAAATGGGATTCTTAAACAACATGACATCATAAAACCATTCATATAAGATAAAGGAATTCATAAACATAATTCCATAACAACATAGTCAAATCAATGTAAAAATATGGATAGAAACAGAACCCTTTATTATCTTATATGGAAAATAATTTTGATAAAACACTTGAAATGAATTCTTGAGGAAAGTATCCTTTCTTCTTCAAAATCAATTTCTTTTCACAAATAATCATGCAATTTTAAAAGAAAGAGATTTTATTAAAAATAGTCATGAAATCTTTTGGAGGAAGCTTCATGAAAATATGGCTTTATAAAACCATAAAAATCCGTTCGTTCCGTTTAAATTAAAAAAACATTCTTCGTACTTTTGTCGGAAAATTCAAAAAGTACCTCGTACGAAAAACGAAAAAAGATTCCTTTCATATCCTTTACTAAAAACTCATCGAAGGGTAAAAATGGATTTAAACAATTTTAGGTGGATGGAAATAATATTACATTTTGATAAAACATGGATGTGGATGATAAAATACACCCCAGTAAATACTTACGAATAAACAATCTCAGATAAAAATGAGATTGTGATATTTCCCTTACCTTAGGTCCGACTTGCTTTGTAAGTGTCCGAACCTCCTGTATAATGATTTAAATAATGTTATTGACTTATTACAGAATCATATTCATTGTTATGATATCATATATGGTTCACTTATGACATTATATTACCCGTTCTTTTGTAATTTCCATGTTAAAGAAGCGTTTTGGGTAAAATCGTTTCATTTATCGTAGGTGTTTTGACTTGTTGTTCTTGACATCATTATTACTTATATCATGATTTACTTACTTCCAGAATATAAAATATGATTTATATATCATATATATTTTCAGTATATATATATATATATAGATAGATAAATAAAATTAAAAACACCGTTCATGGAGACGGTAGTCCGTACGTACGCATGAACGCTGTTTTTCTTTCCTTATTGTTTTGAATGGAATTAAGTAGATGACATACATATATATATATATATATATACATAAATCCAGTATCATTATTATGTCATATATTACATTAGTACTTATTATATATACTTTATAATCATTCATGAATGGTTAATCATTAAGAATGAATCTCATCGCGTCGTGGAGACGGTAGTCCGTACGTACGCACGAGCGATGATATCATTTTCATAAATATTGAATTGAATTGGAGTGGATTATACAATATATCAGAATCAATATGATGTTGTAATAACTATGTATAGTTATTCTTTACACCATTATACCCATCCATGTAAGGTGGTGGTGGAAAATAGATTACACCACGGCGTGGAGTCGGTATTCCGTACGTACGCACGCGCGGTGATTTCTTTTTCCGTAGGATGGATAGATGGTTAAATAGGGTTGTTTCATACTTATAATAACATATCAGTATATGAGTGATACTGATGTTATTACTTCATAATGAAACAACCTAAGAAGAAGAAGTGGGAGAAAAAATAAAGATGAAAGAATTGGTAACGGTAATTATCTCTTCTTTGAAGTGCCTCTTTGAGACCTCCTCTTAGGGCACTATAATTGGTCTTTGAGGAAGACCAGAACCTCTAGGATGTTGCTAGGGAAGTGGAGAAGGGATTTTGGCAGGGGTTGGCCGAGCTTGAGTGCTCAAATTGGTGTGAGAAGGAGGGGGAGGAGGTGTCCTTTTATAGGGGAGGAGAGGGGCACCTTAGGAATATCTCAAAATATTATTTTATATTAAAGTCAAAATCGGTTTATAATGGTTCCAAAGGGTCTTATTTAGAAGATAAAGTGGGGAAGGGTCGAAATCCTATCAACCAATAATATTTAGACAAGTTTAGGGTATTATTTTAACCTTATCAATTAGATTTAACTCTAAGTTAAATAATTTAACTTTTACCGTGTCTTTTTGTTTTCTTTCACTATATGGTTAATACACTTACTATAACATGCCAAACGAACCCCAAATTGTTTATTAGTAATATATATATCCTTATCTAAGTCATTTGGCCGAACCTTAGATTTTTAGGAATAAAATAACAATTAATAATATAATATTTGATTTAAAAACTATTTTGTGTCAATTTTGACACTATTTGATATATGATTTTTGTGAGAGTCATAACAGAATTAAATGTTAGAACCAAGTTAATTAAATAAACATTAATATATCATAGTAACCTATAAAATTATTGGAATTCATAAAAAGTCTCAAATTACATTTATTTTGGTGTTTATAACATCAATTATGTCAATATTTCATTAATAAGATAATTACTGCATCATCATTGTGTCATAAATAAATTAAATTATTTAAAGTCTAAAAATTACAAATAAAATAACATTATGTAGGAAATCTTTTTATATTTCTAATGAATATTTATAATCTAAAATCCAACATTCATAACCCTATGTAACAATTGTTTTTCTAAAAGATATATGCTTGTGTCATTTTTGTATTCATTTTAACTTAATTAAAATAAAGTGTCATTATCACTTACAAGTGGATCAATGGGGTCCCAAAATCGACCCAAAGATTCCCATGGTCGACCATGTATCAACCAATAGGGTTAGGACACGTTTTAGTGTAATTTAATATTATTATAATATTATTTTTTAACCCTTATTTACCGGATTTACCCTTAACCATGGTAAATAAAATATTTACCGCAGTAATTATTCAAAATGTCTAAAAATAAAAGTTACCTATTTATACAATTTGAACAACCTGATTCCAAATATGGAATCCATTTTTCTAAATTCAAAACACAGAAGTGGCAGAAATTAATTTAAAATTAATTCCCGCTGTCAAAACAAAAAGCGTGTTTTTAAGAGATAATAACTATCATAAGATTAACACTTGTTTATGTTCGATTTAATTGTAAAATTGTGTCCAATGACCAACATTATATTAAGTGGTAAAAATATATTCTAAATATACTTTAAAACCATTCAATATTTTAATTTAACCACATAATATATTACGATGAAAAAAGTTGTTTTTAATTAAAATATAGCGTGTTTTTACTATTCATTAAAATATGAAAGTTGTCGGAAAAATATCAAAACTTTATCTAATGTAAATTTTTACATCCTGATTCAAAAGAAGAATATTATTTTGTCAAATTGAACATATAAACATGTAAAAAACTATATTTAAAGTGGGTGCGCCATCAAAAGGCGGTAAAACTGCATTTTTTGAAAAATACTTATTTTACCCGAAAAATTTATTTTGTTCTTATACCATGTTCTAGAAATGTGTAAGATGAATAATAATGTTATAAAATTCAAAATTTAGTTAATACTATTCATAACGGCTAGTTCATGACAATATTATAATAATATATCATTGTTTATTAAAACCCGGTATTGCGTACAACACACGCTATCGAGGAAGGTCGCGATTGCGTGTAATGCAAGCAAAGTCAGGGTTGCGTGTTGTGAAAGAATCCTTCATTGTTTCGTATAACATAATACAACCATATTTCATTTATACATTTAATATATATATATATATATATATACTCAATGTGGCGTAGAATAACTATTATCAAAATTGTGTGTAACACGGTCCAAGAATAGTGTTGCGTATACTGCAAGCTAATACGGTGTTGCGTATAGCGCAAGGTAATCTTGGTGTAGAATACAACACAATACATTAATGAAATTAAAAAGAATATTTTTCATAAAATCTCGGGGTGTTACATATAGGCTTGAAAACATTCATCTATATTGAATAGAATATTACAATTTTATGATCAACTCCCAAAATGTGGAAACCTATACTACTTAGATAATCAATAACCTTCATTTTTTTCCATAACCCTTGATATTTTTCCACTACAAATAGTGTTTCCTAAATATAGGGGATATCTTATAGTATTATACTGTTTTTCATATATTATGATATATACATGGATTAAATAATTAAATTAATTCCTTTAGAAATATTATATATATTATCATATATGTATATAATTTGCATGATATATTAAGATAAAATATTTTATGTCATGGTTGTGTCATAGTTCTATTATCTTAATGGTTCGATTCATTCTTCACTTCTTTGACTCACATAGAGACATAATTTTTTAATTAATTTAATTTTATTATCTCATAACTGTTTTTTATAATTGATTGACAATTTCATAATATAAAACATATGGGATGTTGAGGAATATGTCATATATTGGATTTCACTGAAGTGATTGACCTTTTTTTTTGAAATTCATTGGTTAATGCATCAAATCCATGACAATAACGATAATATATAAATTGGAGGTTACTCCATAAGTTTTATACATGTATGAATCCTCCTACAACAGCTCTAGATGAAAACGTTTCACTCTCAAAACTATCTTTTTTTATCCTTTTTTCCCAAGTCATAGTATTATACCATGGAGGCATAAACAATATTGAATAATATTCAGTGCAATTTGGAGAATCATATGGATACACCTCAAATGGTAGATCAATTTAATTATTCAAAATTCCATATTTAAAAATAAATGGATTAACTAAAATTAAAAAATTTTATTTCACTATAATTTTATCATATTAATTTTTATATTGAATAATATTAATTTGAAAGCCATTGGGTTCTTAGGTTTTAGTATTTTTTTAAATTTTATCACCATTTTTATAAAAACATAACTTCTTCTTATAAACAAATCCTTAATGGATTATTTATTGATATCAACATATCCAACATTAAATATTCATGTTCAGATTTGAATTGAAGTCTATATCAAAATATTACATATTATTAAAAGGAATTACTTAGAATTGAATCCCTATATAAAAAATCCCACAAAATGATTAAACATTAACTCATTATTATGTAGAATATTCAGATAATTTTTTTTTGTTAAACAAAATCAATGCTCCTAAAAACTCATGAACGTTCTATAATGAAATTGTAACTCATGTTTTATATAAATATTTACCATCATGAAGTGAAATTTATAATTAATATACATATGAATATGGACTGATGATATCTCAAACAAATCATAAACTCCAATTAATATGAAATAAAAATAACATTATTCTTCAATCAACATATATTTTTATACAAAACATATCGTAGTCATTTCATTTACAAGGATAAAAGAAATCTATGTAATCTACATCCTCTACTATATATCCTAATCATATATAATTATATTATAATTATATATGATGTAATAGAATAATTTTTTTATAAATAACCTCAATGACTCACACTACTCCATTAGGTCATACCACTGATAGTATATTATTGAACCTTTCATCACCACCATTTCATTAAAAATATATTGATGAATATATATGGACATGTTTATAATATTTCATTTAGAAAATTAAAATCACTAGAAAATGATTTTTATCATTTTTATCTTCATTAGATTCATTTTGAGTTTTTTTGAATCATGTTATTTAAATAAATCACAATCAATATATTTCATATATCCCAACAGGTTTTTTACCCTAAAATCAATTCCATAATTCTTATTTCATATTTATATCAATAGTCCTTATTCCTTATAATATGGTTGTCTTAAACACCAGTTTTCTATATTTTCTCTATAGATGTTTCACATATTTGTGTTAATAGAATATTATCCCTACAAATAATATACACTTTTCACCATTACATACAGGAAAAAATTCATATATATCAATAAATACCCAAATAAAACTACATTATACTCTAACTCTACATGAAACCCTCCTTGGTTTTTACTGAAGAAGAGAGTGTACTCGTTAAACCGTTAAATAATATATGTTGCATTGGAATCTCTATGTATGGATTCTATGAAATAAAATATATATAATTTATCTTAAAAAATTATAGAAACAAAATACACACCACAAATCATCTCCATATAATATAAATTAACACTCAATTCAGTATTCATGTAATTCCATATAAAATATATGATCTATAATGGAAAACATATAAAACTATTCTTCTCCTAAATAAAATCACGGATACCAGTGATCATTATGGGAGAGTGTTGTACAAATATATCTATAAACCCCACAAAGAGAATTATTAACACATACACATTAACATAGGATTGAGAATACAAGTACACTAATTATGATCCTCTCAATTTCCACTGATTAAAAAACTAATGAAAATTAAAATGCCTAAGTGAATAAATATGTCATCCATCTTGACCCCTGCAGATGGTTAACTAAAACAACATTACATTATGGATAACTCACATAAGATAATATTAAAGTTTAGAAATATAATTATAGAAATATTATATGAAACAATTTCCATAAAAACTTCCTTTTAGATATATTTACATAATTATCCAATTAAATATATCCCAGAGCTCCAAAATATTCTATATAAGAATAACAACATAAATACCTAACTATAACACAACCTTACCCACATATCGAAATTTTTAAATTAGAAACAACAAATTTCCATTCCCTAATCCCTTCTATATAAAATATCCTAACACCACAAGCACTCATAAAATCCTTATCATTGTATAGAAATATGTTCAGGAAATATATCTTCTATGTAAACTAGTCCTTAAATGAAAATTTAGATCCATTCATTCACACCAAAATCATATCCTTGTAACATTATATGAAATCATGTTTATATCATTTAACATAATGTTTTGATATTATATTAAATAAAAAAAATTATATGAGATATTTGGGAAAGGTAAATACACATTAATTTATTTCACCGTTATCATACCATATGAGAAAAAAATACATCTAATGATCTCATATGAGGGTCAATATTGTTCCCCAACCCTTGGGGGTCTGTAGGATATATCCAGAATGTAAAATTCACATAATAACCATAAAAAAGATCCAATGATGTTTAATTAGTAAATAGATTGATTTTATTATAATTAACATATAATACCAAATTATTTTGACCACCTGACATAGAAATCATTGTCCAAAACTACTACCACAATATAAAACCAATAAAGAACCCCAAGATACTAATAATAAATCAGGAAATCATCCTTGATAATATCATTACCAAATTATAAATTTTCCCATTAAAAACATTGTTATATTTAATCATAAACAATTAATATATTAGCTTCATTTTTTATTTTTAAATTTACAAAAAATATTAACATTTTATCGAAACCATTTAACTTAATATTTCATTTAATTTAGTCTCATGTAACAGTTCAATATGAAGATTGTTTATCATTAGATTTATTTAAAAAATTTCTATATTTTCAATGAATTAGAAACATTGTTACACATACCTCAGAAAACTAAAATATCAGCTACAAAAGAAACCCATTAAAAAATATATATAATTAACAAGTAATAATTATATAACTATACAATTGTTTTCAACACTGCCTATTATAAACTAATCTCAACAACATATAATTACCCATGAATTCTAGTATAGTATCAGTGATACCTACGTGCTCCATAAAATCAAGCAAAACATAGTAAAATATATATTCTTATGAAAATTATTAATAATTTATGAAGGAAAGATGAAAACAATAATATCTATACAATGAATCAAAAATAATAATCAACCATTAATTAAAAAATGTATCATTTTAAAAATATATGTATAAACACATGAATATAATACGTTATATTTTTATACACTATTTTTAAAACAATGATGTAACGCCCCGACCAAAGTTACCTAGAGTCTGTGCATTATTACATAACATTGGCATGATCACAAGAAAGATCAAATATCGAACTACCGATTGGTATAGTAGCCTTAGAAACAGTAGATATATTCATAATGTATTACATTACATCATAAAGTGAAAAAATACTACAACATCATATTGTCTCTATAGTCCACACTATTATCCCCTCATAATATCCCTGCAGGTCATTCATAATTTATTTCTTCACATCCTGGGATAAATAAAACATAGAAAAGGGGTGATCTCAAATGACCAGTAAGGATAACAATATAGCCAAAACTTTCATAAATAAGAATAAACATTTAAGGCAGTGTATAACTAAAACAAAATCTTTTTAATCTTGATCTTCAACATAGTATGGAAAAAATAAAATGAAATAATTCCATTTACTTAATCACATGTATATTCTACTAATCGAATAATCACATGCAATATCAATAACCACTTTCTTAATGATGGAATGCATAATGCCAGACTATCATAAACACATAGCAAAGGCCTCCTACCAAGACTACAAATAGTATTTTTCCAATGCCTTGTGCGAAGACACTAGTTTGTCTCATGAGACTTACCGATGCATCGATGAGCTATAGCGGGCTCCACCTATCACAAATTAAGCCCAATGCATTCCCATATGAAAAGGTTTAAACATAACATAAACATTCGTATTAAAACTAGCATACGAAATGTCAATACTTTCACCACAAACCATAAATGGTATAAAAATAGCACATCCACAGTCAAACATATCACAAAACCATAAATACAATATATATGTTTTGTATAATAATAAATCAACTTCAAATAATCGTAAAATCCATCGAAGGATGTTGACATAGATGAAATCAAAACGATTTTTAGAGAAATATCTCTTTCTATTTTGAAATAATTTAAGAGTAATATTATAACGACCCATACTTTACATACATTGTTAATAATTCAAAATTGAAGCATACTTATTACAACATATAACAAAACCACGAAAGGACCGTATAGGTTTAGTGTCTTTAGAAACTGGGAAACATAAACAACTGGTTCATAAAGCATCAACTTTGCCTCCCACTTATTTCATCATATCTAGAGTCCCTTTTTGGCATATCCTAGTTAATAACCTTCTTCCTGACCTGGGGAAAGAAAACATACAAAATGGTGAGCTCAAATGCTCAGTAAGGGTAAACAAAAGAAATATCATTCACATCGTATACACAAGCACATAACTTTTGGAAATCTTATCCTGCAAAAGAGATCATAATTTCATAACATGGGGTAAATCATGGTAGTGAAATGTAATCACAATAATCATAACTTAGAACATGAAACTTTGTGGAATACACACATAATCATAGATAATCATTTCTTGTTATTCAAGACTCATTGCCATGACTATCTTAGTGGACAAAGTCCCTTTCTGAACCGAGTCACCCTCGTTTCAGTCCTGTTTCACTGAACCGGTATAACCTACCGTTCCAGCCATGTCTATCTCATGAGATATAAAATCTTTACCCAATGAATTGGAGGGAGATATAGGTCCCACCCATCTCATAATGATATCATTATTATGTGGGCCACAAAATCATAAACTATACATCATTTCATAACCCATGTAATAAAAATGGGAATCTTAAACATCATGACCTCATAAAACAATTAATATACAGTAAATGAATTCATAAAAATAATTCCATCACAACATACTCAAATAAATGTAATAATAGGGATAAAAATTGAACCCTTTATTATCTTATATGGAAAATAATTTTGATAAAACACTTGAACTTCATTCTTTAGGAAAATATCCTTTCTACTTCAAAAAAACTTTTCTTTTCTTAACATGTCGTAATATTATAAACTAAAATAATTTGATTAAATATAAACATGAAAACTTTTAAAGGAAGCTTCTTGGAAATATGGTTTTAAAAATCCATTCATGCTTTAAAAAAACATTCTTCTCATACTTTTGTCGGAAAAGTCAAAAAGTACCTCGTACGAAAACCGAAAAAAGATTCCTTTCACATCTTTTACTAAAAACTCAACGAAGGGTAAAATTGGATTTAAACAATTGTAGGTGGATGGAAATAATATTACATATTTAGGAAACCTGGATGTGGATGATAAAATACACCCCAGAAAATACTAAAGTATAAACAATCTCGGATAAAAATGAGATTGTGATATTTCCCTTACCTTAGGTCCGACTTGATTTGTAAGTGTATGAACCTCCTGTATAATGATTTAAATAATGTTATTGACTTATTCTAGAATCATAATTATTTTTATGATATCATATATGGTCATATTCTTAGCTTCTTAGTAGTAATATTTCATTGCTACTTGTTATTCGAGTGTTTATAACTTTTTGTTTTTATGCGTGTTTTGTCGAATAAATTCATATTCTTCTATTTAGGTTATAGATACATCATTTCCATAATGGTATTGGTGTATTATATATCATATTAATTCATTAAATTCATTTATATAATCATTATGAAATGAAGATCCTGTAGAACGAGTCGCATCACATCGTGGAGACGGTATTCCGTACGTATGCACGAGTGATGATATCGTTCCTATGATCGTGGAATTGTATTGGAGTATATGTATACTATTTCAGAATAAATATCACTATATAATAGTAAAATATAGTAATTATTTACACGATTATACCCATCCAAGTAAGGTGGTGGGGGAAAATAGATCACACCACGGCGTGGAGACGGTATTCTGTACGTACGCACGCCCGATGATTTCATTTTCCGCAGGATGGATAGATGGTGAAATAGGGTTGTTTCATACTTATAATAACATATCAGTATATGAGTGATACTTATGTTATTATTTCATAATTAAAATACTAAAGAAGAAGAAGTGGAAGAAGAAATAAAGATGAAAGAATCGGTAATAGACATTACCTCTTCTTTGAAGTGCTTCTTTGAGACATCCATTTAGGGCACTAAAATGGGTCTTTAAAGAAGACCAGAACCTCTAGGATGTTTATATGGAAGTGGATAGGAGGAATTGGTAGGGTTTGGTCGAGCTAGAAGGCTCAATGTGGTGTGAGGAAGAGGGGGAGGAGGTGTCCTTTTATAAGGGAGGAGAGGGGAACCTTTGGAATAACTAAAACTATTATTTTATTATAAAGTCACGTTCCGTTTTAAATAGCTCCAAATTGATATATTTTGAAGCTAAGGTGGGGATGGGTCGAAATCCTCTCATAAAATAGAATTTAGACAAGTTTAGGTTCCTATTTTAACCTTATCATTTAGATTTAACATTAAGTTAAATAATTTTACTTTTACCATGTCTTCTTGTGTTCTTATACTATAAGGTTAATAAACATACTATAAGCAGCCAAACGAACCCCAAGTGGTTTATTATTAATATATATAACCTTATATAATTTACTTGGCCGAAAATTAGATTTTTAGGAATAATATAACAATTACCAATATAATATTTGTTTTAAAAACTATTTTATGTCAATTTTGACACTATTTAATAATTGATTTTTGTGAAAATCATAACAGAATTATTAGTTCGAAACAAGTTAATTAAATCAATAATTACATGTCATATTATCCTATAAAATTAGTGGGATTCATAAAAAGTCTTAAATTACATTTATTTTGGTATTTATAACATCAATTATGTCAATATTTCATTAATAAGATAATTACTGCATCATCTTTGTGTCATAAATAAATTAAATTATTTGATGTCTAAAAATTACAAATAAAATACGGTTATGTAGGAAGTCTTTTTAGATTTTTAATTAATATTTTTAGTCGAATTTATCTTATGTATAAACCCATATTAAAAATTATTTACTTATTAAACTTTGATTTTAACTATTTTAACCCTTCTTTAAATAAATTAATAATAAATGTCCTAATCTAATCCATGTGGGCCTAAATGGTAATATTTTATTCCTAATTTTGTTTTTGGTTGAATTACACTTGTCCAATAAAATTAGGACATGTTTTAGGGTAATAATAATATCATATTTACCCTTAGTTACCCTATTTACTATTAACCGCGGTAAAAAAAAAGTAAAAAGTGACTATTCACCAAAAAATTATTTTTATCTCATTGAACCACATTTTACTTACTGATATCAATCGTGTCTGTCGGATTTTTGAAATTCCATTCACAGAAGCGGTAAAATTATGTTTTATGAAAAATTCAGTTTTTAACCTACCACTTAGTGGTTTCACTATTCATCAAAAATTGAATGTTTTCATAAAAATACCAAAATTTCACTCTAGGCTAATTTCGGTATTCCGAATCCAAAAATGAAGTCCATTTTGAAAAATAAAATTTATAAAATTTCAAAAAGTGGTTATTACTATTTATAACGGCTAGTTTTAATAATATTTTAATAGCATATCTTTGTTTAGTGAAACTCAGTAATGCGTACGACACAAGCTATCGAGGAAGGTCGCGATTTCATGTAAAGCATGCCAAGCAAGTGTTGTGTAGAAAAATATTCCTTTGATGATTTATATAACATTAAAGTCTCGGGTGGTACATTCTACCCCCGTTAAAATGAATTTCGCCCTCGAAATTCATCACTTTGTAACAAATAGATGATGATACCTCTCCCTCATCATACCCTCAAGCTCCCATGTAGCTTCTTCTAATTGGTGGTTCCTCCATAAAATTTTCACCAATCGAGTGGTCTTGTTTCGTAGGACTTTTTCGCTACAATCCAGAATCTCTATCGGTTGTTCTTCATAAGAAAGATCTTGCTCGAGCGGTATAACTTCTGAGCTGAGTACATGTGAAGGATCAGGTATGTAATTTCTCAGGAGAGATACATGGAACACATCGTGAACTTGAGAGAGATTCCGTTGAAGCGCTAATCGGTAAGCTACCTTCCTTACACGATCCAGTATTTCGAAAGGACCGATATATCTAGGGCTTAACTTCCCCTTCTTTTCAAATCTCATGACTCTCTTCCAGGGAGATATCCGTTACAACACTTTATCGCCCACTTCAAACTCTAGGTCTTTTTTTCGGCTGTCGGCATAACTTTTTTGTCGACTCTGAGCTGCTCTTATGTGTTGTTGAATAGATCTGACTTTTTCTGCCATTTCATCAACGAGATCAGGTCCTAATTGCTTTCTTTCCCCAACTTCATCCCAGCAAGTTGGAGTCCTGCATTTCTTTCCATAGAGAGCTTCATAAGGAGCCATCTGAATACTGGAGTGAAAGCTATTATTATATGAAAATTACACCAAAGTTAGGTGTTGATCCCAACCTCCTTTGAGATCCATAGAGCAAGCTCTCAACATATCTTCTAGGGTTTGAATTGTTCTCTCAGACTGAACGTCTTTCTGAAAATGATAAGTAGTGTTGAAACTCAACTTTGTATCCAGAGTATGCTGAAGACTTCACCAGAACTACGAGGTAAATCTCAGATCCTGATCCGATATAATAGAAAGTGGTACTCCAGGCAATCTTACCACTTCCTTTACATAAATCCTGGCAAGCTGATCCAGAGAGAAATCCTCTCTAATAGCAATGAAGTGTGCAGACTTTGTAAGACGATCAACTATGACCCAGATAGCATTATTTCCTTTGGATGTTTTGGGAAGTCCTGTGACAAAGTCTATAGTGATGTTTTCCCACTTCCATTCGGGTATGGGTAATGGTTGTAACATCCCCTTAGACTTCTGTCTCTCAGCTTTAACTTGTTGAAAAACCAAGCATTGAGGGACATATTCAGCAACATCTCTTTTCATGCCATCCCACCAGAAGTACTCTTTCATATCCCTATACATCTTCGTGCTTCCAGGATGAATTGATAATGAAGAACTATGAGCCTCATCCAGCAGCTCCTTCTTTATTTCGGGGTTGGGAGGAACACAAACCCGATTCCTGAACGTTATTATCCCATCACAATCAAGGTTGAACTTAGGAATATTTCTCACCTTCTTTTGAAACTCGACATCTTCTTTTTGTTCCTCTTTAATCTTCACATGTATAGATGGTTGAACATTCATTTGAGAAAGATAAGATTTTCCCCCTTCCATTATAATTCCAAGATCCATCCTTTGTAAATCCATAAATATTGGATCTTTTGTGATCCTCATCATGGATAAACTAGCATGGTCTTGTCGACTTAATGCATCTGCCACCTTGTTTTCTTTCCCAGGGTGGTAATGGATTGAGCAGTCATCATCCTTAATCAGCTCCAACAATCTTCTTTGACGCATATTCAGCTCCTTTTGTGTGAAAATATACTTTATACTTTTATGATCAGTATAAATATCACACCTTTCACCATAAAGGTAATGCCTCCAAATCTTTAATGCAACGATTACCGCAGCTAACTCCAAATCATGTGTTGGGTAATTTTTCTCATGGATTTTGAACTGTCATGAGGCATAAGCTATCACCATATCATTTTTCATAAGAACACACCCCTATCCCTTATTGGATGCATCACTGGAGATCACAAAACTTTCTCCACTACAAGGCAGTGTGAGTATAAGTGCACTGGATAACCTTCTTTTCAACTCCTTGAAATTCTCCTCACATTCTTCCATCCAGACAAACTGAACTCCTTTCCGAGTCAACTTGGTGAGTGGATTAGATAATCGGGGAAAATCATTCACAAAACGTCGATAATATCTAGCCAAACCAAGAAAACTTCGCATCTCAGTTACTGTTGTTGGTCTCGACCATCTTTCGATAACCTCTGTTCTTGCAGGATCCACAGATATCCCCTCTTTTGAGATTATGTGACCCAAAAATGAAACTTTTTGAAGCCAAAATTCACACTTGGTAAATTTGGCATAAATCTTCTCCTTTCTCAGGGTCTTCAATATAATTCTCAAGTGATCTTCATGTTCTTCTTTTCTCTTTGAATAGAAAAGAATATTATCTATAAAGACTACCAAAAATTGATCAAGATAGTCTCTAAAGACTCTATTCCTCAGATCCATGAAGATAGCAGGGGAGTTAGTAAGACCAAATGGCATCACTATAAATTCATAGTGTCCATACCTTGTACGGAAAGCCTTCTTTGGTATATCCTCCCTTTTGACCCTTAATTGATGTTACCCTGAACGAAGATCAATCTTGGAAAAGTATTGAGCTCCGCGTAGTTGGTCAAATAAGTCATCAATGCATGGGAGAGGATATTTGTTCTTGATAGTGATCTTGTTAAGTTCTCGATAATCAATGCAGAGTCTCATTGATCCATCTTTCTTCATAACAAATAGAACAGGTGCTCGCCAAGGTGACGCACTAGGGAGTATGAATCCCTTATCAAGATTCTCTTGGAGATTCTTCTTCAATTCCTGCAACTCAATTGGGTCCATTCTATATGGTGTCTTTGAAATAGGCAAAGCACCCGGTACGAGTTCTATTGAAAACTCAACATCTCGATTTGGTGGAAGACCAGGTAATTCCTCCGGAAAGACATCATCAAACTCCCGTATGATGGGAATATTCATAATCATGAGTTTCTCAAAAACTATTTGAGATAAATAACCTTCATTTAGTGGAATCAATACCCATAAAATGGAATAAATTTCCACTGGAAGGTTATGTTCATCCTTGCATTGATAGACGATCATAGATTGATCTGGAATATGAAATGTGACTTCCCTTCTTTGGAAATTGATATGAGCTCCATATAAAGAAATCCAATCCATGCTAAGAATCACATCAAATTCCACTATAGGAAGGATAATAAGATTTGCAGGAAGCACTTTCCCACAAACTTTGATCGGAGAAGAATTATAAACTTTTGATGCTACTGTTGTGCCAGTAGGTGTTGTCACAGCTAACTCAACATCTAATTGTTGAGGTAATACGGTGATATCCTTAGAAAATTCTTCAGAAATAAAAGAGTGGGTGGATCCAGAATCAAATAAAACATTTGGTACTTTAGAGTGGATTGTAAGTATACCTTTCACCACATCGTTATCGTACTCCACATCGCTGATAGAAATTGCTTGTGACTTTCATTTGTCTTTAGCCTTAAGAGTTTGTTGACGTCGACCATCATCATCAAACCTTGGATTAGGGAATTTATTGGCATAATGCCCCATCTCGTTGCACTTGAAACATTGAAGTGTAGTAGGTTCATTCTGTGTATCCCTTCCTTTGTTTGCATCATTAGACATATTCTTCCCATCATCGCGGCATTCAAATGCCCGATGACCTTCCTTTCAACATTTGAAACATTTACTTGTCCCTTTAAGACAATTCCCTCTATGTTTCTTTCCGCACTTTGAGCATAAGGGAAAGCTCATCTTCTTTTCAGTGTGCTCTTTAGATTTTCCTTTGAATTCCATTTTCCTCTTCTTATCAAACCCATATGACGGATGGGTTACTCCAATATCCATATCGACTTTGAGAGCACATAGAACGATTTCCTCATAGCTATTAAAGTCCCTTATGGCTAATTCCCTTCGAAGACTTGGTTTTAAGCCACTAAATAATCGATCGATCTACTCTCACGTTGGATAATAATACCAGAAGTGTACCTTGAAAGTCTTGTAAAATTTGCTTCATAGGTACCAACAGATTCATCATCCATTTTCTTTAGTTCAAGAAACTCTTTCTCCATATTTGTTCGGAGAATAAGAGGGAAGTACTTATTGAAAAATAAGTTCTTGAACTCGTCCCATTCCATGGACTCAATTTCATCCCTTTGCCTCGTATTCTAAATAAGATTCCACCATTGATCAACATCTCCTTCCAAACGATACACTGCTAAGATGACCTTATCATGCTCAGAACATTGAAGAAATGAAAATATCTTTTCAGTAGTACTAATCCATTGTTCAGCAACTAATGGATCAGTAGACCCGCTGAATGAAGGTGGACGCTGTCTCATGAAGGATTCAACAGAATGTTGCTCCTTCCTTTTCTTGTTTGGAAGTCCTTCATGATTCATAACTTGAGAATGTTGTGTGATCATGGCTAGAAGATTTTTCATTCCCGCTCCCATAACGTTTGGTTGCTCAGGGGGACAATCTTTGCATTGCCCGTCGCATTCCCCATTAACATGATTCCTTCGGGTTCCAGCCATTGACTAAAACCAAGAAGAATAGTGTGAGAAACACTAATTATAATAGGAAAATCACATAATCAAGAATAAAATTTCACACTTAAGGTCTTATCCTAGGTTATTTAGGGAAATTTCTAAAACACTAAGATTGTGTTCTATGCATAGACTTATCCTTAGGGTTCTTACTAAGGCTTTCACATCCTAGTTTCCAAAGGTTGACTATACCTTTCCTCTGATACCAACTATAACGACCCATAGTTTACATAAATTTTTAGTACTTCAAAGTTGAAGCATACTTATTACAACATATAACAAAACCACGAAAGGACTGTATAGGTATAGTGTCTTTAGAAACTGGGAAACATAAACAACTGGTTCATAAAGAATCAACTTTGCCTCCCACTTATTTCATCACATCTTGAGTCCCTTTTTGGAATATCATAGTTAATAACCTTCTTCCTGACCTGGGGAAAGAAAACATACAAAAGGGTGAGCTCAAATGCTCAGTAAGGGTAAACAAATGAAATATCAATCACATCGTATACACAAGAACATAACTTTTGGAAATCTTATCCTGCAAAAGAGATCATAATTTCATAACATGGGATAAATCATGGTAGTGAAATGTAATCACAATAATCATAACGTAAAACATGAAACTTTGTGGCATACACACATAATCATAGAGAATCATTTCTTGTTAGTCAAGACTCATTGCCAAGAATATCTTAGTGGACAAAGTCCCTTTTCTGAACCAAGTCACCCTCGTTTCTGTCCTGTTTCACGGAACCGGTATAACCTACCGTTCCATCCATGTCTATCTCATGAGATATAAAATCTTTACCCAAAGCATTGGAGGGAGATATAGGTCCCACCCATCTCATAATGATACCATTCTTATGTGTGCCACAAAATCATAAACTATACATCATTGCATAACACATGTAATAAAAATGAGAATCTTAAACATCATGACCTCATAAAAAAATTCATATACGATAAATGTATTTATAAAAATAATTCCATCACAACATACTCAAATCAATGTAATAATAGGGATAAAAATAGAACCCTTTATTATCTTAGATGGAAAATAATTTTGATAAAACACTTGAACTTCATTCTTGAGGAAAATATCCTTTCTACTTCAAAAACACTTTTCCTTTCTTAACATGTCTTAAAATTATAAACTAAAAGAATTTGATTAAAAATAATCATGAAAAATTGTAAAGGAAGCTTCTTGGAAAAAATGTTTTAAAAATCCATTCATGTCGTATAAAAAAACATTCTTCTCGTACTTTTGTCTGAAAAGTCAAAAAATACCTCGTACGAAAAATGAAAAAAGATTCGTTTCATATCTTTTACTAAAAACTCACCGAAGGGTAAAATTGGATTTAAAAAATTGTAGGTGGATGGAAATAATATTACATATTTAGGAAACATGGATGTGGATGATAATATACACCCCAGAAAATACTAAAGTATAAACAATCTCGGATAAAAATGAGATTGTGATATTTCCCTTACCTTAGGTCCGAATTGATTTTTAAGTGTCCGAACCTACTGTATAATGATTTAAATAATGTTATTGACTTATTACAGAATCATAATTATTCTTATGATATCATATATGGTCATATTCCTAGCTTCCTAGTAGTAATATTTCATTGCTACTTGTTATTCGGGTGTTTATAACTTTTTGTTTTTATGCGTGTTTTGTCGAATAAATTCATATTATTCTCTTTAGGTTATAGATACCTCATTTATATAATGGTATTATTGTAATATATATCATATTAATTCATTAAATTCATTTATATAATCATTATGAAATGAAGATCATGTAGAACAAGTCGCATCACATCGTGGAGACGGTATTCCGTACATACGCACGAGTGATGATATCGTTCCTATGATCATGGAATTGTATTGGAGTATATGTATACTATTTCAGAATCAATATCACATTATAATAGTCATATATAGTCATTATTTGCACCATTATAACCATCCAAGTAAGGTGGAGGTGGAAAATAGATCACACCACGGCGTGGAGACGGTATTTCGTACGTACGCACGCCCGGTGATTTCTTTTTCCATAGGATGGATAGATGGTGAAATAGGGTTGTTTCCTACTTATAATAACATATATGTATATGAGTGATACTGATGTTTTTACTTCATAATGAAACAACTAAAGAAGAAGAAGTGGAAAAAGAAATAAAGATGAAAGAATCGGTAACAGACATTACCTCTTCTTTGAAGTGCTTCTTTGAGACCTCCTTTTAGGGCACTAACATGGGTCATTGAAGAATACCAGAACCTATAGGATGTTTCTAGGGAAGTGGATTGTCACGAACCAGCCCGGGTCCACCCTGAACCGGTCACCCGAGCCGGTTCGCGGCAAGTCCCAAGGGGCGTTCCCGATCCCCCCGGGATGGCAACAAGTGCCGGGCATTGAAACTTTAATCGTTAGGAACGATTTCAGCCCAAGCTAAAAACAGGATCGAAAGAATGAATATAAACTAAAACAAACTGACAAACACTAAATACATAAACAACTACAACACTACATACCTCCATGTGACCTCGCGGGTCACCACCCAACTACAACCAACGTCGCTCCCACACTGAGCGACTCAAGCAGGAGAACCTGAACACAAGGAACCTGCAACTGAAAAGGTAAATGATAGGCGTGAGCACAAAAGTACTCAGTAGGTGAGCCCCACAACAAATACCAATGCACCTCCAGTAAATAAAGAATATACATAATAATTATAAGAATAATGCAATATTATTAACATAATAATAATAATTAACATAATATAATAATTAACATAATATAATAATAATAATAATAATAACAATAACATAATATAATGATAAAAATAATAGCACAATATAATAATACCAATAATAATAATAGTAGAAAAATATTAACATAATAATAATAATATTATCATTAACATGATAAAGATATTAAAACAATAATAAAAACAAAACAAAACAAAAACTTAGAAGGATCGGAGGGGGAACCGGAACAGGGGGTGCGGGTGTCATGCGGGGCAGTAAGCCGGCGCTGCGGGTGCGGCGGAGGGAGGTAGCGCGGGCCGGACAAAGCGGGGGGTGAGGCCGAGGGCAGGGGTGGCCGGTTCTAGCGAGGGCGAGGTCGGGGCGTGCAGAGGTCGGGTGAGGCGGACAGGGTGCAGCGGCGGCAGCCTGGGCGGAGGCCGGAGGTGGGGTCGGCGCTGAAGGAGGGGGCCGCTAGGGTGCGAGGAGGCCGAACGACGGCAACTGGAGGGGAGCAGGAGAAGGCACGGTGGTCGGTGCAGCGGGAGGAGCGAGTGGTGGAGGGCGCAGGAGGAGCCAGGGCAGTGGCTGGGTTGTAACACCATGAGCTTCCACGATACGCTTCTCATTCAATAATGCAATAGCTTGCATTGTACGCAACTCCGAGTTCTAAAACACCGCGACTAATCAAAGTAGCCGTTATGAATAGTAATAACCACCTTTTAAAATTATAGAAATTTTATATTTCAAAATGGACTTCATTTTTGTATTCGTAATATCAAAATTAGCCTATGTTGAATTTTTGGTATTTTTCTGAGAACTTCTAATTTTTTATGAATAGTGAAAATTACTTAAAAACAACTTTTTTAATAAAAATAATTTATAGTGAAAAATTATACTATTTAGTGGTTTTATAGTATAATTAGAATATATTTTTACCATTTTATCCAATGGTGGTCATTAGAATTAATTTAACATTGAAATTGGACATAAACAATTGCCAATCTTTTGATATAAATTGTTTCTTAAAAACACGCTATTTGTTGTGATAACGAGAATTAATTATAAAATTAATTAATGAAACTTATATGTTTGTAATTTTTTAAAATATACATCATTTTTGAATTCGGAATATCAATTATAGCTTAGGGTGAAATTTTGGCATCGTTATGAAAATCTTCAATTTTTGATGAATAATGAAACCACTAAGTGGTAGTTAAATAACTGATTTTTCATTTAAATGAAATATTACCACTTCTGTGATTTTATTTTCAAAAATCCGACATACATGGTTGTCATTAAGAAGTAAAATGTGGTTCAATGAGATTAAAATAATATTTCGGTGAATAGTAACTTTTAAGTTCTTAATCGCGATTAGAGGTAATTAGTGTAGTTTAAGGTAAAAACAATGTTTTAATAATATGAGATGATCTTGAAACTTGTCCTACTGCTATTGGATGGGTCATGGCCGACCAAGAAAACCCATGGGTCAACTTGGGGACCCCATGGAGCCACTTTAGTTGGGAAATGACATTAATATATATTTATTTAATGTTAAAATTAAATTGACACAAACATGAGTTGTTTTACTAAAACAGTTTTTAAATGGGGTTACACAAGTTCGAATTTTGATTATAAATATTCATTAGAAAGATAAAAATATTTCCTACATCATAGTAATTTTTTTATAATTTTTATACATTAAATAAATTAAATTATATATGACATCATGATGATGCAGCGATGACCTCATTATTTAACGATTTAAATAAAATGAGAAGATAATGTAAAATCCAAGGCTTACACTTGTCCAAAGCCTATTGGATGAGGAGATTTCGAACCCTTATCACCTTAGACTCGAATTATACAAGTGTGGGACCTTTAGAATCCTAAAATCATTGTATAATAATGTAACATTTCAATCTTTCCAAAAGAGCCCCTCCTCTCCACTTATAAAAGGCCCCAACCTCTCCCACCTTATTCACACCGTCAAGCCATTTGGCTCGGCCAACCTCTGCCCAAATACTCTCCCAACTTCCCCCTCTTACTCCTAGAAGCCTCACATTGGGCAGAACTCTTCCCAAGGAAGCTTTTGGCTCAAATCAAAAAGAGTTACCCGATTTTGAGGTAATGTCTTCTCTAATGTTGTTTTGTTTTATTTTTCTACTCCAACCCCCTAAACTCTTTTTATTCATTTCTTTTGTAACAACACCAGTATCCTCAATATACTAGAATGTTGTTATAAGAATTATTCGAGCTACACTTACACACACCTACATCTAATGGTTAAAGAACATACGGTTTCTGTGGATGGCGAATTTCTGCCTCACGAAACGATGATTGTTCAACACTCATATAAAACCTTCAAAGATGGACATTAATATGTCACTATATTTATATATGATATATATTATGTTTATGTTTTACTTATGCTTCTGTATTTCTCATTTATGGCATACTTTATGATTTCCATTATGGGTAAAACGCGATAATTTCATTTTAGGAAGTGCGGACTACCGCCCCCTCAAAGTGATTTGAATCGTTAATGCCATATGTGGGATGTATAAAGGATGGAGTAAATGGTATTATAAACTATATTATACTTTAATTATATTATAAATTTATATCATTATGATTTCATTCCATTAAATATGGAATTGAAATGAAAGTAGCGTTCATGCGTACATACGGCTTCCCATCTCCATGAACGGTGCATTTCATTTCTTACCTCTAAATGTTACGTAATATTATGAATGAATGTATATACTTGATATATATGATATATATGACATATAAATCATGAATATAATTCTGTAGATAATGGATATTCTACCACATAAACAACTTGTAATTATAAGAAGTTTATTGTTGACTCAAGTACCAATGATC
Organism: Viscum album; assembly: GCA_963277665.1. Taxonomy (NCBI): domain Eukaryota; kingdom Viridiplantae; phylum Streptophyta; class Magnoliopsida; order Santalales; family Viscaceae; genus Viscum; species Viscum album. Next base: position 1,423,829,688 of record OY728142.1, on the reverse strand, counting down.
GACAAAAAAACCGTTATTAACTTAAATAATTACATGATGTTCATATCATTGTAATAAGTGATATAATACGGATAATGAAATTGAAAATGGTTCTTAATAAGGTATATATTAACTCTAGTTTATTATTCAGGAGGTTAAAGAACGATTGAGTCAAGTCAGACACGAGGTAAGGGAACTTCTTAACCCAATTTCCATTCTTTGGGTTAATCTCCTACTTTCAAATTACGTCATTATATTATTATTTCCTATCTTGTATTTGTACTTTATTTATGTGTAATTATAGTGAATACACATAATAGATCCATTTTATTTAAAAATGATCTTTGTAAGGGAATTTCTTAACCCGACTTCCATTCTTTGGGTTAATCTCCTACTTTCAAATTATGTCATGATATTATTATGTCATATTTTGAATTTTTACTTTCTTTATGTGTACCTATAGTGAATACACATAATATATCTATTTTATTTTAAAAATGATCTTTTTAGAGACTTCGTCTCAATCTCCTTTCATTGAGGCATATTTGGTTTTATACACAACTTTGTTTTATACGGAGTATAAACCCCTTTGACTTTTACGTTTATTCAAATGGAATATTTTTTTATACGATGTGTTTTACTAAACGAAAAAAAGGGAATGTTTTTATTTATGTACATATACGGCGACAACGACTTCTCCGCCGCCATGACCATTATTTGAGTTTCGGCTTCCTCTATAAGCCATCATTTTTTAATGAAAAATAAATACAAACTTTTAACATTCTTTTGTTTTATTGAAAATGGTTTTGAAAGCATTTTTATTTTATCAATGTGTTGTATTTATATCTTGTGATTGAAATATGGAAATGTTATGTTTCCATTATGCATGTTTTATGTGATACGATTATGTTATGGTTTATGATATGTTTACACCTATTCATATGAGGAATGCATTGGACTTAATAAGTGACGGGTGGAGCCCGCTATAGCTCCTCGATGCATCGGCAGGTCTCATGAGACAAACTAGTGTCTTGGCATGAGGCCTTGACAAAATCTTATTTGTGGTCTTGGCACGAGGCCTTGGATACGTGGCTATGATAGTCTGGCATTATGCATTCCATCATTATGAAAGTGGTTATTGATATTTCATGTGATTATTCGACCAGTAGAATATCCATGTGAAGAAGTGAATGTCATTATCTCATTTTACTTTTGCCATATTATGTTGAAGTTCAAGTATAAAAGGCTTTTGTTTTAGTTATACATCACATTAAATGTTAATGTTTATTTATGGAAGCTTATGCTATTTTGTTAACCTTACTGAGCATCTGAGCTCACCCCTTTCAATTTTTTAATATTTTCCAGGATGTGAAGAAGTATTTTATGAATGACCTGCAGGGATAGTCAGAAGAGGATATGAGTGTGGACTATGTAGACTTTGTTATTGTAGTTTTTCACTTTATGATGTAATGTAACGTTTACGAATGTATCTAGTGTTTCCAAGGATACTAAACTAATCGGCCTTTCAAGACTTGATCTTTTGTGATCATGCCAATGTTACGAAGTAACACACCGGCTCTGGGTAGCTGGGGTCGGGGCGTTACAGTTGGTATCAAAGGCAGTTTAGTACTAACCTTGGAAGCTAGATTCAGATAAACTCTGATTAGAGCACATATCCCGAAGATAGACTTTGAGGATAAGTATAGAAGAACATCCTAGAATTTTGGTATTGTAGAGATGTTGTGAGTTTTCCGAGAAATACATCCCTGTCTGGATACGAGCAGGTAGAGGCGGCTCTGGCAGAGATGTACCTAGGGGTAAACCCGAAAACACCGCTTTGAGCTAGACTCGAACGGGAACTGGTGCACGACAACGGTCCTTGCTGCACTCTTGGTTACGACACTCCCGGGGGATATGCTTTGGATAATTCCCATTTTCTTTACAAACCACTATGAAGGGTTACGAGTATATACTTCCTCAAAGAAAACATTTTTATAATTATGGATTATATCCATAATTAGTTCAATTTATGTTAAGTGTTTTACAAGTATGGAATTATGTATTTTGATTCATAAACTAATCTAGTTTATGCCATTGTTTAGAAATGGCGCCTAGTGGAAGGAATGGAAACCGTATCAATGAACGCACTCCGTGTAGGGATTTCCCTCCTGCTCAAGATAATTATGGAGGAGCTAGTGATACAACTGGTGCCGATCAGCTTCTCACCGTACTGGGACAACTCACGCAGGTTATGAATAAAAACCTTACTCGTGTGGAGCACCCTGATCCGCAACGTGGAGGATCAATGTTAGACCGCTTCATGAGGAAACAACCACCAACCTTCAATGGGAGTACAAATCCTATAGTAGCTGAGCAATGGATAAATTCCTTAGAGAAAATATTTCATGCCTTGGGGAGTAGTGAAAGGGAGAAGGTTGTCATGGCAGTTTACCGCCTCACTGGTGATGCCGATCAGTGGTGGTCGCTAATTCAAAACACAATGGAAGATGATGAATTAACAAACATGGAATGGCAGGAGTTCAAAGAGCTGTTCTTAGAAAAATACTTTCCTCGAGACCATCGAGCGGATATGGAAAGGCAATTTCTGAGTTTGAGGCAGAAGGAGGATGAGAATGTCGCAAAGTATGAGGCTAACTTTACAAGGTTAGAGATGCATTCTTCCGATTATATACGTAACCCAAGGAGTAAGATTGACCATTTCTTTGATGGGTTAAAACCATTTCTCCGTCGATCATTAGTATCATAATCCTTCTCATCATACGAAGATATTGTCTCGTGTGCTATCAAGACAGAAAAGGAATTCTCTAAGTCATATGACAACAAAGTAAAGCAAGAGAAGAAGAGAATGGTGGAACAAGAAATGGATAAAGGGAAAAAGGGAAAGAAGGATTTTCCATTATGCGATAGTTGTGGGAAGAATCACCCCGGTGCTTGCCTAAAAGGAATGGGAGTTTGTTATAAATGTGGAGAAAAAGGTCACCAGGCGCGTGATTGCAAGGTAAAGAAAGAGGCTATCAATGTTGAATGCTACAATTGTAGAGAAATGGGTCATTATGAAAATGAATGTCCTATGCGTCAAGGAAACTTACCTCAGAAAAGGCCAAGGGATCAAGGCCAATCTTATGCTGTGACTACAGTTGAAGAGGAATAATTATTGTATTTGTGTTTTTGGACTCAAGAACTAGATTATGGTTATAAGAATAATGTGATATATAAGGATTGTACTGCAGTACATGTTGTTTTCATTAAGGATTTAATATGATGAAGGTAATCATATTTTTAGTATGTGACAATAAGTGAAACTTTACTCTGTTTGGGGAATCTGATAAATTGATTTTGGAATTAAGAGACCTTTTAGAGAAAGTCTGGACAGAGGTATTTTGGATAACTATAATGGTTGGAGTGGATTAAGTTGATCTTTGGATAGTATTGTTTAAGGATAAAAAATTTATGAAGATTATTTTTGGAATATGATGATACTATAGTTTTAGGAAAAGGGCAACCTGCAGGGTGGGGCATAACCCGTCGCGTCGGACAAAGCTGCAGGAATCGAACCCATAATCATAGTGCGACAAGCCATTATTTCCTACCACTAGCCTACAGGAAGTCCCTGGTTATTACAAAATAATTTTACTAATCTAAATGGTATGTGTTAACATTTGGAACCTTATACAATTAGGATAAGTATAATATTTTTGAGTTCTATTATCTTTTTGAGTGAAAGATGAGTTGAAGGTTGAAGCTCTAATTGTCAAGCATAAATATATATATACATATCTCTTATTCAATGAATAAATTAATTCTTAAACTTTAGTAAAGGTATATTAAAAAAATTTGTTATCCTAATACCTTATGTCCTGTTGAACTGATGATATTTTAAATCAACATAGATTGAAGGCTTTGAGGCCCTCAATTTGACAGTTTATTGTGATTGATGACCTCAATCACTCCCTACAAATATTTAAGTTTTTCCTCCAATTATATGTCTCTAATTGCCACCAATGTTCTCCTAATCGAGATCATAATTGGGTGGTGACTTTTTCATTTCCCTTTCCCTCTTATTAAGACTAAATTTTATTAATCTTATTTCCGATGTGGGTTTTCCTCAAAGGTATTTTCTCTTTTAAACCTTTTACTTTCAAAGAAAAATTTCAAATTGCGAGGACACAATTTATTGAAGGAGGGGAGAATGTAACACCCAGCTTCCACGATACGCTTCTCATTCAATAATGCAATAGCTTGCATTGTATGCAACTTCGAGTTCTAAAACACCGCGACTAATCAAATTAGCCGTTATGAATTGTAATAACCACCTTTTAAAATTATATAAAATTTATATTTCAAAATGGACTTCATTTTTGTATTCGTAATATAGAAATTAGCCTATGTTGAATTTTTGGTATTTTTCTGAGAACTTCTAATTTTTAATGAATAGTGAAAATTACTTAAAAACAACTTTTTTAATCAAAATAAATTATAATGATAAATTATACTATTTAGTGGTTTTAAAGTATAATTAGAATATATTTTTACCATTTTATCCAATGGTGGTCATTAGAATTAATTTAACATTGAAATTGGAATTAAACAATTGCAATCTTTCGATATAAATTGTTTCTTAAAAACACGCTATTTGTTGTGACAGCGGGAATTAATTATAAAATTAATTAATGAAACTTATATGTTTAGAATTTTTTAAAATAGAAATTATTTTTGAATTTGGAATATCAATTATAGCTTAGGGTGAAATTTTGGCATTGTTCTGAAAAACTTCAATTTTTGATAAATAGTGAAACCACTAAGTGGTAGTTAAATAACTGATTTTTCGTTTAAATGAAATATTACCACTTTTGTGATTTGATTTTCAAAACTCCGACATACATGGTTGTCATTAAGAAGTAAAATGTGGTTCAATGAGATTAAAATAATTTTTTTGGTGAATAGTAACTTTTAAGTTCTTAATCGCGATTAGAGGTAATTAGTGTAGTTTAAGGTAAAAACAATGTTTTAATAATATGAGATGAGCTTGACAGTTGTCCTACTCCTATTGGATGAGTCATGACCGACCAAGACAACCCATGGGTCAACTTGGGGACCCCATGGAGCCACTTTAGTTGGAAAATGACATTAATATATATTTATTTAATGTTAAAATTAAATTGACAAAAACATGAGTTGTTCTACTAAAACAATTTTTAAGTAGGGTTACACAAGTTCAAATTTTGATTATAAATATTCATTAGAAAGATACAAAGATTTCCTACATCATAGTAATTTTTTTATAATTTTTATACACTATATAAATTAAATTATTTATGACATCATGATGATGCAGCGATGACCTCATTATTTAATGATTTAAATAAAATGAGAAGATAATGTAAAATACAAGGCTTACACTGGTCCAAAGCCTATTGGATGAGGATATTTAGAACCCTTATCACCTTATCCTCCAATTATACATGTGTTGGACCTTTAGAATCCGAAAATCATTGTATAATAATGTAACATTTCAATCCTTCCAAAAGAGCCCCTCCTCTCCACTTATAAAAGGCCCCCACCTCTCCCACCTTATTCACACCTTAAAGCCATTTGGATCGGCCAAACTCTTCCCAAATACTCTCCCAACTTCCCCCTCTTACTCCTAGAATCCTCACTTTGGGCATAACTCTTCCCAAGGAAGCCTTTGGCTCAAATCAAAAAGAGTTACCCGATTTTGAGGTAATGTCTTCTCTAATGTTGTTTTGTTTTATTTTTCTTCTCCAACCCCCTAAAATATTTTTATTTATTTCTTTTGTAACAACACCAGTATCCTCAATATACTAGGATGTTGTTATAAGAATTATTCGAGCTACACTTACACACACCTACATCTAATGGTTAAAGAACATATGGTTTCTATGGATGGCGAATTTCTGCCTCACGAAACGATGATTGTTCAACACTCATATAACACCTTCAAAGGTGGCCATTAAGATGTCACTATGTTTATATATGATATATGATATGTTTATGTTTTACTTATGCTTCTGTATTTCTCATTTATGGCATACTTTATGATTTCCATTATGGGTAAAACGCGATAATTTTATTTTAGGAAGTGTGGACTACCGCCCCCTCAATGTGATTTGAATCGTTAATTCCATATGTGGGATGTATAAAGGATGGAGTAAATGGTATTATACACTATATTATACTTGAATTATATTATAAATTTATATCATTATGATTTAATTCCATTAAATATGGAATTGAAATGAAATTAGCGTTCATGCGTACGTACGGCTTACCATCTCCATGAACGGTGCATTTCATTTCTTACCTCTAAATGTTAAGTAATATTATGAATGAATGTATATACTTGATATATATGATATATATGACATATAAATCATGAATATAATTCTGGATATAATGGATATTCTACCACATAAACAACTTGTAATTATAAGAAGTTTATTGTTGACTCAAGTACCAATGATCGACAAAACAACCGTTATTAACTTAAATAATTACATGATGTTCATATCATTGTAATAAGTGATATAATAAGGATAATGAAATTGAAAATGGTTCTTAATAAGGTATATATTAACTCTAGTTTATTATTCAGTAGGTTAAAGAACGGTTGAGTCAAGTCAGACACGAGGTAAGGGAACTTCTTAACCCAATTTCCATTCTTTGGGTTAATCTTCTACTTTCAAATTACGTCATTGTATTATTATATCCTATCTTGTATTTTTACTTTATTTATGTTTAATTATATTGAATGCACATAATAGATCCATTTTATTTAAAAAATGATCTTTGTAAGGGAATTTCTTATCCCAACTTCCATTCTTTGGGTTAATCTCCTACTTTCAAATTATGTCATAATATTATTATGTCCTATTTTGTATTTTTACTTTCTTTATGTGTACCTATAGTGAATACACATAATATATCTATTTTATTTAAAAAATGATCTTTTTAGAGACTTCGTCTAAATCTCCTTTCATTGAGGCATATTTGGTTTTATACACAACTTTGTTTTATACAGAGTATAAACCCCTTTGACTTTTATGTTTATTCAAAAGGAATATTTTTTTATACGATGTGTTTTACTAAATGACAAAAAGGGAATGTTTTTATTTATGTACATATGCGGCGACAACGACTTCTCCACCGCCGTGACCATTATTTTAGTTTCGGCTTCCTCTATAAGCCATCATTTTTTTAATGAAAAATAAATACAAAGTTTTAACATTCTTTTATTTTATTGAAAATTGTTTTGAAAGGGTTTTTATTATATCAATGTGTTGTATTTATATCTTGTGATTGAAATGTGGAAATGTTATGTTTCCTTTATGCATGTTTTATGTGATACGATTATGTTATGGTTTATGATATGTTTAAACCTATTAATTGAGGAATGCATTGGACTTAATAAGTGACGGGTGGAGCCCGCTATAGCTCCTCGATGCATCGGCAGGTCTCATGAGACAAACTAGAGTCTTGGCACGAGGCCTTGACAAAATCTTATTTGTGGTCTTGGCACGAGGCCTTGGCTACGTGGCTATGATAGTCTGGCATTATGCATACCATCATTATGAAAGTGATTATTGATATTGCATGTGATTATTCGACCAGTAGAATATCCATGTGAAGAAGTGAATGGAATTATCTCATTTTACTTTTTCCATATTATGTTGAAGTTCAAGTTTAAAAGGCTTTTGTTTTAGTTATACATCGCCTTAAATGTTAATGTTTATTTATGGAAGATTCTGCTATTTTGTTAACCTTACTGAGCATCTGAGCTCACCCCTTTCAATGTTTTAATATTTTCCAGGATGTGAAGAAGTATTTTATGAATGACCTGCAGGGATAGTCAGAAGAGGATATGAGTGTGGACTATGGAGACTTTGATATTGTAGTTTTTCATTTTATGATGTAATGTAACGTTTACGAATGTATCTAGTGTTTCCAAGGCTACTAAACTAATCGGACTTTCAAGACTTGATCTTTTGTGATCATGCCAATGTTACGAAGTAACGCACCGGCTCTGGGTAGCTGGGGTCGGGGCGTTACATGGGTGAAGGGCGCGGCAGAAGCCGTAGGTTGGCACAGGGGGGGGGGGGGGGCGATCGATAGCAGGATGGAGGGGAGTGGCGGAGGTTGGGACAGGGAGGCCGAGACGGTGCGGCGGGCGGTGCGCAGGGAAGACGGCGGCTGCGGTCGCGCGGAGAGGTCGGGGACGGCAGCTGCGGGATGGTGGGCGCGGCGTACGCAGGAAGGAAGGAGGGAGGGAAGAGCGGGGGAGAGAGAGAGAGGGGGATGAGGTGCAGCTGAAAGGGGACTAGGGTTAGGCTAGGGTAGGTTTATATATATATATATATGATAAAAATAAAAATAAAAATAAAAATAATTATAATAATATTAATAATTACATTTTAATAATGTTAATAATTATAATAATAATAATAGTAAAACATTATAACAACAATAATAAAATGTATAATCATAATAAAACCTTTTAATAATAATAAAATTTATCATAATATTAATAATAAAACATATAATAATAATAATATTAAAACTTATAATATTAATAATAATAAAACTTAGATAATAATAATAAAACGTACAGTAATAATAAATAACAAATTAGTTAATTCAAATAATAATTATTTTTATCACGTATTTACAATAATAATTATAAAATAATTTAAAGATGTTACATATATATATATATTTATACATATATAAATCTATATATATATATACATACATTATTATACATATATACGTATAAAAATATATATATAAACATATATACAATAATAATAACACAATTAAAAATGTATTAATAATAAAATACCAACATAAAAATTATAATGTTTAAAACACCGGGTGAACACACTGTCACCCGGGCTGAATGCACGGTCACCGCTAATGATGCGGTGACCGCGCACCGGCGCAAAACCACCAATCGCAATTAATCTTCGAAAAATTTAAACCGGGACCATGAAAGGAGAAAAAAAATACAGACATCCGCAGTCGAGGTGTGACATGGATATGAGGAATTGGCAGGGGTTGGCCGAGCTAGAAAGCTCAATGTGGTGTGAGGAAGAGGGGGAGGATGTGTCCTTTTATAAGGGAGGAGAGGGGCACCTTTGGAATAACTAAAACTATTATTTTATTATAAAGTCAAGTTCGGTTTTAAATAGCTTTAAATTGATATATTTCGAAGCTAAGGTGGGGATGGGTCTAAATCCTCTCATCCAATAGAATTTAGACAAGTTTAGGTTTCTATTTTAACCTTATCATTTAGATTTAACATTAACCTAAATAATTTTACTTTTACCATGTCTTCTTGTGTTCTTATACTATAAGGATAATAAACTTACTATAAGCAGCCAAACGAACCCCAAGTTGTTTATTATTAATATATATAACCTTATCTAAGTCACTTGGCCGAACATTATATTTTTATGAATAAAATAACAATTACCAATATAATATTTTTTTAAAAACTATTTTATGTCAATTTTGACAATATTTAATAATTGATTTCTGTGAAAATCATAACAGAATTATTAGTTCGAACCAAGTTAATTAAATCAATACTAACATGTCATATTAACCTATAAAATTAGTGGGATTCATAAAAAGTCATAAATTACATTTATTTTGGTATTTATAACATCAATTATGTCAATATATCATTAATAATATAATTACTGCATCATCTTTGTGTCATAAATAAATTAAATTATTTGATGTCTAAAAATTACTAATAAAATACCATTATGTAGGAAATCATTTTAGATTTCTAATGAATATTTAGAATCGAATTAATCTTTTGTATAATCCCATATTAAAAATTATTTACTTATTAAACTTTGATTTTAACTATTTTAACCCTTCTTTAAATAAATTAATAATAAATGTCCTAATCTAATCCAAGTGGGCCTAAATGGTCATATTTTACTACTAAGTTTGTTTTTGGCCGAATTACACTTGTCCAATAGAATTAAGACATGTGTTAGGGTAATAATAATATCATATTTACCCTTAGTTACCCTATTTACTGTTAACCGCGGTTAAAAAAATTAAAAAGTTACTATTCACCAAATAATTATTTTTATCTCATTGAACCACATTTTACATACTGATATCAACCGTGTCTGTCGGATTTTTGAAATTCCATTCACAGAATAGGTAAATTTAAGATTTATGCAAAATTCAGTTTTTAAACTACCACTTAGTGGTTTCACTATTTATCAAAAATTGAATGTTTTCAGAAAAATACCAAAATTTCACCCTAGGCTAATTTCGATATTCCGAATCCAAAAATTAAGTCCATTTTGAAAAATAAAATTTATAAAATTTCAAAAAGTGGTTATTACTATTTTTAACGGCTAGATTTAATAATATTTTAATTGCATATCATTGTTTAGTGAAACTCGGTATTGCGTACGACGCAAGCTATCGAGGAAGGTCACGATTTCGTGTAAAGCAAGCCAAGAAAGTGTTGTGTAGAAAAAGATTCCTTTGATGATTTATATAACATAAAAGTCTCGGGTGTTAAAAATATATTTATAAAATAAAACATTTTCGTTGAAAATATTCTTATAAAATTTTAAGGGAAGCTTGGGCGATTTTATAACGGCGGAAAATAGCCGCACCCTCCGTATAAGTTAAAATAAACATTCTTACCTTAATTCTGTCGAAAAGGTTAAAAAGCACCTTATGTGGAAAACAACGGAAAGATTCCTTTATAAAACTCTTATAAAAAGTCAAAAAAGGGTATAATTAACTTTAACCCATATTCTTTTAAATATTAAAAATGTTTGGAAATACATTTTTAAGAAACATGGATGTGGATGATAAAGAGATCACAATAGATTATTACGTATAAACAACCTCGGATAATGAAGAGATTGCAAAATAAACCCTTACATTGTACTTTTACTTGGTTGGGGGTAGGTTAACCTCCTGTATAATGGTGAAATAATTGTTATTAAATTATAAAATAATCATAAACATTAATATGATATCATATATGATCTTTTAACATTGATTTGTTAATAATATTATAGTATTATCGTTGATTAGGGTGTTAACTTACTCGTTTTCATTTATATGTTTTGTTACGTAATACATGTTTTTAATGGATAGGTTGTATCTTATTTATATCCAGAATGATATCATGTGCTTAAACATTATTTTTAAATCATCAAATGATAATTATACTTGAATGGATATGATGGAGAATGAATCCTATCGCGTTCGTGGAGGCGGTAGTCCGTACGTACGCACGAGTGACAATATCATTCTTTTGATATTAAAATAATATATAATTGGATGGTATATCATATATACAGAATTATTATCATGTTATATTTATGATTTACATGAATTATAAATCATTATTATACCCATCCAAATAATAATTTATTGAATAACAATTACACCACGACGTGGAGACGGTAAGCCGTACGTACACACGTATGGTGACATGCTATTCAAAGGATGGATAGAATAATTAATATGGTTGTAACATATTTATAATAACATCACAGTATATATAAGATACTGGAGTTATTATTTTATAATGGTATTAACAAAGGAAGAAGAAGTGGAAGAAGAATGGAACATGGAAAAGGGTGGTGAAATCATTACCTCTTCTTCGGGTTGTTCCTTTTGATTTGATCAAAAGGTCTCATAGGTTGGCTTTCTAACTAAAGGAAGGCCTCTATGATGAATTTATGGAAGTTTAGAGAGTATTTGGTAAGATTTTGACCGAACCAAAAATCATTGAAGGTGTGAATTAATGAAAAGGGTGGTGCCCTTTTATAAGAGGGGTGCGGGGCACCTTTGGAAAAGCTAGAAATATTATTTTATAATAAATACAAATTCGGATTCTAATGGATCAAAAGTGGATTATTTAAATGTTAAGGTGGGGATAGGTCTAAAACCATTCAAAAAATATAATTTAGATAGGTATGGGATACAATATTAACCTTATCTTTAAGTATTAACTCTTAGTAAATTAGTTTCACTTTTACAATGTCTCTTTGTATTTTTTTATTATATGGTTAATAAACTTACTACATACATCCAAAGGGACCCCCATGTGGTCCATTAATGATACACCTATCCAGATATAAGTCTCTTGGACGATCCTAAGATTTTTAGGAATTTAATATCAATTATTAATATAATATTGTTTTTTAAAACTCTTTTATGTCAATTTTGACACTATTCAATAATTGATTTTTGTATAACTATTAACAGAATTATTACTTCAAATAAGTTAATTAAATCATTCCTAACATGTCATATTAACCTAGAAAATCATTTTAATTCATAAAAGTCTCCAATTATATTTATTTGGGTATCTACAATATAAATAATTTAAATTTTCACTATTATGGTAATTACTTCACCACCATTGTGTCATAAATAACATAAATTATTTAATGTATAAAAATTATAAATATAATACCATAATGTTTTAAATCTTGTAATCTTTATAATTAATATTTATAGTCGAAAATAAAACATATATAACCCTATGAAAAAATTGTTTTTATAAAAGATATATGCTTGTGTCATTTTTATATTCATTTTAACATAATTAAAATAAAGTGTCTCTATCACTTACAAGTGGCACCATGGGGTCCCAAAATCGACCCAAAGATGCCCATGGTCGGACATGTATCAACCAATAAGAATAGGGCATGTTTTAGGGTAATTTGTTATTATTACAATATTATTTTTTAACCCTTATTTATCGGATTACCCTTTAACCATGGTAAATAAAATATTACCGAAGTAATTATTCAAAATGTCTAAAAATAAAAGTTATCTATTTACAAATTTTGAACATTCTTATTCCAAATATGGAATCCAATTTTCCAAACTCAAAACACAGAAGTGGTAGAAATTAAATTAAAATTAATTTCCACTGTCAAAACAAAAAGCGTGTTTTTAAGATATAATAACTATCAAAATATTGATACATGTTTATGTTCGGTTTAATAGTGAAATTATGTCCAATGACCAAAAGTAAATTAAATTGTAAAAATATATTCTAAGTATACTTTAAAACCACTCAAAATCATAATTTATCACTATTAATAATTTTGATTAAAAATGTTGTTTTTAATTAAAATTTAGAAATTTTCACTATTCATCAAAATATTAAAGTTATCCGAAAAGTACCAAAATATCACCTTAGGCTAAATTCAATACTACGAATCTTAAAATGAAGTCCATTTGAGAGAAAAAATCTCTAAAATTTTAAAATGTTGGTATTACTATTCAGAACAGCTAGTTTGATCAGTTGTGGTATGTGTTAGAACTCGATTTTGCGTACAACACACGCTATTGCATTAATCAAAGAGAAGCGTACCATAGAAGCTTGAGGTGTTACATTCTCCCATCCTTCAAATAAATTTTCTTCGAAATTTCTAGAATACTTCCACAAGAAAAGACTTGGGTGGTTCTTCATCATAAGTTTCTCGGGTTCCCACGTTGCCTCTTCAATCTTATGGTTTCTCCACAAAACATTTACAAGACGCATCATCCGATTTTTCAGCACTTGTTCTCTTGTATCAAGAATATTGATGGGCTCTTTGCAATAAGACAGATCAGGTTCTATTTCTAATTCCTTGTAGGTGATTATATGCGTTGGGTCAGGCATGTATTTCCTCAATAGAGATACATGGAACACATCGTGAACTTTGGAGAGACATGGCGGCATTGCCAATCTGTAATCTACAACCCCAATTCGTTCTAGAATTTCGAAAGGTCTGATGTACATAGGACTCACATTACCTTTCTTACCAAAACGTATGACTCACTTCCATAGAGATACCTTTAGGAAAACATGATCACCGACTTGAAATTACAAATCCTTCTTTCGATTATCATCATAGATCTTCTGCCTACTTTGAGCTCCATTGATATGGTTTTGGAATACCTTCACCTTTTCCATCGTTTCCTCCACCAGTTCGGGGCCTACAAATTTTCTTTCACCAACATCATCCCAACAGGTAGGTGTACGACATCTCGTTCCATATAACGCTTCATATGGTTCCATCTGAATACTCAAATGGAAGCTATTGTTATAGGAAATTTCTACCAGAGGTAAATATTGATCCCACATACCCTGAAAGTCAAGTGAGAAGGATCTCAACATGTCTTCTAAGGTTTGAATAGTTTGTTCTGATTGTCCATCTGTTTTAGGGTGATATGCAGTGCTCAAATTAAGTTCAGTATCCACGGCCTTCTGAAGACTTTTCCAGAATCTTGAAGTAAAACGGGGATCACTATCAGAAAAATTCGATAGGGGTACTCCATGAAGTCTCACAACATCATAAATATATAGTCATTCTAGACGTTCCAGTGGTAGATCTTCTCTTATAGAAATAAAATTTGCGGACTTGGTAAGATGATCAACAATGACCCATATTTCATCATTCCTTCTAGGAGTATTTGGTAGCCCCATGAAAAAGTCCATTTTAATATTGTCCCATTTCCACTCCGGTATGGGAAGAGGTAACATGACTCCTCTAGGCTGTTGCCTTCCAGCTTTCACTTGTTGAAAAACCATACATCGTGATAGAAAATCATCAATCTACCTCTTCATGTTGTCCCACCAAAAATGTTCCTTCAAATATCTACACATTTTGCTGCTCCCAGGGTGTATAGAGAATTTGGAACAATGAGCGTCATCCAACAATTCCCTTTTTAGATCTGGTATATCGGGAACACAACGTCTCTTCCTGAATATCAAAATTCAATCTTCATACACAAAGTCTCTCAATCTCAGATCATTCACAGCTTTAATCATCTTTTGAAATTATTCATCATTGGTCTGAGAACTCTTAATGCTTTCTAGTATTGATGGTTTGGCAACCATTTGAAAAAGCATTGATGTTTCACCTTCCCTGGTTATTCCCATGTCCATATTCACTAGATCCATGAAAATTGGATCCCTTTCAATTCTCATATTGTTCAAAACTCCATGGTCTTTTCTGCTCAAATCATCTTCCACCTTGTTTGCCTTCCCCAGGTGGTAGTGTATCGTGCAATCATAATACTTGATTAATTCAAGCCATCTCCTTTGCCTCATGTTGAGTTCTTTTTGTGATAAAATATACATCAAACTCATGTGATCAGAATAAATCTTACATTTTTCACCATAGAGGTAGTGCCTCGATATCTTCAAAGAAAAGATCACAGTTTCTAACTCGTGATCATGAGTAGGATAGTTTTTCTCATGAATTTTCTACTATTATGATGCATAGGAAATAACCCTATCATTCTGCATAAGGACACAACCAAGTCTTTTCTTCGATGCATCACTATAAATAACGAATCCATCATTCCCCGATGATAGAGTCAATATAGGTTCATTGACTAATATTCTCTTCAGTTATTCGAAACATTCTTCAAAATATTTTTTCCAAACAAATTTTACCCCTTTACGTGTGAGCTTCGTTAATGGGTTAGCCAATCAGGCAAAATTCTGGATGAAACGTCGATAAAAACCTGCCAAACCAATAAAACTACATACCTCATTTATACTCATAGGTACTGGCCATTCATGGATTTCCTTGGTCTTAGATGGATCAACCGAAATTCCATCTTTAGAGAAAATATGGCAAAGAAAAGAAATCACATGAAACCAGAATTCACACATGCTAAAATTCCCATATAATTCATGTCTTCTCAGAGTATTCAGGATAATGAGCAAGTGATTTTCATGATCTTCGTAGCTTTTGGAGTATACCAAGATATCATCAATAAATAACACCAAAAATTCATTGATATATTCCTTGAAAACACTATTCATCAGATCCATGAATATAGAGGGTGCATTAGTCAATCGAAAAGGCATTACAGTAAACTCGTAATGCTCGTACCTGGTTCGAAATGCTGTCTACGAAATGTCTTCCTTATATACACACAACTGATGGTATCCAGATTGAAGGTCAATCTTTGAATATTATTTAGCTCCAGAAAGTTGGTCATGTAAATCATCAATGCAAGGTAGGTGATACTAGTTCTTTATTGTTATAGCATTGATCTCCATATAGTCGATACATAACCACATAGATACATCTTTGTTTATAACAAAAATAATAAGGGCTCCCCATGGAGAAACACTAGGGATAATAAATCCCTTATTACTCAATTCCTCTAGTTTTTTATTTAGTTCAACTAATTCTATAGTGGACATTCTATAAGGGGTCTTCGATATCGGGCTTGATCCAGGAATTAAATCAATGGAAAACTCAACGTCTCATTTTGGAGGATGTCCAGGTAAATCTTCCGGAAATAAATCTATATATTCTTTCACAACAGGTACATCCTCTATTTGAACATTCCTTTCCTCACCCATAGTCATATCATTCTCATCCTCCCCAATAATTGAATTTAGTTGAGCTACTGGGTGTGGATCTAGATAAGAATTAGGTGGTGACGATTCTACTCTAAAGATAAGGTGTTCCTTATCATCATCATCAAAAATCATAACCTCTTTCTTCTTACAATAAATCTTCACATCATAATCTGAATGCCAATCCATACCGAGGATTATATCATACTCAATCATAGGTATGACGATGAGATCAGCGGATAAAGAACATTTATGTGCTCTAATGGGGACTGATTCACAAAACATTGTTGCAATGATACTTCCCTTAAGTGTTTCAAATTACAAATCCATTGTTAAATAAAATTGAAAATAACTAATTTTCTTAGCAAACTAGGATGATATGAAACAATGCGATGATCCAGAATCAAATAATGCATTTTCTAAACTTGAGGAAACCATTAAATTACCTGCCACCACTCCTTTTGGAGCTTCTAACTCAGCATTAGTGATAGAAAAAGCTTGGCCTTGATCACTTGGACTTTTCTGAGGTATGTTCCCCTGACGATTAGGACATTCATTTTCATAATGTCCCATCTCCCTGCAATTGTAGCACAGAACATTGGTAGCTTCCTTCTTCCCTTTGCAATCACGAGCTTGGTGGCCTTTTTCGCCACATTTGTAACAGACGCCCATTCCCTTCAAGCAAGTACTAGGGTGTTTCTTCCCACATTTACCACATGATGGATATTCAACCTTTCCCTTCTTCCCCTTATATCTCTTCCTAGATTTATCAGTAGATCTCTTCTTCACTTTCATTGCTTTAATGCCATAAGACTTAGAGAATTCCATTTTTGTCTTGATAGCACATGAGACAATGTCTTCGTACAACGAGAAGGATTGTAAGACTAATGCTCGATGGAGAAATTGTTTTAACCCATAAAAGAAAAGATCAATTTTACTTCTTGGGTTATGTATATAATCTCCAGCATACATTTCTATCCTTGTAAAGTTAGCCTCATAATTTGCGACATTCTAATCCTCCTTTTGTCTCAGACTCAGAAATTGCCTTTCTATATCTGCTCGTTGGTCACAAGGAAAACATTTTTCTAAAAACAGATCTTTGAAGTCCGTCCATTCCATATTTGTTACTTCATCATCTTCCTTCTTGTTTTGAATCAGTGACCACCATTGATCAGTATCTCCAGTGAGGCGGTAAACTGCCATGATAACTTTTTCCCTTTCACTACTCCCCAAAGCCTGAAATATTTTCTCTAGGGAACTTATCCATTTCTTAGCTACTAATGGATTTGTACTCCCATTGAACGTTGGTGGTCGTTGCCTAATGAAGCGATCTAACATTGATCCTCCACGCTACGGATCAGGGTACTCCATACGGGTAAGGTTATTATTCATAACCTAAGTGAGTTGTCCCAGTATGTTGATTAGCTGATCGGCACCAGTTGCATCACCAGCTCCACTATATTTATCTTGAGCTGGAGGGAATCCCTACATAGAGTGCGTGCATTGATACAGTTTCCATTTCTTCCACTAGGCGCCATTTCTAAACAATGGCATAAACTAGATCAGTTTATGAATTAAAATACATAATTCCATACTTATAAAAAATTAACATAAATTGAACTATTTATGGATATAATCGATAATCATAAAAATGTTTTCTTTGATGAAGTATATACTCATAAACCCTTCATAATTATTTGTAAGAAAATGAGTGTATTCCTAAGCATATCCCCCGAGAGTGTCGTAACCAAGAGTGCAGAAAGGCCCGTTGTCGTGCACCAGTTCTCATTCGTGTCTAGTTTAAAGTGGTGTTTTCGGGTTTTACCCATAGGTACATCTGTGCCAGAGCCGCCTCTACCTTCTCATATCCAGACAGAAATGTATTGCTCAGAAAACTCACAAAATCTCTACAATACCAAAATTCTAGGAAGTTTTTCTATACTAATCCTCAAATTCCATCTTAGGTCTATGTTCTCTAATCAGACTTTATCAAAATCTAGCTTCCAAGGTTTGTAATAAACTTTCTCTGATACCAACTGTAACGCCCTGACCCCAGTTACCTAGACTCGGTGCATTATTACATAACATTGGCATGA
Organism: Viscum album; assembly: GCA_963277665.1. NCBI lineage: Eukaryota > Viridiplantae > Streptophyta > Magnoliopsida > Santalales > Viscaceae > Viscum > Viscum album. Next base: position 1,423,811,199 of record OY728142.1, on the reverse strand, counting down.
TCTCAAGAATTATCAAATCTCTAAAGACTGATTGGTTTAGTAGCCTTGGAATCACTAGATATATTCATAAAGATTTACATTACATCATAAAGTGAAAAATTACTACAACAACATATTGTCTCCATAGGACACACTATTATCCCCTCATAATATCCCTGCAGGTCATTCATAATTTACTTCTTCACATCCTGGGAAAAATAAAATATAGAAAATGTGTGAGCTCAAATGCCCAGTACGGATAACAATATAGCAGAAACTTTCATAAATAATAATAATCATTTAAGGCAGTGTATAACTAAAAAAAGTGTTTTAAACATGAACATCAACATAGTATGGCAAAAATAAAATGAAATAATTCCATTTACTTATTCACATGGATATTCAACTAATCGAATAATCACATGAAATATCAATAAACACTTTCATAATGATGGAATGCATAATGCTAGACTATCATAACCACATAGCCATGGCCTCATGCCACGACTAAAAGTAAGATTTTTCCAAGGCCTTGTGCCAAGACACTACATTTTCTCATGAGAATTACCGATGAATCGATGAGCTATATCGGGCTCCACCCGTCACATATTAAGTCCAATGCATTCCCATATGAAAAGGATTAAACATAACATAAACATTCGTATTAAAACTAGCATACGAAATGTCAATACATTCACCATAATCAATGAATGGTATAAAAATAGCACATACATAGTCAAACATTTCACAAAACCTTCAATATAATATAGAAGTTTTGTATAATAATAAATCAATTTCAAATAAGCGTAAAATCCATCAATGGATGTTGACAAAGATGAAATCAAAACTCTTTTTGGACAAATATCTCTTTCTATTTTGAAATCATTTAAGAGTCATATATTTATAAAATGAAACATTTTCTTTGAAAATATTCTTATATGTTTTAAGGGATGCTTCGATGATTTTTTAACAATGGAAAATAGGTGCACCGGCCGTATAAGTTAAAAAAACATTCTTACCTTAATTCTATCGAAAAGGTTAAAAAGCACCTTGTTTGGAAAACGACAGAAAGATTCTTTTTTAAAACTCTTATAAAAATTCAAACAAAGGTACATATTACTTTAACCCATATTCTTACAAATAGTAAAAATGTTTTGAAATACATTTTTTAGAAACATGGATGTGGATGATAAAGAGATCCTAGTAAATTATTACGAATAAACAACCTCAGATAATGAAGAGATTGCGAAATAAACCCTTACCTTGTAATTTTACTTTTTTTGGGGGTAGTTTAACCTCCTGTATAATGGTGAAATAATTTTTATTAAATTATACAAGAATCATATACATTAATATGATATCATATATGAACTTTTAACATTGATTTGTTAATAATATCTTAGTATTATCATTGTTTCGGGTGATAACTTACTCGTTTTCTTTTATATTTTTTGTTATGTAAGACATGTTTGTAATGGATATGTTGTATCTTATTCATACCCAGAATGATATCAAGTCCTTAAAATATTATTTTTAAATCATCAAATGATAATTATAATTGAATGGATGTGATGGAAAATGAATCTCATCGCGTTCGTGGAGACGGTAGTCTGTACATATGCACGAGGGACAATATCATTATTTTGATATTAAAATAATTTATAATTGTATGGTATATCATATATAAATAATTATTATCATGTTATATTTATTATTTACATTAATTATAAATCATTATTATAACCATCCAAATAATAATTTACTGAATACCAATTACACCACGACGTGGAGACGGTAAGTCGTACGTACGCACATATGGTGACATGTTATTCAATGTATGGATAGAATACTGAATATGGTTGTACCATATTTATAATAAACTCACAATATATATAAGATACTGGAGTTATTATTTTATAATGGTAATAACAAAGAAAAAGAAGTGGAAGAAGAAAGGAACATGGAAAAGGGTGGTGAAATCATTACCTCTTCTTCGGGTTTTTCATTTTGATTTGATCAAAAGTGCTCTTTGGATGAATTTATGACTAAAGGAAGTCCTCTAGGATGAAGTGAGGTAAGTTGATAGAGTATTTGGGCAGAGTTTGGCAGAACCAAAAGGCTTTTATGGTGTGAATTAATGTGAAGGGGGAGTGCCTTTTTATAAGAGGGGTGAGGGGAACCTTTGGAAAAGCTAGAAATATTATATTATAATAAATTAATATCCGGTTTCTAATGGATCCGAAGTGGATTAATTAAATTTTAAGGTGGTTATAGGACGAAAACCATTCAACCAATATAATTTAGACAGGTTTGGGTTACTATATTAACCTTATCTTTAAGTATTAACTCTTAGTTAATTAGTTTCAATTTTACTATGTCTCTTTGTATTTTTAAATTATATGGTTAATAACGATACTATATAGAACAATAGACCCCAAGTGGTCCATTAATGATACACCTATCATGATATAAGTCTCTTGGACGATCCTTATATTTTTAGTTATTTAATATCAATTAATAATATAATATTGGTTTTAAAAACACTTTTATGTCAATTTTGACACTATTCAATAATTGATTTTTGTTAAATCATAATAGAATTATTACTTCAAAAAAAGATATATAAATCATTCCTAACATGTCATATTAACCTAGAAAATTATTTTAATTCATAAAAAGCCTCATATTATATTTATTTGGGTATCTACAATATCAATCATTTTAATTTTTTACTATTATGGTAATTACTGCATCACCATTGTGTCATAAATAAATTAAATTATTTGATGTCTAAAAATTATAAATAAAATACCATTACTTATGAAACTTGTTTTTTTTATAATTAATATTTATAGTCTAAAATCAAAAATATATAACCCTATGTAAAACTTGTTTTTCTAAAACATTTATGCTTGTGTAATTTTTATATTCATTTTAACTTAATAAAAATAAAGTGTCCCTATCACATACAAGTGGCAGCATGGGGTCCCCAAATCGACCCAAAGATACCCATGGTCGGACATGTATCAACCAATAAGGTTAGAAAACGTTTTAGTGTAGTTATTTATTATTATAATATTATTTTGTGACCCTTATTTACCGGATTTACCCTTTAACCATGGTAAATAAAATATTTACCGAAGTAATTATTCAAAATGTCTAAAAATAAATGTTACCTATTTACAAAATTTAAACATACTGATTCCAATTATGGAATCCATTTTTCCAAATTCAAATCACAGAAGTGGCAGAAATTAATTTGAAATTAATTCGCACTGTCAAAACAAAAAGCGTGTTTTTAAGATATAATAACTATCAAAAGATTGTTACTTGTTTATGTTCGGTTTAATTGTGAAATTATGTCCAATGACCAAAATTGTTATAAATGGTAAAAAAATATTCTAAATATACTTTAAAACCACTCAAATTCATAATTTATCACTATTAATTATTTTGTTTAAAAAAGTTGTTTTTAATTAAAATATTTTAATTTTCACTATTCTTCAAAATATTAAAGTTATCTACAAAGTACCAAAATTTCACCTTAGGCTAAATTCGAAACTACGAATAGAAAAATGAAGTCCATTTTGAGAGTTAAAATCTCTAAAATTTTAAAAAGTATGTATTACTATTCATAATGGCTAGTTTGATCAGTTGTGGTTTGTGTTAGAACACGATGTTGCGTACAAGACACACTATTTCATTATTCAAAGAGAAGTGTACCGTAGAATCATGGGGTGTTACAAATTAATTATATAATTAACCAAATAAAACATGGCCTATGAATATAAATGATGGAAAAAAGGATTCCAAAAAACAATTTCCAAAAAAAATTATAAATTATCATTCCATAAATAAAAAACACATCATACAAATAGATCATGAAACCCAACTTAAATTATTCTTCATTTACCTTGTCTATTTTATTCATTAGATTAATTTTAATCAAAAAATAATTGAAAATATATGAGTGATTATTTATAATTCACACATAAAAAATGGAATATTTTCTTACATCCTCTACATAAACTATAATTTAATGATGTTACACACATAAATGGTATGATTATGAAAATAAAACACCGTTGAACTGAAAATTATCCATAATAAATCCAATGTTCATTGAAACCCCATATCAATATAACCCTGAAATCACTAAAATTGATGGAAATCCACCATTCAAAACAACTCTATGTTGACAGAAATAAAAAAATATATAAGGGAAAATAAAATCAAACCATGGATCAAAGGATTTAAATGACATGATCCTAGGGATGATTCATTGAAAAAATGATATGTAATTTCTTGAAGATATAATGTAGAAATATTAAAATTAATTTATATTATGACACACAACACCAATAATGTATGGGAATATAATATCCTAGGTAATTAAAAATATTTAATATTTTAAATAAATTTATTATGTTTCATAAATATTAATTTTCATGACATTGTACTAGATGATGTCACATGATACAACCTATTTCATTAATGGGTTGTGATACATGTAAGACAAAGTTTTATGAACAATTATATATTATTTAAAAATTATTATTCAATACAATAATATAGAACTAAGTGTTTAAATTTTAATTTATTATTAATATTAACTCAATTATATTGAAATATTGTTTTAGAAATATAAAATTAAATCATTAGTTATATATTATTTATAAATCAATATGAGAACAAATTTATTATAAATGTAATGTTTTTATAAAAACATTTTTTATACACGATAAGATTTTTTATCCAAATAAAATAAATCAATTATACATAGAGAGTGATATTATTGTAATATGTATGTTATATACTTTATAAAAAAGTTTTTTATTAATTCCATATATTTTTTAAGTATAACGTAATAATAAACCTGACATAACTCATAAAATAATATATTTTTATAAAGAAAAATTTACCTCCTTATAATATAATAACAATATTAAATACTATTTTGAATATTTATTAAATTATATACGTGAAGAAAATAATATTTTATTCAAAACATTAAAATTTTGATAGTGTCAATTTTTGGTATTTTTCAGCGAGGTATATTTTTTTATGAATAATGAGAAATACAGAATTTTAATTCCAAAGGTTGATTTCAACTAATTTATTTAAATAACTAAATAATATTTTAAATTGGGGTTAATTTATAATTATATCAATTTTTAATTAATATAATGTGGCTATATTGGAATAAATTTCACATTGAATTTTGATAGGAAAACCTAAAAATTTGTTGAATGTTTTTTCACTATTGACAAAATTGGCAACTCATTTATATGATTAAATTTCCAATATCTTCATCAAAATAACTGATTAGAATATATCAAAATGGTCTTTATATTTGTAGACATATTAATTTATTATTTCACATAATGTTGTCTTAGTTTTTTACCAATAATATTTCTGAATGTGATTAAAATTAATTACAATAACTACGGTGAAATTACGAATAATAAAGGACTAAACAAAAAACATAATGGACAAGATGGCATATAAAAATGTACAAAATATTTTTCATTATTCTATATAGATTATATCCTCCCAATTTTTGAATTTTAACATTTATGTAATCAATTTTATGGGAAACATTGTGGGTGTCATTCCCTTTTCCAAAATATACATGAGTTCCATTACCACTCCCCTATAAATTGACTCATATCCTCTGAATTCCTCAAATCTCTAAAGACACATTATATATACCAATATCCTCCCAAATATACCCTAAAATACCTAACATCAAACTATAATCCTATCTTTGTGCATAAATCCTTCTATGGAATCCTTCCAGTCTAAACTAAAATGAGTTACACAAAGAAGAGGTATCACTATTCTTCACACCCTTTTGTTTTATTAAAATATCCACCCTCTCAAATATTCTTCATAAATTATTATATAAAATTCCATTATAAAAAAATACATATTTTTATGCTCATTATTATACCTACAATTATACACACTTCCACTTATTGTGTATCAAATGTACCAATTGATTGTATGATGAATTACCACATCCTGAAATAGTCTTGTTCAGTTTTTACTACCATTGATGGTTGGTAATAATGGATAAAACTATATTTAATAATTATATATATAATTTCTATAATATTTATTCTTATTAAATTATTTTATAACACAAAGATTTATGTATTCCATTTTTTGTAAATTTGATAACATCGTTTGGGGATGTGTGGAATATCACCCCCTCAAATCGATGTAACTTGTTCACAATATCAATTTAACATATAAATTAATATATTAATAAAACATTGTAATATATATGAACTACATATTATCTAAAAATTATAATATAATTATATCTCATTTACTATTCATTCCGTTAACAAGGAAATAAATTAATTTAGCCATCATGCGTACGTGTGCCTACCGTCTCAAACAATTATGCATTACATTTCTAATATCCAGTTATTATGGATTATTATAAATATATTTATACTGAATATATATTATATTTAAATCATGTTTGAAACTCTATTGATGATGACATTGTTATATGATCAATAAGTAAAATTTTAAAACATACTAAAAAAACTAGGCAATTAAGAACTGAAAGCATGAAAACAATTAATGATTATTAGAAATAATAAAATAAGATATTAAAAAATATTAAAAAATTATATTATAAATATTAATATGGTTCATTTATATGTCACTTAAATGTTTAAACCAATCATAAATGTTTTTAATGGCAATTAACATGGATGGAAATCCATGGTAAAGTGTTTTCATCTAATTTTTTACATCTATTAGTTAAATGACATATTCAAAACAAAATTCTTTATATGGTGATTATAATTAAAATTTTCATATATTATATCATTATTTAATTTATAATCATGGTATTATAGAAATGAAATTTATGTTAGTCATTCATGATAATTAGGATCCACAATTCTTCGATGATGTAAGGGGAACATTGGAATGATTAATGATTACAATCCTCAATATTATATTTATGGTTCTATAAAAGGTATTTCTATTTGACCAAAATTTATTAAAATGTTACATAATCACTTTAATTATCATGTACTATAGTTATTAATGAAATTTTTCTTATAATATTACAATTTTTAAATACTATGGAACTTAAAAATGTTTTAGAATTTTTTAAAGAAAAGCTGACATCATTATTCTCTTTAGTCGAAGATCCTTTTTTCATTAAAAAAAATTATAAAAAGGATTACCAATTTTTTTAAAAAATAAATAATATATATTGTATACATTTTTACATATTATTTCTTTTAATTATTTTTTCAATGGAATACAATTTTTCACTTTACAAACATTGAATTATAGAAAAATCTATAGGCCATATAGGCCATGATGCTATTTTGGTTATAGTTGATCATCTTACAAATTTTTCACACTCCATTACTAATATAGATGATATATTTGATTATAATAATGAGAGAATATATGCAATGGAAGTGGTAATATTACATAGAAGAACACATTAAATTATATCTCATATGGGTCTGAGGTTTACCTAAAATTTTCAGAGATGTCTTCAGTAGGCTCTAGATACAGAGATCTGTTTCAGCATTGATTATCATCCTCAGATATAAATGAAGTCTAAGAGGAAAATACAGACTCTAGAAGACATGTGGAGTTCTTGATCTACAGATTATATGTTTTTGGGTATCATAATCTACCTTTGGTTTCATTTTATTACAAGAAATAGATTTCACTCCAGTATTCATATGGATCCTTATGTTTCCATTAATAGAAAGAAATGTAGAACTCCAATAGTTTAACATGGATTTGGGTAATGAAAGCTATTATGTCCTTATCTTATTAATTAAATAGATTAATATGTAATATCTAGTCAACAAAACATATATACATTTCAGAGTTGACAAAAATGATGTGCTAATAACCAATGAAAAGGCAATGAGTAGGAAGTTGGTGAAAATCTGTTTCTAAAAATATCTTCCTCGAATAATGTAATGAGAATTTTAATGAAGGGAAAGGTGAGCCATATGTATATTGTTTCTTTTGAAAATATGGATCAATTTAGGAAGGTATCATGCTGAATGGAGCTTCCACAAAATCTTTCTCTATTTCATGATGTTGGTCATGTATCTCTCTTGAGAATGTGCATACCTTATTCCTCACTGGTACCAAAAAAAGAAGTCATACCACTAGAGTAGGACTATTTTTATGAAGAACACCTAATAGGGATTCTGGATCCTATTGAAAAAGTGCCCCAAAACAAGACCACACTCTTGGTTAATGTTTTGTTGAAGAACCACAAATATGAGAAAGCTATATGGAAGTTGAGGATATAATGAGGGATATATATAATCGTTTTTTATCCATGTAAATAATTAAGATGAATAAATACAGTTTAAGGGGGCTGAATGTAACATGTAGATACTTTAATGAAATATTCTCATTAAATTATTCAAATTCTACAAATTCTTGCATTAAACGCAATCACGAGTTTAAGAGAACCATGACACTACCATAGTATTAAGTGACCATTTTATACTAGCCTTTATGTTGGGGGAATAAATATAACTCAGTAATGAAAATGTATAGTGAAGTCATTCGCAAATTTTTTTTATGATATATCTAAATTAATTAAATATATTCATTTTGTATTAATAAATTGAATAAATTAATATTAGTTAAATAGATAAAATAATATATTTTATATAATTAATAATTTTTTATATTAATATTATATATATTTTGGTCATAGGATATGAATAAACCCTCTTTCACATATAAAAACCTATTTTTCCAAATGTAAATTTTCCACCTTTTAATGGTGAAACCCTTTTAAATTACGAGTCTGACACATAAATAATATATATATGACAACATAAACATGTTCCTTTGAGGAAGGATATAAAAATTCTCTTTGTATGATATGTTAATATTTTTATGATGACGTTCAAATTTTGTTGAATAGAATAAATACAATAAAATTTAATTGAAAACATATTTTCTCATTAAAATAATTTATATAGTCAAATTATAATAAAAAATGGTTTTAAATTATAAATAGAATATATTATAATCATTATATATCATTTATATCATTATGGTTAATTTTACTTAGAATTCAGATATAAATAATCTCAATATGTTACAATGTTTTGACTTTTAAAACATGTTCTCTCATTCTAACAGTGGATTAATATTAAAAAAATTAACAAAACATCATTGATTGTAATTCTGAAAAATGGATTCCATATTTGGAAAATTTAGGACCATATTATGAAAATATGTTTTTGGGAATTATGAATAATGAATTTGATAATTTTTGTTAATAGAAAAAATAGATATATCAGGTAATTAAGGGAAAAAAATTCTATTAAGACATAATAGAAACCATGTATTAATATAATTGGATTATTCTATTTTAATATAAATCACAGCGGGTTTGATATGCGTCATTTGGAAAAAACATATGTGATATTATTACATTTAACTTGTTTTATTTGAATAAATTTTAAATATTTCTCAATCAAAATTTAATAACTCAACCAATTTTTTATAAGGTTATAGAAAATATAAATTCTATTATAAATTATCATTTTAAATATTAAATTATTTTCATTATTAATTTAATTAATTTTAAAATTATTATTTTTGAGTAAATTACCCAAATGACATAAACTTTCATGAAGTAAAAATTAATTAATGGATGAGAAAACAATAATACAATTTTTACAAATATTATAATAACCATTAAAAGACCCATAAACCTGACCAAATATTATTGGTCAAGTACATATCAACCATAACCATATGAGGGTCGAGTAAGTGTCAATTTGGAGATTTAAATAATATATTTTGACACTTATATTATTTTATTTTAAGTGATGTTAATTTTTTCAAATTCATAATTTAATAAGTATATCTTTTTAAATCTTGGATTTCAACGAAAAAAATTCAACTAAAAATATTATTATGAAAGGAAGATGATTTATATTCATTATAGATTTATATTTTTAATTTTTATTTAAAAAAATATGTATAATAAATAATTACACAAAATTAATGTCACAATTTTTTTTAATTGAGATAAAAATTAAATTATATTAAAAATATTAAAATATATATAATGTGGGATCATTAATGTGTATAATAAATTAAATAGATTCCATCTACCACATAAAAATATAATTAAATAGTTTATTAGGTTAAATTATTATATTAAAATTTTTAAAAATTAATAAATTGAACAATATCAAATTTGAAACTATTGATTGATCATCAAAATTGACACTATAGACAGTTTATCAATAAAATGTTCTGTTAAATTATTTGTTTTTAATGTTACATTTTTTAAAATAATATAATTATTATGATATGGATGATAATATTATAATGTATTTATTCATTTTATAATGGACATAAAATAAGTAAATATTTCACATTTTTAATATTGAAATATTTGTTACACTAGTTAAAAATTAAATAAAATCACTAATTTTTAATTAAAATGATTAGGATTAAATTGATTAAAAAACATGTCTAAAATTTTATCAATTATGATATTACTACCATTTGTTATAAAATATTTCAAATTGATCAATTTTGGTGGGTTTTAATGGGGTTTTATTTTCATATAAATTAATAAATTTGGAGATCCCAAAATTTCCCCTCATCTCAATTATAAGAGGGAATCAGCATTAATGACTATTTACATCACATTGACTGTTAATATTGGACACAAAATTCCCTATTCCCCTATCAGATTTCCTAGTAAATTTTTAAAGTTTCTATTATACATCAAAAACCAACCCTATTGCTCTATGTGTTGATTTAGATGAAGCAATTCGAAGAAAAGTTACTCTCATCTACCTATTATATGATGCTTCTTTATTTTTATACAACCTCTTCATTAGATTTTTAATTAAAATTTAATGAATCAAGTGTCACATGTTTATTGATATATTATTATGATTATGGAACAAATAATATTCCACTTTCTATCCATTCTATGAAGAACAAGATCACCACGCATGCATACGTATGGCTTACTGTCTCCATGTCATGGTGCAATATATTTTTCACCATTACCTTACATGGGGGTATAGTGATGGAAATAATAACTATATATAATTATTAAAACATGAAATTTATTATCAAATATTATACACCATTTACTTCAATACCATTCATTAATTATGTGAATGTATTGTCGCTCATGAGTACATATGTTCTACTGTCTCCACAAGGTCATGTGCTACATTATACACGATCATCATTAAATAAAGATTATAGAATCATATATAATGAATAAATGTGATATATATAAATTTAATACAAATTTATAAATGATTTAAATATGACATATGATAGAGAAGCCTAACATATTCGAAAAAACATGCATATAAAAACTAAAGAGTTTATAAAAAAACTAATAATGAAATGTTATTAAAAAACTGATGATAATTTGAACATATATGATATCATAAAAATTACTGTGATTCTGAAAATTTTAAATTACAATATTTAAATCATTATAATGTAGTTTACAATACATATAAATGAAATCAGACCTAAGGTAATGGATAATTTCATAATTTCATTTTTAACTGAGATTGTTTATACTTGAGTATTTATTATAGAATAATTATCATCAACATAAAGATTCCAAAATATGTAATATTATTTATATTCTTATATAATTGAGTAAATTTCATTTTACACATTGGTGAAGTTGAATTAAATTTTATGAAAAGGATCTTTTATCGTTATTCGATACAAAGTACTTCGATCTTTTTTATAAAAAAGTAATGGGATAATGATTTTTTAACATATATAGAATGAATAGATTTTATGGGTTCATAAAGCCTTAATCCCATTATTTTACAATACATTATTTTATTTTTATTTTAAAATAAATTCTTTTCATTTAATATTGCCTGGATTTTTGAGAAAATAATTTTTTTTGAAGAAGAACGAACATTTTCTCTATGAATTAATTTTTAGTGTTATATAAAAATTATTTTCTATCTAAGATGAAATTAATTAATAGTGTAATGTTTCAAGTGTAATATACATATTTATTCATATTTTTTATTGTTTTTAGCATGGAATGTTATTTATAGAGTGCATTTCTTTTACCTGCGTTATGTTATGGTTGAATGATGTTTAAAGAATCCTGTTTTATTATCTGGGTTAGGATGAATGATTTAAGAACTTGTAGAACTCATAAGAATTATTTCATTATAAGATTTGTGGGATACATATCTCCCTCTAATGAAATGGGTAAATATTAATATCTCATAAGATATAAATGTATGGAACATGAAAATATCTCAGTTCAGTAATACATAGAAGGGATAAATAGTGAAATCAATTTAGTAATGGTAATTGTCTTCTATGATGATTTTCACAATGAGCCTTGACTAATATGAAATTATTTTATAAGCATATTTTGATGCCGAAAAATATCATGTCATGTGTTATGAATTTTTTGTGTTGAAATCATTGATTCTTGTGAACTATTATGATTTATCGCATGGCATGATATCTTGATCTTTGACATGCATGATAAGATTTCTTAATGTTATGTTATTATGTAATATTATTATGATATTATTGATATTGACCATGTTTACCGTTACTGAGAATATAAGATAACAATTTTCATATGTTCCTTTTCTCCAGGTCATGATGAACGGTTTTAATAATGATATGACAACATGGGGACTAGTTGTGGTGAAATAAGGGGCAGGAAATGAAGATGTCTTATTAACTGGTTGTTTATGGTTCCCAGTTTATAAAGGAATTATATCTACATGATCCCGTTATAGTTTTTTATATTTTTTAATCAATATTCATCATAGTTTATGTAATATCAATGTATGTAATGTAAGAGTTCTTATATGACACACGCCACATTATTTATTAAATCCACATTTATTATCTTAATAGATTTCACATATATCAAATTATCTAATATTAACCACACATTTTCCAATAAATTATAGCATGTTATTATTCATTAATAAGATGTTCAATTTCCACATTCCATTTTTTGATAAACCAGTTTTTTGGATTCTTTCCCATAAAGGATATTCCATTTCTATTATATATATCCCAAGATACTAGAATTAATTCACAAAATAATTTGGCCAACATAAATTAAGTAGATCTAGATAACAACCCAATACTCTCTTTCCATTACTCTTATATAATCCTTGATTTAAATTAACATCCCATTATTTCATCATTTCTACACATCCACACTATATCGTTCATATATCCACACTATACAACCATAACCATCATAACCCCACTATATGAGAATTGTTAATCCACTTACCCTATAGACATAACAATATAGATACGACACATTACATTAGTCCTACATACTCAAACCACAAAATAAATAAACCCATCATTGCATATATCATAACAAGACACATTTTATACATTAAAAAAAATGGGGAACATATAAAATTTAACTTATTTGCTTAAGGTTGTATTCAAAGAATCTATTAAATCATTGGGAATTCATTCCATTAACCGAATATATATGGTTATAATTTATTCATGGTGATAAATCAAATGATCTCAAAAATAGAGAATTTCAATTGGATTTTGATGTAGTATAATTGTTCCACATAAATACATAATATTTTTAGTATAAGAATAAACCCATATGATCATAACTCCGATAAAAAAAATCATAACAATAAAAAACTATAACATCATAATTCACAATCCCATACCCCATTCAATTTAATTTAAACATGTTTATTTCCTTTATCGCATTTGATGAATCAATGTTAAAAAATGGCAACAATAAAATTATCATTTTCAATGATAAAAATAAAGAGATACTAATAAAAACACTACATGGAAGGAAGATAATTGAGACATCCTTATATCACCAAATATATGGGCTCACTTAAAGGATACTCTATAGGGAAACAAAGACCAACCACATCTAGAAGGTTCTTTTACTCCCATTGTAATAAGGATTTGGTTTTACCAATAGAATGATAAATTCTGAAGGAATGAATTAATTTAAGGCCTCTATCATAGATGGATTGTATCCCAAACTAATAAGATAAGAAATTGTTTTTAATTTACATTTAATCAAAATATAAACAAACCACATGGTAAGACCATTTAGATGCATCTCGATTTTTAGGAATTGACTTATTAGATTTATATCCCATGAAATGGATTTATAAAAACTCAAACGTGGCTTGAATCTCATTTATTGCTAGAAAATGACATAAAATTGGTAAAATTGGAAAACTATTTGAAATTGTCCAACTTTTGGAATTGTTTCAATTCCACCAACAATTAATCTATGTTAGATGATAAACTGCCAGCGAGCCACCACCAATGAGTCAACGCTATGTAGCCATCTATACGGAGCCACCTCCAAGGAGCCGTTGTTAGTGTTTCACCACAAGAGAGCCACCACCAATATGAGCTACTACAATAATGTTCTACAACCAGAATGCGTTACTGTTGAAACTGTATCACCATTGGGTATTCTCGCCATTAGATAAGTCTCAGTTTTGAAAATGTCTCAGTATTTCAAATGTCTTACCATCATAAATATATCACAACTAGATATGTCTCAGTATTGGAATATAACATTGTTGGAAAACTGAGAATTTAGAAGACATTGGAAATGAGTCACCATTGGAATGACTCAAATGTACCAAAAACACACCAGAATGCCCCCAAACACCTCAAGAACTAGATTTATCACAAAGTAATGTACTAGAAATTTAAGTTCATTACATCATATATGTCTAAAACTATTTTCACCCTTGAGAATTCATATCCAACCTAGAATAAAAGAGGTTAAGGGTTTGAAAAACCGTCTCTTGAGATACATATAAAGTTTCTCTATATATTTGGAATGCAACAACCACCATGGTATCAAGCACAAATATACACAATACGTTAAACACCTTCCCCTGAGGTGGATACATCTAAAACAAGAACAATATCAAATATATAGGTATTAAAGTCCAATGATAATACATTACATTCAACGTCAAATAATAACACCATGGAAGGTAACACATTCTAAAGAAATTTCATCATGTTATTTTAATCATAAAGAACATATTTTATATAGGATATATCATTTTAATACCATTTACTTCAACGAAATCTCATTGACATTCCAATGTATCAATATCTATTCGTGCATTTTCCTCATTTTATAATCCCAAAAAATTTAATTTTGAATCATTAAAAACATATTCTGATTCACATATAAGAATGAATATTTATTAGTATTCTTGAATAAAAATTTGATAAAAAATATAGATATGATATTTTTGATATTTCATTTATTCATATTGTTGTAGGATGTTAAAATCAATCAATGATATTTTTTCAAATAATATTTTTCTTCCAATACATATATATATCAACATTTTATTTTGGATCATTTCATTTTTGAAACCATTTTTATTTAGTTTATTTACATAAAAAATGTTGTATTTAAAACAAATTTAGTAGGCTCCAAAAAACACTTTGAGTCTAAACCCACTTCTGAATCCATTTCTGGAAATTTTATTTATTAAAATACAATGTGAAAACACTTAATATTTTTTCTTAAAACCATTTTTTATCTAATGGTTTCCCAAAGACCAGTTATATAAATTGGAACAGTTCATGATTTCACCAAATTAAATATGTTCTAAAAATAGATCTCAAAAATTATTTTTACAAGGATAATATTAATACAATTTGACATCCAAAATAAGAATACATGATTTAATAAATAGAATTAAAATAAATATGACAAGAGTTATAAATCTACCATATTATCCATGATTAAATTATTTTATTCAATTTTTTTCATCAAAAAATTATTTACGAGTAACGTACATATGCAGAATTAGTAAAGGGTTTAACGATCAAATTTCTAATTTTCACAGGTCCATGTCATTACATAAATGAGTCTCAAATAGAATAATTATACCATCACAAAAAATTATATTAATATTTGTAGGGTTTACACAATAATACCAATCAATAGAACACATCCACCACCCCATTGTATTTTTTCATTGCATGGCATTGATATGCCTCCAGGTTTTAAAATCTCTCGTAAGATAACATGTCATGATGGAGGATATAATTCCCATTATTTTTTTTCAGGTCATAACACATATAATTAACCTAATATAAATCACAAAAATCCCAAAAAAACATTACTGTTGCCGAACATTAACAAATATTCATTCATGAAATGGTTTATTCAAGGTTAGCATGAAAATATTTACTAAATTAATGATTTTGAAAAAGGCCATTTATTTTATTACTGAATTTATGTAATTAAACAATTTATGTTAGGTGACAGATCCCATAATCACAATCACAATAGAACAAAAAACAAGAAAATTAATATTACCTAAAGATGAACACATAAAAGAAACTACATTCACTACCACTACACAACACGACAACTATCCAATCATTGTATCCAAATAAAATGTTCACCGAGCATTTCACCCAAAGACATCACTACACAACTTTACCATCGATAAGAAACCATATTATTCAACATAGTCATGTATTCTGCATCATATTGCACATATAACAAGATAAGGATAACCATTATCATCATAAAAAATCCCCAAGAACAAATAGCTAAGAATTCCCCCTCCCATGTCTAGATATTATCCCTGTTGGGAAGCATTGAATCTCCCTCATTATTCTAATAGCATCAAAATATAAAATATCTTATATAGTGATCATGTTTCCAACAAAATGTATACATGAAGATTTTGAATCCTCAAGTCACACAAGGAATAACAACATGAACAATCACACATAGTTGCATCACATATCATAATCCATTATTATCCAGGTGTTTATATTACTTAATGAAATTATTTAGCATGAATACATCCAAAAAATTTATATTTTCCTTGGGGAATCAGTTTATTATCCATAGATAATTTAGTATCCTTTAAATACATGGTCAGTTTAAAAAATCATATCAAGGGTCCGATTATATACAATATTAATTTAAAACAAGGTTTCTGACTACTACAATTTTCAGCGAGACATATCAACACATCAATACATTGATAATAATGCTACCAAAAAAATAATAATCATTCCAAGATTATTTATAGTGAAATATATTTCATTTCATTTTTCATTGTTATAATCTAATTCCATGTTACTGAAAAAACATTACACATTTCATATCACACAGAATATTAAATATTCATAAAATATATATTATTGATTCATCTTGTTATAATGGAAAAAACACTTAAAATTAATTTGAAACATTATACATGATATGTTCTTGTGTTCAAATTAAATAATACATTACATAAAAAAATATGGCATAATCACAAATAAAAAAAAGGAATTCTGACAAAAAAATTAATAAACATTTTTTATTAATATGTTTCATGATTTATCATGCTCAAGATAAATATTATTTCATTATTTCATTTCTCAAGGAAGCATTTTTTTATGAAAACAAGACTACAAATTCACTAGTTGTATGAATAAATCATATACTTTAACATGCTGAAGATAAAAAATTTTAAATTGTTTCTTTTAAAATAAATATATTCTTTGAAAATAAAATAATAATAAAATTTTTTAACATACAAATCATATTAAACATCCTACATACTAATATTTTTTTTACTATATTTTCCCAAGTTACCACAAAATGATTTATACTTTAGACATGCTTACCATAACAAAATAATGATCAATTAACATGTGAGGAAAGGTTATTTCAACAATTATAAATTATTACTAGTGATAATAAAATAATTTAAAACATATAATTAGTTTTAAGTATAAAATTTACTAATAATCTTTCTTATCATTTTCTAAAATTTAGAATAAAATGAAAAATGATCTTCTACCCAAATACATGGTTATAAAATATAGTTTTATAAATATGATAAAACTATAATAATTCCTAATATAAATAATTTATTGTTTTAATTATTTTCAAATTTAATCTAATTATCAATTTTTATAATGATTTTTTTTTCAATTTTTAAAATTTAAATGTTTTAAGGACATTTTACAATATCTAAACAATGCATTCTTATGAAAAATTAAAAATGAAATTAAATGAATGAAAAATTATCTGTCATGGAAAGTAGAAAAAATCTAACCATTGTTTCAAAATTATTGATTTTATCATGCTAATGTGAAATCTCTGTCGAGGTTGCTAGCTTAAAAAGGGTTTCTATGATTTAAATAGTTGATAAAAATAAAATAAAATATCCATTATTCTCTAACAATTCAAAACATTACAAATTACGATGGAGTGTTATAAAATTCTATCAATGGTATAAAAAATAAAATTATAAAAAGTATTTATTTTAAAATATGGAAAGAACCTTTAATCGTCACGAAGGATTCAAAAATAAATTTAGGAGAGTAAAAAAATAATATTATTCTATCTGTTTTGTTATTCTAATAATTCAAAAAACATTAACAATTTATCAAAAATAAACATATTGAGAGATCATTAAAGTAAGGTATATAAAATTTAATCATTTTTTAATTCTTTTATAATTAAAAAAATCAACCTATTAAAATAATAAATTTATTAGTCCTATTTCATGTCATTCTATTAGGTCTCTATCCAACAAGAAGTGCCACCACACATTATTGTTCCACACGCTCAGAGTCCTTTCATACAATCAAAGGGGGGATTAAAATCATTTGTCTAATCCTGTATTCCTAGGACAATTTCATGCACACAGTTCATCTGACACTGTTTCACAACAATCCCATGCATTCCTCAATGTCCATAACACTGAACTACACTCTATATTTCAACATTCACCTCTGATGTCATTCAGTCATGATCCATTTCTTCAGATGATACCAATCATGGAATGTAAACAATGAAAGGGAGACAATGACCCCTTAGTCACTCATCTAATAGGCCACGAGATGGGGACTAGCACAATGGGTACAATGATCTCATAATATAGAAAGAATTAGAATGTAAAAGAAAAAAGGATCTAGAGATTGGATGTATTAATCAAAATCACCTCCATGATATATTATAAAATAAATCCAAAACATCGCACAAAGAACTTATAAATCCATAATGATACATATAAAGTCTCCAAATGAAAGACCAAAATAATAAAATCTAAGGCATTCACAAAACAATAACTTTAAATTTCGAAATTAGATATGTTTAAAACTGTCTGTGAAATCCTCCTAGAAACATGAATGTTGTTTCTATATGAATAGGGTGGGGAAACATGTATAATATGTATAGATAACCAAATTCACTCATGCTTATGTGGAAAAACCTAGATAACACACTCATGAGAAATTAGAATACCCAAACTCCACCTAAATATATATACTAGAAAAGTCACCAAACATGCCAATGATCACTCACCAAATAATGCATCCCTGATCAATAATATATAATAATCCCCATCCATGATAGGGTACCCCACATCAGTTTTCCCATGATTATCTTCGCTTTTCCTAACAAAAAATTTATAGAAAATCCCAAATCATCCAAATATAACACATCGCATCCCACCTGTACACACTTCAGTTTCACATCACATCCTTACCATACACACCTGGGCCATAAAAAACATATCATCCTGAATTTAAATGGGACCATATATCATTACTCACCTAAAGACACATGGGCCACCAAACAAAATCAAATCTATCCCACACACACATGGCCCATCACCTCACATTACAACCTGATAGAGGAACATTTGAATATTGTCTATCATAGCCCGTTATTTTCCATTCTGTCTCCTGGAATTCGGAAATGGGAATCAATGGTTGCTATCCATCCATATTCCCACTAGGATGTTTGGGAAAGAAACTCTACCATGTGATGATGGGGGTGTTCCACACATTGCTATCAACTAGGGTGGGTATCATATAAAAATTTATAATATATATATGTATAGTATTGAGTCACACAATCCAATCCTATTAGTTTATTAACAAGGTACAACCCCACAGTCATGGTCCAATACCTTTATTGTAATGATATATCGAAGCCACCATCCAAAATGAACATTTTCCAAAACATACATTATTAAATCCACATTTATCTACTTAAAATATTTCACAAATATCAAATAATACCATATTAACCACACCTTAGTATATTAAATTATTGACATATTATATTCATTTATTAGTTGTTCACATTCCACATTCCCTTTCAAATAATAAATTTTTCTAAATTCTTCCCATGAATGGATATTCTATTTTATTTATATGCTTCATAATTAAAATAAATTAATTCATTGTAAATAACCAACATAAACAATGTATTTCCACAAAAAACCCCTTAATCACTTACCAATAATCCAACATAATCACCTATTTCAATATAAATCTTTTTATTTTGTATCCATACTTCTCATTCAAACCATAACCATCACAAAACAACTCTATATAAACATATAAAACATATTCTCAATACAAAACCAATTTTAATACCCCTCCCCCACACATATACCAATATATAAATAGAAAACTAAATTCGTCCCACACACACATTCTACAACATATTCACTAATCACATCATATATGACAAAAAAATAAATTTTCTATTTTAGAAAGGAATAAGGAACTTATTCAGTTTCACTTATATATTTTATGGTGTTATAATATAATGTATTGAATCATGAGGAATCCATTACATTATCTGAAAGTATATGGTTAATCATTTAATCATGGTGATAAATCAAACAATATAAAACAAATTATTTCAAAATGATTTTGATAATGATTAATCATGCAACATCAAGAATTTTTTTTCCAATACCACATATCCATATGACAATAATATCAAATATGATCATATCAAAAAAAAAATCAATAACATCATAAATCACATTCCCCTACCAATTTCAATTCAAATTAAATGTGTTCAATATTTTAATTCATTAGGATTAAACCATGTTCATAAAAGTTGAAAATAATAAACCCATCATAATTGATAAATGTAAGTAGAAACAATGGGAAAAAATACCTGGAAGATAGATGATCAATAAATAATTTTCGCACCAAATCCAGGGGTGTGTGTACAACAATAGACACTCTAGGGAAACATGAAACAATAACAGAAACATGGTTATATGACTCATAAGTGAAGAAGTATTTTGGGTGACTAGTATCAATATAAAATGGGAATTAATTAATGAAGTGAATACCCCTTAATTAGAATAATTTAATCCTAGAATCATGGTATATGAAAAACATTTCAATTTCAATTTAAGATAGATCTCAACTCAATGCATGGTTGGACCATTTAAATTCCTTCTTATTGGTTGAAAATCAATGATATGATTTAACTCCCTTTAAACAACTTCAAAAAGACTTAAATATAAAATTAATTTAATATTACGTCATTAAAATACATCATATGGGAAAAACTGGAAAAATCAGAAAAATAGGAAAATTATGAAAAAATGGCTAACTGTAGGAAATGTCTTATTGCCACCATCGATGATTAATAATATAAAGATCCTCAAATAGAAATTAACCACTATTTATTTACCTCTAGGAGAGACACTGCCAGTGAATCACCACTAGGGAGCGACCACTAGATTTCCACCACCAGGCAGCCACTACCAGGGATCCACTACTAGAGAGTCATACCATAGTCCCACAACTAGGGTGCCCCCATCAGGGAGCCTCTAATAGGTATATATATATATACAATGAAGAACTAATAGGATGAGATATCATTGGAAATTTATCACTGTAGGAATTTCACTCCTTGGAATATGACTCACAATTGGAAATAAGTGACAATTATATATGTATCACTATTGGAAAACTAATAATTTAGAAAACTCATGAAATGTGTTATTTTTGGAATGACTCATAATACCTAAAAATATCTCAGACTACCAATGGACACCTTAATAATTTGATTTCTCACAGAAGAATGTACCAAAATGGATTTCCCATTAAAATATTAAATTAATCATTATTAAGAAAAACGATCAACACTTAATCACAAATATGAATTCATATTAGATATATATTTTCTTTTTTATTTAAATTTATATTATTATCCACACATCAATATTTTTTTCACACATCTATTTGCATTTCCATAATGTCAGATCCATTTTTGTTTTTCAATTAAAATAATATCTAAAAAATAGTTAATAAATAAATTATAAATCATTTTATATTTAAATGTATTTAAAATTATGAAATTAAGGTAATATATTTATTTTTGGTATTATGATAATATGAAATACAATAATTTCTAATAATTTATGTTAATTAGAATACATTGGAATCCTTTGGAATATAATACAAAAATATTAATTTTCAAACTATTATAGATATATAAATAAAATCCAATCATTATCATATATAATTAAAATTACAATTATATGACAAAAAAATAATATTAATCTTATTAATTCTCTTTTAACTATAATGCGCATTCACAATGACAATTACATAATGAATGTGATTTTTACTTCATTATAAATTAGATATTGGGTAAGAATTACATAGTTTCATCCTATTATTATGAAAATTTACCATTTTAAAATTTAATAATATCCAATATTAATAGACATTGTTTAATAATCATGAGACATTAAAAACTAATATCTTGTTGTAACACAATAATAAATTTTTTATAATATAATCACTTTAAATAAAATTTATCCCTTAGGAATCTCTTTTAATTTTATTCACTCACATCACCCATTACACAAAAAACTATTATTGTAAACTACATATATGTTCAAATGAAAATAATCATTAATGGAATTTTTTTATTGAAATGTAATGATATAAATTAATTATCAACAAAGATCATATCTAAAATCATTTGAACAGATTAAATTTTTTTAATAAAACAAAATGAGTTATCATTATGTATTTATCTAAAAATGGTTAACCATATCTATAAAATAATCATCTCCTCATATACTATATTCATTTTAATTCATTAATTTCAAAAAAGTGATATTTTTTGTTTGATTTAAAATATATAATTTGAAAATAAAAATATCCCCAATGTAAATTATCCATAAACCCACGGATTTATCAATCACTATTTCTTATAATGGGATTTAATTTTTAATAATATGTCATAATTTTTTAGTAAAAAGGATATAAAAAATTCTTGTTGGGAAAATTATAATAGAAATATATTAGAACAGAATAATACATCATGATTTACACACAAAATTATGAGACCATTAAAGGATAAAAAGATATAAATAATTTAAATTCATTCAATTATATTATAATCTGAAGATAAATAATTTTAAATGATATATTCAGAACATGAAGATTATTTATCAACTAATGAATACAAAAATTTATCCCTGATAAATAATTATATAATTTTAAATTTCTATAAAAAGATGTTTGAATTCATGATTAAAAATAATAAATATTCATAACCATAATAAATTATTCCGAGATGATATTTATTCTTTTATAATGTTGAGAAATAAAGATTTTGTTATATTTTTCGATATCAAGTTACAATCCTTAATAAATGATGTGAAATCATAGTAATCATTTGAAAAATATGTTGTAATTCCAAATCCAGAGTCATTCTAACACGAAAAAATATACCATATTTATTTATATTAATTTTTTATAAAATATATAATATATAAATAAATTAATAAATTAATTATTTATATTAATTTAGGATACATAATTTTTATAGATAATATATAAATAAATATAAAATTATTTTAATAAGAAAAATGTATTATTTCATTGAACTATAATTAATATTTTTGAATATAATCATTAATTAATATATATGGGTAGTTTAAGAATATATACATTTCAAAGGATCAAAATTATTGTCACATTAAACCCTGAATATTAATAGTAAAAACCCATCCTAATTCTGAAAAAACATTAAATATATAATTGTTTGTAAAATTAAATAGTTAAATAATTATCTTATTGATGAAAATATAATGGATAACAAGAATAGTGAAAATAGTATATTTAAAGATATAATGAGAAATATAAATTTGGATAACTTTGAACGTTGTAAAATTGGTGATAAAAATCAAATTCTTTCATATGTGGATATTTTCTAAAATGACATCAAATGGGAGTATTATAAGAAATATTTGATGTAATTATTATCCCTCCCCAAATTCAATATATATTGAAAGGAATAAAAAATGAATAATATTTCATGTATGAAATTAAGATAAATTGATAATCATTAAAAATGAAGTGAATTATCTATTTAAAATAAATATAATATTTTTAGACTCTTATAATTTTAGTTCTCACAAAACATATTTCATTACATTTAATTTAATTTCATTAGAATTTATTATGTAAATGTATAATCATAAATAATTCATTAATTTATTTTTTCAAAGGACATGTTGCAAATATTATGCTAGGTATGACTCACGAGTCTTGGAACTCACAGTCACTAGACTCACTGTTCTGTCAGAAAATCAATAAAGTATAAGACTCCATTGCTAGATTTTTGTAATGTACGATGCACACTTTTTATGAAACTGGTTCAAAATTTTATCAATGCATGATACTCCATAGATGTGGATCAAACAACAGTGTATCAACCCACCTGTCCATAATTTTTCCCATAGGGCTAAACACAAGTCTTAAGACACCGTTTCGGGATAATGGAAATATCCCCACTCTTGTGCCACTACTCGAGTGACACCGTTTAGGAATATTTCATTTCATTATTTATCATTTAAATTTAAAATATTAACTAACTGTTATATTTGAGTCATTTAATGATAGATATATTATTAATTATCTATTATACACTTCTTAGTAAGTCGTAGTCGGTATGAGCTACCTTCACATGATGTTGAACATGCTCCCTATCGGCAAAAAGGAATGTCACCCAATATTATATAATAGGTTGTGAAAGAGTTGATTAATTAATGTGTTGTGACACATTAGTGGAAAAAAGAGGTAATAGATACACATCAATCCTGATAGCATTGAAAAAAAATGTATTTTCTTTAAACCAAACAGTGCGAACATATTTATAACAAAAAATAAAATCAGAGTATATACAAGAAGATTCTCACTAGAAACTAGATCATAGAGCATAAATGAAACACTATTCTTCTGTATCTATTCAAAAGTGTACTTGATATTCACATTGTATTACACAATATGTCATGAACCACCTAGAACATCACCAAAATAATTCTAATCCCTCTCTCATTATTTCATCTCTATTCTATATAATTTTACTACTTTTTTTGGAATCTGTGTATCTATATCAGAAAAACAAATTGTCTATTAATATAATATGGTGGAAAAATGTATACTAACTCACTCATCTTTATAAACCATTTCACTACCATATATATTGCTTCATAATATTTCAATATGTGACCCAGTGGTATTTTTTTCCTATGTAAAACTGTTGTAGATGCCTACTTGACCTGGGAAACATATATGATGTCGTAAACACCATTACTGGGTGTGGGTCTACATCGATTATATAAAATAATTAGTGAAATATAATCTCAAAATGGAGAATACTATGTCCTTGCTTGAGACTGAACGTTTTGTTTTAATATTTTGTGTTAGACTTCTATTTTATTGATGAACATTTTTTATTAAATATAGATACATTACTTTTAATTTATAGTTAGTAGTATATAGTGTATATAACTATGCTTTATTTTTTATATTACTTTATAAAGTTATATTTATCATTAAAATTTTTGCAACTGATAATTATTCAACCATTATAGAAATTAACCAAACATTCAAAACTATTATAAATATGATTCATTGTTTAACTGGCCAATTTATATTTTAATGTGGGAACTAGTAATTAATATATTAGTATAGAAATCTCTATAGAAACTCAACTCACCCCTTCATTAGTTTCCTACTCTATCCAACATAATTATTATATTAAATATTAACATATATTTAATTTAATCAAAATATAATGTATCAAATATATGATTA
This sequence comes from Viscum album, assembly GCA_963277665.1. Lineage (NCBI taxonomy): Eukaryota > Viridiplantae > Streptophyta > Magnoliopsida > Santalales > Viscaceae > Viscum > Viscum album. The sequence goes on along the minus strand of OY728142.1, from coordinate 1,423,785,252 downwards.
TATATTAATCAAATTCCCAATATTATTATATATATTAAATCATTTATCCATTAAAATGTAATTTCTATAATTTATCATAGAAAAGATATTATATGCTATGTAAAATACATTTCATAACACTAATAGATCATACCATTACTTGATGAATGTAAATTTATTATATATATACTCATTTCTAACATTTCAAATGATACACAATTTTAAATTAGAAATCATTAGCATACTTATATATTAATAATTTTATATTTAATTCAAATTAACATATAAATTTAATTAATTTTGGTAAATCTTCTTTTTGATCCATATTATTAATCCTAGAGTTCCACATAATAGTTTGCATGCCTACCATTATTCAAGAGGTTTATAACATAAATTTGGGGTCTAAACCCATCTATAGAGAGGTGATACTCCCATTATCATTTCATATAAAAATGAATAATATAAAATAAATTGATAATATATTATCACAAGAATAAACATGGAAAATCATTCAATATAGAATACAATTCAGACAAATAGTAAATAGAGTCTCTAAATATTGAAATAAATACCCATGTATAAATGTTATCATGTGGTTAACTAAAAATTGGATCTATACTTTAGAGATTTATTTGAAACCACTTAAACTCATTTCCCCTCATCTCAACCATTTATCCTTGACACATTCCATTTCCTATATATATATAAATGAAGTATTAACATAGTTAAAAATTATGATATATGGTTTGTGTAAAATAAACGTATTTTAAACCCAAAATGTTTCATCAAAATGTGTTCACAATAATAATAAGTATAATCAATTATAAAATTAAATGTAAAATAATGTATAAGAGACATAAAATCAGATAATGAGGTGTTGTGTGCTTACTAAGACACAAAAAAACTCATACATACCATCTTCATCTCCGTTCAAAAAACATTATAATGTTTAGTTTGAAAAGATCGAGAATGAGCCAAATGTTTGGTGATATTTCACTCGACAACAAAATTCCTTGAGTGGACAAATCACTCAATATTTACAAGGTATTATGTTTTGGATTTTCCCACGAAAATGTTAATGTTTCATATTTAATCTAGTTTAAATGTTTATCATGAACATATCCCATGATAGTGGACATCTTCATCATTGTTGAAATTAATCAAATCACCCCCGCTCAGGATAAACATTTAATGATGGCCCTCTTTTCATGGATGACTATAACAAACCTACAAAGGAAGGATAACATCCTAAAAGGGAAATTATGATAAAACCTAGTTAAAATTTATATTGATATATATAGTAGAACCATATAACAACACATGATTCAAAATCAATAAAGGTGACATGATAATATAACAATTCTCATGGAATTAAATATCAAGAATGTTTATCACATCAATTCAATGCATAAAGGAAATTACAATAAATGATGGATGAAACCCATTATTAAAAATGTACTCTACCACTGATATAAGTGTTTATGAGATACCTAGTAGGTATGTTACAACATAACTCATGGTTCATGATGATTACATTTTATATTCGTAATGGATCCGTGAATAAAAATTTCACACAATCATAGATAATAGAGTATACCAAATGGATTCTTTCCTATGGTTCCAAGTCACCATGAAAAGATTCAGAAGAGATAATCAAGAGTATTCAAGGTCAGTATCGTCATTCGTGAACAACATACATTATGGTGTCAATTAGAGAGATCAATTTTGAGAAATTTTAATGAGGGGACCCCAAAAGATCTTAATACATCATCGATTAATGTATATATTTTTAATTCATTTTCAATTATATAATTGGACCCCATGTATATCCAATGATCATCTATCCATCAAAATTACATAAAAAATATATTCAACATGATATTCAAGGATAAAAATATCACAAGATGACTATGTTTTAAATGATTACCTTGAAATGTCACTATTAAAGAATAATTAATCTCTATTTAATATATCCATCATTGAAACATCAGTTGTACAACTAATTTAATGTTAATTCCCCCTTGGAACATGCATCATTCCTGTATCAAGAAGATTTATATGATGATAATTAAATAATATTAACCCATTTACAACTAATTCTCAATGATAGGAATTTGTTTTATCCAAAAATGATTTCCACATTCTAAATAGTTCAACAATCTACAAAGAAAAGAAACAAAATTATCACTAGATCGATAAATAAGAAACATATCTGACATAGATCCATGAACACCTCTAACTATGGATGAATTATTTGGTATATATCAAAATAAATAAATGAAATGGTCATTATTACTAAATCAATCAACACATTAAGAAAGAATGTAAGGTGTAATTATGAGTATGGGGACAATGATAGAGGGCTCAAATTCTAAACATCATCACTGTGTTATGACTTTGGTTTCAATGACTTTAAGAATTCCTAGAATTAATATATCATAAGCTACATTAATTGCACCCAAAGACTCATCTCATCGATGAGTCAGCGGGCTTCACTAGCTGACTAATGGAACCACTACCTAGTTGGTAATGTACCATAGGTCAGATGAACACTTGAGAGAATAATATGATATTTTTTATAATAATTTAAGGGATAATGGATCATTGAATCCAAACAGGTGGGTTATCCTATTTAAAATATTCCCACTAGGACCCCGCCAACTTACTTGTTGGTTCCAAATGTTAGAATGTAATTATTTTCTAGAAAAATGAATACCATACCCTTCACTAAAAATCCACCCACCAAATCATGTATACATAACCTCCATAATCGATCCTTTAAGTAATCTATAGTAGTAAATAAATAATTGGAGTGAAATTGTTATAAAAATGAAGTATATAATACATTAAAAATAAATTATAATGTTACAATTATTATATTATAATAATATATTTTCTACAAGAATCAAAATTAATTGGTTGGATAAAAAAACAATATACACTAATCTCAATGATCATTTTTATTCTCCAAATATTTCTTATATATCCATCTATTAATCTATATAACCCAAATAGTTGTACCATCTTCCATAAATGTTATTTCATAGTATGGTACACATTCAATAGTTATTGATCCATGTATGATGTTTTAGGCCCCATCACGCCATCCTCATATTCAATGAAATTAATTTTCCATGTAATAATTTATTTGTTACAATTTTAACACAATTTAGACGTTTTTATAGACTTATGAAGGAAACAAATGAAACAATATTATCCCCATAATCATTGGGATATTGAAGGATCCAATATAGCATGACAGTAATTTTATTTTTTTCCCATTTCATTGATGGACAATCCATTGAGTCAATCACATAATAATAGAATAAACTATATAAAACTAGAATGGTATCCTTTTATTTTTACTGTATTTCTTCTTCACACATTGAGATATGATAATAGTCTTCTAAATTAGTATACTTATTGTTGAGGTCTCCTTTACCAAGTTAGGTCCCATAATTACTGCATCAATAACATCATTTATATAGAGTATTGAATGAAATAGTTCCTCAAATAGATCTATATAAGCATAAATATAAATATAATTTGATTAAGTATTTTTATAAGGTAACTCAACAATGTAATCTCTATCATACAATTCTCTAATGAAGAATTGGTCTCCAGCCAAAATCAAATCCTCCATTATATGGATCTAAACCTCAGACTATTAATTTTTAGGGATTTTTTGAAAAATTAAATATCATATGAGACCCTAAGGACCACTATAAGCCTTTCAAAAACTATAATAAAAAATGAGCACATCTGTTCATATATGAAACTCTTGTTAACTCCAGGAAATCTTTGCATCACACAGATATAATTCATTCCCAATTGTCCATATAGAGAGTTTTAAATGATGGGACAAAATGAAAAATATTCATTAGTTGATTGAAAATCAACCATATAGATTCATAGATCAACTTTTTCCAAGGTAATAATGTGAAAAAACAATTATTTATTTCTTGAATCATCTATTGTTTTAACAGAGTTATCTGTACTAGCCACCATAATACTAGTTCTCTTCATTTCCCTTCGTTCTGCTAAGGAAATTGAAAAAGAATTCGGAAATCTCCCAAAACACCCACACCAGTTGAAAATTTTCATGTTTTTTGGTACATCAATGTAACACCAGGATATAAAGTCAATATTGGGATTTTCATGTCCAACAAAAATAATTCATGAAATAAAATGGACTAAACATTTCCCATTTATATAGGTTATATCATCATCATCCAATGAACACTTGGGTACCTGTTTACCTCATGTTAGACATTCAAGTGTGAACATATACTCATGATTAGTCTTCAATATATTCTTACCCTAGACTATTAGAGGTAATTTGAGCACAATTAGTGCTAAAATAATATAAATCTATTCCTAAAAATAATACTTCCTATAATATTCCTAAAATATAAAATACATTAATGTACCTTTAATAGATTATCACCAACATCATTATCAACATAATTCTTATTGATAACAACACTTGTGAAAAAATTACCATTTTCTGCTGCATAAAAAATAAAAAATTTCAAGTGATATATATAATTTACCTATAACTTTTTATTATTCCATTTTTCCCAGTTTATGAACATAAGAAAATGGATATTATGTTCAATGCACAAAATATACCTTTTTATGAAGAGATAGTGTTTCAATTACACAAATCTATCAACCAATGTCTCTAGATCATTGTTATTGGAGATATACTTATCCAAATAGGTTCTTAGATAATGTCATTTATAGGAAACAACATTAACTGTTACATCATTGGAAAATAAAAAATATAATATTTTCATATTTATTAATATTTTTTGAAATAAATATTACTTTTACATTAAATGGTATGTCATGTTTGATGGAATAATCAATATGTAACAATAGGTTTTGTTGAAATCTTACGTTAGACAAAACCTTGCGTCATACTAAAATATAATAATAAAATATTATTTTAAATTTTAGTTAATGAAAAACAATTGTATTGGTGGGAATAGAAAGAACTGAATAAAATAAGATTATCCATGTTTTTAAATGTATTTATAGTTTTTTAATTAATTTTAATGTCTTAAAATATGAAAGAACTTAATTTTAAGCTTAAATACTCTAATATTCTTTAAAATGTCAATTTACCGGATTTTGATGTTGAAACCTCATTAAATATATTTTTGGTAACATTTATATATTCTATATGGGAAAATATAATTCTTCTTTAGTATCAGGACATCAATATTTTCTTTGGGTAAATATTTGGTATTTTTTTGATAAAATTAATTATTATAATTAAAAGTGAAAAATACTGTATTTTAATTCAAAACTGACTTTTAATGAAATTTATTTATATGGTTATATTATTATTTTTACTAGTTTTAATTTGTTATTATATTATGTTTTCAAATTTTAATTCAATGCTTTTCATTTGATGTAATATCATTTTAAAATTGGACTTAAAAAAGTGTCAATCTTTTGAAGGTTATTATTTACCTAAAAACGTGCTTTTTGTTTTGAAAACAGAAAATAATTTTAAATTATTTTCGGCCAATTTTTTGTTTTAAATTTGGAAAAATGGATTCCATATTTGGAATCATGATATCCATATTGTGTAAATATTTAACTTTAATTTTCATAAAATTTAAATATTTTCTTTAGTAAGTATGTTATTTTCAATCGTTAATGGGTAAATCTGGTAAATAAGTGTAAAAAAATAATATTAAAATAATATTAAATTACCATAACATGTATCGTATTCTTATTGGTTGATAAATGTCTGACCATGTTCATCCTATGGTTTTTTTGGATGCCATGGAGCCACTTAAATGTGATAACGACACTTTATATTAATTAATTTATAGTAATGAAAAAATGACCTAAACATTTATATTTTATTAAATCAATTTTTACATGGGGTTATATAAAATATCATTATGACTATAAATATTCTTTTCAACGATCAAATGAATTTCTATATCATGGTATCTTTTTTATAATTTTTAGATATCAAATAAAATAATATTAATTATGACACAAAAATGATGCAGTGCTTACATCATTAATAAATGATTTAAATAAATATTATTATATTGATTAAAACAATATCCAAAACATGTCCAATTAATATTGGATGATTTTATTTTAAACATGAGTCATCATTTATTCGACTTTAATGAGTTATAGACCTTTAGAAACTGAGAATCATTATATAATTAAATAATATTTTTAATCATTCCAAAAGAGGCCATCATCACCTTTATAAATATCCCTCACCTCTAACCAATTACTCACATCTCTAAATCCATTTGTCTCATCCAAACACTTCTTAATTATGTTTTCTACATCAATATATTCCACTTCAAAGCCATAGATTAGGAAAAATTCACTTCATGAAATCCTTCTTGTTCAAACCAAAGAGAGTTACACGATTTAATGGTAACATTTTGTACTATATTATTTTTGTTTATTTTACTTTTCCAACCCCCTAAAATATGTTTATTACATACATTTATTACAAGACCAGTGTCCTCAATATAGTTGGTTTTGGTTATGATAACAATTCGATATACACTTCCACACACCTACGTTTAATGGGTATAGAACGTATTGTTTCTGTGGACGGTGAAGTACTACCTCACAAAATGATGATGGTTCAATATTCTCCTATAACCACTTATGGTTTAAATTAATATGAAACATTATTTACTAGTGAAATTTATTATATCTATATTGTCTCTATACTTCTTTATTTATAATTTATATCACACCTTTATGGATACTATTACGGGTAAATGCGATAATTTCCATTGCGGAAATGCGTACTACAACCCCCTCAAAGTGATATGAATCGTTTATGCAATACGTGGAATGCATAAAGGATGGAGTTTTTGAAATTATATATGTTATTATATATGAATTATAATATTTATATGTATCATTAATTTTTTATTCCATTAAATACGAATTAGAAATGAAAAAAACATTCATGTGTACATATGGCTTACCATCACTATGAACGCTGCATTTAATTTCTTATATTAAATGATATATAATATTATAAATACATAAATATTCTGAATATATATGATATATATGATATCTAAATCCTTAATATCATTATGGAGATAATGTAATTTTGATCACATGAACAACTTTTAATTATTAGAAGTTTATTTTTGACTCAAGTACCATATATCGACAAAACAACCATTATTAACATAAATGATTACATAATGTTCATATCATAGTAATAATTAATATAAAAGAAATAATAAACTTGGAAATTGGTCTTAAGAAAAAATAAATTAACATTATTTTTTTATTCAGGTGATTAAAGATCAAATTGGCCAAGTCAGACAAGATGTAAGGGACTTCGTCTCAATATACATTCATTATAGAATATTTTGTTTTATACATGAAATTATTATATATGATGTATATACACCTTTGAATTTTCATTTCATTCAAAAAGAATATTTTTCTACAAGTTTTTTTAGTAAATGACCAAAAAAATTATCTTTTTAACGTAAGCATTGACAATGAACTTTTCCGTTGTAACAAATATTATTTGATATTTTGCTTCCATAACAATACATAATGTTTCTAATAGGAAAATAAATAACATATATTATTTTTAGTATTTTTTTTATTAAAAATGGTTTTGATAATGGATTCATTTTTTCAATATATTTAAATGAAATAATTTGATCAAATTATAAAAATTATATCTCTCCTCTATATTTGATTTATGTGATATGAATATGTTGTAGTTCAGGGGAATTGTTAAGATATCAGGGTGGTTCTGTGATAATCCAAGGGTAAATGAGACCAAGATAGCTCTCTAATTCATTTGTTAATGTGAGAGAGTTAAACATGAATATTTATCCTAATATATTTATTGAATATACTATGATGGGTATTCCAAATTTAACTACCCATATAGCTGTGAAAGATAAAACATAATTATGTTATGGATGCCACAAGTTATCTATATGATTTGTGATTACGATGTGTTGTTCATATATTTTATGATTTCAAGATTTATGTTAAAGAGCTTAATTTATATATTTATTGAAGAACTAATTGTTTCTTTATTTCTTTTATAACACTTAATGATCCTTTTCGGACCATACCATATTTTGAATTGTTTTTTAGATGACATAATGATGAATAGGGTCAATTATGGGATCAAGGAAAAGTCATGATGTCTAAAACATGGAACATGACATGACTCTTTTTTTCAAGTGTTTTTATTTTATGAATAAAATGGAAACTGAGTAGAAGTGACATATTTTTAATCGTGAAGATGTAATCTAATAGTTATGGCCTAATTATTTAAAACACTATACCTAAAAAATTTCTTCAATGTGAATTATCCATTTAATTCATGATTATTTAATGTTTTAAGGTCGGATCTATATAGTTGGTATCATAGGTTGGATTAGACAACTTTAGGAGTTATAATATTGTTATATTAATCTCAATAAATTAATTTATGATAATATTAAATGAAATAGCATTTAAATATTAACATGTTTCATCACCTAATATATTTCTATGATCAGAATGGTTTTCCCCAAAGGAAACAAGGCATCTATGATGGGATGAAATCAAAAGGATGAAAACCTACCATATAAGAAACCTAAAATGGTTAGATTTGGAACAGAATAGTTTGTTGTAGAGATGGAAAAATTGGCTCAGGAAACAAATGGTGGTGGTATCCATGCACGAGATCAGCCAGTTCAACCACATAGTTACATGATAGTAGTGGATCATTTCCTGAGGAAAAATACCCCATAATTCAGAGGATCATCTAACTCTGTTCAACATGAAGGATAGATTAATTCATTGGAAAATATTTTTTATGCCATGGGGTGTTCATAACATAAAATGTTTAGTCTTTCTATTTACCACTAAGAAGTTAATGCCAATAAGTGGAGGTCGATGGTAAAAATATCTGGGATAGTGAGGAGATTGATAATCTTTATTGGGATGAATTCAAAGGTAATTTTCTTGAGAAATTATGTCCTCATGTTTTTCATCTTAAGATGAAAATAAATTATTGTAATTGAGGATGGAGGATGACATAGTTACATCTTATGAAGAAAAAATCACTCGATTGGAATGGTATGCTCCAAATTTCATTTGAGATCGTGATTGTAAAATCAATCATTACTATACAAGATTAAATAAAATGTAATAATGGGATTTAGCATATCATGTGTTAAAAATTTAAGAAAAACATGTTTTATGTGAGGAAGGGGTGGAAATGGAGTTTGTCGATGATGAGGTGTTCTTTGACAAACAACAGAATAAGAGGTCGAAGTGGTAGATGAAAGGGAAAAGCTCTTCAAAAATTTATGATGGTAAGAAACTTATGTTTACAGTTTGTGAATATTGTGGGAAAAATATTACTAGGAATTGTCTTTTGAATTATGGTAAGTCCTATCAATGTGGTAAAATGATACATAAGGATCATAATTTCATTGAGAGAAATCAGGTTTATGGTAAGATAATATATGATTTACAGTCAGCAAAATATTATAAGTTCAATGAAATGGGTCATTATGAAAATGAGTTTCCAACAAATATCTCAACTGAGGGAAAGAAGTCATACAACTTGTAGAAATGGGTGGTGAAATATTTTTCAACAACTAAAGCGGTTGTGATCCCATTAATTGATGTATTATCAGCTACATTATTTGATTGTTCAGATTATGCCAATGTGTTGGTTGATTCATGGTCTACACACTCAATCATTTATGAGAAATTTTCTAGATAATTGGGAATTCTATCTCATGATATGAATTTGTAACTTATGGTTAAAACACTTTGGGGACAAGTTGAGACCAAAATAAATAATAATAACCTTCACATCCATGTGTGTGGAATGAATCTAACTGAAAACTTTATTGTTTTTTATATAGTAATGTTTGAGGTTATTTTGGGTATGGATTGGCTTTGTATTTATGTTATTAATATTGTCTGCATAGCTAAAAAGGTTTCTTTTTAATAGATTTTCAGTTTATGTACAAGGAAGAACCCTTAAAACTGATAACCTGTCATAAAGCTGAGAAAATAGTAATGAATGGAAATGGATGGTACCTTGCACATATTATTAAAAAAAAGGACCTGTTCAGATTAATAATGTCCCAGTGGTAAATTACTACCTTGACGTTTTTTCAGATGAGTTGCCAGGTATTATACCATATTTTGAAGTTGTTTTTTCTATTGACTCAGATCCTAATGCTAGGACAATTTCAGAACCACCTTATCGAATGGATTAGATTTAATTTTAGAGTTAAAGAAGCAATTGCTCGAATTATTACATAAATGTTTCATTCGACCTAGAACATCACCATGGGGTCCTCATGTCATATTTTTTAAAATGAAATATGGGTTAATGATACATTGAATTGATTATATATCATTGAATAAATTTATTGTTATGAACATGTTTCCTTTGCCTCAAATCAATTATTTTATTTGATCAGATCCGTGATCCTTAATATTTTTTAAAGATTGATTTAGGGTCGGTGTACCATCAGTTGAAATTAAATGAATCAGACATTCTGAAGACCATGTTTTGTACGATATATTTCTATTATGAATTTTTAGTTATTCCTTTTGGGTTATCCAATGCACCTTATGTATTCATGGAACTTATGAATAGAATTTTCCCAGAGTTCTTGGATAAGTTTTTGGTTGTGTTCATTAGGGATATAATGGTTTCTTGAAAAAGTAAAGATGAACGTGAAAGTCATTCATGGGTTTTCATGAATTCTTTAAATGAAAAATAAACTATATGGGATATTCAGAATGTGTATGTTCTGGATAAAAAAATTTTAATCCTTGGCCACATTTATATAAAAAATGGCATAACTATTGATACTTCTAAAACAAAAGTCATTGAAGAATGTCCAAGATCCAAATATATTACCATGATCCAATGTTTTTTTAGAATAACTTTATATTATAAGAAGTTTGTTTCAAATGTTTCATGGTTATCTAGCCCACTAAATATGTTAACATTGAGAAGGTGTTATTTTGATTTGGTCAAATGAATGTGATGATTTTTTTTCCAGAATTGAAAACAAGATTAGTGAATGCATTAGTTTTGGATCTACCATTCAATAATGTTGAGTTTTTTATCTATAGTGGTAATAAATTGAAAGGAATTGACCGTTTTCTTATGAAAATTGATCTGGTAATTTCTTATGGTTCACATCAGTTGAAACCTCATGAGTTAAAATACCCTACACATTATATGGAATTAGATTCTGTTGTTTTTTCATTAAATATTTGGAGTCATCTTATATATTGAGTAATGTATAGAATATATATTGATAATTTTTTTTGAAGTATATATTAAATCAGAAATAATTGAACATGAGGCCAAAGAGATAGCTGGAATTAATCAAGGATTATGATTTCACAATTCATTAGCATTATGGAAAGGCTAATATAGTGGATGATTCTTTGAGTTTAAAATGAACTGCTTCATTAACAATAATACCTTGGGAATGAGACACATTGATTTTTTATTTGATGAACTTTGGAATAGAATTTGTTTGTGCATGAAATTCATCTATTTTTGTTTTACGTGTCAGTGAAATCTTCTCTATCAGACATAATTATGCACGCATCGATAGAAAAAAGTGAGTTGCATGAAAATGATGAGATGGTTTAGAAGGGTATGTTTTTTAATTTAACATTGATAATTATTGTGTTTTGAGGTTTGGTAAGAGAAAATGCATGCCTTGTGATTTTGTTTTGAAGAATGAGTTGTTATATGAAGCTCATAGAGATCCATTTTCAGTTCATCCTGACAATACTGAGATGTATAGATATCATCATGAGTGTTACTGGTGGGATGAAATGAAAAGGCATATTGTTGGTTTTACATTGAAGTGTTTGTATCGTCAACAGGTTGATGTATATCGGCAGTTAATGAATGTGATGATTTAGTTTTTACAAGTTCTAGAGTGGAAATCGGGAAATATATCCATATATGTCATTGTGAGATAACCAAATACATATCAAGGTAATAATTCAATCTGTATTATTATTGATCAATTGAAGAAATCATTTTATTTTCTTTTTATTCGAGATAATTCATCAATAGATCAACTTTCTCGGTTTTATATAAAAATATAGTTAGGTTTCATGGAGTTACCCTCTCTATTTTATCTCATCATGATCCAATTTGACCTCTAACGTTTATAAATTCCATTATAATTCATTTTGTGCGAAATTAAATTTTATTACAGCTTTTTATCCTCAATTAGATAGGAATTCAGAATGAAAAATTCATTCCTTGGATGATATTCTTTCTTGTTGTTCACAAGATTACCCAGGAAGTTGGGACCAACATCTTTTTTTAGATGAATTTTCTTGTAATAACAATTTTCATTCTAGTATACATATGGATCTATTTGGGGTATTGTATGAGAAGAGGTGTCAAACTCAATCTTTTTGTGATGAAATAGGTTAATGAAGTAGATGAGACCATGATTGGATAAAGAGATGGAATAAAAAGATCAGTTCATTCAGAAGTACATGAGAACAGCTCAGAACAGGTAGAATGGTTATGCAGACAACCGAAGGAAGGATCTTTCTTTCGAGGATGGTGATCTCATATTTCTCCATGTTTCTCCATGGAAACGTGTGATGCGTTTTGGTAAGAAGGGAATGTTTAGTCCAAGGTTCATTGGACCTTATGATATCATGGAGAGAGTTGTATCAATTTCCTAATGTGAGGGTACACCTCCATGTTTATCATAGGTACACAATGTTTTCATGTTTCAATTTTGAGAAAATATATTTAGGATACATCTCATGTTTTGATCCCAGTGTTATTTCAGTAGGAATAGAATCTCTCTTATGAAAAACAATCATTCCATATTCTTGATCGAAGAGAGCTAGTGTTGTAGAACAAGGTAATTCATCAGGTAATGGTGTTGTGGAAAAACGATATGTTTTAATAGGTATCATTGGAATCTGAAAATGCTATGATGTATAAATTTTTCTATTTAATTTATAATTGAATAGACATTGCGAGGATGCAATTTCCTAAATCGTGGAATTATGTAATATCCAGTGTAAATAAAAAATATAAAATATTCATATTTTTTAATATTTTTGAGTTAAATATTAATTTTTTTTAAAGGGGATGCTATTTTCGATGGCTTACCTGATACAGAACAACAAGTTTTTTTGAAATCTTATGTTTCACACAACGTTGGGTCATACTGAAAAATAATAATATAATATTATTTTAAATGGTAGTTAAATCCTAGATGTGGTATTGGTGAGAATGGGAAGAACTAACAACAATATGATTAAAAATGTTGGATATATTTAAAAAAAAATAAGCAATAAATTTTAGAGGCTTCAAATGTGAATCAATCTAATTTTAAGCATAAATACTCTAATACACTCTAAAAGGTTGATTTATTGGCTTTTGATGGCGAAACCTGTTTAAATCAAGATTTGGTAACTTTTATATACTCTATTTGACAAAAAAATTATTATTTAAAATTTGGACATTAATATTTACTATGGTTAAATTTTTGGAATTTTTCGGATAAAATTCATTTATCATGAATAGTGAAAAATACTATATTTTAATTAAAAAATTCATTTTAATGTAAATTATTTTTATTTATTGATGCTTTTGTTAATTTACCTTAAATTTTAATTATATTATTTTGTTACTATTTAATGAAATGTTAGACATTGGATGTTTTTTCAATTTGATATTGGAAATAAACAAGTGTCAATCTTTTGATAGTTATTATTTCATAAAAACACGCTTTTTGTTTTGACAATGGGAATTAATTTTAAATTAATTTCTGACAATTGTGTGTTTGAATTTGGGAAAATTGAGTCTATATTTGGAATCAGGATGTCCAAATTGGGTAAATATGTATATTTTATTTTTATACATTTTAAATATTAACTTTAGTAAATATATTTTTTACCATGGTTAAAGGGTAAATCTACAAGATAAGGGAATCAATGTAATACTAAAAAAAAATTATATTACAGAAACATGTGTCCTATTTTTGATGGATGATACTTGTCTAACCATTTTTATCTTTGGGTCAATATTGGGTCCCCATGGATCCAATTAAGAGTCATAATGAGATTTTATATTCATTAAACTAAAGTAAAGATAAAAAAGACTTAAACAAATATCGTTTAGTAAATAAATTTTTACATGAGGTATATAAGATATCTATTCGACTATATATATTCTCATAAAATATAAAATTATTTCATATATAATGAATTTTTTAAAAAAAATTTAGACATCATATAAATAATGTTATTTTTGTCACAAAGAATGATACAGTGCTTACCCCATTAATAAAATAATTTAATAAATTAGATTATAAAGATTAAAAAAATATCCAAAACTAGTACAATTCATATGAGATGATTTTATTTATAACAATAGTCTTCTATGATATGTCTTTAATGGCTTTCATATCTTTAGAAACTGTGAATCATTACATAATAATATAATCTTTTTAATCTTTTGTAAAGAGCCCCTCCTCCCCATTCTAGAAATATCTATACTTAATCACATTAATCGCACCTCTAAATCATATTGGACCATCCAAACTATTCCCAATTAATCTCTTTAAATCTATATCATTCTTTTAGAGGCATTCCATTTGGAATAAGTCACTTCATGAAATTCATTTGGTTCCACCCAAAGGGAGTTATCCAATTTAAAGGTAACGTCTTCTCTTAAATTCTTTTGTTTTATTTTACATCTCCAACCGCCTAAACACTATTTATTCATTTATTTTATAAAATATTATCTTCAATATAATAGGTTGTTTTTATTATAAGTATTCAAACTGAACTTACACACACCTTCGCTTAATGGGTAAAGAACATTCTATTTCTGTGGACGACGAACTACTACCTCACGAAATGATGATTGTTCAATATTCTCCTACCTCTTCTTATGGTGGACATTAATATGAAAATATATTTACATGTGATATATATTATATTAATATTATCTCCATGGTTCTTTATTTTCCATTTATAGAATACCATTATGGTTCCCACTATGGGTAAATGCGATAATTTCATTTGAGGAAGTGCAGTCTACCATCCCTTCAAAGTGATATGACCCATTCATGCCATAGGTAGAAGGTATAAAATATGGAGTTAATAAAATTATATATGATATTATACTTGAATTATAATATACCAATGTATCAAAAAAATTTATTCCATTAAATATGAAATATAAATGAATGTAGCGTGCATTCGTACGTACGGCTTACCGTCTCCATGAACGGTGCATTTCTTTTCTTATCTCTAAATGTTATGTACTATTATAAATACCAAAATATACTGAATATGTATGATATATATTATATTCAAATCATGAATATCATTATGAGGATAATATAATTTTTACCGAATGAACAAATTGAGATTATAAGAAGTTCATTTTTTACACAAGTACTAAATAGTGACCAAACGACCATTGTTAACTTAATTGATTACATAATGTTTATAACATGGTAATAAGTAATATAAAATGAATAAAAAACTTGAGAAATGGTTTTAAAAAATTAAAAATTAATTTTAGATTATTATTATGCAAATTAATTAATGAACGATTCAAGTTGGACATGAGGTATTGGACTTCGTCTTAATTTCCTTTAATTGAGGAATATTTTGTTCTATACATAACTTTCATATATACAGTGTATAAATACCTTTCACTTTTCATTTAATTCTAATTGAATCATTTTTTATGAGGCATTTTACTAAATGATGAAATTATTTTATTAACATTAGCGGTGAAAACGACCTTTTCTGTTGCCAGGAGTATTATTTGATCTTTGGCTTCATTAACAAGTCATAATATTTTTAAATAGAATATAAACACCATATATGTGTTTTCTTATTTTGGAATTGAAAATGGTTTTGATAGTGGATTTATTATGTCAATATATTTAAATGATATATTGTTATTGGAATGTGGAAATAATATATTTACTTTATATTTGTTTTATATGTTATGAATATGTTATTGTTCTTTAGCATTATTTATGTATACATGTGGTTCAACAATAAACCTAGGACCGGTGTGACCAAGATAGCTCTCTAATGCATTTGGTAATGTGACAGAGGTAAACATGAATGGTTCTCCTAATATGTTTATGGAATATATTGTGATGGGTATTCCAAATGTATCTCCCTACGTATTTGTGAAAGCTACAACGTAAATATGTTATGGATTCCACAAGTTTCCATTATGACATGTGATTACAATGTGATATTAATTAATCTTATTATTTCATGAGGTATGTTTTAGAGATTATTTTATATATGTATAGATGACCTAATGTTTTCATTCTCTGTTTTATAAACCTTAATTATCATTTTATGCGCATCACATGTTTTAAAATGTTTTTCACAAGACTTAATGATGAATAGAGTCAAAAATGGGATCAAAGAAAAGTCATGATGTCTAAAACGTAGAACTAGACAAAAATACTTTTTTGAAGAGTATCTCTTTATGAATAAAATGGAAACTGAGTAGAAGTTTCTACATTGTTATTTTTGAGATGTATTGTAATAGTTATGGCCTAATTATCTAAAACAATAATCTCAAAAATATCCTCAATGTGAATTATCCAATTAATTAAATATTATGTAATGCTTTAGGGCCATGTCATTGTATTCCCCATTTATATCAGTACTGATATCACCAAAAACATTACCCTTCATATAATAAAACATATAATATATCTAATTATTGATGTAACAAGACAATAAATATAGTCAACATCTATATCATCTTATGAAATTATTATTTATAGTATTAAGATCAATAGAACATCATTCTTTTATTCATCATCATTTTCATGGATGTTGACAAATGAGATAAGATATCAAAAAACTTTTTTTTATATGGCTAAACCCATAATGATTTTGATTTTATGACATTACATCGAAGTATCTAGGAAATCACTGACCTCAACTTCTTCTTTTTTACAAATATACTAATATCAGACGATTTATCCCACTAATCTAGGGGTCAGTTAGTTAATCATATTGTCATCAATAAAAACTATGAATAATTTCACATAATATGTGTGAATAATATTTTTCAAAGGATCTATGGACACATATAGTGAATTTCACAATTCAAATGGAATCACTATATACACATAGATCCCATACTTACAATGAAATTCTATATATGAGATGTCATCTTCCTTAATGTGTAGTTCTTGGTAAAAAAATGAATTATCATTCTTGTGAAACCAATAACATCCCATAACCAATCAAATAAGACATTAATTATTTTTAAATGATATCCATCGTTCACCATCTCCATTTTTAGCATCCATTAATATATGTTTATTTTAAGGTTACATTTTATGTTCATCGAAAAATTTTAGATGAATCTCATAGTGAAATTATAAATGTCATAAATCAATTAAATTTAATGTCCTCATGTTTCACATTGAGATACATTAAAATCGATGAATTCATATGATAATTGGGGGGTAGAAGTTGTTAAAGAACCTGGAATATGTTCTATCTCAATGAAAACAAATATTTTAAGAAATTTCATCCTGATTCCATCAGAAAACAAAACCTGATAGTGACTACTTAGTGGAGAAAACAATGAGGGATCAAATAGTAATCCTGGTAAAAAAGACAAGCTCGAAATCTACACCATAATGACCTTGATCATATTAAATCATTACCAACTCATCATGCTCCTAGTTATTATAATCTATTAAAACTAAATTATATTTCATTTTTAGTGAATTTGAAATTTATCTGTGATATAAATTAACATGTTATCAAAATCTATTCATTTAGTCAATACAAAAATTCATATGAAATATCATCATATCTAGTATCCTGATGTCCCATATATACCTATCCCCATCAATGACTATAGGACACATTTTTCATCATTGAAGGAAATCTAATTTTTATACAATAGTTTAATTAGGTAAATCAACATAGAATAAACCCTTACTCAAAAGTAACATATATTAATAAATTGTGATGATAAAAAGAAAAATGATGCAATTTACATTTGAAATTATGTATCTTAATAAGAATATTATTTGAAGTTTATTATTGTTAAAATGTGTATGAATTTACTTCAAAAAATTCATTTCAATTCTATGTACCTCTTATTTATTAGTATAATGGAGAATGTTATAGTTTATGGAAAATTAATATTCAGTAATTTTGAACAACTATGACTTGGATATATTGTAGAAAACATCTAGCTAATGCAGAGCAGCATAAAAAATCACAAAGTGCAAGTGTGACAGTAATTAGTAGCATACATCTATAGATATGGTTGTCAAATTTGAATATAAAACCTTATTTTGGTTTTCCTAACAACTTACTATGAATTAATAAAATATTACAATGATAGGGGATATTCTATAACACCGATAAAACATCATGATATATCCCAATCTATATAATTTTTCATACAATAGTTTATTATAACTTAACCCCATACCCACGGTATATATCTCATTGAATTAACCAATTTATCTATATTTATTGGTTAGTGAAAAACATATATATATATATATATATATAGAAACAATTTCAGGATTAACCAATAAATTCTTCCTATGAAAACTCCGAATAATAAGATAATAATTGTACAACAAAATAACAAATCTCCCAAAAAAATAGGAAAAAAAATAAATGAATTATATTAACTGACTAATATAAAACACAATGAAATATTAATATGTGAAATTAAATCCTATGTTACTGGTCATTATTCATGAAGAAAAAAAATTAATAAAATTCCTAAAAACAGCCCTGTCAATGGTAACCTATATGTTCGTAATACACGATCTTGACAGACACAATGAAACTCACTTTACAATGTCCCAAAAAACAATATCATTTCTAAAATTTTTATGTTTTTCCATGAAAATATAAATAAAATAATTTGAGACTATTTTTTAACTCCCCATCCAGAATGACCATGAATGAATCAATGTTCCACCTAGACTGACACATTTCTCCTATAACACAAGTGGCATTTGATTGGAATTATGTTTCTATGTCAAATAGTTTTTAAAATATACCAATAGAATCATTTCATTTAATAAAATCACAAAAATAATAGTTTAATAAAATATAATAATGATATTAAACATATCAAACCTTATATATTTGGAATTCAATTCAAAAATACAGAAAACATGGATCTCGATGTGGTAATCCAAACAAATGTATGATTTCATATTGTTAAATAAATAATGAAATAGAAGTATCATGTTGAATATATCCCAATAAAAGTCCCATCTCCATGACCCATGACTCATCCATCTACCACATGCCTCATTCCATTACATGTATCCCTATAAAAGAATTCATAATACAGATTGAAATGAATATATATTTTGTTAGTAATATAATCCTATATGGTAGAAAAAAATTATTTTATCAAGGGTGAAAAATTATAACAAGTGTAATCCATCATTAAAAACCAAATGAATTTATAAAATATATACATTCAATTATTGAGTGGTATTATTCTATGAAATAGACTAGACATACATATAATTTTATTCATTGGCTCCGTGTTCGAAATATTGCCATGGTACTCGAGAATGATCGAGGATTAGCCACAATTATAGGGACCCATCACACGATGTCCTCAAGACAACAGGTGGACATGTTAGTGAATATCCAAAGAGTATTATGTTCTAAAAAATACCTAAATACCCAAATGGAATTGAGTTCTATACAGTCCACAAAGCTATCATGATCCTACTCCATTTATGTGTGTATCACCATCATCGATGATCATTGATCAAGCTCCCCCTTTTTGGGATAAAAATGAATGATTGTCCACCAATTATAGATACTGTGAAATAATATCAAATTTCATGATAACAAACATAAATAACGATCATGATAAAACAATAATTACATGAAATCTATTGATGTATAGTATAAACATATACCAACATGTGAATCAACATCATTCATGGTAACTGGTTATTATAACAATTCTCATAGATACAAGGCTCACATATTGGTACCACAACATCACCTAATTCCAATTGAATTTTCAATAAATAAATAAATAAAATAATCCAGTATATGAATCATTCTATGCGAACAAGTGTATTTGATAACCCTAATTGGTAATAATATTTTTAAATCAATGCTTTAGAAGATGAACTCAAATTTTCATCATTTATTAATGTTAAAACATGGAACACACCCATATGGAATGTATTATATTATAAGGATGTCTACTTCCACATTATATTAACCAGTTGAATATTTAGAATGAATACTCAAGAGAATTCAATGTATATGACATTATTCAATAACAAAATACATTTATATGTTAATAAATATGATCAATTATATTTTGTGTGTAGAATGGAATATCAAAATGAATAAATTCATCATTAATTAATGAACTAAATTTTAATATTTTGTTGCATAAAAAGAGGGACTTGGGTATTTCCAGTGATTATTGATAAATTAATATCCATATTACATGAAATAATTTCTAGATGATAAATACGAATTACATGACATCCTGAAGATCATTATAAATAATATTACCTTGAAATGTCTATTTTACTAATGAATTAATCAACTATAAATATTTTTTTTCATGGTGTTAATAAATTCACTATCAAATATACCATGATTAATTCAATGTTTATATAATTAAGACACCGTGTTTAATATGTTTATAATGATCATTCCATCAGAATTACCATTTGAAGATTCATCATTGAATGTGGATCTCATTTGATCTGGAAACAATATAATCATGCTAGATCGACATCTTTAATTTTAATAAAAGAGTAACTCATCATAAAATTATGATGGAAAACATAGATCAAGAATATATATAAAAACATCAATCAATTGGAAAGAATATTTTTTCATGGATATGGTGGAAGATCTCACCATTCTTTGAAAGCATATTAGTTAATGTTAATAGACGAATGGAGAGAAGTATTGGATTGTCTAAAGTGTTCATGGGAGGTATTAGATTAAAAATGGATTTATGTTTTATGGATTTGAGGGTCAATGGAGATTCATGATGTGAGGAATTAAAATCACATGTTGTATATTAATTTTACCCCTAGACTAGGCACACCACTTTGATGGATGGCCTCACAAGGAGGTCGATGGCACCACCAGTATGAAAATGACTTACCATTAGGTGGAAACGTTTTCTATAAAATTGGTCACTATTCTGTATCTATCAAAAATCTAGGGGAATTTGGTAGCATGTCATCCCATTACATTACATCAAGCTGTTTGATGGAAATTACACTACCAAGCCTCAGGTGAGACCTTAAATATATCTCCACCAACAAATTTCTAGAAACATATCCCCCGAAATTCATCATCTTAATCATCTATATCTGATATAAAGTAAAGGAAAGATAATTATTATTCTTCTGAAATGTATCATATGAAAAAAAAATTGTGACAATTTTTACACATCAGAATCATTATAATTTAAAATAATAATATAGGGATATCTAATATAAAATTATAAACAGAATCATAATGTGTGAGTGTATTTTATATTCCATAAATATATATATTTGGGCTTATTTAATAAATAATATAATTTTGGATCTTTCATGAAACAAGAACATTGACTATTTTTATGTGGTTTCTTAATATTATTTGATGTAAAATTATTCCTAGGATGAATGTATTGTTTCATATAACTGAAACATATTCATATTCACCATTGTGTGTAGTTTCTCATTTTTGAAATCAGGTTTTAAATTTTAAATTTGAAAATTATCATTGTATGATATAAGGAAATTATATGTTAGACAATTTATTTAACCCTATAAGCATGAACTATGTCAACTAATGTTTTACCAAGGGATGATACAAATAGTTTCAAATAATTTTTCAAATTTACTAGTTTTTTAAAAATGTAATTTTATTTACTTATAATTAAAAATTCCCAAGAAAATATATAAATTAAATAATTTTATTATTTAATATAGGGTTACTTATAAATCAATATAAATAATCTGTATTCTATTTATTTATGATGTCAATAAAAATAAGGTTCTTGAAACACACACTGAATCCAATAAATAAAACCACACTATTTTTTATTGAAAATTAATTCCTGATTTATTACTTATGATTACAAAAACTATGAAAATAAATATTATAAATTTTATAATCCTTTTTAATTAGGTATAATACATAAAATATTAATATATATAATATATCATATTTATTTAAAACATCCATTACAAGTGCATATTATTCATTATTATGTAAAACTATATGGGATAACATGGGGACATAAATACAAAAGGGATGATATATGAAGCCCCATTGGTAGCATACATGAAGTACAATAAATTAAGTAATAAATGTTATATAATAGTAATTTTAATGAGACATAAAAGGGAAGATAATTATTGACATGAAGAATGATGCATTTTATTGAATGATGAATGAAATGAATCATGGTAAACGTGGAAAAATATAAATCGAAACATCCTAAAAATTGGTCAAGTCTAACAACAGATGGAGAATTAGGGAAAATTCTCAAGATAAATTATGTTCACTACCTTATCCCATGAAATATGTTTCATGAGAGAAATGAACCACCCAATGCATTGAAGTTCTATATAATTATAGGCACACCTATTACAATCATTCTATTCAGAGGCATTAGTGTAACACGTAGATCATACAAAAAGAATTTATTTTTCATTATATATTATTCCACAAACAATGATTGATGAAAAAATAAATTTATTTTTTCAACATAATATTTATAAAATCATAATATTGAAAACACATGATAGGAAACATGTACATGTATTCAAATCATAATTGTTTAAAATAGAAAATCGATGTGTGATTTCCCATCACTACAAAAAAACCGGCCCCTAGCGGCGGTTTAAACCGCCGCTATAGGTTGTGGCGGCGGTATACAAAAACCGCCACGAAATTGGGCGTCGGCAATCTATTAGGGGCGGTTTTTACTATTTCGTGATGGTTTAAGAAAAGAATTGTAGATGCCTCTTTTCACGCCGGTTTTTGACCATTTAGCGGCGGTTTTATGCGTAGATGACATTTTTTTTCCGCGGCGGTTAAAACCGCCGCTATATTCTGGCCTTTGATGCGCCTATGTCGCGGCAGTGCAAACCGCCGCAAAATTTAAACATAATACATTTAGCGGCGGTTATAACCGCCGCTAAATGCCGACCAGTAAGGCATTAGTGGCGGTTATAACCGCCACTAAATGCTGACCAGTATGGCATTAGCGGCGGTTAAAACTGCTGCTAAATGCTGACCTGAAAAAAAAATTCTGCTCCTACCACACCTCTGCCCTGAAAAACAAATCAAACCAGAATATTGAACAGGATACACCATAAAAACAAATAACATGGTAGTATTCATTGAAAAATAGGATATGAGAAAATGTTGCATGTTATGGAGTCCAACCTAAGGAAAGGTATGTATCACAATTTGGTGAGTAACCAATCCATGTGACCCCCAAGATGTATATGTGTTTTTAGCTTCTTTAATTTCTTATGTGTTTTAAGAAGGGTTGATTTATATTATATGGATACTAATACTCTATATAATAAATGGTTATGAATTTTGATACAATTTATGTGATCATGCTAACCATGGTGATGTGTAATGATATGTAATTGGTTATGCTCTAAGTTGACCGATATAACATTCATGGGTGGATTGTGATATGGGTTGAGTTTTTTTAACAATGGATTTGTGTTATGGGATAGAACAAATTATGTTTATATGGGTATAGAATTTGTTCCAATGATGGATGTTTGAGTAGTTATAGAATGTATGTTATTGTATGGTTTGTTGTGTGTTTGGGGTTGGTTGTTAATGCCTACTATAGAAAATGGCTAACTTGTGAATTGGCGTGTATTTTATGTTGGACAACACGCTAACCGTGCATGGTGCTTGAGAGAGTATGGTTTATGATCTTGTAGGTTATACATGATTCCTATTGAGGATTTGAGTTATGTCATTGGATATGAGATAAGAGTTTCATGTATACATCCCAAGATGGTCATCATGTTGCTGGTTGGATGGGATGCATCATGATATAGTTGTTATTGACTTCGTTAAAGAAAATAGGTTTGAGTTTTTTAAAATTTCAACAACTTATCTAATGTTTTCCTAAATACCTTATTGGTGGAATTATACTTAACCAAACCAAATGATATTGATTTTTCACAATAGTTATTATCATAAGATAATGTAATTAATATATATGTGCATGTATGTGATCTTTATCCTTCAGGGGATGTATGGTGTTTCGATTTCTAGTTAGGATTAGTAACCTAGATTTCATAGTTGGATTGGGTATGGGATTTGTGATATGAATGGGACTTACACAGTTGGACTGCCTAGGTACTTCTATGAATCAGTTATGGTATGAATCGAGCTTACACAATGGGGCTACCCGAATGCTGCTATATAGTAGAAATGGTATGAATATGGGTTACATATATGGTATTATCATTGGATGTGGTACCAATTCAAACACAGGCCTAAATGGAATGATGTATACCACACTCGAGAAATCAAGACATAAAATGAAACATCATAAATAAATAAAATGCATAGAAGTAAACATGAGAAATGAAAAAAATGTTAGGACATGGAAATGTTTGGTGGCAACTATGTGCCATATACATGTTACATATACAAACCAACCGTTCTCATACTTGTTCAACACATCAACAACACTACTACTCATCATCTGATGTTGCATCATCACCCTCTCCACCTTCATCTCCACTACCTGCTGCCACCTATAAGAACATTATATTGAAAATTAAATATTGTTGCATATTTATAATTAAACTTAAAACCAATAAAAGTGTGAAAACTAAATGATTTTGATTTTTTTGTGATTTACCTGCTCACCACTAGCCGATGCACTACCACCGGGGGCATATCTGCTCATATGCTGACATATTTCAAGCAACTCTTTCTGTAAAGAAGATATCTGATCCCCCTACTGGTGAACTGTGTTTCGTAGAGAAGACATCTCCCTCTGAGTATCTTCAGGTATGAAATGACCAGAACCAGGAGTAGATTTAGGTGAAATCCCTGATGGCCTGCCAAATACCTCAGATGGTACGGGTCCAAAACCCATCCCGCGTACTCTACCAGGATGCTCATTCCCAAGGACTTTACCAACCGGTTCATCCTGGGATACTGAGTAGGATTTCTCAGGATTGACATCCCATATTTCTTTAATTTTTACCTATAAATCAAATATCAATATATATTAACACAGTAAAAACTGATAATAAGTTATTATAATAAATAATTGACTTCATACCCCAACTTCTCTGGCAGGTTCATTAACAAAACTTCCATCTGTTTTTTTATGAACATCCAGCCACAGTTCTGTTCAGGATGCTTCATGCCCTAAACTCTGTGACTGCAGTAAACAAAGATAAATCATCAATTAAATATGTTAGATAGATAATATTGTCTTATAAATATTTAAACTAATTAAAAGATTACCAATGACATTCGGCTTCTAGAAAAGCTTTTTGAGCCTGCAGTGTGCGGGATGACTTGTTTTTCCTGGTTTGATGCATTCTGTCTTGAGAGATCCTGAAATAAATAAAATTTAATTTAACAGTAATGTATTAAATGTCTATCTCCTATTCATTTATATGTATAAATGTAAAATGAGGATAATATAATAATATATATTTCAACACCATCCGCTTCTCATCACGATGGCTATCGACAAAAACATTCCACTGTTCTTTCGGTACCCCACTGGTTAGCTTCTCATACATCTGCTACACGGTCAACAAAGTATCATTGGCATCACACCACAACATCCATTTGAAATCTATCCATTTTTTTCCAAGATTTTTCAATGTGCACTTCCGTGCTATCACATCAGCAACGGTAAAGTGGAAGAACATCTGTATACAGAAATTCATTTTGAATATATTAGTAACATGACATTCAATTAAACCATAAAGTAATAAAATTACCTTTATCTGAGAATCAAAAACTTCATTTTTCCAGTTTGGAGGCATATGCCTCCAATCATCATATGAAATAGGCAGGGAAATGGGCTCCGCTGCCAGCTGACCTATAATCTGACCAAGTAAACCCATGGCGTCATCCGTCGGGACCCCATAAGAGTGAAATGGCACCACTATCTTCTTGCCATTCATGTTCCAAACATCAGAACTTTTTAAGAGTTTTTCCACGGTTGCATTTTTTTGATCTGCAATTAGAAAACAATTACTATAAACAAAATGCAATAAATTAATTTAATTAAAATTTGTACCTATGACTGTGACCCTCCAGAATGTCTGTGATGAACTGGAAGTGGCGTGTCACTGCCCCGCTACTGAGGCTCCTGTAGGGGGAGGTGATGACTCATCCTTTAATGAGACATCTACTGACGGTGTCAGAGATGGTGCAGGGGGAGATGATGCAGGGATGTAGGCAGCTGCTGACTCAGATGCCGTGGGGACAGACGGATCGTCATCTGTCGCAGAAGTAGATGAAATGGTGTACCACTTCTTCCTTAGAATTCCTATCATTTAATAAAATAAAATTAAGTTTAGAATATATATTTCAAAAAATTTATGCAGAAAAAAATTAAATATGATAATAGATGCCCAGTACTAACAAAAAAAATATAAATAACAATGATAATGAATGACTACAGAAATGAATCAAGTGGTTGATGAATGAATACATAATTGTACATACAATCATTTTCCCCTTCAATCATGTCGGTTTCCTGCTCCATTGCTTCATCCACTTCATTCATCCTTGCTAGACTAATATTTTCAATATCATGATGGACAAATAATTCTGCTTCCTGTTGTTGATGAAATTCAATTGTAGAGGTCAAATATTCCACTTCATCACCCATATCATACAAATGTCTTTGTATTACGTGAGTAACTACACTCCACACTTCATCCACAACATCATTCACATAATATACCATTTCTGCCTGCGATTCTAAGATATATGGATCATGCAGTTCACTATCACCAACATCCATCAAGAGAGAGAAGTTTACAGAAGTAAATTGCAAGGAATCTCTTTTAACACCTCTGATAATATTGACCCATTTTCATTTGAATAAAACAACAGAAAAATGCCTATGGTAGTTTAATTGAATAATATCATGCAACTTTCCACAGTATTACACTTCAGAAAATGTAAATATACCACTATTCTGTGTTTTCAAACCCATTTCTCGATCGACTGTACGAAATCTAAAACCATTCACATTATAAGCGTCGAACTTTCTAACTTGTTTTATAGGTCCTCTAGGAAGAAACATAAATCTTCTGACAAGTCTTCTCGAGTATCAGTATTCATGATCTGAAAAATAATAATATAATTTAATAGATTTGCAAATTGTATGTTTCAAACTAATATTTGTATTTATTGTAATATTTATAAACTTACACGTCATGCAAACCATTCTACCAGCTCTTTATTCACAGCTTTCGTTATAGCTTTTTCATTTCGTGTTCGGCCTCTCATTCGTCTCTTTGTTTGTATCCTCAACTCTTCAATAAATGGATCTGAAATTTCACTATTCAGTATCACATATCTATGTGCCTGTAATAACTCCAATTTTGTCAGTTTCGCATATGAGTTCCTCCCAACTGATCGGCCAATAGCAAGAAATTTTTTTGATTTCTAATGCATTTGAGATTGAGTTGATGTGTCGTCAACATGTCCAACTCGATTAAATCTTGACTCAATATCATCCAAATATATGGAACAAAAGGTGAGACACTCCTCGGCGAAATAGCTTTCAGCAATAGAGCCTTCTAGTTGATCTTTATTTCTCACATATGCGTTCAAATGCCCAAGATATCTGTGAAAAATAATAATAATATTATGAATTTATTTAAATTCCAAATGTCGTTTACTTAACTGGAAACATATAAATAAAATACCTCTCAATTGGATACATCCATCGATAATTAACGGGGCCTCCTAATTTAGCTTCGTCAACCAAATGCACAGTTAAATGCATCATGACAGTAAAAAACGATGGAGGAAATATCATATCCATTGCAAAAAGGGTCAATAAAAACCTCTCCTGTAGGCTGTCAAGATGTAAAGGATGTAGAGTTTTCTCACATAATTGCCTGAAAAATGTGCAGAATTGCAGTACAACAGCAGTAACTTTTTCAGGTAATAATGTACGCAATGCCAATGGTAGTAACTGTTGTAACAAAACATGTGAATCGTGAATTTTCAATCCATATAACTTACGATTCTTCAAATCAACACACCTCGAGATGTTACTCAAATACCCATCAGATACTTTCACATTCTTTAAAATTCGAAGGAACACGTCTTTATCCCTATTTTTCATTGAAAAAATGGCAGGAGCATACTTTTAATTCTCATCTGGCCAGAGATCACGTTTTATGTTCATTACTTGTAAGTCTTTGCAAGCATTGAGATGATCCATAGACGTTCCATGCTCATTAAGTAATGTGAAAATCAAATTATCACATAGATTCATCTCAATATGAATCACATCAAGATTGTGGCGCAAAGAATTAAATTCCCAATACGGAAGTTTGAGAATATACTTTTTTTCTTCCATTGTTGCATTCTGATTTCACTTGACGATGCACTTCGCACTCGTTTTCCGCTATCAGTCAAATTAAGAAACTTCCCAAATTCTGTTTTAACATTTTCAAGCTGTGTCAATATTTAAGAACCGGTTAACAACTTTGGAGGTGGTCTACGATCAATGGAACCATTAAATTTTGATTTGTTTAACCGAAATCTATGAAATGCATCAAGAAATCTTCCATGACACAAGAAGAACCATTTTCTACTGTGAGGTAGCCATTTGGGCTCGAAATCAAAGTTACAAACAGGAAAATCCAAACCCGTATAAGTGTTCCAACCAGATAAATTCCCAAGCCCAGGGAAGTCACTAATGGTCCACATTAAAGAAGCATTCATTTTGAACATTGTTTAAGAAGAAACATAAAATGTCTCAACACCGTTTCTCCATAACTCCTGCAATTCTTCAATCAAAGGCTGCAGGTATACATCAATATCATTTCCAGACATTTGTTTTCCAGGAATAATCATCGAAATGATAAAATATGTTTGTTGCATACACATCCACGGAGGCAGATTATAAGGGATCTAAACAACTGGACAAATGTTATAACTCGTTTTCAAAGTCCCAAATGGGTTGAATCCATCGGCAGCCAATCCCAATCGAACATTCCTAGGATTAGCTGAGAAATCTGGTTGTAATGAATCAAATGTCTTCCACGATTGGGAATCTCGTGGATGTCTCATTAACCCATCATTGTTATTATCTACAGAATGCCACTTCATGTGTTCGGAGGTTTTTGATGACCTGAATAATCTTTGGAATCGAGGCTTCAAAGGAAAGTAACGCAAAACTTTTGCAGGTGTGTTCCTTTTCTTCTTCTCCATGAAATTATGTTCAGTCATACTTCCAACATCACCTTTTGACTGCCATCTAGAAGAAGAACATTTCTTACAATTCTGTCTACTTGAATCCTCTCCCCAGTAAAGCATACAATCATTGGGACACGCATGTATTTTTGTATAATTCAGACCAAGCTTGTTTACAACTTTTTTCATCTCATAAAACGATTCTGGGATTTTTGCTTCAGGAAATGCATCACAAATCAATTCCAATAACATGTACATTTCCTTATTTGTAATTCCACATAGACATTTGATATGGTACAACTTCAGCAGAAATGAAAGCTTTGAATATTTCAAACACCCACTATACAACTCTTGATTTCCATCGTCAAATAAATCATGAAAGTCATTTTCCTCACTGAAGTTTTCCCTTACATTTGGGTCCACAGAATCAGGAGGAGGATCCAATGATATGTTACAATCTTGATCTTCTTGTGTTACAGTCTCAAAAACATCACTTGTCACGTTGCAATTTGTACCACCCTCTTCTGGTTGTTCTGATATGTTTTGATGCTCATAGTGGTGTCTTGCAGTGCCGAATGCATCATTTATGAGGTTTTGCATTTCATTTTCCATTGGTGACAAACTTGGGACCTCATTTTGTGGATTAACATCAGTCCTCAATCTTTCTGTATTGTTTGATTCTCCATGCCAAATCCAACACAAATATTGATCAGGGAATTACTTCAGAATTAAATGTTCATAAACTTCATCTCTCATCAACCATGTAATAAATTTACATTTAGGACATGGACATCTTATTCTCCCTTCAACGGATCGATTAGAAATTGAAAAATCTAAAAACTCATTCAAACCCTTAACATATTGAGGTGTGTTCCTCGGTAATGTGATCCAGCTTTTATCCATGTATATCACAATGTGCCTACACAAAATATACGATAGTGTAAGATTACAGAAACATAATATAATAAAGATGAACCATTGATCATAAAGTATGCATAATATAATAAAGATGGTTCATTGATCACATTTTCCACTTCAGACCAACCAAACAAGTCTGGTCCATAAGAGACAGCGTCAACACCTCATTGAGGAGAAATAAGAATATCGGGTTACACACTTATCATAACACTATCTACCCAACTATTTTTTATGGTTTCCAATGGGATATGTTTACAGAACATGAAGAACCTAATTAATTCATTATCCATGATAAGACATGTCGTTATGGACCAAATTTACACGGGAGAGAAGTCACATTGATAACGAAGTTCGGCTTAATTCCCAAGCATATGTCTCCGCTCCCAACAAGAACCGTTGAGAGATTAATACGTCAACTTTCTTTTTAATGGTTGTAGCAAGAAACCCACTAGCCGTTTTAAGGTAGGCTAGAACACCTTCGTACAGCTTTCTTTTTTATTATGGTTGTAGCAAGAAACCCAATTGAAAGAAATAATGGAAATGAGAGGTTTGTTTTAATCCAAACCCAATGAAGAACTAAAAAAATAAAATAATACAAACACATAGAAGCCTTGAGCGCCAAAAGTGTGAGAGCAGTTGATGGAGAGGGAGCTCAATCTTCAAGGATGGTAATGGATCACAAGAGGCCTTGGAGATTTGTCGTTAGAGCGTCAAGAAATCAAAATATAATACGGTTGTGTTCCCGACATCCATGGTTTCTTATTTATAGGAGAAATACCCGTAAACACTTCAATATGGCCGTTGGAGGGCTTCCGGAGCTGTTGGGGGTCAAAAGTACAAGTCTGGTCAAAGCCCAACGGCTAGTTTGACTGGGCACACCGGCTGGACGGTGGTCCAGATAGAGCAGGATTTCTGTCTGGGTTCCACCGGCGGGCCGGTGGTCATCCACCGGTGGGCCGGTGGTCATCCACCAGTTGGCCAGTGGCACCAGGTAGTGGGAAAGCCTACTTCCTGGGTCCTCTGGTTGGCCGGTGGGTAAGAACCGGTTGGCCGGTGGGAATCCACCGGTTGGCCGGTGGGTAAGAACCGGTTGGCCGGTGCCCATACCGGCTGGCCGGTGCGCTAGCACCGGCTGACCGGAGGCTCTGGCAGAAAGTATTGCTTCTTCCAGAGACCACCGGTTGGCCGGTGGGAATCCACCGGTTGGCCGGTGGACTCAGAGAGTCCACTATCAGCCTTCTTGAGCCAAATCCTGGGCAACCTTTTTCCTAGCATCAAAACACTTGAAAACAAGTTAAAACACGATGAGAGTGATTGTGATCATTAAAATCAAAGCGAGAGGGGTAAAACAAAAGTTATGGTCATGGTTTCTATAATGACATGACCTTTATTATAAGTTTCAAGACCCATTTACTAATACTCATTCCTCCATATCAACATAAATCTTAACATCACATTGGAGGCCTCATTATTGTCCTTATAATGCATCCTTGGATTTGGTCAAATAAGAATAGGTGTAGATGTCAATATATTTTTTAGCTCATAAAATGAATCTTTCTATTTATCATCCCACTAAAAATTCACTCCATTGCAAGTCAATACTATATTTTTAATGAATATGTGAGAAAACTCCAAGATAATGCAAGAATAAGAAACCACATAACCAATAAAAATATGAATCTCAACAATATTAGTATGAGTCTATTAAGAAATTATAGATTCTACTTTCTCAATATCCCCTAATATCCTAGATTTAGAGAACTCACGACCAAAAAATGTCACCTATTGATTATAGAAATAACATTTCAATATATTTGCATATAAATTATGATATCTCAATGTGTCTAAGATCATAACCAACTATTCTTCATGCTCCTCATAGGATCATGATCATACCGATATATCATTGATAAATATAGTCCCGAATGAAAAAAAGGATAAAAAATGGTTTATCAAATTTATAAATACATATGGCTTCTCCATTACCCTAAATAGAATTACCAAAAACACAAAATTACTATATAGTGTTTGAAATTCTATCTTGGACACACCATTAGCTCAAACCTTTAACCACTGACAACCTAATCGATGAACAATCTTCAAAATCCATAAAGAATCTCTAAACTGATTGAATAAATCATAAATTCATAGAAAAGGAAACCAATTATTAAGAGTAACATGATTTAATTTATAATAGATAATATAAAATCAATAACTCACTCTTGCAATATTGGTAAAAAGAAATGGATAACCCTATATAGACACACTCAGATTAATAAATCCATTGGATTAAAGATCTCCCAACTAAATATTTATCTATCTAATAAATCACCCAAATAGAACCTCCATGTTTCCCCTAAAAAATCCAAGACCCACCAACCACCGGATAGCTACACCTCCTTTATAGCTCCATAAATGAGACTATGATTCACAACATGTAATGAAGGAGGTATTTTATTTACATTTTTGTGTTGTATATAATCTAAATGTTGACCAATATGGGAATATAGGGGATATTAAAGGAAAAAAGTAGGATATCCCTCAAAAATATCATGTACCCTATATAAATGATAAACCAAAAACATTAAATTCATTTTATAAAACATTACCTAATCCCATGGCATTTTCCTAAAACAAAATATAGATATTAAAAATTA
Source organism: Viscum album (assembly GCA_963277665.1). NCBI lineage: Eukaryota > Viridiplantae > Streptophyta > Magnoliopsida > Santalales > Viscaceae > Viscum > Viscum album. The sequence goes on along the minus strand of OY728142.1, from coordinate 1,423,752,187 downwards.
AATAATTAATTAATATTTTCCATTAGCTGTTTCCAAATATATAATCATTTCCATTTTTATAAAAAAACACCATAAAAACCCTTCTATTTTTAAAAAAGACTAAGGGATCCCTTATAAAATGATTTCAACCATGAGTACTTCTTACCCTTGAGTAGACCAACTACCCAACCATTTCTATAAACCCTACCAAATGAGATGACGCACCAATGGTTAATCTAGATTTATTTCATCCTAGTCTAACCAAATAAGGATCCCACACTAATGTTTGAATCATAAATAATGTCTAATACCTCACCCTAAATCATCACATCAATATTATCAACCATATAAAACATCATTGAAATCTATAAATTCAACTTTTTATGAAAATAAAATAATAAAAACATATAATGGAAAAATTAGTGGGGTATAAAGAAGTATATCCCAAGTGAATGAGAAAGATCTCAAGGGGATCCCCCCACACCTTCCTATCATTTTATTACATCTATATATATAATCTATAATTACTATACAAATATAAAATGGGATCTTGGTACATAATATCTCTTAATTACCTGGGCTGTAATACTATTTTTTTCTTGAACCAACTTTGGGTCACCAATGACCTGGGCACTAGAGTTGGCCCATGACATACCCAAGGCACACTATTAATATCATTATTCTAGATACTAGTTCTAAGGAATCATATAGGAACTCATGGGAATTGGTTTTCAAAATAAATAAAATTATGACTTAAGACTTCCACACAAAAATATAAAATAACCACTCAATAAATCAAAGGTCCATGTTTCCATGGAATGAGACAAAAAAAACAAATATGCAGTACCTAATTAAGCATGATGAATATACAGGGAAACTAGATCAATGGTTAAGAATAAAACTAAAAACAATAATATATATTAAATGGGTCACCGGTGGTCGAGGGGGGGCACAGGGGGGTGCGGGTTTCACCGGAGGGCTTCACCGGAGGGCGCGGGGAGTGCGGGTTTCGCCGGAGGGCTTCGCCGTAGGGCGCGGGGAGTGCAGGGGTCACCGGAGGGTGCGCGGGGGACAGTGGTCGCCGAGGCCGGGGGGTATCGGGGAGGGTTTGGGGAACACGGTTGGGGATGGAAAAAGGGTCGCGGTGTTTCTGAAAAAATTTGGGTTTCACAGCGGTTTATTAAAAACCACCGCGAAACCTTCACCGAAAATTTTTTGCAGCGGTTTTGTGAACCGCCGCCACAAAACCGCCGCTAAACCCAGTTTTTTTGTAGTGCATGAAAAATAGGGGCATATAAATGATCATGGATGTATATAATGAAAGTGAAATTGGTCAATAGTAATTTATAAAAAAAGTGGACAATAATTGGTGTATAGAAATGAGTGGAAAATTCATTATTCTTTCATAAAAATAGGTTTTGGACATTATATAATAATTTAATTAAAACCTCAATCCTTCCCTTGGTGTTTCCCTTGGGGTTTTCCATAGTGGATGGGTTTTAAATAATTTATATGTACATTGTAAAAAATTATTGAATTATACCATTTCTTATGTCGAATTGAATTAAACTCTCAATGAAATGATTTTAATACATTATGATATAATAAATGGTTTGAATGATTCAAAAAAGATATACGAACATAATTAAATGCTAAAAAAACAATTTATTTTAAGAGGGAAGCATAGATTTGGACATGTATTCACTTTTTTGAATTTAATACAATACTTTTCGATCATTATAACGTCATAATACAGATGATATATTTATCCCATATTTTCTTTACAAGAAGATATAACTATCATATTAAATTATAAGGGTATAATTTAAATGATTTAATATAAAAAATATTTATTTTATTAAAATACATTCATAAATATTTGAATTTATAATTTTTTAATAGTAATTTTCAATTACTAAGAAATGATTTTTTTGGAAAAAATCAATTCTTGAACACTAAAAATAGATAAATTTCCAATCCTAAAAATATATTATCATATAAATTAATGAAACTTTTTATAATGTTTTTGTTTTTTAAAATATTATATATTTTTAAAACTAATTTTTTTATAAAAAAAATAATTTATTATTATATAATAAACTTTACACAGAAATAAATTTTCTTATCTAACTGTTATAAAAAATCTTTATTTACTCTTTTATAAAGTTACTATAGTAAATATAAGAATTATGATTATGAAATTTAAATATAAATACTCCCAGCATAATGGTTACTTTTTTCTATACTTTAATAAATTATTATTATTATGAATTTCACATTATTTATGTTATTTAACTATTAATATTTTAATAATAAATTAAAAAATTTACAATTCATATGAAAAGAAATTAATTTTAACCTATTACGTAATAATAATAAAAATAACTCAATTGGGGGATAATTTTTATCATAATCAATTCATATTGGTGGGAGAATTTAATTTTAAATAAAATCCCAAAGCATAATTGAAACTGGTATTCATAAAGATCTTGTTGTTTTTCAAAAATATGACTATTCCATGAATATATAATTACTGATATTCATTATAATAATTTAAATTAACAATGATATATATGTAATATAGACAATTCATTTTAATCAATTATCATCCGGTAATATTATAATTTATTAGAGTAAAGAAACATTATTGGCTTATATTTTTAATATCAATGGGTTTTTAATCCTAAAAATAAAATTTTACAACAATATGGTATAATGCTGATTAATTTAACTAAATATAACTAATTTTTTTATATTTCCTTGATATAAAATTAATAATAATAATTTTAAATTTAAATTAATTCATTTATCAAAATAAATGAATATTTTAAAAAAATGGTTTTTTGTACTATTTATTACAAATTCTATAACCAGAAAGTTCAGACAAAGGCAAACCTCTGACAATTTATTTATAATAAAAGAAAAAGAAAAGTACATCAGATAGGCTAATCAAGGTGAGAACAACAATTACATATCATAAAAGTCAGACCCATTGCCACATTCTTGAATCACCATTTCCTCCGTAGTAGTTGATTCCCACTTCGAACTTTCATAATGTTTCAGAATCTTGCCATACTTCCTTCTAAGATTGAGCTTCTCCAAAGAAAGGAGCTCCTTAGAAGATTGTGAAAACTGTCAAACCATCCCACTAGATGCTCTAGTAGCCATAGGAATTTGAATTTGAGAATTGTCATTCTGCGGGCTTCTTCGTGGTGGGTCAGTCTTCACTTTTGCCTCCACAGACACTCTATTTTTGCAACCCTGAATCATATCACTATAGGAGAATTGAACCATACCACCATCATTTTCTTTATCACTATCAGAGCAGTTCTCCCATTTACTAGAAATGTGCACCACCATATACCCATCCCTCACTCCTTAATCCTGTTGATATTGACTATTGAAATCCACTAAATTAAGGTAGGGGGAGTTGTTGATAGAATCATAGCCACCATGAATTCCTTTTTTACATTACAATCTCCAACTATACTATCCAACAGTGAACCATTGTCTATATTTTCATCAGATCCATTCTCAGCAATATATGTTTTCACAGTGCCCAATTCATGATCACAATTGCCAACACTAGCTGCCCCTAACTCAACAACAATACCTAAAGAAATAGAATTTTGATCCGCATAAGTCCTTTCAGCATCCTGCTCATGATCCTGGACCAAATTAGCAACCACCAGGCATGTAAAACAATTGCCGAGCTCAATACTAGTTGCCTGCCTCCCAGGTGGTTCCTGAATCCCATCCACTGTCATCAAGGCACCAATGTCATTAGCAGTTTCCTTGACAGAGGTTTCTTGATTCCCATCGAGCCTGACAATCCCAAGATCTATGTGTTGATAGTGCCTCCCAATCCCCTCTTGAGATAGGGCATTAAGAAATGCAGCAATGAATTGCTCATCATGGACACCGACAACTGCTTGAGATGCACTCACATTTTCTAGGTAGAGAGACTCCACACCACCCTTTTTCCCACCCAAGTCCACATATTTCTCCACAGCAGCTCAACTTCATTCAAAAAAAATATCCCTCTCAACAATAGAACCCACTTCCCATCATGGGCTTTCCCTCAAAGAGGTAACCTCATTAATTTGAGTTCCATCAATGCCTCCTGCATCCTTAACAACAAGAGAAGGCTCGCCACTACCTTTAAGGGTATCAACGTTACCCAAGTCCCACTTCAACCTGTTAAATATATCACTGACCATCAGTCCAGGAGGCTCCACACCTGACTTCTTCATTTCAGCCCCAGTGCCCAAAGCCCCATTGTCCACTAAGTTCACCATCTCATTCCAAGGAAGCATGGGTTGTTCTTCATGCACCACACCATCAACCGATTCTTGCCCCTATGTCCTCAAGCTCCCCACAACATCAAATTCACGAGCAACCAAACCAACCCTCACCTGCCTGCGTACCCTCATGTTTATAGAGCCATTTATGCAGGTAGAGACACCATGACCTAGCCGAGGGCACACGCAGCAATAATCAGCCCATGATTCAAACGTAACATCATGCTTCCACCGGAATTCATTCCCATCAGTAATCCACACCAAGTCAACCGGCGTCTTGGAGACATCAATCTCCACACATATGCGAGGGTAGATGGGAAGACACATAGTTTCAGTTTTGATGTCCGAGCACAGGTAGCGGCCGACCATGTTCCCAAGCATAGATAGAGTGGAAGGGTTCTGGAATGGGAGAGGAAGGCCCAGGAAACATACCCAAATCACTATACTCGGATTATCCCGCTGCATATAGAATTCAAAATTCCACTGAAGAAGAAAAAAAGGCATACCTCTGCACCATTTAGGAGCCATAGACCACGCTGTGATGAGATCATCCATATACTCAAAACGAATCAGTATGTGCCATCGATCGAGAAGACAAATCACCTCTTGATCTTGCAGGTTCCCGGCTTCAAAGACAAACTGATCAAAAGCGACAACTGAGGGATGACTTTGATGAGATTTTATAAAAATTGATTTTATTTTTATAACATATATTTTTTAAATTTTTATGAAAAAAAAATAATAAAATTAATACCATTTTTAGAAGAAAAATTATTTTGATGAATGAGAAGACATTATCAAAAAAGGATTCATTAATTACTAAAAATACAATGATTATTAGTTTGGGTTTAGTGTTGTGTATCACATATGCTATAAAACATAGTTTTCTCATTTTAGAAATTCATGGTATTACATTCTTACACCCATTGATCAATTTCCACATATCAATTTAAACATGATCACATTATATATTGTTTTGAAACATGAACTATATTTATTAAAACCCCAAATTGAAAAATTCATAATAAAACAACCTCATTGAAATAGATAAATTGATAAATGAAGGTCTCAAAGAATTTGGTTTCTATATAGTAGTACTATAGTGGAATGTGAAAACATAGCCACTGAAGATAAAATTTAAACCAAATAACTAATAGAGAACCATATATAACATTTTTATTTTAATATCAATGAAAACATAACCATAAATCAACGAATGATATAATGACTATGATTTCATAAAAAAATCATTGTAATATGACAACATTTTGGTATTAACATTATTTTTATAGGGTTTGTAATTACATTATTATATATACTAGGAACATAAGGAAATTTACATTCGTTACTAGTATAATTAATTTCCACAATAATCTCATATTTTTCTTTAAATGTTGACATCATGAGAATAATTATTTTTCCTAGGGAACCATAATAAAAATCTAATAAATCATATTGTAAACAAATTAATAAAAATAAATTTTTCTTATAATTACTAAATCTAATTTTTTTCATATATTATGATAATATCTTAATACATTAATCATAAAAATTTGGTATATTATCCTAATATTTTGATCCTAACCATATATAACATTAATATACCGAAAATTAATGAGTGTTTAACCATAATTTATCTATCTTACTCTACATATTACACCTAAAAAGATCATTCATCTCATATAATCATATTACATATATATACATTAACCAAAATAATAAATCTCCCTATATATTATTCATCACCTCAAAATCCAAAAACATTGATCCTTTATTATTTTTCAAGATATATCATTCTAAATATAGAAAACTGAAATCTTCAAATGATGTTTCAATGCTTTTGAGGATTATACATAGACATATCATCAATAAAATATTTGGGATAATCCCAATTTCAAACACCCATTAAATGATATAAATCCTTCAAATCATCAGTTTTCAAAAATTCCATCTTGTTACTAATTCATTTTTATAGGTAACCAGTTCTATTAACGTAAATAAAATTTTTGGATGAAGAATCCATTTAAGGGGATGGCTTATTGTGATTTTTTGGGATTCCATCGATGGTGATGATGACCTAAAATTATAGTGATTGTGATAATGTGATCATTCCAACAAGAATGGGAATTAACATTCCTGGTTTTTCTATCCACTTCTAAAATCAAAGATAGATATGGATTCCATAACCAAATAAAGGCGGGCATCTCCTTCACTAATGCAATTTCTAGATCCACTTATCTGATAAGTGGGGTTACTTCTAGATATTCTAATATAAATCATCTATATGATGGTGAATTTCTTATTGTAGAGGAGTCGAGGCTCTCAAAAAAAGGTTCTATCTATTACCATTTTATCCTCTTGGTCATATAATTTACTCAATGGTAGATTGGACATTGTCATATCATGTACTAAAGAATGGAATATTACATTGCGGGTCCAATAATTCTTCGAAACTCATGCCCATATGAAGTGGGTTAATTAATTTGATCTTCATGAACGGTGATGATATGAATTCCTCGTGAAACATTGGAAAACTACATTTAAGAATAAAAATATTTAGAATTGCTGAAAGGGACATCAATTTTAAACCATTCACCCAAAATAAAAATAACACCCAAATTTTGATCATATTTTATGGTGTAACATATATTTATTTCCATCAATAAATTCTCAATGATATTTCCTATAGCATTGGTACACCATTAAAGATTGAATGGTGCATGATTAGTGGGGAAATTGGATTAATTATGTGGATTCATATGGATGTGAATTTTTCATCGGAGTGTCCTGAATCAATTATGTTTATTTCCACTGACAATAAATTGAGTTCATAGTGTAATATGAATGACATCCTAAATATTTTGATTATTATAATATGGTTGGCTACTCAATTGAATAATACTATATTGTTCAAATAATTTACATGTTTTCCTAAACCTATGGAATGCATGGAATCCCCGTTAAACCATAAGAGCAAGGTATTTTGAATTATAATCCTAGGATCACAATACATTGGAAGATGATTCACACCCCGGTGTCCCCAGTTCAACCATGTTGACAGATACTAACTTCCCTTATGGAAGGGATACATGTTTAAAAACATACCATTTCATATCTCTTAGAAAATCATTAACCATAACTATAATCAACAAATAGACCTTGATGAGACGACATTGGACAACGATATCATTAAACTTTTCAATGATGTGGTAATGTCATCACATTGGGAATTGACATGCTTTTAAATGGATCTTACCATCAACACTAATAGGGACATCATTATTACCTAAACAATACAAGAAACCACACGTATATATTTTACTATGAATACTAGAAAAAATATGATCATATATTTTGTGAAGGTGCATAGTCTGAATAGTATTATTCAAATAACAATAACGATTCACCCAACGACACATTACCAAAGGAAAATGTTATTGTTCATGATCCAACAGAAAAAAACAAAGGATATGTGATGACCTGGACCCTTGCGGTCCATCCTTTTTCCAAATTCTATATCCTAGGGGTGACGTCTCAGTGGTAGCACATCATTTGGACTTGCGACCGATCGGGGCGACCGATCGGTATGACTGATCAGCGCGACTGATCGGCGCGACCGATCAGTGTCCCCCATCCTTGTTGAGTTTCCCTTCTACAGTTTTACCTATAACACCTATTTGGGGATTTTCATCAATTTTTTCAAGTGGTTCAAATCCATTTAAAAATCCATAATTTATACCCAATAAATCCCTAGGGACCTATTCAATGGAGAATTAATTAACAATTAATTCTGTTGTGTGTGACCACCCAACCGCATGGGGAACGATGATTCGATTTACATTCTGTTCAAATTCACATATCCCGTATCAATGGGATCTTATCTATATATCACACAAGAATTTCTTCTTCTTTATTCTTCCTCTTGGCTGGCTTCCTTTCTTCTTAGTACGTTTGGAGTTCCCGACATCCCTCCCCTACGATTTTCACTTTTCCCTGATTCTAGGCGTGTAGAGAATAACTTCGATCTTTGATCAATCATATAGGGGTTTCCTTTGCCTCTAATTTCTATGTATCAGGTGGGGTGGGTATGATTTTTTCTTTATGGGAATTGATGAAACCATAATTAATGAAGATAATGAATGGAATTTTAAATAATGAAGGCGTTTCTGATCAATGTTTCTATTTTAATACATTTATGTTGTATGTGTTGTGAATTTTGCGGGCCTATACTCACTAAAAATCATGGTACATGGTGGTATATCCTTGTGAACTAATGAACCTTTGTCTTTTTTGATGACTAAATGACTTAAAATGGAAATTGATTAATCACGTAAACTCAGTTTGTTTAAAAGGATGTTCAGAAAAACAATAAACTCTGTGTGACCACCCTGGTTAACAAACAGAAAGGAGAACCCAATGAATGTTGTGCATGAACATGGAAGTTTTCCACTCAATTCGGTGGTGGGTGTGTTGTTCTGCCTGGTGATTATGGGAAGATGTGAATGGGGATAGGATCCACTGTTGTGTCACGGTTGTTGGTTGTGAATTTTATGATGTGTGGTTAATCTTTTGTGACACGAACTCGAGTAGTATCCTATATCGTTGAGAAATAGTGGGTTTCCGGTTTTGGGGACATGGGGCTGTGTCTCGGGGTTTTCTTAGTCTCCATTACTTCTAGGAATTTCACTTATCCCTTTTTTGAGTTTTACTTTGGTTCCAATACATTGAGGGATCTCACTTATCCTCTTGTCATTGTGACCATATAGGAGAACTGGGAATGAATCCTTAAATTTCTATTTGTATGTTTCTTTTTTTTCGGGATTGTGTTTATGCCTTTTAGTTTCCCAGTAGTGCATAATTCACCCTAATAGGATCACTTGAACATGAAAACAACAATGGTTGAGTGGGGAATTAGTTTGGGAATGAGTTGTGACTTGGTCGTGAGTGTCGTTGCTTCTTCTGTGAATGAATTGTAAAAATATTGTTTATGCTTAGGTTTTGGGACCCCTAGGATGGGATGAGTGTTTGTTACCTATACATATATTTTTATATTTTATGTATCTTATTTGCGCCCCACCCAAGTTGAGCACTTAGTGTCGAACACTCCATTTCATGGGGTGAGTGATTTTTCCAACACTCCTATGAGTGGCTGGTTATTATCTCATTTTTGGATCCCTTTCAAGAATATCCAAGGACTCTTCGGGCAGGATGTGATGGCTTGAGGACCATTATTATCCTAAGAATATTCCGAAATGGTACTTGCGGTCTTTGGACCAATTTTCTACGGTCAGGTTGTTCCCATGTGTCTTCGGGATGAGGCCCAGGTGTCTTCGGGCATGGTAGTAGTTTTTCTGTCTGAGGTGTCTTTGGGCGTGACAGTAGTTGTTCTGGCCTAGGTGTGTGTGGGTGGGGTTTGGAATTGGGACTATGGTGAGGTTGTTGCTTAGATGTGTGTGCCGGAGGGATTTGGATGTGGGACTACGGTGAGGTTGTGGCCCAAGTGTGTGCAGGCGGGGTTTGGCAGTGGGACTGCAGTGAGAATGGCAGGATTGGTTTGATGTGTAATATGTCTTCAATAACCTGTGGGAATGTTGTGCGGGGTACCCAAAATTCGATGTTCTATTACTATACTTTACTTGCATTGTGTTATTTGGGGAGTGTACCTTGGTGAGACTTGGGTGGATTGTTTTTTATTGCTACGTTCATTTGTTTTTCTTTCCTCACAGGGCATTAGAATGCCTCTCCACATGTGCGCAAGTGTCTTTGGTTTTACCTACTGTGTGTACTTTTATGCTCACCCTACGTATATAAGACTGCTTTCAGGTTTCTAGGAGGACATCAGGTATCGTGCGGGAATGTACTAGCTCGGACCTTGGGGCAGTTTCTGTTGTAGTTTTCCTTTTTCTTGGTTCTTTACCTTCTGAGTTTTTTTTGTGTGGCTTGTATCATTTACTGCTGAACATGGACATGGGAAAGGGTTATTTTTGGATTTCCCTTTACATTCACCTTTGGTATTGTTGAGGTTGCTATATTATCTCCAGATCCTATAAAAAAGGGAAATGCCTTCCATTTAGTGTTAGATTATATACCATTGGTGCTGGTCGCCACTCCGAGACCTATTGAAGGCAGGTTTTGGGGGTCATTATATCTCTTCAACTTAATGAATCAAGGGCCTGGAAATATGCTGACCCTTCGCTCCTTTTGGTGAAGGCGGGTAGTGATAGAATGGTATCATAGGAGTGGTTGATATATATGATAGATTTTGGAGTTAAGAATAGTGAAGATTTCCTGGGATGGTAGGGTAACAGTGTTGGGTGACCATGGTTCGTGAATTAGGCCAGGGAAGACCGGCTAGAGCATGGGAATTTAGCCCCCCCCCCTGTGATCTGACGCAAGGACTCTAGTCCTACCGAACGACCAAGTGGGGTACACTGATTGATGGGTAAAGACCCTAAGATATGTACATGCATCATAATTACTTCTTTTCTCGGGTTTCTGGGGTGTTTTGGGAATTTGAAATGTATCATAAGTCTAAGAAAATTTGAAGATAAATATTCTGCACTACTCGGGCTTAGTGAATCCTTGTTTACATTACATCTATGGGACCTGGGAGATGACCATGAGTTGTGTGGGCGATAGAGGCCCAAAAGGTTGACTTGGCCAATATGAATAAGACCGAACGAGAGTAGGAGGATGTTCAGTGGAAGAAGACACTTAGAGCCTTTCAACGAATGACCCTCAGGAAGTATGAGGTCTACACCTCAGATATATAGACAGAAAGTTACTCGAGGAACTAGTGATCAATTTCCACCTTATTCGGGAACCAATGGAGTACTGGGTTCCTCTGCCCATTAACCAGATGCGTGGAGTAGCGCGTCAGTGGTGGATGATTTATCGTGGAGAGAATAGGGAAGCTGAGGTTGTGTGGAGTGACTTTGAGAAGGAGTTCCGTGCGAAATTCATGTCTTCCACGATGAAGGCTGAGAAGAGGCAGGATCTACTCTCCCCCCTGCAGTGGAGTATGTCAGTGAGAGAGTTGGGGAAAATGTTCAAGGATCTCCTTCACTTTTCTGTAGACCTCATTCTAGATGAGGATTCTCGAGCAGGATGTTTAGAGGAGGCACTCTGACCTTCTCTTCAGTATGTTGTTACCCCCTTCACCATACCGACATACATAGAGGTGCAGAAGAAGGCTGAAGTGCTGGAGAGGATGCACACGCTGGGAGGTGTGTAATGAGAGGGAATCCAGTTGGTCTCGTCAAAGGGGACAGCTGTCAGCAGCAAGCCTCCAGCATCAGGGCCCTCTAGGTTCCGACCACCATGGAGCAAGCCCCAACAGATCCAGTTCCAGTCTCCTGGTCCTCGCCCTTTCCCTTTGGGCATAGGACCGAGGTTCTTTGTCTGTGGTATCCATGGGCACCTTAGAAACTAGTTCATGGATAGAGTACAATATGTTGGGGTGGGAAGGTATAGAACCCACCTCAGCAGCTGCAGTTCCATGCTAGGCCCTTTCAGCATGAGCAACAGGGGCTGCAAGATCCCACCCCTACGAGGGAAGACTTCCCAAGAGGAGTCTGACATCAGGGTGCTCCTCAAGGACCTTGACACGGGCGTGGTTGGGGAGGTAGCTGACAACCGAGAGGAAGAGGAGCTGGGCATGGGTAGTTTCACACCGCAGAGGCAGCAGTTCCAGTAGGGCCAGAGGTCATTCGTCATACGATCAGCTTGTTTTGTACCCATTCATATGCCTTGTTTGATAGAGGATCTATGCAGTCCTTTGTTACACCTAGTATGGACAATGATCTGGGTATAGACGCTGAGAGACTTCCAGTGCCCCTGGTGCTGAGCACACCAGCCGGAGGATAGACTGACTTGTTGTATGTTATTCGAGGATGAATACTGATGATAGGGCCACATAAGTTAGTCAGGAGTCTTCTATTATTGTAGATACAGACAAACGATGTCATATTAGGAATTTAATGATTGTTCTCTATATGTGCCATCATTGACTACTTCCAAGGAAGGGTTTTGTTTTCACACTCGGGCAGCCGACGAGTGACTTTCATCGGCAAGAAATGTTTCCAGGGAAGAAGCAAGTGAGGGGAACCCCTCATCTCCTTGCTAGATGTGCTATCAATGGAGTCGGTGGACACAAAAATGGTGGAATTCCCAGGAATCGTCAGTGATTTTACAGACGTCTTCCCTAAATAGGTGGCAAGTCTGCCCCCTCAACGTGATGTTGAGTTTGGGATAGTCTTGCAACTAGGTACTCATCTGATTTTGATGGCCCCCTATCGAATGACACCTTTGGAGTGGCAGGATTTGTAGATCCCGATTGACGATTTGATGACGAAGGGTTTTGTTCGGCCAATTTTGTCCCCGTGGGGTGATCCTATTTTTTTGCATAGAAGGAAGATGGTGGTCTAAGGCTGTGCATAGACTACATGAGGCTGAAACAAGTGACGGTCAAGAATCGATACCCACTCCCAAGGATATACAATCTCATTGCCTAGCTGAGGGAGATGGTTGGTTCTCAAAGATCGATCTGCTATCTGGATATCAACATTTGAGGGTTAAGGAGGGAGAAATATCAAAGACTGCCTTTAGGTGAAGATATGTGCAATTTGAGTTTGTAGTCATGTCATTCGGTGTTACGAACACACCATATGTGTTCATGGGGATCATGAACTCCATTTTTCAAGAATATCTGTACGTGTTCGTAGTCGTGTTTATTGATGAAATCTTGATCTACTCAAGATCAGAGGAGGATCATGTTGAGCACTTGAAAACAGTTTTAGAGGTCCTCTAACAGTACCAGCTCTATGTGAATTTGTCCATGTGCTAGTTGTGGACGGGAGAAGTGCATTTCCTTGGGCACGTGGTGTCCATGCAGGGGATAGAGGGGGAACCATCGAAGGTCGAGGCGGTTGTTTATTGGGAAGAACCCAAGAATGTGCCAGATGTTCGTAGTTTCCTCAGGCTGGAAGGTTACTACCAGAGGTTCATACCCATCTTCTCCCGAGTTGCGGAACCCTTGACAGCCTTAACAATAAATGACCAGGCTTTCATATGGGATGAACAGTGTGAGGTAGAATTCACTTATTTTAAGGATAAGTTGGTTAGTGCCCAAGTGCTGAGGTTTCCAGATGAAGGGGAAACATTTGAGGTGTTATATGATGCTTCAGGGAAAGGCCTTGTATGTTTGTAAATGCCATAGCAAGGGGTGATATCTTATGGGTCTAGGAATTTATGCTGTAATGAGAATAATTATGCCATGCACAATCTAGAGCATACGATGGTCGTCTTCGTGCCAATGTTTTGGGGGCATTACCTGATCGGGGAGCACTTTTTGGTCCTCAAGGATCATATGATCTTGAAGATTGTCTTCTCTCAGTGGGACCTGAAATTACGACAGTGAAGGTGGATGAAGTTTCTTCAAGACTACGACTTTGAGATTTCCTACACTCCAGGAATGGGGAATGTAGTGGCTGATGCCTTGAGTTAGAGGTCATAGAGGGGTGTGGTTCGAGAGTCGGCAGATGCTTGGAAGGAGATGGAGGAGTTGACTGCCCCACACCAGGACACAAGGATTGATAGTGGTAGAGGTTTCATGTATCAGATGACAGTGCGATCCTATCTTCTACAGCAAGTGGAGGAGTCCCAGTGGGGGGACTCATAAAGGAAAGTGATGTGTGACTGAGTTGACCGGGGGAATGCTCCAGAAGGGTGGATAGAGGATGGTTAGAACCGGATACATTTCCAAGGAAAGATGTTTTCTCCAGAGGAAATGCGTGGAAAAGTTCTGAGTGAGTTCCAGAACTCACCCCTAGTAGTGAAATCGAGAGTTTCAAAGATGTACCTGGGCTGAGGAGATAGTTTTGGTGGTCCAGGGTGAAACGGGCTGTATAAGAGTTCGTTGAAAAGTGCCTAGTATTTCAGCAGGTGAAGGCAAAACACCGTGTCCCAGGCGGCTTGTTTCAAAATTTAGATGTTCCCGAGTGGAAGTGGGATGACATCTTGATGGATTTCGTTATGGGGCTACCCAAGGATCGAGGAGGTTGAATCACTATTTGGGTAGTCATGGATCAGTTGACTAAATCAGCCCACTTTCTGGAAATCAAGGATTCGGGGGCATCGGTGGCTTTAGCATGATAGTATGTGGATGTGGTGGTGCTGTTGCATGGAGTTCCAAGATCCATAGGCTCGAATATGGATTCACGGTTTACCTCAAAAATCTGGAGAGGGTCGCAACATGCTTTTGGAACCCAGCTACGTCTTATTATTGCTTTCCTTCCCCAGAAAGATGGACAAACCGAGCGCACCATCCAGACCCTCAAGGATATGTTACGGGAATGTGTTATAGACTTAGGAGGATCATGGGTACGACACTTGCCTCTGATAGAGTTCACCTACAATAATAGAAATCACTCTACCATTGACATGGAACCTTTTAATGACTTTTATGGGAGGCCATTTTGTTCACCCATGTGCTAGTCTGAGCTTGGAGAAGCGAGATTTCGTGGCCCAGAAGAAGTGCAGACCATCACAGAGAAGGTTCATCTTTTACTGGAAAGGATGAAGGTGGAAGAGGAACGATAGAAGTCATATGCCGATAATAGGAGGATACCCTTCTAGTTCGGGGTAGGGGACCACTTATTCTTGAAGGACACCCCTTGGAGTGGGCAATAGAGGTTCGGTAGGGGGAGCATTCTCTCTCCCAGATTCATTGGACCCTCCAAAGTGATGCAATAGGTTGGAGAAGTGGCTTATCAGCAAGCGTTACCAACACCGCTACTGAGGATACATGACGTCTTCCATGTGTCCCAGCTCGGTCAGTATCTTCATGATGATTCACATGTTCTTGACTGGGGAGAGCTAGATATTGAAGACAATGCAACGTTCATGGAGCGACCAGTGACGATTGAGGATCGTGAGGAGAAGGTGCTTCATGGAGAAACCATTCCTTTGGTTCGTGTGTTGTGGAGGAATGGTTGGATTGAGGAATGTACCTAGGAATGGGAAGCACAGATGCATGCCCAGTACACAGAGTTGCTTTGAGTTTTGTGTTGTTTATTTCGTACTTGTTGTGACAGAATTCTTTACCTTGATAACTATCGAATCTGTTGTTTTTATTTTTTTGTGGATGTTTGTGAAGTATCCTGAGATTTGGGGTGGGGAGGACCTAATACCTAGTTAAGACACATTAGAGTGGATGCGCCTAAACCCATGCGGGCAAGTCAGAGCCACCCAAAGTGGATTGTATCTTAACATGGAAGAAGGGAAACTCCTCACCACCTGACTAGATGGTTTAATACTTTGTTTTACACTGATTGTAATAGTTCGAGTTCACTCTTGAGATGTATCTTCTGAGGCGGTTTCCTGGACCCCCCACCTTTATTCAGGTCTGGTTTTAAATTCTCAAAGGCAAGAATGCATAGATAGGTATCTGATGTGATGACCCAGACCCTCAAGGTCCATCTCTTTGCCAAATTCTGCATCCTAGGGGTGACGTCTTGGTGGTAGGACGTCATTTCAGTGTGCGACCGATTGGGGAGACTGAGCGGCGTGGCCGATCGAGGAGACTGATCGGCGCGACCAGTCAACACGACCGATCGGCGCGACCGATTGGCATGACCGATCGGTGTCACCCTGCCTTGTCAGTTTTCTCTTTTATAATTTTTCCTGTAACGCCTCTTTTGGGATTTTCAACTTTTTTTTCAAGTGGTTCAAATCCATTTAAAATCCCATAATTAATAACCAATAAATCCCGAGGGACCTCCTCAATGGAGAATTAATTAATAATTAATTTCATCATGTGTGACGACCCAACCACGTGGGGAACCATGATACAAATTTAAAGCCCTTCAAATTCCCATATCCCGTAACAACATGATATTATCTATATATCACAGGGGAATCTCTTCTTCCTTCGTATTCCACATGGTTGCCTTCCTTTATTCTTAGTACAATTGGATTTCTCATTTTCCATCCCATGCGAGTCGTGATTTTCCCTAATTCATGGCGTGTGGAGAAGAACTTCGATCTTTGATCAATCAAGTAGGGTTTTCTTATCCTCTTATTTCTCTGTATCATGCATGGTGGGTATGATTTTTTCTCTATGGGAATTGATGAAACCAAAATTAATGAATAAAATGAACGAACTTTTAAATAATGAAGGGGGGGTGGTGTGATCATTGTTTCTACTATACTACTTTTATGTTGTATGTGTTATGAATTGTGTGGGCCAATGATTACTAAATATCATGGTCGTTGGTGGTCATTCCTTGGGCACTAATGAACCTTTGTCTTTTATGATGATTAAATGACATATCCTGGAAATTGGTTACTCACGTAAACTCAGTTGGTTTAAATGGATGTTCAGTAAAACAAGAAACTCTATCTAACAATCCCTGTTAACAAATAGAAAGGAGAACGTAATGAATGTTGTTCTTAATCTTGGAAATTTTCAACTCTGTTTGGTGGTGGGTGTGTTGTTCTACCTGGTTCTTATTGGATGATGTGAACATGGATGGGATCCTTTATTGTGCCACGGTTGTTGGTAGTAAATTTGAAGTTCTGTGGTTGCTCTGTTGTGACACGAACTTGGGTGGAATCCTCTATCATTGACAAATGGTGGGTTCCTAGTTTTGGGGACATGTGGTTGTGTCTCGGAGTTTGATTTATCTCCAATACTTCGAGTGATCTCACATATCTCTTTTATGAGGTTTTCATTGGTTCTAGTACATTGAGGGATATCACTTATCCCTTTGTCGTTGTGACCATACAAGAAAACCGAGTGTGAATGCTTATATTGTAGTTTGGATGTTTTTTTTCTAGCTTGTGTTTATGCTTGTTAGTTGCTCGATAGTGTAGAATTCTCCTTAATGGGATCACATTATCATGAAAACAAGAATGGCTGAGTGGGAAATTATTTTGTGAATTAGTTGTGACTTGGTCGTGAGTGTTGTGGCTTATTTTTTTAGTGAATATAAACAACAGTGTTTGTGTTATGGTTTTGTAACCCCTAGGTTGGGATGAGTGTTTGTTACCTATATATATATTTGTATATTTTATGTTTCATATTCATTCCCCACCCAAGTTGATCACTTAGTGCCGAAAACTCAATTTCATTGGGAGGGTTTTTTTCCCAACACTCCTATATGTGGATGGTTATTAGCTCCTATAATACTCCCTTTATTGAATAGACCAGGACTCTTCGGGTAGGCTGTGATGGCCTGAGGTCCATTATTAGCCCAAGAATATTTGGGTAGGGGTGTTGTGGTTGTTGGCCCATGTGTCTACGGGCAGGTTGTTCACAACTGTCTTTGGGATGAGGCCAAAGTGTCTTCAATAATGGTAGTACTTATTCTAGCCTAAGTGTCTTAGGGCATGGAAGTAGTTGTTCTGGCCCAGTAATGTGTGGGTGGGGTTTGGCAGTGGGACTGCAGTGAGGTTGTGGCCCAGGTGTGTGTGCGGGTGGGGATTGGCAGTGGGACTGCAGTGAGGTTGTGGAACAGGTGTGTGCGGGCGGGGTATGGCAGTGTGGCTGCAGTGAGAATGGCAGGATTGGTTCGATGTGTAGGATGTATTCGATACCCAGTGGGAATGTGGCATGGGGTACCCAAATATTGATGTTCTATTAATATACATTACATTACATGTGTTATATGGGGAGTGTGCCTTGGTGAGAGTTGTGTGGATTGTTTTTCATTGATAGGTTCTTTGGTTTTTCTTTTCTCATAGGGCATTAGAAGGCCACTCAACATGTGCACGAGAGTCTTTGGTTTTCCCTACTGAGTGTACTTGTATGCTCACCCTACATATATACAAATGGTTTCATGTTTCTAGGAGGACTTCATGTATTGTGCAGGACCATACTAGCTCAGACCATGGGGCATTTTCTGTTTTCGTTTTCCTTTTTCTTGGTGCATTTCCTTTGGAGTTTTTTTGTGTAGCTTGTATCATTTACTGTTGGACATGAACATGGGAATATGTTATTTTTGGATTTCCTTTTACATTCATCTTTGGTAATGTTGAGTTTCTATCTTATCTCTTGATCCTATAAAAACAAAAAGGGTAATGCTTTCCATTTTGTGTGAGATTACATCCCATTGGTGCTGGTCGCCACTCCGGGACCTATTAAAGGCAGGTTTAGGGTCATTATCTCTCCTTCAACACAAATAAGGAAGGTCCTGTCAATCTGCTGATCCTTCCCTCCTTTTGGTGAATTTGGGTCATGATAGGATTTTGTGGTAAATGGTTTTGATAACACATCATTAATTAAAACTACCCCATTCATAAAATGATTGAAATAAATCCACCCCCATTTTTTTCTAGGTGAATGGAGTTGGTCAAAATAAATAAGGTATTAACAAAAAAACTCAATCAAAATGAATACATTTTTTTGGAATTTATAAGGGTTTTTTAAAATTGAGACAACAATATCTATTATCCCTCACATGAAAATTCAAAAACCCTACCTTATTGGTTATAATGATCCTAAAATACATTTAACTTCTAGAATAGTATGTATTGATATTTTGGGATTTTATTTATTTTACACTAATAGATTATTGTATGATGTTCAGAGATTGTGGTTATTGAGTTATTCTTATTTGGTTGATCCCTCTATTATATTCTCAAGTGATCAACATGTCACTTCATCTTTGACTTTTAATGTTTTTCAACAAAACTGTTCCCATATTTATGATAAAAAATTTATTAAGATCGAAAGAGTCTCTAGTTAGAGACTGTATCTCTTAAACAAATAATTTATTTTCATTGATTTATTATTGGGGTTTTAACTCAATTTTTATCACTTATGAGAAATTGCGGGCAATGAAATATTTAACTACCTATATAGAGTCTATGGATTCCTTTGTTTTTAATGGTAAAATTACGAATAATGTGATATGTACCCATTACATATATTATAGAAACCATATGAATGGAATGGTTTTCAGAAATCTTGATTGGGTTTTTGTTAATGAGATGGATCTAGATAATTGGGAATATATCACTTACACCACTTTGTCAAATCTAATCTCTGATCATCTTCCAATTTTGGATCATTTTATAATCAAGTAAATACAACACTTCTTTCCTTTAGGATTAACAAATGTTGGGTTACTCAACCAAATAGTGGTAAAATTGTTCTGGAATCTTCGAATTTTGTTTATTGTGGAAATGATGATTTTTCATGTATTATCATATTGAAATTAGTTAAGTAAAATCATTAATAATGAATAAATGACCTCGTTAGAAATATTCATGTATAAATCTCCCGTATTCAATCCTCTTTATTCTTTATTCAGGATTAGAGTACATAAAATGAATTATATGATGGCATTATTAAAGAAGATAGTGTATCATTTAAGCTCAAAAATATTTTTAATCTGAAAGATGCTTAATAGAGGGAATCATTCACGTACAAACAGAAAAAATATGGAGTCAGAAATTCAAAATATACTAATTACCTATAGTGGATATAAGTATATGCATGACTTTATTTGTGCTTAAAAACTGTGATTTTATCTTAGTCAATGGCTATGTAAATATGACCATAATGTATCTTAATATAAGGAAATTTTTAATGGTTCATCTATTATATAATTGGATATGGATGGTATCATCACATAACCTATCAATTAGGGAGGAAATTACAGATTTGTTAAATCGTTTTGGACATAGAAAAGAAAGAAGTAGGTTTTGGCCTTTAAATTGAAAGTTCCACTAGACCATATGGTTTTGGAAATTTATTCCTTCGGACCCCCTGAAAAATTATATATGTGGATGATTACAATCTTTTGATTCATTTCATTAACATGGTAGGCCTCCATTTTGGATTGAATTCTCAATATCATGATCTTATTCATAACATGGTATATTCCATTGAAATTTATCTCTTTAGTTTGGTTTATTTATTATACACCATTTTTAATATTATCATCATGGTTCATTAAAACATATTTCCTACTATTTCAATCACATGTGTTTATCTGAATTAGTTTAGTTTCATTAATTAAAGGACAATTCCATATTTCCATATTACTTCCCCAAAATGTGATATTCATTTTAAGAAGCACCTTAGAGGGGGAAAAATTTCTCCAAGACATGATATTAGGAACGATTTTGATACCACGAATTTGATCTTTATCAGTAAGATCATTTCTTGTTCATGATTTGATGGTCATTTCATCAAATGGAAGAAAACAATTTTGGGATAATCTCATATTTAAATACTTATTAATTGATCCCTATAATGTTTTTTTCGTTTTCCCTAGAGGTGTCAAATATAGTGACAATAGACGGATATACGCTTCTCCATTGTTATGGAATATCTTATTAGACTGCATTACATTATGGATGGTAAAGGGAATTAAATATATTATTTCCAAAAGGGGTCGCTCTGCACCATCCCATGTCCATTATATAGACAAAATTATTCTATTTTCTCAAGGTGATATTGAATTTTTTTTAAATATTAAGAAATTCCATTTTTTTATGATGAGGCCTTAGGGAAGGTTTCTATTTAGGGAAAATAATTTCATTACTTCTATAGGTGAGATTTAGCTATCAGAAAAATTGATATAATCAGTGGTTTTGGAATCAGGGAGCATCTTTTCTCATTTATCTACCTTGGTGTTCTATGTTATTGGGAGGTCAAAAATCATGCTATTTTTGGGTGTTATTAGTCATATAGGAAGTAATCTCACATCATGGAAGGATAAATCTATCATCAAGTTTGTATTTTCTGTATGTTAAATCTATTATCAAATAAATGGCTTTTAATTACTTTATGTTCCATGATTGGCCTATTTCTATTAACAGGGAAAATATTACTTCCATCATGATATTTTCTTATAGTTTGTGTTTTTCAGAAATTATGATAGCTACCATTGCTCGGATTTTATGCCGCTCTCCTATTAATTTGGAGGATTTAACATTAAAAATATTCATTATATCAACCATTAATTTCAAGAACATTTTTGTGGATTCTTGTTAATGGTAAAATACAGTATCTTGATGTTTTTAGGCAATATTTCTATCCAAAACCAAAAATTAAATCAGGTTTCACATAAACAACTCTCAATGTTGTAATGTTAATATATATACTCTAATATTGACCTCCATAATAGATGGTTTGTCTCAAAAGAATCACCCTTTAATTTTGGACTATAAATTGGAATATTTCACCATTTATGGAATTTATATTAAATGATGACATTAATCATGAATTATCTTTTTCAATTATAGAGTAGATGAGTAACCTTGGTCATTTACCTATGTACATTGAAGCTGATGTGAACATCCACTACTTCCTCCCCTATTTGAACTGTTGGATGTGGGATCTTTATTCTACTAGCGTGCTCACCTCAAAATAGTATTACTCCCACCTAGAAGACATGAATTATAAATTGGAGTGGCATCACAATTGGAACATGATATTCTTAATCACAACATGCTTTTTATTGGTTTGGAGACTATCTCATGGAAAACATCCAAAAAATCACTTTTTGTAGACATGTAGTATTTCACAATAATCTTAATGTGCTTTATGTAATCTTCTTAGCTATGACATGAAGAAAATATTCTTTATAGTGATTTGAATCAATCATTAATGTTGTTGGATATAATTTACTTCATTGAAACTCTCAAGACTCAAATTTCTTCTCGACAATAATTTATTAATAGTTGATTGTGTTTTTTTCTATTCCAACAACAATTAAATCACTTTGTAGTAGAATATGATTAATTCATTTTGATAATATGGAATTAATTAAACAAATGGATTCCTGAATATAATATGTTTTTACCACATTCTTCCATGACCGAATTATATTCTGGGATTATGGAATACAATTCAATTCAAAAAGGATTTTGCGAAAATTCATGTTATAAAAATTCAGTATATGTATGCATTTTAAATTCTGGTAACATTTATCCCACCTATGGTAATTTTGATTTTTTTTCAAAATCCCATTTTGTTGGATAGATAAAAATCAATAATGATGGTTTATATATAGATAATCTGGGTCATTTAAGCTATGACGCTGTCATTATAGTCAATATTGATAATGTATTGGGTTGTATTTATGGATTCTGTTATTTTGTTTCTTCCCTTATGGATGAAATGATTAGTATTATCCATGATATAGATCGTGCTAGAATTTTTGGTTTGAAAAATAATTGTCTAGAATGGGATAGTTCACTCTTTATTGAAGTCATCAAATCATTATCTATACATATCTTAGAGAAGCTAATTTCATAATGGATTATTTTCTTGGATTATATCTCATCCATTGATTACATGGTTACCCATGAGGATATAGTATCCAATATTCTCTAGGACTGTCTTTCAAGCATGGGTGATAAGGGCATTGATCTAGCTTGGCCTAATCAAATTCGAGATGATTTTCATCCTTTTCATCAAAGGGGAAATTTTAAATTACCTATTAGGGTATTGTAATATATTTTTATAATAAATATTCATTCTCATCTAGGAAAGACCTAATTTTCAATGATTAAATGGTACCTTTCAATAAATGTTTGAAATCATTAATTATTTTTTTTGGTATTATTCAAATATGTTTCATGATTTTTATATCTAGAATTTTTATAATTTACCACATATTAAAAATAAATACAAAAAACTAATAAATACACATTATAATCCTTAATATTTAATGATATACGTAACATATATTTGTAGTATATGGTTTAGTACCTTGATTAAGGAATTGTCTTGGATAATTCCCACAATCTACACACATAAGACATTAATCAATAGATGGTGTTGTAGGTCCTAATCTATTCCAATCCATAAAACTGTATATTTTTTTCTTCTTAATAGAAACCAGATACTATGTTCCCTATTACCCTTTATTAAATATATTTTTTGATTATTTGTAGATGTTCTCATGTCACCCAATTCAAAAAATTTGATACACTGAAAGTTGAATCTTCCTTTCATCATCACATTTATTAGATGAACATGCATGATATATATTCCTCTTCTTTGATACCTTTGATTAAATCTATGTTATAGTTGTTCATAGTTATTTTTTATATATAATCCTTTATATAAAATCATATATTACATGGGATCCCATCATATTAAAAATCTTATTTGGTAATTAATCATATTTCCCATCTAATTTGTTATTGATAGGGTTCTCCTTATATCCTTCATTGTCTATAATTAAAATGTAAATTGGAAATGATTAATTTAAAACTTCTATAAAAAACACTAGAATCAAATAAAATCATCTGCATAACATATAAATGGAATGTACATCTGTATCATAATAATTTATTTGATTCAATATATATTAATATTATCTATTTCCTATCATGAAATCTTGTGGTATTTTCCATTAAATAATGATTTATAATGAACATGGGAATTACTAATACAAATCCCCTTGGATTTTCAAAATAGATATCATCATGGCATGTTTTCATGAACTATTTCCAGTCTGATTCTATATTGATATGGTATTTTATGGTTTTAAATATAGGTACATTTATCCCAATGATACATCATCATATAGTATAGATACATATATGTGATTTCTTGTAATCAAGATAATATTTAATTTAGGAAATTATAGTAATGCCTGGTATTAAATAGTTTTATTTATATGGATTTTAGTATAGTTTTTTTATTTGTAATCCAATATATAAATAAAATTTTATTTGAAACAGTCTATAAAAACCCTTTAATTTACAACACGTTAATTCACACTTTTTTACATAAAATTGACTATAATTCAATAGAGATGATCAATATTTCTACTGTATTTGGTAATTAGGTACACT
This sequence comes from Viscum album, assembly GCA_963277665.1. NCBI lineage: Eukaryota > Viridiplantae > Streptophyta > Magnoliopsida > Santalales > Viscaceae > Viscum > Viscum album. Next base: position 1,423,728,086 of record OY728142.1, on the reverse strand, counting down.
ACATCACAACATAAAATACAGAATTGGTCATCATTATTAAGAACATCAATATTAATATCATATAATTCCTTTGTACTTAAAATATAATGTTATAACCAAGGGACATATAAAAAAGGTTGGGTAATGAAGCCCAATAAGTTAGTTAACATAGATTAACATAAATAATTTATTAAATATTATAAATTTATAATATCAATGATACATAAAATGAATTAGAATCATAATAATGAATAATAACACATGATATATCATGAAAACATATTGGAATCATGGGAAACGTGGAACCAAACTAGAACATGGAATCACCTCAATATGTCATGGATATCTTCCATGACCTTGTGAAGACGAAATTCCCATGATGGTTTAAATTCAGTCTATAATCTCTTGTCTGACTTCTCGTGAGACTAAAACATTAACCAATTCATTCTAGCTCTATATAATTATGATTGAAATAGTAAAATTCATTTAATTCACATTCATAATGATGCGACATAATTCATACAACATGTATTTTTTTTAATATCATATTACACAATGAATGAGTGTGTAATAAATATGCTTACATGTCCAATAAACATACAATTTGTTCATAATGGTGAACACTCTTTCTGGAAAAATGGGAAGGGTATTCACTTAATAATTGTTTTTCATTGAAAATCTTGATGAAAATTTGGTAACATAATAATGGTGCATAAATACTCATGGAAGGGATTAATTAGAGTGATTGGGGTATATCAAAATTTATAAATAGAATGGAATGTATTGTTGACATGTATTAACAAATCCAAACATTATGATTACGAGATAAAAGACATAAGAAAATAAAAAAACCTGAATTATGGGGTGAATAACTGGATCGCTTATGTTGATAGGGTGTTCCAATATTCAATGGAAATTATTTTTTGAGATTTTGGGATCAATGAGAGGACTATAGATAAAAGATGGACGATTTAAAATGAGCCCCACTATTTTTGATTGACTGTAAATGAGAAAATTGTTGGGTTTATATAAGAAATGAGTGGGGAATTATTTATTATTTCTCAATCATAGGTTTTAGACTGTATATAATAATGTTATTATAACAAAAAACCATCCTAAGGAATTATCCAAGGATCCTACCAATGGGGTGTGTTTTTTATTATATAATATTTTCCGTGCCTAAAATTATAAATACATTTATTATTATGATGTGGAAGTGATTAAAACTCTTAAATATGTAATATTGAAAACATAAAATATAATATTTGTTATAGAGTAATCAAAATTAATTAATAATGTAAAATAAATTTACAAAAAAAATTATAAGAAAATGTTATATTTGTTCATGGATACACTATATTGTATTTATTAAATAATATTTGGATCAATTAATTTTATTAAACATGCAGTATAATTATAATATTTTAATATTGTCTAGATAATATGACTATCATAGAAAATTATGTAAAATTCACCATTTTATAATTTTGATAATATGTCTTAAAAAATAAAATTAATTTTACCAAAATTAATTTCCAAAAATATAAATGTTAACTTTTAAAATGTTAATTTGAATTTTTTAGGAAATGTTGGTATTTTTTACAATAATAGTTTTCAATACCATATTAAAATTCCATTTGAAATCCTAAAAATTATATTATCATTCAAATTTACTAAAAATAATTGTTTAATATTTATGTATTAGTGTATTAATTATGTCAAAAATTCATTAATTCTTAAAAATGGTATTTATTAATAGAAATATCATATTTCATAAAAATTCAACTTTTGTTTTATCTAATTGTACTTAGAATTAATTATATATACATTTATAATGTTTAAAAAAAATTAATATAATGAAACGAACATATAAATATTCACAAAATTTGTGTTATTTATTCATAGACCTTGTGATATTATTATTTTTATTTTAAAATTATTTAATCTGTATTACATTCACTATGTTATTAAATATTAACTATGATTATTATTTATATAGTCCAAAAAATATGTTGATCACATTTAAAAATAAGGATAAATTTTACTTGAAAGGTGTTGTCTATTTTATCATTAAATATTCATATTTTTTGAATAATTTAATTTAAAATTAATTCTGCTATCATGATTGAAATTCATTTTATGAAAAATTTATCATTAAGTGTAATATTATTTTAAATTAATTAAATAACTATGAATAAACATTATATTTATTAAAATTGATAATTATAATAGTTTTATATATTTATTTAATTATATATTTTCTCATTATGGTTTACATTAATTAATTATAGTGGAAAACATTAATCATTTAAAATAATAAAAAAATCATTAAAATCATATTGTATTAAGGTATAATATATAAATGACTAATTGAATAAATTATAACTATATAATAATTATGTTTCTATGAAATTAAATTAATATAATAATTTTATTTTTAAATTAAATTATTTAACAACAGAAATGAAAATTATACATTAAAAAGGATTCATCATAATTCACAAAAAACAATATTGTTTAAAATATTTCAAAATTTAACACTATGTAATTTGAATATTATTATAAAAAATATTAATATAATTATATCAATTGATATTCAAAAATTTTCTAGAATACAATATTTATAAAATAAAAAATATTTATGAAGATAATATATTAGGAAAAAAGAAACAACCTTATCAGAAATTAATTTATTATTTAATAAGAAATTACTAACATAATTAGAACATATATACATATATATATATATATATATCTTAACATATTTAATCTTCCTCATGTCCTAAAATTTAAAAAAATTGTTAACATATTCAAATTTAAATCATTATTGTTTTTTGGGTTCAGGGTTGCATTTCGCATATGCTAACAAACAAATTATTTTCAATTTAAAAAAAGGGAATACAGTATATATATATATATATATATTAATATATATATATATATTAATTATATTTAAAATCAATCAGTTTAGGTATAAAATTTTAGAATTTAACTATAATTGAACACTCAACAATTAATTTTCATTGATAATATATTAATAATATATATGGTATAAAATATTATATAGATACAATTATTATTATGGATAAAAATATGAAAAAATATGATGGTGTTTCAAATTATTAGAAATAGGATATTTTATTTAAAATTAATTTTAACACCTATACAAATTTTCATATATATTAGTATGCATTAGAATGATGTTATAGTGGTTCAAATTAATCTAATTCTTTATACTATAGTCACAAATAATTTAATATATAATATATAGAGGATTTTATTTTAATTTAATTACAGTGTGGGTAATAGACCCTTAAAATGCATATATTAACTAAATATCCATGTAATTAGTTACTTCCTATAAAATTATATAAGATAAATAATATGAAAAACATATTGAATTCTCTTTCCTTTACTATAATTTTTAAAGGATGAAATAGATGTAACCGAGCCTTCTACATTTTTTTTAATTATTTTAACTTGTGACTTTTATAATGTTGGAAAAAAGTAGAAGTATATAAAAATATGATCAATTTACCATTGATATTATGAAACTTATTTTATATGAATTTATATATCATTATCAATCACTAAAATAAGAACTAATGGATGAATATATTTTATAGAGATAATACATCTTAATTATTAACCTTAAAACTCTATCCCCTTAAATTTATTAATTAATATAATTCCAAACAATTCTATTATAATTAATCTAACCTATCATTTTTCATTAATGTTTACTCATAATCCTTTCATACAAATCCTATGATGTTGACTTGGATCAGAAGGCATAAATAAAAGAATCAAAACACCAAATTTTTTTTATAAAATTAATAAATAACATATATATCTATTCAAAATTTAGTTAAATTTATATATTGGTATTTTATTTTTAAATTATGATAAATAATTTTCGTTATGTTTATATTTTGAAAAATTTAGTGTCTTTTGATTAAATAAAATTAAGAGATTATTTAGAGTAATTCACATCTCATGGTTATCATCATCAATGATTTGTTGTTTTATGGTAAAAGAAATCATTTTATTTATAATAAAGAATTTAATGTGTTGTTGTTATTCTAATATTTAATGGTATATTAACGATGATTTATATAAAATAGTATTTTAGTATTTTTTACAAACAAATAGAATAATAAATCATTTATAGATTATAAATTAACATAAAAACAGAAATTTAACAGACCATTAACTCTTGATCTTCATGTTGTTGTTATTGATACATTTATATTTATAATAATCATAATTATTATATTTTTGAGGTGCCGATATGAAATATATAAATATATATATATTATTTTTAAGAAGAAACTTGATAAAATATTGAATTCCATACGATCAATAATCATATTTTTGTAATTTGAATAATGTTGAATCACCATCGTGACATGAAAATAAATTTATAACTTAAATGTAAAGTGATAAAATTTATCTCCTAATATTATATTAATTTTTAAATGATATATTACAAATATAATTTATTAGAATGATATATAATTAATAATGGAAATGACAATGTTGTATATAAAAAATTGAAAATTCACATAAAAATATTTATGTACAATTTACAATTAAAATATTTTATTGATAAGTATTAACATAAAAAAATATAATCCAAACATAAAAACTGTTATTTAATAATTGTTTAAGATAATACTATAAATTATTTAATGATAAACATGTGAATAATAAAAATAGATAACCTCATGACCCATAAGATTGTATTATAAATGGTTAGATATTATAATATATTTATTTATTTATTTATTTATATTCATTGAAATTTTAAATTAAAAATATTCTAATATATTTTTGTTATATTGAAGAGTTATGTATTCAAATTTCATATAATTATTTAGATTATTTTAGAATAAATAATAATAATTTTGGGTATATTAATATAAATGATACCAAGATATATCTGTAAAATTTTATTATATTTTAGTATCAACTAAAAAATTTATAACTCTTCAATGATGAAGATCTAATTATTTTAAAATTTATTATTTATAAAGATTATTACTCTCAACAAATAATGTCAATTATAATTTTAATAGGAAACCATTTTTACCATAACCTTATTTTGAAATTGTTATATAACAAACAAAAAATTTTACATTTATTATTGGAATATTTATTCATATTTAAAAAAAAAATATATACCAAGGATTATAATTTCATGCCCATTTTGATGATTTTGAACATTAATAGAAAACATGAAACCAAAATATTACAGTTTTTACATAATCATGTCCTAAATCCATTTGATATCCCAAAATAGAAAAGGAAAACATGGTGAATTTCATATACCAAAGGGATAATCTAAATATCCTATTAATGTAATACCCATATATATAAATCATAATATATGAGTTGAAATGGATAACATGATAACAGTGATGGATTTACCAATGAATTATAATATAGAAGCTTATAAAATTGGACATGGGTTCATGTGATCATGGAAATGTAGAAATGTGGCAGCAACACATAACATGATATAAATATTTTCCAATTATAAATGCCTAGAGTATATAACATGGTAAAAAATGTTCCATAATAGATTATGTTTCTTCTTAATCCCATAAGGGATGTCTCATTAGACTAAATATTACCCAATTTATTGGATTTGTATTTGGGGGCAGCTATCATAACATGTTCATGAATATGTGTTCCACATGAGGAATGAATCGTATGGAATAAACATAAGGGTTACAAATTGTAGGGAATGGTTATCAAAATCACATTATAAGTCTTAACCAAAGGATATGTCATAATTATGTTCATGAAATAATATATTTTCTATATAATTTGACATTAATATGTGAATATATAAATATATCATGATATATTATTTCAAAAGATTGTGAAAACATATAAAAATGTATTTGTAGGAATCATTAAAAATGATCAATATAATAAGATGTTTGTGGGAAAATATTAATGGGTTGGTAATGTGGATAAAGTTATTATATATTTCATAAAATCAGAATAAGAATAGATTTATTTTCATGATGTAATGGTTTAATTTGAATATTACTGGTGGAATAAAATAAATTATATATTGTACATTGAAATTTGTATAAAATTGGAGAAGTTACTTTTTATTGGGCTTTCTTATTAAGAATAATTGAAAATGGAACCTTAAAAAATATGTATCTATATATAAAAGAAGGATAAATTGATATAGATGCAATAATTTGTTAAATATAAACACAATATAGAGTAATTATATAAGATTAACAAATAGATGCATTTTTCTAATGATATAGAATGTGTAACCCAAATCTAATTTGATGGTTCAGAGATATATATCACATTTTTTCTGAATGTGATATCCTTATTTACATAATTTCATTGAAAATAAGGCTATATTTATTAATAAGTTAATTTATAACCTATTCATCAAATATTTTATTTAACAATTTTTTTGTTACATTAATTTAAGTCAATTTTTAGGGTTTTTAATGTTTAATTTCATTATTTTGTGAGAATTTGTTTCATGGTTTCATTTTGAGTTCACTTATCTACAATTATTCCTTTTCATCTAAAGTTGATGAAAACTGAAAGATGTTGAATTATTTTGTAATAATTCACCTACAGATATATAAATTTTCTTATATATCATGTAATTTTTAGATATGATAATTTTTTTTCTGTGAAATGTTAAAAAAAATGATTATTTTTTAGGGGTTTCTATCATTACTTAATATTATTATTTTATTATTTAATAATATATATATATATATCACTTATAGAACATGAAATAAGTTATAATATAAATTTAAACATTTATTTTTGCTAGTATAATGGTTTTATGGCTTGTTATGAAGGTGGTAAAGAAAAATGAAAACTTATAGTCCATAATGGATGTGAAATGAGACATCACATATGTTATTTTTATTTTTAGAAAAAATGAACATTCAATAGATTTGATGATTTAAATTCCATTAAAATAATAAAACTGATTTATATATATTATACTAGAGATATAATGTAATATTATATTGAGTATGAAAGGATTATATAGAACAAGGGAAAAATATATAATAGAATGTGGATAGATTTTCTCTCAAGAATATACTCACTTTGAGAACCTCCTTAAGGAACATGTGTTTGAAAATTTCCTGATACCAGTTTCTATTGTTCATGGGAAAGTGTCTTATAAAATGAATTATGATGAATTTATATGAGATTCATTAATATGGAGTTGCGAGGATTTGTCATGGGGAGGGGTTGTATTTCATGTGGCGGGAGAGAGGCGTATTAAATTATTTTATTCATATTGTATTATCATGGAACAAGATTATTAATTTTTGTGATCTTTATTATAAAATTAATAATATAATGATTGAGTTTAAGAGGAAATATTTTTCCCATTAGCCATAAATCTGAGCTGATTAGAAAATTCATGTATTTATATTATGTAGTAAAATATTGTATTCTACTACTCCCCAAAAATTCATATATTTTAGAAATTCCATAAAATATTATTTAACACTTTTCCAACAATTATATTTCAAAAAATGAAATCCATTTGAGAAAAATAATAACCTAAATATAGTAAATTAAAAATTAAATTAAAAAATTCATTTATTAAAAATTACATTTTAATATTAGAAAAAAATTTATGATGCTTTGACTATTTAATTAATACATAATTAAATTATACACTAATTTTAATTTGTAACATATTAATTTAAGAATATTTTTTATAAAAAATTATTTTAATTCAATATATTCAATATATAATATTATAAAAATATTCTTTAAATAATAATTATTTAATTAATCATTTCAAATCATTTCTTTATTTATTCTATTTTATAAATATATAATATTTTCATTAATAATTTAAATTAATTTTATTTTTACTTTTATAGGTTAGGATAATATTATAACTACTAGATTACAATTCTTAACAATCAAATTATTATTAAATTCGATAGGTTACTATAACAACATTCAAATATCTAATGGTCATAATTTTTTACTACTTCACGTTAATATATATCATTCCATTCATAAATAACAATTATTATCTCCTAGGTTATCTAGAATTTCATATTTTAACATGAATGATTTAAAAATAACATTGTGCTTTATTTCTACAACATTTTTTGTGAGTGTTTTCTTTGTAGTGGATCGAGTAGAACCAAATTTTCCAATTTTTATTATCTTATTTTGAATATATTATATATATATAATAATTAGAATTATTATTTTTTCTTTCAGAAAAAAATTTCATATTTAATTTATATAAATAATATTAGTTTTTGGTTTCTCTATTTTTCGTTCATGACATATAATATATTACATAATTATAGAATGGACATATCATTTATAAAATTACATGATAATAAATTATTCACCCTTCATAAAATTCAACCTAGACATATCAATTGAGAAAATAATTTAAAAACATTTAAGTTTATTTATTCTTTATATCTTCCTCTAGTTCCCATGTCACCTCGTTTTATTTATATATCATCCAAATTATCTGACTATATTTTTAGTTATATTGTATAGTAATTTTCCATATTGTCAATAATATTCAGTATCACCTAATAATAAGAGAGTTAATTTTCTAGAAGTACTATGTCTAAATATAGTTCATTTCAGTGTTTGGTTTTGTACTTTAGAATAGATAAACATGGAATACATCATGAACATTATACATGGATGTTGTATGTGAATGTTGATATTCCACTTCTTCGACAAGATCATCCATCATGAAGGGGATAATTTACATTGGAATTAAATTTTATTTCTTCCAAAACCTCATGACTCTCTTCAATTGATATATTTATAGGAATATATTATCTCCATTTTTAATATCATTGTCCCATTGATATTTTTCCCTATCAATCTTCTTTCAAAATTTGGATTCTATAGTGTTCTGCAAAATGGTTTTCAACTTTTCCACAACTTCATCAAATATTATTGGTCTTAATAGCATTCATTACATGACATCACACCAACAATCATGTTTTCTACATATTTTCATAGGATGGGATTCATATAATTTCATTTTTATTCATGTGTGGAAAATATATATTCTATGAACATGACAAGGGGAAGATATTGGTCTCATCCTCATTTTATTTCCATTGAATATTCCTGCGACAAGCCATTAAATTTCTAAATTGACCACTTAGATAGTTCATTAGTATTGATGATGATAATTCATAATTATGATCATCTTAATATTTACATCATATTGGAGACCTTTCCATAATTTAGTGTTAAATATATGATCATGATCAGATAAAATTGATAATGTTAAACAATTACAAATCAAAACTTATATTATATATACCTGTGAATGATGGTCTTGGGATAAATCCTTTGGAATTTTAATCAAGTGATATTTCATTGTAATATGATCCACACTAACACGTATAGGGCCATTTCCTCTGGTTTTCTTTTGAAGGCTTGTGAATATATACATGTTTATGGATTCAAATTACTATATTGGTATGGGTAATAGCGGGATCACCCTTTAGTCTTTTTTTCACACATAATATTTAATTAATACTATGATCATCGATTTATATCTAGTGATATCATTCATTATATTGTCCCTCTAATTGAAATCATAGAGATCTCGATACAGATTATGTATACCGGGTTGATAAATATGGTTGAGATATTTTTATTATTCATAATCACTTTATTTATGTATAGATTTGATGGTACACACAGTTGTGACACAAATTTTACAACTCTTTCACAATAAATTTTGAACACTAAGGATTCCTCATTTCCAAAATATTCAAAAATCTTATGAAATTTATAATCATTACTCTAAGCATATTTATTTTCATTTTAAAAGATATATCTTTAAAAATAATTACTAAAAGAAATTATTATGTACTATCCTGTAGTATTTTTATATACATATTTTACAAGACTATGAATATTATATCTTATTTAATTCACAACATTGAAAATGTTAAAGGTATTTTTCAACAAATAGAATCTACCACATTTTATTAATTACAATGATATTAGAGAGTTGATAATTCATAATCCACAATGATCTATATATGTCATCACTAGTGCATATTATTATCATATTATGTGAATATATATTTGAGGAATATATGATTATTATAATTCTCACTTTATTCACAATAGATCTAATGATTCCATATTTTCATTGTAATGATAATATCCACCTATTTCATATCTAGCATGGGATATTATTTCACATGAAATTTAATATACCATGAGGAGTTGTATATAAATTTATTATCTTGCATCATTAAAACCATTAATTCCTTATTTTAAACATCAATTTTTTTGGAAAAAATATTTCCCTACAAGTCGGCAATGTATGTAATAGTTCAGTGATAATACTATAATTCATATCTTTAAACTAATGTTGACAATCACAAGTTTATAAGAAAATTTACTCACATATGAGTTAGTTTTTATTAGCATTATAAATCATGACATGTTATTCTAAAATCATAAATAATACCATGATACACCATATAAAATATGGATATTTGTTATATATATTGGATTGGGACAATCCATGATTACCTTTTTCATGGAAGGGTCTATTGATATTCTATTCAAATTGATAAAATCCTCAATGATTGATACTTCCTCTATCTAGAACTCATATTTACTATACCATTCATACAGTTTCTCTATTAAAAATTATCTAACTTATACTCAAATGATCATCATGCTCGACCAATCATCTATTGAATATCATAGTATAATCAATAATTAATACAATGATGTGATCTCTAATTACTCAATTCCATACATGCATAAATATTGATCGAGCATTTGTGATTCCAAAAGGGATCACTATGAACTCAAATTTTCCACACATCATTTGAAAGGATGTCTTGTGAATATTTTCCATCATCACCATTAATTTGTTACATCTGAATTGATTATCTGTAATAGAGAAATACATTGTCCCACAAAGCTGATTGAATAAGACTTCTATCATTGGATAAGTATACTTATTATGTATTGTAATTTTGTTAATTTCATAATAATCAATGTAGATGAACTTTTATTAATCCATTTTCTTGATGGATATTTCTAGTGTGCCCCATTGTATGGAACTCATACAAATAAACCCATGTTATATATTGAATTTTAACTACGTATGAAATGATTCAAACTCATCAGTGTCCATTAAATGAGAAATCTTTTAAAGGGACAGATATCTAAGAATATGTTTTATTAATAACTCACCATGTTGGTCAGAGGGATACTAGAAGACTATTTGGGAACACATATGGGTAGTAAATAATTATTTATTTGTCCAAGAGCAGTATTCTTACCATTATCTCATTCATTTAAAGTAGATTTCAATTCTCAAAATTATATAATATCCACATCTAAGAAGGTAATTGAAAATGATATTTATCATCCTCTTTAAACATGTACATAGTTGGTGTATGGATTCAAATGTGAAGAGTGATTTATAATCCATTAAATTTGTTATTGAATTTATATAATTATATAAAATAATTACCAATATAGTATTAAACTCAACTAATCAAAGAATGAAATTATTTTCATGGTAGGTTCATTCCCTAAACATTGACCGGTGATGAATTATATAATTTGGATGTAATAATTTCCCCATTTTATATTCTCAATGTAATATAAACCTTGTTATTTTGAGGTGGTCATTTAATAGATATACTAAAAATTTATGGAATTATATAATATGTAGAACTATAATAAAAAACAAATTTCTCAATTCTGGAATGAATAACTAGTGTTCCTATCAATAAATAATTTTCAAGATCCCTGAAGGTAGCACTGAGATCATATTCCTTACCATAATTTCTTGGTGGGGTTTTTATTGATTTAATGAAAAAACGTGTATTATATAATTGGATCTTGTAATTCATATTTTCATTACTATTGAAACACTACACTACATGTAGAGTGTTGATATGAATATACATTTATTCTTATGACTTTGTGTTCTTATTCATATCCCTTTTCTTTTTTTTATCATGGTCCCCCACTCTTCAATATTTGAATCATCTATTGGGTTCCTATCAAAACTTACTGGTATTCTTCTATCCTACACATTTGACTTTTAGTTTTTTGGATTTCATTCCATCATGGGTTTTAACATCAATCATGCCTTCTTAAAATCCATTTTTATTTCTGCAACCAATACTATGCGACATATAAGTGTCTTTGATATCCTATTCACCCTTAATGGAACTATAAAAAATATCCGCATACCAAATAATGTTTCCATTAGCCAATATATTCCATTTACTCCAGTTTACTTCTCTAAATTATCAATCGAAATCAGTTTCTTTTTTGAAGAAAATCGTAGAGGCATATCACGCATGCCATGTAATGTTTTCCTTATAAGCCCAGATTGACCCATCCTTCTTTTTTAAGTCTATGAAAATCCGTTTTATTATGATTTTGAACATATTATTGAAAAAATTATTGAATAATATTTTCTTGAATGCTTCAAATTCCATTGATTAAATTTTTTACATAGACTTCTTATTTTTTATCAATTTCCACACTGATCATCTTTCTCATGAAAATAATAGACAACTAGAAATTGTTTCCATTTTAATAAGCAATAGAATATAATTAATATCTTATTAATGGAGTTATTATATAGTTATTTTATAATGGTATTACAATATCCTCTATATGTAGGTGGCCTTTTTTGCAAAAAACAATAAACTACTACAAGATAATTCTTAATAGAAGGAGGGAATTCAACAGCCATCACGTTATAATTCACAACATGATCCAATTATGGTAGTATATTCATTACTTTTGTAGATATTGTTCCCATTTGATTTGGATTTTAATTATGTTGATCTTCACTTATCATTTAATATTTTTTAAAATGGGTTCTCATACTTGAACCATTAACTAGGAAAAAAGGGTACAATTAGGGGATTGAATACAGATCTAATAAGAATGAAAAAATCATCATTTATCATATAAGGATAATATAATAAATAAAATGTATATCATAAATTATTATTTGATATGATTCATTATAGGTTATCCATGGTGATATAACTATCCATAGGGTTCACTATAAATATTTAATGTCCAAATACCCATTAATATATAGACTCTTCTTTAATATCATATATAACAACCCTATCCTTTCCAAAATATTTTTACACTATTTTAATCATAATTCACCATCAAATACTTACCATCCTTAATAATGCCTATATAATAGAATGTTTGTGTTCATGATTAGAAAAAATGAATCCAACATATCAAATTTTTCAAAAATGGGATCCTAACTCATTTCAGGATCCTACAACTGCATAGGAAGAATTGGGAAATAAAAGTCAATAATAATGTGCATAGAAATCTAGTAAGGAAAATTTCATAAGAATAAAGCATAATAAATGAGTTAGTAAGCATAACAATATAACAAAAGAGGAATTTATCATGAATTATAATATATATATATATATCACATAGAACATGGAATGATGTGATCATGGTAACATAAGAATGTGACATTAACACATAACATGACATAAACAATAGTCAATGAAAACATCATGGACTATATCACACGGTTGAAAAATTACCAAAATTGAATAGGTTTACAACCTAATCCAATACATGATGCCTCTTTATAGTGATCACAATACAATTCATTAGAGTGAAATCATAGATCACTCATAACCTAAATTTTTGACATATGTGCGCCACATGAATAATGAAACATAAGGACAAAAGATAATAGTTTCACATGGAATGTAATGGGTATAAAAATAATTTTATCATAAAATACCATATTAAATATCCTTATGATGCTCATGAATGAATATATCTAATTAATAATTGAACATTAATAAGAAAAAGTAGGCATAGATAATGACAAATTATATTCAACTAAAGTGAAATCATGTGAAACAATATTTAAGAAGCTTTAGAAATGATCCACTATAGGGATGTTTAAGGGAAAATAATAAAGACAATATAATGAAAAAAATGCATAATTTTTTTTAATAAAATAATAATTTAACTTTTCATTTTTTTCGTGATGAAATTTTAAATTTTATAAAACATATGATTCCTTAAAACATAAAATTTAGTGTACTAAATACTACATATGAAAATGGAGACATTCTATTAAATCATGATCTCTTAAAGGTATCAATTACTAAGATAAAATTATATACAATATATTTTAACAACAAAGAATGATGAATTGATCTTTATTGAACATTTTTGTAAATATCGAATGAATTTTGAATAATTATATTACAATAATAAATATATATGTCATTATACGAAGTGAGAAACTGTAACCTGAAGGAAATTTGATGGTCTAGAAATATCACATAACTTATATCCAAATAAGTTCTACACATACAATTATTTTTGTAGATTTTCAAAATATATCCATTAAAAATTTACATCGGAACCAATTAATCCTCTATATTCTTTATTGTACTTTAATTATTGTAATTTAAATAAATTATAATCAGTTATAATTTTTTGTTTCATTCTTACGATAATTTTTTTCATGGATTCATTTTCTGTTTTCATGTCTTTAATAATTTATGTTATATTTAATGGATTAAATGTTAAAAAAGTGTAATTTTATGATATTTATTCACATATTTAATCATAAATGATTCCATATATCTTTATTTCAGATTTAAGAATTATTTATTTGGTGGAATGTTAATGGAAAATGATTTGTTTATTTTATGGATTTTTATATCACAACGAATGAGTTTATTTTCATATTTAATATTTTGTGTGTCTGTGAATAGATTATATGAGTTACAGAACATGATAAAAGTTATAAGATTCAAATAAAAATCTCTCTATACCATTATATGTGTTATCTGAACATCCATGAAGTTATTAATGAAAAACGATAACTCATCATCGGTGAAGGTTGTGAATCTACACATCACTGATGATGATTCTATTATCAGAATAAATGTAGTAAATATGAGATTTTAGGATGAATACTACATCAATAAAATATCATATAAATTATGTGGAATAATAGGGTTATCATATAACATTTAATAGTGTACTAATGGATGAGTTATAATTAAGATCAATTTAAAATAGAATGCTGATGGAATTTTCCCACTTGAATATCGTCTCCTTGATAACTTTCTTGTTGTACACGGGTTTCACCATTTGTTTAGAACAAGAGATGGTTGGCATAGTGAATTGAATTAGTAAGGGAATTGTGATTAATTTGGAAAAGGATTACGCATTTTTAATGTTTGAGTAGATGGGGTGGTGAGTTTGTATATATAATAGAGGATGAGAGATGTGTTTCTAATTATTCCATTTATTTGTTTAATATTTTGGATCAAAACACCAATTTTTTTGAATGATAATCAATGAAATAAAATGAATAATAATTCATTTTTAGTGATAATGGTTATTACATAATCCATACCTTATACATGACTAAAAAATACATGTATATAACTTATACCATAAATTACAGTATATCACAATTCACCAAAAAATAAACTTATTTAGAAAAATTCCAAAAATTCACCATATTAATTAATACATGTATGGATTTCATAAATGGACCCCATTTTATAAAAAAATTACATGTAAAATTATTTTATCATTTAATTAAAATCATTATTCGTCTTGTAAATAATATCTTTAATATTAAAACTGAATTGATGACGCTTTGAAAATTTAATTATGTTCTCATAAAATTATCACATTAATATAATTAAACTGAATATTAACATATTAATATAGTTTATCAAAATAATGTATTTTTGAATAAATAGTTTATTTATAAAATTTTAAATAATGATTTATGTTTCACAAATATACTAATAATTAATTTATCATTTTAATTTACTATTTAGTTATTCTATGATATAAATATATTATTTTTTCATTTATAAGATATATATAATTTTTAATAAATTCATAGGTTAGGTTACTCTTACAATGATAATATATCTATCCCTAATGGACACATTACTATTCCAATGGTCCAAGAACAATTCCAATGATCATATTTTAGACAGTCATAAGAAATTACTACTTTCAATAAATACCTCATATTCAATCAATCAATAATGTATATTTTATTCCATGGTTATATATAATTTCATCAATAAAAAATGTATTATTATTAACATTATGATTTATTTATATAGCTTTCTTAGATAGTACGATCATTCTAGTGGATCAAGGAGATACAAATATTTATATTCGTATTATCTAATTTTCTTTCTGTTGTCTCAATGTATAATATGAAATTATTTTTAAATTATTATTTTATGATATTTTATTTATTGTTTATGTGAATAAATTTTTTCAGTTTCTCTATGTGATTATCATGATTTATACTATATGACATAATTACACTAATAGAATTTTTATGTAATAATATGGGTTACTAGAATTTCTGTGATTATGATAATATAAATAAAACCTAGTACATAATTTGAATGTGTATATTTGGTCAAAATACCAATGGTTTAAAAATTAATAATCTAAGAATGTTCATTAAATGATACAATTGAATTTAAAAAAATTCTTGTTAATGAGGATTTTAATTTTATACATAGTTATTTTTGTTGATGTATTAGAAGATATTCATGTTCAATAATTGGCATGAAAATTTTATTATGAATCTCTTTTTCATAAAATCATTATAATCATCCACATATACATATTCAAAATTAACGATGGGTTCAATTATTAATAATTGAGTTTCTATTAGTTAATTATTTTAGTTGTATTCACCAAATAATTTATGAATAAGATAAATCAGTTTTTTCATTTAATAAATAATTGAACAATATATAAGAATAAAAATAGAAAATTATAATGAATATGGTTAGTAATTAATTAATTTTCAATATTTTTATAATTACATTAAAATTTTATTAAATTATATTAATGATTTAATCCCCTTACTCGCATTGATGTGTATCCTCACCTCTATGAATTTATGTATGTAATTTTAATATAATATTTAATTTTTATAATGCCTCACAGGATGTAGGAAACAACATAATTTATGTTTATAATATCATATATGTTATAATAATATTTCTATGTCATAATGATATTACAAGAATATATGAAATGATGTCTTCATTAACTCATTAAAATTGAATTACTATAGAATAATAAATTTCCTAAATTAACTTGAATATATCATAATATCATTTTTTTAATAGATTTATATAGGGTGGAAAATTTAATCCATCCCAAACTCAAAATATTCCTCGAGTATAAGGTTATTAAATTTTTAGGATGTAATGATATTAATTGATTATTCACAAAATCAGTATTAAACATTATATATTGTAAAATAGATTTAATAATTAAAATATAACATAATTAAAATGAGAAATCAATTTTCAAATACCTCTTACTATTGTTATATTTTTTCAATGAAATTCATCATTGACCAATTTTACTGGGTAACCAATATTTTTTTGTTATATACTCATCAATATCTTACATGTTACTGATTATGTTTAAATTTGAAAATATATTTAATTAATTTCAATATTCACCCAATGTTTTCTGGAAATTTGTTGTTTGAGTTCACCTCATAATCTAATGTATTTGAATGAAATATTTTTCTTTCATCAACAAAATATTTCCCATCTAAGAATATACATAAATAATTGAATGATTATATTTTATTTAATTCATCATTATAAATACATAATAAACAAATGAAACTCATATATAACAATATCAACCCACCCTAAAAATCAATAATATCCCAAAAAAATTTAAAATTTTCCACTCAAAAAAGAAAATGGATTTTAATTTCATTATGACATTAATGAAAAAAATTTACCATTTTTTCATTCAATGTATTCTAATATTTTTAGGATTAATTAATTATTTAATTCACATTATATAGACAGAAAACATTAAAATTACAATATTTTTTCAGTATTGATGTTATATTTTCTTGATTTAATTTTGATGAAAATTACCAATAAATTATTTCAAAAGAAATAAAATAGAATTTTTTTAAATTATAAATATAAAATTATCTATAGGTATAGTTTTATTAGATAATGTAGAAAAATCAAACATTATAGTAACATTTTATCCAATTTGTATAGGTTTTATTATTACTATTATCAATAATATATTTTCTAATTAAAATATAAATTACTTGTATGTTGTTGATATTTTTGTTTTATTTCTAGTTAATTTCATGAAAAATAATTAACAATAATTTTTGTTTGACAGAATATCATTATTTAATTTAAAAACATCATAAATTTTAAATTTAACGAAATTAATTCTCAATCATTATAGGTGTTTCAAAAAAAACAACAATAAATCCATTCACCTCAAAGTTGAATGTAATGTTGTTTTAGAACTCAATATTATTCTTCTAATTATACATTTTGTAATAAAATAAAATATTTATAATTGGATATTTTAAAATATTTATGATCAAATTTTATCTTCTCGCATTTATTGAAAGTATCTAAAAAATGATTCATATTAATACAATAACCCTATAAATATTATTTTAAAATTTAAATAATATATCACGGAATAATTACATAACTACTATATTATAATCCTATCACGGTTCAAGTCACAATTTCCTACAAAATGACTTAAGGGATTCAAAATAAGAAATTTGAATTTTCTTCTATTTTAAAATAATGAATATAAGATATATTAATTTATAAGCATAATATAATGTGACTAAGATATATATTATTTTTCTTATATGAAGAAAAATAATTTTATATATTTTATCCAATCACTTACATGGAATCTCAATTCAGAAAATGAAACTAATTATACCTTCTTTATATAAAATAACAATTATAATGATAATTTAACAATCCATGATTTTAGAATTAATTTTTTAGATATTATATTTGAAATCATGTGATACAAAAAATAAAACAAAAATAAAACTAGTTGATTTTATTGAAATAAAAAAAATTAAAGAATGATAAAAACAAATATTTTATTATCTTTCAATATGATGAAACATAAAGAAATTTACTTTACATTAATTTTAAAAAAATATAAAAATATATAGAATATCTAAACATTATATTAATGGTTTTACACAATGGTTGTGACCCCAATAGAATCAATATTGTCCAGGAAAAGAACCAGGAATATAATATACATGAAGACCCAAAAGTAAATGAATTAATTTTAGTAACGAATGTATTTATTCATACAGGAATGTAATTTTCCATTATATATGATTCTATAAAACACATAACCATTATATATATATATATATATTTCAATAATAACCATTAGTTATATATAGATTTTTTTGAACACAGAGAAGAATCAATTAAATGTAAACGTGAAAATTTAAATAATACACTTTTTATATGCATAATATAATTTAATATTTATTCATTAAATTTAAGTCATTTTATATATAAATGAAATAAAAATTATTATTATAAATTACAAAAACAGTGTTATAATATATTAATTAATATTTATTACAATAGTAATAAGAATATGACCAGTTTATTTTATTAAAATAATGGTATTAAACCTTTTCTTAATGTCAATTTATTAAAAGTTATTATCATTAATTTATTATATTATTGAAAATATTATATTATTATAAGGATATAATTATTTAAATTATTATATCCATATTTATTATTGTAATATTTAGGGACTCTTCAAAAAATACTAATTTTTTAGTGAATATGGAAAAAATACTGATGTTCTATAAAATTATATAATACATTTAATTATTTTCTAAATATAATTTTTCAAATTTATTTTGAAATATAATTTTGTATTTTTGTGTAATAATAATAAATTAAATATTATTATAATCACCATTATGATTGATTTTGGTACAAAAATAATTTTTTACTTCAATATTCAATTTTCTACAAACCTGTTTTCATCACATTTTGTGGGAATCATTTAAATGAATATTAAAAATCATATACAAATTAATTTTTTAAAAATTGGTCTCAATTTTTTTTTCAGAATTTAAGTTTTTCTTAATAGACTAAATTATATATTTTATTATTTTTAATAGTTTCATTGATAAAAAATTAGTTTCCTTAAGATGATTTATAATAGGTTAAAATATTTATAACTAAATGAGACGAGATTAAATGATATCAAGAAATTTTAAATCTTATATTATTATAATATTTTGACCATATCCTATATGTTCTGATATAATGTTCAATTATGTTGATATTTATCTTGAATAATATATATTATATTTTATTTATTTGAAAAATTCTATGTTTTGGATCTCCCCATATATAAAAGTAACCCCATGTCCAATATTCACTACTAATTTACAAACTATTTGTTTAAAAAAACTCACCTAAATAATTTCTTCTAATCCATTTGGATGTCTTATAGGTCTTGAATGGATTGTAATACCCTTATATTATGAATATAGTAGTAATTTGAACACCGTTATTCAATGAATTGGAATTTTTTAAACTTATTGTTTTTTAGGTTTCATTTTACCTCCATGAAAACATGTAAAAATTGTTTTATTAAACAATATCAATATTAATATACTAATCCATCTAGCAGAAAAAATTATTCTCTTGTGTGTAGGTGGAAAATGTAACCGAACTATTATTATGTATGTCATTTTTAATTAATTATATTTTATGGTCATAATAATGATAATAAATGAAATAATTATATATATATGATATAAATTAGTTTCCTAATTAGTAAATAAACACACTACTTATATCATTTCGATAATATAAAATATATAAGCATCACTTGTGCATACATGGGTACTACCTCATAATGTACTAATGTATAATATTATTTATCACCAACCAAAATTAATTACATTATTATATGATTTAATTAATTATTAATTTTTATAATATATTATTATAGGTTAACAATTTTAAAATAATTTTCACCTTTTCTAACTTGTTGGATAAATAATAGATAGAATACTCATGCGTATGTATGGACTATCATCTATATGATTATAATGTCATTAATTTTTCATAACCATGTATCAGAGTTTGTTATAAATTGATAAATAATATATAAAATTCAAAATTATAACGTCATTATGATTTTGTAAATTAGCTAATTATGGCCCAATAAAATATAATCATCCCATCAGAATTCATTTCTCAAATAAAAATTAAATCTCCAAAAAATGTATAACATGTTATTAATCTATAATTTCATTTATTAGAACATGTATATATGTTATATAAATGGAATTATATAAGTTTAAAAATTTATAATCAATGTAAATAATTAACCTAATATTTTTATTGATAAGACTAATTAAATTAACTGGAAATTCAAACTCAATATAAGGTATTTTTAGTCTAAATTACATCTCATTGAGACTTCATCATTTTTCAAAAAAATGTATTATTTTTTTGGTGAAGAAAATAAATAATGGATTTATATTATTATATATATATTTAATGAATTGTTTTTTAAAATCCATTATAATTTGTTTCCTTCATTAATTAATTAGTTCAATAGTTACAAAGTAATAATTTTCTTTTCATTAAAAAAACATTTTTACATATTTAATTTTTTCATTATATTTAACCAACATATCCATTTTTTCACAAATGAGTTTTTTATTTCATCCTTTGTTCAATTTCAGGGTAGGATCTCAGTTATTTTATTGGGAACATGGAGTGATGGATCAGAATATTTGAGGTATTTCGTTAAGTTATTTTTAGTCTAGTGCTTGCCTATGGTCAGTCAGACCATGTTGCTTTCCCAACATAACCATGTTGTGGGTTGGGAGTTTCGACCAGAAGGAGCTTCATGACATCCCCATTGTAATTAAATCCCTGAGGATTAATCGTGTGTAGGTACCTTCTTAGGTAGATAAGTTCCCACAATCACTGCTTATTTTGAAAAACAATGGATACTAACCATTTGGCCAATCTAGTTCATTAATGTTGGTTTTACCCTTTTTCAATATAAATGATTTTTATTGATATTCTTCATTTTATTTCATCACATTGAATACCCATCCCTTAGCATGCCTCACTCTTTCTCTCTCATTCCATGGGCCCATTTTGGTGGTGGCTGTGGCTTGTATTCCTCATGATCTCTTAAGTATGTCTCCTAATCCATTGTTCTCCTTTTATGTTCTAGGATTTTCCTCACTTTTCAACTGGGATTCACTTATATAGAATGTAGGTTGGCTTTTTTATGGTTATATATTAATATATTCGGATTATTCTTGATGTTTTAGGTTATATCTTGCTTCTCAAGGGAGAATTTGAGGTAAAATTGGATTTATCACTATATTTCAGATGTTTCTACAACCAATGTAGGTGTTTCCACACATAGAAATTTATTGGTGTATTTAGTATTCTTTTTTTGTTTCTTATTCATGTTCAATGGAACATATTAGAGGTTTGAAAAGTGTTATTAACAATATTCATGGTGTTTGTTATAGAGAAATAATTTTTTAGTGAAGGGGATATGTTCCATGTTTGTTTCATATATGGACATATTATTTATTCCTTTAATGTGGTAGATCCAAATATATATATTACAAGAAATCCATTTTGAAGTGAATCTGATGAGTTTATTTCCCAAAGTGTTTTTCCCAATGGTAGTTGGTGTTTTTCAATTGTGAACCCTTGTTGCGAATGGTGGATGTGTTTTATAAATTATGTATTTTTTTTACCACACTGGGAAAGTGATGAAAGACATGTTTTGGAATTCATTTGGTGTGTTTTTGGTATAAATAGTGGGTTTTAACAATGAATGTTCTTTTATATATTGTTTATTGTATTGTTTGAATTTTTTATGTATATTTGGAACTTTCAGTGAGACGTGAAATGGGATTGAGTATAAGATAATACCTTGTATAATGGGGGGAAAAATCTAGTATGATAGTGATTTATAAGTGGAGATATACTAGTATCTCTTGGTTGTATTGACCAATACTCCTCTAAAAACTATGAGGATGATTGGAGACCACTATGCCCATGGGATTTCACATTTTTCTGGTTTGTGCATAAGAGAGTTGTGACTCTGTTACAATACCACCATGCACTGAGGTAAGAGGTTCTGGCCTCCAGCATGAGCTAGATTAACCTTAAGGATTTTCGCACATTTATTTACTATAACATTATGATTATATGCTATGGTTCCAAATGTAATCATATGTTGGACCTTTTGAGTCTCATTGTTATATTCATTTTTTACTTGTTATTGGGATATTGTTTCTACCTGAATGTCTTCCCATTGAGAATATTTTTGTATAATTTTTTTTTTAAAATTATATCTTTTAAATAAATGTTCCTATTGAATTTCCTTATAATGATTTATTATATAATATTTTAATTTTGGTAGCATCCTACTATTATTGGGATCACACCCTATAGACCTTGTTAGTTTGAATGTAAATGAATTATAAATTGTGTTGCTGGTTCATGAATCAATATTTTCTCATGTGCTATTGGGTTGGGGGTGAGGTTTCTCTTATCATTTAGCTACTCTTAGTTTATTATTGTTTTCTTTTCACTTGTAGTATTTTGGTCTTCGGTTAAAATTGTAGAAAAATGATTCTAAAAATTGGTTATGTCATATTTTTTTAACATATTCAGTTCGTTTTATTTGTAATTGTTGTTTTTTTATGTTTATGTGATTGGGGTATAATCATTCCCAAGGTGGATTGTTTAAAATTGGGAACTTGTTTCTTGCCTGTGGGGATTTGGAATACCATCCGAGCACTACCAAAAACATAGTCGGCCTCCAGGTTATATGGTGTATTGGTTTGGTTCGTGACAAAATGTTATCATATAATGTTCTCTCGTTTGGGTCATATTACCTGTAAAAGAGTCTGGGTAGAGTATGGATTGTATTTTCAAGACTCAATGTTCTGGTTACGAGTAAGGTTCTTATCTAGTACTCCTCATGAAGGGACATGAAAAGGCATTTGAAGTCTTGTTTTGTATTAGTCATTTGGTTATTGAATTTTACTTTTGTCTGGGAAATGAAAAGAGAGTTTGTTCAATGGTCTCAGCGAGCATGGAGGGTCAGAAAAGCCATGTGGAGTTGAATACATTTTTCTAGAACACTATCTATTATGGTTGTGTGATTGGAATATTTCCACGAACCATATCTCCATGCTATCCATCGGTAATAGTTTCTACTTAAATTAATTTGTTTTCTTTTGGATTATAATGGTTTCTTAATAACCCCCATTTTTTAATTAGGAAATCCATATTTTAATGTGGAAATGGATTTATTTTGGGAAGGAGGAAAATGAAATTTTTTAATGTATCTAATTTATGGTTTCAGAAATTAAATATGTATGAAATTATTTTCTACTAATGCAGGAATGATTTTATTGAGGTTGGATATCTATAATCCCTATATGCGATTTATTGAAATTGAATGTTTGGAAAACCATGAACTACATACGGTGGGTTTTAAAAAGAATATTTTAAATGGGATTTGATAAAATTTTAGAATGCGATATTAATTAGAAAAATTTGTTTTTGAAACATATATTTGACTGGGATGATATTTTATTTGATAAATGTGGGATTCTGAAAATAGTTTTTGATTTGGTGGTTACTAAATATCTAAAGTATTCGATGAATTTTTGAAATGTGAATTATATTCAGATTATTGGAGTTTATGTTGAATGTTGTGTTTTGAATGTGAAAATGCTCTTTTTTGTTATTTGGTATTTTCATGGGTGATCATATGAATAGGATATGTGTGGGTAGTGGATTAGTGCCCATTTTGGCATGATAATATGTATTTTTGATTCTCTATTACATTCCTTTGGTATATGTGAAACACAATAGTCTTTTTTTAATTTCAATGAGTGTTTTAAGAGGAAATGTGGTGTTTTTGAAACCATTATTGTGTTTTCTTGAGATTTGAGAATATATCGGATGATATGTTTTGAGTTTATGATCTATTTTCTTTGTATTAATTCAATGTTGACTGCTTATTGATGAATCATCTTTGAGATAGTGGTTAGTGATTTCTTCTGAAAATTGTTCTAGTTCACATTGGATTTGGAAGTGGAAATTTTTTGGTGTCTCATAGCTGGATGGACAATGAAAAAACTAACTAGACTACTATTATAATTGGATACCACTAGGCGCATCGTGCTTCCCCTCCATCTACCTATTGAACAAGAAATATGTGATTTTGGTTTCTCTACAACCATACATGGTGGCGTGAGGTACTGGTGTCCCAATTGAGTAAGATTAACCTGTAAATACCTGGAAATTCCATGAATGATTTTTCATAAATACATGCGATTGTTAAGAGTCTGTGATATTTTACAGTGCTTGATTCAGAGGCTCGGTGTGCCTGGAATCAATTTCTAACTTTTTGTTAGGGTATGTAAAGTAAATGTACGTGTGGGTTTTTATAACATTATAAACGTTTCTCAGAACTGAAATCTGAGGTCACCATTGAACTCACGGCGCTGGTATTTGGTTAAGAAGACTTTCACCTCGACAGTAGTTGGTTGAGAATAAATGTTAGTTTTTAGATTTTTATAAAAAAAATAATATAAATTGGTAAAAAACATTATTTTATTTTATCTACTATGTGTAGGTTGGGTGTTTAAATTATCCAAGTAGAGGTTGGAGGTGGGTGCCACAACACCTTAACCTCCAATGAGATGTTATGGTGATAGGGCCCACCCAAACATAACCTCCCTTGGGAGGATAATTTTGGTGGGGACCACCCGGGCTGGTAACCCCTTGGAACACCCCATATAAGGTGGAGAAACATCTTAACCACCCCTCGCCTAAATTTATCCCACTCCCCTAACAATTAACGGTTGCACCACCAACCCAATTAATATCCAAAACCTCCTATTTGATTCTTTGTGCCATCTCCTTGAATTATATATCCCAACGCTTGTGAATTGATTTAGGGGAGCCTCTTGACATCCTCCAAATTTAACGTGACACCTATCGTGCAATTAATTTGCTGGAGGCAGGTTAATTAATTTCACCTTTTAGATTTGTTGTTCCAATTAAATAATAGACAAAACATTACTCTTTTATTTTCATTGGGTATTTGGTGGTGCTTATTTGGAGGAATGCTTGGGTTAAAAGATGTTCTCCCAACGAAGAACACTTCCAATGAAGAATGCGAAGAACACCGATGATGATTTCCTCCTTTGACTTCCTCCCTCAGATCCTACCAATGTGTAGTTTCTTCCACGGCCGACGCAGCTCGTAATTGGAATTGTGCAACAGACGCGACGAACAATGACTTCGTCCTCTTCCCGCAACTCCGTCAACAAAACGTTGAGTGGTGAATCAAAGGTAGGGGTTTAGATTCATTAAGGGACATGTTCTTCTTTCATTTTATGTATCGAAAAATGATGATAATTATTTTTACGGTCATAATATGGTGCTTCATGCATGAAAACAAAATTTTTATCACCCCTAAACGCGGAGGGTGCAGGCCAAATAACATGGACCGACTCCCTCCTTTGATTCTTTTCTAATGTTCATTTGGCATGGCGATGAAGCGACGATGACGAAGGAGGTAAAGAAGAATGTTGTGCTACCAGTGGCCTTTGCATATCGCGCCTCCCCCACGGTGCAACGATGCTCCTGACCAAACACCGCCAGCCGAGCGGTGCCTGACCTGCCAACCCGTGGTGCCCCACGGCTTGCATGGCCCTGATGGCTTCCTGCATGGAGTCCCGCATGCTACCAGACGCCCTGCGTGCTCCCCGGTGACCCAGCACGCTGCCCCGCGTGCCCTAGCCGAACCTACAGCATGCCTTGTGGCTTGCACGGCCCCGCCGACACCCTACCTGGTGTCCCGCAGGCTGATCGTTCCCCCACACATTGCCTCGCATGCTGCCTGGAACACATGCGTGCTGCTCGCGCACAGATCGGCGCCCCCGCACATTGTACCACGCGATGCCCGACGTCTATGCGCCCTGCCCGTGTGCCCCGTCGGCCGGCCAAGCCACTGTCAAGCCCTTCCCAGTCCCCCACAACCTTTCTACGACCCACGCAGCATAACACTGACCTATGGTGTTGAGTCTCCCAAGCAGCGCCCCTCTTGGCACTAGCTGAACTGGCCCCGGCCTTCAGACCGACATGCCTAATTGGCGACCTCCGGGCCAAACTGGCCCAGTGGACCTGGCCAAAATATAGAGGGCTGAGGCACCAAATTGGCTAGGTCAAACATAGAAAGACTGATGAGGTCACCCCAGATGGGGATGGCCCAGATTGTGTTGGGCTGAGTCGGTCCGACTGGTTTGGACCGGACCTGGGCCCATTAGTGACCCATTATCTTCTTGGGAAATAACTCTATCACCAGACGTCCATTTGAAGAACTATCAGTGGTGCCAATATTCTTGGAATGAAGTCGTCCTATTGAGAATACCCCACTAGATTTCGGGGTATATTTTAGTTACAGTCAGGTTGGATAGCACACGAATCCAACTGTTCCCCCAGAACAAAAATTCTAATAACTAATAGACCGAGAATCTGATTGACGCACTGTATATTGAGTTGAGACACCTTTGATGTGGAAATCCATTGAAATACTTCTTCGTTCACTTCACGATAGTTTTATTATTGCCTAGTAGCTCATGGATAAGATCCTTCCAGTGACGATCAGGTAGAGTATGGAGTCCTAGTAGCTCGCAGAACTATCGATTACTTTACAGATTCGATTCAAGGTGATTCGACTGGCCTAGTGGGGAGCGCACGGTAGTTGGTAGTAGACCCATGGTGGAGGAGCACCTAGTAGTTGGCGGAAGGCCCACGATACTCGGCAGAAGGAGTACCCTTGTAGGATATTTGGGGGAGTGCCTCGTAATTAGCGGAATACCCACAATGAAGGAGCTCTTGATAGTTGGAAGCAGACACACAATACTTTAAAGGAGGAGTACCTCAGCAGTTTAAGGTTACTATGAAGCACCTTGGTGTCACGACATGCCCATTGTACTTGACAGAGGAGTATTTCTCTAGCAGTCATTGTTTCGATAATTAAAATCCTTCTTTGAGGTGATTCAATGACTTTTGTATTTTCCTCATGACTGAGATGGGTTACTAGAACACCTAGGTATTTGTATTAGAATATACCTATATAATGGTTATCCGTTGGTGTCAAAATTTATGGTTTATCATTGTTGGATTTTGTGAGTCCTTGAGGGTCTCGGGGTCCCTACTGAGTATCGTTATACTCACCCTTGCTCGGGCTATGCATGCACATCGTTGTGTTGGTTGAAGATGACAGACAACATTGACTAAGGAAGAGAGTAGCCGGACTAGACGGTACCAAGAGATAGACCACTCGGTGGGATGGTACATGGAGGAGACAGACGAACATGGAGTGAAAAGGAGGCCATATGTACATACCATTCAGGTAGGAACCATAGAGGACAACCCAATACCTTCTTTACATTTCTTCAGTTGTACTTTCTTTCAATTGTACTTGTAATTTCCTATTGGGATTGTGTTTCCAGCCACTTTTAAATTCCTTCGCATCTTTTGTATACAGTTTTACTTAGTTTTTTGGTTTCAGTTGATATCTCTAATTCATTTTTTATGTTTCAAAGGCAATGCCTTCCCAATTTAGGGATTTACTCATTTGGTGCTAGTCTTCAGCACTTGGCCTATGGATGGAGGGAATGGGGTAGTCACGATATGGGCCCTGGGGGATGGGTCATGAAATACCCATATAAATTTATCCATGGTGATCAACTATGATTAATTCTTATATGGTGTGGTGATAGTCGTCAAAATAAAGTGTACCGAAGGAGATTATTACGAAAATTCATTTTTATGTAATTTTTTCTATTTTTTACCATGGAAGTGTTCTCTTTGCGAATGGTTTTCTTAAAAATCTTTTCCGAGAAATGTTTTAAAATATTTTACATAAATGTTATAATCAAATTTAATTTTAATGTGTTAGAATAGAATTCGATATTTTGGTGGCATACTATTAGGATTTGTATCACATCCTAAATATACACATGGGTGTACATAAACATTGTTGGTTGGTAGGTAAAGTCATTGTATTTTGTGTTGGTGGTTCATATTTCTATATTTCCTTTCATAGTGGTGGCTTGAGGTTATATTTTTTATTGAAAATGTTTGATTTATATGTCTTTTTGTTCTCATTATTTATTTACAGTAGTTTGGTATTTAGTTCAAATTGAATAATCTTGATTTTTAAAATTGGTTATGTAATGTTGTTTGTAAAATATCAGTTGGCTTTATTTATTTCAATTTGGATTATAATGTTTACATGATCTTGTAAAATCACACCCAAGGTTAGATATTGCCTCCCAGGAACTAGTTTTTTCTAGTGGGGATTTGGAATTCACATGGGGTCATGCCATTTACTAGGTAGGGAAACATGTCACATGATGTCCCAATTTTGGTTGATGATAGAATGGTATCAGTCAAGCTTCAACCATTTGCATCATGTTAGTCGGGGAAGAGTCTGGGTAGACTAGATCTTGGATTATCCGGACATGATGTTCTGGTTACAAGTAATGTTCCCATATAACAGACGTCATAGAGGCATTTGACTTACCTTCAGATGTTGTGTTCATTTTGGGTAACATGATTCTTCTAATTCGTTTATTTAAGAAAAATGATAAGAGAGTTGGATCAATGGTCTCAATTATCTCATAGGGTTACGAATTCCATTTAGAGCTATGTAAATTGTTCCTAGAACACTTTATGTGATGTTGGTGTGATTGGTGTATCACCTCCGACCACATGTATAGGTAATCTATTAGTACTAGTTTACTGTTGCAATGAATTTTGTATAACTAGGATCTTAATGTTGTCTTACGAATCACCTTTTTAGACTCATAAAAATTGTATTTAATTTGGATATTCATTGGTCATGGGAAGGTGGAAAATGAATTATATTAATTTAAATAAATTACAATTTATAAAAGTGATATGTTGTGTAATGATTTTCTATTAAAGTGAGTATTAGATTATTGAGCTACGGTCTATATAATCCAAATATCTAATTTAATGAAATTGAATGTTTTGAAAAATATGATCTATTTAAAGTTTTTTTTCAAAAATCTATTTAAAATTTGAATTTATGACATGTTGAATGGTGTTTTGAATGGTATATTTTGGTATTTGAAAAATGATTTTAAATGGGATGATTTGTCAAAGGATTAATGTGAGATTTTAAAAATGGGTTTTTATTGGTTGGTAATTTAATCATTGAAAATTGATTAAAATTATTTAAAATGAAGTTAAATTTGGATGATGGGAATGTGGATGGAATGTTTTTTTTCAGAAAGTGGATGATATTTCGTTAATATTTGGTGTTCTAATCGGTGAAAAAATGTATAATATTTGTGTGGTAAATGGTTGAGTGGAAAACTTTTTATGAGAATATGCACCTGCGAGACTCCATGAGATAAAATTGGTTAATTTCAACCCACCAGACCTTTTTTATTTTCAAAGGGATTTTTGAAGAGAAAATTTGATCCTTCATCAACTGGTTTTTTGTTTTTTGGTGATCTTCAATATCTCTGGTGATGTGTTTTAAGCTTATGTAGTATCTTTTTTTGAGTTTTATTTTGTGGTTGACACCTTGTAAATGTTTAATCATTGGGAAATTGATAGGGATTTATTCAAAAAAAAATCAAAGGATTTTGGTTGTTTCCCTCTATGTATTCATTCTTTGTTTGTTGTTATCTTATGGAAAATTACTGTGTTTTACTGGGACCATGGTTTTCCTTATTGGCTAGCATAGACCCCCCCCCCCAAATATATCAGTGCATATTCAATGTGTTGTCATAGTTACCCTTTATATGATCAATGTAAGGACTCTCTTCTTGAATTTTGGAAAACAAAACCCCATATCCCTTTTCAGATAAGTGAATCATCTCATAACAGAAGAGTAGATGTTCAAAGAATTGTGTGAATCCTAATTTTATAGTGTTTCATGTGACGTAGAATGTTATGTTTGACATCCTTGTGCATTTATTTTCTTCCTATAAGTGGTGAAGGTGATTCTAGTGAGTAGGGTGGAATGTGGATTGGATTTTTGGTGGTAGACTCTATCTAAAATGATATTTGGATATGACCACAGATTATTCTATGAAAGGGACTTACAAGGCCATCAAAGTAGAAAATACAGTTATAAGTGGGTGTTATGGTTTCATGCATAATTCATGTTTTTCATGGGACTCTATTTATACTTTCGTACCATGTGAGGACCCTTAGGGTGTAATGTTCATGTTCATTGGTGTCTTCAAGTGTTATATTCTCAGTTTAATGTAAAGGTCAGTGTTATGGATCATTTCAGGATGATTCTTATATAATGTGAAAGGGATGATGGTTTTGTATATTTTATGTCATTGGGATGGTGATGTTCCATGTTGAGGTAATGTGGGTCATTGTGTAATTTTTTTTCATTTGGTGTTGCATGGGTGTCCATATATATTTTTGTGGCATCAAAAAGAGGATTATATATCAAAATTTTTCAAATCATAAATGAGAAAAACAAGATGATTAAAATATTAGGGCTTCATGTATAGGACTCACAGTGAATGAAACACATAGTCAGGAACCCCTAGGGGGTGTAAAACACCTTAGTCTAACATATGTCATTAGTGCGGGATATGGAGATAGTTTAAGCCTCTACTATGGTTGATTCCTTTTGAATGGTATGGTTTGGTGGAATAAGGATTTTGGATGTCGTTTCCACATTTTAAACGATGTGCATGGACGAGTTCATCCTCATCTATAAGGATAAGTAGTCATCTCAACCCCATAAATTCCCACCAGTTGTGCCTTATCAGATTTCAGTCTTTATTTTTTGGTCCTTGTATGTCTATCCATATGAATTGATATCGGTTTTGGTTTGGGATATCTTAATATTATAGTTTCTTATGGTATTACTAAACTACATTATATATTTCATTGGTTTAATGTATCATTTTACATAACCATTGTGGTGGGTGGGGGAGGTCACATGGGGTGGTTTTAATTTATCTGTTTATGAAGGTTGGTTCACAAGGTTGTGAGACCCAACATGGGTCACATTGAAGATACTATGGAGTAAATCGATGTAAAATTATTTCTTATAGTGGGTATTCAATTCAGGCATCATTGTGTTGGTAATCATCTTTAGTCTATGGTTTTGGATTGGAAGTGTGTGGTCTCAAAGGGAGCCAGATAAATCTATGTTCTTCCCTTGAGTATGTGTTAGGTTGGATTTTTTCCATGTAATTTAATTGATATTGGTTGAGGTAGTGTTTTTTGGATTCATTAATTATTCCAAGTGAGTTGTATGAGTGTTGTTTGGGGACATATAAGGTGTTTTTTGTCTTTAAAGGATGATTGTGTGTTGTGATAGAATTCATTTCATTGACCAATAAATTTGTGGAGTTTAAGCTATTTGTGGTGTAACATATAGAGGGGAGTATATTATTTGATTGTGTCTCTCAAGTTCATCTACTAAACCTCATTTTGCCTGTATCATTATTTTTTTCTTTATTTTTATGTTTGATGGGAATACCCTTGAGATATGGAATATTATTGGTTATTGATTTTAGAGCAGGACATATTTTTTCTTTTTATAGATGGAATGATTTATTTTGGAGAGAATTTCTACACCCTAGTTTTTAATTTCAACTTTTTTAGGGATAAGTTTGGTTCTAGGTTCTTTTCTTGGGAACATGGTGTTATAGGACTGAATTTTTGAGGTCTTTTTAGTGGTTATAATTTTAGTTGTTATTTTCAAAGAGTTCCCATTGAGTTTTCAATAAATCATTATGTTTTTAGAGGAATGTGTGCATCCCATTGCTAGAGCACAATTGGTATAAACTGTGAACCCATCACATGTAACCATATGGTATGTGGATGGTCGAGTATGTAGCTACTGCATAGCCGGTGCATGGTAAGTTAGACCATGCACCTCGTCCCAGATATCAGTGTGGTGGTTTGGGGGTTTCGAATTGAAGCTATCACATGACATTCACATGTAATGTTAGTCCATGGAGAATAATCATGTCTGCATAACTTCATTGGTAGATAATTGTGAACAGTCACTAAATGGGTTGACAGACCATGCAGACTAACTGTGGGGCCTGTCCATTTCATTAAAAATGATATTACCCCATTTATATCTCCTTGATTTTTTTCATATGCCCAATTTCTATCTTCCATCAACCTCCCCAACCCTTGGCATGCCTCCATGATTTTCTTCCTATCCTATTGTCTCATTCTGGAGGTGGGATTTATTTATATTCCTCATGATCTATCATGTATATATCATCCTCTCAGTCTATAATCCTATATTCTAAGGAATTTCTCACATTTCATTGGGAATTAACTTCTCTAGTATATAGGGTGTCAATTTTTGGATTAGATATTGATATTTTATGTGTGATCTTGTTTCTCTAGCTTGAAGTTGAGGTGTGATTGAATATTCAATCCAAATTCTAGATGTATCTTCCCCAAAGGTAGGTGGTTCGATGTATAAAAACTATTTTGTTAATTTAATATGTCTTTTCTGATTCTAAATCATGTTCTATGGATTATATATGGGGCTAGAAATTTTATTTTGAAATAATTCATGTACTTGTTTTTATAAATGATTTTTTTAATGTGTTGTGTTTCATGTGAATTTTTTATGTTCTCATTTGATTAATTCCTTGTATGTGTTAGATAAAATTGTGTAGATTATGTAAAAAAATTTGAAATGTATTTTAGGTGTTCATAGAAAAAAAATTAATGTAATTAGATGTTTTGTAATGTGTGAACCCTTTTTGTGAAGGTTGGATGTGTTTTGTAAATTATATAGTCTTTTCACCAAATTTTTGTAAGTGGTGAGAAACATGCGTATTAACAGCTATGGTTTGGATTTGGATTCAATGGTGGGATTTTGTACCAAATTTGGTAGAATATCCTGTAATTTGTGTTGTTATACATGTGTATGTGTAAGTTGTGGTTCATGAGACATGTAAAATGGGATTGAGTACAATGAAATCCTGGATATTTATGTGGGATACTAGTACTTTTATTATAGCGATTCAGAAGTAAAAAATTCCATGTTTCGCTTAGCTGGATTGACCCTTACAACACAATGAAAATAATGATATTTATTGGAGACCACTAGGCCCATGGATATTCCCATCATAGTTAATCGTGCATGAGAATGATGTTATTTGGGGTTCTATACAACCCTACACCATGGTACGTGGTTCTAGTGTCCCAATTTAACAATGTTAATGTTAGTAATTTTACCACGGTTCTCAACTATGACATGATTATTATATTATATGGTTCAAACCATAAGATTACGGCGGTCCCTGTGATTATATTTATGAAATTCTTTCTTAATAATGTTGTTGTGATATGGGTTTTCCATGGACATTTTCTTTTTTTATAATGGATTCACTAATGCGCATACTAAGAAATGATTTAAAAGGTATTACATAAATGATCCTCTTAAATTGAATTCTAATAATTTAGCTTGGTATATTTTTATTTGGGTAGCATCCTATTGTGCATTGGAAGATGCCAAATAGAAACACTTGTGTGTATGTGGACCTTGTTTTTTGGATGGTATATGAAAAGTATGTAGTGTTGGTGGTACATGTTTCTAGAGTTCCTCTTTTGGAAGTTGCATAAGGGTGAGGTTCCACTTGTCATTAAGATATTCATAGTTTAATTGGTGGTTTCCTTTCAAAGTAGTATTTTTCCATTGGTTGTAATTTTAGAACCTTGATTCTGAAATTTGGTTATGTCATGTTTAGTTTTACAATTTTAGTTGTGTTTATTTATTGTTTTTGGTTTTTCATGTTAATGTTATTTGGTGTAATCATTACCAGGGTGCATTTTTGATACCCGACCACTAGTTACTTGCCTGTGGGGATTGGTAATTCCCTTCAGTCCATATCAATGATCGAGTCAGGTGTCGAGTGAAATAGTATCATGTGATGGTTTATGACACATGTTCCATAAATTCATTAAATATTTCATTAATATAATGAAATTTATGTTTAAATTAAATTTAAAACATGATTTAATTTCATTTCATATGTTTCAGATAATATAATTTAAATGTTTTCCATATTTTTTTTATCATTTCGACAAATCAGTTAATGAAATAATCCATTAACCAGAACTACATAAGTATAATTTCCAATCAGCTTGACCCATCTTATTTTGAGATATTGGTCTTTAATTTATAATGGATTTTCAAATTAATATACCATATAAAATATTTCAATTATTTTTTGATGTGTTTCTATAGGAGAAATATTCTATCTTAATATGGTGCTTCATGCATGAAAACAAAATTTTTATCACCCCTAAACGCGGAGGGTGCAGGCCAAATAACATGGACCGACTCCCTCCTTTGATTCTTTTCTAATGTTCATTTGGCATGGCGATGAAGCGACGATGACGAAGGAGGTAAAGAAGAATGTTGTGCTACCAGTGGCCTTTGCAAATCGCGCCCCCCCCCCCCACGGTGCAACGATGCTCCTGACCAAACACCGCCAGCCGAGCGGTGCCTGACCTGCCAACCCGTGGTGCCCCACGGCTTGCATGGCCCTGATGGCTTCCTGCATGGAGTCCCGCATGCTACCAGACGCCCTGCGTGCTCCCCGGTGACCCAGCACGCTGCCCCGCGCGCCCTAGCTGAACCTACAGCATGCCTTGTGGCTTGCACGGCCCCGCCGACACCCTACCTGGTGTCCCGCAGGCTGATCGTTCCCCCACGCATTGCCTCGCATGCTGCCTGTAACACATGCGTGCTGCTCGCGCACAGATCGGCGCCCCCGCACATTGTACCACGCGATGCCCGACGTCTATGCGCCCTGCCCGTGTGCCCCGTCGGCCGGCCAAGCCACTGTCAAGCCCTTCCCAGTCCCCCACAACCTTTCTACGACCCACGCAGCATAACACTGACCTATGGTGTTGAGTCTCCCAAGCAGCGCCCCTCTTGGCACTAGCTGAACTGGCCCCGGCCTTCAGACCGACATGCCTAATTGGCGACCTCCGGGCCAAACTGGCCCAGTGGACCTGGCCAAAATATAGAGGGCTGAGGCACCAAATTGGCTAGGTCAAACATAGAAAGACTGACGAGGTCACCCCAGATGGGGATGGCCCAGATTGTGTTGGGCTG
Source organism: Viscum album (assembly GCA_963277665.1). Classification (NCBI taxonomy): domain Eukaryota; kingdom Viridiplantae; phylum Streptophyta; class Magnoliopsida; order Santalales; family Viscaceae; genus Viscum; species Viscum album. Next base: position 1,423,691,966 of record OY728142.1, on the reverse strand, counting down.
AGTCGGTCCGACTGGTTTGGACCGGACCTGGGCCCATTAGTGACCCATTATCTTCTTGGGAAATAACTCTATCACCAGACGTCCATTTGAAGAACTATCAGTGGTGCCAATATTCTTGGAATGAAGTCGTCCTATTGAGAATACCCCACTAGATTTCGGGGTATATTTTAGTTACAGTCAGGTTGGATAGCACACGAATCCAACTGTTCCCCCAGAACAAAAATTCTAATAACTAATAGACCGAGAATCTGATTGACGCACTGTATATTGAGTTGAGACACCTTTGATGTGGAAATCCATTGAAATACTTCTTCGTGCACTTCGCGATAGTTTTATTATTGCCTAGTAGCTCATGGATAAGATCCTTCCAGTGACGATCAGGTAGAGTATGGAGTCCTAGTAGCTCGCAGAACTATCGACTACTTTACAGATTCGATTCAAGGTGATTCGACTGGCCTAGTGGGGAGCGCCCGGTAGTTGGCAGTAGACCCATGGTGGAGGAGCACCTAGTAGTTGGCGGAAGGCCCACGATACTCGGCAGAAGGAGTACCCTTGTAGGATATTTGGGGGAGTGCCTCGTAATTAGCAGAATACCCACAATGAAGGAGCTCTTGATAGTTGGAAGCAGACACACAATACTTTAAAGGAGGAGTACCTCAGCAGTTTAAGGTTACTATGAAGCACCTTGGTGTCACGACATGCCCATTGTACTTGACAGAGGAGTATTTCTCTAGCAGTCATTGTTTCGATAATTAAAATCCTTCTTTGAGCTGATTCAATGACTTTTGTGTTTTCCTCATGACTGAGATGGGTTACTAGAACACCTAGGTATTTGTATTAGAATATACCTATATAATGGTTATCCGTTGGTGTCAAAATTTATGGTTTATCATTGTTGGATTTTGTGAGTCCTTGAGGGTCTCGGGGTCCCTACTGAGTATCGTTATACTCACCCTTGCTCGGGCTATGCATGCACATCGTTGTGTTGGTTGAAGATGACAGACAACATTGACTAAGGAAGAGAGTAGCCGGACTAGACGGTACCAAGAGATAGACCACTCGGTGGGATGGTACATGGAGGAGACAGACGAACATGGAGTGAAAAGGAGGCCATCTGTACATACCATTCAGGTAGGAACCATAGAGGACAACCCAATACCTTCTTTACTTTTCTTCAGTTGTACTTTCTTTCAATTGTACTTGTAATTTCCTATTGGGATTGTGTTTCCAGCCACTTTTACATTCCTTCGCATCTTTTGTATACAGTTTTACTTAGTTTTTTAGTTTCAGTTGATATCTCTAATTCATTTTTTATGTTTCAAAGGCAATGCCTTCCCAATTTAGGGATTTACTCATTTGGTGCTAGTCTTCAGCACTTGGCCTATGGATGGAGGGAATGGGGTAGTCACGATATGGGCCCTGGGGGATGGGTCATGAAATACCCATATAAATTTATCCATGGTGATCAACTATGATTAATTCTTATATGGTGTGGTGATAGTCGTCAAAATAAAGTGTACCGAAGGAGATTATTACGAAAATTCATTTTTATGTAATTTTTTCTATTTTTTACCATGGAAGTGTTCTCTTTGCGAATGGTTTTCTTAAAAATCTTTTCCGAGAAATGTTTTAAAATATTTTACATAAATGTTATAATCAAATTTAATTTTAATGTGTTAGAATAGAATTCGATATTTTGGTGGCATACTATTAGGATTTGTATCACATCCTAAATATACACATGGGTGTACATAAACATTGTTGGTTGGTAGGTAAAGTCATTGTATTTTGTGTTGGTGGTTCATATTTCTATATTTCCTTTCATAGTGGTGGCTTGAGGTTATATTTTTTATTGAAAATGTTTGATTTATATGTCTTTTTGTTCTCATTATTTATTTACAGTAGTTTGGTATTTAGTTCAAATTGAATAATCTTGATTTTTAAAATTGGTTATGTAATGTTGTTTGTAAAATATCAGTTGGCTTTATTTATTTCAATTTGGATTATAATGTTTACATGATCTTGTAAAATCACACCCAAGGTTAGATATTGCCTCCCAGGAACTAGTTTTTTCTAGTGGGGATTTGGAATTCACATGGGGTCATGCCATTTACTAGGTAGGGAAACATGTCACATGATGTCCCAATTTTGGTTGATGATAGAATGGTATCAGTCAAGCTTCAACCATTTGCATCATGTTAGTCGGGGAAGAGTCTGGGTAGACTAGATCTTGGATTATCCGGACATGATGTTCTGGTTACAAGTAATGTTCCCATATAACAGACGTCATAGAGGCATTTGACTTACCTTCAGATGTTGTGTTCATTTTGGGTAACATGATTCTTCTAATTCGTTTATTTAAGAAAAATGATAAGAGAGTTGGATCAATGGTCTCAATTATCTCATAGGGTTACGAATTCCATTTAGAGCTATGTAAATTGTTCCTAGAACACTTTATGTGATGTTGGTGTGATTGGTGTATCACCTCCGACCACATGTATAGGTAATCTATTAGTACTAGTTTACTGTTGCAATGATTTTTGTATAACTAGGATCTTAATGTTGTCTTACGAATCACCTATTTAGACTCATAAAAATTGTATTTAATTTGGATATTCATTGGTCATGGGAAGGTGGAAAATGAATTATATTAATTTAAATAAATTACAATTTATAAAAGTGATATGTTGTGTAATGATTTTCTATTAAAGTGAGTATTAGATTATTGAGGTACGGTCTATATAATCCAAATATCTAATTTAATGAAATTGAATGTTTTGAAAAATATGATCTATTTAAAGTTTTTTTTCAAAAATCTATTTAAAATTTGAATTTATGACATGTTGAACGGTGTTTTGAATGGTATATTTTGGTATTTGAAAAATGATTTTAAATGGGATGATTTTTCAAAGGATTAATGTGAGATTTTAAAAATGGGTTTTTATTGGTTGGTAATTTAATCATTGAAAATTGATTAAAATTATTTAAAATGAAGTTAAATTTGGATGATGGGAATGTGGATGGAATGTTTTTTTTCAGAAAGTGGATGATATTTCGTTAATATTTGGTGTTCTAATCGGTGAAAAAATGTATAATATTTGTGTGGTAAATGGTTGAGTGGCCAACTTTTTATGAGAATATGCACCTGCGAGACTCCATGAGATAAAATTGGTTAATTTCAACCCACCAGACCTTTTTTATTTTCAAAGGGATTTTTGAAGAGAAAATTTGATCCTTCATCAACTGGTTTTTTGTTTTTTGGTGATCTTCAATATCTCTGGTGATGTGTTTTAAGCTTATGTAGTATCTTTTTTTGAGTTTTATTTTGTGGTTGACACCTTGTAAATGTTTAATCATTGGGAAATTGATAGGGATTTATTCAAAAAAATTCAAAGGATTTTGGTTGTTTCCCTCTATGTATTCATTCTTTGTTTGTTGTTATCTTATGGAAAATTACTGTGTTTTACTGGGACCATGGTTTTCCTTATTGGCTAGCATAGACCCCCCCCCCAAATATATCAGTGCATATTCAATGTGTTGTCATAGTTACCCTTTATATGATCAATGTAAGGACTCTCTTCTTGAATTTTGGAAAACAAAACCCCATATCCCTTTTCAGATAAGTGAATCATCTCATAACAGAAGAGTAGATGTTCAAAGAATTGTGTGAATCCTAATTTTATAGTGTTTCATGTGACGTAGAATGTTATGTTTGACATCCTTGTGCATTTATTTTCTTCCTATAAGTGGTGAAGGTGATTCTAGTGAGTAGGGTGGAATGTGGATTGGATTTTTGGTGGTAGACTCTATCTAAAATGATATTTGGATATGACCACAGATTATTCTATGAAAGGGACTTACAAGGCCATCAAAGTAGAAAATACAGTTATAAGTGGGTGTTATGGTTTCATGCATAATTCATGTTTTTCATGGGACTCTATTTATACTTTCGTACCATGTGAGGACCCTTAGGGTGTAATGTTCATGTTCATTGGTGTCTTCAAGTGTTATATTCTCAGTTTAATGTAAAGGTCAGTGTTATGGATCATTTCAGGATGATTCTTATATAATGTGAAAGGGATTATGGTTTTGTATATTTTATGTCATTGGGATGGTGATGTTCCATGTTGAGGTAATGTGGGTCATTGTGTATTTTTTTTTCTTTTGGTGTTGCATGGGTGTCCATATATATTTTTGTGGCATCAAAAAGAGGATTATATATCAAAATTTTTCAAATCATAAATGAGAAAAACAAGATGATTAAAATATTAGGGCTTCATGTATAGGACTCACAGTGAATGAAACACATAGTCAGGAACCCCTAGGGGGTGTAAAACACCTTAGTCTAACATATGTCATTAGTGCGGGATATGGAGATAGTTTAAGCCTCTACTATGGTTGATTCCTTTTGAATGGTATGGTTTGGTGGAATAAGGATTTTGGATGTCGTTTCCACATTTTAAACGATGTGCATGGACGAGTTCATCCTCATCTATAAGGATAAGTAGTCATCTCAACCCCATAAATTCCCACCAGTTGTGCCTTATCAGATTTCAGTCTTTATTTTTTGGTCCTTGTATGTCTATCCATATGAATTGATATCGGTTTTGGTTTGGGATATCTTAATATTATAGTTTCTTATGGTATTACTAAACTACATTATATATTTCATTGGTTTAATGTATCATTTTACATAACCATTGTGGTGGGTGGGGGAGTTCACATGGGGTGGTTTTAATTTATCTGTTTATGAAGGTTGGTTCACAAGGTTGTGAGACCCAACATGGGTCACATTGAAGATACTATGGAGTAAATCGATGTAAAATTATTTCTTATAGTGGGTATTCAATTCAGGCATCATTGTGTTGGTAATCATCTTTAGTCTATGGTTTTGGATTGGAAGTGTGTGGTCTCAAAGGGAGGCAGATAAATCTATGTTCTTCCCTTGAGTATGTGTTACGTTGGATTTTTTCCATGTAATTTAATTGATATTGGTTGAGGTAGTGTTTTTTGGATTCATTAATTATTCCAAGTGAGTTGTATGAGTGTTGTTTGGGGACATATAAGGTGTTTTTTGTCTTTAAAGGATGATTGTGTGTTGTGATAGAATTCATTTCATTGACCAATAAATTTGTGGAGTTTAAGCTATTTGTGGTGTAACATATAGAGGGGAGTATATTATTTGATTGTGTCTCTCAAGTTCATCTACTAAACCTCATTTTGCCTGTATCATTATTTTTTTCTTTATTTTTATGTTTGATGGGAATACCCTTGAGATATGGAATATTATTAGTTATTGATTTTAGATCAGGACATATTTTTTCTTTTTATAGATGGAATGATTTATTTTGGAGAGAATTTCTACACCCTAGTTTTTAATTTCAACTTTTTTAGGGATAGGTTTGGTTCTAGGTTCTTTTCTTGGGAACATGGTGTTATAGGACTGAATTTTTGAGGTCTTTTTAGTGGTTATAATTATAGTTGTTATTTTCAAAGAGTTCCCATTGAGTTTTCAATAAATCATTATGTTTTTTAGAGGAATGTGTGCATCCCATTGCTAGAGCACAATTGGTATAAACTGTGAACCCATCACATGTAACCATATGGTATGTGGATGGTCGAGTATGTAGCTACTGCATAGCCGGTGCATGGTAAGTTAGACCATGCACCTCGTCCCAGATATCAGTGTGGTGGTTTGGGGGTTTCGAATTGAAGCTATCACATGACATTCACATGTAATGTTAGTCCATGGAGAATAATCATGTCTGCATAACTTCATTGGTAGATAATTGTGAACAGTCACTAAATGGGTTGACAGACCATGCAGACTAACTGTGGGGCCTGTCCATTTCATTAAAAATGATATTACCCCATTTATATCTCCTTGATTTTTTTCATATGCCCAATTTCTATCTTCCATCAACCTCCCCAACCCTTGGCATGCCTCCATGATTTTCTTCCTATCCTATTGTCTCATTCTGGGGGTGGGATTTATTTATATTCCTCATGATCTATCATGTATATATCATCCTCTCAGTCTATAATCCTATATTCTAAGGAATTTCTCACATTTCATTGGGAATTAACTTCTCTAGTATATAGGGTGTCAATTTTTGGATTAGATATTGATATTTTATGTGTGATCTTGTTTCTCTAGCTTGAAGTTGAGGTGTGATTGAATATTCAATCCAAATTCTAGATGTATCTTCCCCAAAGTTAGGTGGTTGGATGTATAAAAACTATTTTGTTAATTTAATATGTCTTTTCTGATTCTAAATCATGTTCTATGGATTATATATGGGGCTAGAAATTTTATTTTGAAATAATTCATGTACTTATTTTTATAAATGATTTTTTTAATGTGTTGTGTTTCATGTGAATTTTTTATGTTCTCATTTGATTAATTCCTTGTATGTGTTAGATAAAATTGTGTAGATTATGTAAAAAAATTTGAAATGTATTTTAGGTGTTCATAGAAAAAAAATTAATTTAATTAGATGTTTTGTTATGTGTGAACCCTTTTTGTGAAGGTTGGATGTGTTTTGTAAATTATATAGTCTTTTCACCAAATTTTTGTAAGTGGTGAGAAACATGCGTATTAACAGCTATGGTTTGGATTTGGATTCAATGGTGGGATTTTGTACCAAATTTGGTAGAATATCCTGTAATTTGTGTTGTTATACATGTGTATGTGTAAGTGGTGGTTCATGAGACATGTAAAATGGGATTGAGTACAATGAAATCCTGGATATTTATATGGGATACTAGTACTTTTATTATAGCGATTCAGAAGTAAAAAATTCCATGTTTCGCTTAGCTGGATTGACCCTTACAACACAATGAAAATAATGATATTTATTGGAGACCACTAGGCCCATGGATATTCCCATCATAGTTAACCGTGCATGAGAATGATGTTATTTGGGGTTCTATACAACCCTACACCATGGTACGTGGTTCTAGTGTCCCAATTTAACAATGTTAATGTTAGTAATTTTCCCACGGTTCTCAACTATGACATGATTATTATATTATATGGTTCAAACCATAAGATTACGGTGGTCCCTGTGATTATATTTAAGAAATTATTTCTTAATAATGTTGTTGTGATATGGGTTTTCCATGGACATTTTCTTTTTTTATAATGGATTCAATAATGTGCATACTAAGAAATGATTTAAAAGGTATTACATAAATGATCCTCTTAAATTTAATTCTAATAATTTAGCTTGGTATATTTTTATTTGGGTAGCATCCTATTGTGCATTGGAAGATGCCAAATAGAAACACTTGTGTGTATGTGGACCTTGTTTTTTGGATGGTATATGAAAAGTATGTAGTGTTGGTGGTACATGTTTCTAGAGTTCCTCTTTTGGAAGTTGCATAAGGGTGAGGTTCCACTTGTCATTAAGATATTCATAGTTTAATTGGTGGTTTCCTTTCAAAGTAGTATTTTTCCATTGGTTGTAATTTTAGAACCTTGATTCTGAAATTTGGTTATGTCATGTTTAGTTTTACAATTTTAGTTGTGTTTATTTATTGTTTTTGGTTTTTCATGTTAATGTTATTTGGTGTAATCATTACCAGGGTGCATTTTTGATACCCGACCACTAGTTACTTGCCTGTGGGGATTGGTAATTCCCTTCAGTCCATATCAATGATCGAGTCAGGTGTCGAGTGAAATAGTATCATGTGATGGTTTATGACACATGTTCCATAAATTCATTAAATATTTCATTAATATAATGAAATTTATGTTTAAATTAAATTTAAAACATGATTTAATTTCATTTCATATGTTTCAAATAATATAATTTAAATGTTTTCCATATTTTTTTTATCATTTTGACAAATCAGTTAATGAAATAATCCATTAACCAGAACTACATAAGTATAATTTCCAATCAGCTTGACCCATCTTATTTTGAGATATTGGTCTTTAATTTATAATGGGTTTTCAAATTAATATACCATATAAAATATTTCAATTATTTTTTGATGTGTTTCTATAGGAGAAATATTCTATCTTTTTATATATGTAATAGTAAAATGTTTTTTTTCAAATGAATAGAATTAAATATTATATTATTTGGTTATCTAAATGATTCATCAATTGTGTTTTATATTTGTTATAGTACTTCAATATTTTATATAATGATGTATTATCATAATATAACTATATTTCATTATTTCATGATTTATGTCCTCCAGAAAATTATGATCCCATTAATCGAGTAGATTATTCGATTTTTATTTTTTTCATAAATATTTTTTAAATATTATGAAACTTGGAAAATTAAACATTAACTACTGTCCCTCAACCCACAGTCGCATTAGGCACTAGCCATGGGGGCTCTTCCCTTTGATGTAGAAGCCTCGTCTTCAGCCTCCCCTCAGGTTGACAATTGTTTGCTATATCCTTTTATTTCTTCTTTGACGCTCATTGTTAAGGTTATATTATCACTTATTTTTCCCTTTTATAGATTTTGTTTGACCAAATCAGATCATAGTTAGGTGTGGTCGAACCCTTTGTTTTGGATTAATGTTTTTCGCATTTTATTTGGTTTTTAGGTTGTGTGGATTGACTCGTGTTGCCTTAGTGTTCGAGTTCCAGCTACCTACTCTGATGGTGAGGTAGTTGATGTAATTTTGGTCCTCTGATATGGATTTAGGGTATGTTTTATCAATATTTCCTAGTTAATTTCTGGGGCTCTTGATCTTTATGTGTCCCCGAAATGTTTCTTGTAGTGCATTGAGGATCTCCATGTTGTTTAACATCATTTCGGTTCGTCGCAGAAGTGGAAGGCTTGGTACCACCGTAGAATATGGACCCTTTTCATGTCCTTAATCCGTATAAATACATTAATTAAGTTTCTTATTTCAATTTTGTTACATATTAATTAATGAAATTATGTATTATGTCCAATTCTTGTGAAATTTAAATTTTATCATGTTCATGATTTGAATGATAAATGTATTAAATTATTTGTTGATAAACAATATCATGTTTTTATAATAAAACCCCTCCAATAGAGGTGAATTTCCTTGATGCTAAAAAGTAATGGTCCGACCTTTCTTATTTGACTTCTCATGTTTATGATATTTATGCTTGACATTATGCTTACATACAACAAGCTTATGACATGACCCTAATGACATTAGAAACACTGAGTCTTGTTTTATTTTATTGATTAAAGGACCGATGATTCTTCTATTTGTTTGGTCTATTTTTGGATTGGATTTACCATGTTGGTAATTTCCCATTGTATGGATACATGGAGACCTTTAAATGAAATTTTCCCGTCTTCCGAAACCGAATGAGTTGAGTAAAATGAAAGGTTATGGATTGATTGTTGACATTCAAAACAAGTCACCAAATTTTATTCAAATGTTTTAAATACAAATAAAACTGTGGCTGACATGTGGGATCCCAATTAGGAATGCCATGATGGACCCAATGGGTTTTTATACTCACACCATAGGAGATACAGGGATTCCCATGTAGGAATTTAATGGATGGACCTCAGAACATGAGACAGGGATTTTTTCCACGTCTGTGGAATCAATTTCCATGTTAAGCGAAGGTATCAGTGTGGACCTTATCCTTTGAAAATGACTTAATAATTTTTACTAAATGGTTTTAATGGTACTTGAGTTATCCAAACTAATGGAAGGAATTGATTGAACTAATAAATAAATGGTAGCAACACTACTTGGACATATCCAAACTAATGGAAGGCCAAGATTGAACAAATAAATAATTTTTCAAAGTCTAATTATCATATAAACACTAAGGGAAGATAAGACATGAACTACATGAATCATTATGCATCTTCTTTATCAAATATGAATGGACTGACTCGAGGAATCCTTGTATTCTGAGAGGATAATACCATAAGTCTGGGGAACCCCATTCCCATACAAGGATATTGTTTTGTTAGGTTGATAACCACCTTTAATATTATTCTGGTCAAGTCTATAGTGGCCCAATATACTACCGTTAGTCCCCTCTTCTTATAATATACCTTAGATACACACTTGGATCTAGCATTGACTTGTATATGTCATAGTTAAAGCCCTCCGAGCACAATATTTCTATAGAACCGTTTTTCCTTGGTCAATCAACATGGACTCAGTAGGTGACTTATTGACGATTTCCATGGATTAAAAATCTTGGATTACACTCTTATACATTACTTAGACTCATATACTACTGAGTTAGATTTATATGAGTTTATGTAACCATAGATTATACCCTATAACTCCATAACTTGGTATCTTTTTAAGGATTATTTATTACATCTTGGAACCATCATTGCATATACAATCACATAATTCTTTCGATACACCTTGGGTCTTGTATCGACAAGGAGGTTCCACAGTTAAAGCCCATTGGGTGTAGCCATTGCTTTTCCCGGTTTTACCTTTGAGGAAGCTCTAGGGAATCGGTAGGGAGCTTAGTCACTTTTGATTTATGAATAAAATTGTAATAATTAATTAATAAATGGGTTACATGTTCAGAAACTAGCTGAGGGATAAAGTAGGTACTTGGGTATTTAGTTAAATTGTAGTTCTTACATTATTTGAGCATTCTTTCACCTCGTTTAGTTTATATTATACTATCAGGATTTTGTTAGACACATGTGGTGCTGGCCTATTGAGATTTATATTTGACACCCTACAACGGTAGTCGTTTCACTGGGGTTCCAATGAAAACAATTCTTACTCACAAGTCCGTGGACATTGTTTATTTTTTTTCATGAACCTAGAGCTATAGCAAAGGACCGACTAGCACCCGAGATGCTCTTGGAGATTTCCATTGGGATTTTTGTTCATTATTTTACATGAGCCCTACATTGTATTGTATTTAAATGCATGTTTTACTATTTACTGCTTTTCATAATGTATCAATACCATTCCATGAATTCATCTATTGTATAAATTAACATTGGATGTTTTTTTCATTTATATTAAATCATCATTCTGCTGATTTGTAATTTCTATTTACTTCATCCGCTGTGTATAATTATTTAATCTATTATACCAATACACAACTCTAATATGAAGGTATAGTCTCCACATTGACTATCCTTAAACCATCCCTGTTATTCGGCAGACTCTGGCATATGGGGAGGCATGCATGACCTCATTAGGTGACTGCTCAGGCCACCATCATTTTGGTGATCTGGGTCGGGTTGTTACAAAGTGGTATTAGGTTTTTTATCCATATTGTCTTACTATTTTATTTTGGTAGACATGAGAGTAGCATTGTGTCATCTCTTGGTTAATAGTCATGCTTGGGACTGATCACTTCTCATATGGGGAAAGACCAATTCATCAGGGATGAGATTGTTATTATGCTTTTCACTATTACAATTGATATGGTTTCACCTAGAGAGATTGGTGTAAATTTCTGTACTTATGAATTTTGGTATTTTCAAACATTCCTTATCATGATATGTCATGGAAGTATCATTACATGCACTATATTAGGAAAATTGAAATTCAAATTCCATGCGTATCTGTCATGCCATGAAGTTGAATTAGTAGGTTGTCTACAATGTCTAATTTGGTGGCTTATTGATATTACATGCTCAGATTTATACTTGTATAGGTAATACATTAGCATGGTTTCTATTCTTATTGATCTTTATATCACGATTTCATTAGTAAATAGCCACGATTCTGTAATTTTATAATGTTTCTCGTTGTTAGTTGATTATAGTTCTTTGCTATCTTACATTTATGTATGATAATGGTTGCATGGGATATGTTTAAAGGCTGTGATTACAAAGAGACCCATTTTTTTTTTGTATGGTGTATGGGTGCCTTATTACTAAATGTTAACCCATGTAATTAATCCATCGTAATGATACTACTAAATACATTTTAAAAAGTATGTTGGTTTGGGATAATGCGTGTGAAATACAAAATTGTAAAGTCTATGGCTTCCTTGATGGTTGGTAGGTGGCCACCCCTATAATTTGGACCTTTATGTTTGACCACGTTAAATTATGAATAATCATTGGTACTGAATATTGAGAGACAATTTTCATACCATGGAGTGTATGGGTGCTTCATTAATTGGGAAATTACAACCCATATTAAATGTGAAGAAATGATGGATGGTGAAATTATTATTAATTTTAAATAGGTTTGACATTGATCTAAAATCAAATTATATTCATTAAAAATGCAACTGGACCCAATATGGTATATTGGAGAATTCTATTTATGGTAATACATGTTTTGTTGTTTATTTAAAATTATTTTGTGTTTGATAATGGTTTACATTATATAGAGACTACAATGGTTAAAATGTGACCCTCAGAGGTTGCCTTATCTTCTTAAAAAGAAATTATTTTGAAAAAATTTCACAAAATGGGGGGGGGGGGATGTCAACTAATGTGAAATGTTTTAAAAAGGCTGTTTTATAAAACATTAATGTCTTTCCCTTGAAAAATTGTTTAATATCATGTACCTTCTGATTTGTTTTGAAAATGGTATGTCGATGTTTTGATTAAATATTTTTAGTATTAAATATTAAAGTGGTCAAATATAAGAGGCTTTAAAATTTAACTTGTATTGGTCACAACTGTTAAAAACACTTTTGTAGGTATGGTTCAGACTTCTCTTGAGTTGCCTTGTAACAGAAGAGTGAGTACTTTTCATTGACATTAATTTTCGTACCAATGGATTATAGTAAGATTATGAGCTTAGTGAATTTTTTTTGACATGAACGACATCTTTGTTGAAGCTTGTTCTTTGTAAGGGGATAACTAGTTGTATATAGCTACCTTAGAATATAATTTTTTTGCTAGTGCAACAAATGTTCTCCGTCTTGGTGCTGCATGGTGTCATTGTCCATATTAGGACTCTCAGTTTTATAATTAAAACCTTGGTCGGATGGGTGTTTATATCTTTACTGACCCTGATATATGTTTTTTCATCATGTAATCTTCATTCTTAGTGGTTTAGATATTCCTTAGGTATGGTCCTCTATTCGTTGGTTGTTTGACCCCATATTCTTCTTAGTAATTGGCGACTGGTTAGAGCATCATCTAGGTTGATATTAATTTGAGGAAACATGAATCTATAATAAATTTCCATGTACTATTGAGTTCGGTCGTGGGTCTTCACCATGTAGTGTGTATTGATAGTTAAGGAATTACTTTTATTCCAATACTCGGATTGGTTTTCGAACGACCTGGGTATTTCGACATGTCGATATCATTGTTAATCTAGTGGCCTTATGATTAGTTAGTTTTCCTTACTTTTTGGAAATGACACTCAAAATTCCAGTAGTGTTGTGATAAACCTAATTATTTTGTCCTTACATATAGAAGGAACAACACCTAAATGGACCATTGGGAAATGTTCAGGTTGCATGAATGACTTTATGGATTGCTGGTGTGGTTTTTGTGGGTGATTTTTCGGCAGCATGTCATTGGTCTGGTTCGACTGTTTTACCTTCTAGTTTCAGGGTGTGATTCATTGGAAACCCCATCATAAATCATCACAGTGTAATCTTCTTAAGATAAGAGAATGTACCCTATCATGACTTCATCCTATATGCACTAATAGAGCATATGTCTTACGCCACAATAAGTCATTAAATTCAAGCTAGATTGTTGAATTATCTTTGTTTGTGTATCATGATCTGAATGATTCTCATCATGTCTTGGTATTTCATGAGTGATTTTTGGTTTCCCATGTAAGAACAGCTTGTTAGGGATCATGGAATCTAGCTGTTTCTTCCGAATTGCTCTAGATTCCTAGGCCATAGTTCTATGAGATACATCAGCAATGTGGCTCGACTCATTCTCCTCTTTTCAGTTGAGATTTATGGTTTTAAGAGGGAGTATTACAGCATGTTACCATGTAAAGGCATCTGTGCTCTCATGGTCAGTAGTGTCTTCTAAGAGAGCATTCTCGATCAGTTCTGTTAGGTAAATCATAGTTAGACCATTTCATTTAAGGAAAAAATCAAGAAGTGTCATAATAACACTTAGATTTTTGCATTTTACATCAATTCCATTGGTGGTGGTACCATGTAATGGGATTGTTCCCTTCTTATGTTTAGATCCACTGTGGTGAGAACCATCGATCAATGTCTATCGAGATGGTGATGTGACTATGTCTCTATCTTATTAGGCCCATGTAAGCTCTATTTCTATTTTTAAGTTCATCTTCTTGTGTTGGATCAGGTTGTAAGGGCTAAAGTGTATAGATGAGAGGAAATACTTACGGTTCATTGAGTGTTGGTAACATAATGAGACAATTTGAATGAAATTTGGTGACCCTAGTAGGTAGGGTGGTGTCTATGTTGTTTCTGAGGGCATATCAGGGATGAGAAGTTTTTATGGTGTGGATATTATAGAATATTGTGTTTTGAACTATACCAATGTACGATGGTTTTGGGAATTTTCCATTTCCTAAACAAGCCATTTTTATAATAGAGCTTCAGAATATAATTCCTAGAGGTGGATCTCACATATGTGATGTTTTCAGCATGTCCTAGGGCCAAAGAAGACTCTCGAGTGGCTCGAAATTTTTCAAGGGTGATGGATTTGAAAAAAAATATGTTCATAAAGACATCATAGGGTGCTTGGTTTGTGCATGGTCTTCCAAACCAAGCATCCCACAATATAGGGTGCTTGGTTTGTGTGTGGCGACCATTTTTTAGATTTTGATTGGTTTTAATTTAATTAAATAAAATAAAAAGAAAAAGAAAATTAAACCTAAACTACTATACCTCACAACTCAATCGTGCATTGCACCAGCTCAAGGGAGATCTCCCATTCGATGCATGATCCCTTCATTCGGCCTCCTCTCGGATCGACATTCGTTCACAATTTCCTCGGATTTATTATCTAATCTTCTAAGGTATTGTTCTCTCCTCCATTTTCTTCACTTTTTCCATCCTCACATTAACATAATCACCACTCATTGAGTTGCGGATGAACCATATGTTTTGGGGGTTAATGTTTTTTGGTTTTCATTAGTTCTTAGGTTTTGCGGATGGTCTCATAGGGCCTTAGGGTTCACGTTCCAGCAACCACTGCTGAAGGAGCAGTAGTTCTGATTTTTTTGGCCCACCAGTTTTTCTTCGGCATATGTTTTCTCATTAATGACCAGATAATTTTTGGCTATTTTGATAATTATGAGTCACCGACATGTTGATTGTCGAGCGATGAGGTTCTCTGCACAGTTTCACATCATTTTGGATTGTCTCCAAAGTGGACGGCTTGGTTCCACCATGAATTAGGGTCCCTTTCCCTGTCATGAATATTTATAAATATATTAATTATGTTTCTTATTGCACATTTTTTATAAATTAATTCATGCAATGAAGAATTCATTCCAATTAATAGGAAATGTGAATTTCATTTTGTTCCATATTTGAATTATTAATGTGTTAAATTATTTTTTGATAAGCAATATCATGTTTTTATAATAAAACCCATCCAACAGTGGGACGCCACCATCAAGTTAAAATGTGTTTGTTAGACCATTCTTTCATGAATTTTCATATTTATATTCTTTTTTATTTATGTTATATTGATATATGGAAAGTGTAGGACATGGCCATAGTGTCATGAGAAACACCGAATTTATATTTTTTAAATGATTAATCAAACAATTCTACTTAAATGGGTTTTTTATAGTTTTGGATAAGAATTACCAATGTAGGTAATTTCCATTTGTATGGATACTTGGAGCCCTTAAAATGAAATTTTCATGTATTGGTAAATGGAATGAGTTGAGTTAATTGAATGGATAATGGTTAATGATTGACCTTAAAACCATGATACCAAATTGTGTTCAAATCATTTAAACACTAATAAAACCTTGGGTGACACGTGGGTTCCCATGTAGGAATTCCATGGATGGAAATATGTTCATATCATAATTATTGGTTCCACATCCAGGGAAACCCTTACCCTATTAAGGTAAGGTAGCAGTGTGGACATTGACCTCTGAAAATTCCTTTGTGGTTTCAATGCTAAATGACCTTACCACACTATTTGAAAGAAAGCCATGGATCAATAAATAAATTCTTGAAATACTACTTGACCATTACAAACAATTGGAATGGAATGCTTGAGCCAATAAATAATTTATTCAACTCTACATGAAATATCCACACTAATTAAAGGCAAGACGTGAACCAGAAAAATCATTACATGAAATCTTTATCAAATTGGAATGAACTTGCTCGAGCTCACTAGGGATTCTTAAATGAGAAATAATTAGGTCTCAAGAACCCTACTCCGATTCAATTATATTGTTTTCATAGGTTGATACCCACATGGGATCTATCTCTTTTCTATTCCTTGTATGCTTGGTATACTACTGTTGGGTCCCTTCTTCTTACTAGAAACCTTGAATACACTCATTGGGTATAGCTTTGATATGTATGTGCCATGGTAAATTACCATCAAAACCTATCATTCATTATAACCGTTTTACCTTAGCGAATAAACATGGACTTGGTTGGAATCTTATTGTGGAATGCCTTGGATTTTTCTCCATTTATTACATTTTTACCCTTTATCTAGACTCAGATACTACTATGTGACCTTTCCGTGAGTTTACATTACCTTCATTTTTACCTTGGAACTCCCCCACCGGGGAGAATTGTCGGGTTTCCCTATTATGTATTAAAACCTTCAATAATTATACTATAACATGATTCCTTGGAAACACACATTGCGCACTTCATTGACATGCATGTTCTATTGTTAAATCTCATTGGGCCAGGTCATTGCCTGTCCACAATTTACCTTGGTTGAAACTCAGTGCACAAGGTAGGCGACTTACTCACTTGTGACTTTTGGATAAAATGGTAATACTCAATTAATGAACTAGTGAAACGTTTAGACACTAGCCAAGAGATGAATTAGGTAATTGTGTATTCAGTTTCAATTTACCACTTACTTTATTTATGCATGCTTTCACTCTGTTTAGTTTATATTTTACTCTCAGGATTGGTTTAGACATCGGTGGTTCCAGACTAATGATATTTATATCTCACACCATACACGGGACACCATTACACTAGGGTTCCCAAGTAGACCATTCATGTTCATAGGGCCTTGGACCTTGTTTTTTGTAGTTTTCTGGTACCTATAATTAGAGAAAAGGACCGAGACAGAGCATGTGATGCTCATGGAGGTCACCTTTGGAATTTTTCGTAATTTCACTACTTGAGTCCTACATTACATTATTTTGAAAATCTGATTGTACTATTTAATGATTTTTGTAATGTATCAGTACCATGTCATGCATTCATCTATTGTATAAATTTGTATAGTCTACTATTGTTAATTTATATAAGATATTCTTTTCTCTACATTGTTTTTGTTATTTACTGCTTCAGCTGTTGATTGTTATTTAATCTGTTATACAACTATGATACTCTAAGAAAAGGTTATTGACTCCCTACTAATTATCTAGTCACATTTGAGGATAGTATGAAGCCTCTGGCATTCGAGGAGTCATACTTTAGGTCATGTGGCAACATGTCCAGCCACCATCTTTGTGGTCAGTTGGCTCGGTATGTTACAAAATGGTATACATGGATCATAACCTCAGTAAGAATATGTAATAATAAAGGATTTTATATTTAATTGGAAATTATATTGAAATATAAATTATATTAATTATTGATTAAAATATATTATAAACTTTGAAAAATGATATTTAAATCATAATACATTTTGAATATATATTTCATTAAAAATAAAAATTAATAATTATAAGGGATTCCTTGGAATATCATATAAAATATTTCTGAAAGAATATATATCATTAAAATTGAAGAAATATATTATTAAAACATAAATTTTTTTCAAAAATAATTTCATTGAATATGACCATTGAAAAAATGGATAATTTTTAAAATTGAATGGTTATGACTGTAGAAAATTTTGTACTTGTTAAAACATTTATTCCGTTCCTATTATAAGAAAAATACAAATATTAATTATTTAGAAAATGGCCAGATTATTTCATGAATATTTATTAAAATTTAAAAAATTGAAAATAATGTTTTGAATGAGTCATTTATTTAACTTTAAAAAATTGATAGTATATTTAGAATATTTGATATTGAATAAAAAATGATTTGTGGTTGAACAGTTATATAATGTCAGTTAATTTAATAAAACTCATTTCGTCTCTGAATAATTAAAGAGAAGTAAGTGAATAGAATATATCTATTATAACGACATAATTATAGGATCCAAAAATTCAATTCTTTGTTGATTTGTTGGTTATAATATTTTATCACCAGATACATAATCATAAACAATCCTAATAAACGATGAGATTGTATCATAATAACCATACAACATTGTTTAAAATTAATGGAAAGTGAATATTATTATATTAAATTAAATTAAAATATAAATATCATGTTAATAAATAAATTCATTATATTAAATATAAAAATGGTCTTATATACATCCCATTAAAAATTATTGGTCCAAAACCTACCATATTTTTCAAAGAAGTAAATTTGTGACAAAAATCGCTGACCACATTAATAATATTACTAATCATAAGAATAATTTATTAATAACACAAAATTTATGATGAAATTATATTAATTAAAGTATTTTAATGATATTTCATGTTAATGGGGTAGTATATGCACAATATAATTTAAACGAGCAGTGATAATGAAAAGTATATACAAAAAATAAAAGGGGGATTAGAAATCACCATACTTAAGTATTTTTTTCCAAAGTAAACTTTTTTTGTTAACTATAAATAATATAAATTTATTATAAAAACATATTATATTTATTATTCTAAATATGACATAATTATACATTTTGTTAAACATTTATTAGAGAATCCTTTTCAAAATTTCATTTCCGGTAATAAATACATCATTTTTTACGATTTTTTTATTTTCATTCCACATTAATTTGTCATTTTTCATTAATATCCATTATTTAACCCATAAAATAAATATTATATATATTCTTTATATTTTATTTCCTAAAATATTGACATAGATAATTAAATATGACATTCATGTAGATGTCAGCCCATGCATAAGGATGAATGTTATCTCCTTTTTTTCAAAGGATGAAATAAGACAATGGTAAATAATATATTACCATTGTGGATACATTTTTATCTCATATAAATCTCATATATTCATTACATTTATAATAATTTACTTCTATATTGTTCAGATGAGAAAATGATTCACATCACTTCATGAGGTGGTAGTCCACCACACACACGAATGATGTTATTGTATTTCAAGTTAAGTAGAATATAAAAGGAATATGTGGTATCATAATTAAATAAGAATGATTTTTTTAAATCTATAATTGATATTAATTTATTATATCTATAGTTCTATCATAGTGAAACTAAAATTAAAAACACACCACATTAGTTCATGAGAATATAATCTTTTGTAAAAATATGTGATATTATTGATTTACAATGGGTTGAGGGGTTTGATTTTCAATATAATATTATAATTATATATATAATAATTTTTAAAAAAAATATATGTATTAAATTCATCACAATATCATGCTAGTAGACGTGGTTATGGAAAAAAAAGATATCAGTTCATGAGGTAGTAGTCTACTAAATAGACAAGCAATGATTTTTTATCACATTTTTTATAAGAGGATAAATATTAAGATTATTAAATTATCATAATAAAATATATGAATAATGAATATTTTAGGTTCATTATTTAAAAAATTTATATAAAAAATTTATATATGTTGATGATAAAATAAAATAAAAATATTTGTTAGGGATGTTGAATCGTTTTCAGACCACATCATCTAATTTTCACCAAAAGTTTTTATATGATTGATTTATGTCAAAAATATTTATTTTAGGATGTAGTATAAAAGTAAATATGTTAATTTTTGTTAATTATCTGATAAGAATTTATTCTTATGTGTGACTAAGAGAGGATATCATTGTGGCCTTTCAAAAAATTTTTGAAATTTGTTCATTATGTAACTTTTATGGTTATGAGGTCTAAATATGTCAACTAAATGGTTATTTAAATGTTTTCGGTATTTTTTTACCCATATATTTTTCAAATTAACCCCCATATAAATTAGTCTTTACCATAAACATGATAATTAATTTTTAAGTTTTTTACTAATCATTATAATAAAAATTTAATTTTATAATATCATGTAATATAAATTTTTATGATTACAAATACAAAATTCATTTTTTTCAAATTTTACTCTGAAAAGTGGAAGATTTTTTATTATAATTAAAAATGTAGATGCATTGATATTATTGGCATTCAATAAAAAATATCAATAAATTGAGAATGTTTTATTATCGAATGTCAAAAATAATTGAATAAAATGTACCAAATCAAATTAATACATATATAATTAATAATTAATTTCTTTTAAAAAATATATATACACCTATAATGTTTTTAAATTACCTAAATGAAATTAATTTTTTAAATAAATACTATTTCTTTCAATATTCAAAGAAAAAATTTATATTTTTTGGAATATTCAAGAAATATCAACCCATGATAATTTTGATATGTAGATTAAAAAAATTATTTTATTTTTGGAAATTCATTTTAAAACATGGTTATATAATTATTTTATTATTTATCCACAAAATAAAATAATTATTTTGATAAAATAAAATTTCGGAAACATATTTACACATTTCAAATAAAAAATTGACTTTCAATAAACATATTTTATTAATATAAAGCTGTTATTTTTTTTAAATATATTTTTTACTATTCATTATATTATGTTTAATCTCTTGGTTATAATTTTCTTATATAAATAATTATATTTATAATAAATCATGTTTTTCTTAAAAAAACATTATTTCATGTGTAACACAAACTAAACATAGTATTGCATATAGAAAAATATGTCACTGAAATAAAACATATTTTTGAAATATAATTCTTTACAACACTAAGAGTTATGACTCATAAATTAATATAGGTTGATACAATATACGTGTGTCTCAAA
The DNA here is from genome assembly GCA_963277665.1 of Viscum album. Lineage (NCBI taxonomy): Eukaryota > Viridiplantae > Streptophyta > Magnoliopsida > Santalales > Viscaceae > Viscum > Viscum album. The sequence goes on along the minus strand of OY728142.1, from coordinate 1,423,670,949 downwards.
AACATTTTTGGAGATGAATTACCCTTACAAAAAAATGGCCATAAATGTTAGAATTAATTAGTTAATTTTTTTTCAATATTTAAACAAGCTAAAAAAATAAAAAAATACAACATATAATAATAAAAGTTAACTACTCCTTTAATAATAACCAATTAATATCCATGAATATGTAATTATACATAGTGGGAATAAATTTATTTATGAAATTATTTTCCACTTAGTAAAGTTAAATTCATTTCCCCTTGAATGAAATAATTAAAATGAAATTTAAAATAAAATTATATATAATGAAATCACATCATTATTATTGATGGGAATCCTAAAATATAAATAATAAATACAAGTGGTAAATATGGATTATTTATTCTAGAAACAAAAAATTAAAAAATAAAACCCTTACCTAATGTTAAAACGTTATTTATATATCCTTTAACTCCAATGTAATATTCTAACAGAAAATATACTATTTTTGAATAAAATTTTCAAGGTTTAATAAATACTTATTAAATAATTTATTGCAGTACATATTAATTATAAAGTATGAAATTTCAATCATTTATTTCCATGTTGGGTGTTTTGAAGATATTAATTTCATTATTTGAAGACAAATTTAGTTTGTTGATTGTGGTAAAAGATGAGATTATTTAAAGAGATAAAAAATAATAATCGAGAAATATTTATAGTATTTTTATATCAACAATATTTTTGAATTCAATCAGGATTGACAGTTATTTGAAAAAAATAACGTTATAGACTTCGGGATGATAACCCATACGTATGCATGAAAAACGATACAATTTTTGACAATTATTATGGATTAAAGGTAATTTGAATTTTATTTCATAAAAATTAAAATTTTATAAAATATTCCATATTAATTCTTCAAATTTATTTATATTTATGTCATCCATGTATTTTGAGGATTAGAAAAAGAATCATATCACTTCCTAGAGTAGATTGTCCACACATGGGCACGAACAATGTTATCATTTTGTTCTGTGTTAAAGAAAATGATATATTACAATTTTTAAATGAAAAATATATCAAAAATATTAAAATAAAGTAATATATATTACATTTTTTCTTCAATATTATCCTTATTACCTTCAACAAAAATCATCAGGTAAAAACGAATCACATCCCAACATGAGGAGGTGGTACGCCGTTCACACAAACGATGTAATCATATAACACATGGATTTGATAGTTAAAAATGTATACATGATATCATATATACAGATTTATAAATATATTACACATATAATATATATTCTTTTTACAGAACGTTAAATGAAAATATGTGACAGGATAATAAAAATTACTTCCATTAGTCAATGAGATGATAGTTTTTAGTACACATGAATGATTATTTTGTAACCAATTTTATCGAATAAGAGACTTATTTTTATTAAATATTTAATGTAATAAAATATTACTATATTATATATAGTTAATTTATTATATAATAATACCTTTTTATGATTTTACTAAGGTATAAAAAAATAAAACAAAGATGGTCGATTAAAGAAAATACCTTTTCATTGGACAACCAATATAAGTATGATAAATAATGTTTCATATGGTGTATTTATGCTAAAAACAAGGGATCTATGTTGTGGGTAGGATATTTAAGAAGATATTTGATCAGGAATTTCACAACCCAATGTGAATTGATAGTGTTAAAATTATATGAGAGATTGTTTCATTTTATATGAGTACAGATTTGCAAAATTGTACCTTTTTTAAATATTAATTTATAAACAAATGTTTATGACATTTTTTTAAAAAAATTGATCTATTATGAACATTAAAAATAATAAGGTCGGAATATGGATAAATAATAGTATTTTTATTTTTATTTTGTTCATAAAATCCATTATATTTTTAGTTTAACAACCATTTACATCAATTTTAAACATAATTACATAATTATTTGTTTACATTTTCAGTATAAATTATTATAGAATATTTCTTTTCACGTATTAGATAATAAAAAATATTAATATTCCAAATAAATATTTTATTTTACTGAATTAGAGTCAAATAAATATGAAATATTATTTTATAATTAATCATTTTGACGTGACAAAAAATATATTTTTCCAAAAGATTATTTTACAAGAAAAATATTATTATATGATAACTCTATGAAAAATAAATAATATTTCATAAATTGAAATTAATTTTAATATATATTTAAAATAGATATTTCATTTAATTAAATCGTATTTTTGGTGTATATTGTTAATTATAAAATAATAAAATTACACATTTTTAATGAGTTTTCAGAAGATTAACGTTTTTAAAAAAAAAATAAACTTATACTAAATTACAAGAATGAGTTGATTAAAATAAACTTGAATGATTAAATATAACTAAATAATCATTATTTTAGATGAAATCATTATAAAATAAAATAAAATATTTAAAATTCATTTTTGATTGAAATGAAATGACATTGTAAACCAAATCAGATTATTTTCATTGTTTGTAGAAGAGACATTATTTTCATAAAAATAAAAATAATGTTCCTATTATATATTTTGATATGTAAATTTGTAGATATTCATTTTTAAAAAAAATATATATTTTATAATATTTATAAAAATAAATTATAATATTGATTCATGAATATAAATTAATATCTTTTATTTATGAAAAAATAATTATAAAGAATATAATAATTTCTTAATAATAGAATGAATATTTTATAATATATTAGTAATTTATATTATTTATAATATATATATAATTCATTATGTATTAATTACATTTCATACCCATTAATATAATGTCTAAGACATAATAATTATACATTTCTTCGGTCATTTATGATATGAGTTTTATGTATAATAATATGTCAATACAATTTTTATTTTACGAGTCTAGAGTTCCTTACATGGTGATTATGGAGCATTGTAGAAATCAGATTCCTCAATAATGGGTTTTCCCCATTTTCATGGATTGAATCTAATAACTATTTTGAGGGCCACGTAGGAGCTCCATGAGAAGCTCATGTTGATATCCAAAATAACATAAATTCTAGGGTTATTACAACCCCCATGAAGGAGCAGTGTAAAAATGTTCCAGATCTGAACCAGATGGCAATAGAAAATGATGACAATATCCAACATGATTCAATGGGTGAAGTTGTCTGAATCGCTTTGTTCCAAAAGATTTCAAATCCATCATGAAGGATATTCCCTATAGATCATTACTAGATCTGAAACTAATGGTTTTTCATGGTGTCAAGATGACATATTTACGACTGGTGGAGGATTCATCAAGATAATCAATGTGATTCGACATTTTTCAGGCTGTTTTCCAATAAATTCTAACATTTTTTTATTCCCATATTCTTGAGCTGGTGGAGGTGAAGGAAACATGGATTGATTCGAAGGTGTATGCTTCTATGGGCATGGTGGAAAATATTACTTGACTTGTTGTGGAGAGGGTGAACGAAAATCACCTTGTAGACAATAGGGTGATGATATTTTCATCTGTTAAATTTAACAATTCAGGGAACTACACTGTGGTACCAACAATAGTTGAAAGATAATATAATAGAATTGATTTCACAACTATTAATGATGGAATTTATGAAAAAAATATTTCAAAATGGTTAAAATACCCATTTTGTAGCCAACATGTTGGATATTCTTGAGAGATATGTGATCTATGATCATTCAATAATTAATATACTTTTTCTTCCTAAGGAATGGAAAATATGAAGGGATAATGACTTCGTTCGAATACTAACCTTGATATGGTGGATTACTGTTTATAAATTCATTTATTGGAGATTTCCAATTTTCCAAATTATTTATTCATGATATGATATTATATAGTGAGTGTTGGGATAAAAATTTTTTTTATAAATCCATGTATGGTTTTTGTGCATGAATTATATTTCCAATTTATTAATTTCCCCATAAAAATATCATATCCCATTTCTGGATTGTAATTATTTTCCTTCATTTGATTATATTGAATCCTAAATTTAATATTAACATTTCCACTAAATTTGGAATTCCAATTTAGATGGACATTACCACTAAAGATGTAAATTTCAGAAAATGTTCTATGATTTTTGTAAAATTCGATCTAACATCAGTTATAATTCATAATATTTTAATGTATGCCTTAGATGATTACATATATATAAAGGTAGAGTTGGAAATACTGATTGATGATTTTCATGACTATCATGTTATCATAAATTCCAAATATAAGTGCAATAAATATGTTGTATGTGATTTTTTATCATCTAAAGGGACCTAAAAGTCTTTATGTTGGAAGAATATTAGGGTGAAAACAATGAAGAGTGTTGTTGCAGTAGAATATTATGAGGATATTTCATAGGATACCCAAGTAGATATAGACGTTGAGTACAGTCTTCTACTGCATCATGTAATTGAATACCTAGAGATTGGGTTTTCTGGAACATTATCCCCTGATCATGCTACATGTGGTGATTGTATCATGGTGTAGATGAAGATTCCTCAAAAAATCAACTAATATTCAGGTATTTTCCAAAGGAAAAAATATGTCGCAGATGATGAATGTTTTGAACCTATTCCTCCTAGGAAAGAAAGACTAAGGAAAGACTACTCGTATATAAATCTAACCGCTGTAAAAACATATAATGTACCTCTTGATCATGATTTTAACTCATATATAGACTATGATGATTCCAATCCATGTGATATTTTTATTTGAGTTATTGTTTTATGTGGTTATACATGGCATGAGACATGCATGATTTTATGGCACAGTCTTGCATCTTCTATTTTCATTCATTTTTTAATTATAATTCTTACACCCTATATTTTCTGGTAAATTTTATTTAAAATATTTACGTGTTACATCAACATTCATTTAATAAATTTCATCTGTGAAATTTTATATTTAACTCATTCATCAATGAATGAAAATTATAAAATCTCATTCATTGAAACACACAACTTAAAAAATGTTCTTAAAACAACAATTTCATAAGAGAGAAAAGAAAGTAAGAATTAAATAAATAATAACATATATAATGATTTCAAATAGAAGACAAATGTTGTGTAGTGAATTATTTGGACATGGAAAAAATTAATTTCAAAAATAATTATGAAGTGTGATACATGTCATTGACCACATGATAGGGAATGAAAATGGGAAAATAAATAACCGAAAAACCATAAACCAAAAAGTGTGAAAATGTTCATCAAAATCATTATAAATTGTTTTAATAAGAAATATGATTGTTTCTAGATAATTTTTTTATTTTGTGGAATTACATTGCCATATAGACTATAAACATATGAATATATGATAAATTGGATGTATTATTTCAATGTTTTGTTAATTCCAACCATAATCAGATATTGTTTCAAAAAATGGTTTGTTATACATTAATTTAATATCTCACACAATAAAAAAAACTTCTAAAGGATCATATAACCCTAAATGAGGTAAAGATATATTACAGAAATGCTTATATATTATTGTAAAAAAAATACATGAAAATGGTATGATAACTCTTAATTTTTTTAATCCTTCATAATATATGATAATCATCATAATTTAATCTTAAAACCAAATGAAAAAACTATTTAATTTTTTTATATGAACAATATTTTATCCTAAATGGCCACAATAACCAAAAAATTAAAGAGTTTTTAACATAAATGGTTATTTCATAAATTTGAAATTTTAGTCCTAAAATAATGATATCTTCTCATTAAATAACATTTTTCACATAGTCAGCAAATAAAATTTTGTTCTTGGATTATCCATGTGGTAGTAATTCAATTCCCCTAATTACCACAATATAAAAGATCATGTACAACCTAATAGTTACGTTTAACTTAAACCTATTTTTATATAAAATTGAATTCAAAGTAGACATTAATCCAAATAATTAAATATGAATCAACATTAAAAAGATACATCAGATATCATTAGTGACTTTGTGATATAATATAATAAATCCTAAATGGGGTTTCTAAATAATTGAAATTATGATCATCATTAAAATTAATTTATTATTATGGTTTCTAAAAATCATTAGATAATATCACATAAAAACATTACAAAAACCAATGAATATAAACCCAAACCTAATAAATCATAATATCACCAAATGTGAACTCCAGAATGTGGAGTAAAAATTATTAACATATAATTTCTAGAATTGATTATGAAGATGGTTACTGAATATTTACAGTCCAAAAAAACCTCACAAGCAAACACAATATGAAATCTTGTTCATCTGGATATGTGAATGAGATGAAAATTTCCTGGAACTGAAGGTAACAATATTTATCCCAATTGATCTCATGCAACCCAATTTTGGAAAAGATCATGAAATATTTCTTAATGTATCCATTATGGGATTAGTATGAATTCAATTGAAAATTGACTTCGTTAAAGCATATTTGTTAGGAAAATTGGTAATTCAAGAAAAAAATTACCCAACTCATTGTTTGTAGATAGAGAAAATAATTTATTTTGTTAAACATATTCCAATTTATCTATATAATGATATGGGTGATTTTTTTACAAATCATAAAAATATAATGTATATATTCTCATAGAATGATCTGAATAAGATATAGATAAGATTATTAGAGATAATTAAATATTATTTTTTTCTCAATAAAAAAAATCACTAAGAAATTTTTTTTTCTCAGTGCTTTGTGTCAAATTTATCATTCAATATTATTCTTAAGGTGAAAAAAAAAACGTTCTAAAATTTTCTGATTTGAATAGGATATATTTTAAAATACTAAAATAATGGGATAAATAATATATTTCCCAATATAATTTTCATATTTTATTCCAAGATAATAAAAAATAGGATTGAAATTAATATATAGATATAGAAATAATGAATAAATTTTTTCCAGAGATAAAGATTATCATAATGGAATGATATGGTTAATTAACCATGTTTTTATTATATAAATAACATATTTTAATAATTAGTTGTTAGAGGAAGGATATTTTCCTTTATTCCCTATTCATCCTGAATGTGCGAAGATGAAAGTATATTTTAAAAATTATTTCATGGTTGAGGTAAAGAATAAATATATCATAGAATTTGATTATTTTTTCTTGATATGTATGGAATTTAATGACTAGATGCATTAATATATATGGTTTTTAATCAATTAAAAACCCCCAAACATGGATATATAAGTGTCAATATAGATTAATATAGATTTTCTAGTGATGTATTTAATTGAAACAATATACAAAGTGATGTTTCATTACTCAATATAATCTTTTGAATGATTGTCAGTCTAAGTACAAAATTAAATCCCTTAAAGTTATACTGATAACTTTTTATGTGGATTTCAATATTATTTTTGATCAGTACCTTCACCCTAATGAGTATTCAAATGAAAATTTATTTCAGTCAGGCATTAAGATGACACCTTATGATGAAATATATGGAAAGATGGGTATAGATCCATCATAATGAAATGATGTTAGGGAATGAAATATATTAGAAAATAATATAGACAAAAAAATGTAAAATAAGTTTAAATACATTAACCAATATATCATGTATGATCAAATTGTATAATAATATTATGTTAATATTCAAAAAAATGATCTAGAATTATATGTTGGTGACACTATGTCTATTAGAAGTTCCCCAAGGAATAAGGTAGTGAAACTGGAAAATACGGTAAAACCAAAACTTATGTATATAAATCAATATTATGTTCATGATCTTATCATTATTGTATCCTATAAGTTGGTTCTTCAACCACACCTCTATTAAGATCATTATTAGTTCAATTTTTTTTTCATGAGGAAGTACATGTCTGATCCATCAAATATAATGAAGTAATAATTCATACCATTGGTGTAGGATAATTATTATGATGAATGGATAGTTATTAATATATAACACATAATGATAATATATATAATCATATCTCTCTTATGATCAATTTTTTCTCAAAGACACCACTTGTATCAAGATGCTATGTAGGAACCCAATGAAATGATGAGGAAAAAGTGTAATGTTTTTTTGAAATAGAGTGATAAAATTTGAGGGTAAAATTCATTATAATGGTGGCTTAATGTAACAAACCTAAATTTTTTTCCATTTTTTATTGTTAAATTAAATTAATTATCTTTTATATTTTCTATTACATGAAACAATGAGGGTATATTGTGCTAAAACAAAAGCTGAGTTTTAACGTACTATGCCAAACTATTAATATTATTATTTAAATAACTACATTATAATAATTCTATTAAACATTTAAATTTTAATAATATTAATTAATATTTACATATTAAATATTTTATTTTTATATAAATATATCATTTTGTTATAAATGGTACTTATATCTTATAAAAACAATAAATGTTCACAAAAATATTGAAAAAATATTAATATCTGTGAAAAATGATGCCATAAAATATTGATTCATTTAAAAAAAATAAATAACAATAATTTCTCAGATATCCCTCTAAAAACGATAATAGGGTTAGTTTTATTTCAGATTTTTGAATAATGAAATATTTTGTAATGCATATCGAAATATACATGTTTTATTAAAATATTCATTTTTATATAAACAATCTTAAATGATTATTTTGATATTAAAATTGATTTTATAAGAAAATTATGTTAATAAAATATAAATTATTCAAATTTTTGTAATTTTTAAAACTATCATTATAAATTTCAATATAAACACTTTTATTATTTTGAAATTAATCTCTTTAACAAACCTCTTCTTACCGTATATGTGGAATAAATTTAAATTATTTTCCATATTCAATTATTGGAAAGATTAAAATGACTTCAATGATTGGAATTATAGAATTTATATTATTTTTGAAGTGATAATTAACTTTTTAGGTAAAGAGAATTACATAATTGAATAATATTTTTGGGGTTAATGTAAAAATGGGCTTACTGGTGGTATAATCTAAAAAGATATGTTTTAAAATTGAAAATTAACAACTAAAAAACCTATTGGATGAAAATAATTTAAACTAATAACTTATTTCATTTATAATAACATATTATGTATCCTTATGGAATGTTACATATATTGGTACACCTTGTTCATTTCATAAATTACAAGTGTTCCACTCAGTTAATTTCTAAAATCCACCCCTTCCCATCTTTCTTCACATGTACACAACCCTTTGGTTAGGCCATTCCTATCCCAGATTACTAACTTGTATCCCAACTACTATAGTATTAGACTTATTTTTTTCATAAATTTTGAATTATTTAACCATTCGGTTAATTCAAATAGATGTTTTCTGAAGAATAGATAAAACACCAAACAAATAATTTTAAAATATTTCCTCTTCCACCTTCTTCAGTTCATACTATAAAATGATTATTAAATTACCAAATTATATTCCATATACTCAGATGATTTTATTTTAATTTAATAACCTAAAACCATGTTTTATTTCATCTAATGGGATATGAATTCTTCATTTGTGTGTATGAAAAAGTAGTGCCTCACCAATTGATGTTATTAATTTTCCATCACCACATTTCACAAAAATATATAATGAAAGATTTATTTATAAATAAATTATATGTCAGATATATTTTTAATTATTAAATTATTAAATCACATATAAATTCCCTATTTACATTATGTGGGAATATGATAACGACACTTATTTCTATTGTGGACTAATGCATCGCGAAGTGATTTGATTCAATCATGATTTATGTGGAAGTAATAATATTAAGATTAATAAATATTTATTATTTATATGAAATTAAAATTATTAAATATATTTAATAAAATATTTACCTTTATTTATATTAATCAATCATGAAAATTCTATTAACATGAAAACGTATGTATAACCTTCTATCTTAATGAATTATGCAGTTAATTTTTAATCTATACCAATTATGAATTACTATAAAAACTATATTTGTTAAGGTATATAATACTTCTTAAATAAATAAAATTATTGAGATGATATGAATATAATAAATGTTGTATGAAGGAAAATAATAAAACATATACAAGAGTATGAATGTAATTATTTCGTAAAACATCAAATTGACATGGAATTGATCATAAATGAGTAATACAAGGTTGTAAGTAAATAATATAAGCTATTATATATATATATACTATTCTTAATACACATATACTTATTAAAAATGATGGTTTAATTTCTATGATGGGTGTTAACACATAATATATGAGATATTTGTATAAAATTAACATCCTTGGGGTATATTTTTTGTTATTAACCTATATATTTTATGAGCTTTATATACATACCATATAAAATAGAATATCATTAATTAATTTATTCCAAATATATTGCGTGTTTCATTTAATTTTCATCCTTCATGGGGCTTAAAATTCAATGAATCCAGAGTGGTAAGGAATATTTTAACAATATCATAAATTATTTGGATTTTATGTATATGTTTCTAGTAAAAAAATATTATGATCCATCTCTATGAAAACCTATTAATATTATTGTTTTCGGTAATCAAAAGAGAATCACCTTTTCCTTAAAAATAATTTCTTTATGTACAATAATGTTTGATTATATTTATTTAAAAAATTCATCGATATTTCACTCATTACTTGAAAAATCATTTATCATTTAAAAAACATGTGTTTATATATATATATATATTAAATTTTTTATGAAATAATCTTTTTGATTTAATAATGAAATTTTTAACCATTTTTTAATATTTTTTTTTGGAATGTAATCCTCGTGTGGTTTTACAAATATTTCCCAATTAATTTTTTTTAAATGTAAATGGAATATTAGTTTTAACATGTATTGAATAAAGAAAATTATTTTCCATCACACAAAATAATTGGTTTGAATATTACACTATAGAATTCAAATTTCATTTTCTTATAAAATGATATTGAATATGTTCTAAATATTAAAAAATTACTTCCATAGTATAAATTATATTTTTTCCCCTAAATAAATGAAATTAATTGTAAACAATATTTTTATATTTTCAAAGACATTTAATAAAATTATTTATAATGTATTCTGATTAATATTTATTCATAATCCATCATTCTAATATAAATTTTTTTTATCATGAAATTCTCCAATTTTCATTTAAAAATATTTTCACATATATGAAGACAACATTTGATGATACATTATCTTTCTAGAGGATATAGTCCAAGGGTTCCATCATTAAGAATTATAGGAATGGTTTATGATTATGATGAAATTAGTTTTATGATTCCTATTTTTATTTTAGGGTTTAGAAAATGATATTATTATTATGAATCCTGTATCTTTTCGTGGTTAATTATGTGAATAATTGTTGAAATTATTATGAAATATATCTCTTTACAACATCTTATGATATGATGAAATTTTTATGAAATCTATTTCATGTCATTGTTTATGATATTATGAATTTTTTATGATCATGTGGAAAAGTGATTACAATATTCATTTTATTCTAGGTGGCACTTATATCTTCCTCTAATGCGTTGGAAAAATATTTATACCTCCTAAGATAGATATGAATGAAATTAAGATTTAATCCAATTTAGTAATGGACATTGTTTGATATCATTATTTCGGAGTGATCCTTATGTACTAATATGTTTTGGGGAATGAACCCATCCTACTATGATATCATTCATAGTGATCCTTCAAAACTATGTAATTGATTTTCTATGATTATTTATTAGACACAAATCATTGTCTTATTCTTGTGTTAGGATCTCAAGTAAAACAAAATTTTAGTTGTATAAGAATAATTATTTATGGACAAATAATAATTATTCCATGACTAATTAATGTGATATTTTTTATATAGGGTATAGTTTCAAATAATATTATCATTTTCTCATACAAATATGATGGTTTTATACCCGTGTACCTCCACTGTTTATTCTTAATGGGAATCTAATATAACTCCCATTCTTATGCCTCTATTCACCAATGTATAAGAAATTTTATTATATATGAGATATATATGAAGGGTTATATTTATTATTATCTTAGTGGGAGATTATTTAGTTACATTTTAACTTGTTGTTTTAGTTTTTCATGTATCCAATGGAACACTACATTTATGATCCTCAGGCATGTGATTGTGTAGTGTAAGGAATATTAACATGAAATTTTTAATAAATATATATTAAAATAATATGTTACAAAAAATTATACTTTTAATGAAAATAATGGAATATGTTTATTAATAATGCCCAACAGTACCATCATGAAAACTATAGTTAGTACGTGCACATGGGTATCTTTCCATTTTTCACTATTCAATATTGAAATAAGGAATGTAATTTTTTACCATTCAAAAATTATCATTAAATCAAATATATAATCCAATTTATAAAAATATACTTACATATAAATATATATCATCTATTTTTTGTGGGGATGATAAAATGACCACATAGTATTGTGGAATCTATAGTCCATATGTGCACACGAATTTCACTATCAATTTTTATTATATGAATTGAAAATATATAATATCTTCTATAAATGATAACTACGACATTATTATAACAACTATTTCAGAAATATCACATGTTTTTATTAGACATACCCTTAAAACCTTCCTCATAAATAATTACTTTTTAATGAATCACATAATATCGAAATTTTGTGGTTTACTGTACACACGATGAGAGTTATTGTATCTTCCATGGGAAGGAATGTAAGAAATGTATATTTCGTATAAGATTTTTGAATGTTTTAATATTTTAAAAATAATATATATATATATATATTTTAATTATTTCAATCTATGATAAAAAATGATTGAAAATTAATGACATTTGATCAAGAGGTGGTGGTTCATCATACACATGAATGATGATTTTTATTGAATATTATTGAAATAGATAAGGATTGTGTTATTATTTAAAATAATTAACTCTATGTATATGGAGATAATAGTTTTATTATATAAAAATAATTCAATATTTTTATTGGAGGTGGAAGAAGAAATTTAATAAAGACAGTCAATTATATATGATACATCATCATTAAACAACACCGCTTAGGTAGGTATATAAATGATTTATAGACTGGATTAATGATCTGACTAATGGATTAGTATTAGTGGATGGATACGAGGAAGAAACATTAGTACTTATTTTATAATTTTAATGGATATGCTGATTTTAATAAGGGAGGATAAGGTGTGCATTTTTAAAATATATGATCGTGGTATACATATCATTTTCAAAAATAAAATGAATTAACATTATTTTACTGAATAAATGATCCAAAATATAAAATGATATATAATTAAACCTCATATAGTCACATAATTACATTAATTTTTTTAGTATTTCTTCCATTTTAACCCATATATTTGAAGCATAACCTTACATAAAAAAAATTCACGATAATTTATATAATTAATTTTCACAATTTTCTTTATTCATCACAATTAAAAATTATTTTAACATTATGAAATAACATAATTTAAAATATTGTAAAATATTTAATTAATATTACAATATTAAATACTAAAATTATATACTATTTATATAAAATTAAAACCCTTTAGTCACTACAAAAATAATTCATTCCATTATCTAAAATTTTTTATTAATATATGAATTTTTATTAAATGAGTGAATAATAAGAATCACAATCTAAATAAGTATTAATAAATTTTGATATATTATATAAAATAATTCAGTGTTATGGGTTGTAATAATTAATTATGAATGATAAATATTACACTCTTCATAACATTTTTTAGATAATTATTGTTTCTTTAAAAATTTGATAATGAAATCCAATATGAATGTTATAAAATGGAACAGATACAACGGTAACTTAATCCTAAATATTATCCTTACATATACTAATGATTTTTTAAATTCCACATAAGTTTTATTATAACACAGTTCATTAGATATGATCAATATTTGATATAAGTTTTCCCAAAATCATTGTATGAATCAGACACATATTAATATCCTCAATGAAAATTCTCAAATGAGACAATACTAGAAGTCAAATAGCTGTATAAATTTTTAATAGTAAATCGTAATGGTTACATAAAATAAAAATATAAATTACCCACATCACAGATGTCATAATTTGTAGGTCTAATGTATCAACAATTATTATCACCACCTAATGGTGATTTCCCCTTGATCAGGCCTTGTAAACCCAAAGGAGTGAAGAATAATTCTTTATAGAATTATTTTTCACATCATGGTTTATACACAAAAACATGTTTAAAATATACATCACCCAATATTGGGATGATCTTTTGGTACATGAAAAACTATATTGGGTTGTGTTATATACATTACGTTGTTTCATTGTTAGCTTATGTTACACATATAATAAATTTTTAACAATCTATAATATACATGTATTATTAATAAATAATATTATAGTTCTCAATTATCTATTGTTATTAAATTTATGAAAATAAAAAAAATTAATATTTAAATTATTTTTTATATATGTTTTTATAATTCATTGGTTTTAGAAATGAATATATATCACAATTTAATTAAAAAAATATTTTTCTATTTCAAAAATATTTTCTTGTTACCAATGATGTTTTTCCATAATAAATTAAATTATATTATTTTAGTGTATAATATTTTATTATATATATTCAATATATTAATTTTTTCATTTATCCAACATGGTTTACTCTCAAGAAGATAATAATAAATCCATTTTAATACCTAAGGAGATATATTTTTTGAAAGGCAATATTGACTAATTTTTATTGTGCACCTATTTCAGAAAAAAATGAATATTTTATAAATTTTTTATTAAAAAATAATTATAATTTTAAATGTGTACATTAAATTTTATCTTAGGGTGATCTTTTGAATTCATTAGCGGGGTTTAATTTTTTTATAAATAGATAAAAAAATGAATTTGAATTGAAACAATTTTCTCATATAAATATTTTCTATTGATAAATTATTTTTCTATTTAGATTCAATATAACTTCAGTTAAATTTAAAATATATCAATCCAAATTTTGTAATTATAATCTTTATTAATTTAAATTTTGATATAAAAACATAGTTATCTTTTGAACATTTTCACTTTAAAACCACATTGTCTCATCCCGTCTCCAAATTAATTTTTAATTAATTTCATACTCATCTGTGATAATAATTTGGAATTATAGATTCAAAATTTTGAATAAGAATAACTTATAACATCTATTAGTTATAAATAGTTTTTATTATAAAGTATTACGACGAACAATTAAACTTCATTACAATGATTATGGTAAAAATGAGTTTACTTATTTGTTAAAATTTAATATTACAAATATAAGACATTAAAACATGTCAAATATAATTAGATGAAATTATTTATACAATATAATATATTGGATATATTTTTATGAGTTATTGGGATAACATTCGATGAATTTATCCTATTTAATATTCTATGTATGGAAAAACAAAACAAGGAACATTCCTTACATAAAACAATTATAAAGACTTCATATATAGGAAATACATCATATTCTTGGTTATATATATATTTTAAATATGAATGAGTTATTTTTTCAAAATAATTTATCTTAAATTTATATATATGATATATTTATATTTAATACATTAAGAATGTGGACAAACTAACTATTCAGTTAATAATTGAATAAAATAAATGAGAATAAAAATGAAACCTGTGATGAAAATTGAACGAGATATTTTTCTACAATACATTTATAGATGAATATACGATGATATAAATCATTCAACCTAATATTTAATAATTAATTTTTTTTATATTTTTAATTTCATCTTAAATTAATAATTTACAAATCTATATTAAAGCAATTTTAATAAAAATTATGTTATACTAATTGATAATAATATCCTACAAAATCATATTTTATGTATAGGGATTTGAAAATAGATATAAAAAATGTTACATTCATGGAATATTTAAATATTATAATTTATATATTTTCTATTAAATAGAATCAAATATTTGTTATCATAATAATGATTTATACATTTTTTCAGAACTCATTTTATTCTTTTAAATATATTTCCCACAACACCGTGTTTTTTTATTGAATTAATTATATATATATATTTTACTAATTTTGTAAAAATTAAATGTAAATGAACATTTTAATTATTTCTTAAAGGACAAAATAATTTTTTTAGGAGAAATAGTTACCTTAATAAAAAAATTAACTATAATTGTGAGAGATGTAGATGTTGTGGAAGAAAAATATAAAAATAAACTTCATTATAAATGGTGGGGTTTTCGTCAACCATAATTTCCCCAAACTCACTTATTTTTACTCTTTGTTGTAAAATTTTGTTAGGGATCCTCCCAATAGTGTTAACATTTTGGTATATATAAGAATTACACTCCTCCAATATAATACGTCGCTCACACCCCTTATTTAATCAAACCACACAAGAATGTTGAATCGACTAAACCAGATAAAAATGAACCACCAAAATACATATCCATGTCCTAGAAAACACAATTTGATGAAAAATAAGTCAATTGAAGGATTTTTTTATAAAACATAAGTAATATCTAAAGAAGAGATAGCATACATCAATAAGAAGTTTTCTATTATTGGTTTCTTCTCCCATTGAATTATTTTTACAACCTGATTATATAATAAAATAAGTGCATTTAATATTATGATTATTATTTATATTACGTGTAATATAAAAATTAATAAAAATATCTATAAAATGTGATATTCAATCATCATTCATGTGAATGATAGACTCCCTCTTTATGAACTAATGTTGGTAGTTATTCTATTACTGGATTTCATTATTCAAAAAAATGATATATTTACTGTTTATATATGGAATGTATCCTATTTATTAAATATTTATTCTTAATTATTTGTATTTTAACAAAACCCATAATGATTTCCAATTTTTTGGAATACAATATCCACATTTGTAGATATGTGGACTACAGCCTCCTAAATGTGATATGATACATTCTCATTTTATATGGAACGTAATAAAGGTAGTTTTAATAAAAATATGTAATATATATGACATAAATATGATAAATTCACTATAATATAGTTATAAGTCATTAACTTTAATTTTATTAATATGAAAAATATATAACAACGACCATGTGTACATATGAACTAACATTTCTTGGAATAGTGTATTTTGTTTTTTGTCTAAAAAAATAATGGATTAAAATAAATACATATATACTAAATATAAATAATATTTAAATTATTTATTAAATAATGGATGTGATGAAATAATGGTCCATTTAATAGGATCAAATAACTACATTTCATAACATACTTAATAAATAAGGCAATTAATACCTGAATAGCTGGAAATGATGAATGATTAATAATTAACAGGTTATAATATGGTATGATGTATATATATATATATGATATAATTAATAATTTATGTTTCTGGTATATGTAAATATAATTATTAAAACATTTATACATGAGGTAAAATGGTGTCCAACTTAAAGGGATTGTATGGTTAGAGAATTTCATGTTTCACTTTTATTTATGTTAAACATATATTGTATTCATCATGAATATCATTGGTGTGGTTTTTATACTACTCTATGAAATGATACTTTCATACATTATTAAATTTAAATATTTTAAAAATTATTAGTGAGTTCTGTTCCTTAAATATATAATTACACTATTACTCACTCATCGTATTAATTAATGAGCCTCGTATATAGTCCATCTATAAATGAATCATTAACATCCATCATCACATACTTGAGGTGTTGTATTGATCATAAAACCTTGATATTATTTATTTAGGTATAGAACTAAGAGGTTTTTTTGAGAATATGTATAGTTCTTCATAGAATGTAATATTTTAATTTTTTCTTTTAATTAATTCAAACACTTTATAAGAATTATAATATAATAAAATATTTATCTCATATATATTAAAATTTTATTTTGTTTATTGTTTAACAATTTCTCAACTACATATTAATAAACACGGAGTTTGAGAATATTCATCACGAATACATGTGTACTACCACATCACAGTGATGAGGTATTACATTTATAATCATAAAATATTATTTAATTTCTCAATGATGGATAAAAATGAATTTATACAATATAAATGTTATAAATGTTATTTTCTAATGGAAAAACATTTATACTAAATTTTTCACTATTTAATAAAAATAAAAACAGCACTCTTGAATACATAAAAGATACCACCAAATTAATCATTGTAACTAAATTTTCATCATCTTCTAAATTAATAGGTATATTTGTTGATTTAATGTTATAATATTATATATATCATATAAATTTAATTTTAAAATCTTAAAATAATATTCACATTCAATTCAATATTTTAAAAAAAATTGACATCTAAATCATTCGTAAAAAAGTAATACAATGCTAAGGATTGTAATGTAATTAATTTTTCAAGACCACGTATTCATTGTTAGTTTGAAAACTACAACTCATGTCTAAATATAATAATTTTAACATGATAGTATTTATAGAAATAATAGTATCATTATCCATATGACCTAAGTCAGCCTAAAAAATTCATCTCTAATGTATTATATAAATACACTCAAAATGGAAGACATGCATTTAATAAATTGTGTAATTAATTATAAATTTGATATATGTGGAATAATGATAATAGTGATCTTTAATAATATTATAAATTTAATATTTCATTAACATAATTTTATTATTCGTGAGAATATATGACATACATGATAAGATATATGATAAGGTATGGATTTCAACTCACCATTACAATTCTCTAATATATATTATAATTTCAATAAATGATTTATATTGTGGGGTGTATTCTAATACTTATAAAATTATTAAATTATAAAAATTTTAAAATTTAATATATTATAAATCCATTTAACTTTAGTTTCATTACTTATTATTCGGCTCAAAATTATTCAATTCATAAGTTGTTTTTAATTGAAATAAAATATTTAAAATATTTAAATTTTGATTATATTTTTAAACATTATATATATTCCTTAAAAGGAAAAAAAATTATGTTATGAAAATTTTTTGATAAAATTTTAATATTTTTATTCAAATGAAAAACCTGTTGAAATATAAGAATAAAAAATATATCATGGCAGAATAAAATTAATGAGTCTAAGTGGAAAACCAATAATAATTTCTTTATAAACCATAGGTAGAGAAACCAACCATGATTAGGTTATAATATACCCATACTAGATTAATTTTCAATCTTGATAGTAAAACACATTATTCCATCATTAAATATTTTCATCAACTCCAATCATGGTGGATGATTCCCTTTTCATGATCTGATGGCATGTGAAATTCTCATAGCCCTAGAAGATTCCATAAAATGTAATTAAAATGTAATTAATATATTGAAATTAATTTCAAATTAATTTAATTATGTTTTATTTATTATTAATTTTATTTTAAAAATATATTTGTTTATATTTTTAAATGGGTTAGTTTTGACATATTTTAAACTATATTCAATGATTTTTTTCCAGATATACAAAAGGGTTGACTTTCCCAAAATCAGGATTGTAAAATTTAACAGGGAGACTCATTAGGTTCTATTGATTGTTTTTAAAGAAATCCCTTTTAATTTTATTCTTATAATTATTTTAAAATAATTTTCCATGAAAAAAACATTTTTATAATTTTTTTAATGTAATACCTAATAATTATTCTATATGAGTTTATAATGGAATAATTTATGAGATTTTATTACGTCTTTTTAAGATTAAAATTGTTTTATGTATTTTATTGAATTTAAATTTTTCTATAATGTGTGGTGATCCTAATATAGATATGTTTTCTTAGTGTAATGCTTATATTTTATAAATACTTATATTGTAATATTCCGTGTATTTTATTTTATTTTATGTGTTATTAAAAGGGTTCAATTAATAATATGAAAAAAAGGAAACTGCCTTAATTTACTAATTAATTTATTAAATTTTTTTGTTAAATTATTATATTTCATATGTTATATTAATGATCTCTTTTTAATTGAATGATTATTTACACTAACTGTAAAAATTTATTTTTTTATTTATTGGTTTTTCAAGGGATAAAATGTTATCTAATAAACTATCACTGTTGAGATTTTACATTGTTTTATCATACAATTAATTTAATAAAAAACATAATTTTGAACATGATATCTTATGTCACTAGAATATCATTTAAGAAAAATGTTTATTATGTTAAAATATTACACTCCTTTATAATTTCTTGGATATAAAATAAAATAATCGATTTCATATTATTTATATATAATCCCTTTATGAAGATATTTTTTTCACAACTAATGTTTTAATATTAATTTTGACATGAATATAGTGTGATTATAAATAATATGAAATTCATATTTCTATGTAAGGATCTTACCAGGAACTATGATATTGTGTCTTTAAAAAATAAATTTTAGAAACGTAATATGGGTTTTAATAATTATATAAAACACTAAATCGAAAAGAACATTTCTTATATATGTAACCACAAATATTCATTTTCTTAATATTTTTTAATGGAAGAAATCGTTCATTATTTATCATTATAATAATAAAATATACATATTATATTTCTAGTAATGGAACTGATGTGAGGGTTCAAGGATGTTATAGGTGAATATTACATGGAAATTATAATGAGATATTATAACTGAAATTTAAATAAACACTATCTCTATAATGAACACAATCAACACTAAATTCCACCACCGCCACATCCTTTTATTTGATCCCTTGTTCTATTACTTTTGAAATGGAAATATCACTCCCAAGATGTAGTATATGATAAAAATGAAAATATAAATTTACCATAATATATTAAATGTACATAGTGAGAAATAAAGACTATTGGTACATATAAAATGATTATATATATATAAATTTATTTTAAAAACCAGGTATTTTATTTTTACACCTTAAATATATAAAAAAACATTTCAAATAAATTAATAATATGATGGATAAAAAGACATAGATAATTTTATTAAAAATATATATAATTTGTCTACTAATTTTTTTAATGAAATGATAAAAACTATTGATTATAAATTTAAAAACACTGCATCACCAAAATCATGTCTTAATTTATAATAATTGATACTATAGGGAAGACCTATGATATGGAATCATGAAACCATAAATGTTTGTGTATTTGTGTAACATTAAATTTCCATACACCTAGCTTCTACAAACTTATTAAAAAAATACATATCATTCTCATTAGTAATATAAGATAATGTGATATAATATTCATAATAAAACTATTGGAACTATCATCAATACACAAATACATAGTTTCCCATGGTTTATGTATAGTTTATACCCGTAAATTTTTTAATTAATCATAATGTTCATTTATTAAATCATATGTATCACCATCATACAACCATTTTTTATTCAACCCCTTATATACCAATAATAAATGTTAAATTTTAATCCATTATACATTTCTATAATACCAAACAATATGTAATTGACAAATTGTGTTAATATCCCACAATTCCATATTAATATCATCTTATTTAAAAATTTATTTACTGAAAATATTAACAAAATCATGATATAGTTTCCCTATAATATTTAAAAAATATTGTCATTATGATAAATTTAGAAATTTTTAATAATTATATTTTATAATGTATTCACACATATGGATTGTATTAAAATAAAAAATGTGAATAAACTATATATATTTACATGCAATACAGCATGATTCATGAGAATATTATTATAAAGAAGAGTTATATATTATAAATAACTCAAGGATTTCAAGGAGAATATTTATTTAAATAGTAAATATTTTAATGATAATCAAGATGTTGATGTACTACTATATAATAGAATCACAAAGAAGAAACAATATTTATGATGTTCTAAAATAATAATTTTTATTTATAATGAAATACCATTCATTAAGGCCTATTAAATAATAACAAATTAGTTTTTATGATGAAAGAAAAAGAATATTATATTTTACCATTGAAAATATTGAATGACCCTTATAACTAATCGTTTTCATAATGATATGAAACCTAATGATGGTATAAACTATGGTAATCCTCCAATATTATTTTATAAAATTCATATAATTTATATTTATCTTCATTGATGTGGTAAAACCATAATGTTTGATAAACACTTATTTAAAAATTGTAATTAAAAAAACATATAAAAATGAATATAATAAGAGGAAAAAATAAAAAAATAGTGAATGTTTTGTGAAATAGTATACTTTTATCACATTCAATGAATAAAAGTGAATCCATGACTACTGGAGAATGGATTTGTGTTCTCAATATTAATTGACCAAAAATAAAGAGAAAGAAGTGTTCATTCCCTTTCAAACCTAATTATATGAAATAAAAATGAATTTTTTTTCTTAATTCCCATATGATAAAAAATAATTATATCACTATTAACCACAAATTAATAAAATATAACAAACATAACACTAAAGATATATTTAATTATAAAATAAAAATAAAATATATGTATTATAAATAATAATATAAAATATGGTATATATTTTATAATAAAATCAAATAAGCATATACTAATGTAAATAAAAATAAAATTCATAATCAGTATATCCTTATAATTTGATCTATTATAAAATTATAACTATCAATAAAATTAATAAATGAATCCTCAAGATAAATATTCCTAAAAAGTTCTTGGTTCATTATTGTGGATTTCCCCATCACAATGCAATGTATTCATACCTTGAATGTGATAAAAAATATCCCACTTCCTCAATTTTCTATACTATATAACAATAATACATAGACATAAAATAATTAATGAAACTATGAATTTAAAATAATATTAACAAATTTATAATATTTTGTTATTTTTATAATAACGATTTTAATATTATATTTTTAAAAAAATTATAAAATTATGATCTTAAACATTTTACCACCCTAACTAATTTATCATATTGGAATCTCAATTTTGGTATTATTAATGAAAATAATATATTTATTTAAATAAAAATTTATTCCACTGTAGTATATTTACAAGATTAAAAATCATATTTATTCATATAAAAAGAATATTAATTTAAAATACCACCATTGTTTATCATTTATGAAGTGGAAAATATATAAAACTATATTTCATTAATTGATCATCAATTATTATAAGATAAATTCATATCACATTTATTTGGTTAGTTATTTTGGTTATTTGAGTGAATCCCATCCATTATATGTATTTATTTTTTCATACATTTACATAGGGAATATTCCGTTAGTGTAATAAATGGTATCAATGTGATGAAATAGAGTGAAAAATAGTAATATATTTCTTTTTTTTTATTTTTTCAGATCATATATTAATATCATATAAATTTTGTATTTTAGATATTGGGGTATTTAATATTTTCATTCCAATAGTTTGGTTTTTTTGTTTTAGGAATAAATAAAATATTATATAATAATGGAATATATCATTATTTCTATATATTAGTGTTATAGTTTAATTGGATAATCAAGTTATAATGATATCAATACTAGATATCATAATGGGAAATCCATGAATATAACCTCTCCGAGTTTCAGAATGGTTCATTTTTATGTAAAGTGTATTTTGATTAATTTTTCCTAATATAGTTGTTCAAATTCCCGATGTGTATTAGAATATTTTAAATACTTATGAAATGTTCTATAGAAGTGATTCCTTCTATTTAAATGGTATATAGTACAATCTCTAATAATATTAGTCATAATGATATGTCAAAATATTAACATAACATGATGAGATTATAGATTAAACGAGTTGAATCGATGATATTCATTGGATAAAGTTTATAACCTCTATGTTTTCCTATGATTTTTCAATAAGGTCAACAAATTATCTAGATATAATGGTTATTACTAATAGATAAATTGTTATACTCTATAGAAATAAAATCTTACACTATTATTGATAATATGATTTATGAAATTAGGATGTTATAAATGTTCTCTATGGTTGATCATCTTTGAGTATATCTCTATCTCAAGCTCTAGAGTGGAGACACACTAATGTTAATGTTTAAGATATTTTATAATAATTTTATGTTCATTGTAATAAAATGATGTTTAAGAGACTCTCCATATTTTATTATGGATTTTATAAAAGATTTAAATACCATTATCCTACACATTCATGAACATAGTAGCTATTAATAATTTTATTTATTCATAATCTTACGAGGGAAATGTAAAAAACCTTTTAAATTTCATAGAGAACATTTGGAATAATATAATTGTATTTAATTCATTAAAATTCAATATCAATGGGACTAATGTCATATTTTTTATGCCTATGTAATATAAATCTTTAATTTTAGTGCATTATATAGAAAATTACAAAAATTGTGTACTAAGGGGAAAGTGAATATATTTTAGATTTATACTTTCCTAGTGCTCAATAAATATTGTGAATAAAAAATTTAATTAACTGGTAATATAGATCATATAATGGTATTCGATGTTAATTATACATATATATATATATATATGAGTAGAATTTTGGTATTTTTTATTTATTCTATATAAATGAGGAGACTAACTAAAACAATTATTCTTATCAGACCAGAGGAAATTAATTTAAAGGAGCGTTATTTTGTTTCCACGATTATTATACTATGTTAAATTTTTATATGAGAGTATAATATTATTCCTTATATAAAATTACAACTAAGCCCTTGTAATAATGATTCTCCCACTAATGACCTAGATATTATAGAAGATATGAGTATATTAATGATATTATGAAATTTCCTTATTACGACATTAATATTTAATAATAACAATGAGGGATTAATATTTGTCTTCTCCATGAGATATTTTAATCATTGATAGAAGTTATCTTATAAGTATTTAAAATAATTTCAATTGTTGATGTTTTATATTCCTTAGATGTAAAATTTTGTTTTTAATTCTTTCAATATGAATTATCATACTTATATCATTCTCGAGTAAAAGAAAGGATGGAATTCATATCAATTTTCTCAATGATAAATTTTAATTTATATAAGGATTATTATTTTGAAATTATGAAATAGGTAATATATATTTATCAATGAAAAATAATCTCAAGGAATTAAATAATAAATAATATAACTATTATGTTGATTGTGGTAGTATTTATACTGTTCTAGTAAAACCTAAGTGGACTTTGGGAATTTATTCTTTCAATTTTATAAATTTAAATACTATAGATCAATAATTTATCCATACCAATAATAACAACAATTTTTTTCATTCTAGAAGAATATTCATTATAGGTAGATAACTATTGAGTGATATTTGATGGATAATTTTTTGTATTATTATGGTGAAATATATGATTCTAATTGTATCAAAATACATTAAAAATTGTAATGTAATGGAATAGTATCATGATGAAATTAGAATTCTTTATTCTATTTCCATTACATTGTAATTATATAAAGTGTTTTCCATTTTTTTGATGATTCTTAAATGATCATATAGGGGAGGGATGATGTTTGGGTAATTTTTTATGGTATTATTGGACATGATAATATCATAAAACATTGAGATATATATCATGATATTTAAAATATAAAGAAACATATTATGAAATATTTGTAATTTATATGGAAAATGTTCATATAATAGTAGATGATGGTATTAGATTCACATTTTTGTTTTGGTTTGGGATGAAAACTATTTATTTTATTTTGGTGATGATGAGTAATATGTATTATTATCAAAATAAATTGTGGTCTTAGTAAAACATTATCATAATATAATTTATATTGGGAATTCAAATTTCGAAATTTTGTTATACAGGATAAGATTATTAATTTCTTGAATGACTTATGTATATCAATTTCTATGAATAACAGATTTATATAATATTAGCATAGAAGTTATATAATGATTTATTTGAAAAAAATTTATAGTATATAGTGGTTAGTTAGTACTATTATATTTTGATAATTTTACTATATTATAACACTGATATTTTCAATGTTATTAGGAAGAGATTAATAATGGATCTTAATTTTGAAAACTCAAATTTATGTATAATATGTAATCCTCAATAGTTCATTACATGTAATTTTATTTTCTTTTGATTTCATATTGTTTGGGAGACTACTGATTTGGTAAATTATGAAAATTTCATAGTCCATTTATAGGTGTATTTACGATCATCTAGTTAAATATTTATTCTTATTAGCATTATTACTCAATTATAAATTAAAATTTAGTACACATTTTGATTCAAGAATTAATGCTGAAATTACGAAATTTAACTATCCAAAGTGATTAAATTTTTTGTTATCAATTTACGGTCAATACATAATTTATTTTTCAACTAATTTATATATATAATTGTTCTAAAAAAATTATTGTGATATCCATGAAACTTATACTAATGGTTTGGAATCATCATTATTTTTTATATTAGACAAAAAAGTTTAATATAAGGATTATGTTTTAGTGGTTGGATATATCCTTTGGGTATGTGTAGTAATTCATCATTTGGATTAAACTCCTAAATATCCGAATTTGATAAAACAATCTATATATTTTAAATGTTTATTTGATTAATATCATTTTATAATTGCATTTTTTATTATTTATTTTTTAATTTACTTAAAGTAATTTTAAAACATATATTTTTTCTATATTCTATATATGAGTATAATTTCCACAAATAATTAATAGGACAAGGGTGGAGGTTCAATGAGATCTATGTGATCAATCATAATTTTATTAGAGATCAATTTGGCTCAATGAGTATAAACAACACAATATATTAATAGTGGTTTTGATGTAGAAATTTTATTTTATGGTTTTTTACTTCAAATAATAATTTTCATTCGTAGATAAATAGTAAATCATTCCAAAACTTTTAGAGACTTTATATTTCACCGTGAACATTCTCTTAGTGATAGATCTCAATTTTCAATTGAATTTAATTTTTTATAAAATTGATATCCTAATAAAAATAAGATCTTTTGTTCCTTGATTTCTCTTTCATGTTATATTGATTCATCTCAATTTAATTATAATTCATCTCCTTTATTCAAGTTCAGATAATGATTTTTCCATTATTGTATATGGAATGATTTTATATCTAATAGAATTTTAGATTATTATTTCATTGATATGAATACAATTATCAACCATTTAATAATTTTAATTGAACAACATTTTATTTATTATATTTCTTATATATGTGATATATAAATAGGTTATATAAATTATTAAAATAAAAAATATTATTCTAATGTTAAAATAACAAGAATAATTTAATTTCATAAAAAATTTCGACCAAAAATTTTAAACATCTTGATATATTAATTAACTGATTAGTGAATTTTAACTAAAAAATTATGATTGTTTGTTAAAAATAATATATTTTCATAAAAAAATTTGGTTGTTTCTTGGAATTAATGGTTTTTAAATATATTATGTGAGTTTATATGATTTATTATACATGAAGAGATTAGTATGTTATAAATCTATTTTCTTTTATTAAGAATGTCTTTTATTGTAAATATTAATGTGTTTTTAGATTAACATATGTGATTGAGATAGAAAATATTATTTTTTTCTATTTAAAATTTTAACCTCATTTAAAATTATAAATTTTTGAAATACTATTATTTTTTATATCTAGAAACACAATCATATAATTTAACAATTTTTTAATTCAATTTTATTATTATGATTATTTTAAAATTGGAAATGAATAATATTGAACTATAAATTTTAAAAAAAATTATGGATTTTTACATGAGGTATAAGGGTGATATTTAATGGTCCTTTATGATAAACTATGTATCTATAGTTATATTATTGATAATATCTTAATATTAATTTTTATATTTCAATATTTTATTTAAAAAAAATAGTTTTTGGGAAATAAATTATAGGATTATGTATGTTATAAATTTTAAACTGTGGGTCTAATAAAAAAAATTTTTAGTAGATTTATCATTTAATTTTGTGATGAATTTGGTATTTTTATTTATTATAGTTGATTATAATTAATGTTGTATATCATTGGAAAATTGTTTCTCTAAAATTAATTTTATTCATTGGGTTATGATATTACAAGATATTCTAATAATTTTTTATATAATATATTATATTTTTTAATAAAATATATTCTTTTTGTTTGGAAATTATTTTTGGACATTATATTATATATGATAGAGAATTACTAATGTGATGGGATAAATATTAGTAAACACAAACATATGGATTTTATATGATCATTTTAAAATCATATAATTTGAGCAACAATTTTTGTCAAGTGGTATATTGATTTAATTTGTTTTACATGAGATATTTTGACATCCACAATGAGTTTTCACTTGTGATGGTTGAATATGTTAAAAATAATTTTAGGAAAAATTGGATTCCAGATAATCTTGTAAATAATAACCATTATGAACCCAAGCATTAAAATTACACAATCATGAGTTATTTGTCAGAAATTCATTCTCCTAAAATTTGGGTTATTTTGGGTTTATTATTTCAATGAATTAGGCCATAGAAAATTCATAAATAAACTATATAATTAAAATTTTAAAATTACATTTGCATTAATTTTATTGAAATATATATATATTTTAAAATAATAAAATTATTTATATTCATGGAAGCTCACAAAACTATTAACTTGACTTCTTCATTTCCTATTACAATTCATAACACCATTAAAAAACATTTTAAAAATATGGATTGGAACAAATATTTTAGTACCAGAAAAAAATATAATAAAAGCTGTTATTTTTATGAAAACAAGAAAATCATATAATATTTAACATTATATCCTATATATTATGATCATGTGGAAACAAAAAACACATGAAACATATAAAATCATTTTTCATAAAATAAGCCTAAATAAAAAGTTCAATAAATTTAAAAACTCCTAGGTGACATAGATGATCAAATTGATATACAATTTTAATATCATGTTTGAACTAACCACGTCCCAATTAAATATATTTAGTTATCCATTTGGTAACTACATAAAATATTTCTATTATGACAATGAACATTACATTTTTGTTTGAGCACTATCTGGGTGCCCACATAATATTATTTATAATGGGATCACTCAAAAATGTCATTCTACACCAATCGTATAAGTTATAATGAGCTCAATCGATGCTATCTAGAAGAGCCCATTTAATAAGCTATAACATGATCAAATGGATCTTTCTTGGATCACTCATCATATAAGATATAGTGTGTGCCCCCCCCCCCTCGTGCAATCAATGGTCACCCATGGTATAATCTATTACAACATCACCTATTACTATTTCAAAACACCTATTGCATAAAAATTTATAATAAACATAAATAATATATATCATTCATGGGTTTCATTTTAATGATCATAAAACACCAATATTCACATCATAACATGATTATGAAATGGAAAAAGGTTTTTTGAAAATATCTTGTAAATATGATTAATCTGTGGAAAAGAAACTAATTATATAACAAACTAATTGACACAATATTGACCGATGTTATTGAAATTGTTTCTATATAAATTTTTTTGACACATAATCATCCTATTAAAATGAAATGGGTTTCGTGTCAGTATATTATGAAACATAATATGTCCTGACAAATAATGTTGATGGTATCAATTAAAATTATTCCCACTAGAGTATAAGTTTCAACAATTGTTTTATAATTTGAATAATTAAAATTCTATTAAAATATAATTGATTAAATTTCAAATAATCTAATCATTAAATTGTGAAAATAACATTTCAATACTACAAATGAAAAAAATATTTTGAAAATAAAATTCCTATAAAAAAACCTATAAGTCACGTAAAATAATATTTAAAAATAAGTTTAAACATGTCCTGAGGATAATATCATTTATATATGGGGAAAAAATAAAATAGCCCTTTTAAAAAATAATCATTAAAAATAACCTTCAAAGTTTAAAAATGAATCATCATGATTAATAATTTTCATGATTGAGAAAATTTAAATTCATGAAAATCAAGATAAAACAAAGATTCTTTTTTATATTATTGGTAAATTCTGAATAATTTTTATTTGGAAAATAACATGAATAATCAATTCAATATGTTTTATAAAAGGTAAAAAATAGTTAATTTTTTTTTCAAATAAACCTATTGAATAGTTGTTCTATTTTTTAAAAAAACTTAGAATACATTATTTTGAATAGATATATTTATTTGACTGAAAAAATAAATAGATATTCTCTTTCATTAAATCATTTTATTACACATTTAAAGTACCATTAAGTGGGAAAATTGTTAAATGAATGATAATATAATGGAAAAATATATTAGAAGAATATTAATTATATTTCTTCAGTGATATATCATAATATTTAAACATTATAGTGTTAATCCTAAAAAATATACTTAAATTTTTAAATTTCCACAGAAAACTATTTCAACATTCGTAATATATACACAAAAACCATACAAAATGATAAAATTAAAGGAAACAAAAAATATCATGAGAATAAATAAATTAAGTATATATCATGTCTATTGGCCTCTTATATAAGATTCATTTAATAATATAATATTATATCATTAAAAAATTATTGATGAAGGAAAATCCAGAGATAAGTTCACCAGCTACATTAGTAATACATTATATCATAATACATAATATATCATTGATTACAATGGAGATTTTTTTCACCTGGATTTTTATTGAATGGTGGTGTTTTCTAAACTAATTCATGTCATGTTCAGAATTAATGAATAGTTTCCAATGGATTTGATCATGGAATAGGAAACACTAAATGTTTTAGTATCCATTTAGAACTTCATTCCTAAGGTAGGTTTTCATTGGAGAATTAAGAGAACGAAACGTATGAAATTATAATGGGTGAGGGGATGTGAGGTAGGGCTCAACACACCCTTTTGGGGGGAATTTTTACTAATTGTATGATAGTCTTATAGTTGTATGGAATGTTCATTCCTGCTTTGTTAATTTTAATGTATGATAATGGTCACTATTGAATTAAAAATCAATTATTAGCATGTATAGAACATAAAATTATCTGTTTGAATACGAGGATCATCACCAATGGAGATATTTTTATTTATAAAAGTTTATTTATAAATTATATCCACTTATGTACATATTATATATAAATTGGTAGATATTACAAAAATTTCTGGTTTTTGGCCACACAGTGGTGAATGTTTAAGTGTACCATCATCTAATTAGATGAGAGAAGTTTTTATGGTTTAGGCCTATTATATATTATTCATATGTATCATTGTGAAAGTATTCATTACTAACATTTTTTGATTTCACATCATGGGTAATATCATATATTTTACGTTCATGTGACAAGGACAAGATAATACAGATCGCTAACAATAGGCCAAGAAATCATAGCGAAATGTCCCTTGTTAATGAATGTTCTATGAAATATTCTAAATTGTACGACTGAAAATATAATGGATATGTATTCCAATATTCAATAAGACCCTATTTAAAACATGTTCTATAAGGAATAAGCAAGATTTGGGGTATTGGATTTGAATACAATGGATACTCCATACATTTCATATTCTAATGGTAATAAAAACCCATGATGTTTGATTTGAATGACCAATGTATATGGATAAGCTCTAATTGTTTCTATTGTAATTGCATATTGAAGTTTAATTGGATTATTTTATTTTGTTTTTTCAATAGATTATGGACTATTTAATTAATTATATCCATGATACGTGGCATGTATAATAATGATTTGGGTGTTTTGGTAAGGGGATTACTCCTAAGTATGATACCCATGGATGATTATGATGTTATTATTGGAATGTATTCTCATTTGGAGGGACAAATTATATAGTTATTTGGATTAATATTGAAGAACTTTCGCTAGTAATTTTAATATTGATTGAGTATTACCCTAGAAAATAATTCAATGATGGTGAGATGTTGGGGAATATACCACATAGGTGGGACATTTATTCAAGATCCTATGGTTGTCAAGATCACTATTTACCAAAAAGACCATGATATTCATGGTTAGTGTGAGAAAAAAAATAGAAAAATATCTATGAAATAAAGAAATCTGCATTTCCCTAAGGTTGGATACATTGACATGAGATCCATTTTTATAAAGACACTTTGAATGAAGGTGAGTAGAAGATTATAATTAAAATTCACTGTGAAAACATGCTTACGACTTTGTTTATGATATGATCGTGGATATATTCTAACACCATATAATCGATGTTGATAAATTATTCATCATGAGAAACAAATGGGAATAGAATACTTGGAGAACCAGACAATCCATATCCTCCACTAGTGGAAGAGGACACAGTGAATGGATAAATAATGGGAGTTTTATGTGCCACAAAAATCTATTTTTTATCCTTGATATTCATATACTACTACCAATATAGAAAAAATCATGGGTGATAATAAGACCAATATTGAATCCTATTGTAAAAAAATCTATGTTCTAAACCTGGGTTTGATTCTCTACAATTGGTCCCATAGTAGGAAAGGAGGCTTCATTCCTTGTCAAATGGAAATGAAAGCATTATCCTCCTCCTCCCCTCATGGAACTAGATTCAAATGAAAAAAAATATCAAAGAACATGGTTCTAGCATTTTTACCCATGGAATGGAACTCCCCGACACTATACCCATGTATGGGGTCCTTATGACCATAATAAGTCATACTCACATGCTCCAGAGGGACCTTATCTGGCATATAGCACAACTGTGGGAAACCACTAATGGTTAGAATTCATAACAAAATAGTAGAAACTATTGTGTGACTATTTACATGGTCTCCCATGTCTGGAGGCCTCTGTGGAGGTTTCACTTTGATCCCATTTGTAAATTTGATCCAAATAAATGGGGTCACTGCTATTGATATAATTAATATGGCCCAATAGTACGACCAGAGTAGGTCCCATCGTAAATAAAAATTTTAATTTACATATGACTAGGGAGGATCTTTTGGTGATTCTCTTATGTGTGGGGTACATGTATATTTAGACCCAATCAAGTTATTCTTTGGAAAATTGACAACCTAATAAACAACACAATGGAGGGGATTTTTCCTTGGACCCAATGGTTTCCTCATGTGTTCCTAATCAAGGTACTTGTATTCCATTTGATAAGGAGGTGCCTCATGTTGGTCGCTTATTTATAAAGTCGAATGGGACCCCATTAAGATATTTTTTTTCTAAATCTTGATGGTACATTGGTATTTCTTATCCCCATTAATTATAGATACAATCATGTTTTGGAGGATTATGTGAGGTTTTTTTGGAGATCTAGAAGATGTGGTTGTGTGACCATAGCATGTGGATTTATTATAAATTATCAATTTATTGAATGAGAATCCATATAGTCTTTATTATAAAAAATGGAACATTAATCAATGAAGGTTTCTTATAAATTTAAATAAATCTTTTGTTCTTTTTAGGTGACCAATATTTGGGTGGCTGATACATCTATTACACGCATGTGGTGGGTTCATTTAAATCTTATAGGGGTGGTTCCACCTTTCTGTCTAGGAGATCTTAACATGGAACAAATAATTTCCTCATAGGTATCATGCATGCAGGAAACATAAGAAAACATTATACTACATATCACAGGGCTTGTTCCCTCAGAATCCATCTTGGGATCAATTTGGTTTTGAATTCCCTCCCATTTTACCTGTCCCATTACAATCGTTATTGACACCCATGAAAAAATATCATTTTCACGACAAAGTTTTAGAGTCTAGTCTATGATGATTTTGTTCAAAAAATAAATATCCTATATATTAATGTTTCTACCATTAATATGCATTTTTACTAAAATCAGCAGATGGCCACTATGTGAGTTTCGTATCATAAATTCTGTGGAAATGTTCATTGAACAATATTTTATGGTGTCAATAATTGACACCTAGAAATTAATTTTTTCAGAAAATAATGAATATAGTTATAAGGTAACTGTAGGGAATATTGACACATTCAAAAATATTTTGGTCAGCTTTGGAGATATCTCAGCTATGGAAGGATTCATTAGTTTTTCTGAATCCATTAGGTCATGTGAGCATTGTTCGACTTTTTCTAATTTAATATGAACAACCATACAAACATTATTTCGTTTTATTTATAATAAAAATTTAATTACAATATGAACAATAAAGGATCCTTGATAATTTCGTTTTTCATAGGAAAACCTTTTGGGATTTCATCATAATATTTTTTAGATATATTTGATTAAATTTCTCAATTTTTTCAGAAACCACAAAGATTGCGGGTCTATGGATTTGAGAGTAGAATATTTTCCATTATTCTCTTTTTTTTAAATCAAGGTATCATTATGAATTTTTTGGGATTTTTATATTATTTCATTTCAGGATAATGTTACTAGTGTTTTATGTCATTTATCATTCCACAAAATTTTGAAATGACAACCTCATCATGGGTTGTAGACCATTAATGTTATGAAATTAATATGAAAATTGATGGGAAATATTGATCAATGATTTTTTCTCTATAGTATTTAACAATAAAATTTGGTAATAGAAATGGTCACTCCTATGGGCATAGTGATAATTTGTTGAAATTCCCAATTTTGGTCTAATTTTCAAAATGACAACTGTGTTGCGTTACAGTGTAGTCAAATAACTGTATCATTTGCAAAAACTATTTTTTAGAAAATTTAAGATAATAAAACTAGGAAATGATAAATAATATTAAAGAAATGGGGGTATAAATAATTTTTACATTTTATTTATTTTGGCTAAATGGACTGTGTAGAGATTTAGATTTCAAAAGACCGCGATGAGAGGTTTTTCCAATAGAATATGTCTAAAAATTAAGAGAAATGTGTATTATCATTGGACCTTAATGGAAATCCATCCCAACAAGAATTATTTTTTGTGAAGGAGGGTATATATTGTCAAATGATCAAATTCATGGGATAAAGTCCCCTTTTTGACAAGGTATAATCTATTTTATAGTTCAATGGAATGAAACTCAAACAATTTCTTTATAGTTTGACATCATATTTTGAAGAAATTGTTTAATAGTTAAATATAATATTTCTATGATATTATGATATGAATTTTAAGTTCATATACCTAGGACATATTCTACGTAGATTAATTTCATAGAATAATTACTTTATGATGTACAGTTTAATGTCATACAAAATAGACATTGGAAAGTCATAATTTTTGGACATTAGATTTATCCCAAATGTTAATGACAATATAATATTAGTAATTTATTACAAATTTTTCGGTCAAATTAATTTTATGAGTAGATGGATGAATTTTTCAATGATATAGGGATCTCAACATTTGATGAGTGGTATGATGGAAGGTCTTAGGGTGATAGAGGAGATCTATCCCATGGAAGAAGACACCACTGGTTGAAACCCACATTTTGTGGGGTATATTTTTACAATCAAACCGGGGTATGATGTAGTATAGTCAAAAGTGAAATCTAGTGGCCGAAAAAAACTATTTACCTACATATATTTTCAATAGCCATATGGGGAATGTAACAAAACTGTCCCAAAATATGTTCTTCAAATTTCCAACATTAAATTACTAATTACCAAATGGATTTTATAGAGATTCAGATATGTTGGGGTATAAAGACTAGTTTTTTGTAGAAATATTCATAACTATGGGGGGAAATACTAGATCAATGTTACCTGAAACATAGTAGAAACATTTCCTTACATGGGTCTTGAACATACATGGTAAATAGGGTGTATTAATATTTGGGTGATATTCCTAAGACTATAGAATTATGAAACCCATGTCTGATATATGTCTTACTAGTCAACAATCTTTTATTCATCCAACCTAACTATAAGGAAATTTTAAACAATGGTCTTTGGGGTTTTTAGTTATAGATAAAGGATATGGTAAAAATTCAAAGTAGATGATCTCAAAATTATTTTCAAAAATGGGATCAATGATAATGTCATCAATTCATAAAATTAAATAAGATTCATATCCCAACAGAGACTATACCAATGATTGTGAATCCCTTTATATGGGATACTTTATACAATTATTGTTTAGGAGTTCCAAAGGATAGTCAATAATGTAAAAATATGAATGAAAAAGCTATTTTTTGGGAAACATTAAGCAGCCAATTCATATGTGTTACAAAATAATAATAAAAAGTTATTCTTTATAATTCTTATATTCTATCATCAGGAGATGGTGAATGATTATAAAATCCAAATGTTTCCCATATAAAGATTATAACTTATGTATGGGATATTTTCAAGAGAAAATGAAGCATTTAGATCGATCTTGTCCATGAATTGTA
Source organism: Viscum album (assembly GCA_963277665.1). NCBI lineage: Eukaryota > Viridiplantae > Streptophyta > Magnoliopsida > Santalales > Viscaceae > Viscum > Viscum album. Next base: position 1,423,634,628 of record OY728142.1, on the reverse strand, counting down.
TATTTCCTTGCATAGATATAACTCATATATAGAAGTGGAATATATCTAATTCATTAAAAGACCCCATAAATAGGGGACTCATATTAAAATCTCCTTCATGGATAATTATGAGTATGTTGGATACATAACATCATTCATCTATTTGTGGATAAGACTAGTACACAACCCATAGGTGTCACTACATATCTTATTGTAATGAAAATCATGTTGGTCATAGTTCTATAATATATATACCCCACAATGATTTAATCCATTTATGGAGGAAATGGGGTTTTTTATACAAAGGTTTAGTAATAGGGTAATACCTTTTATTTGATACTATCATGTATATCTGAATCATACAAGTGAGAATCAGAGAATTTCTACGGTTGTGTTGTGATTTTGCCCATTTATATGGACTCAGATGTTAACATGTATCTCATTGGAATTAGAATAAGGTTGCACAATGTTCTTGGGGGTAATAATGCAATTTATTATCACATGACGAGGAAACCTTGAAATACTTTTATGGATATGAATCTAGTATCACGATATCATCAATGTGAATTGATATTTAATACTTAGGTATATAATTATTTTACTAAAAATCTTAAACCTGCCTGAGGTATACTTGGTGTGATTAACATATAGCGGGAAATTATTTTTCCAGCGAAAAAATTAAAAATAAGTGTATAAAAGGTACATTTAGATTCTATGGTTGGGGGTCAAGAGGATTGATCCTGGAATAACTATGTATTTCACTTGGAATAGAATCAATCCATATATAGTCTTTGAAACCCCATGTTGTTTAACACCATATGGGAAGGACATATTCATCCCATCATTAAAATTGGTATTGAGATAAGATGAGGATATAGGATTCAAGAATCACTAAATATTTTGTTTTATAAAGAATTAAAACGAAATGTTCCCATAAATAATATTTTATAAATGTTTAATTTTTTACACATTGAGTTGAGGATTTTTATTCTTCTAGAACTAATAATGGAGATCAGAGATTCACTAAATATCTCATTCGATATAGAATCAACCAACATGATTTTCATGAATGATTGTTCCTTTATTCAAAAATCCACGAAGACATTAAACATGCAATATAATGTCTCATTTTGTAAGCATAAGTTAGTAGATGTGGAATGAAATATTATAGTTGGAACTAGAAATAGGATATTGACAACAATACATATCTTGTTGTAGTAATAATCAATCCACACATTGTTCTTAATAATTGATCCCCACAATTATTAAGCTATGATTTGTGAAAATATATATTAAATTATTTTCCAAAACGATTGATGGACCCATTAAATTAGATTTTAGATTAACTAAATATCTCATTTTATTGAGAAAAAAGACATATAGTATTGTAATGATCCTTGTGCATATTTCAGACATAAACAAGGATATGGGTCATTTTTTTAATCATGGATAGAATAATTATGGGAATTTAAGAATTTCTACATTTCTCATTGGAATTATAATCAATCCACAAATAGTACATTAATAGATTGTGTAGTTTTTTTCACACATCAATGACATGATAGGGATAGTAATTTTACCCATAAAGGGGGATCAGGTGCCACTATGGTGTGGAAATTATGTGAGTGGGGATTACACATGAAATATTAGTATCCCTTTTTCCTCATGTCTATATATGAGGTAATCACAACCTATTGAGGTATTATAAAGATATTATTTGGGAATTTACCTGAAATGGAGGCCTAGATTTAAGGGAATATAATTAGTGTCTTAGCATGTGTTATTAGTGTGATTTGATATTTTTGAATGATAATGATATTTACAATGAAATATAATGTCATTCAGTGACAGAGTGTTGATTCTTCATGTGTTCAATATTATAACAAGAACCATATGTCATTTAATTTATCGTCCTGTGTCCAGGACAATCATGCATTACAATTTAAATTCATGTTGCATGGATGAGATGTATTTCTTTATAAGGTTATAAAAAATTAACAAATACAAAGTATAATGTATTTAAATTTTCAATGTAGCTCATGTAATTACATAGAATATTTATTTTGGAATTATCTATTAGTTATGGTCAAATTGATATATCTATCTGTTGGATTACGGAATAAGATCAGTTTAAGTGGACATTATGTATAAAGTATGTTGTTTCCCATTTTATTTCTTGATTTATAGGCATATTTCAATGTATCATTATAGTTTTGATGATTAATAGTTGTTCTCTATAAAGAAAGTGTAATTTATTTTTAAAGTCATAAAAAATCATATTTTTATAGTCTTCTATGTTATGAAAGTGTTTAAATTTTATCTCATCGAGAGTATCGACTTAATTCACCCATTTTTTAGATTTTTTTTCTATGGATATATAATCACAAATGAAAACACAAAATGATGGAGACTTATAGTCAATGGGTAGGATGAATTTTTTTCTATACCTGCTTGTATTAGTTTTCCCATGTGGTAGTATGCTTCATAGTATAGAAATTCAATTAGGAATGAATGAGATTCTCAGACCAAGATGTTTTATCATTATGCACCATCATCTGAATTATGTTAGAATGGGACTTGTTGATGTCCAATATATATCAATTATCCAATTCCTAAAAGTTGCATGAATGGTTAATTTTTTTTATGGTACACCTGATATTTCTTTTTCAACACCACTAGAGTATAAATTTGTGTTATTGTCCATCATTATCATTTGGGGAACACAAAATCTGGTAAGGATGTGGGATTTCATGCAACCAACAATGGTTTGTCCTAGATCTCATTGTGGGGTATTTTCTCATCCCATTTGTAGATTATATACAAATTAGATTTGATATATTTGAAAGTCTAGTGCATAATGATAGGATATTTCCCAATAATATAAGTTCTCCATAAGGAAAATGGGAAGGAGTATTTTGTTTTATATAGAAACTCTGAGGGTTTGTGGATGATGTTGGAATGCACATTGGCATAAATTAATATCTTGGTGAATTATTTTCAACCACATTTCATCGAAGGTAGTATGTATCCGACCCTTTGGTTTTATTAGAAGTATTAAAACCCCACAGGTGGGAACCGCAACCTCCTGCATAAAGTTCTTCCAAAATAATTACTTTCTCTTATCCATTGACACATATGATTACACTATAAAATCATCATTTATTGATGTCATTATTTTTAATTTTTCCATAATAAATATTGATGTTTACTAATATATATTAGAAAATCTATACGCCACCTCTTTCCAATGGATTTATTCCATTTTGGAGGTATTCTATGATGGAGATCATCTACCACCTTGTAGTACTTTATAGTTTTGTGATATATATAAATTTAATTATCCTATCCATTATTACTTGAAAAAAGTAATACACCATTCATCTATGGAAAATGTTGAGGACCATTTCATCCAGGTCTCGATATGCAAGAGATATTGCTTCATTCAACCATGTATATTCTTATGTGTTCTCTGATAACATGACGGGAGTCAATATTGGAATTGATGTGATGTCTTCCCTTAAATCTCAGTCATAGTCTTATAGGGAAATAAAAACAACTTTTCTGATAGAGTAATCCTATTTGAACTATTTGATTACCTATTCTAAATAACCTATATCCTATATGTGGTAAACCTATATTTGGAGAGTTAGATCCTAGGCTACAATGGGGGATTAATATTCTACCCTATTATAGGTACAAACCCCAAACTATAAGAAGGATTAATGAAAACATCCCTCACTATATAAATGATAATAATAATTATCCAAAAATTATTGATCATATGGTCTTCCATTTTTCTCCATGATAGGATCTTGGATGTTCCATCAAAATTCATTTCCCACATTTGGGGGGAATATTAAATAAAAAATATATTTTTATCAGGTATTTCAGTATTCAATGACATTGTTTTAGGTGATGGTTGTTCTTTACAGAAATAGGCCAATGATTATCCTATAATTTCATTCTATGGCATAAAATTTATATCAAACCAATATAGGATACCCACCCACCATGCATGAAGTCCTACCAACATATTACTTTTGATGATATATTTTATAAAATTATTGTATGAGGCTAATTTGACTTCCTAGCGCTATATATAGTGCCATAGTTTTTTGAACATAATGAATTATAACAGATATATAATTTCAATATAAGAATAATTAGTATAGTCATTGTTCATGGTTTGAATGAGGTAAAAAATAATTATTTCATTACCCAAATTATTCCAGTGCACAAGGAACGATGATAATGATCATTCAAGGGTCAATAAATATATGATGACTGGTTTTCCATCAATGTGTTTTATTAATACTAGTGGATTGATGCTTTATTTCACGATTTTTTCATGTTATTTATTATATTCATTGGTATATTGATATGAAACCACCATATTCACATTTATGTTGAAGGGAAACCATTTTCCAACAAGGATTGATATGAATATTGTAGATAACATCCTTCTGTCCTAGATTACCTATAAAATCATCGAGGATTGAGTATGTAAAACACTATTGATATATTTTTTTCATAGTGACATATTCCATGATTTGATGATGTGTGGGAACGATGAGAAATATTCCCATGGTAACCACAAAAGAAAATTTTATGGGATTTAATTCCATGATATGATGTTATAGATTGTTGAACACAATCTATAGGTAATTGATGTGGTCAGAAAATTTCTAGGGAATAACTAATATATAATCTATGTAGAATTAAGAAAACATCAATGTTAAGGGGTTGATAATGTGATTCATGTGATATTGGTATTTGGAATTAGTGTTCTTTTAGCCAATGGGAATTACTCTATATTATAATTCTCATAGGGGCCCTTTAGAATATGGATTTTTCATATTCAAGGACCATCAAAAAAATTTCTTCCAAGAATAATCATCCAAAATATAGAAGGAATGATAACCAAATATATCATTAATCAAATTTTATGTGACTAGAATCTGGAATACTTCACTTATACTATACAATTTGAGTTATTCAATGTCAATTTAGATTTAAATTATATTTTTATCTTAAATTACTAGGATTATGTGGGATATATATTTTTGATACTATATATATCAGATGCATTTTCCCTTTTTGATTTTATCAACATAATCATTAATTTTATATCCATGAGTAGGGTGTATTTTTATTTCCACAAATTTGAATCCCTGATGGTCCTCTAGAAATCCCAATTTATGGGTGGTCACCACAGCATCCCGAAATGAAATATATGTGAAATTCAAAGAATAAAATTTCCCAATGTTTCTTATATATGTAACTACTATATTTTTGTTCTCTGTAGTCTATGTTCATACTGATTAAAGTGCATCGTGGGTCATCATATGAACCCGTGATTATTTATATGTGTGTTTTGATAATTGTGGATACAACATCCTTAATAGGTGGAAGATAATTTATATGGTCTACTTATTCATCCTCGTGCTTTACATCTTCTACCTCTTCCAATGGAATATGTAATGAATAATGTTTCTTAGAGTTATGGAGGAGTCTAAATTTGTATTAATGGATGATAAATCCAGTATTTGCGGAAAAATTTATGGAGTGAGGACTTTCTAGAGCCTTAATGGTGGGATGAGAGACTGAGAATTACCCACTTCATCTTATCTAATTGACATGAAATATTATTAAAACCTAACTGATGTAAAGGGTATGTATTTTTTTAGGGAGATAAATGAAGAAATTTCCATCAAGGATTTCATTATTTATCAGAGTCTTGACAAATACTCCCTCAATTACAAGAATAATTTACATTATTAAAATCATTGTAGCTTCCATATTTGTTATTGAATTTGAATCAACATATTCAATTTGGATCATGGGCTTATATTCTATACTCTATGATATTTGACAAGGTTTGTAAAAATCATCCTCTATACATTTATGGCATTGATTCAACTAACAACGTTAACACCGGAATGTTATACATCCTTATTATTGATTCTTGAATCAATGTATCATGATTCAAAAGAATTTAAGGGGTTATTGCCACCTTGAAATGTCCCTATTTTCAAATAATTACATATTTTAGTTCATGTTTTTATTATAAGGTGATCTTCTATTGATGATGTAGCAATGGACTTCCCAATAGATGATTGAAATTTTTATCTTTCCTAACAGTCATTAATTCTCTGCTAGACATAATATCTGCAAACGGATTCCTCAGTTTGACATCACTATGAATATTTTCCTTATTCTTTTCATAACCTTGTAACCAAATGGTAGTGGAGGAAAAGTGTGATTCATTGAAACCCATTTGGAATGTGCTAAGATTAGCCTAGGGTTGACTGTTGATCCACTATTAATGAATCCTTGTCAAGTATCAATAAAATTTATCCTTGGAGACATATACAAGGGTCTGATGTGTCCCTGTATGATGTAACACCTGTAAATTTTTTTCAAATAGAATAAAATGATACATTCTTCCATTGCATTCTTTAAAAAATTCACATTACCAATAAATTCCTCAAAAAATTTCATGAGGTCCAAAAGATTCATCAACATGTGCTTTTTGGGGGTCATTTGGTAGAATCAAGGAATCAATTATTGAAATTCTTGCTGAAACTTGGGATTAATATTTCCAAATACCATATTTCATGTCCAAATTTCAGCACTTCATAGCATTATGATACTCCTATTAGAGTTATTTTAGGGATTATGTACCTGATGTTGAAAAATCATGATTTGGAATAAGAGAAGATGGTGTGTATGCTCTTGGTGTATCATGTCATATAGGTCTTCCTTCTCCATGAGGATGTTTAAGTGATGCTGTATCATCAAAAAAATCATCCAAGATAATAATGTTAGGGAAGACCCTGTCATGTGTAGTGGAGCTATCTTGCTCATGATAGGATCATTAGAGAGCTTTCCAATGAGTTACTTCCAAGAACATAGCCCGAGATAGGTTGTTTTGAAAATAATGACTCCTAAAATGATTGTGTCATCACCAATATCGTCAAATCTGAAAAATCCCGCAAGATCCTAGTCAATTTTATGAAATTACAGATCATAGTCATGGTCATATTCTAGGAAGGTATCGATTAATTGAATAAAATTAATTAAAATGAAAACAAAATCTTCATCAGATGATCATGTTAGAGTAGATTCCTATTTCTATACCATTTTTTGGGGAGGCTTCTATTCTTTTTGGACCATAGGAATGAATTCAACTTATAACACCTGAGTATTTCATTATACGTTATCTCTTTAAAGTAATTCAATAGCTTTTGCAACACACATCACCGTGTTGTAGTGCAACAATACTTACCAAACAAGCTGTTTAAAAATCGATTATGAATAATAATAACTGAATATTGAATTTTATATACTCCATATAATTTTAAAATCTATATTATGTGTTTTTAGACATAATATTAAAACTAATCCAATTTTTTATATAAAAGATGTTTTTTTCATGAAAAGAAAATTTTACTACCTTATAACGGTGAACCCCATTTATGTACAATATTAGACACTTTTATATATTCAATTTGACAAGATAATCATCTTATTTAGATTAGGGACAGAAAAAAATTTATTTTAGATATATTTTTGTTGTTTTCATGATGACTTTAATATTTTGAAGAATAATGAACAATACTAATTTTTAAATGAAAACAACTTTTCTAAAAAAATTAAATTATATTGTTAAATTATAAATTTGAATTATTTTGATGTATAATTAGATTATATTTTTCTCATTTAATACTATTTTTGTCATTGTTATTAATTTTACATTTAAATTGTACATAAACACATATCAATCATTGGTAGTTTTTACTTCTCAAAATCTCACATTCGGGTTTTGACGACATGAAATAATTTTATATTAATTATTGCAACTTATTTGTTTTAAATATGTTAAAATATACATCATTGTTGAATTGATAATAACAAAATTACCTTAGGGTAAATTTTTTTTATGTTTCTAAAAACATTCAATTTTTGATGAACGGAGAAAAATGCTACATAGTACATAAAAACCAACTTTTTTTATTTAAATTAATATTTTTAATTAAAATTTTATCTTAAAATAGATAAATAATACTTATATTAGTAAAAGTTATGTTATTGAAGTTATTTTATAATAATATTAGTTTGATAAAATTTTATTGAACCGCTTTAATGTTTTCTAACCCACCTTCTAGGCACATTTACCCACATTCTAGGAACATTTTGAAATTAGAATAGAACACAATATTACAACTTATATTAATGGAATATAAATATTTGGAGTGACATGGTTGACCTCTGAATGTAAAATTTTGTTCAATAGGTTGAAATTATTTTTGTGAATAGTAAATTTGTTATTATATTTAACAACGTTAAATGTAAATAAGGTAATTTAAGGTAAAAAAAATATTAAAATAACCTCAACACATGTCAAAATTCTACTGGATAAGTTTATTTCAACCAAAATATACCTTAGGACTACAATAATATCATTTTGTCCATTAGGGATTGATTAGTGGATTTTTATAGTTTATTTTAAGAAGATTTAAAAGTGTTAAATTAAATGTTTCATAACTAAAAAATCATTAATATAGGGTAACAATTTAGATATATTAGACTATTAATGTTCATTAGAAAGATAATAATATTTCCTACATTATGGTATTTAATTTATAATTTTTAGACATTAAATAAATAAATTTATTTTTTACCCATTGATGATGTAGTAATATCTTTATTAATGAATGATTAAAATAATTGATATTATAAATACATAATAAATTTAAATTGAGACTTTTGAAGTCATCCATGAATTTTCTAATTGACTATAACATGATCGGGTTCATTTAATGATTTTTTTCTAAGAAATCACCTTGTTATAAATTTCACAAAAAACCAAATATTAAATAGTGTCAAAATTGACATAAATGAGTTTTTAAAACAAATACTATTTTATTAAATGATATATTATTCATAAAAATATATGGTTTGTCCAAATGACTTATAAAATGATAGAAATATCTTTAATGAACTGCATGGGGTTCTCTTGAAAATTTATAGTATGTTTAGTATACATATAAAATAAAAATTTAAGGAAACATGGTACATGTAAAACTATTTGTCTAAGAGTTAAATATAAAATATAATGTTAATATGGTGACCAAAAATTGTCTAAAACCTATCAGTTGAGAATATTTCGACACATTCCTATCAGTTTTTTTCTTCTTCCAATTCCACATGCATTATTATTTCCATACCAAAATAATAACTCTAGTACCATATAAATATTATAATTTCCTTAAAAATATGGTTAAACCATATTCATGATCTTATCCATCCTATGAATGACAAAGTCACCATACGTGCATAAGTACGGCTTACCATCTTAACGTTGCTGTATAGTTTGTTATTCAACACTTCATTATTTGGATGGGTATAATAATGCGTATAAAGGATTAAAATAATAAATATAACATGTTAATGATTCTATATATAATATATCATTCAGTTATATATGGATTCACCACCAGTAGAATGATATCATTGCTCGTGCGCACGTATGGCTTACCATCTCCATGATGTGAGGAGATTGATTTCCATGTTCACCATTCATAAAAGATTATGAATATATATATTTTTAAAGTAGTTAATTTATGAAAACATAATGCTACTTGAAATATATATATATGTATATGTATTTACATAATATCTCATTCACATACTTCCATTCAATAAGACATGAATATGAAAACGGAATTTTTGCGTACATACGGCCTACTGTATTCATAAATGGTGTTTTCTATTTCATATATCTATATATAATAGATACATATATTATTAATATATGTGATACATAAATAATTTTTAATATTATTTAATAAATTAATTCATTATATAAGTTATATTATCAAGAATAACAAGTTAAAACATGTATGATAAATAAATCTATTATTACAAGAAATGTTACATTAAAATAGAAATTAATATTAAATGGGTAATATAAAGGCATAAATTAATCATGTATGATATCATAAATATGAATAAGGTTCATTTATATTTTAATAACATACTATTGTCATCATCCAAGAGGTTAATCATACCCTCATCCAAAGGAAAGTACTAGGTAAGGGTTGATTCCTAAATCTCATTATTATCTGAGATTTTTTATGTGTAATTATTTAATGGAACATAATTATCATCCATGTCCATGATTTATAAATGAGTTTTCAAAAATAATTCAATTTAATGGATTCTTTAACTAAAACATCATTTTAAATGTTTAAAATATTTATTCTTTTAATATATTCTCATTAATGTTCATGTTTTCACAATGGATTAAGGATTTATTTATATGGACATGAATGTTTAAATATGTTAATTTCATTCAAAATATTCAATGTTGTATGGGTCACTTTGATTCAATTTTTTTAACATGTAGTAATTTATATTTTTTTTGATTTTCAAATGATTTCATGAAAATTGAATATTTCTAGCAAAGATTTTTAATGATCATTATCAACTATGTCCACATACTTTACTATATATTATTCTTGATTGAAGATGATTTTTCATAATATAATAGTCCATATTATATTAAATGAGTTATGATATGTTTGACTATCGATGTGATTTATTATGACATTAATTGATTATGGTTTATTTATTTACATTTCGTATTCTAGTTTTAAAGCGAATGTTTATATTATGTTTCAAAATTTTCATATAAGGAATGAATTAGACTTAGTAAGTGATGGGTGGACCCCACAATAGCTCTATGATGCATCAGTAGGTCTAATGAGACAAACTACTCTCTTGGAACAGGTCCTTGAAAAAATTATTATGTGTAGTATCTGAACGAGCCATGACCATGTGGTTATGATGTCAAGAATTTTTATTCCCTTGTCATAGAATTAGTTATTACATGTTATTATTAGACTATTAGAATATTCATGTGCATGATTATATGGTGATGTTTAATACTTTTTTTTTTGAAATTATTTTCATCATAATGTATAAAAGGATGTTGTTTTTATTACACATCATTCCTTAAAATTTTATAGCTTCATCTTGATTGTTTACCATTACTGTACATCTGAGAACACCCCTTTGTTATGTTTTATTTTCAACAGATTCCAATAAGGGTATTTTGATAAATATGAATGGTTATGCTATGGGAATAATGTAATTTAGAAATCCTTATTTATGTTGAATTGTATGAAAAAATGTGCAATGATTAATTCATATATATAATCTATTTTACATAACTGCTAAAAAAATATTTCCTTCAGGACTTCATCCCTTATAATCATGAAAATGTATTAAATTAATGCACCGGCTCCAGGTAACTGTGGTTAGTGTATTACAGTTTGTATCAAATGGATGTTCAGCAACAACCTTGGAAATTGATTTAGATAAACTATTATTTTGAAACCTTAACCTATGATAATCTTTGAGGATTAATATATATGAACTTCATATAATTTTGATAATGTATAGATTTTTTGAATTAACCATGAAATACATCCCTTTCTATATACGAGCAGTTAGAGGCGACTCTAACAGATTTGTATATAGGAGTAACTCCCAAAAACACTACGTTGAGCTTGTCTCAATTAAGAACTGGTGCACGAAAATGATCCATGCTGCACTCATGGTTACGACACTCCTGGGGTATATTATTAGGATAATGATCTTTTTCATTACAACCAATTATGAAGGAAGTAATGAATAAATATGTCCTAAAAGAAACCATTTTTATGATTATGAGACTAGATGTGTGTAAATATTCAATTAATGTAGATAATTTTTCAAGTTTTAGGATTTTACAATATGATATGATCTAACCACGTGTATTTCATCATTTAAAAATGGTGCACAATAGAAGGAATGAGAATTCCAAAAATTCTCCTGATTCTAAGAGTAAGAAGGATCTTATCATTCTTGGTCTTAAACCTACATTTAAAAGGTAAATAGTCTCCAACATATTATCATAATATGATGAAATAGAATCTCTTTTTAATAAGATAGGTGAAGAATTCACCAAGTCATATGGTATTGAAGGGAAGCCAGAGAAGAAGAGGATGGTAGTGAGAAAAATGGATAATTGGATGAATAGAAAGATGTATTTCCCCATATGTTATAACTATGGAATGAATCACCCTGGGAAGTTCATTAATGGAATGATTGTTTGTTATAAGTTGGGAGAAAAAGTCCACCAAGCTCATGATTTAAAGGGTAAGAAAATGGGTTCAAATGTACAGTTCTTCATCTGAAAGGAGTTGGGACACTACATGAATTTATGTCCCAATCATCTGAAAATTCCAAAAATGATGCTATTGGATAATATTTAACTTACAACACTCCCAAAGATAAAGAGGAACGATTAGTTTTCTTATGTTTTTATTAATGAATTGTTCCACGTGAGTATTCTATTAATGATGAACATTTTATATGAATTATAGAGTATATAAGGATTGTACTATAGTATAATTTCATAAAAAATTTGAGATTATATGGTAGCAAGTAAAGTGAATCATTTTAATGTAAAATTATTTGGAAAATTTATGGTTGGGTGAAATATAACCCTTAATATGTTTCTGAAACTGAGATAATGATTTCTGAATAAGATATAATTGTGATTGATAATGTGTGTTGGATATTATTGGCTACCATGTACAAATTAATTATCGGTTTATTTTTTCATTGTTATAGTTTACAATTTTTTTATATTTAAGGAGCATATCTGGTATTATATATGTAATAAGGGAGCATGAACGTATTCAATAATGTTTTATAGTGATTCAGGGTGTTACCCAATTTTATGAAAATACATGATGAATGTATTCCGATGTTATTTAATGGAAAAATAGATCTTCATTATGTGTACCACCGATATAAATTTTTTAACTGTGAGATTGCTCATAGGTATTTTTTGTATCAGTCTAATGGTTGCAACAGAGTAGGTTAAAATGTTGATATTTTTATGAAGTAAAAGAATAATTTTTTGGATACTAGGTCCTAAACTTTTTGATTTTAGTAAATATATATAAGATTAAGGAGATACATGTGGACCTTATTATTTAACAAAGTCACATTAGGCATAAAACAACAATTTTTGATCTTTCGTTTCCAAATATAATGAATGAAGTTAAAATAGATCGAAGAACAACCAAATGATGAGATTATTATTAATACAAGAAATGACATACATTATAATTTCTTGAGTTCTTATCTTAATGGTAAATTAATCCCTCAACTTCAAAAAATAATATATCTAAACTTTTTTAACTTAATACATTATGATTTGTTGAAACGATGATATTTTAAATCATAAATGATTTATGCCATTAAGCCCCTCAATGTTTCCCTTTATTGTTCACTTGTTTGTGATTTATGAAATCAATTACTCTATATTAATATTTATGTTTTTCCTCCAATTATATGTCTATAATTTCCACTAGTTCCCTCTTATTCGAAACTGTAATTTTGTTTTGTCTTTTTTATTTCCCATTCTATCTTAATAAGGCTAAATTTTAGTAACCCTATATCTGATGTGGGATTTCCATAAAGGACCTTTATTTTCAAAATTTAAATATCGGAGAAAAATTTTCAAATTTTGAGGATGAAATTTATTGAATTAGAGGAGAATGTACCACCCTAGGATTTCATTATACATTATCTCTTTGATGTAATTCAATAGCATGTTCCACACACAACACTGAGTTCATGTGAACCACGACATACCAAACTATCTATTTAAAAATTAGTTATAAAAATTATTAAATAAATATTAAATTTCATATACTTCATATAATTTTAACATCTATATTATTTTGTTTTTTAGTCATAAAATAAGAATAAATCAATTTTTTCAGATAAAAGAATCTTTTTTCAAAAAACTGTAATTTTACAACCTTTTAATAGAAAAACGTTATCAAATCCTATATTTAACACTTTTAAATATTCAATTAGACAAAATAAACATCTAATTTATAATAGAGACATTAAAATTTAGTCTGGATAAATTTATGGTGTCTTTTGATTACTTTCATATTTTTAAAAATAGTGACAAATTCTAAATTTAAATTGAAAACTAATTTTTTAATAAAAGTAATTTATATTAATAAATTATGATCATTAATGGTTTTGATGTTAAATATGATTATATATTTATAATCAAATCCTAGTTTTTTCATTGGATGTTATTTTTCGATTAAATTGGACATAAATACATATCAATCTTGTGATAGTTTTTCCTCCTCAAAAACCTGCTTTCTAGTTCTGAAAACCGAAATTAATTTTAAACTAAGTAATAAAAGTTATTGGTTTTGATTTTTTTTAAAATAGATATCATTTTTTAGTCATAATATCTATACTATCATATCATTATGTTTCGGTATTTTTTGAAAACATTCAATATTTGATGAATTGTGAAAAATACTTCATTGTACATAAAAACAGACTTTTTACATTAAAAATAATTTTTAATTAAATTTTTATCATCAAATTTAAACATAATAATTAAATTAGATCATTTTAATTCATTGGAGTAATTTTATAATAATATTATATATATAGAAAATTTATTGAACCACTTTAACGTCTTTTTACGCACTTTCAAGGCACATTTAGCCACCTTCTAGGAACATTTGAAAATTTGGATAAAATAAATTTATACCACTTATATGAATTGATTATCAAATATCTAAGAGTGATTATTGATATTAGAAAATAAAATTTGGTTCAATGGGATAAATTTTATTTGTGAATAGTTAAATTATAATTTTATTTACCACGGTTATACGTATATATGGTAATTAAAGGTAAAAATAATATTAAAATAACACCATATTTTTTTTATTTCTATTTTATATGTTCAATTATACCAAAATAAACTTTAGAACAAAATTAATATCCTTTTGATCTATTTTGGCATGATTAGTACATTTAATATATTTTATTCAAAGAATAGTAAAAAGTGTTAAATTCAATGTTAATAAAGAAATCATTTTTAATAAAGATAATGAAAATAAGATAAATGAGGCTTTAAATATTCAGTAGAAAGATAATAATATTTCCTACATTATGGTATTTTATTTAATAAATTTAGACATCAAATAATTAAATTTATTTATGATGCAATGATGATGCAGTAGTTAACTTATTAATAGATGATAAAAATAATTGATATTATAAATATCAAAATAAATGCAAATTGAGACCTTTTATGGAATAAAATAATTTTATAGGTGAATATTAAGTGTTATGGTTGATTTAATGTTTTTTTATGTAATCATCTTTTTATGACATTCACAAAAACAAAATACTAAATAGTCTCAAAATGGACATTAATGAGTTTTTAAAACAAATAATATTTTATTTAGTGATATAATATTTTTAAAAAAACTATGTTTTAGAAAAAAATATTTATATAATGATATATATATCATTAAATAACCACTTTAGGTTATCGTGGAGATTTATAGTAATTTTATTAACCATCTAATAAAATAATACAAGGAGAAATGATAAATGTCAAACTATTTAACTAAGAATTTAATCTAAACGATACTATTAATATGGTTACTTTAATGTGTAAAAAACTTATTAGTTGACAATATTCCACCCCATAACCAATATAGACTCGAAATATATTCTATTTGGATTCATTTGAAATAGAATATAACTTTATAATATATAATATTTCAAACTTTTCCTAAAGTGGCCCTCAACTCTCTTATAAAAGGGTACATCCCCTTCTCTTAATTTCACACCTCCAAAGCCATTTTTCTCGACCATACCTAGCTAAAATATCCTCCCAACTACACTCATTTCTACTTTGAATCATTTATTTGAATACAAATACAGCCTAAGTAGCCCTTTTGTTCAAATCAAAAGGAAGAACTCGAAGAAAAAATAATTATTTCATCACATTTTTCAATGTTCTTTTCTTCTTGCACTTCATATTTATTTGTTGTTTCCCAGATAAAATTATAAATCTTGTACCATATAAATACTTTGATATTATTATAAATATGGTACAACCATATTCATTATCTTATTAATATGATGAATGACAACGTCACCATACCTGGGTACGTACGACTTACTGTCTCCTGGACGTGATGAGATTCAAATCCATGTTCTCTATTAAATGATGATTATAAATATATATATTATTAATATGTATGTAATATATGACATAATAATGATACTATAAATATACCAATATATATATATATAATTACATATTTCTCATTCACTTACTTCCATTCAATACGATAAAAAAATGGAAACGTTGTTTCTGTGTATGAATGGCCTACCGTCTCTATAAATGGTGTTTTCTATTTCATATATCATTCTATTATACATACATGTATTTTAAAAATATTTGATAAATAAATAATTTTTTAAATTTTGGAATCAATTAAATCAATTTAAAAGTTTTATGATCAATAATAACAAGTCAAAACATGTATGATAAAGAAGGGGGTTATTATCCAAAATGTTATTGTATAATAGAAATTTTTATTAAATGGGTAGTTTAAAGACATATATTAATCAAGTATGACATGATAAATAAGAATATGGTTCTTTTATAATGTCACATGATACTATGGTCATTATACAGGAGGACAAACATACCATAGACCAAATGAATGTACAAGGTAAGGGTTAAATCCTCAATCTCATTATTATATGAGATTATTTATATGTATGTATTTACTGGAAAATTTTTATCATCAATTTAAATGTTTCATAGAAGAGTTATCAAACAGTTTCTTTTTAAGGGTCCCTTTTACTAATACATATTTTTAAATGTTTTAAATATTTATTCTTCTAAAACAATCTAATTAATGTCCATGTTTTCAAAATGGTTTATGGATTTATTTATATGGACATGAATGTTTTAAAATGATAATTATTTTCAAATAATTCAAAGTGGTAAGGGAAAAAATGATTCCAAAATATTTTTTAAATTTCTTCATTTATAAATTATGTGATTTTTAAATTATACCATATCAAAGGAATATTTCTCTCAGTGAGTTTTACTGATCTTTTTTGGCACTGCCAACATCCTTTACTAAATATTATTCATGATTGAGGTTGATTTGTTATAAAAAAATCATATATATTGTATTGGATGATTTGTGATATGTTTAAATATTTATATGATATGTTTATTATATTCATGGTTTATTGTTAAGGTATTAACATTTTGTAATCTAGTTTTAATATGATTCTTATGTTATGATTCAACATTTTCATATAAGGAATGAATTAGACATATTATGTGATTGGTGGAGCCCTATATAGCTCATTGATGCATCCTTAGCTATAATTACACAAACTATTGTATTGGCTCTCGACCTTGACAAAAATATTTATTTGTAGTCTGAGTACGAGGCCTTGAATATATAGTTATGGTATGTTAAATTATTAATTCCCTCACTTTGAAATTAATTATTACATGTGATTATTCAACTCGTGAATTTCAATGTGCATGTTTATTTGGTATTGTTTGATTTATTTTTTCTATATTATGTTCATGTTTATGTATTAAATGATGGTTTTTTATTACACATATTTCCTAAAATGTTTATAGGTTCTGTGAAATTTTGTAATCTTACTGAGCATATGATCTTACCCGTTTCATATGTTTTATTTTTCTAGGATTACACGAAGTGTATTATGATTTATTTGAAGGGTCAAGCTAATTGAATAATGGAATTATAAAAGAATTATTTATGATGTTCTCTATGTTAGAATGTGTAATATAGCATCCATTTGTGTAATCAATTTTCCATGACTACTAAACTGATCAGTCTTTCAGGACAAGATCCCTAGTTATCATGCCAATGTATTAAAATAATCCACCTGATCTGGATAACTGGGGTTGGGGCATTACAGTTGGTATCAATGATTGGTTTAGCAAAATCTGTCGAAATACATTTAGATAAATCTAGTTTTGAAGCACTTCCCTAATATAGAATTTTGGGATTAGTATATAAAACATACTATAATATTGGTAAGGTTAAGATTTTATTAATTTTATAAGAAACACACCCATGTCTATATATGAGTAGGTAGAGGTGGATATGACACAAATATATCTATGGGTAAAACATGAAAACATATCTATGAGATAGACTTTAATGGGAATAGATGCATGATAATGGGTGTTGCTGCACTCATGGTTATGACCCATCTAAGTGATATGCTAATGATAATTCCCATTTTTTACAAACCATTATGAAGGATTTATGAGTAAAAATGTCATCAAATAAACCATTTTTATGATTATGAGACTAGATGTATAAAAATATTCCAATAATGTTGAGTGTTTTCATGATTTTTTATTATACATTATGATATTATATAACCATGGGTATTTCTTCATTTATAATTGGTCCCTAATAGAAGATATGAGAACTCCAACAATATGCATGATCCAAAGAGTATGAAAGAGCATATCATTCATGGTATTAAGCCAATATTTGGAAAATAAGTAATGTCCCACATATTCTCAATTTTTGATGAAATATTATCTTTTGTAAATAAGAAAAGTAAATAATTCTATGATTCATATGGTTTTGAAGGGATGTTATAGGAGAAGAGGATGATAGAGAGAAATATGGATAATGGGAAGAAGGGAAGAAAGTGTTTCCCATATTTTATAACTGTGGGATGAGTTTCCCTGGATGTTCTTTACAGGAATGGGAGTTTGTTATATGTGTGGACAAAAAGTAAACCATTCTTGTGATTACACGGATAAGAAAATGGTTTCGAATGTACAATGCTTAATCTGCAAGTAGTTGGGACACTACGTTATTTTATGCCCGTATCATCATAGTATACCCAAAATGACGTTATTAGATGATAATAATATAATGATACCACCATAGTTGATGTGGAATGATTATTGATCTTATGTTGTTATTATAGAATCGTTCAATTTTAGTATTGTATTAATGATGTAGAAGTTATAATAATTATATGGTCTATAAGGATTGTACCGTAGTACTATCTCATTAAGGATTTGAGATAGTATGGTACCAATTAATGTGACACAGTTTCATTTAAAAATATTAGGAAAATATATAGTTTGGTGAAATATAACCCTTAATATGTTTCTGAAAATGAGTTAATGATTTTGGAATAAGAATAAATAGAGTTTGATAATGTATATTGGATATTATTGACTACCTCAGAACTCATTAATTTTTTGATTGTTACATAATTGTTTGAGTTTAAAACATTTTTGGATTTAAAGATTATATATGTGTTTCCTCTGGAATTGGGGATGATCTCATTGATTTAAGATTCAATCATTCCAAATGGTTTCTATCAGGTTTGTTCGTAGAACCCAAAACATCCAATGATTCCATATCCGTTTGAACATACTTTCCAATGGTATGCGCTCATTAGTTATGGACTGATGAGGCTACGTAATTTTCATTGGTCGAGAGGATGGGAGGTCAGACTCATCACACCATTTTGTGGGGAATTATTTTCTAATCCAGGACACTCTTTATAGATTTAAGTTTATGTTTGTGAATCCTTATTACATTACCCAGTATAAAATGAGTTTTCCTTTAGATCTGACAATAAATGATTAAATATGTAGGAAATTTAGAGAATACATTATATGTATTTGAGGTTCTATATCAATAGAGAATCATCTGTATTTGTTAGATATTCTTAGTCAATGGTATCCTTGAATACATAAAAGACTCTTTTTCATTTTGATGACCATACTGGTTTTAAATCCACATAGTGGGGAACATGAAATTTATTGTCATTCAGAAGGGCATGAATTATTTCAATGTTGGGATTGTACCCACAGATGGGATACCTATATATCCTTTGTTTATAAAATGAATCAGAACCCACGTAGTTCGAGTAAAGGAATACATTTTTTATGTATGATTGATAGCTCGAAGAAATATGTCATAATTACTTTTACACTCTAAGCTCACGCGAGTCATGCTCGGTGTGAGAAACAAGAGGTATTGGTAAAACCAGACAATTGTTCCATGAAAGATAAAATCATAAGAAATAATGTGGGGCTTATGTATGTATGACTTCCCAGATAGATGAAGAGTAGAATTTACTTCAGGGAAGAAACCCAGGCACAATGTCCATAAATGTATATGTACTTTATGAAGATTTTTGTACTCTAACTTGTGGCTTACTCCTAAGGAAGATTCCCAAATTAGTAGGGGACTTATGATTAGGTTTTACTGTAACAGCCCAAGATTTTATGAAAAATATTCTTTTTAATTTTATTAATTTCTTGTGTTGTATGCTAGACCAAAAGGAGCTTGCACAACATCCATCCTTGACTTGCCTTGCATTACACGCAATCGCAACCTTCCTCGATAGCGTGTGTAGTACGCAATACTGAGTTTCACAAAACAACGATATGCTATTAAAATATTATTAAAACTAGCTGTTATGAATAGTAATAACCACTTTTTAAATTTTAGAAAATTTATCTCTCAAAATGGACTTTATTTTTGGATTCGGAGTATCGAATTTATCCTAAGGTGAAATTTTGGTACTTTTCGGATAACTTTCATATTCTGATGAATAGTGGAAATTACTAAATTATAATTAAAAACAACTTATTTAATCTAAATAATTAATAGTGATAAATTATTAATTTGAGTGGTTTTAAAGTATATTTAGAATATATTTTTACAATTTATGACAATGTTGGTCATTGGTTGTAATTTCACATTTAAACCAGACATAATCAAGTGTCAATCTTTTGATAGATATTGTTTCTTAAAAACACGTTATTTGTTTTGACAGTGGGATTTAATTATAAAATTAATTTATGCAACTTCTATGTTATGAATTTGGTAAAATAGACTTCATTTTTGAATTTGGAATATGAAATATAGCTTAGGATGAGGTTTTGGCATTGTTCTGAAAAACATCAATTTTTGATGAATAGTGAAACTACTAAGTGGTAGTTAAAAAACTGAATTTTTCATAAAACTTAATTTTACCGCTTCTGTGAATGGAATTTCACAAATCTGAGAGACACGGTTGATGTCAGTAAGTAAAATGTGGTTCAATGAGATGAAAATAATTTTTGGTGAATAGTAACTTTTTACTTTTATTTACCACGGTTAAAAGTAAATAGGGTAATTAAGGGAAAGAATGATATTAATATTACCCTAACACATTTCCTAATTCTATTGGAGAAGTGTATCTCGACAAATAACAACCTGAAGTGTAAAATATTATCATTTAGGCCCACTTGGATTAGATTAGGACATTTATTATTATTTAATTCAAAGAAGAGTTAAAAGAGTTAAAATCAAAGTATATTTACTAAAACATTTTTAATATAGGGTTGTACATAAGATAAATTCGATTTTAAATATTCATTAGAAAGCTAAAAATATTTCCTACATGATGGTATTTTATTTGTAATTTTTAGAAATCAAATAATTTAATTTATTTATGACACAATGATGATGCAGTAATTATCTTATTAATGAAATATTGACATAATTGATATTATAAATACCAAAATAAATATAATTTAAGCCTTATTATGAATTCCACTAATTTTATAGGTTACTATGAAATATTAGTGTTGATGTAATCAACTTGGTTCGAACATATAATTCTGTTATGACTTTCACAAAAATCATATATCAAATAGTGTCAAAATTGACACAAAATAGTTTTTAAATCAAATATTATATTATTAATTGTTATTTTATTCCTAAAAAACTAAGGTTAGGACAAATGAGTTAGATAAGGATATATTTATTAATAATATACAATTTTGGGTTCGTTTGGCATGTTATAGTAAGTGTATTAACCATATAGTGAAAGAAAACAAAAAGACACGGTAAAAGTTAAATTATTTAACTTAGAGTTAAATCTAATTGATAAGGTTAAAATAATACCCTAAACTTGTCCAAATACTATTGGATGATAGGATTTAGACCCATCCCCACTTTAGCTTCGAAATAAGACCCTTCGGAACCATTATAAACCGATTTTTTACTTTAATATAAAATAATATTTTGAGATATTCATAAGGTGCCCCTCTCCTCCCTTATAAAAGGGCACCTCCTCCCCCTCCTCCTCACACCAATTTGAGCACTCAAGCTCGGCCAAACCCTTCCATTTTCTCCTCTCCACTTACCTAGAATAATCCTAGAGGTACTGGTCTTCTTCAAAGACCAATCTTAGTTCCCTAAGTGGAGGATTCAAAGAGGCATTCCAAAGAAGAGGTAATATCCATTACCGATCTTTTCAATTTCTTTCTTCTTCAACTTCTTCTTCTTTAGTTGTTTGATGATAATGTAATAACATCAGTATTGTATACATACTGATATGTTATTATAAATATTAAAAAACCCTAATTCACCATCTATCCATCCTACGGAAAAATGAAATCACCGCACATGCGTACGTACGAAATACTGCCTCCACGCCGTGGTGTAATCTATTTTCCACCACCACATTACAAGGATGGGTATAATGGTGTAATGAGTAACTATTTATGATG
Source organism: Viscum album (assembly GCA_963277665.1). NCBI lineage: Eukaryota > Viridiplantae > Streptophyta > Magnoliopsida > Santalales > Viscaceae > Viscum > Viscum album. The sequence goes on along the minus strand of OY728142.1, from coordinate 1,423,612,136 downwards.
ATTATAATGTAATATTGATAATTAAATAATATATATATACTCCAATACAATTCCACGATCATAGGAACGATATCATCACTCGTGCGTACGTACGGAATACCGTCTCCACGATGTGATGCGACTCGTTCTACATGATCATCCTTACATAGTAATTATTAAAATGAATTGAATGAATAAATATGATATATGTTACACTAATAACATTCTGTATATAAGGTATCTATAACCTTAAAAGAAGAATAAGAATTTATTCTGCAAAACACACATAAGAACAAAAGGCAATAAAGACCAGAGTAACAAGTAACAATGAAATGTTACTAACAAAAAGCTAATAATATGACCATATATGATATCATATCAATATGTATGATTCTGGAATAAGTCAATAACATTATTTAAACCATTATACAGGAGCTTCGGACATGTACAAAGCAAATCAGACCTAAGGTAAGGGAAATATCACAATCTCATTTTTATCTGAGATTGTTTATACTTTAGTATTTAATGGGGTGTATTTTATCATCCACATCAATATTTCCTAAATATGTAATATTATTTCCATCCACCTACAATTTTTTAAATCCAATTTTACCCTTCGGTGAGTTTTTAGTAAAAGATATGAAAGGAATCTTTTGTCGTTTTTCGTACGAGGTACTTTTTTGACTTTTTCGACAAAAGTACGAGAAGAATGTTTTTTTAACTTATACGGCATGAATGTATTTTTAAAAAATTATTTCCAAGAAACTTCCTTTACAAGTTTTCATATTTATTTTTAATAAACTTTTTTTATTTTAAAGTCGTATGACATGTTATGAAAGGAAAAATGTTTTTGAAGTAGAAATGATACTTTCCTCAAGAATGGAGTTCATGTATTTTATCAAAATTATTTTCCATCTATGATAATAAAAGGGTTCTGTTTTTATCCCTATTATTACATTGGTTTGATTATGTTGTGATGGAAATATTTTTATGAATTCCTTTATCTTATATGAATTGTTTTATGATGTCATGTTGTTTAAGAATCCCATTTTTATTACATGGGTTACGCTATGATGTATGATTTATGATTATGTGGCACACATAAGAAAGGATTCATTATAAGATGGGTGGGACCTATATCTCCCTCCAATGCATTGGGTAAAGATTTTATATCTCATGATATAGACATGGCTGAAATGGTAGGTTATACCGATTCAGTGAAACAGGACTGAAACGAGGGTTACTCGATTCAGAAAGGGACTTTTTCCACTAAGATAGTCTTGGAAATGAGTCTTGACTAACAAGAAATGATTCTCTATGATTATGTGTGTATTCCACAAAGTTTCATGTTTTATGTTATGATTATTGGGATTTCATTTCACTACTATGATTTATCCCATGTTATGAAATTATGCTCTCTTTTGCAGTTTAAGATTTCCAAAAGTTATGATCTTATGAATATGATGTGATTGATTTTTCTTTTGTATACCATTACTGAGCATTTGAGATCACCCTTTTATGTTTTCTTTTTCCCAGGATATAAAGAAAGGTTTTAGGTAAAAAAAAGGGAAGATCTTTATTGGAGATATTGAAGATCTTTCACCACGATTAGAATATTACGTTCCGAGTTTCCAATGACACTAATCTATTATGATCCTTATGTGTGTGTTTTTGTTATGTACTAAGTATTCCGCAAATGTAATGTAATGTCCATGTACGTTATGCATTGGGTCTCTACATTTGGTATCAGAGGAAAGGTTTAGTCAACCTTTGGAAACTATGATGCGAAAACGTTAGTAAGATCCCTAGAGATATTTCTAAGGTATGTCTAGGGATGTCCCTAAGGTTAAGGATACATATAGGTTATAGTACAAGAATTACGCTAACGATCATAGAATTAAACCTAAGATGTTAGATATTGAAGGTACTTCCCCTTTATTATGTTGGTTTCCCCTAGCCTGATTTTTGCCTCTCACACTATTCTTTTTGGGTTTTAGAAAATGGCTGGAAACAAGATGATTCACAATAATGGAGAATATGATGGAAAATGGAATGATATTCTTCATAATGAAATGGGATTTGGAAGTCCAGACATCATTATTATGCCGAATCAGCAATCTCATAATATGATCAATAAAGTAAAATTTGGTAAGTTTCCTGACTCAGCTAATAAGAGAAAGATGGAGTTTCATGATGATCATAGAGGAAAAAAAGTTCAATTTCCCCTATGTAAATCATGTGGGAAGAGGCATCAAGGAGAATGTTTCAAAGGAACTGGAAGATGCTTTGGTTGTGGAAAAGAAGGACACAATGCAAGTAAGTGCAAAGGAAAAGATTCAGTTAACACCATGGATGAGGATAATGGTATTGCTACGACATCAACATTGGTTAAATGTTTTAAATGTGGAAAGTATGGGCATTATGCAAACCAATGCCCTAAGGGAAAGTCTCATGAAGAGAATCAGTATGGTCATATGGGAAGTATTTATGTTGATGATGATGAAGAGACTACAAATGATATGTGACATGAAAGAATTGTTGAAGCCCGGTCAATGGTTTAAGAATGTAGTGGAATGCTTACATGTTTATCATGTGTAATATTGTATAAGAAATATCATGGTACTATGGAATAAAGAGACATCTATGGATTGTTACACTGTTGTCTTTCCTTGAGTAATGAAAGTGTATGATTAATGGTAACACTATCCATGAAAGGTTATTCAGATATTTTTGAAATTTAGATGATATGTGCATAATGAAGGGATAAGGAGAAAATTAAATGTTTAACAGTATTCATGAGCTCATGATTGATATAAGGACTAAGTGATATCATGGTTTGAGTATATAGAATTTTGAGGATTTTGGTATGTGGAATGTGTTAAATTTTAACTGCATTCATGTTTTCACAAAGGTATTCAAGAGAATACACGATTAAGGACTTTGAATGTTTGGAATGTGACCAACAAAACATATCTTATGATATATGGGAATCGACGATGGTGTTAAATCTCTGGTAATCGTTTTCACTATGTTATGAGAGTGGACTGCAGTATTATGGATAAGCCTAAAGATTAGAATAGATTATGTTGGACATAAGTTAGTATTGATTAAGGATAAAAGTTTTTTTCGATATTATTGATGGGATGTTATAGTAATATAGTTTTAGAAAAAGGACAACCTGCAGGACGGGCTACAGCCCATCGCGTCAGACAAGGCTGTGGAAATCGAACCCACAACCGAAATGCGACTAGCCTTTATCGCCTACCACTGACCTACAGGAAGTCCCTGTTTAGTAAAAACTAGTTTTATTATGTTAAGCTGTATGACATATGATGTATAAGTCCATTTTAGGAACCATATATGATTAATCTCACTATAGATCGACTTATGTATATAATTTTTTGCTAACCTTTTGTTTGAGACAGATGGAATGACCCGTCATTCTATCGCATGATATTCTAACACTTCACGAATAACAAATTCAACTTCATTTATTTAAGAGATGAAGTGGAAATTGTTAAAGGCACAAACAACAGTGATATTGTACCAAAATAAAGTAAGTATTTATTCTAATTCAAATTCATTAACTTTAGGGAAACGATCTTGAAAACCAAAAATGTTGTCCTAGTGATCTTATACTTGATGAATCAGATGGTACCTTAGATCGTCACAAATTTATGGCTTTGTGATTGCTGGCTTTTCTATAGCCATGTTCTCTACCACTCTCCATCAGAACATGATGGTTAGATTTCTCCTCCATATCCATATTTTCACCTATGTGGAAACCCAGGGATTAGTTTATTTGGTAAACCGTTACGTTTCATACATTTGTTTTTAAAGATTGGTTTTGATATTCCTTTTTACGATGTGGGTTTCTATTTAAGAAACTTTCGAATAGTAAACCATTTATAACCTCGATGAATTTCGAGGGAGAAATTCATTTTAAGGGGGGTAGAATATAACAGCCCAAGATTTTATGAAAAATATTCTTTTTTATTTTATTAATGTCTTGTGTTATACGCTACACCAAAAGGAGCTTGCACAACATGCATCCTTGACTTTCCTTGCATTACACGCAATCGCAACCTTCCTCGATAGCGTGTGTAGTACGCAATACCGAGTTTCACGAAACAACGATATGCTATTAAAATATTATCAAAACTAGCTGTTATGAATAGTAATAACCACTTTTTAAATTTTAGAAAATTTAGCTCTCAAAATGGACTTCATTTTTGGATTCTGAGTATCGAATTTAGCCTAAGGTGAAATTTTGGTACTTTTCGGATAACTTTCATATTATAATGAATAGTGAAAATTACTAAATTATAATTAAAAACAAATTTTTTAATCGAAATAATTAATAGTGATAAATTATTAATTTGAGTGGTTTTAAAGTATATTTAGAATATTTTTTTACAATTTAATACAATGTTGGTCATTGGTTGTAATTTCACATTAAAACCAGACATAATCAAGTGTCTATCTTTTGATAGATATTGTTTCTTAAAAACACGCTATTTGTTTTAACAGCGGGATTTAATTATAAAATTAATTAATGCAACTTCCATGTTATGAATTTGGTAAAATATATATCATTTTTGAATTCGGAATATGAAATATAGCTTTGGATGAGGTTTTGGCATTGTTCTGAAAAACATCAATTTTGGATGAATAGTGAAACTACTAAGTGGTAGTAAAAAAACTGAATTTTTCATCAAACTTAATTTTACCGCTTCTGTGAATGTAATTTCAAAAATCCGAGAGACACGGTTGATGTCAGTAAGTAAAATGTGGTTCAATGAGATGAAAATAATTTTTGGTGAATAGTAACTTTTTACTTTTATTTACCACGGTTAAAAGTAAATAGGGTAATTAAGGGTAAGAATGATATTAATATTACCCTAACACATGTCCTAATTCTATTGGACAAGTGTATCTCGACCAAAAACAAACTTAAGTGTAAAATATTATCATTTAGTCCCACTTGGATTAGATTAGGACATTTATTATTATTTAATTCAAAGAAAAGTTAAAAGAGTTAAAATCAAAGTATATTTACTAAAACATTTTTAATATAGGGTTTTACATAAGATAAATTCTATTGTAAACATTCATTAGAAATCTAAAAATATTTCCTACATGATGGTATTTTATTTGTAATTTTTAGACATAAAATAATTAAATTTATTTATGACACAAAGATGATGCAGTAATTATCTTATTAATGAAATATTGACATAATTGATATTATAAATACCAAAATAAATGTAATTTAAGCCTTATTATGAATTCCACTAATTATATAGGTTACTATGATATATTAGTTTTGATTTAATCAACTTGGTTCGAACATATAATTTAGTTATGACTTTCAAAAAAATCATATATCAAATAGTGTCAAAATTGACACAAAATAGTTTTTTAATCAAATATTATATTATTAATTGTTATTTTATTCCTAAAAATCTAAGGTTCGTCCAAATGACTTAGATAAGGATATATGTATTAATAATATACAATTTGGGGTTCGTTTGACATGTTATAGTAAGTGTATTAACCATATAGTGAAAGAAAACAAAAAGACACTGTAAAAGTTAAATTATTTAACTTAGAGTTAAATCTAATTGATAAGGTTAAAATAATACCCTAAACTTGTCTAAATCCTATTGGATGATAGGATCTCGACCCATCCCCACTTTAGCTTCGAAATAAGACCCTTTGGAACCGTTATAAACCGATTTTGACTTTAATATAAAATAATATTTTGAGATATTCCTAAGGTTCCCCTCTCCTCCCTTTTAAAAGGGCACCTCCTCCCCCTCCTCCTCACCCCAATTTGAGAACTCAAGCTCGGCAAACCTCTGCCATTTTCTCCTCTAGACTTCCCTAGAATAATCCTAGAGTTCCTGGTCTTCTTCAAAGACCAATCTTAGTTCCCTAAGTGGAGGATTCAAAGAGGTGTTCCAAAGAAGAGGTAATATCCATTACCGATCATTTCAATTTCATTCTTCTTCAACTTCTTCTTCTTTAGTTGTTTCATGATAAAGTAAAAACATCAGTATTACTTACATACTGATATGTTATTATAAATATGAACCAACCCTAATTCACCTTCTATCCATCCTATGGAAAAATGAAATCACAGCGCGTGCGTACGTACGGAATACCGTCTCTACGCCGTGGTGTAATCTATTTTCCACCACCACATTACAAGGATGGGTATAATGGTGTAATGAGTAAATATTTATGATTATTATAAAGTAATATTGATACTGAAATAATATATATATATACTCCAATACAATTCCACAATCACAGGAACGATATAATCACTCGTGCGTACGTACGGAATACCGTCTCCACGATGTGATGCGACTCGTTCTACATGATAATCGTTACATAGTAATTATATAAATGAATTGAATTAATAAATATGATATATGTTACACTAATAACATTCTGTATATAAGGTATCTATAACCTTAAAAGAAGAATAAGAATTTATTCGGCAAAACACGCATAAGAACAAAAGGCAATAAAGACCCGAGTAACAAGTAACAATGAAATATTACTAACAAGAAGCTAAGAATATGACAATATATGATATCATATCAATATGTATGATTCTGGAATAAGTCAATAACATTATTTAAACCATTATACAGGATCTTTGGACACGTACAAAGCAAATCGGACCTAAGGTAAGGGAAATATCACAATCTCATTTTTATCCGAGATTGTTTATACATTAGTATTTACTGGGGTGTATTTTATCATCCACATCCATATTTCCACAATATGTAATATTATTTCCATCCACCTACAATTGTTTAAATCCAATTTTACCCTTCGGTGAGTTTTTAGTAAAAGATATGAAAGGAATCTTTTGTCGTTTTTCGTACGAGGTACTTTTTTGACTTTTCCGACAAAAGTAAGAGAAGAATGTTTTTTTAACTTATACGGAATGAATGTATTTTTAAAACATTATTTCCAAGAAACATCCATTACATGTTTGCATGTTTATTTTTAATCAACTTCTTTTATTTTAAAGTCGTATGACATGTTATGAATGGAAAAATTATTTTGAAGTAGAAAGGATATTTTCCTCAAGAATGGAGTTCAAGTATTTTATCAAAATTATTTTCCATCTACGATAATAAACGGGTTCTGTTTTTATCCCTATTATTACATTGGTTTGATTATGTTGTGATGGAAATATTTTTATGAATTCCTTTATCTTATATGAATTGTTTTATGATGTCATGTTGTTTAAGAAACCCATTTTTATTACATGGGTTACGCTATGATGTATGGTTTATGATTATGTGGCACACATAAGAAAGGATTCATTATAAGATGGGTGGGACCTATATCTCCCTCCAATGCATTGGGTAAAGATTTTATATCTCATGAGATAGACATGGCTAAAATGGTAGGTTATACCGGTTCAGTGAAACAGGACTGAAACGAGGGTTACTCGATTCAGAAAGGGACTTTGTCCACTAAGATAGTCTTGGAAATGAGTCTTGACTAACAAGAAATGATTCTCTATGATTATGTGTGTATGCCACAATGTTTCATGTTTTATGTTATTATTATTGGGATTTCATTTCACAACTATGATTTATCCCATGTTATGAAATTATGCTTTCTTTTGCAGGTTATGATTTCCAAAAGATATGTTCTTATGAATATGATGTGATTGATTTTTCTATTGTATACCCTTACTGAGCATTTGAGCTCAAGATTTTATGTTTTCTTTTCCCCAGGATATAAATAAAGGTTTTAGGTAAAAAAAATGGAAGATCTTTATGGGAGATATTTAAGATCTTTCACCACGATTAGAAGATTAAGTTCCGAGTTTCCAAAGACACTAAACTATTACGATCCTTGTGTGTGTGTTTTTGTTATGTACTAAGTATTCCTCAAATGTAATGTAATGTCCATGTACGTTAAGCTTTGGGTCTTTACATTTACTCTTAAGGAGGAATCCCAGATCAAAAAGTAGATTAAGGCTGGTTAAGAGAAATTTAAGACTGGGGCTTACTCCTAAGGAGGAGGACCAGGTTAAATGTATTTAAAAACTGGGGCATACTCATGAAGTGGAGGCCCATGTTAAGAGAATATTAAAATTAAGGGATTTGGGGATTACTCTTAAAGAGAATGCCCATATTTGTATATTTGAAACTGGGGTTTATTTATGAAAAGAAATCCCAGGTTAAAGGAATTATGGGTGGGGAATACTCTTGAGGAGGATGCCCAAATAAGGGGACTTGGGGCTTACTCTTGAAGAGGATGCCCAATTAAGAGAATTTGGACTGGGGATTACTCCTGAAAAGGAAGCCCAGGCTAAGGGAAATTATAAATGGGGATTACTCCTGAAATGGAGTCCCATGAATAGGGTTCTCTCATCATAAATGATAAGGTTGAATGAATGAAATCTCTAACTTTAGTGACATAAAGATGTGTAAATCACTAGGTTTAGAGAGATTTTCCACAGAATTCCTTTCAGATAATGAATTCAATCAAGAAAACATTCCATAAATGGATTTGAAGAGTGTATTGAAGACATAATATTGAATAAGAAATGTGGAATGGCCTAAGAGAGGATAAATAGGTAGTAAGAGCAACCAAAAAATAGAATGGCACGCAAGTCCTGGGGGGGTCGCGCAAGTACTGCATGGGCACGCAAGTCTTGGTCACACAAGTATACAAGGGAGACACATATATTCTTGGGCGATCCTTGACCAGTAGAGTAATAAATGGTGTATTCTTAACCAAATCCTTTAGAATTATCCCGAGGTACTTCCAGAAGAGTGGCGTGAATGTTTCAATGAGTAGGTAAGGAGGCGTGCAAGTGTTTCCATTTCTCTTATGGTTAAAATGATTAAGTGCGCAAGTGTTAGTGAATTCTAACACTTAGACCTTCTCCCTCTTGTTTAGACTTTCCTTTCTAGGTAAAGAATTGCATTAGAAGTGTTCAAAAGTCTTGAAGAAGAGTCATGGGCGTTCAGATCTCTATATAGGAATTCTGTAAAAAATACTCCATAAATGGGGGGCCCACCAGGGGTATTTATAGTCCGGAGAAGACCCTGGGTGATTTTCAAAGAGGGCTCGCAAGTCACCTGCATGACCATTTGGGTGGCGCGCAAGTATACTTTCACGAAAATGAGGGAACTTGCACGACCTATGGGAAATGTTCTCCTTGTTAATCCCTTTCTATTTTTTGATGTTTATTCAATGGATGAATATTCTTTTTTCGAGGTATTTCTCTTTTCATTTCATTTAGAATCTGTGAAGAAAAAAAGTTCGTCAAAAAAAGTCCCCCCTCAGAGTTGGATCCAAAAAGGAATGAGGATTTGACTCTGAGGAAAACAAAAACCATAAATAAATTTGGGCACGTAGGGTATGGAGCGCAATTGGGCTTCGGGCGCTCAGGGTCCGGCACACAGGGGTACGACCTCATCAATAAATATATGTTCTCACTTTGCGCAACGAACTTGGCTCTCACTTGTTTTGTTTTGCTCTCTACGCGCAAATGGAATCCCGGATTTCGCTCGTTCGTGCTTCTTGTTTCGTGTGTCATGATTCTGTTAAGGTATTTTGACTTGCATGGTGATACATGCATGCCCAATACATACGTGGACGAAGGAGACTTTCACACCAACTATGGGACTTTCACGCGTAAATTCCTTATCCATTTTTTCAAATTCCTTTAAAATTTTTATTAAAAATTAACTTACATTAAGAATTAATTATTCAACTTTTGTGCAGATCAAATGGCTCCCAATAGAATCAGAACAATTGATGAACTGGAAAGAAAAAGAATTTATGATATGATGGACATTGTTGGCCATGATTACAATTCCACCTGTGAAAGTATTCTCCCATAATTAGCCAAGTACTTGAGGAAGCATCATATTAATTTCCCGCACAACATCTATCTGCCTCTGTATGGCCATGGTCATCTGCAAGATGTAAATATTCTAGAGGAAAAGAACTATCTCTCGCATTCCAGGTTTCATTTATATACCAACCTTTTTCAGCAAATGTTTCAATCGCAGGAACATTTTCTAATATTGAAACAGTAAATAAAGCCTATATAATGCATCATAGCTTGTGTACACTAGATCTGAAACCTCACAAACCTGAGCTGAAACCGCATTGTTATCGCTCAATATTTTGAAATTCTCAGATGGATCAATCCAAAGGCTGGAAGGAGAAATGGGAATTCTATTCTGGATGACTGGTGAAGCCAACTTGGATGTGGGATTATTGGGTGCGACAAACTTGCAAAGAGTTTGTCAAGGATCTGAAGGAAGATGCAATTTATAAAGCTGTCTGGGCTCGGCAGACGTATGTTTATAGGAATGATAATTTGGCACCGGGGTTGCTTAGCCACTCGATCCTAGAAACTAATTCTTTCTATCTGACCCATAGAGAAGTAGGCATTAGTTTGTGGGATGTCTACAAGATCTTAAGGGTTCCAATTTGGGGTGATATGTATGACTAATTAATCCCTCCAAAGGACACCTTGGATGATCTGGAGAAGAATCATTATTTGGTTTGAGAGTTATTGAAGATTTATCATAATCTAAAACTCTCAAAGACTTAAAAGAATCATTATAGAAGTGATATTAATCTATATGAATGGATGGATGTGTTTCTAAAGAAGAAGAGTGAAAAGGTTCCCACATGTACTCATCCTACTAGCTTCCCTAGAGTGGATAAGAGAGGTGCTCATGGCACATTCTGGCTGACTCTGGAAGAAGGAGAGTTTCATAAATGGGGGTATGAAGTGAATCATAAAATCCTAGAGAAGACCCGTCTGGCAGGCTTTATAGCCTTATGGATCAGTGTCTTTCTTCTTCCAGTTAGAGATTCGAAGGGAGGCGTCAAGCCAAGGACCTTCGTTACTGCTACCAAGTTGTCTTAGAGGAAGATGGTGGGGTTGGCTACCCCAGTTTTGGCAAAGATTCACAGGATCTTACTCCATGTCTATATGGGTAAGTCTCTTTTGAGACTAGGGGGATCATTCCATGTTTTATGGGGATGGATCGCCACTCACTTCTGGACATATACTGTTCAAAACCGAATACAGATACCTGGAAGTTCGTTCAGGTCGTCTGTTCAGGCCTTCTCTGGAGTCTATCCTTTGTCCCTAAATGCCTATGATATTTGGCCATGTCTAGGTATGCATAATAAATTACACTTTGTTACCTATGGAAATCTGCCAATAGGGAAATTTGTTGATGATGGATCATCCATCATGAAATAGAGGTCTTATATGCTGGCCTACAGAGATGGTGTAATGGCCACAAGAATTGAATGGGAAATTATATGGGAGGCCTATACTCCATATCGATGTGCAAACCAATTCAAGTGTCTGTACACAACTGTTGTATCTCCTCTAGTGCACGTCAGGTCAGAGCAGCATCCAATGGTTTCCTGAAAACTATTGTAGGTAATGGCTATGGAAATGACTGGGGTAGTTTTTGACTTACCAGATGCTGATGCGGTAAGTAATTTGGCTATATGGTATGCGGAAAACTGGGTAGCATCATTTCTTAAGGCAATATTGAATAAACCTATTTATCGGGTGGGGAAGAAGAAGAGAACCATTGAGAATGAAACAATTCATGTGGCAGGTGATTCATCTACTCCTGAAGTAGGTTCCCCGAGTTCCTCAACCAAGGCCGATTCATCAGATTCTCAGGAGATACAACATGTGTCAAAGCGGAAACGTGCCATATATAATCCTCTTTTCAGAATCAAGAGAGCCACTCCATCAACTCCAGGTGAGTTACATTATTGAGGAAATTTAATGTTTAGTAACTTTATAGAGTAACATGTTTTCATTCTCTTGTTATAGTTACAGGAGCTAGAAAGAAATTATAATCCATGGTTGTAGGTCCCTCTTCACACCCTTCAAGTACACCTGCATATCTACGACCAGAGGCCATCCAGACATGGAGGGATGTATACTGCGTTACTGAAACTATCTGGATGAAGCTATGTGAAGGGCTACATCTTCTTGGAATAGGGACACTTCAGGATACTGCAAATATTCATTTCAAGTATAACCATGATGAAGTAAGAGCCTATGTCAAAGAGTTGAGGACCTATATACATGCTACCGATGATTCTATCCCTATCACCAAGCGGGTGAAGGAAATGATGGATCACAGTGCCACTGATGAGGAGTGGGATGAGTACGTGGCTCCTGAAGATGTATGTTTTCTTTCCTTATTTACTTTGCAACTAGATTTCAATAAAATCTTTGTTACTCAAGGACATTACTTTCATTAACCTACAACATGCAAGGAAAGGAACTACTAAAGTTCCTTCACAACAATATAACCCTGGTTGTACTGCCATTGGGGCTGCTGTTGAATCTCCTCATGAGTCGGGTGAGATATCTTCAGGCCCGCGGGCCATAGATGAGGAGGTGGATGTGGCTTTCCATTCTACGATTCAGGTTACTATAAGGGAGACTGTCGATACTCCCAAAAATCCAAAGGGACAAAGGCGTCGGATGAAGAATTCCACAACTAAACGCTTCATCAGTAGTGGTAAGTCCTTCAGATAATCATGAGTCTTAATCCATGAATAGATTTCTCATTTTCCTTGGGATTGTAGGGGATTCATAAATTCCACTCTGAGGGAGAGGATTGATCCTCCATTGAGGACCACATAGGGTGCTGTGGACAAACGCAAATTCAGGATGACTATGCTGCTTTTGAAAAAGAGCCAACATCTATTCATAGTACTACTTCTACTGCTACAAGTAGAGAACAACCTTCTTATGTTAACTTATCAATGCATCATTCAATGCTTCATTAAATGTGGAATGAAAACAACAACTAACTCATGTTCTGTGATATTTTAGGAATAACTCCTGCACCAGAATCATTAGTGGCCGCGACAAATGACTATTCCATCCTTCCGGAAGAAGCTATTCAGGGTCAGGGGCCACAGAATGAGGGTCACCAAGAAGACACATCAAATTCTCCCATTGGTGAGACTAACCAGGATTCTGAACTATCATTGGATGAAATGATGAATCTTGGAATGTATATCGAAGAATTTTTTGATCATGCTATGTTATCATGTAATTTATAATATCATGGGTGTTAGTGTTATCATTCGTCCAGAAATTTTTATTATAATTTACACTTCTAATCATGACTAAATATAATATGTCATTCCATACAATGAAGCTGCTGAACTAAAACTTCTTGAAAATGGTGTGGACATTGATGTCAACCCTACCATTGCAGAAACATTAGCTCAAGTGGATATAATACTAGTAATCCCTCCTAAGACCCATTGTAACACCCCGAGCTTCCACGATACGCTTCTCATTCAATAATTCAATAGCTTGTATTGTACGCAACTTCGAGTTCTAAAACACCGCGACTAATCATAGTAGCCGTTATGAATAGTAATACCCACTTTTTAAAATTATAGAAATTTTATATTTCAAAATGGACTTCATTTTTGGATTCGGAATATCGAAATTATCCTATGTTGAATTTTTGGTATTTTTCTGAGAACTTCTAATTTTTTATGAATAGTGAAAAATACTTAAAAAAAACTTATTTAATCAAAATAATTTATAGTGATGAATTATACTATTTAGTGGTTTTAAAGTATAATTATAATATATTTTTACCATTTTATCCAATGGTTGTCATTAGAATTAGTTTAACATTGAAATTGGACATAAACAATTGCCAATCTTTTGATATAAATTGTTTCTTAAAACACGCTATTTGTTGTGACAGCGGGAATAAATTATAAAATTAATTAATGCAACCTATATGTTTGTAATTTTGTAAAATAGAAATCATTTTTGAATTCGGAATATCAATTATAGCTTAGGGTTAAATTTTGGCTTTGTTCTGAAAAACTTCAATTTTTGATGAATAGTGAAACCACTAAGTGGTAGTTAAATAACTGATTTTTCATTTAAATGAAATATTACCACTTTTGTGATTTGATTTTAAAAAATCCGACATACATGGTTGTCATTAATAAGTAAAATGTGGTTCAATGAGATTAAAATAAATATTTGGTGAATAGTAACTTTTAAGTTCTTAATCGCGATTAGAGGTAATTAGTGTAGTTTAAGGTACAAATAATGTTTTAATAATATGAGATGAGCATGAAACTTTTCCTACTCATATTGGATGAGTCATGTCCGACCAAGACAACCCATGGGTCAACTTGGGGACCCCATGGAGACACTTTAGTTGGAAAATGACATTAATATATATTTATTTATTGATAAAATTAAATTGACAGAAAATTAGTTGTTTTACTAAAAAAGTTTTTAAGTGGAGTTACACAAGTCTAAATTTTGACTATAAATATTCATTATAAAGATAAAAATATTTCCAACATCATAGTATTTTTTTTATAATTTTTAGACATTAAATAAATTAAATTATTTATGACATCATTATGATGTAGCGATGACCTCATTATTTAACGATTTAAATAAAATGAGAAGATAATGCAAAATCCAAGGCTTACACTTGTCCAAAGCCTATTGGATGAAGAGATTTCAAACCCTTATCACCTTAGCCACGAATTATATAATTGTGGGATCTTTATAATCCGAAAAGCATTGTATAATAATGTAACATTTCAATCTTTCCAAAAGAGCCCCTCCTCTCCACTTATAAAAGGCCCCCACCTCTCCCACCTCATTTACAATTTCAAGCCATTTGGCTCGGCCAAACTCTTCCCAAATACTCTCCCAACTTCCCCCTATTACTCCTAGAAGCCTCAATTTGGGAATAACTCTTCCCAAGGAAGCCTTTGGCTCAAATCAAAAAGAGTTACCCGATTTTTAGGTAATGTCTCCTCTAATGTTGTTTTGTTTTATTTTTCTTCTCCAACCACCTAAACTCATTTTATTAATTTCTTTTGTAACAACAACAGTATCCTAAATATACTAGGATGTTGTTTTAAGAAGTATTCTAGGTACACTTACACACACCTACATCTAATGGTTAATGAACATACGGTTTCTGTGGATGGCGAATTTCTGCCTCACGAAACGATGATTGTTCAACACTCATATAATACCTTCAAAGGTGGCCATTAAGTTGTCACTATTTTTATATATGATATATAATATGTTTATGTTTTACTTATGCTTCTTTATTTCTCATTTATGGAATACTTTATGATTTCCATTATGGGTAAAACGCGATAATTTCATTTTAGGAAGTGCGGACTACTGCTCCCTCAAAGTGATTTGAATCGTTAATGTCATATGTGGGATGTATAAAGGATGGATTAAATGGTATTATACACTATATTATACTGTAATTATATTATAAATTTATATCATTATGATTTTATTCCATTAAATACGAAATAGAAATGAAAGTAGCGTTCATGCGTACGTACGGCTTACAGTCTCCATGAACGGTGTATTTCATTTCTTAACTATAAATGTTACGTAATATTATGAATGAATGTATATAATGGATATATATGATATATATGACATCTAAATCATGAATATAATTCTGGAGATAATGGATATTCTACCACATAAAAAACTTGTAATTATAAGAAGTTTATTGTTGACTCAAGTACCAAAGATCGACAAAATGACCATTATTAACTAAAATAATTAAATAATGTTCATAACATGCTAATAAGTGATATAAATGTAATAATGAACATAAAAAAGGTTCTTAAGTAAATATAAATATACTCTAGTTTATTATTCAGGAGGTTAAAGAACGGTCGAGTCAGGACAAGACGCAAGGTAAGGGAACTTCTTAACCCAATTTCTATTCTTTGGGTTAATCTCCTACTTTCAAATTATGTCATGATATTATTATATCCTATCTTGTATTATTACATTATTTATGTTTACTTTTAGTGAATACACATAATAGAGCTACTTTATAAAAAATGATCTTTTTAAGGACTTTGTCTCAATCCCCTTTCATTGAGGCATATTTGGTTTTATACACAACTTTCTTTTATACGGAGTATAAACCCCTTTGACTTTTACGTTTATTCAAAAGGAATATTTTTTATATGAAGCGTTTTTCTAAATGAAAAAAGGGAATGTTTTTCTTTCTGTACTTATGTGGCGACAACGAATTCTCCGCCTCCGTAACCATTATTTGAGTTTCGGCTTCCTCTACAAGCCATCTTTTTTTTTTATGAAAAATAAATACAAAGTTTTAACTTTCTTTTATTTTGGTATTGAAAATGGTTTTGAAAAAGTTTTTATTATATCAATGTGTCATATTGATATCTTGTGATTGAAATGTGGAAATGTTATGTTTCCTTTATGCATGTTTTGTGTGATACGATTATGTTATGGTTTATGATATGTTTAAACCTATTCATATGAGGAATGTATTGGACTTAATAAGTGACGGGTGGAGCTCGCTATAGCTCCTCGATGCATCGGTAGGTCTCATGAGACAACTAGACGTGGAATTGGCTGAGACCCTTTCCCAATTTGATTTATGGTTTTGGCCGAGGCCTTAATCATTTTAGACGTCTTGGCCGAGGCCTTGACAGAATGTTTCAGAATGTCTGGCATTATACATTCCCTCAATATGAAAGTGGTTACTGATATTGCTTGTGATTATTCGACCAGTAGAATATCCATGTGAATAATTAAATGGCATTATCTCATTTTACTTTTTCCATATTATGTTGATGTTAAAGTTTAAAAGGATTTTTTTTAGTTATACATTTCCTTAAAAGTTAATGTTTATTTATGAAAGCTTCTGCAATATTGTTATCCTTACTGAGCATTTGAGCTCACCCCTTTCAATATTTTAATATGTTCCAGGATGTGAAGAAGTATTTTAGGAATGACATACAGGGATAGTCAGAAGAGGATATGAGTGTGATCTATGAATACTTTGTTATTAGTTTTTCACTTTATGATGTAATGTAACATATATGAATGTATCTAGTGTTTCCAATGCTACTAAACTAATCGGTCTTTCGAGACATGATCTTTTGTGATCATGCCAATGTTACGAAGTAATGCACCGACTCTGGGTAGCTGGGGTTGGGGCGTTACAGTTGGTATCAGAGGAAGTTTAGTACAAACCTTGGAAGCTAGATTTAGATAAACTCTGATTAGAGCACGTAGACCTGAGATGAACATTGGGGATTAGTATAGAAGAACTTCCTAGAATTTTGGTATTGTAGAGATTTTGTGAGTTTTCTGAGCAATACATCCCTGTCTGGATATGAGCAGGTAGAGGCGGCTCTGGCACAGATGTTCCTAGGGATAAAACCCGAAAACACCGCTTTGAGCTAGACTCGAACGGGAACTGGTGCACGACAACGGGCCTTGCTGCACTATTGGTTACGACACTCTCGGGGGATATGCTTAGGATAACTCTCATTTTCTTTACAAATAATTATGAAGGGTTTCTGAGTATATACTTCCTCATAGAAAACATTTTTATGATTATGGATTATATCCATAAATAATTCAATTTATGTTAAGTGTTTTATAAGTATGGGATTATGTATTTTGATTCATAAACTGATCTAGTTTATGCCATTGTTTAGAAATGGCGCCTAGTGGAAGAAATGGAAACTGTATCAATGCACGCACTCCATGTAGGGATTTCCCTCCTGCTCAAGATAATTATAGTGGGGCTGGTGATGCAACTGGTGCCGATCAGCTAATCACCATACCAGGACAACTTACTCAGGTTATGAATAATAACCTTACCCGTATGGAGCACCCTGATCCACTGCGTGGAGGATCAATGTTAGATCGATTCATAAGGAAACAACCACCAACGTTCAATGGGAGTACAAATCCCTTAGTATCCGAGCAATGGATAAATTCCCTAGAGAAAATATTTCAGGCTTTGGGGAGCAGTGAAAGGGAAAAAGTTATCATGGCAGTTTACCGCCTCACTGGAGATACTGATCAATGGTGGTCATTGATTCAAAACATGAAGGAAGATGATGAAGTATCAAATATGGAATGGAGGGAGTTCAAATATCTGTTTTTTAGAAAAATACTTTCCTCGCGACCATCGAGAAGATATGGAAAGGCAATTTCTGAGTTTGAGGCAGAAGGAGGATGAGAATGTCGCAAAGTATGAGGCTAACTTTACAAGGTTAGCGAGGCATGTTGCCGATTATATACGTAACCCAAGGAGAAAGATTGATCGTTTCGTTGATGGGTTAAAACCATTTCTTCGTCGAGATTTAGTATCACAATCCTTCTCATCATACGAAGATATTGTATCGTGTGCTATCAAGACAGAAAAGGAATTATCTAAGTCTTATGACAACAAAGTAAAGCTAGAGAAGAAGAGAACGGGGGAAAAAGAGACAGATAATCGGAAAAAGGGAAAGAAGGATTTTCCATTATGTGATAATTGTGGAAAGAATCACCCTGGTACGTGCCTAAAAGGAATGGGAGTTTGTTATAAATGTGGAGAAAAGGGTCACCAGGCTCGAGATTGCAACGGAAAGAAAGAGGCTGTCAAAGTTGAATGCTACAATTGTAGGGAAATGGGGCATTATGCAAATGAATGTCCTAAGCGTCAAGGAAACTTACCTCAGAAAAGGCCAAGGGATCAAGGCCAATCTTATGATGTGACTACAGTTGAAGCGGAATAATTAATGTATTGGTGCTTTTGGACTCAAGGATTATATTCTGGTTATAATAATAATGTGATATATATAATGATTGTACTGCCGTACTTTTTGATTAAGGTAATATGATTAAGGTAATCATATTTTTAGTATGTGACAATAAGAGAAATTTTACTTTTTGGGGGGAATATGATAAATTGATTTTGGAATTTAGAGACCTTTTAGAGAAAGTCTGGACAGAGGTATTTTGGATAACTATTAAGGTTGGAATGGATTAAGTTGAACCATGGATAGTATTGTTTAAGGTTAAAGCATTTATGAAGATTATTTTTGGAATATTATGATACTATAGTTTTATGAAAAGGACAACCTGTAGGGTGGGGCATAACCCATCGCGTCGGACAAAGCTGCAGGAATCGAACCCACAATCATAGTGTGACATGCCTTTATTTCCTACCACTAGCCTACAGGAAGTCCCCAGTTATTACAAAATAATTTTACTAATCTAAATGGTATGTGTTAACATTTGGAACCTTATACAATTAGGATAAGTATAATATTTTTGAGTTCTATTATCTTTTTGAGTGAAAGACGAGTTGATGGTTGAAACTCTAATTGTCAAACATAAATATTTATATACCTATCTCTTATTCAAATAATAAATTAATTCTTAAACATTAGTAAAGGGATATTAAAACAAAAAAAATGTGTTATCCTAATACCTTATGTCTTGTTGAACTGATGATATTTTAAATCAACATAGATTGAAGGCTTTGAGGCCCTCAATTTGACAGTTGATTGTGATTGATGACCTCAATCACTCCCTACAAATATTTACGTTTTTCCTCCAATTATATGTCTCTAATTTCCACCAATGTTCTCCTAATCGAGATCATAATTGGGTGGTGACTTTTTCATTTCCCTTTCCCTCTTATTAAGGCTAAATTTTATTAATCTTATTTCCGATGTGGGTTTTCCTCAAAGGTATTTTCTCTTTTCAACCTTTTATTTTCAAAGAAAAATTTCAAATTGCGAGGACACAATTTATTGAAGGAGGGGAGAATGTAACACCCCGAGCTTCCATGATATGCTTCTCATTCAATAATGCAATAGCTTGTATTGTACGCAACTTCGAGTTCTAAAACACCACGACTAATCATAGTAGCCATTATGAATAGTAATAACCACTTTTTAAAATTATAGAAATTTTATATTTCAAAATGGACTTCATTTTTGGATTCGTAATATCGAAATTAGCCTATGTTGAATTTTTTGTATTTTTCTGAGAACTTCTAATTTTTTATGAATAGTGAAAAATACTTAAAAAAAACTTTTTTAATAAAAATAATTTATAGTGATGAATTATACTATTTAGTGGTTTTAAAGTATAATTAGAATATATTTTTACCATTTTATCCAATGGTGGTCATTAGAATTAATTTAACATTGAAATTGGACATAAACAATTGCCAATCTTTTGATATAAATTGTTTCTTAAAACACGCTATTTGTTGTGATAGCGGGAATTAATTATAAAATTAATTAATGCAACTTATATGTTTGGAATTTTGTAAAATAGAAATCATTTTAGAATTCGGAATATCAATTATAGCTTAGGGTGAAATTTTGGCTTTGTTCTGAAAAACTTCAATTTTTGATTAATAGTGAAACCACTAAGTGGTAGTTAAATAACTGATTTTTCATTTAAATGAAATATTACCACTTCTGTGATTTGATTTTAAAAAATCTGACATACATGGTTTTCATTAATAAGTAAAATGTGGTTCAATGAGATTAAAATAAATTTTTGGTGAATAGTAACTTTTAAGTTCTTAATCGCGATTAGAGGTAATTAGTGTAGTTTAAGGTACAAAAAATGTTTTAATAATATGAGATGAGCATGAAACTTGTCCTACTCCTATTGGATGAGTCATGGCCGACCAAGACAACCCATGGGTCAACTTGGGGACCCCATGGAGCCACATTAGTTGGAAAATGTCATTAATATATATTTATTTATTGTTAAAATTAAATTGACACAAACATGAGTTGTTTTACTAAAACAGTTTTTAAGTGGGGTTACACAAGTCTAAATTTTGACTATAAATATTAATTATAAAGCTAAAAATATTTCCTACATCATAGTATTTTTTTATAATTTTTAGACATTAAATAAATTAAATTATTTATGACATCATTATGATGCAGCGATGACCTCATTATTTAATGATTTAAATAAAATGAGAAGATAATGCAAAATCCAAGGCTTACACTTGTCCAAAGCCTATTGGATGAAGAGATTTCATACCCTTATTACCTTAGCCACGAATTATATAATTGTGGGACCTTTAGAATCCGAAAAGCATTGTATAATAATATAACATTTCAATCTTTCCAAAAGAGCCCCTCCTCTCCACTTATAAAAGGCCCCCACCTCTCCCACCTCATTTACACTTTCAAGCCATTTGGCTCGGCCAACCTCTGCCCAAATACTCTCCCAACTTCCCCCTATTACTCCTAGAAGCCTCACTTTGGGCAGAACTCTTCCCAAGTAAGCCTTTGGCTCAAATCAAAAAGAGTTACCCGATTTTTAGGTAATGTCTCCTCTAATGTTGTTTTGTTTTATTTTTCTTCTCCGACCACCTAACCTCTTTTTATTCATTTATTTTGTAACAACACCAGTATCCTAAATATAATACGATGTTTTTATAAGAAGGATTCGAGCTACACTTAAACACACCTACATCTAATGGTTAAAGAACATACGGTTTCTGTGGATGGAAAATTTCTGCCTCACGAAACGATGATTGTTCAACACTCATATAAAACCTTAAAAGGTGGACATTAAGATGTCACTATTTTTATATATGATATATAATATGTTTATGTTTTAATTATTCTTCTTTATTTCTCATTTATTGCATACTTTATGATTTCCATTATGGGTAAAACGCGATAATTTCATTTTAGGAAGTGCGGACTACCGCCCCCTCAAAGTTATTTGAATCGTTAATGCCATATGTGGGATGTATAAAGGATGGATTAAATGGTTTTATACACTATATTATACTGTAATTATATTATAAATTTATATCATTATGATTTCATTCCATTAAATATGAAATAGAAATGAATGTAGCGTTAATGCGTATGTACGGCTTACCGTCTCCATGAATGGTGCATTTCATTTCTTACCTCTAAATGTTACGTAATTTTATGAATGAATGTATATACTGGATATATATGATATATATGACATCTAAATCATGAATATAATTCTGGAGATAATGGATATTCTACCACATAAACAACTTGTAATTATAAGAAGTTTATTGTTGACTCAAGTACCAAAGATCGACAAAACGACCATTATTAACTTAAATAATTACATAATGTTCATAACATGGTAATAAGTGATATAAAAGGAATAATGAACATAAAAAAGGTTCTTAAGTAAATATAAATTAACTCTAGTTTATTATTCAGGAGGTTAAAGAACGGTCGAGTCAGGACAAGACGCAAGGTAAGGGAACTTCTTAACCCAATTTATATTCTTTGGGTTAATCTCCTACTTTCAAATTATGTCATGATATTATTATATCATATCTTGTATTCTTACATTATTTATGTGTACTTATAGTGAATACACATAATAGACCTACTTTATAAAAAAATGATCTTTTTAAGGACTTCGTCTCAATCCCCTTTCATTGAGGCATATTTGGTTTTATACACAACTTTCTTTTATACGGTGTATAAATCCCTTTGACTTTTACGTTTATTCAAAAGTAATCTTTTTTATATGAAGTGTTTTGCTAAACGACAAAAGGGAATGTTTTTCTTTCCGTACTTATGCGGCGACAATGACTTCTCCGCCTCCGTAACCATTATTTGAGTTTCGTCTTCCTCTACAAGCCATCTTTTTTTTATGAAAAATAAATACAAAGTTTTAACTTTCTTTTATTTTGGTATTGAAAATGGGTTTGAAAACGTTTTTATTATATCAATGTGTCGTATTGATATCTTGTGATTGAAATGTGGAAATGTTATGTTTCCTTTATGCATGTTTTATGTGATACGATTATGTTATGGTTTATGATATGTTTAAACCTATTCATATGAGGAATGTATTGGACTTAATAAGTGACGGGTGGAGCCCGCTATAGCTCCTTGATGCATCGGTAGGTCTCATGAGACAACTAGACGTGGAATTGGACGAGGCCCTTTCCCAATTTTATTTATGGTTTTGGCCGAGGCCTTAATCATTTTAGACGTCTTGGCTGAGGCCTTGACAAAATGTTTCAGAATGTCTGGCATTATACATTCCCTCATTATGAAAGTGGTTATTGATATTGCATGTGATTATTCGACCGGTAGAATATCCATGTGAATAAGTAAATGGCATTATCTCATTTTACTTTTGCCATATTATGTTGATGTTAAAGTTTAAAAGGATTTTGTTTTAGTTATACATTGCCTTAAAAGTTAATATTTATTTATGAAAGCTTCAGCAATATTGTTATCCTTACTGAGCATTTGAGCTCACCCCTTTCAATATTTTAATATGTTCCAGGATGTGAAGAAGTATTTTAGGAATGACCTACAGGGATAGTCAGAAGTGGATATGAGTGTGAACTATGAAGACTTTGTTATTAGTTTTTCACTTTATGATGTAATGTAACATATATGAATGTATCTAGTGTTTCCAATGCTACTAAAATAATCGGTATTTCGAGACTTGATATTTTGTGATCATGCCAATGTTACGAAGTAATGCACCGACTCTGGGTAGCTGGGGTCGGGGCGTTACACCCATCTTGATGATCCTGTTGAATCTGGGAAAGATGGGGAGGAGTCTTCTCAAGCTGTTGATCTACTGTTAGGTAATGATTGTTCTGAATTTTCAAGACAGACAACCAACATTGATTTTTATATAAAACTAACCATACTTATAATTGATCAAATAGGGGAATCAATATGAATAGATAAATCTGGAGGTGAAGTCTCAACTTCCTCCCAAACAGTATTAGAAGGAAAAGAAACCAGGTTCATGGGAAAAGGAGCAGAACATGGCACTTCTTTAAGTGCATTAATCCTAGATTACATGCCCCCCTTTGATGATGATGTCAAATCAGACCCGGAGGTGCTTAAGGCCCTCATCATTTCATGACGCAAGGCATGTAACAACATATGGAAAATCATCTCTGATGTACCTCTTGAAGTGTTATTATCAATGATTTCCCGATTGTCTCCCCTGTTCGTTATGCTAGGACTTGGAGGTTTTGGATATCAAGAGATCCATACCGTGGTTAAATAGGTCATCTTAAGAAGGGAGCAGGAGCAAAATTTCTGTGAAGATATGACCACGGTGAAGCTATCATTCAATATCTGTGAATTTGAGGCTGCGTCATCTCAAGCTGAAGATGACTATGCTGCCAAGATGAAGGAGCTGTAGAATAAGATCAAAGATAAATTCATCCAGTAGATGCACCTTCATCAACAGTTGGATGCTGTTACTGGGGAACTTTCCCAACTCAATAATTCACTGGAGGGAGCTCAAAAAAAGGGTATGAAATCCATCATAGATGCCAATAAAGCACTCCATCAGGTTGAAAAGAGTGAAGTTGGTCGGGTGCATGATCTTCAAGTAGCTACTGATGAAGCTCATGATGTTGTTCATAAAGTGAAGACTTATATTAAAATCCTCTTGTAATTTCTTATCAAAGGGAAGAAACTCCAATCTATTGACATCCTTATAATCTCTTGTACACCAAAGGTAAAACCTTTTCTTCTACAATCATTTGTGCACACATTTTCCTTTGCTACCTGCTTTAGATTTTTCACTAAGACAATGGGCCTAGTAAGAATAGTTTGATTTTTACTAGGATTATTATAAATAACCCTACCCACATTGAATCTTTTAATTTCCCAATATTACCTAAATCATACAAAATGTATGTTTAGTGAGCTGGATCTTGACTTTTATTCCGAGTTCCCTTGTCTTTTGTGGAAAGTTTAATGTCATGCACATTGGACATAAAGTGGAAAATGTTTAAGGTCAAAATACATTTGACCAAAATGGATTAAAATTGACTCAATTCCTTGAAACTTTATCTAAAAACATATTACCACACTCAAGTATGATGGGAAAAAATGTAAACTATGACATAAGAAAATTTGAATATGTTGAATGATATGAAAAAGAGAAAAAAATTCATTAGAAGAAGTAGTTCCCATGAATGAAGATACCATTATTTAACAAACTCGTTAGTTGGTTGAATTATGTAGGGACACCTAAGGGAACTAGCTGTGTAGTCAAATAAATATCATCCTTTGGCTGGAAGGTCCATTATGTAGACTACTTATGCAAGGCCGACTAAGGGCATGTGCTGTATAGTCAGGAAAAATAACTCTTATAAATTTACTTTTCTAATGCTAAGAAGCCAGTGAATGTTTATGGGGATTCAACTTTTCCAATGTATAGAGATTTCTATATGGATAGAGGTAATTCAATATGGAGAAGATATTTCCAAACAAGATTATTGAAGATCTAGATTAATATCACTCCTATGAAGGTCTGACCCAAATGTAGTGAAGGAAAATATAAACCATAGACTTTAATACTTTCAGATCATGAAAAACGATTTGGGAAAAATATGTTAAGGATGGCTAATTTTGAAGATCCCTACATATTGTCATTAAGACAAATAAGGACAAAAGATGTTTTCCTCTCAATAATGAAGTTACCGCTATTTAACAAACCCATTAGGGGGTTGAATTATGTAGGGCTACCTAAGGGCATTGGCTGCATAGTCAAATAAAAGCGTCTTTTGGCTGACAGGTCCGTTATGTAGACTACTTATGCAAGGCCCCCTAAGGGTACGTGCTGCATATTCAGACAAAAGAACTCTCATAAATTCAACATGTTGTGACTAGAAGTCATGAAAAGGGTTATGATGATCTGAAAATATTTATTGATTGGATTATGTCTCATAAAAAATGGGTATTTTCCAATGTATGTAGAGATACATAGAATAATGATAACAATATTCATGTTGTGGTTAGGTCCTGAATTGAAATACTGGACATCACTACATATCTCATAAGGATGGGAATCAAGCCATACATAGTTCTTTAAATATAGTTTAATGTCATGTGGGACAAAAGTATTAGAGATCTTAGTTTAGGGTCATATAGCGCGGACCATTATAAGAAATACACAGTGTGTGTTTTCAGGGGGACTTTTCAGCCAGCGGACTGAAAGTAGAATTTGGGGTTATTCCCAAAAGACATGGTGCTAGATTCGAGGGACACTCAAATATTCCAACGTATCCCATAATTATGGGAATCAAGCCCACATAGTTCTAGAAACACCTTCTATACAAATTTGGTTCATACATGTGAAGGGTGAAAGGGGACTTTATTTCAATTATGGTTTAACCCAAGATAAAACGTTTATGTATTGCCATGTATGCACATAAATTTTCATTGAATATAGAATTAAGGAAAATCAATGTAAATAATGATTCCCTCCCAGGTGAGGGTATCAAAGAATATTGTAGTTTAATGTCGTACAGGACAAAAGTGTTGTACATTTTAACGTCGCATAGAAAGGACTAAGGTGAACTGATGTAAAGATATTGATTCTGGGATTAGTTTCACCTATCAACATCATATGAGATGAAGGTGAACTGATGTGAAGAGATTGGTTTTGGGCTTGAACCTTTAGAGGTTTCCTACGTACCTAGCCTAGAAGGCAAGGATAAAAGTCTGTGTAGTTCAATTAAAGAATGAATTAGTGGTCATGTTTTTTCTTTGGGGACAACGACCTAAAAAATGATGTTGGGACTTATGTTTGGTTTGCAGACTAAAGAGGGTTTTATGGTTTAAATTTACTCTAAGCTCACCTGAGTCATAATCGGTGTGAGAAAAAATAGGTAACAACAACCTTAACGATGCACAGTTTCATGTCATGAAGGAAATATAAAGGGACTGTGCGGTTTAAAGTCTTGCTGTTAGGACTATTGGTGTTGCACAATTTAGTGTCATGTAACAGGGATAAAAATACATTTTAACGTCATGTAGGACGTATTAAGGGATTTCTATACAGTTTAGCATCAAGTAGTTAGGACGATGAGTACAATATAGTTTAATGTCATGTTGGACAAAAAGAGGATTGTGCAGTTTAATTTCATGTAGTAAGGACAAAAGAGGACACATTATAACGTCATGTTGGACATATTAGGAACTTTTTAACAGCTTAACATCATGTTGGATGAAAAAAACAATACAGTTTAGCATCATGTTGGATGAATGTGATAATAGTTTAAGGTCATATGCATGGACGGTTGGTTATGCAGTTTAGCGTCTTGCTGGACGTAAGGGACTTCTGTACTGTTTAGCATCATGTAGTCTGGATGTCACAGTTTAACGTCATGTTGGATGTAAGTGCCAATAGTTTAAAGTCATATGCATGGACCCTGTATGGTGCAGTTTAACATCGTGTTGAATGTAAGGGACTTGCAAATAGTTTAAGGTCATATGCTTGGACCGTAAAAATGTATTCTATGTTAAAAAAAATTCTTTAGAAATCTAGCATTGGTTAGAGTAGTGATGAGTGCTCCATCCATTGAGATTGATGAATATTCACTATTGGAGTAGACCTTATGTATTGAATAAGGTCCTTCCCATTTTGGTTCAAGCATTGGAGGTTTATTTACAAGTATCATTGGATTTCGGAGAACCAATATCAATTCTCCCTGAATGAATGAACAAAGACTAACTTTTTTGTTGATAGCTCGTGCAATTCGATTCTGATAGACTTCCAAGTGGTGCAGAGTGAACAATCTTTTCTCATCTAACTGTTCCAATTCATTCAATCCCTTTTCAGATTGTTCATCTATAGATGATTGATCACAAATGGATACTCTAATCGAAGGTAATTGAACTTCAATGGGAAAGACTTCTTCCGTTCCATATACCAGTGAATATGTAGTTGACCACGTTGTAGTGTAGGTGGTGGTCCGATAATCCCATAATGCATGAAAGTGTTTATCAGTCCATGACCTCTTATCTTTATCCACCATCTATTGAAGTATATTTGACAGAGTCTTGTTGAAGGATTCTATCCGGCCATTTTCCACTACATGATACCAAGATGAATGATTGTATATGATTTTGTATTCTTGATACAACTTCTTCACCTCTAATGAACATAATTTGGTGCTATTTTCCATCAATAAGGAATGAGGGACACCAAATCTGGTAATGATGTTAGACTTGATGAAGCTAAAAATGCTTTCAGAACTAGATTATTTGAGAGGTATTGCATCTTCCCATTTGGAAAAGAAGTTAGTAGCAGTATGAATATACTTAAACTTCTTGGTCGTAGCTGAAGGGTATGGTCCCACCACATCCATTCCCCATGTAGAAAATGGCCATGAGTATTTAGTTGTACGAAGCAACTCTGGGGGTTAATGAATGAAGTTGGAATGTACTTGGCATGAATGACACTTCATTGTGAAATCAACACAATCTTGTTTCATTGAAGGAAAAAAATATCCAATCCTTCGAATCTGATCAGACAGTCTATTCCAGAGTGGTAGTCACCACATACTAATGCATGCACTGATTACATTACAGCCATTGTCTCTTTACCATCAATGCATCTGAAGAGAAATCCATCAAAACCACTCTTGTAGAGAATTTTCTCTAGGTGATCTAGACCATCATAAAGGGTAAACATGACCACACATCACCAGATTTCTTCTTTCCCAGGTCTATCAGGTGGAAGTGTTCCATTTTTTAGGTATTCCCAGATAGGTTTCATCCATCCCATAGTGTGATCATATGGTTCATAGATGGGACTAATTTCATTGATTTCCTCTGTTCTGGCATGAAAATATAGTGAAATTGTACGACGGTGGGAAATACTGATTATTGTCTCATCCTGATATGGATCTTCCAGAGCTGTGGCTATATTAGCCATTGCATTAGGTTGAGCATTTTGTGATCTTGGGACATAAGAAAATGTCGGTTCCGAAGGGAATTCCACCATTAACTTACTGACGTAATCATACAAAGGGATTTGTTCTTCTTTTCTGATTGCATAATCCCCATTGACTTGTTTTATTAACATGTTTGAATCACTATTCACCTTTATGTGATTCACTTTTTCTGGAAGCGGAAACTCCAAGCTTGCGATCAGAGCTTGTTATTCTGCTTTATTATTTGTACATCCTCCCAATATTAAGAAGGAACAGGGTAACACTGCCTTTTTTGGTGAAATGAGCACAATCCCCAAGCCAACATTGTTGAATTTAGTATTTTCCATTTTCCTTTCTGTTGGTCTTATAGTAGAACCATCAAAGTACATTTCCCATGTTTGAAGTCTTTCTTGAATAGAGAAGACTTCCTCATCAGGGAGTTCAATATCAGAATATTTTTCTTCCACTAAAGGGTGTTCAGCAAGGAAATCATCCAGAGCATGGACCTTTATTTCCTTCTGAGACACAAAATGAATGTCAAATTTCTGCAAGATAACTGCCCACCATTCCATACATCTTGTAAAAATTGGATGATTAAGGATGAATTTGAGTGTGTTATTGCGAGATACCAATTGGACCTTGTGATGTTTCAAGTAGTGTCTCAACTTCTGAACTGCAATGATTTATCCTAGGAAGCAATTCTCAATATTTGAATATCGGGTTTCTACTTCAAGAATAGTCGGACTGAGATAGTAGAGGTTGTCTTCTTTCCCAACATCATTCTTTTGAGCAAGAAAAACACCCAATGATCGCTCTATAGCTATTACAAAGAGGATAAGTGGTCTTCCTTTAACAGGTGGGAATAACACCAGTGGACTCATTAGATACTTCTAGAGAATATCGAATGCTTCTTGACATTCTTTAGTCCATTCTTAAGTGACTCCCTTAATCATCAGTTTGGTGAAGTGTAAAATTTTGCCTACCAAATTGGCGATGAAACACCAAATATAGGATAAGTGTCCTTGAAGTCCTCTGAATTATTTCAAACTTCGAGGAGGTGACATACAAAGGACTAAAAGTTTCTTCTCAGGATTTACTTTGATACCACGATGGTGTATAACAAAGCCGAGAAATTTTCCTGAGGACACCCCAAAAGCACATTTTAAGGGGTTCATCTTCAAATTATGATTCCGAAGTTTGTGGAATATGACTTCCAAATCAGCCATGGGATTAGAAAATTTCCTGGAATTGACCACCAAATCTTCCACATAACAATCAACGAACTTCACTAAAAGGGTTTGAAGATACGATGCATGGAACACTATTATGTTGTGTCTGTATTCTTTAAGCCATAGGGAATTACCCGATAGAAAAACACCCCATGAGGGGATCTGAAGGTTGTAGATTGCTCATCTTCTAGAGAAATTTGGATTTGATTATACCTGGAATATCCATCCATGAAGGACAGTTATTAATAGCCAGCTGTTTCCTCAATTAGGAGTTCTGTATTCGAAACTAGAAAATAATCCTTAAGACAATTCCGATTAAGATCTCTAAAATCAATGAAAACTCTAATTTTAGCATTCTTCTATTTCACTATAACAATATTAGACAACCTTGCGATATTGAACATCTCTGATGATGTTAGCTTTGATAAGATTATCCACTTCAGCCTCAATTTTTAAATCATAGGTTGGGTGTGTTCTTCTAGTAGCCTGTTTGAATCCTCGATGTTCTTCTGGAAAACCCAAGCGATGAGTGGCAACATCAGGATCATGACCTGACATCTCTATATAGTTCCAATAAAATATATCTTGATTTTGCTTTAGAATGGAAATATACATCTCTTGCTCTTCAAGAGTCATAGGTGCACTAATTAGAGTGGGGCATGAATCTTCTTTTGTACCAAGATTTATTTCAGTATGTTCATCCACGGTAGTAGAGATGCCTTCATCAAATGCTGGAGGATCATCCCTGAGATCTTACTCTTCTTCTTCAACATCTTTAATTTCCTCTATTTCTACTTTCATAGTAAAGATGATGAAGCAGAATTTTAATGATCAGAAGAGACATTAAAATTTTCACATCTTGAATAAGAAGCTTCCATTTCTAACCCAATTGAAGAAGAATGGTCTTCATTGATTAATAAATAGAAGATGATGGATTGAGAATCAACATCATCGTTAACCGATAACATTTATATAACTTCATCTATCTTGGTTGGTGAAGTATAGACTTTCTAGATTTCAGCAGATTAAATAATTACATCTCCATTTGAGCTTCCATCATTACTTTGTGGATCACCACTTTCTCCCATGTTTTCTGGCTTGATTGCCATGATTTACGTTATAGAGGATTCCATAAGATTATTTTTATTTGGTTCAATCCTATCAATTTGACTGATAGGAAACAGTTAATTTTTATTCACATGTGCTAATCGGTTTACTGGAATCTTTTCCAAACCATACGGAGCATTAACTTAGGTAATATCCATTGTTGTATATTCCTCCATTCCCTTCATTTGGTATAATTATGCCTTAATTTATTGAGATTACCATGTCTTGAATGGGGCCTTATCACCATATAATTTCCCATATTGACAATCAAAACAATACTTGAGACATTGATGGATGATGAAGGGATAGCTTCATGTTGATGTTTTAAGGGTCTTACAAGCTAGATGTTGAAGGCTGAGTCTTGATCAACAACCATGAAATATGAATTGAATAAAAGATCTCCAAAATGAGTTCTGATTGTAATCTCACCCAGTGGTTCTTGTTCATTTTTATAATATCCTTGTAACATCATAGTTGATGGAGATAAATCAGATTCTGTGAGGCCCAATTGACGAAGTGTACGAATGGGCAGGAGGTTGACTCCTGAACCATTATCAATGAAAGCTATTCGTATGGCTATGCCATTGACCATTCCAAATAAGTACAAATGTCTAATATTTCCATACACGAAATCATCTTCATCTTCATCAGTAAAATATATTATTTCATGGCATTCTGCAGGATTATTCTCTACATGGTAGACTTCAGCTGCAACAATTTCAGTCTCACACTCTTTAGGATTTGAAAAAACTCGATGAGTTCCTCACAAAGATCCTTTGATAAATTCAAGGCATCCAGAATTGATAACATGAGAGGTACATTGGCCAGGTTTTTCAATTTATCATACATTGGATCCAAAGGTATTTGTTTCCCAATAGGAACATGTGGTTTAGCAGGTACCATGGAAGTTGATGCTTTGGAATTTGATGCATCTTGTACCGGGATAAGAGTTGGTAATATTCTCGTCTTTGCAAGATTAGACTGATTAGGTCTATTATATAGCTGAGATGAAGAATATGGAACCTTCAACCGATCTTCCAGAATAATTGTGCCATGACTGAGTCTACCTTGTGTGGATGAACTTGCTTATTCTTTTTGGGCTCGTTGAAGGGCTCTACCGCGAGTTTCTGCCACATACACAGTTCTAGCAGGGGTAGAATTGGAATATAGGCCTCTAAAAGATCCATGTCTTCCCCTATATCATGTCCCTCTAGAACATCCTCTGATTCCTCTTTCTGATACAGGGAACTTAGGCTCATTGAAATTGAAACTTTGACCAGAATATAGATCTGTTAATTGAATCATATTAACAGAACCGAAGATCAACTCTTCGTCCGATGAAGACTCTACCTGATTATCCTGTTTAGGCAGTGTCGTTGGTGGGGAGGTGCTCATTTCATTTAATTATATGGAATAAAATCTACCAATGTAAAAGACAACATAGGCTTTGACACATACTCATCTTCTTGTGATTGTTCATCTTTCTTGGAATTGTGCAGTTTCATTGAGGATTTTCCCTCTGATAAAGAGGGGTTGGCTAGGGAATTCATGGTAGAAGGCACAATTGGTTTATTCAATTGTGTTTGAAAAATAGCATGTGTTCGGTTGATTGTCTTTCTGACCATCCAATCATCATATTTTTGTGCATTTTTGATCTTATCTTCTTGCCACTCACCTTCCTCCTCTGGAAATGTAGCAGTAACACATGATACCTCAGCTGAAGAACCTTTCAGTTTGACTTGTCCCAAATCGACCATTTTTTGTAGGTAGTCCATGAAAAAAACACTACTGAATGGGATGCCCCAACATTTGCTGAAATGGTCAATAGTTGGGATGGTCATCAACGCCTTCCTTGTTTGGACTCTTGGGCATTGGAAATTGAACCAATCTATTTTCCAGAGCCGAAATGAAATAACCAGGAACATGATCATTTCAAAAAGAGTAAAATTTTCTTTTAAAATCCTCAAAATGATTTCGTCTTTGATCTCTTTTATGATCCTGATGAAATAGCCACTATTGTTGGCGCTAAAGAGGTGGATCCCTTTGAGAAGATGAAGGTATTGAAGTAGAGGCAGGTACCGGTGCTTGTTCAAGCATAACTATATCAGTCTCTGCTTTACCCATTGTCCTTCCTGGAGGTGATGGAATTATACGAGCTTTTTTCCTTAGTCTTTATAAGAGAATCTTTAATCTGCTGAGCGATTGATGTATGGTCTCGAAACCCTCCTGTGTATTTAATAGGGATCAATAGTGTGCATAACTCATCAAGTAAATTTTCCCCATAGATTGGAAATAATTCCTCTTGAGGGAGTGCTAAGCATAGTGAATATGTTAATCCCTTCCAGCGAGCAATGAAATCTGAAACCCTTTTATTCTCCCTTTTTTTACAGTTTGTAAGATCAAAAACTGTTGTCTTTGGAAATGTTGAACTAAATTGAAGAATAAATTGTTGACGAATATCCTCCCACCCAGTAATTGACCTACATTGCAAGATTATGTACTGGAAAAAATATAGTCCTTAAATGGTTTGCACGAAGCATCTGAGTTTCACTTATTTTTTCTCTTCCGGAGTTCCCATCATAGGATCACAAAAAGACATGTAATGCATCAAATGCTTTTTAGGATCACCTGATCCATTAAAAATAGGGAATACAGGGTTCCCAAAACTTGATGGGAGAGGGATTGAATCTACCCATTCAAGG
This sequence comes from Viscum album, assembly GCA_963277665.1. Taxonomy (NCBI): domain Eukaryota; kingdom Viridiplantae; phylum Streptophyta; class Magnoliopsida; order Santalales; family Viscaceae; genus Viscum; species Viscum album. Next base: position 1,423,578,509 of record OY728142.1, on the reverse strand, counting down.
TAAGCTCTCTTTTCTGGTTGAACTAGAGCACGCCTTCCCTCCATAGCTCCCAACCGAGATGTTAAGGACACAATCCTAGTTATTAACTTTTGAGAAACATCTGGTTGATCATGGACCAGAACAGGTGGAATTACTGGAGCTGGTACAAATGTGGTAGCTAGTACTGCAACCAATGGCAGTACTGAAGATTTTTGTTAGACTTGACCCGTAGGATTAGACCAGTAATTGTGTACTGATAAAGTAGGATATTCTTGATCCATCTCAGTAGATGCAACAAATTTCCTTGGCTGACTGACTCCATCACACTTAGGAGGAAGACTAACTTGAAGTATTTCTATATTCAACCTCCTCAATTCCTTTATTTCATCTTCTTGCTGTGAAAATATTTTCTCTAGTGAGAGCGATTGGCCTTCTCCAGAGGAAGGGAATGTAACCCGGTTCATTCCTTTCCACTTATTGGACACCTTTTGGAGAGGGGGAAGTGGGTTACTTTAAGGATTACCTAGGTTATGAATAATCCTTTGATTTCATGTATGCACACCTTCTTCACATGTGTATGTGCATACAACTTCTTGAGCAGGAACCTATTCATTTGATCCCTATTAATGAGCCTCATCTGGTGGATCAGCAAAAACATCATTGATGACATTAATTGAAGTATAACGCATCACATCCCTTCTATCAGAATCTCTGTGATATTTTCTTCTTCCATGTCTTTGATGAGACATTTCCTTTTGTTGATTCAATCCCTCAAGAACATCATGAAGAACCGTAATTTGTAGGTAATCTCCTGTTAATTTGTCTCTTCATTCCTCTTGAGTATCCATCCCAAATCGAGAGAAGATAGACATTTTCTGAGGGAGGGATTGAGGATTTGAAAAATTCCCCAGACCGGTGGACTAGGGCTGTCCCTGCTATCTTTTCTCAACTCCTCGAATCCTATTTGTTGATTCCGAGGGTTTAGTTAAAAGAGTTCCAAGTCTGGAAAGCTGGGGTGGCTCTTGACATGCTATATCTGAGACTTTCTCTTGAAATCTCTTTTTATCTTGCAGAACTTAGTCCATAAATTAGGTGGATTCATCAACTTGCATCCACTTTTAACACCCATCTCAAAAAACCGTTGGATGATTTCTGACACTTTTGTCACTTGGTGATGTGCTTGCTCCTAACAAGAGGCATGTTCAATATTCATGTTTGCGTGATGCAGGAGTAATTCAAGAACTTGTTCTATTTATTCATGATTTTGAGAAGAACTAGTTGATGCATGTTCTTGGGCAATATTTTGATTACAAACAAAACCCATTGATTGTGGCTGGCCACGTGAAATAAATTTTCATGAGACCATTTTCGGCGGGCATTGCTGACTGTAGAGTACAGTGAAATGTTGTGCTCCAAGAACACCCCATACCCTGATATGAATACCAGATGGGGCATTTCCAATTAACGGACACAATCTTCTTAGTGTTCCATGGCATGAATGCTGAAGGGCTCTATACTACTTTTTAGCCTTCTGATATCGAGAGACTGATAGAGATGACAATTCAATTTGGCGTTGTAACCCCTATATTATCTAAACATGATTTTCATATTAATCATATGATAATACTTTCTTTTTCAATTGAAAAATAGTTTTCCATATGTTGAGACAAATATCATGAATTCCATCTTCCGTCAACATCTCTGGAATGTCATACTTAGAGTTAGCCAGAGGACAAAACATGACTGGCACTTCCCCTTTCGCCAGTTGTTTTCTCATGTTCATCATTTCCTCTTTATCATTTAATTATGATTCTTCTACCTATTTAGACCTTAGATGGTTCTTTCTTGTTGCTTCATCGCATTCAACAAGACTACTAGAGAATCCACTGATCAAACTGAAAGATGAATGACCTAGGGGTGGTTCGGAGAATGACATACACCCCAGGATATCTTATAATTGAGAAAGTATTTCACTTTCTGGTGGTAAAGTCTTAGACATGACTGGATTTACTTTTGCATGTCACTCAAGATAAGAGGTCTTTCTTGTCACTGCATTGTCCTCTAAATAATTTTACAGACAATGGAAATTACTACTACAGAGAGGGATTTCTCATCTAAATTCTTCATCATGGGGAGGACCACCATGGTGGGTTATAGAAAAAGATGAAACATTATTCTCCTTGATCTTCTTACCACACAGAGGGTTCTTGTGGCTCTAATCTGAAGATAGAACATCGAAATCGACCGAATTTTTACGAAGCAAGCCTTCATGAGGAAGTGTCTGGTGCAGACCTTCAGAATTAATGTTCCCACAATTGGGAACTGAGAGAGAAGAATCATGAGATATAGAAAATAGTTGTCTGAGTGCATCAAGAACTCCAACATAGAGTAAGGCCTTGTTACAGATTGGCCCATGATTTCTTAATTGTGTTGGTAATGTCTTCTTCTTAGATGCCTTCTTACTCAATTTGGCATGTGTGTGTGCCTGCTCAAGAGAAATGATCAGGTTAGGATGATTATATACGCTCTAACTAGGTGTATATGCGTGACTTGGTTGTCTGTATGATATGGGGGAGTACTCCCTACAACCCTCTTGGACTGGAACATATGAATGTTTTTGTTCTGGAGTGAACTGTTGATGTGTCTCTCCACTGGTAGGGATTTATTTGTGTGTCTTTCCCTGAGATGCTGCTGAAACTGTTATAATATCCTGGAAGGCATCTAGAATTTGAGGAGGGATTTGTTTCTGCTCTTTCACCATTGACAGAATGTGCTTGGTGACTTCAACATTTGGAACGAGAATATATGTCCATTATGTGCTTGGAGTAGGTGTATGCGCCTAATCGTGTCCTCAATTTCCTGTCAATGATTCCTGAAAGAACTCATGTGTGGGGGAATATAGTTGAGTATGCCTCCTGTTTGTTGGTGGAGCTTTCTGACTAACTTCTCTGAATGCTACCAAATGAGACTGTTTGTAGGCTTGATCAATACTAGCACGTGTATGTGACAACTGATTTCACTCTGCTGAACGTGGTTTATGATCCTCCTTCAACACTGACAGACAAGGATTCTTGCAGGATTGATGAGTGTTAGCATGTCTATGTGCCTGTTTACCAGTTATCAACACATTGGGCTGGTGGGCTTCATCGTGTGTAGTCAGGCGAGCCTATTGACTAGACGAAGATAAATAAACAGGTGTATGTTCCTCTCTATAGTACTCCGCCAGAATTTCCAGGCAGGATTGGCATGATTCTACTATATGAGTCTGCTAGACAGCGGAATTAAAACAGACAGGTGTGTGTGCCTGCTCATTTCATTCCACCAAGTTAGGTTGGTAAACTTATCCAGAGAAGGAAGAGTTGAGAATCTTCTCACTATTAACCGGTTGTCTCTTATGGTGGTGCGTCCTACCTACTCAGGTTTGGGGAAACTGATTCGAACGCTTGGAGATGAAACCATCATCATGTTAGGGGTGCACTGTCGCATGAGTCTAGCAGCGATTGTTGATGGGAGCCCTCGGGAAGGACTTTTCGCTCTTTGAATTAAGGCCTTGAGGGACCTTCTCAGTCACCTCCTCAAAATCTGGGAGTGAATGGTGATTGTGTTCTGAGGATAATGACCTGAAACAGTTGGAGACGGTGGTTAGCACTGCCTAGTACATGATCGCTGGTCGTCACTGTCCAGACAACCAGGTTGAATTATTGACTTGGTGGGCTTGTCGAGCAGCCTCTATAGTTAGAATAGTACCGTTTTGACGGTACTCCTTCATGAGCGCATTTGATACCCAGCATTGAAGACACAGGGTAGGTGATGTCGTCCTTAGAGCGGATGAAGATTTAGTAGGATTATCCGTAGTGGCATTCACAACAGAGGTTTTCATAGCAGAGGTATTCATAGATGTGGAGTTAATAAAATCTATTCTCGTAATGTAGAAGATCATGGAAAAGAGTTTCTATTTGATATAACAGACATAATCAAGATAAGTTCTACCACTACATCTTTTGGATGACTAAATATTTTATTGATTGCATTGTTGGACCTCTCATTGAGTTTAAATAGGGGCCTAACAAATAAGCAATGCATCATTTAAACAAGGTTAAAAATTCACGTCGGGTTCAACATTTTTTATTTCCACTGGAATTGGGGATAATCTCATGGAATAATGATTCAAACATTCCAAGTGGTTTATAATGGGTTTGTTCATAGAACCAGAAACATCCAATGATTCAATATCCATTTGAACCTACTTTCTAATGGTAGGCGCTCATTAGTTGTGGACTGATGAGGTTTAGGAATTTTCATTGGTTGAGAGGATTGGAGGTCGGACTCACGACACATTTTTTAGGGGAATTATTCTCTACTCCAGGACTCTATTTAAATATTTAAGATTATGTTCGTGAATCCTTATTACATTACCAAGTATAAAATGAGTATTCCATTACATCTGACAATTATTGATTAAATATGTAGGAAATTTAGAGAATATTTTATATATATTTGAGGTTCTTCATCGATTGAGAACCAATTGTATTTGTTATAGATTTTTAGTCAATGGTATCCTTCAATACATAAAAGTCACTTCGTCATTATGAGGACCATACTAGTTTTAAAGCCACTCAGTGGGGCACTTGAAGTTTATTGTCATTCAGAAGGACATGGATTATTTCGGAGTTGGGATCATACCCACAGATGGTCTACCGATGTATCCTTTGTTTAGAAAAGAATCATAATGCACGTAGTTCGGGTTATGGAATATGAATTTTATATATTATTGATATCTCAAAAAAAGATTTCATAATTACTTTTACACACTAAGCACACATGAGTCATGCTCGGTGTAAGGAACACGAGGTATTTGTAAAACTAGACAATTGTTCCCTGACAGATACATTCATAAGAAATAATGTGGGGAATATGTATGTATGACTACCAAGATAGATGAAGAGTATGATTTACTTCAGGTAATAAACCCACGAACAAGGTCCATAAAGGTATATGTACTTTATGAAGAAATGAGTACTCTAACTTGGGGATTACTCATGAATAAGATGCCCAAATTTGGAGGGGTCTTATAATTGGGTTTTACTCTTGTAAAGGAAGCCCAGCTCACAAATTAGATTAATACTGGTTAAGAGAAATTTAATATTGGAGCTTACTCCTATGGGAGATGCCTAGGTAAAAGGGATTTGAAAATTGGGGCTTACTCTTGAAGAGGAGGCCCAGGTTAAGATAATTTTAAAAATAAGGGATTTGGGGCTTACTCTTAACGAGGAGGCCCACATTTGTATATTTGAAACTAGGGTTTATTCCTGAAAAGGAAGCCTAGGTTAAAGGAATTATGGTTGGGACTTACTCCTGAGGAGGATGCCGAAATTATGGGACTTAGGGAATACTCCTGAAAAGGATTCCCAATTAAGAGAATTAGGACTAGGGCGTACTCTTGAAAAGGAATCCCAAGCTAATGGAATTTATGACTGGGGCATACTCATGAAAATGATTCCCATGAATAGGGTTCTCTCATCTTAAAGGATGAGGTTGAATGAATTAAATCACTAACTTTAGTGACATAAATATGTGTAAATCAATTGGTTTTTAGAGATGTTCCATGGAATTCCTTTCAGATAATGAATTCAATCATGAAAACATGCCATAAATGTCTTTGAAGAGTGTCTTGAAGATTGAATCATTAATAGGAAAAATGGAATGGCATAAGAGAGGTGAAATAAGATGGAAGGGCACCCAAAAATAAAACGGTGCGCAAGTCTTGGGGGGTCGCACAAGTACTGCATGGGCGGAGAAGTCTTGGTCACGTATGTATACATGCACCACACATATATACATGGGTGATCCATGACCAGTAGAGTAATACTTGGTAGATCCATGACTAAAGACTTTAGAATTATCCCGAGGTATATCCAGAAGGGTGGTGTGCAAGTTTCAATGAGTAGGTAAGGAGGCGTGCAAGTGTGTCCATTTCCCTTTAGGGTAAAATGCTTAAGTGTTAAATTTTTAGTGAATTATAACACTTAGAACTTATTCCACTTGTTTATAAATTCCATTCTAGGTAAAGAATTACGTTAGAAGTGTTCAGAAGACTTGAAGAAGAGACTTGGGCATTCCGAGAACTGTATCTGAATTATGGAAAAATCCTCCTAAAATGGGGGGCCCACCGGGGGTATTTATAGTCTTTAGAAGTCCCTAGAAAATTTTCAATGAGGGTGAACAAGTCACCTACATGACCATTTGGGTGCCGCACAAGTATACTTGCACGACCATGAGGGAACTTTCATGACCTATGGGCATGGTTCTCCTTGTTCATCCCTTTCTATTTTTTTGATGTTTATTCAAAGGATGAATCTTTTTTGTTTGAGGTATTTCGATTTTTATTTTTTTCAGACTCTGTGATGAAAGAAAAAATCATTAACAATATTGTATTATATAAGAAATAAGAGAGCATGAACGTATTCAATAAGGTATTATGGTAATTCATCGTGATACCATGTTCAAAAAAATACATGATGAAGGTATTCACATGTTATTATATGGAAAAAATATATCTTCACTATGTTTACCTCCGATATAAATTTTTAGACTGTGAGTTTGGACATATGTATTTTTGGATAAGTTAAAAGGTAGGAATTGAGGAACGTGAGCACCTGATATTTTTTATGAGGATAAAGTAAAATTTATTGGATACTCTAACCTACCCTAAGGGATTGCAGTAAACATATTACGGATTAAGGAAATACTTGTGGGCCTTATGATTTATCAAATGCACATTACCCATAAAAATTAATTTCTTGAACACTCATTTCCTAGTATAATGTATGAAGTGAAAATAGATTGAACCCCAACCAAATGAGGAGATTATGATTAAAATATTTAATTAAATCATATATGTTTTCTAGATTTCTTATCATGATAGTAAATTAATCCCTCCTCTTTAAAAAATAATGTATCTAAAAAATGCTTTATCCTAATACCTTATGTTCTGGTGAACCAATATGATTTTAAATTATCATAGATATATGGCATTGAGGCCCTTAATTTTTACCTTTATTGTTCATTTTTTTGATGGATGACATCAATCACTTCATATAAATATTTATTTTATTCTTCCAATTATCTCTGTATGATTGCCACTAATTTTATCCTATTTGAAACCCTAATTAGGTGGTGACTTTTTCATTTCTCATTCCCTTTTATTAAAACTATATTTTAGTAACCGAATATCCGATTTTTATTTTCCAAAAATGTATTTTCAGTTATCTCACATAGCATCCCGACATAGGCGGATGTGGTAGGGGAGCTGTCCTTGTAGCTAGCGGTGGGCAACGATTTGAGATGTTATAACCACCACCACATAGAGGTCCACCCCGACAGCATGCAACAGGTGGAAAATGGAATTCTTAGCTCCAAGAAGCTGAGGCCTACAATCACGGTGCTTCGGGGATGATATGAGGTACGATATGTGTCTACTCCACTATAGATGAAGTACTTATAGACATAGGATCCAGTCATTCTTTTATTTCCAC